>JAPDNY010000008.1:143731074-144931074 GCA_029375565.1 Gekko gecko | reverse complement strand
AAATATGCGCAGTTACAGAATCCCGGCTTCCCATTTAGTCCTTCGCTCAAAGGAGAAAATACCGGGCTGGGCGGATCGGTGGAGTAATATAAAAAAACCCCAAAAAAACAAAAACCAACCACCCCCACCACCACCCCGGGAAAAAATAAATAACAGTCCTTGTGGCATTTTAAAGGCCGACATATTTTCAACCTAGCGTTTACTTAAAAAAACATCTCTCGGCCGTCTCAATCAGCCTTCGTCAGGGGCACGATCCTCTTTTCTCGTCTTCCGCCGCCGCCGAAACCAAACACGCCTACCCCCCTCTGGAAGAATGCGTCTTTGCCAACTCATGTATATTCAGATAGTTCGATTCCCGCATCCCCCCTCCAAAATATTCACACGAGAACGGCGCGTCTCCCATGCATCGAATCGCACTGCCGAGCCACATGCCTCGGCATGGTCTACTCTGAGAATGGCACTCTCCCTTTCGCATGCACATCATGCGCTGCCGTCTGTGGCCCTTCCCATGGGGACACACACCCCCACACACAAACGCTTCCTTTCCACCCCCCACAGCCGCGTCTTTGGTCGCCGCCGCTTCTTCACGGCACAGCCCGACCCGGCGTAATTGCTCGGGGTGGGGTGGGGGGAACGGGGGGGGGCAGATTATTCAGACCCACTTAAGCAATTGGGGATTTTTAGCCGCGTGCGAGTTAATAGCGTGCGCCGAGTGGAGACCGTGCCTGGACCCTCTAATGGAGTCTCCCCCCTCCCCCGACGCTTGCCTTTGATTTATAATTCATTTAGCTGCTCGTCAAGGTAAAAGGAGCCATCGCTGAAAGGTACCGTGCCCCCTGAGCCAAGGGGGGCATGGAGACCGTGGGCAGGTGTATGTGGGGGGCGGGGAGGGGATGGGGAAGCAACACACCAGGCTAGGCGGCGGGCTCTCGATTGGCACTGTTCGGTGAAGCCTCCGCGGGCCGGCCGACGGGGACTCGGGCTGGTAGCGACGGGCATTTCGAATCGCCGCAGACGGCAGCGGCGGAAGGTCCGGGTGCCGTCGATGCCTTTCAAGTTGGGAGATGCGCTGGGGGTGGGAGCGGGAGGATGACAACAAAGGTATGCGAGTTGGCAGAGCGGAAAAACCACAGACGAGAGGCGGCTGGACTGAGCCGACGTATTTCCATCCCAGCGTTTACTCAAAATGCATCTCTCGGCCTTTCGGTCGGCCTCCACTGCGGCCAAAGGGCAGGCTTATGGCCAAGACTGGCCCCTGCCAGATCTCCCTTTTCATCCCCTCTGCGCTCGGAGACTTGCAAGAGGAACCGTCAGCAGGGCTGGCCCGAGGTTTTTTGGTGCCCTAGGCGGGGCTACCTTCTGGCGCCCCCCTCTCTCCGCTGCCAGGGCTCCCCAGGGCAAGGGAGGGCTCCCCTCCTCCTCCTCCTTCCCCCTCTCGCCCACCGCCAGGGCAAGCCGGGGAAGGGGCGGGGGGGTTGGCAGGCTTTTGGCGGGGGCCTTTTGGCGCCCCTAAGGGCCGGCGCACTCTAGGCGAATGCCTAGTTCACCTAGTGAGCAAGCCAGCCCTGACCGTCAGCGCCGGGATCGGGACCCAGTTGGCTTTTTTACACACACACCCCGGGCCAGTTTTCCAAACGAGGCAGCTGGGATGCTATGCTTTGGCGCCACCACTGTAGGTGGCCAGAGTGTGGAATTGCAGCAGGAGTCAAGCAACACGAGGCGGACACTGAGCTCCATCTGGCCCTATGAAGCTTCTGAGTAGCTTGCCGCTCAGGCACAGACTGAGGTCCCCAACTGTCCCCACTGGCCTTTTCCCGGCTCACCCCGAGACCGCCAGCCTGGCTTTCTTTGTCTTGGGTCTGGCTGCCATATATCCTTTGGAAGCAAGTGGGTTGGCTGGACATGGTGGGCAGAAGCAGGGGACGGGTCGTGCCCTGTGCCATAGAGAGGCTGAAAGAGTACCAGCTTTCCTTAGGTCACCTAACGAGTTTGCACGTGCGTTGAGATCTGCACTGGGCACTGCTGGCTTCCGATCACCCTTTTAGCCGGTTATGCTCTCGAGGCCCGCTGATGGGAGGGGTCCTGTCTCAAGGCAAGGGAGTCAGCCCGGATGGCGTTGCCGTTTTAAAACATGATTCTATATTTTGCATTTTTCTATCCCAGATTTTTCTGGGGGTGGGGGCAGCAATCACAGTCTGTAGTTACATATTCACTGTCCCGAGCCCCCCCATGTATCTGTTTTCTTTGAGGTGGGGAAAGCATTTCAGCCCTTAATATGGGGTGGTTCTGCACCGGCTTTTCCCTCCGTTGTTTTAGCAAACCTACGTTGGAACAGAAATTCCCCTCTGCAATGCATGCCGCTTTCGCTTCCTTTGATCATCGGGTTTTATGGTACCCTCTGCAATATATGCCGCTTTCGCTTCCTTTGATCATCAGATTTTATGGTAGCCTCCACACTGCATGCCGCTTTCACTTGCTTTGATCATCGGGTTTTATGGTACCCTCTGCATTGCATGCCGCTTTCACTTGCTTTGATCATCGGGTTTTATGGTACCCTCTGCATTGCATGCCGCTTTCACTTGCTTTGATCATCGGGTTTTATGGTACCCTCTGCATTGCATGCCGCTTTCACTTGCTTTGATCATCGGGTTTTATGGTACCCTCTGCATTGCATGCTGCTTTCACTTGCTTTGATCATCGGGTTTTGTGGTAGCCTCCACACTGCATGCCACTTTCACTTGCTTTGATCATCGGGTTTTGTGGTAGCCTCCACACTGCATGCCGCTTTCACTTGCTTTGATCATCCGGTTTTGTGGTAGCCTCTACACTGCATGCCGCTTTCACTTGCTTTGATCATCAGGTTTTGTGGTAGCCTCCACACTGGATGCCGCTTTCACTTGCTTTGATCATCCGGTTTTATGGTAGCCTCCACACTGGATGCCGCTTTCACTTGCTTTGATCATCCGGTTTTATGGTAGCCTCCACACTGCATGCCGCTTTCACTTGCTTTGATCATCCGGTTTTATGGTAGCCTCCACACTGCATGCCGCTTTCACTTGCTTTGATCATCCGGTTTTATGGTAGCCTCCACACTGCATGCCGCTTTCACTTGCTTTGATCATCCGGTTTTATGGTAGCCTCCACACTGCATGCCGCTTTCACTTGCTTTGATCATCCGGTTTTATGGCAGCCTCTACACTGCATGCTGCTTTTGCTTTCTTTGATCATCGGGTTTTATGGTACACCCTCCACACTGCATGCCGCTTTCGCTTGCTTTGATCATCGGGTTTTATGGTACACCCTCCACACTGCATGCCGCTTTCACTTGCTTTGATCATCAGATTTTATGGTACCCTCTACGCTACATGCCGCTTTTGCTTTCTTTGATCATCGGGTTATATGGTACCTTCTGTACAGATTTATGGCCATTCAGGGGTGACTTTGCAGTCAGTATGGCATTGCCCCGAGGTATTTGAACGTGGTTTCGAGCTGCTCCTTTTCCTCCCAGTTGAGAAAATGTGGAGCAAATGCTAGAAGCAGAATCGCCTGTGTCTAATGGAGGGAATGGAAAGGATTCCACCTTCACCCTCATGATTCACTTCATTTATACCCCACTTTTCTCCACAATGGGGACCCCAAAGTGGCTCACAAAATCCTCCCCTTTTCCATATTATCCTCACAACAACCCTGTGAGGAAGGTTACGCTGAGAGTGTATGACTGGCCCAAGTTCACCCAGCGAGTTTCACAGCACAGCAGAGACTGGAACCCAGGTTCTGCACTCTTAGCAACTACACTATGCTGCACAGCACGAAAGAAGAAAGGAGGAGTGGGACAAAGACGGCGGTCGATTCCTTGGTTATATAACACAAGCTTGCTTGGAAGCCATACACGCAGGGCTCTGGTGACGCTCTGCCCATGCTCAGAGGCACTCCTGACTAGCAACACTTCCGACAATTTTTCAGCTGAGTCTCTGTCCTGCAAGTAGGTTTCGAGGCTGAGTCTGGAGAGCTCAAGCAGAAATTAAGTGCTGGTCATGGCCAATGTTCCCTCTAAGCTGTGGAGTCTTATGAGCAAAAATTCTACTTTGTGAGCCACTGTCATTAAAGTTGTGAGTGGTTTTGGCTGCTGCATAAATTAGTCTGCTCTGGAGCCAGCCTTCCTGAGCTAAGACGAAAATGTGTGAGGCGGAGGCTAAAAAATGGTGAGCTGGCTCGCACTAACTCAGCTTAGAGGGAACACCGGACACGGCGCTCCGAGAACTAATCGGGGGGAAACTGCCGAAGGCATCGACGCCAAGCCTTTTCACGCCGGTCAGGCAATTCTCCTGCCACTGGCAAAAGTTGTCGGCCTGAGGCTCCAGAGCTGCCCACCAGATCCTCCTGCATCCTTGCAAGACAGACACGCTGCGAGCCCAGCCAGGAGCTGTCTCCTTTCGCTCCCCCTTGCTCTTCCTGGGAATGAGCAACTCCTCCGGCGTCAGGAGCTGATTTTGATCCACAGCGGCTTCAATTGGGGCTGAAGCACCTAATGGCCCCCCCTCCCCTCCCCTTTTTGCGAGCGTGCCGCAATGTTCCTTGCCGGCTAATGGGGCAATTTTTTTTGCATTACATATATTTGTCCAATTTGGCGGAGCGGCGCGCACGATTGAGAGAGCCGAGGGACGGCGGCTCCTGCAGATTAGCTGATGGGAGTCTCCGGGGTGCCTCGCTGCAGATCCGTCTCCGAGGCAGAGAGGCGCATCTCGTCCTGATACATTTGCGGGCGGCGGCGGGCCGATTGTTTAATGCACCTGGGATGCCTCCGGCGGCGCTTGATACGGATCTCACGTCGGGCCTGGGCCTTTCCAGGCGGCTCCTGTCTCCTTCCAGGCCTGTCCAGATGTAGCAACCGCAAGGCCTGTCCGGAGCTCCAGCGTGGCCCTAACTTGCTCTACAGTGGAGAGGCAGTCGTGCGACACAGTCACACGCTCTACTTGGGGCTGCCCTTGAAGAGCGTTCGGCAGCTGCAGCCAGTGCAGAATGCTGCGTCTAGGCTGCCGGTCGGGGTCAGCGTACTGGAAGCATGTGACCCCAAATATTAGCGTGCAACAGACTGCACTTTTAAAAGGCTGTAAAACAAGGTAGAGGATCGTGAAGGGTTCATTCTTCACAGAGCCAGAGAGCCTTGAGTGACAGGCTGCTCCAATCTGATAAGCTAGCATCAGCTGAGCAGAGAGAGACTTTAGAGCTGAATGCTGAGGAGGAGAATTCATTCGGAATTCAGCCCTGACTTTGAGAGCAAGTTTACCACAGACAGGAGAACTGGGGGAAGTTGGCAAGGACCAGTGGGTAGTTAGACGACGACTCCCATTCAGACAAAGGGAAGGGGATAGATCTTCTGGAGAGAGAAGGAATTTCCCTATCCAGTCTAAACAGGGTGATACCTCTGAAGAGTGCAGAGATCCCTAGTCTGGTGTGGTTAGAAACTGCTTTTAGAGACCTTAAGAGTCAGTTAAAAACTCAAGACAAGTGCTGGTGTTCCAAAAAAAAAGGAGTTTGGGTCCTGGAAAGAGTCATGCGGAGATCTTCCCCAGCCCGGACAGCGGAGATAGACAGAACAAGGGACCTTCTGCATAGAAGCAAGGGCACAACCCATGGGCGGGTGCCCTTTGCTTTCATGAGCCACAGAGCAACTGAGTCTTAGGTGGGCATCAGCCTTGGACCAGTGTTTGGCTAGGGCACCGCCTTCCCTGCACTGCTGATGGGAGACTGTGGCTGCCTCCAGATGGTCACTTAGACCACGCTCAAGTTAGCTATCCAGTTAACATAGCTTAGTTCTTGTGGCCAGGGCTTTAAAAAAAAAAAAAGCCCATTAAGAACTCATTAGCATAATAGGCCACACCCTTGACAGCACAGCTCACTGGCATATTAGGCCACACCCCCATGTTACCAGGAGCGTGGTCATCCAGCCACACCCATCTTTTGCTTCTTCTTCTGTTTACCTTGTTTGTTGTCAAAACGCAGGGCTTTTTTTGTAGCAGGGACTCCTTTGCATGTTAGGCCACACAGCCCTAATGTAGCCAACCCTCATGAGTTTCTGCTGTTGGGTGTGGCCTATTATGCTAATGAGTCCCTGCTGGGCGTGGCCAACTCGGGAGCCAGCCGGAACACCGTTCCTGTGCGTTCCCGCCCCAAAATATCCCTGCCTTGTGGCCCTTTCTTACATATCCAAGGAAATGCTGATTGCCATTTTGGGGTCAGGAAGCCATTCTTCTCCAGGCCAGCTTGGCCAGGGATCCTGGAGGGATTTTTTTCTTCCTCTTCTGGGCACGGAACAGGGGTTCACTGGGGGTGGGGGCGATATTAGTTGCGTTTTTCCTGAATATTTATATAATGTCATACATATAGCACACACAAAACAGACATTAACAAACATAAATACAAAATTTGGGAAGATTCGGTGTATCATTTTTTTCCACGGACATTGGACCTCAAACTGTAATCAAAAGTCTGTGTGTGTGTGTGTGTGGGGGGGTATTTGTGAACTCCCTGCATTGTGCAGTATTTGAAGGGCTGTCATGTAGAAGATGGAGTGGATCTATTCTCTCCTGCTCCGGATTGCAAGACTAGATCTAATGGGTGGAAATTACAAGGGAGTCGATACTGGCTAAATATCAGGAGAAACTTCCTGACTGTAAGAGTGGTTGAGCAGCGGAGCAGTCTGCCTCGGGAGGGGGTGGATGCTCCTTTCCTGGACGTTTTCAAGTGGAGACTGGACAACCATCTTTTGGGCATGTTGTAGCTATGTAGGGGTTTCGGCTGTGTTCCTGCCGAGTGCAGGGGGTTGGACTAGATGGCCTGCAAGATCCCTTCCAACGCTAACATTCTATGATTCTATGGTTGGACTAGATGACCTTGGAGGTCCCTTCCAACTCTGTGATTCTGTGAACACACAGCTCCACACGTGAAGCCGCCTTATACTTAAATCAGTCCTTCAAGGACAGTATTGCCCATTCAGACTGGCAGCAGCTCTCCAGGGTCTCAGGCGGAGGTCTTTCCCGTCACCTCCTGCCTGGTCCTTCTAAATGGAGATGCCGGGGACTGAACCTGGGACCTTCTTGCATGCCAGGCAGATGCTTCACCACTGAGCCACGGCCCCTCCCCAAATACACATGAAAATGCGTTACACTGAATCAGACCTTTGGCCCATCAAGGTCAGTCTTGTCTACTCAGACTGGCAATGGATCTCCAGAGTTTCACATGGAGGTCCTTCACATCACCTCCTGCCTGGTCCTTTGAACTGGAGATACCGGGGACTGAACCTGGAACCTTCTGCATGCCAGGCAGAGGCTCTTCCACTGAGCCACAGCCCCTCTTTACAGCTCTCCAGGGTCTCAGGCAGAGGTCTTTCCCATCACCTCCTGCCTGGTCCTTTTAACTGGAACTGCCGGGGATTGAATCTGAGACTTTCCACATGCCAAGCAAGAGGCTCTGCCACTGAGCCATGGGCCGTCTCCAAAAACATAACCAGTACTGTCTACTCAGACTGGCAATGGATCTCCAGAGTTTCACATGGAGGTCTTTCAAATCACCTCCTGCCTGGTCCTTTGAACTGGAGATGCCGGGGACTGAACCTGGGACCTTCTGCACGCCAGGCAGAGGCTCTTCCACTGAGCCACAGCCCCTCTTTACAGCTCTCCAGGGTCTCAGGCTGAGGTCTTTCCCATCACCTCCAGCCTGGTCCTTTTAACTGGAGATGCCGGGGACTGAACCTGGGACCTCCTGCACGCCAGGCAGAGGCTCTTCTACTGAGCCACAGCCCCTCTTTAGAGCTCTCCAGGGTCTCAGGCTGAGGTCTTTCCCATCACCTCCTCCTGGTCCTTTTAACTGGAGATGCCGGGGACTGAACCTGGGACCTTCTGCACGCCAGGCAGAGGCTCTTCTACTGAGCCACAGCCCCTCTTTAGAGCTCTCCAGTGTCTCAGGCTGAGGTCTTTCCCATCACCTCCAGCCTGGTCCTTTTAACTGGAGATGCCGGGGACTGAACCTGGGACCTCCTGCACGCCAGGCAGAGGCTCTTCTACTGAGCCACAGCCCCTCTTTAGAGCTCTCCAGGGTCTCAGGCTGAGGTCTTTCCCGTCACCTCCTGCTTGGTCCTTTTAACTGGAACTGCCGGGGATTGAATCTGAGACTTTCCACATGCCAAGCAAGAGGCTCTGCCACTGAGCCATGGGCCGTCTCCAAAAACATAACCAGTACTGTCTACTCAGACTGGCAATGGATCTCCAGAGTTTCACATGGAGGTCTTTCAAATCACCTCCTGCCTGGTCCTTTGAACTGGAGATGCCGGGGACTGAACCTGGGACCTTCTGCACGCCAGGCAGAGGCTCTTCCACTGAGCCACAGCCCCTCTTTACAGCTCTCCAGGGTCTCAGGCTGAGGTCTTTCCCATCACCTCCAGCCTGGTCCTTTTAACTGGAGATGCCGGGGACTGAACCTGGGACCTCCTGCACGCCAGGCAGAGGCTCTTCTACTGAGCCACAGCCCCTCTTTAGAGCTCTCCAGGGTCTCAGGCTGAGGTCTTTCCCATCACCTCCTCCTGGTCCTTTTAACTGGAGATGCCGGGGACTGAACCTGGGACCTTCTGCACGCCAGGCAGAGGCTCTTCTACTGAGCCACAGCCCCTCTTTAGAGCTCTCCAGTGTCTCAGGCTGAGGTCTTTCCCATCACCTCCAGCCTGGTCCTTTTAACTGGAGATGCCGGGGACTGAACCTGGGACCTCCTGCACGCCAGGCAGAGGCTCTTCTACTGAGCCACAGCCCCTCTTTAGAGCTCTCCAGGGTCTCAGGCTGAGGTCTTTCCCGTCACCTCCTGCTTGGTCCTTTTAACTGGAACTGCCGGGGATTGAATCTGAGACTTTCCACATGCCAAGCAAGAGGCTCTGCCACTGAGCCATGGGCCGTCTCCAAAAACATAACCAGTACTGTCTACTCAGACTGGCAATGGATCTCCAGAGTTTCACATGGAGGTCTTTCAAATCACCTCCTGCCTGGTCCTTTGAACTGGAGATGCCGGGGACTGAACCTGGGACCTTCTGCACGCCAGGCAGAGGCTCTTCCACTGAGCCACAGCCCCTCTTTACAGCTCTCCAGGGTCTCAGGCTGAGGTCTTTCCCATCACCTCCAGCCTGGTCCTTTTAACTGGAGATGCCGGGGACTGAACCTGGGACCTCCTGCACGCCAGGCAGAGGCTCTTCTACTGAGCCACAGCCCCTCTTTAGAGCTCTCCAGGGTCTCAGGCTGAGGTCTTTCCCATCACCTCCTCCTGGTCCTTTTAACTGGAGATGCCGGGGACTGAACCTGGGACCTTCTGCACGCCAGGCAGAGGCTCTTCTACTGAGCCACAGCCCCTCTTTAGAGCTCTCCAGGGTCTCAGGCTGAGGTCTTTCCCATCACCTCCAGCCTGGTCCTTTTAACTGGAGATGCCGGGGACTGAACCTGGGACCTTCTGCACGCCAGGCAGAGGCTCTTCTACTGAGCCACAGCCCCTCTTTAGAGCTCTCCAGGGTCTCAGGCTGAGGTCTTTCCCATCACCTCCTGCCTGGTCCTTTGAACTGGAGATGCCGTGGATTGAACCTGGGACCTTCTGCATGCCAGGCAGAGGCTCTTCCACTCAACTACAGCCCTTCTTTACAGCTCTCCAGGGTCTCAGGCTGAGGTCTTTCCCATCACCTCCAGCCTGGTCCTTTTAACTGGAGATGCCGGGGACTGAACCTGGGACCTCCTGCACGCCAGGCAGAGGCTCTTCTACTGAGCCACAGCCCCTCTTTAGAGCTCTCCAGGGTCTCAGGCTGAGGTCTTTCCCGTCACCTCCTGCTTGGTCCTTTTAACTGGAACTGCCGGGGATTGAATCTGAGACTTTCCACATGCCAAGCAAGAGGCTCTGCCACTGAGCCATGGGCCGTCTCCAAAAACATAACCAGTACTGTCTACTCAGACTGGCAATGGATCTCCAGAGTTTCACATGGAGGTCTTTCAAATCACCTCCTGCCTGGTCCTTTGAACTGGAGATGCCGGGGACTGAACCTGGGACCTTCTGCACGCCAGGCAGAGGCTCTTCTACTGAGCCACAGCCCCTCTTTAGAGCTCTCCAGGGTCTCAGGCTGAGGTCTTTCCCATCACCTCCAGCCTGGTCCTTTTAACTGGAGATGCCGGGGACTGAACCTGGGACCTTCTGCACGCCAGGCAGAGGCTCTTCTACTGAGCCACAGCCCCTCTTTAGAGCTCTCCAGGGTCTCAGGCTGAGGTCTTTCCCATCACCTCCTGCCTGGTCCTTTGAACTGGAGATGCCGTGGATTGAACCTGGGACCTTCTGCATGCCAGGCAGAGGCTCTTCCACTCAACTACAGCCCTTCTTTACAGCTCTCCAGGGTCTCAGGCTGAGGTCTTTCCCATCACCTCCAGCCTGGTCCTTTTAACTGGAGATGCCGGGGACTGAACCTGGGACCTCCTGCACGCCAGGCAGAGGCTCTTCTACTGAGCCACAGCCCCTCTTTAGAGCTCTCCAGGGTCTCAGGCTGAGGTCTTTCCCGTCACCTCCTGCTTGGTCCTTTTAACTGGAACTGCCGGGGATTGAATCTGAGACTTTCCACATGCCAAGCAAGAGGCTCTGCCACTGAGCCATGGGCCGTCTCCAAAAACATAACCAGTACTGTCTACTCAGACTGGCAATGGATCTCCAGAGTTTCACATGGAGGTCTTTCAAATCACCTCCTGCCTGGTCCTTTGAACTGGAGATGCCGGGGACTGAACCTGGGACCTTCTGCACGCCAGGCAGAGGCTCTTCCACTGAGCCACAGCCCCTCTTTACAGCTCTCCAGGGTCTCAGGCTGAGGTCTTTCCCATCACCTCCAGCCTGGTCCTTTTAACTGGAGATGCCGGGGACTGAACCTGGGACCTCCTGCACGCCAGGCAGAGGCTCTTCTACTGAGCCACAGCCCCTCTTTAGAGCTCTCCAGGGTCTCAGGCTGAGGTCTTTCCCATCACCTCCTCCTGGTCCTTTTAACTGGAGATGCCGGGGACTGAACCTGGGACCTTCTGCACGCCAGGCAGAGGCTCTTCTACTGAGCCACAGCCCCTCTTTAGAGCTCTCCAGGGTCTCAGGCTGAGGTCTTTCCCATCACCTCCTGCCTGGTCCTTTGAACTGGAGATGCCGTGGATTGAACCTGGGACCTTCTGCATGCCAGGCAGAGGCTCTTCCACTCAACTACAGCCCTTCTTTACAGCTCTCCAGGGTCTCAGGCTGAGGTCTTTCCCATCACCTCCAGCCTGGTCCTTTTAACTGGAGATGCCGGGGACTGAACCTGGGACCTCCTGCACGCCAGGCAGAGGCTCTTCTACTGAGCCACAGCCCCTCTTTAGAGCTCTCCAGGGTCTCAGGCTGAGGTCTTTCCCGTCACCTCCTGCTTGGTCCTTTTAACTGGAACTGCCGGGGATTGAATCTGAGACTTTCCACATGCCAAGCAAGAGGCTCTGCCACTGAGCCATGGGCCGTCTCCAAAAACATAACCAGTACTGTCTACTCAGACTGGCAATGGATCTCCAGAGTTTCACATGGAGGTCTTTCAAATCACCTCCTGCCTGGTCCTTTGAACTGGAGATGCCGGGGACTGAACCTGGGACCTTCTGCACGCCAGGCAGAGGCTCTTCCACTGAGCCACAGCCCCTCTTTACAGCTCTCCAGGGTCTCAGGCTGAGGTCTTTCCCATCACCTCCAGCCTGGTCCTTTTAACTGGAGATGCCGGGGACTGAACCTGGGACCTCCTGCACGCCAGGCAGAGGCTCTTCTACTGAGCCACAGCCCCTCTTTAGAGCTCTCCAGGGTCTCAGGCTGAGGTCTTTCCCATCACCTCCTCCTGGTCCTTTTAACTGGAGATGCCGGGGACTGAACCTGGGACCTTCTGCACGCCAGGCAGAGGCTCTTCTACTGAGCCACAGCCCCTCTTTAGAGCTCTCCAGGGTCTCAGGCTGAGGTCTTTCCCATCACCTCCAGCCTGGTCCTTTTAACTGGAGATGCCGGGGACTGAACCTGGGACCTTCTGCACGCCAGGCAGAGGCTCTTCTACTGAGCCACAGCCCCTCTTTAGAGCTCTCCAGGGTCTCAGGCTGAGGTCTTTCCCATCACCTCCTGCCTGGTCCTTTGAACTGGAGATGCCGGGGACTGAACCTGGGACCTTCTGCACGCCAGGCAGAGGCTCTTCCACTGAGCCACAGCCCCTCTTTACAGCTCTCCAGGGTCTCAGGCTGAGGTCTTTCCCATCACCTCCAGCCTGGTCCTTTTAACTGGAGATGCCGGGGACTGAACCTGGGACCTCCTGCACGCCAGGCAGAGGCTCTTCTACTGAGCCACAGCCCCTCTTTAGAGCTCTCCAGGGTCTCAGGCTGAGGTCTTTCCCATCACCTCCTCCTGGTCCTTTTAACTGGAGATGCCGGGGACTGAACCTGGGACCTTCTGCACGCCAGGCAGAGGCTCTTCTACTGAGCCACAGCCCCTCTTTAGAGCTCTCCAGGGTCTCAGGCTGAGGTCTTTCCCATCACCTCCTGCCTGGTCCTTTGAACTGGAGATGCCGGGGACTGAACCTGGGACCTCCTGCATGCCAGGCAGAGGCTCTTCCACTGAGCCACAGCCCCTCTTTACAGCTATCCAGGGTCTCAGGCTGAGGTCTTTCCCATCACCTCCAGCCTGGTCCTTTTAACTGGAGATGCCGGGGACTGAACCTGGGACCTCCTGCACGCCAGGCAGAGGCTCTTCTACTGAGCCACAGCCCCTCTTTAGAGCTCTCCAGGGTCTCAGGCTGAGGTCTTTCCCATCACCTCCTCCTGGTCCTTTTAACTGGAGATGCCGGGGACTGAACCTGGGACCTTCTGCACGCCAGGCAGAGGCTCTTCTACTGAGCCACAGCCCCTCTTTAGAGCTCTCCAGGGTCTCAGGCTGAGGTCTTTCCCATCACCTCCAGCCTGGTCCTTTTAACTGGAGATGCCGGGGACTGAACCTGGGACCTTCTGCACGCCAGGCAGAGGCTCTTCTACTGAGCCACAGCCCCTCTTTAGAGCTCTCCAGGGTCTCAGGCTGAGGTCTTTCCCATCACCTCCTGCCTGGTCCTTTGAACTGGAGATGCCGGGGACTGAACCTGGGACCTTCTGCACGCCAGGCAGAGGCTCTTCCACTGAGCCACAGCCCCTCTTTACAGCTCTCCAGGGTCTCAGGCTGAGGTCCTTCCCATCACCTCCTGCCTGGTCCTTTTAACTGGAGATCCTGGGAACTGAACCTGGGACCTTCTGCATGCCAGGCAGAGGCTCTTCCACTGAACCACAGCCCCTCTTTACAGCTCTCCAGGGTCTCAGGCTGAGGTCTTTCCCGTCACCTCCTGCTTGGTCCTTTTAACTGGAACTGCCGGGGATTGAATCTGAGACTTTCCACATGCCAAGCAAGAGGCTCTGCCACTGAGCCATGGGCCGTCTCCAAAAACATAACCAGTACTGTCTACTCAGACTGGCAATGGATCTCCAGAGTTTCACATGGAGGTCTTTCAAATCACCTCCTGCCTGGTCCTTTGAACTGGAGATGCCGGGGACTGAACCTGGGACCTTCTGCACGCCAGGCAGAGGCTCTTCCACTGAGCCACAGCCCCTCTTTACAGCTCTCCAGGGTCTCAGGCTGAGGTCTTTCCCATCACCTCCAGCCTGGTCCTTTTAACTGGAGATGCCGGGGACTGAACCTGGGACCTCCTGCACGCCAGGCAGAGGCTCTTCTACTGAGCCACAGCCCCTCTTTAGAGCTCTCCAGGGTCTCAGGCTGAGGTCTTTCCCATCACCTCCTCCTGGTCCTTTTAACTGGAGATGCCGGGGACTGAACCTGGGACCTTCTGCACGCCAGACAGAGGCTCTTCTACTGAGCCACAGCCCCTCTTTAGAGCTCTCCAGGGTCTCAGGCTGAGGTCTTTCCCATCACCTCCAGCCTGGTCCTTTTAACTGGAGATGCCGGGGACTGAACCTGGGACCTTCTGCACGCCAGGCAGAGGCTCTTCTACTGAGCCACAGCCCCTCTTTAGAGCTCTCCAGGGTCTCAGGCTGAGGTCTTTCCCATCACCTCCTGCCTGGTCCTTTGAACTGGAGATGCCGTGGATTGAACCTGGGACCTTCTGCATGCCAGGCAGAGGCTCTTCCACTCAACTACAGCCCTTCTTTACAGCTCTCCAGGGTCTCAGGCTGAGGTCTTTCCCATCACCTCCAGCCTGGTCCTTTTAACTGGAGATGCCGGGGACTGAACCTGGGACCTCCTGCACGCCAGACAGAGGCTCTTCTACTGAGCCACAGCCCCTCTTTAGAGCTCTCCAGGGTCTCAGGCTGAGGTCTTTCCCATCACCTCCTCCTGGTCCTTTTAACTGGAGATGCCGGGGACTGAACCTGGGACCTTCTGCACGCCAGGCAGAGGCTCTTCTACTGAGCCACAGCCCCTCTTTAGAGCTCTCCAGGGTCTCAGGCTGAGGTCTTTCCCATCACCTCCAGCCTGGTCCTTTTAACTGGAGATGCCGGGGACTGAACCTGGGACCTTCTGCACGCCAGGCAGAGGCTCTTCTACTGAGCCACAGCCCCTCTTTAGAGCTCTCCAGGGTCTCAGGCTGAGGTCTTTCCCATCACCTCCTGCCTGGTCCTTTGAACTGGAGATGCCGTGGATTGAACCTGGGACCTTCTGCATGCCAGGCAGAGGCTCTTCCACTCAACTACAGCCCTTCTTTACAGCTCTCCAGGGTCTCAGGCTGAGGTCTTTCCCATCACCTCCAGCCTGGTCCTTTTAACTGGAGATGCCGGGGACTGAACCTGGGACCTCCTGCACGCCAGGCAGAGGCTCTTCTACTGAGCCACAGCCCCTCTTTAGAGCTCTCCAGGGTCTCAGGCTGAGGTCTTTCCCGTCACCTCCTGCTTGGTCCTTTTAACTGGAACTGCCGGGGATTGAATCTGAGACTTTCCACATGCCAAGCAAGAGGCTCTGCCACTGAGCCATGGGCCGTCTCCAAAAACATAACCAGTACTGTCTACTCAGACTGGCAATGGATCTCCAGAGTTTCACATGGAGGTCTTTCAAATCACCTCCTGCCTGGTCCTTTGAACTGGAGATGCCGGGGACTGAACCTGGGACCTTCTGCACGCCAGGCAGAGGCTCTTCCACTGAGCCACAGCCCCTCTTTACAGCTCTCCAGGGTCTCAGGCTGAGGTCTTTCCCATCACCTCCAGCCTGGTCCTTTTAACTGGAGATGCCGGGGACTGAACCTGGGACCTCCTGCACGCCAGGCAGAGGCTCTTCTACTGAGCCACAGCCCCTCTTTAGAGCTCTCCAGGGTCTCAGGCTGAGGTCTTTCCCATCACCTCCTCCTGGTCCTTTTAACTGGAGATGCCGGGGACTGAACCTGGGACCTTCTGCACGCCAGGCAGAGGCTCTTCTACTGAGCCACAGCCCCTCTTTAGAGCTCTCCAGGGTCTCAGGCTGAGGTCTTTCCCATCACCTCCAGCCTGGTCCTTTTAACTGGAGATGCCGGGGACTGAACCTGGGACCTTCTGCACGCCAGGCAGAGGCTCGTCGACTGAGCCACAGCCCCTCGTTAGAGCTCTCCAGGGGGTCAGGATGAGGTCTTTCCCATCACCTCCTGCCTGGTCCTTTGAACTGGAGATGCCGTGGATTGAACCTGGGACCTTCTGCATGCCAGGCAGAGGCTCTTCCACTCAACTACAGCCCTTCTTTACAGCTCTCCAGGGTCTCAGGCTGAGGTCTTTCCCATCACCTCCAGCCTGGTCCTTTTAACTGGAGATGCCGGGGACTGAACCTGGGACCTCCTGCACGCCAGGCAGAGGCTCTTCTACTGAGCCACAGCCCCTCTTTAGAGCTCTCCAGGGTCTCAGGCTGAGGTCTTTCCCGTCACCTCCTGCCTGGTCCTTTTAACTGGAGATGCCGTGGATTGAATCTGAGACTTTCCACATGCCAAGCAAGAGGCTCTGCCACTGAGCCATGGGCCGTCTCCAAAAACATAACCAGTACTATCTACTCAGACTGGCAATGGATCTCCAGAGTTTCACATGGAGGTCTTTCAAATCACCTCCTGCCTGGTCCTTTGAACTGGAGATGCCGGGGACTGAACCTGGGACCTTCTGCACGCCAGGAAGAGGCTCTTCCACTGAGCCACAGCCCCTCTTTACAGCTCTCCAGGGTCTCAGGCTGAGGTCTTTCCCATCACCTCCAGCCTGGTCCTTTTAACTGGAGATGCCGGGGACTGAACCTGGGACCTCCTGCACGCCAGGCAGAGGCTCTTCTACTGAGCCACAGCCCCTCTTTAGAGCTCTCCAGGGTCTCAGGCTGAGGTCTTTCCCATCACCTCCTCCTGGTCCTTTTAACTGGAGATGCCGGGGACTGAACCTGGGACCTTCTGCACGCCAGGCAGAGGCTCTTCTACTGAGCCACAGCCCCTCTTTAGAGCTCTCCAGGGTCTCAGGCTGAGGTCTTTCCCATCACCTCCAGCCTGGTCCTTTTAACTGGAGATGCCGGGGACTGAACCTGGGACCTTCTGCACGCCAGGCAGAGGCTCTTCTACTGAGCCACAGCCCCTCTTAAGAGCTCTCCAGGGTCTCAGGCTGAGGTCTTTCCCATCACCTCCTGCCTGGTCCTTTGAACTGGAGATGCCGGGGACTGAACCTGGGACCTTCTGCACGCCAGGCAGAGGCTCTTCCACTGAGCCACAGCCCCTCTTTACAGCTCTCCAGGGTCTCAGGCTGAGGTCTTTCCCATCACCTCCAGACTGGTCCTTTTAACTGGAGATGCCGGGGACTGAACCTGGGACCTCCTGCACGCCAGGCAGAGGCTCTTCTACTGAGCCACAGCCCCTCTTTAGAGCTCTCCAGGGTCTCAGGCTGAGGTCTTTCCCATCACCTCCTCCTGGTCCTTTTAACTGGAGATGCCGGGGACTGAACCTGGGACCTTCTGCACGCCAGGCAGAGGCTCTTCTACTGAGCCACAGCCCCTCTTTAGAGCTCTCCAGGGTCTCAGGCTGAGGTCTTTCCCATCACCTCCTGCCTGGTCCTTTGAACTGGAGATGCCGGGGACTGAACCTGGGACCTCCTGCATGCCAGGCAGAGGCTCTTCCACTGAGCCACAGCCCCTCTTTACAGCTCTCCAGGGTCTCAGGCTGAGGTCTTTCCCATCACCTCCAGCCTGGTCCTTTTAACTGGAGATGCCGGGGACTGAACCTGGGACCTCCTGCACGCCAGGCAGAGGCTCTTCTACTGAGCCACAGCCCCTCTTTAGAGCTCTCCAGGGTCTCAGGCTGAGGTCTTTCCCATCACCTCCTCCTGGTCCTTTTAACTGGAGATGCCGGGGACTGAACCTGGGACCTTCTGCACGCCAGGCAGAGGCTCTTCTACTGAGCCACAGCCCCTCTTTAGAGCTCTCCAGGGTCTCAGGCTGAGGTCTTTCCCATCACCTCCAGCCTGGTCCTTTTAACTGGAGATGCCGGGGACTGAACCTGGGACCTTCTGCACGCCAGGCAGAGGCTCTTCTACTGAGCCACAGCCCCTCTTTAGAGCTCTCCAGGGTCTCAGGCTGAGGTCTTTCCCATCACCTCCTTCCTGGTCCTTTGAACTGGAGATGCCGGGGACTGAACCTGGGACCTTCTGCACGCCAGGCAGAGGCTCTTCCACTGAGCCACAGCCCCTCTTTACAGCTCTCCAGGGTCTCAGGCTGAGGTCCTTCCCATCACCTCCTGCCTGGTCCTTTTAACTGGAGATCCTGGGAACTGAACCTGGGACCTTCTGCATGCCAGGCAGAGGCTCTTCCACTGAACCACAGCCCCTCTTTACAGCTCTCCAGGGTCTCAGGCTGAGGTCTTTCCCGTCACCTCCTGCTTGGTCCTTTTAACTGGAACTGCCGGGGATTGAATCTGAGACTTTTCACATGCCAAGCAAGAGGCTCTGCCACTGAGCCATGGGCCGTCTCCAAAAACATAACCAGTACTGTCTACTCAGACTGGCAATGGATCTCCAGAGTTTCACATGGAGGTCTTTCAAATCACCTCCTGCCTGGTCCTTTGAACTGGAGATGCCGGGGACTGAACCTGGGACCTTCTGCACGCCAGGCAGAGGCTCTTCCACTGAGCCACAGCCCCTCTTTACAGCTCTCCAGGGTCTCAGGCTGAGGTCTTTCCCATCACCTCCAGCCTGGTCCTTTTAACTGGAGATGCCGGGGACTGAACCTGGGACCTCCTGCACGCCAGGCAGAGGCTCTTCTACTGAGCCACAGCCCCTCTTTAGAGCTCTCCAGGGTCTCAGGCTGAGGTCTTTCCCATCACCTCCTCCTGGTCCTTTTAACTGGAGATGCCGGGGACTGAACCTGGGACCTCCTGCACGCCAGGCAGAGGCTCTTCTACTGAGCCACAGCCCCTCTTTAGAGCTCTCCAGGGTCTCAGGCTGAGGTCTTTCCCATCACCTCCTCCTGGTCCTTTTAACTGGAGATGCCGGGGACTGAACCTGGGACCTTCTGCACGCCAGGCAGAGGCTCTTCTACTGAGCCACAGCCCCTCTTTAGAGCTCTCCAGGGTCTCAGGCTGAGGTCTTTCCCATCACCTCCTCCTGGTCCTTTTAACTGGAGATGCCGGGGACTGAACCTGGGACCTCCTGCACGCCAGGCAGAGGCTCTTCTACTGAGCCACAGCCCCTCTTTACAGCTCTCCAGGGTCTCAGGCTGAGGTCTTTCCCATCACCTCCAGCCTGGTCCTTTTAACTGGAGATGCCGGGGACTGAACCTGGGACCTTCTGCACGCCAGGCAGAGGCTCTTCTACTGAGCCACAGCCCCTCTTTAGAGCTCTCCAGGGTCTCAGGCTGAGGTCTTTCCCATCACCTCCAGCCTGGTCCTTTTAACTGGAGATGCCGGGGACTGAACCTGGGACCTTCTGCACGCCAGGCAGAGGCTCTTCTACTGAGCCACAGCCCCTCTTTAGAGCTCTCCAGGGTCTCAGGCTGAGGTCTTTCCCATCACCTCCTCCTGGTCCTTTTAACTGGAGATGCCGGGGACTGAACCTGGGACCTTCTGCATGCCAGGCAGAGGCTCTTCCACTGAGCCACAGCCCCTCTTTAGAGCTCTCCAGGGTCTCAGGCTGAGGTCTTTCCCATCACCTCCAGCCTGGTCCTTTTAACTGGAGATGCCGGGGACTGAACCTGGGACCTTCTGCACGCCAGGCAGAGGCTCTTCTACTGAGCCACAGCCCCTCTTTAGAGCTCTCCAGGGTCTCAGGCTGAGGTCTTTCCCATCACCTCCTCCTGGTCCTTTTAACTGGAGATGCCGGGGACTGAACCTGGGACCTCCTGCATGCTTGGCAGATGGTCTCCCACTGAGCGATGATGGCCTTTCACCTTTGTTGATCTGGCTTCTGCTTTGGGCCACAGAAGAAAGCATGTGCCGAAGGCAAACATCAGGGGCCTCCAATCTCCCCCTCCAAGCGGCAACTGATGATCGCCTACCCCCTCCCCACCTCTCCGGCTATTCATCTTCTCACACACCGATTTCCCATCTTCCTCATCTAATGCATTTATTCATTTATGTGCTGTTTTTTTAAAAAAACGAGAGAGAGAGAATGGGGCCCTCAAGGCAGCTTACGACAAACATAAAACGTAGAAATCAAGACATTAAACAACACTCCAACAAAACCCCAGTCGCCTTCTTAAATATAACAGCAATATTAAAACAGCAGACGTAATTAAACATTTTGAAACGTGGCTGGAAAAGATTCAGATTAAAAAAAAACCAAATTAGGTAGGAATGCCTCCCCAAAGACCTCTGAGGGCTCTGGACTTCCATCTACCGAGTGCATTTTTATCCTCCCCTTCTTTCAAGGAGCTCAGGGTGGAAAGCACGGTTTTCCCAACCCCCTTTATCCTCACAACAACCCCACAAGGTAGTGACTGGCCCAAGGTTGTCCAGCGAACTTCCGTGGCAGACCTCGAGATTCGAACCCAGGCCTTTCAAATCCTAGTTTGGATACTGTAACCTCTAAGCCAGGAGTCTCCAACCTTTTTGAGCCTGCAGGCGTCTGTGGAATTCTGACACGGCATCGTGGGCGCAGCCACAAAATGGCTTCCACATAATGGCTGCAATTGGGGGCGGAGCCAGCTACAAAATGGCTGCTGCAGCTTAACATGGTGAAAACCCTTGTGCCGTGGTGGCCAAAGCAATGTTTTTAAAGATATGCACGGCCAATCAAATGTCCAATGGCCAACCAGAAACCTCGCCGGGCAAACCCCCCCCCTACTTTCTAAAAAATACCCCGCGGGCGCCAGGAAAGATGTCATCAGGCGCCATGGGACCCGCGGGTGCAACGTTGGGGACCCCTGCCCTAAACTACACTGGCTTTCGGTCACTTCTCCGTACAGCACTCAGTCCAGGCAGAATTAGCCAAACTTGGTGTAGTAGTTATGTTTGGAGCCAGTTTGGTGTAGTGGTGAAGTGCGCGGACTCTAATCTGGGAGAACCGGGTTTCATTCCCCACTCCTCCACTGGCACCTGCTGGATGACCTTGGGCAAGCCACAGTTCTGTCGGAGTTGTTCTCTTCAGAGCAGTTCACTCAGAGCTCTCTCATCCCCACCGACCTCAAGCGCAGTCCTCAAAAGAGCTCTCTCAACCCCAATGACCTCACAGGGTGTCTATTGTGGGGAGGGGAAGGGAAGGGAAAGGAGATTGTAAACCACTCGGAGACTCCTTCAGGTAGTGAAGGGCGGGGTATAAATCCAATCTCTTCTTTTGTAAACAGCCCCACCTTCTTTCCTTCCATTCAGCCACTTGCAAAACCTGACTCAACCTTTCCTTCCAAACTTCTGGATTATTCTGCTGGGATTCAGGCCTCCAGGATGCTGGGTTCTAAGGTGTCCACTGACGGGGACACAGATACACACCCCACTAAAAAGCCAGGTATTAAACGTTAACAATAGGAGAAGCCCCGTTCAAACAGTGTGGCCCCCGCAGACTGCCTCACTCACCTGCACCAGCAGCCAGGAGAGGACCACGGCCACCCACGGGTTTCCACCGGAAGATGTCCGCTTCGCCGGGACTAGAACTTTGCCTTTGTATGGAGGACACGGGGGGAAAAAAGAGGGTGTGTTAGAGTGGAATTTCCTTTTAAAGAAATGTTTCCCAAAATGCGTGAGGAGGGAGCATAAGAACACAAGAGAAGCCAGTGTTGGATCAGGCCAGTGGCCCATCCAGTCCAACACTCTGTGTCACACAGTGGCCAAAAATACCAGGTGCCATCAGGAGGTCCAGCAGTGGGGCCAGGACACTAGAAGCCCTCCCATTGTTACGCCCCAAGCACCAGCAATACAGACAATCCCTTGTCCCAGACATAAGAACAGAAGAGAAGCCATGCTGGATCAGGCCAGTGGCCCATCCCGCCCAACACTCTGTGTCACACAGTGGCCAAAACCCAGGGGCCATCAGGAGATCCACCAGAGGGGCCAGAACTCCAGAAGCCCTCCCACTATTGCCCCTCCAAGTGCCAAAAAGACAGAGCATCACTACTCCAGCCATAAGAACATAAGAGAAGCCATGTTTGATTAGGCCAATGACCCATCCAGTCCAACACCATGTGTCACACAGTGGCCAAAACCCAGGTGCCATCAAGAGGTCCACCAGAGGCGCCAGAACTCCAGAAGCCCTCCCACTGATGCCCCCCAAGCACTAAGAATACAGAGCATCACTGCCCCAGACAGAGCCTTCCATCTATAAGAACAGAAGAGAAGCCATGTTGGATCAGGC
The DNA here is from genome assembly GCA_029375565.1 of Gekko gecko. Classification (NCBI taxonomy): domain Eukaryota; kingdom Metazoa; phylum Chordata; class Lepidosauria; order Squamata; family Gekkonidae; genus Gekko; species Gekko gecko. The sequence continues at coordinate 144,909,247 of JAPDNY010000008.1, read as the reverse complement.
CAGTGGCCCACCCAGTCCAGCACCCTGCGCCACACAGTGGCCAAAACCCAGGTTCCATCAGGAGGTCCACCAGTGGGGCCAGAACTCCACAAAGTGTTGGACTGGATGGGCAACTGGCTTGATCCAACATGGCTTCTCTTATGTTCTTATCTACAGAGGGTCTGTTGCAGCTGAGCTACGCAGGAGAAAACGCATTTCCAACCTGCTTCCTGGGCGAGACGAACCCTGGACTCCTAACCCTTCCGCCAGATGCAAGAGCGCCCGGTGGGGCAGCCCTCACAGACAAGGAAGAGAGACAGTAAAATATTTATCCTCTGGCAGGACGAGCCCGGGTGGCAACACAAGCCAAGCGTGTCCTCGTTGGCCGAGTCCCCCAGTTGCCTGGAGCCGAGGACTCCTAGCGCTTCCAAGAGGTCTTCATCTCCGCTCGGGAACTGAGCCCCGTCAGCACCTGCCAAGTGACGGAGCGGGCAACCCGGGAGCTTCCAGCAGAACGCTACGCCGCCCGGGCAGACTGCCAGCAAGAGAGAGGACTTCGGAAGGACGGCCAAGCTGGAGTGGGGAAAGCCACCGGAGAGAGACTCGGACGGGGAGCCAAGTCGTACGAGAGAGGAAGGGGACGCAGAGGACAGAGGCGAGGAGCTGGAGACCTACTTTTGGCGCTCCCAGCCGGGAAGCTCTCACTCGGAGGTGGGGGGTATTGAAAGTGCCCCTAGAGTCCCCCAAAGCAGTTTGCATGGCTGGGATATTGCATGCGAGTGTGCCCAACTGCTAATTGCACAACTGTTAATTGCAGGCCTGTTAATTAAGACGCCCAAGTCCAGAGACCTGCTGGGCAGGCGGAGGTACTTGTGCGGCTCCCAGAGACTGTCGCCAACAAGGGAAAAAGCACAGGAAGGTTCCTCTTGATAGGGCACGAGAAGGAGAAGACGGGACAGTGCGGGGACAATCGGTGCCAATGACAGGCAAACAAAGGCACCACGTCACCGGCTGCCCAAATACCATCCTCGTATTTAACACATCACCCTACTCCTTAACATTCACATGGCGTTTTAGAGTAGCCGACAACCACGTAACAGCCAAGCAGTGGTCCACCGAGTCCAGCATCCTCCCTCACACAGGGGCCAACCAGTTCCTTTGGAGGGCCATCAAAAAGGCACAGAGGCCGAGGCTTTCCTCAGAACATAACAGACAAGCTGGATCAGACCAGTGGTCCATCTAGACCAGCATCCTCCCTCTTACAGTGGCCAGCCAGTTCCTCTGGAGGGCCAACAACAAGGCACAGAGGCCGAGGCCTTCATAAGAACACCAGAAGAGCCCTGCTGGAACAGGCCAGTGGTCCATCTAGTCCAGCATCCTGTCTCACAAGGTGGCCAACCAGTTCCTCTGGAGGGCTAACAACAGGGCATGGAGGCCGAGGCCTTCATAAGAACCTCAGAAGAGCCCTGCTGGATGAGACCAGTGGTCCATCCAGTCCAGCATCCTGTCTCACACAGTGGCCACCCAGTTCCTCTGGAGGGCCAGCAATAGGGCACAGAGGCCGAGGCCTTCATAAGGAACATCAGAAAAGACCTGCTGGATCAGACTAGTGGTCCATCTAGTCCACCATCCTCCCTCACACAGGGGCCAACCAGTTACTCTGGAGGGCCAAAAATAGGGCATGGAGGCCAAGGCCTTCATAAGAACCTCAGAAGAGCCCTGCTGGATGAGACCAGTGGTCCATCCAGTCCAGCATCCTGTCTCACACAGTGGCCAACCAGTTCCTCTGGAGGGCCAGCAATAGGGCACAGAGGCTGAGGCCTTCATAAAGAACATCAGAAAAGACCTGCTGGATCAGACTAGTGGTCCATCCAGTCCAGCATCCTGTCTCACACAGCGGCCAACCAGTTCCTTTAGAGGAGCAAGAACAGGGCCTATTTAAATCATTTGTATCCCTCTTTTCTCCCCAATGGGAACTCTCCTCCATAATATCCTCACAGCATCCCTGTGAGGTAGGTCAGGGTGCGACAGCGTGACTGGCCCAGGGTCACCCAATGAGCTTCCACGGCACGAGTGGGGATTCGAGCCCAGGTCTCCTAGATGCTAGTCTTACACCCTTAATTCACCACGCCACTGTTTATTGCACAATTTACTGGGCGTATTAGACCAGTCTTTGTTGCCTTGTTTCCTAATTCTGTAATCTGCCTCCAGTCTCGATAAAGCGGACTATAAATGAAGTAAATAAAAAAGTGGTATATAAGTACAGAGCTTGCCACTGCCCTCTGTTGGACAACTCTGGGACTGACTCCCCAAACTGGCCCCTGTACAGTCCTTTTCCAGATATTTCACAGTGGAAGCGTCAGAAAGGAATTAACTTCCTAGCTGGTTCCTGAGCCTCCCTTCCTTAGAGAAGATTGTCTCTCCCCCACAAGAGGCATTCCTCAGCTTTTCTGGGCAGGGGGGCAACGGGCAGCCTCAGGTCACTCACCAAAGAGGTCATCCTTGGCCAAAGCATAGAGGATCCGGGAGGCACCGATGAGGTTGCTCATGGCGGCTGAGAGGGTGGAACAGTAGACACCGATGGTGACCAAGGGCGACCAGATGTTGATGTCCTTCAGGAAGCCATAGTCCCGCTGGAGGAGGAGCCTGGGGAGAGAACAAGAGGGGCACAGAGAACCAGGAGGTCAGGAAGGAAGGAACACCAGGAAGCGCAATGGAGGCTGTACGGAGAGGGGCACAGCAAGCTCCCTCAAGGATAGGACATCCAAAAATCAGGGGCAAAGGGAAAGTTTGGCAGGAGAATGTCTGTTACTGCATGGTATCTGAAGAAATGAGCAGTGACTCACAAAAGTGTTGGAAGTTCCAGATGTGACGGCCCCTGTCTCAGACCTCCAGACTGAGTGGCAAGAGAGACTAGATAGCTAGATGGGCACGCTGACCTTTCTTCCTGTATCTACCCTTCAGCCACTATCCCCTTTGAAATGCAGACTGTGCTAACAGTGACCAATTCCCCCTTCCTTCCATTCTCACTCATGTGCAGATGAAGACCAGCCCTCTTCCTGTACGCACCAACAGAGAGAGAAATGCGGTCCTCTCCAGGCACCGTGAGGCAGATGGGCCTCTCGCCATCTGCTTCCATCCTTTAGCTAGTCAGTTAGTCCTCTATCATGTCCCTACTCTTTCCGATCCAAAACGTGCTTCTCATAATAAAGAGAGGAGCAGGGTTATTTCTGGGCAGGAATGCGCCGGAACGGAGTTCCGGCTTGCTTCTGAGTTGGCCACGCCTACAGCCTCCCCCCACCCCGGGTTCCCCAGGCGCCTTGCAAGCTGCAGGGCACCTGGGGAAGCCAAGCCGATCCAGGGAGGGAAGGCAGTTTAAACTGCCTCCCCCCCATTCTGGGGAAGCCGATCCAGGAACTGCCTTCCTACTCTTGGGTTCTTACCTGTAAGGTCCTAAATGGCTTGGGGGCAGGGCACCTGAAAGACCACTTTCCCTTCCATGCCATCCATCCTGTCAGTTAAGATCTGCCTCTCAAATCTTGCTCTCTGTGCCCCCTGCCTTGAGACATGAGTTGGGTGGTAACTACAGGTGATAAAGCTACAGATATTTTCTACATTTGATGAGCGGGGGTTGGGGTTGGGGAGGCAGAGGGAATAAGAACAGAAGAGAAGCCAATGTGGGACCAGGCCAATGGCCCATCCAGTCCAACACTCTGTGTCACAAAGTGGTCAAAACCCCCAGGTGCCATCAGGAGGTCCAGCAGTGGGGCCAGAACTCCAGAAGCCCTCCCACTGTTGCCCACCCCCCAAGCACCAAGAACACAGAGCATCCCTTGCCCCAGACCGAGAGTCCCTATCTATATCTTGTGGCTAGGAGCCACTGATGGACCTCTACTCCATATGCTTATCCAGTTCCCTCTTGAAGCCATCCATGCTTGTAGCCGCCACCCCCTCCTACAGCAGTGAATTCCATGTGTGAATCACTCTTTGGGTGAAGAAGGACTTCCTTTTATCCGTTCTAACCCGACCGCTCAGCAATTTCATGGAGTGCCCACGAGTTCTCGTATTGTGAGAAAGGGAGAAAAGGACTACTTTCTCCATCCTCTCTATCCCCTGCATAATCTTATAGACCTCGATCACGTCACCCCTCAGCCGTCGTTTCTCCAAGCTAAAGAGCCCTCCCACCGATGTACCTTGTGGCATGGAAGACGCTAGATCTGTTTTAAAAGGCACGTGCCCCCTTTTACGAGGCAGCGACTGATGGAAGTTTGGGCTTCTCACAAGGCAACTGAACAAAATTCGATAAAAGAAGGGGGAGGGAGGACATGGAGAACTTCCACTAGCATTATTAAAGTATACAAATGGCCGGGCCTTAATTGGATTTTAACAAGAGGCACCAAACAGGTGGGCGATAAATTAGCATGGGCTATCAATGCCACTGTCTTTGGGCAATTAATATCCAATTAACTCTCCAAATTGATCGCCCGGCTAATCGGCGTGACCGAGGGGATGGGTGCGCACAGGCCCAGAGGAGGGGTCCTCCCTTTGATGTACCCCCCCACATACTTGGCTTTGAGGGAGTCACTCAGATATGATGATTTAGAGAGCGGATGCATCATTCCCACACATGGGAGTGGCAGATTTCCCACTCATCAGCACCACCACAGTACAGAGGAGCCAACGAAGGTCAGAAGAAGAAGAAGAGGAAGAAGAAGAGGAAGAAGAAGAAGAAGAAGAAGAGGAGGAGGAGGAGGAGGAGGAGGAGGAGATTGGATTTCTACCCCGCCCTTCACTACCCAAAGGAGTCTCAGAGCGGCTTACAATCTCCTTTCCCTTCCCCTCCCCACAACAGACACCCTGTGAGGTAGAAGAAGAAGAAGAAGAGATTGGATTTATACCCTGCCCTTCACTACCCAGAGGAGTCTCAGAGTGGTTTACAAACTCCTTTCCCTTCCCCTCCCCACCATAGACACCCTGTGAGGTAGAAGAAGAAGAAGAGATTGGATTTATACCCTGCCCTTCACTACCCAAAGGAGTTTCAGAGCGGCTTACAATCTCCTTTCCCTTCCCCTCCCCACAACAGACACCCTGTGAGGTAGAAGAAGAAGAAGAGATTGGATTTATACCCCGCCCTTCACTACCCAGAGGAGTCTCAGAGCGGCTTACAATCTCCTTTCCCTTCCCCTCCCCACAACAGACACCCTGTGAGGTAGAAGAAGAGATTGGATTTATACCCTGCCCTTCACTACCCAAAGGAGTCTCAGAGCAGCTTACAATCTCCTTTCCCTTCCCCTCCCCACAACAGACACCCTGTGAGGTAGAAGAAGAAGAAGAGATTGGATTCATACCCCGCCCTTCACTACCCAGAGGAGTCTCAGAGCGGCTTACAATCTTCTTTCCCTTCCCCTCCCCACAACAGACACCCTGTGAGGTAGAAGAAGAAGAAGAGATTGGATTTCTACTCTGCCCTTCACTACCCAGAGGAGTCTCAGAGTGGCTCACAATCTCCTTTCCCTTCCCCTCCCCACAACAGACACCCTGTGAGGCAGGTGGGGATGAGAGAGCTCTGACAGAAACGGCTCTTTTTCAAGGACAGCTCTTGTCAGAACTATGGCTTGCCCAAGGTCATCCAGCAGGTGCATGTGGAGAAGTGGGGGAATCAAACCCAGTTCTCCCAGATTAGGGTCCGCGCCCTTAACCACTACACCAAACTGGCTCTCAGAACAGGATCTGGAATCGGTACAGAAAGCTTCCTGCGGCACGCCTGAGAACATACCAGCAGCTCTGCAGGAGCAGGCCAATGGCCCACATAAAGCGCCCCTTGTTCCAGAGTGACCGACGAGATGTCCTCAAACGCCCGACAAGCGGGGCACGGAAGCCAAAACTCCCACCTGTTGTTTTATGCCCTATCCCCCGCCCCTCTCCCCCAGCATGGACGTTCAGAGGATTCCGGCCTCTGAACTTGGAGGTTCCATCTCATCGCTGCGACTGACAGTCATCGACGGACATATCCACACGCTTTTGAAAGCTAATTAAACTGGGGGCCGCCACTACATCCTGTAGCCGTGAGTTCCAGAGTTACTTCACTCCCTGAGTGAAGTAACTCCTTTGGGCTGTCCCGCCTGGGGTGCACCATTTTCCACAGGCTTTTCTGCAGTCCGCCTACAGCATTGCAACCTATGAGGGGAGCACAACTGGCAGGCCTGGTCAACTGCTACCTTTCCCTCCCTCCTCTCCCACTGGGATGTGTCCAGATCAGACGAGTACATCATTCTTCCCCACAGAGGCCGAGATTCAGGAACTGACTTCCTGGATCGGGGTTCCCCATATGGTGTCTGTAGGGCGCCACGGTGCCCACCGAGTGCTTTTAGAAAACAGGTGGGACTTCAGCTCAGGAAGGCTGCTGATTGGCTGCGTACACTAAAAGGCATCCTGTTAAAAAGAGCTTCTGCCTAAAATGTTGGAAGAATTTCTATTAGAGTGATACAGTGGAGACAGAAGCGATTGGATTTACACCCCGGCCCTTCACTCGGAGTCTCAGAGAGCAAGAGAGGCAGTTTGGTGCAGTGGTTAAATGTGTGGACTCTTATCTGGGAGAACCAGGTTTGATTCCCCCACTCCTCCACTTGCACCTGCTGATGTGACCTTGGGTCAGTCACAAGCTCTGGCACAGCGGTTCTCTCAAGGACAGTTTCTGTCAGAAGTTCTCTCAGCCCCGCCTACCTCACAGGGTGTCTGTTTTGGCAAGCCATAGTTCTGTCAGAGCTGCTCTTGAAAAAGAGCAGTTTCTGTCAGAGTTCTCTCAGCCCCGCCTACCTCACAGGGTGTCTGTTGTGGGGAGGGGAAGGGAAAGGAGTTTGTAAGCTGCTCTGAGACTCCAAGTGAAAGGCAGGATATAAATCCAATCTCCTCCCCTTCTTCTTCTTCTTCTTCTTCTTCTTCTGACCTCCTTTCCCTTCCCCTCCCCACAACAGACACCCTGTGAGGTAGGCGGGCCTGAGAGAGCTCTTTCGAGGACTGCTCTGAGAGAACTTGTGACTGACCCAAGGTCATACCAGCAGCTGCGTGGGGAAGAGTGGGGAATCAAACTTGGGTTCCCCCAGATCAGAGTCCGTGCTCCTAACCGCTACACCAAACCACTACAACTAACCTAACCACTAAACCAAACGCAATCCCTGACATTTTGCGGTCGGCTCCAATGTTCCCTCTAAGCTGTGGAGTCTTGTGCACAAAAAAATCTACTTTGTGAGCTACTGGCATTAAAGTTGTGAGCGAGCAGTTTGGCTACCGCATAAATTAGTTTGCTCTGGAGCCCTCCTTCCTGAGCTAAGAAAAAAATGGGTCAGTCGGAGGCTAAAAAACCGTGAGCTAGCTCACTTTATCTCAGCTTAGAGGGAACACCGGTCGGCTCTGCCTTCCATGGCAGCCATTTTGTTGTCAGCTCTACCACACACGGCGGCCATTTTGTGACTGCGCCCACTGCCTGCAGGCTCAAAATGGCTGAGGGCCTGTCCCAGATCTTATCTGAAGTCCATCGAAGGCCAGCATTCGATTTTGAGCCCGTGACCAGCTTACATCTTGCCAAGTGCCTAGGCACAGCGAAACGGTGAGAGTCATTCCCTGTTTATACTCTGGTGTTCACAGGCCTCTGCGTTCAGAAGTCCTATTTTAGCTCTTATTATTAATTCATGGTCTCGGGATTGACAAGCTTCAGCTGCCAAGGAGGTGATCGGGAAACCGAGAGAACCCCCGATAACAGTTCTGCAAAACTGAAACCGTCCTCTAAACTGCCCAGACAGGAGGGGACTGCTTGGAAATCGGATTCAGCTGCGTGTGACTGGCCCAAGGTCACCCAGCAAGCTTCCGCGGCAGAGTGGGGATTTGAACCTGGGCTCCCCGTGCAGCGTTCCCTCTAAGCCTCTGGCGCACACATTTTTGCCTTCGCTCGAGAAGGACGGCTCCAGAGCAAACTAAATTTATGCGGCAGCCAAATCGCTCGCTCACAACTCTAAGGCCAGTAAAAAGGTAAAGGGAAAGGTTCCCTTGCTCGAAAGCCAGTCGAATCCGACTCTAGGGTTGTGGTGCTCATCTCCGTTTCCAAGCCGAAGAGCCAGTGCTGTCCGAAGACGTTTCCGTGGTCATGTGGCCGGCATGACTAAACACCAAGGCGCACGGAACGCTGTTACCTTCCCACCGAAGTGGTCCCTATTTATCTACTTGCAATTTCTTGCTTTCGAACTGCTAGGTTGGCAGGAGCTGGAACTAGAGACAGGAGCTCACCCTGTCATGCAGCACTCTCGGGTCTTGAACTGCTGAACTACTGACCTTCCACAGCCTGCAGTTCAGCGTCTTAACCACTTGAGCCATCTCAGCTCCATCTAAGGCCAGTAGCTCACTGTTAAGTATGAGCCTTAACAAGATAGTGATTTCAACAAGTGATTTCAGCTTTATTTAACAGCAAAACAGACGATCGGACAACACACACGAAACAGTGGGGCACAGCTCCCCTTTTAAATCATCCGGGCTGTCGAAGCCACGCCCATATTGTTCAGTATGCCACTCAACAACAGGATTTCAGCAAAAGTGCTTTCAGCTTTATTTGTAACACCAACTCAGAACACACCAACAACCCACAACGGAAACAGTGGAGCACAGCTCCTTCTTTTCAACTCTCCCGGGCTGTCAAAGCCACTCCCAAAATAAGGACCAATGAAAATACAGAGATAAGGTCCAATCACAATTGTTCCCGCTTTGATACATATTTACAAGATGATTGGTTCTGTACAGAGGTTTCTCAGAAACCAGCCAATAGTAACGCGACAGCTGAAGAGCCACATTTGAAATCAAGCTCAACATAGGAATGTATAGCCCAGATTCACATTCCAACACACAACACATATTTCAGTTAACAACCAATCACAACATTGGGATAAAGGCCAATGAGGACTGTTGCCTCCAACAAGTACATACAGTTCAGGATTGGCTATTAACAGAGTTTCATAACCAATGGGAATGTCGACTCTTACAACTCCTGCTGACTCAAGCTTAACATAGAAAAGGACAGGATTGATTCAAGCTTCAGATGTAACACTCACCAAGTAGAATTTTTGCTCACAAGACTCCACAGCTTAGAGGGAACCTGCTGTGGTTTACCACAAACAAAACTGCAAACGTGCCCAACACTAGAGTGCAAGAACTGCAGACGGTTGGACTCTCTGCTACCTTAGCACATGCATTTTAGCTTTTACCCCCTGAGAGGCAGCGGGAAACCAAAAACCGGGAGCAGATCGCAAAAGTTTGGTATGTTATTTGGACGGAAAGAGCTTCATAGAGTCACGTTGGGACTACCAGCATATTGGGACATTGAGCTGAACAAATAGTGAACGCTTCAGGAGTGGATCATCGCCAAAGACCACTGGGTGTGTGTTAAGCGCCCGTCAAGTCCCTTCCCACCTTATGGTGGCCCTGTGAATCAATGTCCTCACAAAACGCCCTATAGGTAATAGTCTTGGCTCAGTAGGAGGAGAACATAAGAACATAAGAGAAGCCAATGTTGAATCAGGCCAATGGCCCATCCAGTCCAACACTCTGTCACACAGCAGCCAAAAATACCACGTGCCATCAGGAGGTCCAGCAGTGGGGCCAGGACACTAGAAGCCCTCCCACTGCTGCCCCTTCCAGCACCAAGAATAGAGTGCAGCACCTGCCCCAGACTGAGAATTCCCATCTATGCCCTGTGGCTAATAGCCACTGATGGACTTCTGCTCCAGATGTTTATCTAATTCCCTCTTGAAACTGTCCATGCTTGTAGCTGCCACCACCTCCTGTGGCAGTGAATTTCATATATTAATCACTCTTTGGGTGAAGAAGTATTTCCTTTTATCTGTTCTAACCCGACTGCTCAGCAATTTCATGGAGTGCCCACGAGTTCTTGTATTGTGAGAAAGGGAGAAAAGTACTTTTTTCTCAACCTGCTCAATCCCATTCATAATCTTATAAACCTCGATCATGTCACCCCTCAGCCGTCATTTCCAAGTTGAAGGAGGAGGAGGAGATTGGATTTATACCCCGCCCTTCACTCGGAGTCTCAGAACGGCTTACAAACTCCTTTCCCTTCCCCTCCCCACAACAGACACCCTGTGAGGTAGAAGAAGAGATTGGATTTAGACCCCGCCCTTCACTACCCAAGGGAGTCTCAGAGGGGCTCACAAACCCCTTTCCCTTCCCCTCCCCACAACAGACACCCTGTGAGGTAGGCAGGGCTGAGAGAGCTCTGACAGGAACTGCTCTTTTTCAAGAGCAGCTCTGACAGAACTATGACTTGCCCAAGGTCATCCGGCAGCTGCGAGTGGAGGAGTGGGGAATCAAACCCGGTTCTCCCAGATTAGAGTCCGCGAACTTAACCACTACACCAAGGAGCACCTTAAAAAGGTAAAGGTTCCCTTGCTCGAAAGCCAGTCGGATCTGACTCTAGGGTTGCGGTGCTCAAATCTGTTTCAAAGCCGAAGAGCCAGCGCTGTCCAAAGACGTTTCCGTGGTCATGTGGCCGGCATGACTAAACACCAAGGCATACGGAAGGCTGTGACCTTCCCACCGAAGTGGTACCTATTTCTCTACTTGCAATTTCTTGCTTTCGAACTGCTAGGTTGGCAGGAGCTGGAACTAGAGACGGGAGCTCACTCCGTCATGTGGCACTCTCGGGTCTCGAACTGCTGAACTGCTGACCTTCCACAGCCTGCAGTTCAGCGTCTTAACCACTTGAGCCACCTCAGCTCCCTAGGAGCACATTAAAGACTAACAAAATACGTGGCCAGGGTGTGAGCATTCGTGAGTCACCACTTGCTTCTCTTCAGACCTCACGAAAGCTCCTGCACTACCACAAATTTTGTTAAGTGCTACTGGACGCTTGCTCTTTCTACTGCTGCAGACAGACTAACATGGCTACCTAGGATTTTTCGGGTTTTTTTTTTAAAAAGAGGTGCCAGAAAGCTCGAGAGGAAAATGAAGTTTTCAGTCTGTACGCTGAAAACTCATGAACTTTTAAACATTTTAAAGGGAATTTTCTCGAAGAGGTTCCGGAACTCTGCTCCGGCGCGTTCTCCCAGAAAAAAAGGCCCTGTGGCTTCTTAGTCTTGGCTCAGGTTTTGCAAACTGTGGGCCCTGGCTATGAGTCAGTGAGGTGTAGTGGTTAAGAGTGGCGGACTCTAATCTGGAGAATCGGGTTGGATTCCCCACTCCTCCACGCGAAGCCTTCTGGGTGGCCTTGGGCAAGCCACAGTTCTCTCAGAGCTCTCTCAACCTCAACTGCCTCACAAGGCGCCTGTTGTGGAGGGAGTAGGGTATAAAAGTAGGGTATAAAACCAACTACTACTCCTCCCTGACTGGGAGCCGGTTTGGTGTAGTGGTTAAGAGCGCAGACTCTAATCTGGGAGAACCAGGTCTGAGTCCCCACTCCTTCACATACAGCTGCTGGTAGGACTTTGGATCAGTCACAAGTTCTCTCAGAGCTGTTCCCTCACAAGCAGTTCTTGAAAGAGCTCTCTCAGCCCCACCTGCCTCACAGGAAGTCTGTTGCGGGGAGGGGAAGGGATTATAAACCACTCTGAGACTCCTTTGAGGTAGCAAAGGGTGGGGTATAAATCCAATCTCTTCTCTTCTTCTTCAACCCATCTCACATTGGGTCTTCGGCTTCTCCTTGCTGCCTTCGACTTTTCCTCGCATTATTGTGTTTTCCGGTGACTCCTGTCTTCTCATAATGCGACCAAAAGTACGATAGCCTCAGCTGAGTCATTTTAGCTTCTAGGGAGAATTCAGGCTTGGTTTGATCTAGAGTCCACTTATTTGTCTGCTTGGCAGTCGGCGGTACCCGTAAAAGTCTCCTCCAACACCACGTTTTAAATGATAGCCCGTTACAGCACATTAACTGAGGACTAGTCTAGCCACATCTAAACCATAAACATAACCTTGGAAATTTAGTCCGTCAAAACGTACAGCGTGGAATTCTTTACGCAAAGCAATCTACGGCACCGGATAATGAAGATAATCCGGCTGTGCTATAGAAGAAGGAGGAGAAGGAGAAGAAGGAGAAGAAGGAGGAGAAGAAGGAGGAGGAGGAAGAGATTGGATTTATACCCGCCATTCACTACCCAAAGGAGACTCAGAGCGGCTTACAAACTCCTTTCCCTTCCCCTCCCCACAACAGACACCCTGTGAGGTAGAAGAAGAAGAAGAAGAGATTGGATTTACACCCCACCCTTCACTACCCGAAGGAGTCTCAGAGCGGCTTACAAACTCCTTTCCCTTCCCCTCCCCACAACAGACACCCTGTGAGGCAGGTGGGGCTGAGAGAGCTCTGACAGAAACTGCTCTTTCAAGGACAGCTCTGACAGAACTATGGCTTGCCCAAGGTCATCCAGCAGCTGCAAGTGGAGAAGTGGAGAATCAAACCTGATTCTCCCAGATTAGAGTCCCTGTACTTAACTGCTACACCCTACAGCATAACAGAGGTCACCAAAGTGGGACACGCGGGTGCCACTATGACTACCGACACCTTTCCTGTCACCTGCCAAGTTTTTTTAGAAAGCGGATGGGGCAGGCGGGAGGGGGGCTTTTACTCAGCAAGGCTTCACATTGGCCACTGGGGATCTGAGCGGCTGTGCAGATTTTTTAAAAGTTGCTTTGGCAGGAGCTGTCACTACAGCACAAAGGTCTCGACTGGATTACTGGAGAGTATAAGCAAGAAAATAACAATATCCTTATTTTTTAAAAGGCATCCTGTCAAACAGAGCTTCTTCCTGAAGTGCTGAAGAGTTAGAAGAAGAGTTAGAAGAGCATAACCTCACCCAGCTTGGTGTTGAGAGCCAGCTTGGTGCAGTGGTTAAGTACAGGGACTCTAATCTGGGAGAACCGGGTTTGATTCCCCACTCCTCCGCTTGCGCCTGCTGATGTGACCTTGGGTCAGTCACAAGCTCTGGCACAGCTGTTCTCTCAAGGACAGTTTCTGTCAGAAGTTCTCTCAGCCCCACCGACCTCACAGGGTGTCTGTTGTGGGGAGGGGAAGGGAAAGGAGTTTGTGAGCCGCTCTGAGACGCCTTTGGGCAGTGAAGGGCGGGGTATAAATCCAAACTCTTCCTCTTCCCTGACACCTCTTGTGGCAGCCATTTTGTGCTCAGCTCCGCCTTCTTTGGCAGCCATTTTGCAATCCCGCCCATCGCCCTGTGTCAGAACTCCAAAGGTGCCCGGCAGGCTCAAAAGAGGCTGGGGACTCCTGGACTAAGAACTTATCTTAAAAAGCTTTTCACTCAATCCAAAAGAGAATTTTTTTGTTTCTTCTGTTCGGCGTTCCCTCATTAACTCTTATTAGCCCTCCTCCCTGCTTGTGGGTTCTTGTGTGTTCATATTTTTTTACATCTTTATGATCTGTTTTATTTGGTTTCGATATTTTATATACACATGTATTTTAAATGCTTCTTAATGTTTGAAATGTTTAAATGTATGTTGCCACTGGGACCAAGGAAGGAAGGAAGGAAGGAAAGAAGGAAGGAAGGAAGAGATTGGATTTATACCTCGCCTTTCACTTGGAGTCTCAGAGTGGCTTACAAACTCCTTTTCCTACCCCTACCCCCAAAAGACACCCCGTGAGGTAGGCAGGGTTGAGAGAGCTCTGAGAGACCTGCCCTTAAGAGAACAGCTCTGACAGAACTATGGTTTGCCCAAGGTCATCCAGCAGCTGCAAGTGGAAGAGTGGGGAAACAAACCCGGTTCTCGCAGATTAGAGTCTGCGTACTTAACCACTACACCAAACTGGAAAGGAAGGGAGGGAGGGAGGAAGGAAGAGATTGGATTTATACCTCTCGCCTTTCACTCGGAGTCTCAGAGCGGCTTACAAACTCCTTTCCCCTCCCCTCCTCACAACAGACACCCTGTGAGGTAGGTGGGACTGAGAGAGCTCTTTCCAGAACTGTCCTTGAGAGAATAGCTCTGACAGAACTATGGCTTGCCCAAGGTCATCCAGCAGCTGCAAGTGGAAAAGTGGGGAATCAAGCCTGCAAATTAGAGTCCATGCACTTAACCACTACACCAAACTGGGAAGGAAGGAAGGAAGGAAGGAAGGAAGGAAGGAAGGAAGGAAGGAAGGAAGGTTTCCCCCCCCAACACTCTTCTAACCTTTCCAGAATTTCCAACTGGAAAAATTCCAACAAACGAACAAAAAGAGATATGGGGGGGACCCTTTCCCTCAACAAATATTTCTGTATCTTCTTTCAGGACTAACAATCCTACACAAAGGGAAGTTTGGGGATATTTTGCTCTTGGACCCGGGACTCCGGCAGCGTAGGCCCAAGAAGGGTTGTTAGCTGCCGTGCTGCTCAGTGGCTGGAAGCCACTGCAGGGACATCAGTGCCCTCCAAGGTTGCCAACCTCCAGGTAGGGCCTGGAGAACTCCTGTTTTACAACCGATCACCAGACGACGTAGATCAGTGCCCCTGGATAAAATGGCAGCTTCCGCAGGGGGACTCTGTGGTATTATCCTGGCTGACCTTCCCCCCCAAGCTCCGCCCTCCTCAGGCTCTACCCCGGAAATCTTCAGATATTTCCAACCCAAGTCATAAGTTAGCCACAAGTTCTCTCATGAGCTGTTCTCTCAAGGGAAGTCCTCGAAAGAGCTCTCTCAGCCCCCCCGACCTCATAGGGTGCCTGTTGTGGGGAGGGGAAGGGAAAGGAGACTGTAAAATGCTCTGAGACTTCCTTGAGTAGAGAAGGGCGGGGTATAAATCCAATCTCTTCCTCTTCTTCTTCTTCTTCACAACTGCAGAGTGGGGGATTCGAACCTAGACTTCCCAGATACTAATCTGATGCTCTAACTATTACATCACACTAGATCTATCCAGGGAGAAGAGATTTAAAGTTTGGTGTAGTGGTTAAGTGCGTGGACTCTAATCTGGGAAAACCGGGTTTGATTCCCCACTCCTCCACTTGCAACTGCTGGATGACCTTGGGCAAGCCATAGTTCTGGCACAGCTGTTTTTTAAAAAGAGCAGTTTCTGTCAGAGCTCTCTCGGCCCCACCTACCTCACAGGGTGTCTGTTGTGGGGAGGGGAAGGGAAAGGAGATTGTAAAATGCTCTGAGACTTCCTTGAGTAGAGAAGGGTGGGGTATAAATCCAATCTCCTCCTCCTCCTCCTCCTCCTCTTCTTCTTCTTCACAACTGCAGAGTTGGGGATTCGAACCTAGACTTCCCGGATACTAATCTGATGCTCTATTACATCACACTAGCTCTATCCAGGGAGAAGTGATTTAAAGTCTGGTGTAGTGGTTAAGTGCGTGGACTCCAATCTGGGAGAACCGGGTTTGATTCCCCACTCCTCTACTTGCACCTGGCTGGATGACCTTGGGCAAGCCACAATTCTGTCAGAGCTGTTCTTGAAAAAGAGCCGTTCCTGTCAGAGCTCTCTCTGCAGAACAGGCCTGTATCTACCTAGCTACCGTGGGGCATTTTGGGGCCCAGCCCTCCGACTTTCCACCAGGCCCCCCCCCAACTCACCCCCCTGCCCAGGACCCTTGTCTTATTTCTTGCGCTTGCCACCACCAGTACTGGCGGCAAGCCTTGTGCTGGCCTTTCTCCCCCGGAGGCTCTCTGTATGTCTCCTTAGCAACTTGGTTTAAATGAGAGAAAGGAGGGGGGGGGGCTAATGCATGCCTGCACTCCGAGTCACAAATTCGCGGCTTGGAGTGTGGGTATGCGGCCCTGCTTCTCCTGCAGAGCAATTAAAGGGACCCTTTAAATGCTTTGGGGGAGAAGCAGGGCTGCATGCGCGCAGGGCTGTGTGCAAAGTTCAGTGCCTTCCCACTTTTTAAAAGCCCCCCCCATTAAAAAATCCTGGCTACGGGCCTGCCGCAGAAGACAGCCCCCAAATCAGGATTGACTGCTGGCTCGGCTTGGGGCAGGCTTCCCCCAGCCACGGATCTCCCCGTGGCACGCCGACCCAGTAGCTGCCTTTCCCCTGCGGCCCAGTTGAAACCAGTTGCAAGAGAAGCCAAACCAGCTCCAGGATCGGGTTGGCCGTTTAAAATAAAATAAAATGAATCTGTTATTTTTCTTCTCAGGTCTATTGGACCTGAAAAAAAATCGGGATTTCCGAAAAACCACCGATCTAAATACCTTACCGGTATTGGGATCTGAGATTTTTTGGGAAATACCATAAAAAATTTGGGTCGAATAGACCCAAACTGAAAAATACCTAATAAAAAAAAAATTGCACAACTCTAACCTTGAATAAAATTTGGAAGAGGAGGAGGAGGAGGAGGAGGAGATTAGATTTGTACCCCGCCCTTCACTCAGAGCGGCTTACAAACTCCTTTCCCATCCCCTCCCCACAACAGACACCCTGTGAGGTAGGCGGGGCTGAGAGAGCTCTTTGGAGGACTGCCCCTGAGAGAACAGCTCTGACAGAACTTGTGACTGACCCAAGGCCACACCAGCTGCTGCCATGTGGACGAGTGGGGAATCAAAGACGGCTCTCTCTGATCACAGTCCGTGCTCTTAACTTGTTGGTCTTAAAGGTGCCACTGGACCCAAACTTTGCTACGCTTATATTCTTATGTAATGCTTAAAAGCAGGTATCAGGCTGAATAAAACCGGTTGTTCCTTTTCCCGCTCCTCTCCCTGCAATGCCTTCTCCTATAACTAGGCTTGCCAACCTCTGGGTGGCATCTGGAGATCTCCTGCTATTACAATTGACCTCCAGACAACCAAGACCAGTTCCCCTGGAGAAGAGGGCTGCTTGGGAGGGCGGACTCTGCAGCATTATATCCTGCGGAGGCCCCTCCCCTCTCCAAGCCCCACCCTCCCCAGGCTCCACCCCCAAATCTCCAGGTCGTCCTCAACCCAAAACTGGCAACCCTACCTATACCTGAGATCTCCCCTCCGGTTTTCTGCCCCAAATATCCTCATTTTCCACAGAGGATCCGGTTCATTCACTGACATTATGTACAGTCCCTCTTTCTCACTGTGACTCAAGGTGGATTATGCCAAGCGAGTCGGCAGGGACCGTCAACAAACGACACGACGGGATGGTCAATCAATGATGCAGCAGGATTTAAGAGTCGCACAACCAACCCGAAATCTTAAAAAAAAACCACACACACGAACTGAAGCAAAGTAATAAAGCACGAACGTGGCACGTTAAAGGATGCGAAATTCCATAGGTGCGGCAAGCTGTGCGTAGCGGCGTCGACCGCAGTCCTTAATCATTTATCTGAGTCACTTTGCGAATCGTTCGGCGCACCGTGGCCCTGTTGCCTGCGTCGAAAAAGCTCTCTTGAATAATTCAGTTTCGCATAGATTGCAGAAAGCCGGGAGAGCCGGTGCCCCCCCTGACCTCCCCAGGCAAGGCCGTTCCCTCGGGGGAGAGGGGGGGCACAATGGAGAAAGCGCCTGTACAAGCAGTTATCGATTTTGCCCATTTGCAAGTAGACCCTGGACCAAAGAGCAAAGCTGTCATGAAGGAGCGGGGCCGGAGGGAGAAGAATAGGTAATCCTGCAGATATTAGGGTTCCGAGGCTATCAAGGGCTTTGTATGTTATAGCTAACGCCTTGAATCGAGCCCGGTAACTAATCGATTGTATATAAGCCCAGCTTCCTCTAATTCAGTGATTCGCTTTTAGTTCACCTTTAACACCACTGGGAAGCCCCAGGCGGACAATTCAACTCAAGGAGAGCCAGTTTGGTGTAGTGGTTAAGTGCGCGGACTCTAATCTGGGAGAACCGGGTTGGATTCCCCACTCCTCCACTTGCACCTGGCTGGATGAACTTGGGCAAGCCGTAGTCCTGATAAGAGCTGTTCTTGAAAAAGAGCAGTTTCTGTCAGAAGTTCTCTCAGCCCCACCTACCTCACAGGGTGTCTGTTGTGGGGAGGGGAAGGGAAAGGAGTTTGTAAACCACTCTGAGACTCCTTTGGGTAGTGAAGGGTGGGGTATAAATCCAATCTCTTCTTCTTCTTCTACCTCACAAGGTGCCTGTTGTGGGGAGGGGAAGGGAAAGGAGACTGCAAGCCGCTCTGAGACTCCTTCGGGTAGTGAAGGGCGGGGTATAAATCCAATCTCTTCTTCTTCTTCTTCTACCTCACAGGGTGCCTGTTCTGGGGAGGGGAAGGGAAAGGAGACTGTAAGCCGCTCTGAGACTCCTTCGGGTAGTGAAGGACGGGGTATAAATCCAATCTCTTCTTCTTCTTCTACCTCGCAGAGTGCGTGTTCTGGGGAGGGGAAGGGAAAGGAGACTGTAAGCCGCTCTGAGACTCCTTTGGGTAGTGAAGGGCGGGGTATAAATCCAATCTCTTCTTCTTCTACCTCACAGGGTGCCTGTTGTGGGGAGGGGAAGGGAAAGGAGTTTGAAGGCCGCTCTGAGACTCCCTTGGGTAGTGAAGGGCAGGGTATAAATCCAATCTCTTCTTCTTCTTCTACCTCACAGGGTGTCTGTTGTGGGGAGGGGAAGGGAAAGGAGTTTGTAAGCTGCTCTGAGACACCTTTGGGTAGTGAAGGGCGGGGTATAAATCCAATCTCTTCTTCTCTTCTTCTTCTTCTATAACAAATCCTTAACCGAGACATTTCCTGGCTGCTGCTTGTTTAGGCCCAGAATTGTCCAAGGTTTGAAACGTTTGCCATTTGAGCTGGTGACCAGCTACCAAAGGGAAACTGGTTTTTTACTCCCCCATTCTCGTCCAAGGCCTACTTGTAGCAAGAAGAAGAGGAGGACGAGGAGGAGACTGGATTTATACCCCGCCCTTCAGTACCCAAAGGAGTCTCAGGGCAGCTTACAATTTCCTTTCCCTTCCCCTCCCCACAACAGACACCCTGGGAGGTAGGTGGGGCTGAGAGAGCTCTTTTGAGGACTGTTCGTGAGAACTTGTGACTGACCCAAGGTCACACCGGCAACTGCATGGGGAGGAGTGGGGGAATCAAGCCTGGTCCTCCCAGATTAGAGTCCGCGCTCTTAACCACTACTCCAAAATGGCTCCCTGTTGTGAAAAGCACCAGAAAAACAAATGAGGTGGAAGCAAAGGGGGAAAAGGAGAAAATGAGTGAGAATGGATGCAGTCAGGAGGTAGTTAAGTGACTCCGCTCCAGCCTCTTGCAGTTCGCCCCCACCTTCCAATTCCTTTACAGGCAAGCCCCACAAAAACTGCTGGCACTTTTCCCCTTATACACCTGCAACGAAAAGGGCAAGATTCCATTTTTTTTAAAAAAAAGCTGGGAACTTACAATTAGGATGTGGCATATTTTGAGGGAGGGGTTGCTCCCCATTCCCATCCACCCCCATTGCTAGGGACATGCAGCACCCTCACTTTACAGATTCTTCTTCAAGTCCTGCTTTTTAGCGCTTGCAACAGGCGAACGCCCCCAAATCCCAGCACCCCCATGCCTCACAGGGGACAGGGAGATTTTGGCAGAGCAGAGGAACACGAACACACGCCTTCCTTCCTTTTGCTTTTCTTTCTGAGCACAGCCCACGTTGATTTGGAGGGGTGGGGAGAAAACAGATCAGCCAGTATCATCATGCCCCTGTATATATCGATGGTGCGACCTCATTTGGAGTACTGTGTACAGTTCTGGTCACCACACCTCAAAAAGGATGTTAGAGCTTTGGAAAAAGTGCAGAGCAGGGCAACTAGGATGATTAAAAGGGTCGGAACACTTTCCCTATGAAGAAAGGTTAAAACGCTTGGGGCTCTTTCGCTTGGAGAAACAACGGCTGAGGGGTGACATGATCGAGGTTTACAAGATTATGCATGGGATAGAGCAGGTAGAGAAAGAGCTACTTTCCTCCCTTTCTCACAAGACAAAAACTCGTGGGCACTCCGTGAAATTGCTGAGCAGTAGGGTTAGAACCGATAAAAGGAAGTCCTTCTTCACCCGAAGAGCGATTAACACATGGAACTCACTGCCACAGGAGGTGGTGGCAGCTACAAGCTTGGACGGCTACAAGAGAGAATTAGATAAGCATACGGAACAGAGGTCCCTCAGTGGCCATTAGCCACAAGGTATAGATAGGAACTCTTGGTCTGGGGCAAGTGAGGCCCTTGGTGCTTGGGGGGGGTCAACAGTGGGAGGCCTTCTAGTGTCCTGGCCCCACTGGTGGACCTCCTGACAGCGCCTGGTGTTTTTGGCCACTGTGTGACACAGCGTGTTGGACTGGACGGGCCATTGGCCTGATCCGACATTGGTTTCTCTCTTAATGTTCTTACGGAGGGCCATGTATGAGTGGTGGAGCGTCTGAACTGCATGCCCGAGGTCCCAGGTCTCAAGCCCTGGCGCTTCCAATTCAACCAAAAGGACCAGGTAGCTGGTGATGTGGAAGATCTCAGCCTGAGACGCTGGAGAGCCACTGCCCGTCTAAGCAGACAGTTATCAGCCTTGAGGGACCCGGGGGGACCAAGGGGTCTGATCTGGTGTCAGGAAGCTGCCCCAATTCAGTGCAGAGAAGGGGTGAGCGGCAAGGGAGGGAGAGAGACCAGCTCCGTGTCAGCCACCAGTCCTTCCCCGATGCCCTGTCCCCTGTCATTATGAGCAATGGCTGTGCATTAAGGTATTAGAACATGACAGCTATAATTCTAACCCATTCCTGCTGCCGGCCCCAGCACGGCCGCGATTTATAGCAGCACTTTCCTGAGCAGAAAATTAACAGAGCGAGCGCTCTCCGGAACAAGCCGCCCGCCCGCCCGCGTGTACAGGCACGGCAACCGCACCGGGTCTCCCCCACCTTGAGAATCCTCCCCCCCCCCAGGTCGAAGTAGTTAGTCCACAGCCCTTGTTCCTATCGACATGTCGGTCCAAAAACAGGGCGCACCCAGGCTGGGAGTGGGTAGAGCGGCGGACAGGAACCCAGGGGGACCCAGGTTTGAATCCACTCTTAAGAAGATCAGAAGAACGCTGCTCGATCAGGCCAGGGGTCCATCTAGGCCAGCATCCTAGAGAGCCAGTTTGGTGTCGTGGTTAAGTGCGCGGACTCTAATCTGGGAGAACCGGGTTTGATTCCCCCACTCCTCCACTTGCAGCTGCTGGATGACCTTGGGCAAGCCATAGTTCTGGCACAGCTGTTTTTTAAAAAGAGCAGTTTCTGTCAGAGCTCTCTCAGCCTCACCGACTTCACAGGGTGTCTGTTGTGGGGAGGGGAAGGGAAAGGAGTTTGTAAGCTGCTCTGAGACACCTTTGGGTAGTGAAGGGCGGGGTATAAATCCAATCTCCTCCTCCTCTTCTTCTTCTTCACAACTGCCGTAGTTCTGATAAGAGCTGTTCTTGAAAAAGAGCAGTTCCTGTCAAGAGCTCTCTCAGCCCCACCTACCTCACAGGGTTTCTGTTGTGGGGAGGGGAAAGGAAAGGAGTTTGTAAGCCGCTCTGAAACATCTTTAGGTAGTGAAGGGCGGGGTATAAATCCAATATCTTCCCTTCTTCTTCATCCTGTCTCACACAGTTTCCAACCAGTTCCTCTGGAGGGCCAACAACAGGGCAGAGAGGACAAGGCCTACATAAGAACCTCAGAAGAGCCCTGCTGGATCAGACCAGAGGTCCATCTAGGCCAGCATCCCTGTCTCACACAGGGGCCAGCCAGTTCCTCTGGAGGGCCCACAACAGGGCATAGAGGCTGAGGCCTTCATAAGAGCATAAGAAGAACCCTGCTGGACCAGACCAGGGGTCCATCTAGTCCAGCCTCCTGCCTCACACAGTGGCCAGTCAGCTCCTCTAGAGGGCCAACAACAGGGCATAGAGGCTGAGGCCTTCATAAGAGCATAAGAACAGCCCTGCTGGATCAGACCAGTGAGGGTCCATCTAGTCCAGCCTCCTGCCTCACACAGTGGCCAACCAGTTCAACAAACAGGGCATAGAGGCCGAGGCCTTCAGAAGAACATTAGAACAGAAGAGTCTCTTTTTAGGCAGGAAGCAGACAGAAGGTCTGTAACAGGTACAAATGAGCAAATGGCCCCGGCACGCAAAATGTGAAGGAACTGGAATCATCGTCCGGAGAAGGAATCCTGGATCTTTAGCAAATCGGTCATCTGTGTTTGTGTGTGTGTGGAGTGGGGAGTCAGAATTGTAGGGGCAGGGAGGAACCGGGGGAAAGTGACTGCCGGCTCTTTAGCGGGGCCGGTGTTCCTGGCATGTCAGTTCTGATTTGAGGTCCCTTCGGCGTGCACCTGACCCGGGCTGCCCGCCTGGAAAACGTCTCGGAATTGCTTGTAAGGGCAGGTCAATGCAATCTGAGCGGCAGTGAACGCTCCAACTGCTCGCAGACGCCCCAACGTCCAGGTTTCCAGAAACGACGCAATAACTGAGGTGAGCGTTCACACCGGGGAGGGGGGAACTCTCTAACAAAGTCAGCCGCACCACCAGGCACTGGCCTGGCCTCCCCGGCAGTTTGTGTGTGCCTGAGAGGTTCGAGTCCGGGAGCACCTTAGACATCAACGGTATTTTTGTGATCTATGCTTTCGGGAGTCGATGTTCCCTTTGTCAGATACAAGCAGTACTGGAGATTGCCGAGTCTTTATATCTCAGTCTGAAGGTGGGAGGGGCGTGGCAAAGAAGGGAGTCGGGATGCAAAAGGTACCAGGTAAAGAAGGGAAGTGAAAACAAACCAGCCACTCTCATGATGCCCCTGTATAAATCGATGCGACCTCATTTGGAGTACTGTGTACAGTTCTGGTCGCCACACCTCAAAAAGGATATTATAGCATTGGAAAAAGTGCAGAGAAGGGCAAGTAGGATGATAAAAGGGTTGGAACACTTTCCTGATGAAGAAAGGTTAAAATGCTTGGGGCTCTTTAGCTTGGAGAAATGACAGCTGAGGGGTGACGTGATCGAAGTTTATAAGATTATGCATGGGATTGAGCAGGTTGAGAAAGAGGTACTTTTCTCCATCTCTCACAGTACAAGAACTCATGGGCACAAGTGAAATTGCTGAGCAGTCGGGTTAGAACAGATAAAGGAAGTCCTTCTTCACCCAAAGAGTGACTAACACATGGAATTCACTGCCACAGGAGGTGGTGGCAGCTACAAGCATGGACGGCTTCAAGAGGGAATTAGACAAACATACGGAGCAGAAGTCCATCAGTGGCTATTAGCCACAAGGTATAGACAGGAACTCTTGGTCTGGGGCAGGTGATGCACTCTGTTCTTGGTGCTGGGGGAAGGGGTCAACCGTGGGAGGGCTTCTGGTGTCCTGGCCCCACTGCTGGATCTCCTGATGGCACCTGGTATTTTTGGCCGCTGTGTGGCAAGAGTGTTGGACTGGAGGGGCCATTGGCCTGATTCAACATTGGCTTCTCTTACGTTCTTATGTACCACAAAAAATGCAGCAGAGTGGAAATGCCGGGTGTGGGGGGGAATTAACGTGTGGCGGGCTAAGAATCTTATGTCCCTGTTCAGCCCTGGGGGTGCCCATGGTTCTGTACTTGTGAATGAACTCCAGTTCAGCATTCTCCCATTGTGATTTCCCCTTGAAGCTTCTCTGATCTACCAATCACCTCCTTGTTATGATTTTTCCTTTAAGAGTACAGGCGCCTTCTTCTCTGGACAGTACAAACAGCAGGCTTTGAACCCACCACTACAGCTCAGGGGAACGGAAAGGGGCTGGCCACATCCCGCAAGCGCTTTCAAATGTACAAAGAAAACAACAACCCACATACGAAAAATCACAGATCCGAGTACCATACTGTGCCAGGTCACAAAAAGCCACGTCAACAGCACCGCTGTCTGTTCGAGGACACTCTGGCTCTGACTTAGATAGCCACACAGGTGTTTTTTGGACCTAAATTGGAAGGTAATTTGTATATGATTGATTTTTTTTTTTTATTTCTGCGATTGATTTTTTATTTCTGCTATTATAGTGGCTTCTATTGACTGCAGTAGCTTTTTAAATGTATTTTATTTTTCAGATGTTCTAATTCGGCGGCTGTGGATTTGGCACCAGGCACGTGACTTTCATCTTTAGGGGCCGCACAAATATCTTTCTCTCGTTTCTATAGATCTTGCTGCTTAACCTTCCTTTTCTTGGTCCAGTATTAACTTGTCGGTTGTCTTATTGTAACATGTATTATCGTTACGTGTACCTCGACACTGTTTGATCTCTGAAGAAGGCCCCAATCGGGCGGAAATGCGTCAGGTCATGTGTACTGGCCTTTGTGTTCAGGAACTTTTCAACGAGGCTTTCCTTGGGCCCTTATATGTTTTTAACTGCCTTTCTAATAAATACATGTATTTTTGTATATAAGTTTCAACTAGGTTTCTAATATTAAGAACATAAGAACATAAGAGAAGCCAATGTTGAATCAGGCCAATGGCCCATCTAGTCCAACACTCTGTCACACAGCGGCCAAAATATACCAGGTGCCATCAGGAGGTCCAGCAGTGGGGCCAGGACACTAGAAGCCCTCCCACTGCTGCCCCCCTCCACCCAGCACCAAGAATAGAGTGCAGCACCTGCCCCAGACTGAGAGTTCCCATCTATACCCTGTGGCTAATAGCCACTGATGGACTTCTGCTCCAGATGTTTATCTAATTCCCTCTTGAAACTGTCCATGCTTGTAGCTGCCACCACCTCCTGTGGCAGTGAATTCCATATGTTATTGGCCCTTTATCAAGACTTCTTTCTTACCCTTGTGGTTCTTGATTCCAGCTTTTGGGTCGAGTTTGTTTTCCCCTCCCTGTGTAAAGGTAAGGGTTTCCCTTGCTTGAAAGTCAGTCATATCCGACTCTAGGGTTGCGATGCTTATCTCCGTTTCCAAGCCAAAGAGCCAGCGCTGTCTGGAGGTGTTTCCGTGGTCATATGGCCGGCATGACTAGATGCCAAGGCACACGGAACGCTGTTACCTTCCCACCGAAGCGGTGCCTATTTATCTACTTGCAATTTCTTGCTTTCGAACTGCTAGGGTTTGGCAGGAGCTCGGGTCAGAGACGGGAGCTCACTCCATCACACGGCACTCGGGTCTCGAACTGCTGAACTACTGACCTTTTGGTCTTGCAGTTCAGCATCTTAACCACTTGAGCCATGCTGTACCAGGTTACAAAAAGCCACGTCAAGCTCATCTTGGACTGGAAGGTTTTAGACTTCAGGATTTGGCAGGGGGCGGGGGGTGGGGGTTGAGTGCTCCCCCATTTGAATGCTCCCCCATTTTACAAACCCTCATTTGCACAAAAAGCCAACAGGTCAGAAAGAGAGAGAGACAGGTGGAACTAGAAATCAGGGCTGCCATCTCCAAGTCAGGAAATTCCTGGAGATTTAGAGGTGGAACCTGAGGAGGGTGGGGCTTAGGGAAGGGGCGGGGCCTTATGGGGGGGCATTATGCTGAAGAGCCCAGCCTCCAGAGCAGCCATTTTCTCCGAGGAGACCGATCTCTCCAGTCTGGAGATCTGCTGAGACTCTGGGAGGTCTCCAGGCCCCACCTGGAGGGTGGCAACCCTAAAGGGGCACAAAGATCCAAAGAGGGACATGATCCTTAGCAAAGGGGAACTTTCTCTCCGTATCATCCAAGACTCTGAAGGGGTTTGGCAACTCTAGCTAGATTCCTTCTCCATCAGATACTGATTTGCTACAACCAGGGAGGTTCCCCCCAACCTCCTACGGGAAATCATTCAAGTATGGAAATCCACGCCCCTGCCCCCCCCGTGCCTTGAAGTGGTACAGTCCAGGAAGAGCTTCACCATTCATTCTCCTGCACAGGCCCATAGCCACCGGTGGGGGTTATTGGGGGGCAATGCCCCCCACAGATGAGCACTGCCCCCTCAGACAATTTTTTTAAAATCCAGGGGGAAATTTAAAAATCATTTTGCCTGACCTAGACGCCCAAGGCAGGTAGCTGTCTTTGTCTGTAGCAGTAGAACAGACGAAGAGCCCAGCAGCACCTTAAAGACTAACAAGCAGGGTGGGAGCTTTCATGAGTCCAGGCCCATCGCCAGGGGCATTTGAGGGCAATGCCCCCCCGACATGACCACTGCCCCCTCAGAAGAATTTTTTTAAATCTGGGGTGGGGGGGGGGAATTAAAGTTCAATTTTTTAAAAAAAATGTAAGATGCACGTGGGTGTTCCAAAAATGACCCCAGGCACAACCAGGGAAGCTTCAGTCTCATTTCTTCCCTTTTTCCCCGGCCGCAAAATAAACAGGCTTTTAAAAATGCAATAAAACAAAATTGCAAAACGCAAAATAGAGACAGTCGGAAATCCCCCCCCCTTCCCCGGCTCAGAGAGAAAAGCACCCTAGAATCGAGTCTCTCCACTCAATAGGAGGCCTAGAAGTCGCAGTGGAGCCGGAGGTGCTGCTTCTGAGAGCCAGTCTGGTGTAGTGGTGAAGTGCACAGACTCTAATCTGGGAGAACCGGGTTTGATTCCCCATTCCTCCACTTGCACCTGGCTGGATGACTGTGGGCAAGCCGTAGTTCTGTCAAGAGCTGTTCTTGAAAAAGAGCAGTTTCTGTCAGCGTTCTCTCAGCCCCACCTACCTCACCGGGTGTCTGTTGTGGGAAGGGGAAGGGAAAGGATTTTGTAAGCCGCTCTGAGACACCTTTGGGTGGTGAAGGGCGGGGTATAAATCCCGTCTCTTCTTCTTCTTCTACCTCACCGGGTGTCTGTTGTGGGAAGGGGAAGGGAAAGGATTTTGTAAGCCGCTCTGAGACTCCTTTGGGTGGTGAAGGGCGGGGTATAAATCCCGTCTCTTCTTCTTCTTCTACCTCACCGGGTGTCTGTTGTGGGAAGGGGAAGGGAAAGGAGTCTGTAAGCCGCTCTGAGACTCCTTTGGGTGGTGAAGGGCGGGGTATAAATCCCGTCTCTTCTTCTTCTACCTCACAGAGTGTCTGTTGTGGGGAGGGGAAGGGAAAGGAGTTTGTAAGGCGCTCTGAGACTCCTTTGGGTGGTGAAGGGCGGGGTATAAATCCCGTCTCTTCTTCTTCTACCTCACAGAGTGTCTGTTGTGGGGAGGGGAAGGGAAAGGACTCTGTAAGCCGCTCTGAGACTCCTTTGGGTAGTGAAGGGCGGGGTATAAATCCAATCTCCTCTTCTGCTGCTGCTACTGCAAGAGGAGCAGCAGGTGCAGCCGGGGTGCCCCCCCCCCCCAGATTTCCCCCACGGCCCACCAACCAAAATTTTCTGACTACCCCCCCTCCTCCTGTATATATGTAGAAACTGGCTTTGGCGCTTCTCAGCCTCTGTCTGAAAGTCACGGAGAAGGGGGGGTAGTCGACTGGAAGCTAAGAGGACGGCTCATCTGAGGCATCTCCCCCCCTGGCTCCCCAGGAAAAAGCCTTGGATGAAGTGCCTCAGCCTCCCAGCCTGTAAAATGGGAATAACCGCAGTTCGCCTCAACCGAGGGTAAAATAAGCAGGGCTGAAATGAGGCGGACGCTACAGAAGCATCTGCACGCGGCTCCCCCTGGTGGCCAGGCCAGTGCGGCACATACCTCTCGCAGGTGCAGCTTAACAGGACGGCCAGAAGGTTGTACACGACGTAGGTGAAGACGACGGCGATGATGGTGCCCCGGGGGATGGAGTAGCTGGGCCGCTTCAGGTCCCCTGATGGGTGGGAGAAGGCGGAGATCAGGACACCCCCAAGCCAAGAGAGGCACCCCCTCCGTGCGCGCGCCCGGAGCACCCTCCTTGGCGCATCCTCCCGGCGCCGGCCTTCTCCGACCGTACCCACAATGCCCCACTCACCAGACATGTTGGAGCCGGCCATGATGCCCGTGCAGCCGTTGAACATGACAGCAAAGACAGTGGTGAAGCTCATCATGCGCCCAGTTGTGTAATCCACTGTGTAACCGGCTGTGGAGGATGGGGAGAAAGGGGTGGTCACACCGAAGTCAGAGCCCAGGAGGGAGAAAGACCCCAAAAGGTAGTCCAAAGGGCCTTGACACGGCCAGGCCCAGGCCTATATGGTCAGGGTCCGGCATACCTAAGGGACCGCCTTTCCCCATGGGTTCCCCAGAGAGCACCTGGTTGGAACACCTTCCCTATGAAGAAAGGTTAAAATGCTTGGGGCTCTTTAGCTTGGAGAAACGACGGCTGAGGGGTGACATGATCGAGGTTTATAAGATTATGAATGGGATTCAGCAGGTTGAGAAAGAAGTCCTTTTCTCCCTTTCTCACAATACAAGAACTCGTGGGCACTCCATAAAATTGCTGAGCGGTCGGGTTAGAACAGATAAAAGGAAGTCCTTCTTCACCCAAAGAGTGATTAACACATGGAATTCACTGCCACAGGAGGTGGTGGCAGCTACAAGCATGGACAGTTTCAAGAGGGAATTAGATAAACATCTGGAGCAGAAGTCCATCAGTGGCTATTAGCCACAAGGTATAGATGGGAACTCTCAGTCTGGGGCAGGTGATGCCCTCTATCCTTGGTGCTGGAGGGGGCAGCAGTGGGAGGGCTTCTGGTGTCCTGGCCCCACTGCTGGACCTCCTGATAGCACGTGGTATTTTTGGCCGCTGTGTGACAGAGTGTTGGACTAGATGGGCCGTTGGCCTGATTCAACATTGGCTTCTCTTATGTTCTTATGTTCTCTTAGCACTGCATTCAGGGACACAAAATCGGCTGGCCCTCCCAGGCCCAAAAGATGCCAGGCTGGCGACAACCAGGGCCGGGGCCTTTTTGGTGGTGGCTCCATACTGGTGGAACGAGTTCCCAGAAGAGATCAGGGGCCCTGGCGGGACCTTTTACAATTCTGCAGAGCCTGTAATATGGAGCTCTTCCGCCAGGCTTTTGATGAAGAAGCCGCATTATACGCTGAGGGGTG
The DNA here is from genome assembly GCA_029375565.1 of Gekko gecko. Taxonomy (NCBI): domain Eukaryota; kingdom Metazoa; phylum Chordata; class Lepidosauria; order Squamata; family Gekkonidae; genus Gekko; species Gekko gecko. Next base: position 144,880,499 of record JAPDNY010000008.1, on the reverse strand, counting down.
TCCCGGCACCCTGGCTTCACCAACTCCATCTCCAGCCTGTGCCCTGGTTTTACCACCTTTAACCGCCGCATAATAAGTTGGGTGATCTGAGCTGGCGTGAACGTCATCGGAATATACGGTTACCTAAGCTGTTTTTAAAGGGCTGCGGTGGCTCAAGTGGTTAAGATGCCGAACTACCGACCGGGAGGTCGGTAGTTCGGCAGTTTGAGACCCAAGTGCTGCATGACGGAGTGAGCTCCCGTCTCTGGCCCCAGCTCCTAACAACCTAGCAGTTTGCAAGCAGGAGATTGCAAGTAGATAAATAGGTACCGCTTCAGTGGGAAGGTAACAGCGTTCCGTGTGCCTCGGCGTCTAGTCATGCCGGCCGTATGACCACGGAAACACCTCCGGACAGCGCTGGCTCTTCGGCTTGGAAACGGAGATGAGCACCGCACCCCTAGAGTCGGATTCGACCGGCTTTCGAGCAAGGAAAACCTTTACCCTAAGCTGTTTTTATATAACTTTGCTCTCGCTTTTATCAACTTATGTTCCAGTGGGTTAGGAGTGTTTTAATGATTGTTATTTTATGTCTATTTGATTGTGACAGGTTTTAATTGTCTTTCTGTGGAATTTTATCTAAGCCACACAAAGCCCACCTCCGCGGGGAGGGCGAGATATAAACTGAATTATATAAATAAATTAATGAACGGTTCCACAGAAAACAGGGGGTTTTCTGTTGGCGTAGCTCTCGCATTACGGCTGCAAAGGGGAGAACAGGTGGCGTCTGCTAAGAGTCCCCGTTTCCAGGCTGCTCCATTACTGACCTAAGAGTGGCAGTCCTCCGACAAAGGAATTTCAAGGGAAAATAAAAATGCCAGATTGCTGACCTTCGGCTCATTCACCGGTTCAGAACAACGGAGACCCCAGGGCTGAATCTGGTGTGGTGTAGTGTAGCAGTTAGGAGAGTAAGACTCTAATCTGGGAGAATCGGGGCTAGATTCCCCACTCCCGCCACATGCAGCTGCTGGTGCGACCTTGGGTCAGTCCCAAGTTCTCTCAGAGCTGTTCTCTCAGGCGCTGTTCTCAAAAGAGCTCTCTCGGGCCCACCCACCTCACAGGGCGTCTACTGGGATCCGACCCAGGGGCCGGTTCAGAGTCCAGCCAAGTTTGGGTGTTATTAAATGGCTGTCTGGTTGTTGACTATTTAAATTTTCGGTGGGGGGATTGCCAACATCGAGCATGCTGCTTAAATTGTCCTCCTCCATGTCTTGAGCCAAGCTCAGGACCATTCTGCAAGAAGAGAACCCGTTTGGTGTAGTGGTTAGGAGCACGGACTCTAATCTAGGAGACCTGGGTTTGATTCCCCACAAGTGCTCCCTCTAAGCTGAGTTAGCGTGAGCTAGCTCAGAGTTTTTTAGCCTCCAGCTCACTGATTTTTGTCTCCGCTCGGGAATGAGGGCTCCAGAGCAAACTGATTTATGCAGCAGCCAAATAGCTGGCTCACAACTTTAATGCCAGTGGCTCGCAAAGTAGAATTTTTGCTCACAAGACTCCACAGCTTAGAGGGAGCATTGTTCCCCACTCCTCCACATGCAGCTGTTGGTGTGACCTTGGGTCAGTCATAAGTTCTTTCAGAGCGGTTCTCTCAACGGCAGTTCTCGGGAGAGCTCTCTCAGCCCAGCCTACCTCACAGGGTGTCCGTTGTGGGGAGGGGAAGGGAAAGGAGTTTGTAAGCTGCTCTGAGACTCCTTTGGGTAGTGAAGGGCAGGGTATAAATCCAATCTCTTCTTCTTCTTCTACCTCACAGGGAGTCTGTTGTGGGGAGGGGAAGGGAAAGGAGTTTGTGAGCCGCTCTGAGACTCCCTTGGGTAGTGGAGGGCGGGGGTATAAATCCTATCTCTTCTTCTTCTTCTACCTCACAGGGTGTCTGTTGTGGGGAGGGGAAGGGAAAGGAGTTTGTCAGCCGCTCTGAGACTCTGAGTGAAGGGCGGGGTATAAATCCAATCTCTTCTTCTTCTTCTACCTCACAGGGTGTTCGTTGTGGGGAGGGGAAGGGAAAGAAGTTGGTAAGCCGCTCTGAGAGTCCTTCAGGTAGTGAAGGGCAGGGTATAAATCCAATCTCTTCTTCCTCTTCTGCTTCTTGAATAGGGACATAGGATTCTTATCACACCACGGATGCTAATTTTCGCCCGCCCCCTCCCCTGCCAGTATTTCCCCTGTTCCTTTGATCAAGCTGAACTCAACATGTACAGGACCGTTACATCCCAGATACATTCAGCATCAAACCTGGGATCTAGCAAGCAGCAGAAAACAGCGGTCGAGGCGATGCGAGACACCTGAGGAGGGAAAGAAAAGAAGCGCAAGAGGTGGACCGCTACCCGACTCACCTTCAAGGTTGCCCCGAAGGGTGCGGAGGCTGAAGCCGGTGAAGGAGGCGTTGACGAAGCCCGTCCCGTTGCCTTCGCCGCCGGGCAGCTGCACGGTGCGGGGACCGACCAGGACGAAACTGAGGCAGACGGTGGCCAGGACCACCATGACGATGACGAAGATGAGGAAGGTGGCTTTGGCGTAGATGTCGGCGCCCACCAGGCAGACGAGGAGGCAGAGGAGCAGGATGACGGTCCCGTAGAGCACCTCGAACCAGTAGCCGCTCGGGAGGACGTGGACCCGGCTACTCGCGTTGCCCTCTGCCGTGAGAACCGGTGGAGGGTTAAGGTTGCCACGGTCAAGCATCCCACCTCCTACTTCTCTAATCTGGGAGAACCGGGTTTTGATTCCCCGCTCCTCCACTTGCAGCTGCTGGTGTGACCTTAGGCCAGTCACAAGTTCTCTCAGAGCTGACTGGGTTTGATTCCCCGCTCCTTGTAGGTATATAGGGCTATCTTTCAGCTACACTCCTGCAGAGTGCAGGGGGTTGGACTGGATGACCTGCAAGGTCCCTTCCAAATCTAACATTCTATGATTCTAAGATTCTCCACTTGCAGCTGCTGGTGTGACCTTGGGCCAGTCACAAATTCTCTCAGAGCTGTTCTCTCAGAGCTGTTCTCTCAAGAGCAGTTCTCGGAAGAGCTCTCTCATACCCCACAGGGTGTCTGTTGTGGGGAGGGGAAGGGAAAGGAGATTGTAAGCCGCTCTGAGACTCCGAGTGAAGGGCGGGGCATAAATCCAATCTCTTCCTCTTCTACATGCCCCCTCGCCCCGGTTCTAGGGAAGGGTGGCAGTGGGGTTGCCAACTCCAGGTTGGGAAGACTCCTGGAGAGCTGCTGGATTCCAATCCAGTAGTACTTGAGAGATAAACAAGATTTTCAGGGTATAATAAGAAGAGGAGTTTGGATTTATACCCCGCCCTTCACTACCCAAAGGAGTCTCAGAGCGGCTTACAAACTCCTTTCCCTTCCCCTCCCCACAACAGACACCCGGTGAGGTAGGTGGGGCTGAGAGAGCTCTGACAGAAATGGCTCTTTTTCAAGAACAGCTCTGAGAGAACTTGTGACTGACCCAAGGTCACATCAGCAGGTGCGAGTGGAGAAGTGAGGAATCAAACCCGGTTCTCCTGAATTAGAGTCCGCGCACTTAACCACTACACCAAACTCTCCTTTTGTCCACTTTGACTCTTGTTATGTATTGTGTTATATGGGCAGCCTAAACTGTAGAGTGAGCCTGAGCTTCAGTCACAAGCTCCACAGACTCCCAGTATCCTGAAATCGACAGCCTGATTGGCTGCTGTTGTGCAATGGGCCAATCAGGGAGGACTACGACTTTCGGCGGGAACAAGCCCGATTGGTCCTCAGCGCTCACTCATGATTGGACCTCACTGTTCTAGGGGGTGTGGTTTAGCCAGTTCCAAACCGTAGATAAGTTGGGGTTGTTCTGTGTCGTCATTATGTTCTGTTCTAATCAACTGAAAACACCGATTAAAGAAAAAAGCTGCCAGATCTTGAGTTGCTATAGGGAATAACAATTCAGTAAACAGAAATGTAACAATAATGGCCAAGGTGTAACAAGAATACAGAAACAAGAATAAGGAATAAAGTCCCAAATATTTCACTGTGTCTCACTCGACTTGTGTTGTAACATCATAGTCCAGTTTGACGTGCATTTCATCACGGAGGGGACATTTCATGAATTCCATAAGCCACAGAAAGCCATTGGCGCATAGTCCGGATGCAAGCTGCTGCGTTTTGAGTATTTCTTATTCAAAACCAATAGGCTATAGTGGGACCCAATCTCAGTAGAAGGCACATATAATGCCAGTATAATCAATCATGAAGGATCATGGGTCCTCAGATGCTCATATCCTGAAAATCTGGTTGGTCTCTCAGGTGCCTTTGGATTCAAATCTAGCTAATCTATAGGACCAAAATGGCAACCCTCTGAAACTGTCTTCCTGGAAATGTGTGTGTGGGGGGAATCTGGAGAGGGCGGGGTTTGGAAGGGGAGGGACGTCAGGGGGGAAGAGGAAGCCATAGCAGCCATTCTCTAAGGCAGCCATTTTCTCCAGGGGAACTGATCTCTGTACTCTGGAAATCAATTGTAATTCAACCCGGAGGGTGGCAAACTTAAGAGTGGCGCGAAAGACCCTAAGAGGGACATGAACTTTAGGAATGAGACTCTTAATCCCCCTGCCAGCCAAGACCCCGAATGGGTTGGAATCCCCCTGCCCCACATTGGAGCACTCTCAATAATGTACAGGAGGACTCCGGGGGGGGGGGGGGGACACAGGCACAGTCTTGATCTGGCTCAAATCTCATACATCCATAAGAACATCAGAAGGGCCCTGCTGGATCAGACCAGCTGTCCACCTAGTCCAGCATCCTGTCTCACCCAGTGGCCAACCAGTTCCTCTGGAGGGCCAACAACAGGGCAGAGAGGCCGAGGCCTTCATAAGAACATCAGAAGAGTCCTGCTGGGTCATAACAGTGGTCCTTCCAGGCCAGCATCCTGTCTCACTCAGCGGCCAACCAGTTCCTCTGGAGGGCCAGCAATAGGGCACAGAGGCCGAGGCCTTCATAAGAACACCAGAAGAGCCCTGCTGGGTCGGACCAGTGGTCCATCTAGTCCTGCATCCCGTCTCACACAGGGGCCAGCCAGTTCCTCTGGAGGGCCAACAACAGGCCATACAGGCTGAGGCCTTCATAAGAATAACAGAAGAGCCCTGCTAGATTAGACCAATGGTCCATCTAGTCCAGCATCCTGTCTCACACAGTGGCCAACCGGTTCCTCTTCAGGGCCAACAACAGGGCAGAGAGGACGAGGCCCTCATAAGAACAAAAAGAGCCCTGCTAGATCAGACCAGTGATCTATCTAGCCCAGCATCCTGTCTCACAAACCAGTTCCTGTGGAGGGCCAACAACAGTGCACAGAAACCAAGGCCTTCATAAGAACACGAGAAGAACCCTGCTGGGCCAGACCAGTGGTCCATCCAATCCAGCATCCTGTCTCACGGTGAGGCCAAAGAGATGCTCTGGAGGACCAACAACAGGGCAGAGAGGCCACGGCCTTCCCCTAGTGCTGCCTCCTGGACCTGGGATTCAGAGGCTGACCGCCTCTGAAGATAGCGGTTCCGTTTCATTACCATGGCTGGTGGCCCCTGAGAGACCCAACCTTCTTCTCCTGCCACAGTTTTAGAAGAGGGCCACAGATTTATCACATTAGGACCTCAAGCCATTGAATTACACATGCAACCTGCGTACAGTTGTGGATAGAGGTTTCTGCACTCTCTCCGGAGCCACAGGCAGCTGGCGCCGAGTTCTGGTGGGTCACAGGCAGCAAAGCTAACTTGACCGGGGGTGTGTGTGTGTGTGTGTCAAGGATAAAAAGCATTCCCCCAAATGTGAGAAATGTTCCCTTCCAGGTTAGCGCACCCCCTTTAGACAATTCCTTGCACATGGCTGTAATCCTAGCGTTGGAGAACCTCAGAAAACGCTCAACAGTTTCCTTTTGGTCACAGCTAGGAGGCTTATTGCCCAGTGTTGGAAGAATGCTAAAGGGATTTCCTTGGATAAGTGGCGGGTTAAATGAAGGAATACAGCGGCACTTGAAAAACTAACAAATAACATCAGATTCATCCGGGGGGAGAAAAAAGAAAGATGATTTTTAGATAGTTGGAGAACAGCTTTATAAATTATTGAAAGCGATTTCCAGAGTATAGCTCATTTGAGGATTGCTTCTAATTGGATGGAGACCCTTACCTGAAAATTATACTTAGGCATTGAATAGTTAGAATCTCAGAGTTGGAAGGAGGCCATGCAGGCCATCCGGTCCAACCCCCTGCTCAATGCAGGATAAGCCTAGAGCATCCCTGACAAGGGTTTGTCCAGCCGCTGCTTCAAGACTGCCAGGGAGGGGGAGCCCACAACCTCCCCAGGTAGCTGATTCCACTGTTGCACAACACTGGCTGTTAAAAAGTTTTTCCTAATATCCAGCGAGGACCTTCCCACCCTTAATTTAAACCCATCATTGTGAGTCCTACCTTCTGCTGCCTAGAGGAAAAGCTCCCTGCCCTCCTTCAGTCTAAGTGACAGAGTGTACTGTTGTTCAGAAACTGAACCAATTTAAAATGATGTAAAACCACAGCCAACTAGATGGGACCACCTCCCCCTCACTCCCCTCTTCTTCTTTTTTCTCCCTTAACTATTTTTGTTTTTCGTTGGGCTCAGGGGTCATTTCATGCCGGAACGCACCAGAACGGCGCTCCGGCAGTAAGGAGCCCAGGGGTGTTGCCCTCTGCTGCCTTTCCTGGCCTGCCCGCCGAGTGGGAGGGCTTCTAGTGTCCTGGCCCCACTGATGGACCTCCTGATGGCACCTGGTATATTTTGGCCGCTGTGTGACAGAGTGTTGGACTAGATGGGCCATTGGCCTGATTCAACATTGGCTTCTCTTATGTTCTTATGAGTGGACAGGCCAGGGAAGGCCTGCAGAGGACCCCCCCTGCCACCACCTGGGGGGATTTAAATGCCTTTCTTTCCCATTCCTAGATGTGGAAGGGAAAGAAAGACATTCTAAACACGCCTGGGTTTCCTGCCCGATCTTCTCTAGGTGTCCCACAGTCGTGGGGCACCTGGAGAACATCAGGCAGGGAACCCAGGCATGCTTGCATGCCTGCCTTTTGTCAGAGGGTGTAGCATATGCAAATGAATTATGCAGATGAGCTCCTGTGCCTCTTTTTCTACGAAATGACCCTTGGGACTCGGGTTTATATATTTTCTGTGTTTGTGTGTCTCCTTCGGTTGGAACATTACCGTAACATAATGTCATTATTTTTTATATTTGATACAGGGTTATCAGATGGTTTGTCTTCTTCTGTTTTGTCGGGCCAATTATTTCGTGCGTGTGAAAGAAAAACGAAAAACTTATTTCTTAAAAAGAAGAACTGCCAGAAGGGACTCCGCAAACCGTTTGACTGCGCACGGCCGCGGTGAGACGGCAGCTGCGGAGTGGGCTCCGACAGGGATCTTTCCAAACCTTGCACTCTTGCTGTAAATAACGATGCCTCCGCTCTTGGTGCGTACGTCAGACTCACCTGCCAGGACTCCAAAGTCATCCACGACGGCTTCCACCAGCCCCAAGACGTAGAGGGCGCTGCCGCAAACGTTGGCCAGGAAGAACATGATGCCGATGCTGCCCCCGAACTCGGGCCCCAGTGCCCGGCTGATCATGTCTGTGCCAGGGAGGGTCAAGGAGATGCAAAGGGCATGGCGCAAGAGAAGGAACATCACTACCCTCCAAGGCGGTGAAGGAGAGGGCCCGTGCCGTTTCACCGCGGCCATGTTCCAGTTTCTGGGAGGTCCCACCTGGAGGCTGGCATTCCTATTCAGAAAGGCAGGGATTAAATTAAATGGGGGCAGGGCCCAGTGTTCAGGGTGGGAGGGCATGCATCCCAAAAGTGTCTGATTGGCAGCTCAGTGCTTGACCAGGTGGTACCTGAGTACCAGCACCCTTTTTGATGGCTAGCCCAAATCCTTAGTGGTGGAAATCGAAGCGACCTTACAAATGACGACCGGTACATGTTTCTTTTTAAATTACTTTTTGCACTGATAGGAAGGATACAATAAGCACCGCCAGCGTCCAAGGCCCCGTTGGTGGAGATGGCGCACACCGACAGGACCGTCATGCCAATGATGAAGTACGCCACCACAAACATCCCCAGGGATTGGTATAATCCAGCCTGGCCCACCACAAATCCTGCCAACAAAGAGAAAAAGAGAGAGTCAGTCACCGGAAAGGTAGCGGATGCCCCTTGTGTGCCCCCTGGCTTTCTCCAAAGGGCTCTCTTAGCCATGCGGGCTATGTGGAGGAAGAATCCATGCAGGCTCGGTTGCTGAAAAGGATTAAGAAAGGGAGGAAAATGGGGGAAGAACCAGCACAGTTCTGTATGTTCCAGGTTGAAGACCACCAGAAGAGCCCTGCTGGATCAGACCAGTGGTCCATCGAGTCTGGCATCATGTGTCTCAGTGGCCAACCAGTTCCTCTGGACAGCCAACAACAGGGCAGAGAGGCCGAGACCTTCCCCTGAGGTTGCCTCCTGGCTCTGAGATTCAGAGGTGTAGTGCCTCAGAATGTGGAGGTTCCCCTCAGCCACCATGCCTAGAAACCACTGATAAACCTATCCTCCATTAATCTATCTAACCCCCTTGAAAAGCTGTTTGTCCCTGTGGCCATCACTGCATCCCCTGGCAGCGAATTCCACGTTTTAACCACTCTCTGTGTAAAGTAGTCTTTCCTTTTGTCAGTCCTGAACCTACTGCCCATCAGCTTCACTGGATCCCCTGAGTTCTAGTCTTTTGGGAGAGGGAGGAAAAAATTCTCTTGGTCAACTCTCTCCACCTCATACATAATTTTATAAGACTCTATCACAAGGGTGTCAAGCACACGGCCCGTGGGCCAGAACCAGTCCGTTTAGGGCTCTTATCCAGCCTGCGAACAACTGGCCATTCCCTTTATTGCCGGATGGCAGAGGCTGCGCATTATGTCCCTATACACTGTCCCAGGGCTAATGTGTAACGGGCAGTGAAAATGAGAGGGCAGTAGAAGAAGAAGAAGAGATTGGATTTATGCCCCGCCCTTCACTACCCAAAGGAGTCTCAGAGCGGCTCACAAACTCCTTTCCCTTCCCCTCCCCACCACAGACACCCTGGGAGGTAGAAGAAGAAGAGGAGATTGGATTTATACCCCGCCCTTCACTACCCAAAGGTGTCTCAGAGCGGCTTACAAACTCCTTTCCCTTCCCCTCCCCACAACAGACGCCCTGGGAGGTAGAAGAAGAAGAAGAGATTGGATTTATACCCCGCCCTTCACTACCCAAAGGTGTCTCAGAGCGGCTGAAAACTCCTTTCCCTTCCCCTCCCCACAACAGACGCCCTGGGAGGTAGGCGAGGCTGAGAGAGCTCTTTCGGGGACTGCCCTTGAGAGAACAGCTCTGAGAGAACTTGTGACTGATCCAAGGTCTCACCAGCAGCTGCATGTGGAGGAGTGGGGAATCAAACCTGGTTCTCCCAGATCAGAGTCCATGCAGTTAACCACTACACCAAACTGGCTCTCTGTAAGGAAATACTATAATGCAGGGGTGTCTAACTCATTTGTTACGAGGGCCGGATCTGACATAAATATGACTTTGTCAGGCCGGGCCATGTGTATGTCATAAAATGTGTAGCTGCAATAAAGAAGGCCAACGCTATGCTGGGGATTATTAGGAAGGGAATTGAAAACAAATCAGCCAGTATCATCATGCCCCTGTATAAATCATTGGTGCGACCTCATTTGGAATACTGTGTACAGTTCTGGTCACCGCATCTCAAAAAGGATATTATAGCATTGGAAAAAGTGCAGAGAAGGGCAACTAGGATGATAAAAGGGTTGGAACACCTTCCCTGTGAAGAAAGGTTAAAATGCTTGGGGCTCTTTAGCTTGGAGAAATGACAGCTGAGGGGTGACATGATCGAGGTTTATAAGATTATGAATGGGATTGAGCAGGTTGAGAAAGAAGTACTTTTCTCCCTTTCTCACAATACAAGAACTCGTGGGCACTCTATGAAATTGCTGAGCAGTCGGGTTAGAACAGATAAAAGGAAGTACTTCTTCACCCAAAGAGTGATTAACATATGGAATTCACTGCCACAGGAGGTGGTGGCAGCTGCAAGCATGGACAGTTTCAAGAGGGAATTAGATAAACATCTGGAGCAGAAGTCCATCAGTGGCTATTAGCCACAGGGTATAGATGGGAACTCTCAGTCTGGGGCAGGTGATGCACTCTATTCTTGGTGCTGGAGGGGGCAGCAGTGGGAGGGCTGCTAGTGTCCTGGCCCCACTGCTGGACCTCCTGATGGCACCTGGTATATTTTGGCCGCCGTATGACAGAGTGTTGGACTAGATGGGCCATTGGCCTGATTCAACATTGGCTTCTCTTATGTTCTTATGTAAAATGTAATGCCAGGTCACGGAGATATAAACTTTATAAAGGACACAAACTCAAAGGTGTTTTTTTAACTTAAGAGAAAAGCATTCTTAAAACATCAGCACCCTTGCAACATTTTGTCTATTTAACAGTGTCCGACAATGGACACCTCTCGCTCTGAGATACTGCATCAAAATGTCTGTGCTGTTGCAATCCTGAGTCTGCTGTTCAGGTGTGGATCTGTCGGTTGCAAACCTACGATGACGCAGCAGCAGCAGAACTGGAAGAAGAAGAAACAGGAGACAGCCAGTTCCACTGCGGGCCTGATGGAAGCCCTCCGGGGGCCTGGTCCAGCCTCTGAGTCGCATGTTTGGCACCCCTGCTGTAATGTTTTAAGCACATTTGTACACATTTGTACAATATCAGCCTTTTTATTCTCAGTCCCTTTCCAGATAACCTCTAACACAGAGCTCCTGTCTCTAGTTCCAGCTCCTGCCAACCTAGCAGTTCGAAAGCAAGAAATTGCAAGTAGATAAATAGGCACCACTTCGGTGGGAAGGTCACAGCGTTCCGTGCGCCTTGGTGTTTAGTCATGCCGGCCACATGACCACGGAAACGTCTTTGGACAGCGCTGGCTCTTCGGCTTTGAAACGGAGATGAGCACCGCAACCCTAGAGTCGGATTCGACTGGCTTTTGAGCAAGGGAGCCTTTACCTTTACTATAGATAGGAACTCTCTGTCTGGGGCAAGGGAAGCTCTGTATTCTTGGTGCTTGGGGGTGGGGTCAACAGTGGGAGGGCTTCTGGTGCCCCGGTGGACCTCCTAATGGCACCTGGTATTTTTGGCCACTGTGTGACCCAGATTGTTGGACTGGATGGGCCCTTGGCCTGATCCATCATTGGCTTCTCTCTTAATGTTCCTATGGAGGGCCATGTATGAGCGGTGGAGCGTCTGCATTGCATGCCCAAGGTCGCAGGAGGGCTCCTAGTGTCCTGGCCCCACTGGTGGACCTCCTGATGGCACCACTATTGGACTGGATGGGCCACTGGCCTGATCCAACATTGGCTTCTCTTATTTTCTTATGTTCTAATGTGTCAACTGAAGTTCAGTGTTGGTCAGGCGAAGGTGATGCACATTGGGAGAAAAACTCCCGGCTTCAGGTATAGGTTAATGGGGTCTGAACTTGCTGAGACAGAGAGGGGAAAAGATCTCGGGGTCGTAGCGGAGAGGGCAGTGGAAGTGCCAACCCACTGTGCTGCAGCGGTGAAAAAGGGCAAAGTCTGTGTTAGTGCAAGACTAGATCTAATGGGTGGAAATTACAAGGGAGTCGTTACCGGCTTAATATCAGGAGAAACTTCCTGACTGTCAGAGTGGTTGAGCAGTGGAACAGTCTGCCTCGGGAGGTGATGGATGCTCCTTCCCTGGACGTTTTCAAGAGGAGACTGGACAACCATCTTTTGGGTATGTTGTAGGTATGTAGGGGTTTCGGCTGTGTTCCTGCAGAGTGCAGGGGGTTGGACTAGATGGCCTGCAAGGTCCCTTCCAACTCTAACATTCTATGATTCTATGATAAACTGAAAAGTCCCAGGCTCTTCAGCCTTTCCTTAGGGGGAGGGTGCTCCAACAATCTTGGTTGCCCTCCTCTGTTCATAGAATCATAGAATGTTCGAGTTGGAAGGGACCTTGCAGGTCATCTAGACCAACCCCCTGCACTCTGCAGGAGCACAGCCAAAAGTGAGCCCTACAACATACCCAGAAAGATGGCCGTCCAGCCTCCGCTTGAAAACGTCCAGGGAAGGAGCATCCACCACCTCCCGAGGCAGTCCGTTCCACTGCTCAACCACTCTGACAGTTAGGAAGTTTCTCCTGATATTTAGCCGGTATCGACTCCCTTGTACTGTGTTGGTTAAAAAAATACTCCCAACTCTGCTTGAGATAATGAATCGCCAGGTCTGTCCTCCCCACCTCCTCCATCACACTTAGTCTGACTTTCAACAACCAAAAGTGATATTCTGCCAGTGTGGCCTAGTGGTTAGAATCTCAGGCTGGACGTTCTGGGTTCAAATTATAAGAACATAAGAGAAGCCAATGTTGAATCAGGCCAATGGCCCATCCAGTCCAACACTCTGTCACACAGCGGCCAAAATATACCAGGGGCCATCAGGAGGTCCAGCAGTGGGGCCAGGACACTAGAAGCCCTCCCACTGCTGCCCCCTCCAGCACCAAGAATAGAGTGCATCACCTGCCCCAGACTGAGAGTTCCCATCTATACCCTGTGGCTAATAGCCACTGATGGACTTCTGCTCCATATGTTTATCTAATTCCCTCTTGAAACTGACTATGCTTGTAGCTGCCACCACCTCCTGTGGCAGTGAATTCCACATGTTAATCACTCTTTGGGTGAAGAAGTATTTCCTTGTATCTGTTCTAACCTGACTGCTCAGCAATTTCATGGAGTGCCCACGAGTTCTTGTATTGTGAGAAAGGGAGAAAAGTACTTCTTTCTCAACCTGCTCAATCCCATTCATAATCTTATACACCTCGATCATGTCACCCCTCAATTGCTGTCGTTTCTCCAAGCTGAAGAGCCCCAAGCGTTTTAACCTTTCTTCATCGGGAAGGTGTTCCAACCCTTTTATCATTCTAGTTGCCCTTCTCTGCACTTTTTCCAATGCTATAATATCCTTTTTGAGATGTGGCGACCAGAACTGTACACAGTATTCCAAATGAGGTCGCACCAATGATTTATACAGGAATCCTTCCTGTGTGTGTGGAGGGGGAGGTATTTGTGAATTTCCTGCACTGTGCAGGGGGTTGGACTAGATGACCTTGGAGCTCCCTTCCAACTCTATGATTCTATGAAGCTCACCGGGTGACCTTGGGGGCCAATTTGGCCTACCTTACGTGATTGTTTTGAAGATAAAATCAACGATGGGGAACACCAGGCACGAGGGAACCTTGGAGGAACGGAAAGATTAAAAAAAAATCGATGTTTTTTTCTTTTGTTTTGTTTCAAGTCCCCCATTTTTACGCTTCTCGGATCATCTGAGTGCCTTGAATGAAAAGTGTACCCAACTGGAGATGTCAGTTACAGAAGCATCGGAGCCACTTTGACGCTCACGTCAAAAAGCGAGTTGTAAGTTATGAATCAAGCGGCGTGGTGCGCGACGGCATTCACGCAAGCCTGAGAGGAAAGAGAGAATATAATTATGACCGAGGGCGGGAGAGCGCAGACGGTGGAACGTAACCTGTTAGACGTTAAATTGAGGGTATGCAGTTAGCCAGGCTGAGGTCAGGTTCGAGGCAAGTTTCAGGAAGCGCTTCCCTCACCCGGCTTGTAATTAACCAGTGGAATTCCTTGCCACAGGATGTTGTGACGGTGACTAAGCAGGTGGCCTGGGGAAAGAAAAACAAATGGGGCGGGTTCAAGAAATACAAAGCCGAGCAATGGCTGTTAGCTGACTCGGTGCTGCAGGTGAAGCCTCCATGTTCAGGAGCAGCATACACCGATTAGCAGAATCCAGGGAGGCACAGAGGAGGGGCTATTTCTGTCACGCCCTCTCTGCGAGCGTCCAAAGACACCCGGTTGACAACCACGTGAGGCACAAAACCCAGTTATGCCTACTTCAGGCTACCATTTCTAGAATATTCCATTGTGGGGGGGGGGTGAAACCCGTCACAGCAAATTAAAAAGAAAACACTTTTCCATATTGAGGAAGGAGCTGTTTACGAAGAAGCGCATCGCCACAAGTGACTCTCCCCCTCCTTTAACAACTATTAGCCACAAGGTATAGATAGGAACTCTCGGTCTGGGGCAAGGGAGGCTCTGTATTCTTGGTGCTTGGGGAGGGGGGGCAGCAGTGGGAGGGCTTCTAGTGTCCCGGCCCCACTGCTGGACCTCCTGACGGCACCTGGTCTTTTTTGGCCCCTGTGTGACACAGAGTGTTGGGCTGGATGGGCCATTGGCCTGACCCAACATGGCTTCTCTTATGTTCTTATAGGAACTCTCAGTCTGGGGCAGGGATGCTCTATATTCTTGGTGCTTGGGGGGGTGTCAACAGTGGGAGGGCTTCTAGTGTCCCGGCCACACTGCTGGACCTCCTGACGGCACCTGGTCTTTTTTGGCCCCTGTGTGACACAGAGTGTTGGACTGGGTGGTCCACTGGCCTGACCCAACATGGCTTCTCTTATGTTCTTATAGGAACTCTCAGTCTGGGGCAGGGATGCTCTATATTCTTGGTGCTTGGGGAAGTGTCAACAGTGGGAGGGCTTCTAGTGTCCTGGCCCCACTGCTGGACCTCCTGACGGCACCTGGTCTTTTTGGCCCCTGTGTGACACAGAGTGTTGGACTGGGTGGTCCACTGGCCTGACCCAACATGGCTTCTCTTATGTTCTTATAGGAACTCTCAGTCTGGGGCAGGGATGCTCTATATTCTTGGTGCTTGGGGGGTGTCAACAGTGGGAGGGCTTCTAGTGTCCCGGCCCCACTGCTGGACCTCCTGACGGCACCTGGTCTTTTTGGCCCCTGTGTGACACAGAGTGTTGGACTGGGTGGTCCACTGGCCTGACCCAACATGGCTTCTCTTATGTTCTTATAGGAACTCTCAGTCTGGGGCAGGGATGCTCTATATTCTTGGTGCTTGGGGGGTGTCAACAGTGGGAGGGCTTCTAGTGTCCCGGCCCCACTGCTGGACCTCCTGACGGCACCTGGTCTTTTTGGCCCCTGTGTGACACAGAGTGTTGGACTGGGTGGTCCACTGGCCTGACCCAACATGGCTTCTCTTATGTTCTTATAGGAACTCTCAGTCTGGGGCAGGGATGCTCTATATTCTTGGTGCTTGGGGGGGTGTCAACAGTGGGAGGGCTTCTAGTGTCCCGGCCCCACTGCTGGACCTCCTGACGGCACCTGATCTTTTTGGCCCCTGTGTGACACAGAGTGTTGGACTGGGTGGTCCACTGGCCTGACCCAACATGGCTTCTCTTATGTTCTTATAGGAACTCTCAGTCTGGGGCAGGGATGCTCTATATTCTTGGTGCTTGGGGGGGTGTCAACAGTGGGAGGGCTTCTAGTGTCCTGGTCCCACTGCTGGACCTCCTGACGGCACCTGGTCTTTTTTGGCCCCTGTGTGACACAGAGTGTTGGACTGGGTGGGCCATTGGCCTGACCCAACATGGCTTCTCTTATGTTCTTATAGGAACTCTCAGTCTGGGGCAGGGATGCTCTATATTCTTGGTGCTTGGGGGGGTGTCAACAGTGGGAGGGCTTCTAGTGTCCCGGCCCCACTGCTGGACCTCCTGACGGCACCTGGTCTTTTTTGGCCCCTGTGTGACACAGAGTGTTGGACTGGGTGGTCCACTGGCCTGACCCAACATGGCTTCTCTTATGTTCTTATAGGAACTCTCAGTCTGGGGAAGGGATGCTCTATATTCTTGGTGCTTGGGGGGGGTGTCAACAGTGGGAGGGCTTCTAGTGTCCCGGCCCCACTGCTGGACCTCCTGACGGCACCTGGTCTTTTTGGCCCCTGTGTGACACAGAGTGTTGGGCTGGATGGGCCATTGGCCTGACCCAACATGGCTTCTCTTATGTTCTTATAGGAACTCTCAGTCTGGGGCAGGGATGCTCTATATTCTTGGTGCTTGGGGGGTGTCAACAGTGGGAGGGCTTCTAGTGTCCCGGCCCCACTGCTGGACCTCCTGACGGCACCTGGTCTTTTTGGCCCCTGTGTGACACAGAGTGTTGGACTGGGTGGTCCACTGGCCTGACCCAACATGGCTTCTCTTATGTTCTTATAGGAACTCTCAGTCTGGGGCAGGGATGCTCTATATTCTTGGTGCTTGGGGGGGTGTCAACAGTGGGAGGGCTTCTAGTGTCCTGGTCCCACTGCTGGACCTCCTGACGGCACCTGGTCTTTTTTGGCCCCTGTGTGACACAGAGTGTTGGACTGGGTGGGCCATTGGCCTGACCCAACATGGCTTCTCTTATGTTCTTATAGGAACTCTCAGTCTGGGGCAGGGATGCTCTATATTCTTGGTGCTTGGGGGGGTGTCAACAGTGGGAGGGCTTCTAGTGTCCCGGCCCCACTGCTGGACCTCCTGACGGCACCTGGTCTTTTTTGGCCCCTGTGTGACACAGAGTGTTGGACTGGGTGGTCCACTGGCCTGACCCAACATGGCTTCTCTTATGTTCTTATAGGAACTCTCAGTCTGGGGCAGGGATGCTCTATATTCTTGGTGCTTGGGGGGGTGTCAACAGTGGGAGGGCTTCTAGTGTCCCGGCCCCACTGCTGGACCTCCTGACGGCACCTGGTCTTTTTGGCCCCTGTGTGACACAGAGTGTTGGACTGGGTGGTCCACTGGCCTGACCCAACATGGCTTCTCTTATGTTCTTATAGGAACTCTCAGTCTGGGGCAGGGATGCTCTATATTCTTGGTGCTTGGGGGGGTGTCAACAGTGGGAGGGCTTCTAGTGTCCCGGCCCCACTGCTGGACCTCCTGACGGCACCTGGTCTTTTTGGCCCCTGTGTGACACAGAGTGTTGGACTGGGTGGGCCACTGGCCTGACCCAACATGGCTTCTCTTATGTTCTTATAGGAACTCTCAGTCTGGGGCAGGGATGCTCTATATTCTTGGTGCTTGGGGGGTGTCAACAGTGGGAGGGCTTCTAGTGTCCTGGTCCCACTGCTGGACCTCCTGACGGCACCTGGTCTTTTTGGCCCCTGTGTGACACAGAGTGTTGGACTGGGTGGGCCATTGGCCTGACCCAACATGGCTTCTCTTATGTTCTTATAGGAACTCTCAGTCTGGGGCAGGGATGCTCTATATTCTTGGTGCTTGGGGGGTGTCAACAGTGGGAGGGCTTCTAGTGTCCCGGCCACACTGCTGGACCTCCTGACGGCACCTGGTCTTTTTGGCCCCTGTGTGACACAGAGTGTTGGACTGGGTGGGCCATTGGCCTGACCCAACATGGCTTCTCTTATGTTCTTATAGGAACTCTCAGTCTGGGGCAGGGATGCTCTATATTCTTGGTGCTTGGGGGGTGTCAACAGTGGGAGGGCTTCTAGTGTCCCGGCCCCACTGCTGGACCTCCTGATGGCACCTGGTCTTTTTGGCCCCTGTGTGACACAGAGTGTTGGACTGGGTGGTCCACTGGCCTGACCCAACATGGCTTCTCTTATGTTCTTATAGGAACTCTCAGTCTGGGGCAGGGATGCTCTATATTCTTGGTGTTTGGGGGGTGTCAACAGTGGGAGGGCTTCTAGTGTCCCGGCCCCACTGCTGGACCTCCTGACGGCACCTGGTCTTTTTTGGCCCCTGTGTGACACAGAGTGTTGGACTGGGTGGTCCACTGGCCTGACCCAACATGGCTTCTCTTATGTTCTTATAGGAACTCTCAGTCTGGGGCAGGGATGCTCTATATTCTTGGTGCTTGGGGGGGTGTCAACAGTGGGAGGGCTTCTAGTGTCCTGGTCCCACTGCTGGACCTCCTGACGGCACCTGGTCTTTTTGGCCCCTGTGTGACACAGAGTGTTGGACTGGGTGGGCCATTGGCCTGACCCAACATGGCTTCTCTTATGTTCTTATAGGAACTCTCAGTCTGGGGCAGGGATGCTCTATATTCTTGGTGCTTGGGGGGTGACAACAGTGGGAGGGCTTCTAGTGTCCTAGTCCCACTGCTGGACCTCCTGATGGCACCTGGTGTTTTTGGCCACTGTGGGACACAGAGTGTTGGACTAGATGGGCCACTGGCCTGATCCAACATTGGCTTCTCTTACGTTCTTATGACGCTTTATCAGCAGTCTGGGAACGACCCTCTGAGGCCCATTGCAGGAAATGTACAGGCTGCACCAACCTGCTGAAGAAGGCAGGTTAGCTGGCCATGCGCCAGTCACTGAAAGCCACCCGGGAAGGAAGTCGTCAAGCCCCACAGCCGCCCGCATCTGCCACAGTGTGGCATTCCCCCAACCTCTGCTTTCTTCTTCCTGGTCCTCGGGCAACAGAATGCAGCTGAACTCGACGGACGAGGAACACTGACGCAGGCAGGCGACAGGAAGCAACATTGCTGGACGCGAGCCACAGGCACGTCTCCTGCCAATCTGCCTCCGCAGCACACGCCTGTCACAGCTCAGCCTGACAACCCAACAGCCCTGCCTAGGTATTACCAGAGTGGGGAGGAAGGGGCTGTGGCTCAGTGGCAGAGCATCTGCCTGGCGTGCAGATGGTCCCAGGTTCAGTCCCCGGCATCTCCAGTTAAAAGGACCAGGCAGGAGGGGATGGGAAAGACCTCGGCCTGAGACCCTGGAGAGCTGTAAAGAGGGGACATGGCTCATTGGAAGAGCCTCTGCCTGAAATGTAGAAGGTCCCAGGTTCAGTCCCCGGCATCTCCAGTTATAAAGGACCAGGCAGGAGGTGATGGGAAATACCTCTGATGAGCTGTAAGGAGGGGCTGTGGCTCAGTGGAAGAGCCTCTGCCAGGCATGCAGAAGGTCCCAGGTTCAGTCCCCGGCATCTCCAGTTAAAAGGACCAGGCAGGAGGTGATGGGAAAGACCTCAGCCTGAGACCCTGGAGAGCTGTAAAGAGGGGCTGTGGCTCAGTGGAAGAGCCTCTGCCTGGCATGCAGGAGGTCCCAGGTTCAGTCCCCGGCATCTCCAGTTATAAAGGACCAGGGAGGAGGTAATGGGAAAGACCTCAGCCTGAGACCCTGGAGAGCTGTAAAAAGGGGGCATGGCTCAGTGGAAGAGCCTCTGCCTGGCATGCAGGAGGTCCCAGGTTCAGTCCCCAGCATCTCCAGTTATAAAGGACCAGGGAGGAGGTAATGGGAAAGACCTCAGCCTGAGACCCTGGAGAGCTGCTTCCAGCCTAAGTAGACAATACTGACCTTGTTGGACCAGGGGTCTGTGTGGGGAGGGGCTGTGGCTCAGTGGAAGAGCCTCTGCCTGGCGTGCAGAAGGTCCCAGGTTCAGTCCCCCGCATCTCCAGGTAAAAAGAACCAGGCAGGAGGTGATGGGGAAGACCCAGACCTGAGACCCTGGAGAGCAGCTGCCAGTCTGAGTAGGCGACTGACCCTGATGGAACCTGATTCAGTAGAAGGCAGCTTCATAGGTGCTCATGCAAGGCATTGGCAGCAAAGGCTCGGAAGCAGCTGCCGCATTCACGTGCGCTTGCTCTCCAAAGAAGGCTCTCCTGGGAGTAAGACCCACCGCTGAATAAAAGGGGACTTACTCCCAAGCAGACCCGTGGAGGATTGTTCCCAGGGCGTCGGCTGAATACTGAAAGCAGAAGTAGGCGACGTTCAACCTGTGGGAATTTTCAGCCCAACTCTTGTTCTGCTTATCTGCTGGAAGCACCGCACTGCTAGACAACGGCCTGTACATGGCCAACACTTCTGCAAAATCTCTCGTGACCCTTAAAGTGTTCGGGAGCGGCAAAGCAGGGAGAGAAGGGTCACATTGGGGGGTTCGACTCCAGTTCTGAGTCTGGCTCTTCCCATTTCTAGCCCCTCCCCCCTTTGCATTCAAGAATAAACCACAAACACTCACATGAAATGACTACCTACGTACCAGCTCTTCCCCTGGGAGAGTAAAGCTCCACAATTTAATGCCCATGCCACAAGGGGGGTGATGGTTCGTAGCATGCATTTTCCGTTGTGTGTACAAAATTTGCAGATGTATCCTAGTGTCTGGCTCTCTCGTCTATGGCTAGCAGGGCCCGAACCCAGTTCTTTCTGACCTAGGTCCCAAAATTCCAGTCTCGGAAGCACACCGGCCCTCTCCGACCACACTGATCTCACTTCTCCTACAGGTAACTAACAAGAACCACAAACCCACGCACACTTCTTGTTCAAGGTGCTTTGCACGCATTATCTTGTTGCAGTACATAAAACACAACCCTGCCTGGTAGGCAGGCTTATTTTATCATCCTCATATTGCGGACAAGTGAACACAAGAACGTAAGAGAGGCCATGTTGTGTCGAGCCAATGGCAAAAACAGTCCAATACTCTATGTCACACAGCGGCCAAAACCCAGGTGCCATCTGGAGATCCACCTGCGGGGCCAGGACTCCAGAAGCCCCCCACTCTTGCCCCCCGCTCCGCCAAGTACCAAGAATACAGAGCATCATTGCCCCAAACACTGTTCCCTCTATACCTTATGGCTAATAGCCACTGAGGGACCTCTGCTCCATATCTTGATCCAATCCCCTCTTCAAGCTGATGAGAACATAGAATCATAGAATGTTAGAGTTGGAAGGGACCTTGCAGGCCATCTAGTCCAACCCCCTGCACTCGGCAGGAACACAGCCGAAACCCCTACATACCTACAACATACCCAAAAGATGGTTGTCCAGTCTCCTCTTGAAAACGTCCAGCGAAGGAGCATCCACCACCTCCCGAGGCAGTCTGTTCCACTGCTCAACCACTCTGACAGTCAGGAAGTTTCTCCTGATATTAAGCCGGTAACGACTCCCTTGTAATTTCCACCCATTAGATCTAGTCTTGCAATCCGGAGCAAGAGAGAATAGATCCACTCCATCTTCTACATGACAGCCCTTCAAATACTTGAAGACTGCAATCATGTCCCCCCTAAACCTTCTCTTTCCCAGGCTAAACATACCCAACTCCCTCAGCCTTTCCTCATAAGACTTGGACTCCAACCCTCTCCCCATCCTGGTCGCCCTCCTCTGGACCCGCTCGAATTTGTCAACATCCTACCGAAAATGTGGTGCCTAAAACTGGACACAGTACTCCAGGTGGGGCCTGACCATAGCAGAATACAGCGGAACTACCACCTCCCGTGATCTGGACACAACGCTTCTGCTAATGCATCCTAAGATTGCATTAGCTTTCTTCACAGCCGCATCACACTGCAGGCTCATGTTTAGCTTGTGATCAACCATAACACCTAGATCCCTTTCACATGTGCTGCTGTCAAGCCAAGTCCCTCCCATTCTATATCTGTGCCTTTGATTTTTTGTACCTAAGTGTAGGACTTTGCACTTATCTCTATTGAAATTCATTTTATTTGTCTCAGCCCACTGTTCCAGCCTATCCAGATCCTTCTGAATCCTGACTCTGTCTTTTTCAGAATTAGCAATCCCACCCAGCTTCGTGTCATCTGCAGATTTGATAAGCATCCCCTCTAAGTCTTCCTCCAGGTCATTTATAAAAACATTGAATAACACTGGGCCTAGGACTGAGCCCTGTGGTACTCCACTCGAGACTTCCCTCCACGTAGACGCAGAGCCATTTACGAGCACTCGTTGGGTACGATTTTTCAACCAACCATGAATCCACCCAACGGTTGCGCCATCCAGCCCACACTTAACCAGCTTATCCTCAAGGATATCATGAGAAACTTTGTCAAATGCTTAAGAGACGCCATGCTGGATCAGGCCATTGGCCCATCCAGTCCCAACATTCACACAGTCACCAAAACCCAGATGCCATCAGGAGGTCCACCAGCGGGGCCAAAACTCCAGAAGCCCTCCCATTGTGGCCCCTCCATGCACCAAGAATACAGAGCATCACTGCCCTAGACAGTGTTCTATCTAGTTGTTGTTGTTGTTCAGTCGCACAGTTGAGTCCGACTCTTCGCGACCCCATGGACCAGATTACGCCAGGCCCTCCTGTCTTCCGCTGTCCACTGAAGTTTGCTCAACTTCATGTTTGTTGCATCGGTGACACTGTCTGACCATCTCATCCTTTGCCGTCCCCTTCTTCTTTGACCTTCAGTCTTTCCCAGCATCAGGGTCTTCTCCAGTGAGGACTCCCTTCTCATTTGGTGGCCAAAGTATTTGAGCTTCAACTTCAGGATCTGGCCTTCCAGGGAACAGTCAGGGTTGATTTCTTTTAGGATTGAATGATTTGATCTCCTTGCAGTCCAGGGGACTCTCAAGAGTCTTCTCCAGCACCATAGTTCAAAAGAATGTATTCTTCGGCACTCGGCCTTCCTTATAATCCAACTTTCACAGCAATAGCCAGCCACTGATAGACCTCTGCTCCATATGCTGATCCAATCTCCTCTGGAAGCTGTCTATGCTTATAGCTGCCAGCACTTCCTGCAGCAGTGAATTCCCCAAGTTAATGACTCTTTCAGGTGAAGAAGGACTTCCTTTCCCCTGCTCTAAGCCTACTGCTCACAAATTTCATCGCATGCCCACGAGTTCTTGTATTGTGAGAAAAGGACAAAGGTGTTTCTTTTTCTACTTTCTCTATCCCATGCATCATTTTGTAAAGTCGAGGGCTGAGAGTGATGTGCTCAGAGCCATAACGCTTGCTCTGCACCTCATCATGGGTTGAAGAAGAGAAGAGATTGGATCTACACCCCACCCTGTGCTATCCAAAGGAGTCTCGGAGTGCCTTACAATCCCTTACCCCTCCCCACAACGGACACCCTGTGAGGCAGGTGGGGCTGAGAGAGCTCCATTGAGAACTGCTCTTGAGAGAGAACTTGTAACTGACCCAAAGTCACACTAGCAGCTGCATGTGAAGGAGTGTGGAATCAAACCCGGTTCTCCCAGTAGAATCTGCGCTCTTATGGAAAGGCCCTAATCGGTTAGGGAATGCCCTAAAGTGGAACCCCCCCACCCTGCTTCCAACGCACACCTCTGTCGCAACGCTACCAATGGTTTTTTCCAGTTCCAGTTCCTTCTCTGCAGCTATACTGGCCTACACTGCAGGATTATTGTAAAAATGCCAGAAGGAGGAGGAGGGGAAGGAAGAGGAAGAGATTGGATTTATACCCCGCCCTTCACTCGGACTCTCAGAGTGGCTTACAAACTCCTTTCCCTTCCCCTCCCCACAACAGACACCCTGTGAGGTAGGTGGGGCTGAGAGAACTCTAACACAAACTGCTCTTTTTCAAGAACAGCTGTGCCAGAACTTGTGACTGACCCAAGGTCACATCAGCAGGTGCAAGTGGAGGAGTGGGGAATCAAACCTGGTTCTCCCAGATTAGAGTCCACAAACTTGTCCCACTGCTGGACCTCCTGAGGGCACCTGGTATATTTTGGCCACTGTGTGACAGAGTGTTGGACTAGATGGGCCATTGGCCTGATTCAACATTGGCTTCTCTGATGTTCTTATGTTCACTTAACCACCACACCAAACTGGTGTAGAAGAGGAGGAGAAGGAGGAGAAGTTTGGATTTATACCCCGCCCTTCACTCGGAGTCTCAAAGCGGCTGACAACCTCCTTTCCCTTCCCCTCCCCACAACAGACACCCTGTGAGGTCGGTGGGGCTGAGAGAGCTCTTTCCCGAACTGTCTTTGAGAGAACAGCTCCGACAGAACTATGGCTTGCCCAAGGTCATCCAGCAGGTACAAGTGGAGGAGTGGGGAATCAAACCCGGTTCTCGCAGATTAGAGTCCGCGCACTTAACCACTACACCAAACCGGCTCTCTCGACTGCACTTTTCTCCGCCACGACCAAGTACCCCCCAGGATTTGGGGCAGGAAGGCAGAAGAAATTGCTCAGAAACCAATGAGACGGTTTTAAAACAGAACGCATACGTGTGGTGAAACTACAAGAGAGACAAGGGGAGCAGAAAGTGGAACTGTGTTATTCATCAGTAGCAGTCGTCGCGAGAAACAAACGGCAGAGGGTGTGCAATCCGTTTCCCAATCACAAAATACTGCGTTCTGGGAAGAAGCGGCACTTCCAGAGAAGGAGGAAATAAAAGTTGTTGTTATTATTATTATTTACTATATATTGAATTTATAAACTGCCCTCGCCTGGAGGGGGCTCAGGGCGCTGTCCAACATCATTAGAACACAAGGGTTAAAATGCAATACAGATAATAGTTAAAAACAGAAGAAGAAGAAGAAGAAGAAGAAGAAGAAGAAGAAGAAGAAGAAGAAGACGACGACGACGAAGACGAGGAGGAGGAGGAGGAGGAGGAGGAGGAGGAGATTGGATTTATACCCGCCCTTCACTTGGAGTCTCAGAGCAGCTTACAAACTCCTTTCCCTTCCCCTCCCCACAACAGACACCCTGTGAGGTAGGTGGGGCTGAGAGAACTCTGACAGAAACTGCTCTTTCAGGAACAGCTGTGCCAGAGCTTTTGACTGACCCAAGGTCACATCAGCAGGTGCAAGTGGAAGAGTGGGGGAATCAAACCCGGTTCTCCCAGATTAGAGTCCACACACTCCACCACTACACCAAACTGGCTCTCAAACAGTACAGTAGAACAGTACAGCGCGATGCACATCGGCTAATTATCGATGCTGTACATAAAATTATGCTCCCTCCCAAAGGCCGATCGTGAACCGGACATGGAGGTGGTGGATGCTACTTCGCTGGACGTTTTCAAGCGGAGGCTGGATGACCACCTTTCGGGGAAGTTGTGGGGCTCTCTTTCGGCTGCGCTCCTGCAGAGTGCAGGGGGTTGGACTGGATGACCCGCGAGGTCCCTTCCAACTCTTAAGATTCTAGGATTCTATGGTGCAGGCCACAGCGAGGCTGCGAGAAGATTCGTTGCTGTCCTCGACCGCAGGCTTGGTGGAACATCTCCGCTTTGTGTGCATCGCGGAACCGAACTAAGCCCTGCAGGGCACGGATCTCACTAGGCAAAGGGTTCCAGCAGGCCGAGACCGGGGCCGAAAAGGCCCTGGGTCTAGTTGAGGACAGTCAGACATCTCTTGGGCCAGTGACCACCCGTAGATTTTGATCTCCTGAGCACCCCAATTTTTTTAATTATATCTTTACTAGATACACTAAGAACATAAGAGAAGCCAATGTTGGATCAGGCAAACGGCCCATCCAGTCCAACACTCTGTCACACAATGGCCAAAAGTACTACGTGCCATCAGGAGGTCCAGCAGTGGGGCCAGGACACTAGAAGCCCTCCCACTGCTGCCCCCTCCACCAGCACCAAGAATCCAGAGCATCACTTGCCCCAGACCGAGAGTTCCTGTCTATACCTTGTGGCTAATAGCCACTGATGGACCTCTGCTCCATATGTTTATCCAATTCCCTCTTATAAGAACATAAGAGAAGCCAATGTTGGATCAGGCCAATGGCCCATCCAGGCCAACACTCTGTCACACAGCGGCCAAAAATACCACGTGCCCATCAGGAGATCCAGCAGTGGGGCCAGGACTCTAGAAGCCCTCCCACTGCTGCCCCCCACCAGCACCAAGAACAGAGTGCATCACCTGCCCCAGCCTGAGAGTTCCTATCTATACCTTGTGGCTAACCGCCACTGATGGACTTCTGCTCCATACGGTAATCTAATTCCCTCTTGAAACTGTCCATGCTTGTAGCTGCCGCCCCCTCCTGTGGCAGTGAATTCCATGTGTGAATCACTCTTGGGGTGAGGAAGGACTTCCTTTTATCTGTTCTAACCCGACGGCTCAGCAATTTCATGGAGTGCCCACGAGTTCTTGTATTGTGAGAAAGGAAGAAAAGGTCTTCTTTCTCAACCTGCTCAGTCCCATGCATAATCTTATAAACCTCGATCATGTCACCCCTCAGCTGTTGTTTCTCCAAGCTAAAGAGCCCCAAGCGTTTTAACCTTTCTTCATAGGGATGACCGGCTACAACATACAGGTTACCAATACTAACCTACGCGAATGGATGTTTAGAGAGGATGTTCTAATAGACACCACTCTGATCTTCCAATCGAGGTGTGCTCCGTGGTTCAAAATAATTAAAAAGGATCATTCCAGAGCCTCTTACTTAAACAGCATAACCTCGCATAATCTCAGGAGGTCCCTTACCCTCAGTGCATTTTCAAACGATGCCTTCGGAGACGCTAGCTGGCTGCTAAAAGAAAACCCCCGTAGACCAATGTATCTGCACATGTGGGCAATCAGTGGAAGACCTTCCCCATTATATTCTGGCCTGTCCTTTATACGTAGAGCCCAGGGCCAATTTTTTAGCAAGGATATTGACAGCCCTATACCCCCTGTCTGATTATGATAAGACGGCCTTTATGCTGTCAGATGAGGACCCCTTCGTCTAAGAACATAAGAGAAGCCAATGTTGAATCAGGCCAATGGCCCATCTAGTCCAACACTCTGTCACACAGCGGCCAAAATATACCACGTGCCATCAGGAGGTCCAGCAGTGGGGCCAGGGCACCAGAAGCCCTCCCACTGCTGCCCCCCCAGCACCAAGAATAGAGTGCATCACCTGCCCCAGACTGAGAGTTCCCATCTATACCCTGTGGCTAGTAGCCACTGATGGACTTCTGCTCCATATGTTTATCCAATTCCCTCTTAGATAAACATATGGAGCAGAAGTCCATCAGTGGCTATTAGCCACAGGGTATAGATGGGAACTCTCCGTCTCTTCAAGACTGGCTCTCTTTGCCTTGGCCGCGAGGCAAATTAGAGCAGAGAAATCAAACAGTACCACTGCAACTAAGTGAGTGTTCTTAAAAGGTCTTATCAGATTTAAATATTATAGGCGGAGGTGGTTTTAACAGGTTTTATACGTTTTACAGAGGCTGGTTTTTCTTTTCTTTTATCCTGCGTTATGTTTGATATCGTGAAGGCCTATGGCCCCATACAATAAAGGGATTCTGGTGTCCTGAGCGCAAGGCTCTTCTGGGGGCATAACGGGAGAGGCGGCCCCCGCAGGTACGCTGGTACATTTAGCAAACCCTCTGGATTCCCCACATCCACATGCACATGACCCACACGGTGGCCGGGAGCCAGATCGGCAAACCGGGGGGGCCCTCAATGCATGCACCCCGACTCACGAGGCGGCCTTTGGCAGCCCAGCGACGGCGGCGCCGAAAACAAGCCCACGAGCGAATCTTCACAGAGTTCCTCCCACCGCCGTCAAAGGCTTAATACCTGTTCCCGGCAGCCCCAAATTTGGATCGGGCCTCCCCGCGCACAAGAGGAAGGGGTCGACCTTTCCGCACCCACGTGGTTTCGCTAATTGAAACCACCCCCCAGGCTAATAATGGGGGGGAGGCGGCGATTAACAGAACCGTGCAGGGGTGAAAGGGTTAATCTCCCCGTGCGCGTGCACGCCCCCCCCCACGCATTGCGGCGGCTATTAAAAAAATGCTGGTAATCACGGCGTGCTTCACAGGATTTCTGCAAAGATTACCAGGTAATGCACACGAAACGCATGAACGTTCCAAAGCAGTGCACACAGTCTAAGATTGTTAGTTAATGTATGGGCGGGGGAAAAAATCACCCGTATCTTATGGAAAGGCCCTAATCGGTTAGGGAATGCCCTAAAGTGGAAACCCCCCACCTTGCTTCCAACTCACACCACTGCCGCAATGCTGTCGGTGGTTTTTTTCAGTTCTAGTTCCTTCTCTGCAGCTACACTGGCCTACACTGCAGGACTGTTGTAAAAATGCCAGGAGGAGGGGGGAGTAAGAGAAGGAGATTGGATTTATACCCCGCCCTTCACTCGGAGTCTCAGAGAGCCTTAAAAACGCCTTTCCCTTACCCTCCCTGCAACAGACACCCTGTGAGGTAGGTGGAGCTGAGAGAACTCTAACACAAAATGCTCTTTTTCAAGTACAGCTGTGCCAGAGCTTGTGACTGACCCAAGGTCACATCAGCAGGTGCAAGTGGAGGAGTGGGGAATCAAACCTGGTTCTCCCAGATTAGAGTCCATGCACTTAACCACTACAACAAACTGGTGTGGAGGAGGAGATTGGATTTATACCGTGCCCTTCACTCGGACTCTCAGAGTGGCTTACAAACTCCTTTCCCTTCCCCTCCCCGCAACAGACACCCTGTGAGGTCGGTGGGACTGAGAGAGCTCTTTCCAGAACTGTCTTTGAGAGAACCGTTCTGACCGAACTATGGCTTGCCCAAGGTCATCCAGCAGCTGCAAGTGGAGGAATGGGGGAATCAAACCCGGTTCTCCCGAATTAGAGTCCGCGCACTTAACCACTACACCAAACCAGTGTACGACCAATGTACGACCCACATTGAAGCGCTCTCAGCAATGTGTAAATGGAGAGCAACAAAAGCAGTAGGAACTGCAGTGCTCTGGATTCGAACCTCGCTTCTTGGGTGAACTCTCCAAATGGTTCCAGCACTCTGTATTCTCAGATACCGGGAGAACAATCCGAGCCCTAAAAGGTTATCCTCGGCGCTGCAACGAGATAATGCCTATAAAGCACTCTGAACACTTAAAAGCATTCTAGACTAATGTGAAGCATTAGAACTGTTAAGAATCATTATGTGAAGATGACCGGATTTGCATAAATCTTATCTTGAGTGTTCGGTTTTACTGATCTTAGCAGGGGGAGGCGTCACAGGACAGGCGTGTGGGCGGGCGGGGGTGGGTCATTCGATCAACCACTTTAGTGTTAAATTCAGTCTTCGCTGGTTGGCAGGGCAGGACGCTTCTTTCACGAACGCTGTAGGGCTGCCAATTCCCGGCTGAGAAATTCCTGGAGATTTAAAAAGGTGGGGGGCTTGCGGGGGGGGGGGGGGACAGACCCTGGCAAGGTGTAATGCCATACAGCCCACCCCCCAAAGCAGCCGTTTCCTCCAGGGAACTGCTCTCTTGTGTTGTGATTCCCAGAAATCTCCAGGCCAACGCTTCCTCTAAGCCGCGGAGTCCTGTGAGCAAAAATCCTACTTTGCGAGCTACTGGCATTAAAGTTGCGAGCGGGCGATTTGGCTCCTGCATAAATCAGTTTGCTCTGGAGCCCTCCCTTCCTGGAGCTGAGACAAAAATCTGTGAGCCGGAGGCTAAAAAACGGTGAGCTAGCTCACACAAACTCAGCTTAGAGGGAACACTGCTCCAGGCCCCCACCTGGAGGTTGGCAGCCCTAGCCGAGGCAGCTTTTGAACTCGGGACTTCTTGCTTTGCAGAACAGACCCCGCTCACTACGCCGCTACGCTGCCTCTTCCAAAAATGGCACAATTCTGCAGAAACCCTGAAGCAACCTCAACATTTTTTTTTGGGGGGGGGGGGGGTTGGAAACGCGAAAAGGCGAAAAGCAAACCATTAACCCACAGCGTTGCCGGGTCAGTGGCGTTCAGCCCATGAGGAAGTGAGCGCGGCCGCTCGACAGCCACGGGGATTGTGCAACGGGAAGTTACCTCAGAGCCCGAGGGATTCCCGTCAAGGGGTTCGTAGCAAAGCGAAAAGGAGAGAGAAACGAGCATTTTGCAAACCCAACCGAAGCAGAAAGGGGAAGTCCAAAGGGATGTTTTTCACTGCTCTTCCTTCAAGACGCATTGCGAAGGCATATGATCTGTGCACTCATTCTGGATCTGAAGCTGCCCCTGCCTTGAGGAGGGTACCCCCAAAATCTGGGGGACTATTAAGAACAGGAGACGGCCAGAAATCTGCCACCAGGGGCGGAATCAACCGGCAGGTTCTTTCTTCAGTGGAAACCTCCCTGAAATTGCTGGGAGGCATGGGAGAGCATGGCCGCGCATTAGTGGAAGCAGACATTTGGACTGAGCACCGACGGGCCCTGGCTTTCTCTCTGCCATGCGCCCCAAAGCCCCAACGGTGGAATACCGCACCAGCCGTAATCCACTTAATCGCCACAACGCAATCAGCCAAAGCTTTTTATCACCACTGACTGTGAAATACCAACCAAGTTACTTTACGGAGCAGAATTCTGGACGATTAATCGTAATATTAAGGCCATAAGAAGAGCCCTGCTAGATCAGAACAATAGTCCTTCTGGTCCAACATACAGTCCCACACAGTGACCAACCAGTTAAGAACATAAGAGAAGCCAATGTTGGATCAGGCCAATGGCCCATCCAGTCCAACACTCCGTCACACATTGGCCAAAATTACTATGTGCCATCAGGGGGTCCAGCAGTGGGGCCGGGACACCAGAAGCCCTCCCACTGTTGCCCCCCCAAGCACTGAGAATACAGAGCATCACTTGCCCCAGACTGTCTATACCTTGTGGCTAATAGCCATGGATGGACCTCTGCTCCACATGCTTATCTAATTCCCTCTTGAAGCCGTCCATGCTTGTAGCCGCCATCACCTCCTGTGGCAGTTCCTCTGGATGGCCAACAAAGGGCACAGAGATAGAGGCCTTCATATGAACAACCATGCTAGATCAGACCAATCACCCATTTGGTCCAGCATCCAGCCTCACACAGTGACCAACCAGTTCCTCTGGACAGCTAACAACGGAGCACAGAGGCCGAGGCCTTCATAAGAACATCAGAAGAGCCCTGCTGGGTCAGACCAGTGGTCCATCTAGTCCAGCATCCTGTTTCTCACACAGTGGCCAACCAGTTCCTCTGGAGGGCCAACAACAGGGCACAGAGGCCGAGGCCTTCATAAGAACCTCAGAAGAGCCCTGCTGGATCAGACCAGTGGTCCATCCAGTCCAGCCTCCTGCCTCACACAGCGGCCAACCAGTTCCTCTGGAGGGCCAACAACAGGGCATTGAGGCCGAGGCCTTCATAAGAACATTAGAAGAGCCCTGCTGGATCAGACCAGTGGTCCATCTAGTCCAGCATCCTGCCTCACACAGGGGCCAACCATTTCCTCCAGAGGGCCAACAACAGGGAAGAGAGACCGAGGCTTTCCCGAGGTTGCCTCCTGGCTCTGGGATCTGGGGGTTTAATGCCTCTAAATGCGGAGGTTTTCTGGCAGCAAATTCCACATTTTAATCACTCTCTGTGTCAAGTATTCCATCACAACGTTCTACAGATATACAGCGCTTCAGACTCACAGACAAGGGATCTTATTACAGTGCAGGCTGCAGATGCGGGAGGTGAGGCTGTGAGACAGCAGCCAGCGTGGCGCAGTGGTTAGAGTATCGGGCTAGGAAGTAGGAGAGTCAGGTTCGGATCCCCAATCAGCTACAGAAGCTCACTGGGTGACATTGGGCCAGTCATTCTTGGCCTAACCTACCTTACAGGGCTGTTCTGAGGATAAAATGGCAGAGTGGAGAATGATGTAAGCCCCTTTGGATCCCAACTGGGGAGAAAGATAGGGTATAGATTAAATAAACAAAGGCTGCATAGATTATTGTTTATTATTTATCATATGGAGGAGTTATGGACAGGATGCTCAAGAGTCAAAGTGCGAACATCCTCTCCCGAGCCACCACGTTGAGCCGTCCTCTGCTTTGAAATAAAAATTTCCGTCACGGATTAATCAACTCGAGCTTTAGTGGATTAAGCTCCCAATGCATGTCTGCAGAGCCACCCTTTTTAAACATACACGAGAGTGGCCAACACCAAGAAGGCTATCCCTTACCCCTCCAATCAAACAGGTTCACAGACTCGTCAATAAAACAAGGGTGGTGTTTCTGTGCCATCCCTAAGGATAGCCTTGGAAGATTCACTTCTCCAAGTTTCTTTCCTTCCTTCCTTCCTTCCTTCCTTCCTTCCTTCCTTCCTTCCTTCCTTCCTTCCTTCCTTCCTTCTCTCTCTCTTTCTCTCTTGCTTCTCTCTCTCTCTCTCTCTTTCTTTCTGTTTCTGTCTTTTGGTTTCTATTGGGCTTTTTGCCCTGCACAAAACTGACTAGGCCCCCAATAGATGAAAAGAGGTTAACAATCGGCATGACCCAAACCAAACTATTCCAAGATCATCCACCCACAAATATTGTAGTTTCCCCAGAAGGAAAGGATGTAGTCATTGGAGAGCAAGATTCGATTCTAGCAGCGCCTTGAAGTCCAACAAGCTTTCCAGGATATATGTTTTTGAGAGTCAGAGCTCCCTTCCTCAGATAATGAGCCTTGACTTTCGAGGAGGGGCCATGTGGCTCAGTGGGAGAGCCCTTTCCCAAAACACAAGAACTCAAGGGCATCCAATGAAGCTGATGGGCAGTAGGATAAGGACCGACAAAAGGAAAGACTACTTTACACAGAAGGTGATTCGAATGTGGAATTTGCTGCCAGACGACATAGCAATGGCCACAGGAATAGACAGCTTTAAAAGGGAATTTGATAGACTCAGGATGAGACTATCAATGGCTACTAGCCATGGCGACTGAGGGGAACTTCCACATTCAGAGGCACTAAGCCTCTGAATTCCAGATCCAGGCGGCAGCATCAGGGGAAGGCCTCGGCCTCTATGCCCTGTTGTTGGCCGTCCACAGGAACTGGTTGGCCACTACATGAGAACAGATGCTGGACTAGATGGACCACTGGTCTGATCCAGCAGGGCTCTTCTGATGTTCTTATGAAGGCCTCGGCCTCTGTGTGTGCAACGTGCGTGCACACGAAAGCTAATACCCAGAATTAAACTTGGTTGGTCTTTGAGGTGCCCCCTGGACTCAAAACTTTGTTCTGTTCCTTCAGGCCAACACGGGCTACCCACACTGAGTCTGTCTTGTGGTATCCATGCGGGGGGGGGAGAGTTAATGGATTTCCTCTGGCCGTCTTGTGACAAGAAGTCTCTGACTGCCCTGTTTACAGCCCTGGAGCCTCGCCCTTCTTGCAGCCCCCCTTCCTCAGACCCACCCTCTCTGCTCTTCGGACTTTTGCTCAGCCCGAAAAGCTGCCAAGAGTCAGACGGGGTCACTGCTTTAGCGCAGTCTTGGGGTTTAACCCTCCTGCTCTTTTCAGAACAGACTCCAACCCGTCTTCCTTTTTTGAGTCTCTGTCTGGGTGTTCGTCCGCAATAGAAGGGCAAGGTTTGAGACGAGTCGCCCTTGAAAAACCAACCAGATTTCCCAGGGATAAGCTTTCATACGAAGCTGCCTTAGACTGAATTTGGACCGTGGGTTCATCAAGGTTGGTCTCGTCTACTCAGACGGGTAGCGTCTCTCCAGGGCCTCGGGCTGAGGTCTTTCACATCACCTACTGCCTTGCCTGGTCCTTTGCAACTGAAGGGACATGGAAGTGAACCTGGGACCTTGTGTATAAAAACATTGGAAGAGCCCTGCTGGATCAGGCCAGTGGTCCATCTAGTCCAGCATCCTGTCTCACACAGTGGCCAGCCAGTTCCTCTGGAGGACCAGCAACAGGGCACAGAGGCCGAGGCCTTCGTAAGAACATCAGAAGAGCCCTGCTGGATCAGACCAGTGGTCCATCCAGCATCCTGTCACTCACATAGGGGCCAACCTGTTCCTCCAGAGGGCCAACAACAGGGCAGAGAGGCCGAGGCCTTCATAAGAACATCAGAAGAGCCCTGCTGGGTCAGACCAGCGGTCCATCTAGTCCAGCATCCTGCCTCACACAGTGGCCAGCCAGCTCCTCTGGCGGTCCAACAACAGGGCATAGAGATCGAGGCCTTCCCCTGACGTTGCCTCACAGCATTAGGATTCAGAGCATTAGTGCCTCTGAACGTGGAGGTTCTCCTCAGTCACCATGGCTCGTAGCCACTGACAGAAATGTCCTCCGTGAATCCGTCTGACCCCCCTTTTAAATCTAGGGCCTAGCTCTGGTTACAAGCTCACTACCTTGAAATGGTTGATTTATGTCAGTTCAGAAAGAAAACAGACCTCTTTCCCCTCCTGATGCACAGGGCGGGGTCCTGGTGTCTGCCTTACTGGGAAATCACATTGTTTTGCTGTCCAGCCACCGCCAGTTTACGGTGACCCTGCAGGGTTCTCTCCGTAGCAACACTGGACTTCCCTGGTGGTCTAGACAGTGTGCAACTGCAATAAAGAAGGCCAACGCTATGCTGGGGATTATTAGGAAGGGAATTGATAACAAATCAGCCAGTATCATCATGCCCTTGTATAAATCATTGGTGCGACCTCATTTGGAATACTGTGTACAGTTCTGGTCGCCATATCTCAAAAAGGATATTATAGCATTGGAAAAAGTGCAGAGAAGGGCAACTAGAATGATAAAAGTATTGGAACACCTTCCCCATGAAGAAAAGTTAAAACACTTGGGGCTCTTTAGCTTGGAGAAACGACGGCTGAGGGGTGACATGATCGAGGTTTATAAGATTATGCATGGGATTGAGCAGGCTGAGAAAGAAGTACATAAGAACATAAGAACATAAGAGAAGCCAATGTTGAATCAGGCCAATGGCCCATCTAGTCCAACACTCTGTCACACAGTGGCCAAAATATACCAGGTGCCATCAGGAGGTCCAGCAGTGGGGCCAGGGCACCAGAAGCCCTCCCACTGCTGCCCCCTCCAGCAACAAGAATAGAGGGCATCACCTGCCCCAGACTGAGAGTTCCCATCTATACCCTGTGGCTAATAGCCACTGGTGGACTTCTGCTCCATATGTTTATCTAATTTCCTCTAGAAACTGACCATGCTTGCAGCTGCCACCACCTCCTGTGGCAGTGAATTCCATATGTTAATCACTCTTTGGGTGAAGAAGTATTTCCTTTTATCTGTTCTAACCCGACTGCTCAGCAATTTCATAGAGTGTCCACGAGTTCTTGTATTGTGAGAAAGGGAGAAAAGTACTTCTTTCTCAACCTGCTCAATCCCATTCATAATCTTATAAACCTCGATCATGTCACCTCTCAGCCGTCGTTTCTCCAAGCTAAAGAGCCCCAAGCATTTTAACCTTTCTTCATAGGGAAGGTGTTCCAACCCTCTTATAATTCTAGTTGCCCTTCTCTGCACTTTTTCCAATGCTATAATATCCTTTTTGAGATGTGGTGACCAGAACTGTACACAGTATTCCAAATGAGGTCGCACCAATGATTTATACAGGGGCATGATGATACTGGCTGATTTGTTATCAATTCCCTTCCTAATAATCCCCAGCATAGCGTTGGCCTTCTTTATTGCAGCTACACATTGTGTAGACATTTTCAGCGAGTTATCCACTACGACTCCAAGATCTCTCTCTTGGTCCGTCTCTGCCAGATCAGACCCCATCAACGTGTATTTATATTTAGGATTTTTGGCTCCAATGTGCATCACTTTGCACTTGGCCACATTGAACCCCATTTGCCACTTTGACGCCCACTCACCCATCCTCAACAGATCCCTTTGGAGTGCCTCACAATCCTCCCTGGTTTTCACCACCCTGAACAACTTTGTACTTTGTTTGTTTGAACAACAAAGTACTTTTCTCCCTTTCTCACAAGACAAGAACTCGTGGGCATTCCATGAAATTGCTGAGCAGTCGGGTTAGAACAGATAAAAGGAAGTCCTTC
Source organism: Gekko gecko (assembly GCA_029375565.1). Taxonomy (NCBI): domain Eukaryota; kingdom Metazoa; phylum Chordata; class Lepidosauria; order Squamata; family Gekkonidae; genus Gekko; species Gekko gecko. The sequence continues at coordinate 144,845,137 of JAPDNY010000008.1, read as the reverse complement.
TTCACCCAAAGAGTGATTAACATATGGGATTCACTGCCACAGGAGGTGGTGGCAGCTACAAGCATGGACAGTTTCAAGAGGGAATTAGATAAACGTATGGAGCAGAGGTCCATCAGTGGCTATCAGCCACAAGGTATAGATGGGAATTCTCAGTCTGGTGATGCACTCTGTTCTTGGTGCTGGGGGGCAGCAGTGGGAAGGCTTCTGGTGTCCTGGCCCCACTGCTGGCCCTCCTGATGGCACCTGGTATTTTTGGCCACTGTGTGACAGAGTGTTGGACTAGATGGTCCATTGGCCTGATTCAATATGGGCTTCTCTTATGTTCTTATGTCTCCCATGCAAGCGCTAACCAGGGCTGAACTTGCTTAGTTTCTAAGATCTGATGAGATCCAGTAGAACAAAGAAGAGGAGATTGGATTTCTATCCCACCCTTCACTCGGCGTCTCAGAGCGGTTTACAAACTCCTTTCCCTTCCCCCTCCCTGGAACAGACACCCTGTGCGGCCAGTGGGGCCAAGAGAGAGCTCTTTCGAGGACTTCCCTTGAGAGGACAGCTCTGAGAGAACTTGCGACTGACCCAAGGTCACTCCAGTAGGTGCACATGGAGGAGGCAGGGAATCAAACCTGGTTCTCTCCAGGATTAAAGTCCACGCTCTTAACCACCAAACTGCTCCCTGTGTGGCGGTCCAGCATGATTTTGACCAGGACTCCGCAGATAATCCCAGCTCTCCAGTTTGGTGTCGTGGTTAAGTGCGCGGACTCTAATCTGGGAGAACCGGGTTTGATTCCCCACTCCTCCACTTGCACCTGCTGGTGTGACCTTGGGTCAGTCACAAGCTCTGGCACAGCTGTCCCTGAAAGAGCAGTTTGTGTTAGAGTAAGAGTTCTCTCAGCCCCACCTGCCTCACAGGGTGTCTGTTGTGGGGAGGGGAAGGGAAAGGAGTTTGTAAGCCACTCTGAGACTCCTTTGGGTAGTGAAGGGCGGGGTATAAATCCAATCTCCTCTTCTTCTTCTTCTACCTCTCAGGGTGTCTGTTGTGGGGAGGGGAAGGGAAGGGAGTTTGTAAGCCACTCTGAGACGCCATTGGGTAGTGAAGGGCGGGGTATAAATCCAATCTCCTCCTCTTCTTCTCCTCTCCTACGGACAGGAGGCTGCAGGGGTGTGGATTTCATTGTGCAGCGGAAAAGGATAAGAGCAGCTGTCAAACTAAGGGGTTAATCGGATCCCGCAACCTGTTTCTCAGTCATCAGCACAAGATATTTGAGAATGCCTCCAGGAGCACGTGGGGATTAAGGCAGCGATTCATTCCAGGCCTCCGGCCGTCTGCGTACAGAACCCTGCATTCGTGCTATATTACCTGATGCCCCTTTTCCAATGGCGAGGAATTCCTTAGGCGGAGTCAAAAATCATAGTTTTGCCAAGGGTGATTAAACCTAGTTAAGACTACTGGAGCATTGAGGAGACTGGCGAAGATGATATTCGTCGGCCAAGTTTTTTAAAAAAAATATCAAGGCAATCCAGTTACATTCTGGGGCCGTGAACCAGGATTTTTAAGGCTATTCCCAACATACTGTTTTAATCGACATGGGAATTGGTGCTCCTTCTTGTTTCAGGGAGTGGCCACATCTGTCTGAAGCACAAGAGCCACATTCATGCCTCATAAAGAAATGTAAAAATATACACAAGGGCTGATAAGACAGACCTGACGCGTTTCGGCCTTAGCAGGCCTTCTTCAGAGGTCTAATACAAAATGCATATGGAACACATTGGCTATTATATAGACAGAAATGCATACAACCCTACATACCTAAAGTTTGAAATCAATAAAGACCAGAAAATAGAGGAAAGTTTAACCGCTGGGCAAGGAAGAAAAATACAAAATTGCAAATGAGGCCTCCAGTAAAATCACATGTCCAGTGGTGCTCCTCTCTGGTCAGTTATATATTTTATTATATATTAAAAGGCTTTTAGTTGAAGGGACATTTTATGGAACAATTGGCCATACAATCTTTGAAAAAAAATATATAACTGACCAGAGAGGAGCACCACTGGACATGTGATTGTACTGGAGGCCTCATTTGCAGTTTTGGATTTTTCTTCCTTGCCCAGTGGTTAAACTTTGTAACCTTTGTTTTCTGGTCTTTATTGATTTCAAACTTTAGGTATGTAGGGTTGTATGCATTTCTGTCTATATAATAGCCAATGTGTTCCATATGCATTTTGTATTAGACCTCTGAAGAAGGCCTGCTAAGGCCGAAACGCGTCAGGTCTATCTTATCAGCCCTTGTGTATATTTTTACAATTCCTTATGAGGTATGAACGGGCCCCTATATAATGTTTTAATCTGTGTTTCATAAATACATGTATGTTTTTGTATGTTTTTTAAGTGGATTTTAAATTTGGCCCTCTTTTGTTTTGGACTAACCTTTCCAGGTACTGAATTCTTTATTTTGGGTTCAGTTTTCTTCCCTCCCCTTTCTGTTCTCTCGAAGCAGAAGAGCCACATTCGAGTGGCCAAACCGAGACTGAAAAGTTTTTTTGGGGTGTAACCAATGCTCCCTCGAAGCTGCGAAGTCCGGTGAGCAAAACTTCTTCTTTGTGAGCTCCTGGCATTAGAGTTGTGAGCAAGCGATTTTGGCTGCTGCATGAATTAGTTTGCTCTCTGGAGCCTTCCTTCCTGAGCCAAGACAAAAATGAGTGTGAGCCGGAGGCTAGAAAACTGTGCGCCAGCTCGCACTAACTCAGCTTAGAGGGAACACTGTTGCTATTTCCATAGCAGAGTGGGGGATCTGAACCCCTGGTCTCCCATACCTTCTAACCACTATACCCAGGGCTTTTTTGGTAGAAAAAGCCCAGCAGGAACTCATTAGCATAGTAGGCCACACCCCTGACAGCACAGCTCATTAGCATATCAGGCCACACCCCCATGTTACCAGAAATGGGGTCATCCAGCCACACCCACCTTTTGCTTCTTAGTCTGTTGACCTGGTTTGTTGTCAAAACCCAGGGCTTTTTCGGAGCAGGAACTCCTTTGCATGTTAGGCCACACACCCCTCATGCAGCCAATACTAATGAGTTTCTGCTGTTGGGTGTGGCCTGTTATGCTAACGAGTTCCTGCTGGGCGTGGCCAGCTCGGGAGCCAGCCGGAACTCCGTTCCTGTGCGTTCCTGCCCCAAAATAGCCCTGACTATACCATGTGGAGAGGGTTCCCTACAGAGACAAAAGGCAAACCTAGACCTGAAGGTCATCCCAGTTTTGTTTTTTTTGGGGGGAAAAAAGCCATTCCAAAACAAAACAAAACTTTACCAAGAAAAGCAACCTGTAAAATCCATGGAAGCTTGGAGGCATTTGTTTATACAGAATAATTTGCTGTGTTTTGCTCTTGCCCCCAGAATTCTGAAAGTCCAGTGGTTGCCCCCATCCTCGTCTTCTGGCTTCCGAGTTCTGAGATTTCTCGTCATTTCCTACAGTTCTAGATGCTTCCTTTCTGTCAAGAGGGGAGATGCCGAGGCTCCTGAACTGTGCACGAAACACACAATTCTGTACTTGCACAGACTCGCAGATTATGTATACACTGGAGGGAACATGGAACAGAAGAAGAAGAAGAGGAAGAAGAGGAAGAAGAGGAGGAGGAAGAAGAGGAGGAAGAGGAGGATGAGATTGGATTTATACCCCGCCCTTCACTACCCAAAGGTGTCTCAGAGCTGCTTGCAAACCCCTTTCCCTTCCCCTCCCCACAACAGACACCCTGTGAGGCAGGTGGGGCTGAGAGCAGTGTTCCCTCTAAGCTGAGTTAGTGCGAGCCAGCTCACAGATTTTTAACCTCCAGCGCACCCATTTTCGTCTTCGCTCAGGAAGGAGGGCTCCAGAGCAAACTAATTTATGCAGGAGCCCAATCGCTCGCTCACAGCTTTAATGCCGGGAGCTCGCAAAGTAGGATTTTTGCTCACAAGATTCCACAGCTTAGAGGGAGCATTGGCTGAGAGAGCTCTGACAGAAACGGCTCTTTTTCAAGAACAGCTCTTATCAGAACTACGGCTTGCCCAAGGTCATCCAGCCAGGTGCAAGTGGAGGAGTGGGGGAATCAAACCCGGTTCTCCCAGATTAGAGTCCGAGCACTTAACCACTACACCAAACTGGCCGTCAAGTTGCAGCTGACTTATGCTGACCCCACCGGGTTTTCAAGGCAGGAGACATCCAGAGCTGGCTCGCCGTTGCCCGCCTCCGGACCACGACCCTGGTCTTCCTTGGAGGTCTCCCTATCCAACTAGCCAGGGCCGACCCTGCTCATCTCCTGATATCTGATGAGTTGGGGCTAGCCAGGTCACAGAATTGCTAGCAGAGAAACGTAACGGGATGACTCCTATGGCCTGGGACACATCAACTCTTTCACACTTGCTAAATAAGGCAGTCTCGATCCACTTCAGCAACCCCTTTGGAAGGAGACCTTGCCATTTCACACCGTCAGATCCAGTCGCAAAGTGCATTGAGAGTGGATTGGAAAACGGCACAAACCCGGATAGCCCAATCAAGCCGGATCTCGTCCGATCTCAGAAGCTAAGCGGGGGCTGACTCTGGCAAGGACCTGGATGGGAGACCTCCAAGGGATACCAGGGCTCGGGAGGCAGGGGCAGGCTTTACTCAGCCACCTCTCCGAATATCCTCCAGAGGTTGCAGTGACTTCCAGGTTCAGACACACTCACACACACTTTTCTCCCTTTCTCACAATACAAGAACTCGTGGACACTCCATGAAATTGCTGAGCAGTCGGCTTAGAACAGATAAAAGGAAGTCCTTCTTCACCCAAAGAGTGATGAACACATGGAATTCACTGCCACAGGAGGTGGTGGCAGCTACAAGCATGGACAGTTTCAAGAGGGAATTAGATAAACACATGGAGCAGAAGTCCATCAGTGGCTATTAGCCACAGGGTATAGATGGGAACTCTCAGTCTGGGGCAGGTGATGCACTCTATTCTTGGTGCTGGAGGGGGCAGCAGTGGGAGGGCTTCTGGTGTCCTGGCCCCACTGCTGGACCTCCTGATGGCACCTGGTATATTTTGGCCGCTGTGTGACACAGATTGTTGGACCGGATGGGCCATTGGTCTGATCCAACATTGGCTTCTCTTACGTTCTTATGTTTTATCCGTTCTTATGAATGGATAAAAGGAAGTCCTTCTTCACCCGAAGCTTGATTAGCCACAGGGTACAGATGGGAACTCTCAGTCTGGGGCAGGTGATGCCCTCTATTCTTGGTGCTGGGCGGGGGCAGCAGTGGGAGGGGGCTTCTAGTATCCTGGCCCCACTGCTGGACCTCCTGATGGCCCCTGGTATTTTTGGCCACTGTGTGACAGTGTTGGACCGGATGGGCCATTGGCCTGATCCAACATTGGCTTCTCTTACATTCTTATGTTCTTATGTTTTATACGTTCTTATGAATGGATAAAAGGAAGTCCTTCTTCACCCGAAGGGTGATTAACATGTGGAATTCACTGCCACAGGAGGTGGTGGCAGCTACAAGCATGGATAGCTTCAAGAGGGAATTAGATAAACATATGGAGCAGAAGTGCATCAGTGGCTATTAGCCACAGGGTATAGATGGGAACTCTCAGTCTGGGGCAGATGATGCACTCTATTCTTGGTGCTGGAGGGGGGCAACAGTGGGAGGGCTTCTGGTGTCCTGGCCCCACTGCTGGACCCCCTGATGGCCCCTGGTATTTTTGGCCACTGTGTGACAGAGTGTTGGACCAAATGGGCCATTGGCCTGATCCAACATTGGCTTCTCTTACGTTCTTATGTTCACACACTAACATGAAAAACACAGGAAAAAATACTGCCCCCCCCCCCGAAAGTGGATTGAAAATGCATTTAGCATCTGTGAAAGTGCCAGTAGTACCGTCCTGTAGTGGTTCCACTCCAAACGCGGCTACAAGCGAAACCAAAAAAGTGGACGGAGGAACATCTTAAGAAGGGCGCCCACAGTCCAAAAACGCCAGTCCCGGAGATCGAGCGCAACAGCAACCCCGTCCCCTTCTCTTTGAATTCAACCTGTGCAAACCGGACTGTCCGCAACATGCCAGAACAGAGCTCATATGTTCAACAGGAGCTGGTGGAACGAATACTTCCAAATGACTCCCACAACCGAGCCAAGTCATATGCTCACGCAGCCAATCTACAGGCCCCATCGAAGCCAGGCTCAAAAAACCCTGCATGTCAAATGAAAAATGCGCTTCTCTTACAAGCATGCGTCCCGGCTGAGAGCTCTCGTTCTGAAACTGATGCTGGAGACGTTCCAGAATGTTGGCGTTTGAAGAAATCCAGCCTTTATGGGCAAAAGAGGGGGAAGCGAAGGGAGGAACAGGGAAAATGGGGGAGGGAAAGGCCGGTCTGGGAATAGAGCCGGTGAAGAGAAACCGCACGGAAAGATGAGAGATCCCCTTTCCTCAAAAAACAAACCATTGTCTTTTGCAGACCAGCTACTTTTCTTTTCCTTTCAAAGCTGCAGCCAACTTGAGAGCCAGTTTGGTGTAGTGGTTAAGTACGCGGACTCTTATCTGGGAGAACCGGGTTTGATTCCCCACGCCTCCACTTGCACCTGCTGATGTGACCTTGGGTCAGTCACAAGCTCTGGCGCAGCTGTTCTCTCAAGGACAGTTTCTGTCAGAAGTTCTCTCAGCCCCACCTACCTCACAGGGTGTCTGTTGTGGGGAGGGGAAGGGAAAGGAGTTTGTAAGCCACTCTGAGATGACTTTGGGCAGTGAAGGGCGGGGTATAAATCCAATCTCCTCTTCTTCTTCTTCGGGCAACCGCATAGGGCTTTGAGTCAGTTCGGTGTCGTGGTTAGGAGCGTGGACTCTAACCTGGGAGAACCGGGTTTGACTCCCCACTCCCTCCGCATGCAGCTGCTGGTGTGACTTTGGGTCAGTCACAAGTTCTCTCAGAGCTGCTCGCTCACGGACAGTTCCCGAAAGAGCTCTCTCGGTCCCACTTGCCTCACAGGGCATCTGTGGTGGGGAGGGGGAGGGAAAAGCAGATCGTAAGCCGCTCTGAGACTCCTTCGGCTAGTGAAGGGTGGGCTATAAATCCGATCTCTTCTTCTTTCAAGGCCAGAGATGCTCAGAGGTGGTCTGCTATTGTCTGCCTCTCTACAGCAACCCAGGGGTCTCCCCAAGTCCTAACCAGCGCTCACCCTGTTTAGCTTCCAAGTTCTGACAAGATCGGGCCAGCTCAGAAGACTTTCTGCTTAACACGAGGAAGAACTTTCTGACAGTCAGAGCGGTTCCTCAGTGGAACAGGCTTCCTCCGGAGGTGGTGAGCTCTCCCTTGGTGTAGTGTAGTTTGGTGTAGTGGTTAAGTGCGCGGACTCTAAATCTGGGAGAACCGGGTTTGATTCCCCACTCCTCCACTTGCAGCTGCTGGATGACCTTGGGCAAGCTATAGTTCTGTCAGAGCTGTTCTCTCAAGGACAGTTTCTGTCAGAGCTCTCTCAGCCCCACCTACCCCACAGGGTGTGTGTTGTGGGAAGGTGAAGGGAAGGGAAGGGGGTTTGTAAGCTGCTCTGAGACACCAAGTAAAGGGTGGGGTATAAATCCAATCTCCTCCTCCTCCTCCTCGTCTTCTGTGCGCGGACTCTAATCTGGGAAAACCAGGTTTGATTCCCCAGTCCTCCACTTGCAGCTGCTGGATGACCTTGGGCAAGCCATAGTTCTGTCAGAACTGTCCTTGAAAGAGCAGTTCTCTCAGAGCTCTCTCAGCCCCACAGACCTCACAGGGGTCTCTGTTGTGGGGTGGGGAAGGGAAAGGAGATTGTCAGCCGCTCTGAGGCTCCAAGTGAAGGGCGGGGTGTAAATCCAATCTCCTCTTCTTCTTCTTCCTCTTCCTCCTTCTTGGGCTAGATGGCCATCTGTGAGCTGAGGCAGATTGTGAGAGGGAGGGCAGGAAGGGTTGCCTCCGTACTCAGTTCTCGTGGCCCTTTCTTACACGCCCAGGGAAATGCTTTGGGGTCAGGAAGCCATTTTTCTCCAGGCCGGTTTGGCTGGAGATCCTGGGGGTTTCTTGCCCTCTTCTGGGCATTTGTGAATTTCCTGCAGTGTCCAGGGGGTTGGACTAGATGACCCGGGAGGTACCTTCCAACTCTATGATTCTACAGGTCAGGGCAGTCACAGACTTGGTGGAAAGTGCTATCAAGCTGTAGGTGACTCTTGCCAGCCCTGTAGGGTCTTCAAGGCGAGAGTCATTCAGAGGTGGTTGGCCACTGCCTGCCCCCGCGTAGCGAACCCTGGCCTTCCTTGGTGGTCTCCCGTCCAAGTACTGACCAGAACTGACCCAGGTGAGCTTTCGAGATCTGAGGAGATCGGACTAGCGTGGTCTATTTACAGTGGTCTATTTACAGTGTGTAACTGCAATAAAGAAGGCCAATGCTATGCTGGGGATTATTAGGAAGGGAACTGAAAACAAATCAGCCAGTATCATCATGCCCCTGTATAAATCATTGGTGCAACCTCATTTGGAATACTGTGTAAAGTTCTGGTCGCCACACCTCAAAAAGGATATTATAGCATTGGAAAAAGTGCAGAGAAGGGCAACTAGGATAATAAAAGGGTCGGAACACTTTCCCTACGAAGAAAGGTTAAAACGCTTGGGGCTCTTTAGCTTGGAGAAACGACGGCTGAGGGGTGACATGATCGAGGTTTATAAGATTATGCATGGGATAGAGCAGGTCGAGAAAGAGGTCCTTTTCTCCCTTTCTCACAATACAAGAACTCGTGGGCACTCCATGAAATTGCTGAGCGGTCGGGTTAGAACAGATAAAAGGAAGTCCTTCTTCACCCAAAGAGTGACTAACACATGGAATTCACTGTCGCAGGAGGTGGTGGCAGCTGCAAGCATGGACAGTTTCAAGAGGGAATTAGATGAACATCTGGAGCAGAAGTCCATTAGTGGCTATTAGCCACAAGGTATAGATAGGAACTCTCAGTCTGGGGCAGCCACAAGGTATAGACAGGAACTCTCAGTCTGGGGCAGGTGATGCACTCTATTCTTCGTGCTGGGGGGGGGGGCAGCAGTGGGAGGGCTTCTAGTGTCCTGGCCCCACTGCTGGACGTCCTGATGGCACCTGGTATTTTTGGCCACTGTGTGACAGAGTGTTGGCCTAGATGGGCCATTGGCTTGATTCAACATTGGCTTCTCTTCTGTTCTTATGTTCTATTAAGTCATGGCAGACCGCAGCTGTCTATACAACCTACCTGGAAACCTCAGTGATAAATGAAGATGCTGTGACAGTTCAGTTGTACAGATATCACAGCTTCCCCGACCTCTCAGAGATCGCGCAAGAGTCAAAATGCGACAAGAGACACGGACAAGGAATGAATCAAAAAGGCTTTCTTTTAACAACAACAACAACAACAACGAAAAGCCAACCAGCAGGAACGCTAAGGCGCATTAAACACTGATAGTCACCGTTACAAAGACAATGTGAATGCCGAGATTTCCAAGCGCAGGGCATGTTCTATCGCAACCTGTTTCTTGCACGCCTGCAGATCCGTCTCTTGAATATGCAAAAGGACCGTCTTAATGGACCTGAACAGGAGCTGTTCTCGTCCTCTGTAATCCTTCTGAACCCGTCGAGAGAGCAAGAAGACGTGGCATGTATCACAACGCAGCACGGCTACCATTTCTATAACCTTGCCGATCTGACGGCGCGGGCGCGGGTTCATAAAAGCTGATGCCACCAGCTCCATCCAGCACCACCCAATCTACACCAGCCTGCCAGGCATTACGCACAGTGCATTTTTAAATTCATAACGCTTGCCCCTAACATGCATTTTGATGCATTTCTTTCTTTCTAGCCTGCTTAGAGCCAATTTGGTGTAGTGGTTAAGTGCGCAGGCTCTAATCTGGGAGAACCGGGTTTGATTCCCTGCTCCTCCACATGCAGCTGCTGGTGTGACCTTGGGTCAGTCACAAGTTCTCTCAGAGCTGTTCTTATCAAGAGCAGTCCTCGAAAGAGCCCTCTCAGCCCCACCTGCCTCACAGGGTGTCTGTTGTGGGGAGAGGAAGGGAAAGGAGATTGTCAGCCGCTCTGAGACTCCTTTGGGTAGGGAAGGGTGGGGGGTATAAGTCCAGTATCATCTTCTTCTTCATCTTCTTTTTGCCTAGGGTCCTAGTATGCCGTTCTTTCCACCACACCACACTGGCTCTCAGTGTCAGAGCCCAAAATCTCCCCCACCTATTCAGTCAGGAGGACTCAGAGTGGCTTTTTAAAGATCATTCTGCCCTCCTCCAGTCTCCCACAACAACCACCCTGTGTGGTAGGGCAGGCTGCGAGCTTGAAACGGACCCAAAGCCGCCCAGTGAGCTTCCATGGTAGAAGGGGAAATTCGAACCCAAGTTGGGGAGATTCGAACCTGAGCCACTTTGGTGCACAGACTCTAATTTGGGAACACTGGGTTTGATTCCCCACTCCTCCACTTGCACCTGGTAGTTGACGTTGGGCAAGCCATAGTTCTGATAAGAGCTGTCCTTGAAAAAGAGCAGTTTCTCTCAGAGCTCTCTCAGCCCCACCTACCTCCCAGGGTGTCTGTTGTGGGGAGGGGAAGGGAGAGAAGTTTGTCAGCCGCTCTGAGACTCCTCTGGGTAGTGAAGGCTGGGGTATAAATCCAATCTCTTCTTCTTCTTCTACCTCACAGGGTGTCTGTTGTGGGGAGGGAAAGGGAAAGGAGATTGTGAGCCGCTCTGAGACTCCTTTGGGTAGTGAAGGGCAGGGTATAAATCCAATCTCTTCTTCTTCTTCAAGATTTCCAGGGTGTAAGCCTCTCAGGGACTGCCAGTTTGGTGTCGTGGTTAGGAGCACGGACTCTAATCCGGGAGCACCCGGTTTGATTCCCCACTCCTCCCCACGCAGCTGCTGGTGTGAGCTTGGGTCAGTCACAAGTTCTCTCAGAGCTGTTCTCTCAAGGGCAGTCCTCGAGAGAGCTCTCTCAGCCCCACCTACCTCACAGGGTGTCTGTTGTGGGGAGGGGAAAGGAAAGGAGTTTGTAAGCTGCTCTGAGACTCCTCTGGGTAGTGAATTGGCGGGGTATAAATCCAATCTCTTCTTCTCTTCTTCTTGCCTAGAGTCTTAGTCCGCTGTTCTTCCCACTACACCACATGGGCTCTCAACGAGGGCCCGAAATCTCCACCCCCACCCCCCGGTATTTTATTTTTTTCTCTCCAGCCTGCTGAAAGGCTCAAAAGCCTCACATAACAGCTTTGCCTCCTTTTCGCCGCTTCCAATGACAACATGACATTTTCGGATCTCACTTCGGACCCAACGTGGCTACCTCCCAAGGCAAGAGATCTGTGAGCCGTTTGGGCGCCCCGCCCCCCCACTTTTTGCTGGGCTGGCCGCAAACCAAAAGGCCCGGCTCCCCCTCCACGATCCGCTTGCAACAGTTCAGGATGAACGGAGTTCAGCCAGTGAGGGATGGACATCAGCCAGTGAGGGATGGGCAATTCCAGGTTCCCCTGGGCAAATGGCTAGCCAGAGCCCAAGGCCACTCCCTTCCACATCCATAAACCGAGTCGGAGGAGAAAACAGAGCCTTGGCCTCTGCTTCTTCCTCCCTTGGCTTGTTGGGGATTGAAGAGAAGAAGAGGAGGATATTGGATTGATACCCCCCCTTCACTACCCAAAGGTGTCTCAGAGCAGCTTGCAAACTCCTTTCCCTTCCCCTCCTCACAACAGACACCCTGTGAGGTAGAAGAAGAAGAAGAGATTGGATTTATACCCCACCCTTCACTACCCAAAGGAGTCTCAGAGTGGCTTACAAAACTTCTTTCCCTTCCCCTCCCCACAACGGACACCCTGTGAGGTAGAAGAAGAAGAAGAAGAGATTGGATTTATACCCCACCCTTCACTACCCAAAGGTGTCTCAGAGCAGCTTGCAAACGCCTTTCCCTTCCCCTCCCCACAACAGACACCCTGTGAGGTAGAAGAAGAAGAAGAGATTGGATTTATACCCCACCCTTCACTACCCAAGGGAGTCTCAGAGTGGCTTACAAAACTCCTTTCCCTTCGCCTCCCCACAACGGACACCCTGTGAGGTAGAAGAAGAAGAAGAGATTGGATTTATACCCCACCCTTCACTACCCAAGGGAGTCTCAGAGTGGCTTACAAAACTCCTTTCCCTTCGCCTCCCCACAACGGACACCCTGTGAGGTAGAAGAAGAAGAAGAGATTGGATTTATACCCCACCCTTCACTACCCAAGGGAGTCTCAGAGTGGCTTACAAAACTCCTTTCTTTCGCCTCCCCACAACGGACACCCTGTGAGGTAGAAGAAGAGGAGATTGGATTTATACCCCACCCTTCACTACCCAAGGGAGTCTCAGAGTGGCTTACAAAACTCCTTTCCCTTCCCCTCCCCACAACGGACACCCTGTGAGGTATTACTCATTAGAGCAGGGGTTGTGTCAGGATGGGAAAGTGCGAAAAGCCCCTTAACAAGGGCAATTCCATTTCAACCCTGCTCCAGAATTCACAACCACTTGGCCTTTTCCACAGGAAACCCCCCCACACACGCTTCTTTATTTAACACCCAGTTCGGGCCGGCAGTCCCCGCAAGACATTAATCACCACGCATGGAACATAAAGGTCCCAAGACCCCTTGCTGGACCCGGCCTGCGTTACTGCCGGCATTTACGGCCCCGTGCCCACGCTTCGTTTTCTAACCTGCCACAGCAATTCCGGAGACCGGCTCTCCCCCTTCTACCATGTGAGAAAAGCGCTGTTTTGATTGACCGCCAGGTATAAAGAAAAGAACCTGGAGCGGACACCTGACAAAGGGAAGGAGTAAACCCTCACGGCGTTTCATTAAACTCTGGGGAAGAGGCAGAAAACAACCGCAGTTCAGAAAGTCCAGGAGGGAACATAAGAACATAAGAGAAGCCAATGTTGAATCAGGCCAATGGCCCACCCAGTCCAACACTCTGTGTCCCACAGTGGCCAAAAATACCAGGTGCCCTCAGGAGGTCCAGCAGTGGGGCCAGGACACTAGAAGCCCTCCCACTGTTGCCCCCCCCCCAGCACCAAGAATAGAGTGCATCACCTGCCCCAGACTGAGAGTTCCCATCTATACCCTGTGGCTAATAGCCACTGATGGACCTCTGCTCCAGATGTTTATCTAATTCCCTCTTGAAACCATCCATGCTTGTAGCTGCCACCACCTCCTGTGGCAGTGAATTCCATGTGTTCATCACTCTTTGGGTGAAGAAGGACTTCCTTTTATCTGTTCTAACCCGACGGCTCAGCAATTTCATGGACTGCCCACGAGTTCTTGCATTGTGAGAAAGGGAGAAAAGTACTTCTTTCTCAACCTGCTCAATCCCATGCATAAGCTTATAAACCTCGATCATGTCACCCCTCAGCCGTTGTTTCTCCAAGCTGAAGAGCCCCAAGCGTTTTAACCTTCCTTCATAGGAAAAGTGTTCCAACCCTTTTATCATTCTAAGTTGCCCTTCTCTGCACTTTTTCCAATGCTATAATATCCTTTTGGAGATGTGGTGACCAGAACTGTACACAGTATTCCAAATGAGGTCGCACCAATGATTTATACAGGGGCATGATGATACTGGCTGGTTTGTTTTCAATTCCCTTCCTAATAATCCCCAGCATAGCGTTGGCCTTCTTTATTGCAGTTACACACTGTCTAGACATTTTCATTGAGTTATCTACTACGACTCAAAGATCTCTCTCTTGGTCAGTCTCTGCCGGTTCAGACCCCATCAACGTGTATTTATATTTAGGATTTTTGGCTCCAATGTGCATCACTTTGCACCTGGCCACATTGAACCCCATTTGCCACATTGACGCCCACTCACCCATCCTCGTTCAAGCCACGTTCTGCCACATATTCACTCCCTGGTTTCGGGCAAGTCACCTAACGCTTTTGCTCCCGTCTCCCAAGTAATATTCATTTATTTATTTGAAAAGAACAAGAGTCCAGTCGCGCCTTAAAGACTAAGAAGACGAGATTGGATTTATACCCCACCCTTCGCTCGGAGTCCCAGAGCGGCTTACAATCACCCTCCCTCTCCCCACAACAGACATCCTGTGAAGTCAGTGGGGCTGAGAGAGCTCTGAGAGAACTGCTCTTGAGAGAACAGCTCTGAGAACCGTGACTGACCCAGGTCACCCAGCTGGCTGCATGTGGAGGAGGAACAGAGAAATCAAACCCGGTTCTCCCAGATTACAGTCCGCCGCTCTTAACCACTACACCAAACTGACTAACAAAATTTGTGGCAAGGGTATGAGCTTTTGTGAGCCACTCCTCACTTCTTCAGATATCTTCAGGAGTGATCAGACGCACGAAATCTCCTCCCTTACTGCAAATTTTTGTTAAGTCTTTAACTCTTGCTCTTTTCTACTGCTACAGACAGACTAATACGGCTACCCATCTTTATTTATTTGAGGGGGGACGAGGAGGAGGAGGAGGAGGAGGAAGAAGAAGAGATTGGATTTATACCCCACCCTTCACTCAGAGTCTCAGAGCGGCTTACAAACTCCTTTCCCTTCCCTTCCCCACAACAGACACCCTGTGAGGGAGGTGGGGCTGAGAGACCTCTTTTCAGAAATGCTCTTGAGAGAACAGCTCTGAGAGAACTTGTGACTGACCCAAGGTCACACCAGCAGCTGCATGTGGAGGAGTCGGGAACCAAACCTGGTTCTCCCAGATTAGAGTCTGTGCTCTTAACCACGACACCAAACTGGCTCAGGATACCCCATCTTATTTTTTATATAATTATATTAGTGTTACCTTATTTATTTCTTTGTGGTATGATATCTTCAGCTTGCAAGGCTGCCAATGACAGGGTGCTTTGGGGGCCGCTCTATGGCTGCCACAGGTTGGAAGCCACTTGTCAGACCCCTGAGTTAACCCACTCTCAGTCCAGATCGTCTTTTATAAACGCTTCATTAGAAACAGAGATTTGAATGTGCACAAGAGAGATCTCTTGTTCGGACTAAAGGACAGATCAAAGGTTAGGTATTGTATGGGTGACGGAGCCTCGTCCCACAATGCAATGGTCTTTGCAGTAGCCCTTCACTCACTCCTCCCCTTTCACTCCCCCCCCATACTACTTTGCACTAAAAAGTTTATATTTCAGTAACCTATGTTTCTCCAAAGATAAAAGGCTTCCGGCCACTACACATCTTGGGGTTCTTTCCCATGGGAAAGTTGTTGCTGATCTGCCCCTCACACATACACACATATGCATTCACACCTCCTCCTCCCATCCCCAGAGTTTTCTGTGTCACTACGACATTCAACAGAGCTCGATTCTGACACCACTTGAGCTCCTTTAACACCCACACGCGATACGTCACCTCTCCAAAAAACGATACATGAAGTAGAGAGATAGAGCTCCTCCAGGCAGCTAACGTCAAAACAATAATACCTTTTTTTAAAAAAATGATATCAATTAAAGTAACTGGATGAAGCTCACCTAGCAACGCTAAAGAAACTTTCAATACACTGATTCAAACAGCAGCCTGAGGAAAGCTACTGGAGCCATTATTTAGGAGATGGGTCTGTAGCTCAGTGGTAGAACATCTGCTTGGCAGGGAGAAGGCCCCAGGTTCAATCCCCGGTGTCTCCAGTTAAAGGACTAGGTCAGGGGCGTCAAAGTCATTTGTTACGAGGGCTGGATCTGACACAAATGAGACCTTATTGGGCTGGGCCATGAGATATAAACTTTATAAAGGACACAAACACAAAGGTTTTTTTTTTAACTGAAAATAAAAACATGCTCAAAACATTAACACTCTTGCAATACTTTGTTTATTTAGCAGTATCTAAAAACTGATACCTCTTGCCAGGTTGGTGTAGTGGTTAAGTGCGCGGACTCTAATCTGGGAGAAACGGGTTTGATTCCCCACTCCTCCGCTTGCACCTGCTGATGTGACCTTGGGTCAGTCACAAGCTCTGGCACAGCTGTTCTTAAAAAAGAGCAGTTGCTGTCAGGGCTCTCTCAGCCCCACCGACCTCACAGGGTGTCTGTTGTGGGGAGGGGAAGGGAGTTTGTCAGCCGCTCTGGGACTCCCTTGGGTAATGAAGGGCAGGGTATAAATCCAATCTCTTCTCTTATTCTAATTCACAGGGTGTCTGTTGCGGGGAGGGGAAGGGAAAGGAGTTTGTAGGCCGCTCTGAGACTCCTTCGGGTAGTGAAGGGCGGGGTATAAATCCAATCTCTTCTTCTACTTCTACCTCACAGGGTGTCTGTTGCGTGGAGGGGAAGGGGAGTTTGTAGGCCGCTCTGAGACACCTTTGGGTAATGAAGGGCGGGGTACAAATCCAATCTCTTCTTCTTATTCTACCTCACAGGGTGTCTGTTGTGGGGAGGGGAAGGGAAAGGAGTTTGTGAGCCGCTCTGAGACTCCCCTGGGTAGTGAAGGGCGGGGTATAAATCCAATCTCTTCTTCTTCTTCTTGCTCTGAATTATTGCATCAAAACGTCTGCGCTGTTGCAGTCCTGAGTATGCTGTTCAAGTGTGTTATCTGTAAGCTGCAAACCTACTTTTGATTTATCGACATTCACCACAGAAAATCTCATACCCAGAGTTCTGAGTCTAGGACCCAGGGGAAACCATGAAATGGCTAAGTGACTGAGAGTCTGGCGAAGGAAACTAGGATGCAGCAGCAGCAGCAGAACTTGAAGCAGGAAACGGTCAGTTCCAGTGTGGGCCTGATAGAAGCCCTCTAGGGGCGTGATCCGCCCCCCGGGCCGCATGTTTGACACCCCTGGACTAAACTGTAGGTGACGGGAAAGACCTCTGCCTGAGACCCTGGAGAGCGGCTGCCAGTCCGAGTAGACAACACTGACCTTGAGACACCAGGGGTTTCTGGCAGCTTCATAGAATCCCAGAGCTGGAAGGGGACATAAGAGGTCATCTAGTCCAACCCCCTGCTCGATGCAGGATCAGCCTAGAGCGTCCCTGACAAGTGTTGGTCCAGCCGCTGCTTGAGGACGGCCAGGGAGGGGGAGCGCACCGCCTCCCTAGGAAGCTGATTCCACTCTTGCACAACTCTGACCGTAAAGCAGTTTTCCTTAATATCCAGCCGGTACCTTCCTGCCCTGAATATAAACCCCTTCTTGTGAGTCCTCTCCCCTCTGCTGCCACCAGGAACAGCTCCCTGCCTTCCTCCCAGTGAAAGCCCTTCAAAGACTTCAAGAGAACCATCCGATCTCCCCTCAACCTCCTCCTCTCCAGACTGAACCTTCCCAAGTCGCTCAACCTTTCCTCACAGGGCTTCCTGGTCTCCAGGCCCCCCGGTCCTCCTCATAGAATCACAGAATCATAGAGCTGGAAGGGACTTCCAGGGTCATCTAGTCCAGCCCCCCTGCACAATGCAGGAAATTCACAAAACACTTCCCCCACACACACCCACAGTGACCCCTGTTCCACGCCCAGAAGATGACAAAAAAACTCCAGGATTCCTGGCCAAACCGGCCTGGAGAAAAATGGCTTCCGGACCCCAAAGTGGCGATCGGCATTTCCCTGGGCGTGTAAGAAAGGGCCTCGAGAACTAAGCACTGAGGCGACCCTTCCTGCCCTCCCTTCCCGTGACATGCCCAAGTTCACAGAATCCACATTGCTGTCAGATGGCCCTCTAGCCGTGTCACTCTCCTCTGAGTGCCCAGTTCGGTGTAGTGGTTAAGTGGGTGGACTCTAACCTGGGAGAACCACGTTCGATTCCGCCACGACTCCACTTGCAGCTGCTGGATGACCTTGGGCAAGCCATAGTCCTGTCAGAGCTGTTCTCTCAAGGACAGTTGTCTCAGAGGTCTCTCAGCCCCACCTACCTCACAGGGTGCCTGTTGTGGGGAGGGGAAGGGAAAGGAGTTTGTAAGCTGCTCTGAGACACCTTTGGGTAGTGAAGGGCGGGGTATAAATCCAAACTCCTCCTCCACTCACAGCTGCTGGATGACCTCGGGCAAGCCACAATTCTGTCAGAGCTGTTCTCTCAAGGGCACTTTCTCTCAGAGCTCTCTCAGTCCCGCCGACCTCCCAAGGTGTCTGTTGTGGGGAGGGGAAGGGAAAGGAGTTCGTAAGCCGCTCTGAGACTCCAAGTGAAGGGCGGGGTATAAATCCAAACTCCTCCTCCACTCACAGCTGCTGGATGACCTCAGGCAAGCCACAATTCTATCAGAGCTGTTCTCTCAAGGACGCTTTCTCTCAGAGCTCTCTCAGTCCCGCCGACCCCCAAGGTGTCTGTTGTGGGGAGGGGAAGGGAAAGGAGTTCGTAAGCCGCTCTGAGACTCCAAGTGAAGGGTGGGGTATAAATCCAAACTCCTCCTCCACTCACAGCTGCTGGATGACCTCGGGCAAGCCACAATTCTGTCAGAGCTGTTCTCTCAAGGGCACTTTCTCTCAGAGCTCTCTCAGTCCCGCCGACCTCCCAAGGTGTCTGTTGTGGGAGGGAAAGGGAAAGGAGTTCAGTAAGCTGCTCTGAGACTCCAAGTGAAGGGCGGGGTATAAATCCAAACTCCTCCTCCACTCACAGCTGCTGGATGACCTCGGGCAAGCCACAATTCTGTCAGAGCTGTTCTCTCAAGGACACTTTCTCTCAGAGCTCTCTCAGTCTCGCCGACCTCCCAAGGTGTCTGTTGTGGGAGGGAAAGGGAAAGGAGTTTATAAGCCACTCCGTGACTCTGAGTGAAGGGTGGGGTATAGATCCAGACTCCTCCTCCACTCCCAGCTGCTGGATGACCTCGGGCAAGCCACAATTCTGTCTGAGCTGTTCTCTCAAGGACACTTTCTCTCAGAGCTCTCTCAGCCCCGCCGACCTCACAGGGTGTCTGTTGTGGGGAGGGGAAGGGAAAGGAGTTCGTAAGCCGCTCTGAGACTCCGAGTGAAGGGCAGGGTATAGATCCAATCTCTTCCTCGTCTTCTGCACCCGCTCCAGTCTGTCCACGTCCTTTTTGAAGTCACCTAGTCTGCCATTCTGTTTGAAGCGACCTCCACATATTCACAAGAGGAAGCGGCAAATCCATAAACAGTGGCTGGGTTAGTAAAACAATGGGGATAACGATGATCTAAAAGCTTGGCCAAATAGCTGGCTTTCGGCCCGGAGCCTAAAATTAGGTGCCAGCTGTGCTTCGAGTGGGAGGGCTACCCCACAGGTAGGGCGCTGCCACCGAGGAGGCCCTGTCTCTGGTCGCCGTCTACTTCATCCCCCCAGGCTAGGACACTCTGACCTGGACGATCATCAAAGATTGCCAAAACAATACATTAAGCAATTATGAAGTTGGTGGTGTCAACAACAACGACACTGATGCATACTGTAACTATAATAAGGCTTAAGAGGCAATATTTCCTCCTTTGAAGACAAGACATAAAGTCCATGTAGTCGGTGTAATTTGATAGGAGAAGTTTGGTGTAGGAGCCAGTTTGATGTAGTGGTTAAGTGTGCAGACTCTAATCTGGGAGAACCGGGTTTGATTCCCCACGCCTAGAAGGCAACCAGGATGGTGAGAGGGTTGGAATCCAAGTCTTATGAGGAAAGGCTGAAAGAGTTGGGTCTGTTTAGCCTGGGAAAGAAAAGAATTAGAGGGAACATGATTGCAGTCTTCAAGTACTTGAAGGGCTGTCATGTAAAAGATGAAGCAGACCTATTCTCTCTTGCTCCGGATTGCAAGACTAGATCTAATGGGTGGAAATTACGAGGGAGTCGTTACCGGCTAGATAACAGGAGAAACTTCCTAACTGTCAGAGTGGTTGAGCAGTGGAACAGACTGCCTCGGGAGGCGGTGGATGCTCCTTCCTTGGACATTTTCAAGCGGAGGCTGGATGACCATCTTTTGGGTATGTTGTAGGTATGTTGGGCTATCTTTTGGCTATGCTCCTGCAGAGAACTCCAATTCTAACGTTCTATGATTCTATTCCACTTGCAGCTGCTGGATGACCTTGGGCAAGCCATAGTTCTGACAAGAGCTGTCCTTTAAAGAGCAGTTCTGTCAGAGCTCTCTCAGCCCCACCTACCTCACAGGGTGTCCGTTGTGGGGAGAGGAAGGGAAAGGAGTTTGTAAGCCGCTCCGAGACTCCGAGTGAAGGGTGGGGTATAAATCCAAACTCCTTCTCCACTCACAGCTGCTAGATGACCCTGGGCAAGCCACAATTCTGTCAGAGCTGTTCTCTCAAGGACAGCTTCTCTCAGAGCTCTTTCAGCCCCGCTGACCTCCCAGGGTGTCTGTTGTGGGGAGGGGAAGGGAAAGGAGTTCGTAAGCTGCTCTGAGACTCCGAGTGAAGGGCGGGGTATAGATCCAATCTCTTCCTCGTCTTCTGCACCCACTCCAGTCTGTCCGCGTCCTTTTTGAAGTCACCTAGTCTGCCATTCTGTTTGAAGCGACCCTTTTTGAAGTGTCCTCCAGTTCTATCAGAGCTCTCTCAGCCCCACCTACCTCCCAGGGTGTCCGTTGTGGGGAGGAGAAGGGAAAGGAGTTTGTAAGCCACTCTGAGAATCCTTTGGGTAGTGAAGGGCGGGGTATAAATCCAATCTCTTCTTCTTCTTCACATAGTTGTAACATTTTCCAAACAACCTTTGCAAAGACGCCCATTCTAGATACGTGGAAGATGCGTTTCCTTCGACTTCTTCGGTTTGCCGGCTGTGTAAGGGGAACTGTGAAGAGATTTACACAAACGCCTAGCCCCAAAAAGACATACGGAAAGCAGATGGTGTCTTCTACTAGTGGAATTTGTATGTTTGAAAACCATGCGAGGCTACCGTAAATCAGTTGTGACTTGATGGGGGGGGGGGGGGAACCAAGAAAAACTCAAAAGATGGAAAGTTTGGGGAGGGCGTGGTCCTTCGGGGACCCTCGCCCCAAACCGATCAAATGAAAATTAAGATCGTCGCTAGTCCTACCCAACTGAGTTATGATGACCAGCGGGTGGGTGGGACGGGGGCTATAACAGGACCCGGAGAGGAGACTGAAATCCTACCACACTTTGGGGGGAGGGAAATCTGAGGGGTCTCAGGAGATCAGCTGTTGTAGATTTTCCAGGTTGTGTGGCCGCGGTCTTGGCATTGTAGGACCTGACGTTTCCCCAGTAGCTGTGACTGGCATCCTCAGAAGTATAACACAGAAAGATGGAGGACTCTCTGTGTCAAGGTGAGAAGAAAAATGGTAGGCACGTAAAAATGGTAGGCAGGTATCAGGAGAGTCTGCAAGATTCTCTTCACCCGCTTTGCAGGGCAGCTTCCCAAATGGGCCTTTAAAGGTTTATTTATTCAGGTGGGTAACCATGCGGGTCTGAAGCAAGAGAAGATCAATAAAGTTTAATTCTGGGTATAAGCTTCCGTGCACATGCATACTTCTTCAGACACTTCAAAATTAAACTTTGCCACTCTTAAAGGTGCCCCTGGACTCAAGACTTTGTTCTAAGGTGTATTTAAGTAATTTCGAGTTATTTATGTTATTTCTAGCCCGCCCTTCTAACAGGGACACAACGCGGCTTACACAGGGTAAGTCAGTTTGGTATAGCGGTTAAGAGCGCGGACTCTAATCCGGGAGAACCGGGTTTGATTCCCCAACTCCTCCACGTGCAGCTGCTGGTGTGACTTAGGGTCAGTCGTAAGTTCTCTCAGAGCTGTTCTCTCAGGAGCAGTCCTCGAAAGAGCTCTCCCAGCCCCACCGACCTGCCTGTTGTGGGGAGGGGAAGGAGATTGTAAGCCACTCTGAGACTCTTTCAGGGAGTGAAGGGTGGGGTATACATCCAATCTTCTCCTCCTCCTCTTCTTCTTCTTCTTCTTGGTCGTCAGTACAATCAATAAAATGGGACATTCAGTTGTGCATTCTACCAATGCAGTAGGATTTTTGAAGGCTGGAACCCCCAGAAAGAACTGGAGCGTAGCGTAAGTTTTTGTATGACCCATTAAGTGGTACAGAAATTATATAAGAGGAACTGACTTACAGTCAGCTCTGCACAGCAGGATAGGCCACGGTTCCTAATCATTTATCCAAGTAAGTTCGTGGACCCTTTTGAACTTCCGAAGAAGCACGCAGGCACACAAATGAAGGCCCAAAATTGTTGCTCCGAAAGGTGCCACTGGACTCAAACTCAGCCCTAATACCTGCACAGAAAAGCCCACCCAAATAGTTCAGTTTTGCAGAGTCTGCGGGAGGCCGGGAGAGGTGGGAACTTTCCTGACCTCCCTGGGCAGGCCGTTCCGTAAGGTGGGGGCGGCAGCAGAGAAGGCCCTGCGTACGGGCAGTTGCTGAATTTGCACCAGAGAAGACCCTGATGCTGGGAAAGACTGAAGGTCAAAGAAGAAGGGGACGGGCAAAGGACGAGATGGTCAGACAGTGTTGTCACGGCAACGAACACGAGGCTGAGCGAGCGCCAGAGGATGGAGGAGGACAAGGTGGGCCTGGCGTGAGGTGGTCCATGGGGTCGCGAAGAGTCGGACTCGACTGTGCGACTGAACGACAACAACTCATATATCCCCCAGAGAGCACTGCGGTCAGGGTCGCAAAACTGTCTTGACTCTCCCTGGCCCAAGAGACGACAGATTGGCCACTACCAGAGCCAGGGCCTTCTCAGTGGCGGCTCCGTACTGGTGGAATATGCTCCCGGAAGACATCAGGGCCCCGCAGGGCCTCATGCAGTTCCACGGGGCCTGTAAAACGGAGCTCTTCCACCAGGCCTTCGATTAGGAGCCGCCACTGACGAATGAGCCATTAAAAACTGGACTATTACGGCCCGTATGCTACCGGCATTTAGAACAACCTTGGACGCCGGCCCAGCTACATGGGAACACCCGCAGCATTCGCCACCTGCACTTAATTGGATTTTAGGCATATCGTTTGTTAATATGAAATTTTACAATATTGCGTTTATGTTTCTGTGTTTTATTGTTTTTAGCCTCTCGTACGCCGCCTTGAGAAGAGTTTGTTAACAAACGGATGGCCATATTGAATAAGCGTTCCTACGACCTAATGCTCCTTACTATTGATCAGGCTATACAGGAATCAGAAAAACTGGAGGTGGAGATTAAGAACATGGAGGATAAAATTCAAGCCTCCACGCCTATTGATGATTTCAGTACCCGAATTAAGACCTTAGAAGATGAACTTAAAACATATGGGAAAAGAACATTAGAGACAACAAAATAAGGACGTATGAATGTGATAATGGGGATTACACTCAGAATTTAATGTATAGATGGAATAATCTGAATAATCCTAGAGCTACTTCCAACAATCATAAAGTTTCTTGGGCAGATTCCAAAAGCTTTGTACCAGATTTAGAGACCACTGAGGATTCTGCAAATACCACAGGAGATGAAGGTCCATCTTGTCATCCTAGCCTGTACAGGCAGACTAAATTCAAAGCTAGACAGAATTTTTTACCCAAACCACAACGCGGAGGGAAGAGGACTTAGTTGTTAACCTCTCCTCACGTCCATTGACTTTTGAGGAAAGGTAAAGGGTTCCCTTGCTCGAAAGCCAGTCAAATCCGACTCTAGGGTTGTGGTGCTCATCTCCGTTTCAAAGCCAAAGAGCCAGCGCTGTCCGAAGACGTTTCCGTAGTCATGTGGCCGGCATGACTAAACACCAAGGCGCACGGAACGCTGTTACCTTCCCACCGAAGTGGTACCTATTTATCTACTTGCAATGTCTTGCTTTCGAACTGCTAGGTTGGCAGGAGCTGGAACTAGAGATGGGAGCTCACTCCGTCTTTCGGCACTCTCGGGTCTCGAACTGCTGAACTACTGACCTTCCACAGCCTGCAGTTCAGCGTCTTAACCACTTGAGCCACCGCAGGAGGAAAATAGGCTACTAAATTTAGGCCTACGCTTTGTTCCCACTCCGCTTCACAATAGTTTTAACACCGGAATTGATCTTTTCAGACTTATACGTATGTTTAAAATTAAAGAATCTTTTTGCAAGCAATCTGTGTTTTATTGTTTTTAGCCTATCGTACGCCGCCTTGAGCCGGCTTTGCAGGCGAGGCAGGAAAGAAATCGAAAGTAATAAAATAAATAAATAAGCAAACAACAAGGATGGCCCCTTGTAGAAGCTCCGGCTGACGCGAGCAAAGCCATTCTTTAAATCGCATTGCACCAAGAGCTCTTACGGGGCAGGTGTATGAATTGTACGTGGCCGCTCACAATGGGTTGGTGGTCCCGATTTCGTGGCCCTCATGCCGTCGGGAGCACACAGAAAGGGCAAAGCTACCACTTTGCAAGGGAACCCGGGTCGAGCTAGAGGAAGTATGCGAGGTTCATGGGCCGAGCAAAACGCAAACAGAGCCAGGGGGAAATCACAGCCTAGCAAACACACAAAATTTATGAGCCCAAACTTCCTTTTACTCGCCTGCCCGCTCCCACCGTTCAACAAAAGGTCCTTTGTGCCACGTCACCAGCCTGAAAGAAAAGGGTCACCAAAACCCCTATTCCCTGGTCGCCCGAATGACCCTTCAGAGACGCCACAGACCAGTCACGATTTACAAATCTATAACCGAAGGTGGGAGTTTGTAAAAACCCAGCGGTTTATTTTAGAAGGCAAGGAAGGTTATAAAACCCTGACTCTGGGTTTCATAAAGAAGAAGAGGAAATTGGATTTTTATACCCCGCCCTTCACTTGGAGCCTCAGAGCGGCTTCCAAACGCCTTTCCCTTCCCCTCCCCGCAAGAGACACCCTGTGAGGTGGGTGGGGCTGAGAGAGCTCTGAGAGAAACTGCTCTTTCAAGGACAGCTCTGACAGAACTATGACTTGCCCAAGGTCATCCAGCAGCTGCAAGTGGAGGCGAGGGGAATGAAAACCTGGTTCTCCCAGATTAGAATCCGTGCATTTAACCACTACACCAAACTGGCAGAAAGCTGAAAGAGGATTCTGAAGATTGGCTGATAAGGGGTTTGAATATCTGGGGGTGTTCTGGGAGCACTAGGAATCTAGTAGAATAGCCCTGTTTACAAGTTAGTTTGAATGCATGTACCGTCCACACACACTTGATTTTTCTCTATACATGCGCATTGAGTAATTCTCACACTATGTTCAATGCACATACAGGCAAAGAGGTGATACAAACCCCACTTTTATTCAGTTAGTTAGTACCCAGTTTCATTTGTAAAGTGACCACATGCTGGACCTTTCTTACAAAGAAGTGTATGTACATCCATGCAGGATTTACATGCTTTCCCTGTAACATGCAAACTATGAGGTTACCAAACGCTGGCTGAGGCTGCGAAGTCCCACGTACACCAGATCAGAAGGTGTTCTTAAGACTCACGGGAACTTGAGTCCCGTTCTCCCCCCCCCGCCATATTATTAAGGAAGTCAGAACGATCTGGGGCGTGCCAAGCTAGATATAAAGGCCCGATGACCGCCAATGCCTGGAGTACCAGGTTGATAAGTGAGCCAGGTTGCACAGTCAATCTAAATATTTGTGGGACAAGCTAATTATAACATGCTCCAATGCACGGCGCCCTGAAAACGGAGGTCAAAGGTGGCATTCCTGTACCAACACACTGAATCAGACTCTTGGGTCATCGAGGTCGATATTGTCTACCCAGGCCGGCAGCAATTCCCCAGGGCCTCGGGCAGAGGTCTTTCACATTAAGTACTGCCTGGTCCTTTTAACTGGAGATGCCCGGGATTGAACTAGGGACCTTTGGTGTAGTAGTTTGGTAGTGTAGTATGAATAGGAATATAAAGATTTTTTTATATAGGTTTTTTTCCCTTTTTGATTATTCATATTCGTATTTTATCCCGGTTTTATGGATTTCTCTTTTAAGTGATATTTTATTAGGATATAAGGAAGGCCTGTTATATAGAAGGCTTTACTCTTCTAAGTCTGTTATCGTTAGCAGACAAGATAAAACGTATAAAGTTCATGATTCTGTAGTTCTTAAAGACAAAACCTTGAAATGTCTGGGTCAGATAAGATTTTAGTCTCGTATCAGGGGAAAAAAACTTTTTGTTTGGGATATGAACATTTAGGTTTGACGCAGAGATGTTTCTTTACATCTGACAAATCAAAAGCTTATTATTTGAATGACCATTGTCTTTTGTAACCAATGATGCGTTTTTGAATATTGTTTTCTTAATGATGTCAGTTCGTGTATAAAAGATCACGTACTTCCTGAATATGCTCAGAAAGCAGTTTTTGATGGGCCATCTGGTCCAACTGTTTTCCCCTGTCTAATTTCAATTAAACACTAAGAACTTCCTCCTCATTTCTGACTCCATTTCTTGACTAGAAATTTATTTGTACAACAGTAGCCAGTTCGGTGTGGTGGTTAGCAGGGCGGACTCTAATCTGAGAGAACCGGGTTTGATTCCCCACTCCTCCACACGCAACTGCTGGGGTGACCTTGGGTCAGTCACAAGTTCTTTCAGAGCTGTTCTCTCAAGGGCAGTTCTCGAGAGAGCTCTCTCAGCCCCACAGGGTGTCCGTTGTGGTGGGGAAGGGAAAGGGATTGTAAGACGCTCTGAGACTCCCTTAGGTAGTGAAGGGTGGAGTATAAATCCAATTTCCTCCTTCTGCACGCCAAGCAGAGGCTCCGCCACTGAGCCAGGGCCCCTCCTCAAATGCACATGAAACTGCCTTATATGAAAACAGACCCTTGGCCCATCAAGATCGGTATTGTCCACTCAGACTGGCAGCTGCTCTCCAGGGTCTCAGGAAGAGGTCTTTCAAACTGTTGCCAGTTTGGTGTAGTGGTTAAGACTGTGGACTCTAATCTGGGAGAACCGGGTTTGATTCGCCACTCCTCCACATCCAGCTGCTGGTGTAACCTTGGGTCAGTCATAAGTCCTTTCAGAGTTGTTCTCTCAAGGGCAGTTCTCGGGAGAGCTCTCTCAGCCTCGCCTACCTCACAGGGTGTCCATTGTGGGGAGGGAGAAGGGAAAGGAGATTGTAAGCCGCTCTGAGACTCCTTCAGGTAGTGAAGGGTGGGGTATAAATCCAATCTCTTTCCTCCTTCTTAACTGGTGATGACAGAAATTGCACCTGGGACCTTCGGCGTATCAAGCAAATGTTCTACCACTGTGTCACAGCACCTAAACCATACCCAAGTCAAACTGCAGGTCTCATGTGATTTAAGAGAGCTCACTCACTTAGAGACATTCCCTGCCTGTAGAAAACTAGCACAACAGGAAGACGGCTAGGCTTCGGGCACTCTCTCGGACTTTCTGGGACAAGGAGAGTTCCACCAAGAAAGAAAGGAAGAGAAGACAGCAGCATCCGATGATTCATACGAGAACCTTCAATACAGGCTGGCCTCAGAAAGAGAAGTAAGAAAACATTTTGATTGGAGGGGAGGAAACCCGACCAGGCAGTTGGCAGGGAGACCGGGGAAGGGTGCCGAGTTCTAGGGTGAGCGGCAGGACAAATTAGCTGGGAATTACCCGTGGGCAGGCCTTCCCGACAACATCCGCCACTTCGGGACTGAACTCCTGAGGCGTGTCTGCCTCTTTGTGTAGCCTCGGCTTTGGAACACAGATCTGAGGCAGCTACAGTCGGCGACAGCTTCGCGTTTATACAGCTCTAGTAAAACACATCCACTCCCTAGGGGATTTTTACAACAAGCCTGCGAGGTGGGCCAGTATCATTTCAAACAGATGGGTTGTGAGGCAGTCCTGATTACTTTGAATTTAGACAGCTCTTGTAACACACAGCTGCTCTTTTGGGTACTTTCGGTGAGCCAGTCTGGTGTAGTGGCTAGGAGCGTGGACTCTAATCTGGGAGAACCGGGTTTCATTCCCTCCCTCTCCATCACATGCAGCTGCTGGTGTGACCTCGGGTCAGTCACAAGTTCTCTCAGAGCTGTTCTCTCAAGAGCAGTTCTCTCAGAGCTCTCTCAGCCTCACCTACTTCACAGAGTGTCTGTTGGGGGAAGGGAAGGGAACGGAGTTGGTAAGCTGCTCTGAGACTCTGAGTGAAGGGCGGGGTATAAACCCAACCTCATCTCTTCCTCTTTTACAACAAGACTGCCAGGTAGGCCGGTACTATTTCAAACACGGGCGTGTGTGGGGGAAAGCGAAAGAGAAAGAAAAGAGGAGAGAGTCAGAGAATGAAAGACACCAGCTTGCCTGGAAAGGTCCCCCCATCAAACTCAGGCCAGAGGCACCGAGGGCAGTGTTCCCTCTAAGCTGAGTCGGTATGAGCTAGCTCACAGTTTTTTAGCCTCCGGCTCACAGATTTTTGTCTTCGCTCAGGCAGGATGGCTCCAGAGCAAACTGAATTACGCAGCAGCCAAATTGCTCGCCCACATGTTTAATGCCCCTAGCTCACAAAGTAGAATCTTTGCTCACAGGACTTCACGTCTTAGAGGGAGCATTGACCGAGGGGCTCCCAGGTTTTCCGCTGAGCATGCCCAGAGTGCATTCCCAACCCCTCCTCTTAAGAAGCAGAGTTCGAGTTTCACTTTGGGTGAGAGAGGCAACTTCCAAGCATGAAGATTGGGAACCAGGGCGGGCATGTCCAGAGTGCATCCCCCCCCCCGGGGCATGTCCAGAGTGCATCCCCCCCCCGGGGCATGTCCAGAGTGCATTCCTCCCACCCACCCCAAAAAAAGCAGAGTTCGAGTTTCACTTTGGGTGAGAGAGGCAACTTCCAAGCATGAAGATTGGGAACCAGGGCGGGCATGGCCAGAGTGCGCACACACACACACACCCCGGAGCATGTCCAGAGTGCATTCCTCCCACCCACCCCAAAAAAAGCAGAGTTCGAGTTTCACTTTGGGTGAGGGAAGCAACTTCCAAGCATGAAGGCTGGGAACCAGGCCGGGCATGGCCACAGTGCGTCCCTCCCCCGGAGCATGTCCAGAGTGCATTCCTCCCCCCCCCCCAAAAAAAAAGCAGAGTTCGAGTTTCACTTTGGGTGCGAGAGGCAACTTCCAAGCATGAAGGCTGGGAACCAGGGCGGGCGTGGCCACAGTGCATCCCTCCCCCGGAGCATGTCCAGAGTGCATTCCTCCCCCCCCCAAAAAAAAAAGCAGAGTTCGAGTTTCACTTTGGGTGAGAGAGGCAACTTCCAAGCTGGAGGTTGGGAACCGGGGGGGGGAGAGAAGAAGAAGGCGCCGGCGTCGGGGCGGGGCCCGCAACTCACCGAGGCGCAGGAAAAGCACCACGCTGAACATCGACAGCAAGGTGGGCACGACGACCCCCAGGAAGGTGCGCAGCTTGCGGGCGCCTCCGGCCCGCGGCCCGGCCGGCTCGCCCT
Source organism: Gekko gecko (assembly GCA_029375565.1). Classification (NCBI taxonomy): domain Eukaryota; kingdom Metazoa; phylum Chordata; class Lepidosauria; order Squamata; family Gekkonidae; genus Gekko; species Gekko gecko. The sequence continues at coordinate 144,815,931 of JAPDNY010000008.1, read as the reverse complement.
CCACGGAGATGCTGCTGCACAGGCGGTAGGTGAGCAGCGGGCTCCGCTCCGACGACCCGGCGGCGCCTCTTCCTCCCCTCCTCCTCCTCCTCCGGGGCTCGGCATGGTGGCGGCCCCGCAGCCGGGACAGGCAGAGAGACGGAGACTGGCCCGCCGCCGGCAGCAGCAGCAGCAGCAGCAGCCGCCCCGAGCCGCCCGCCCCTGCCGACGCGCCGCCCCTCCGCCCGCCCCGCTCTCCGCCTCCTGGCCCGCCTCGACCCCGGACGGGCGCCGCGGGGAAGGGAAGGGAGCGGCGCGCGTGGCTGCCCGGGCCGGCCGTCGGGGGGGGAGGAGAAGGAGGAGGATCTAGTCTCGCGGAGTTCCGCCGGCCTCGTTCGCCTGGGCTATCTAGCAGTCGAAAAGAGCAAGAGGCCAGTCGCACCTTAAAGACTAACAACACTTTGTGGCAGGGTTAGGAGCTTTCGGGAGTCACTCGCTCAGCTCTTCAGAACAAAGGAGTGAGCCGTGACTCATGAAAAGCTCCTAGGTCAAGGTCAAGGTTCCCTCTCTTGAAAGCCAGTCGAATCCGACTCTAGGGCTGCGGTGCTCATCTCCGTTTCCAAGCCGAAGAGCCAGCGCTGTCCGAAGACGTTTCCGTGGTCATGTGGCCGGCATGACTAAACACCAAGGCGCACGGAACGCCGTTACCTTCCCACCGAAGTGGTACCTATTTATCTACTTGCAACGTCTTGCTTTCGAACTGCTAGGTTGGCAGGAGCTGGGGCCAGAGGCGGGAGTTCACTCGTCTTGCGGCACCTCGGGTCTCGAACTGCTGAACTACTGACCTTCCACAGCCTGCAGTTCAGCGTCTTAACCACTTGAGCCACCGCAGGAGGAAAATAGGCTACTAAATTTAGGCCTACGCTTTGTTCCCACTCGGCTTCACAATAGTTTTAACACCGGAATCGATCTTTTCAGACTTATACGTATATTAAAATTAAAGAACCTTTTTGCAAGCAATCTGTGTTTTATTGTTTTTATGAAAAACAGAGGCCGGGGTGAGGGCGGGACCGGCGTCCCGGGGAAGCGCCCTCTGAGTCGGCCGCGCCAGGTGCTGGGAAGCCAGTGGGGCAAAGTCCGCGTCCTGGGGACGGCCCCTTTAAGGCCAAGGCAGTTTTCTGCAAGGCGTTTCTTCCATTCCAGGGGAGCCGAAGAAGAAAGGCTCGTCGCCAGCAATTAAAGTTGGTTGGGCTTAAAGGTGCCCCCGCAAGGCTCCCTTTTCCAAGCTGTCGAGGCTGGTGAGCAAAACAAACCAGGATGCTTCGTAAACTGGTCGCCACGCCTCAAAAATGATATTATAGCATTGGGGAAAAGTGCAGAGAAGGGCAACTAGGATGATAAAAGGGTTGGAACGCTTTCCCGATGAAAGGTTAAAGCGCTTTGGGGCTCTTTCGCTTGGAGAAACGACGGCTGAGGGGTGACACGATCGAGGTTTATAAGATTATGCCTGAGATAGAGCAGGTCGAGAAAGAGGTACTTTTCTCCCTTTCTCACCATACAAGAACTCGTGGGCACTCAATGAAATTGCTGAGTGGTCGGGTTAGGACAGATAAAAGGAAATCCTTTTTCACCCAAAGAGTGATTAACCCTTGGAATTCACTGCCACAGGAGGTGGTGGCAGCTACAAGCATGGACGGCTTCAAGAGGGAATTAGACAAACATATGGAGCAGAAGTCCATCAGTGGCTCTTAGCCACAAAATATAGATAGGAACTCTCAGTCTGGGGCAGGTGATGCACTCTATTCTTGGTGCTGGGGGGGGCAGCAGTGGGAGGGCTTCTAGTGTCCTGGCCCCACTGGTGGACCTCCTGATGGAACCTGGTATAGTTTGGCCACTGTGTGACAGAGTGTTGGACTAGATGGGCCATTGGCCTGATTCAACATTGGCTTCTCTTATGTTCTTATGTTATGTTCTTATGTGAGCTCCTGGCATCACGGGCGGATTAAGGCTCACTGGTGCTCTAAGCACTGACCAATCTCGGTGCCCCCCCCTCCTTTCCACACTGACCCAGTCCGTTTTAGTCATTGACCGGTCTGACCAGATATACGATGCAGGTTGCAGCAATACAAAAATTTATTCCTATGGCAACACACTGCACTGTACAAACTCAGCCAAGCTTTGGCTACAGAAAGTTTTACAAAAATGAAATTAGAAAAGGGCAGAGAGGGTCATTTTACTTGTAAACACATGCGTTTTACTTTTAAACATAGCCTATGACACTGCACCTCGCCAACAAAAAATAGAAGATAACCCTCAGGGTGCACCGTGGTCAATTTGCACTAGTTATCTCTTTTTTTCTTCTCACCTTGGCACAGAGAGTCCTCCATCTTTCTGTGTTATACCTCTGAGGGTGCCAGTCACAGTTGCTGGCCAAACGTCAGGTCCTACAGTGCCAAGACTATGGCCAGACAGCCTGGAAAATCTACAACAGCTAATGAACTCTGGCCGTGAAAGCTTCGACAACATATTAAGAGAAATATGTGTGAGCCGGGGGCTTAAAGAATTGTGAGCTAGCTCACAGTAGCTCGGCTTAGAGGGAACACTGTGCTGGACTCGAAGTTTGTCCAACAACTTTCCACGGTGTTGGTCTGAAGCAGGGGGTGGCCAAACTTGCATTAATGTACGAGCCACATGGAATAAATATCGGATGTTTGAGAGCCGCAAGACACGCATAGATATGACACGTTTTTACTGGGAAATATGCAGATTTGCTTTTTATTAGCGTTAAATGAGACTGCCAAAAATAATAACAAAAGCGGTAAAAGCTGATATTGATAATGATATTTATTTGTCCAAAGATAATGTGTTTGCTAATGATATTTAGCTCCCCCAGCCGCCCTGCCGGGAGCCACACATTATGTGTGAATAGGCTTGCCAAAAACTTACCATATTTCGGCGGGGGACGGATACGTCCTGGCAGGACCATGCCCGGGGGAAGGAAAGACGCGCGCACGATGCCATTGCCAGGAAGTGACACTAGGCGACGCTCTGGCAATGTGGCAGGAAACTCGATAGTACCATCGAGTTTTCAGCCCCATTGCCAGAGCGTTGCCTGGCGTCACTTCCTGGCGATGGCATGGTGCGTTACAGGGAGGAATGGTCCGGCCGGGGAGCATGCTTCCCCCGCTCCCACGCGGTAAGTACTTGGGAACCCTATGTGTGAAAGAGCCACATGCGGCTCCTGAGCCACAGTTTGGCCACCCTTGGAAGCAATACTGGCAACTAACCCCCCCAATGGATCTGACAAAGTGTGTGTATACATGAAAGCTTAGACCCAGAATTAAATTTTGTTGGTCTTCAAGGTGCCCCTAGACTCAGCCTTTGTTGCTTCAGACCAACATGGTTGACCTACCTGAATCTATCCTAAGAACAGAGTTTAGTGTAGTGGTTAGGAGCGCAGACTCTAATCTGGGAGAACCGGGTTTGATTCTCCACTCCTCCACTTGCAGCTGCTGGTGTGACCGTGGGTCAGTCACAAGTTCTGTCAGAGCTGTCCTCTCAGGAGCAGTCCTCGAAAGAGCTCTCTCAGCCCGGCCAACCTCACAGGGTGTCTGTTGTGGGGAGGGGACGGGAAAGGAGATTGTGAGCCGCTCTGAGACTCCTTCGGGTAGTGACGGGCGGGGTATAAATCCAACCTCCTTTTGCTTAGTGACGCAAGTGAAGTGTAAATATATACATATGTAATCTATGTGTAATTTATCTGTGTCAAGAGTATATAAATATATCAAGTATAATAGCAAACTTTCGGTTTCATCAAAACTGGTCCATCAGAGCAGATGTCACGAGCAACGGCCGAGTCCTGCCCCAATCCATGGGGCAAAGGACAGCTTTACTTACGAGTAAACCATTGAGCAGACTGCAGCACCCACTGTTTTGGTCCGTGATGCCCTGGCCGGGGAAGAGGTGTGTGGACTTACTTCCAAGCAGGGGTCTTTTCGTAGAAAAAGAGCTGCAGGAGCTCATTAGCATATGGTATGCTAATGAGCTATTAGGCTATTAGCATATGCCACGCCTCCTGACATCAACAGAAGTGATGTCAGAAGGGGAAGCAAAAGCGGGGGAGGCATCTTCAAAAGCCTCCCCTTCCCTTCCCCAGCTGGTCTGGGTGGGGGAGCTAAGAGAGAAGGGGTTCGAAGTTTAAACTCCTTCTCATGAGAGTTGGGCCACAGAAGGAGGAAAGAGAGAGAGTAGAGAGAAGGAAAGAGGGAAAGAAAGAGAAGGAAAGGGGAGGGAAAGAAAGAGAGGGAAGAAGGAGGGAAACAGGGAAAGGAGGAAAAAAGAAAAGAAGGTGGGAAAGAAATAAAGAGAGAAGAGAAGAAGGAGGGAAAGAGGAAAAAGAAAGAAAGAAAGAAAGGATGGCACTTCGGCCCCATTATATCCCATGGGCCACTGAAGTCAATGGTGAAAACATAGGGTATATTCTGGGGGCTGGAGGGAGGGAGTTTGAGGGAGGGGCTCCAAACTCACAGGATAGCTGGTGGAGCCTCTCCCCAAGATACCCACCAAGTTTCAAGAACATTGGACCAGGGGGTACAATTCTATGGGCCCCCAACAGGTTGCCCCTATTGGAGGGAATAGGGGCAACCTGTTTGGGGGCCCATAGAATTGGACCCCCTGGTCCAATGTTCTTGAAACTTGGTGGGTATCTTGGGGAGAGGCTCCACCAGCTACCCTATGAATTTGGAGCCTCTCCTCAAACCCTCCCCTCCAGTCCCCAGAATATACCCTATGTTTTCACCATTGACTTCAATGGCCCATGGGATATAATGGGGCTGAAATTGACATTCGGCTGCCTGAAAGACTCCCAGGACGCTGGCTGGGGGCGGGGCTTGGCTCCTGAGCTCCCGGAGCTGTGCTCCGGTGCGCTCCCCCCCAAAAGACCCCTGCTTCCAAGTAAGCCCATCTAGGCGGTACCTGCAGGTTTCTGCGGATCGAGGCCTCTATTAAAGCCACAGGAAGCGGGCCAGGGTGGATATTCCTGACCAGATGGTGACGCCCTTCGTTTCCTACTCCAGGCTAAGCACGTTTATTCAAGACTGCAGGGCTCTTTCTGTAGCAGGGACTCCTTTGCATATTAGGCCACACACCCCTAATGTAGCCAATCCTCCAAGAGCTTACAGAGCTCTTCTTAGAGGGCTACTGTAAACTCTTGGAGGATTGGCTACATCAGGGGTGTGTGGCCTAATATGCAAAGGAGTTCCCGCTACAGAAAGAGCCCTGTTCAAGAGTAAGTCCCCCTGATTTTGAGGGATAGTTGTAGGGTTGCCATCTCTGGGGTGGGAAATTCCTGGAGACTTGGGGGTGAAGCCTGGGGGGGGGGGACTTCAGCAGGGTACGATGCCCTAGAGCTGGGGGTGCTGAACTCATTTGTTACGAGGGCCAGATCTGACATGAATGAGAGCTTGTCGGGCCGGGCCATGTGTGTGTCATCAAAGGTAATCCCAGGGAGCGGAGATATAAACTTCATAAAGGACACAAACGCAAAGGGTTTTTTAGTTGCTGTAGATTTTCCGGGTTGTGTGGCCGTGGTCCTGGCCTTGTGGGACCTGACGTTTCGCCCGTAGCTGTGACTGGCATCCTCAGAGGTATAACACAGAAAGATGGAGGACTCTCTGTGTCAAGAGTACTCCGTCTTTCTGTGATTTGACACAGAGAGTCCTCCATCTTTCTGTGTTATACCTCTGAGGATGCCAGTCACAGCTGCTGGCGAAACATCAGGTCCTACAATGCCAAGACCACGGCCACACAACCCGGAAAATCTACAGCAACTAATACAGAAGTTCCCCGTGGTGGACTCAGCCACGAACCAAGGACTCCCACAAGCGGGTGCCGGCAGGTAGGTGAACAAACTTACGGAGGCAGAGTAACCAGAGTATGATAATGAAGATGAAGAGATTGGATTTATACCTCACCCTTAACTACGCGAAGGGGTCTCGGGGCGGCTTCCAATCTCCTTTCCCTTCCCCTCCCCACAACAGACACCCCGTGAGGTCGGTGGGGCTGAGAGAGCTCTTTCGAGGACTGCTCCTGAGAGGACAGCTCTGAGAGAACTTGTGACTGACCCCAGGTCACACCAGCAGCTGCAAGTGGAGGCGTGGGGAATCAAACCCGGTGCTCCCAGATTAGAGTCCACGCTCCTAACCACGACACCAAACCTTTTAAGACTAACAAACAATCTTAGCATAAGCTTTCAAGAAACACAGCAGTTAGGTTAGAACGGATAAAAGGAAGTCCTCCTTCACCCAAAGAGTGATTAGCATATGGAATTCACTGCCACAGGAGGGGGTGGCGGCTACAAGCATGGACAGTTTCAAGAGGGAATTAGATAAACATCTGGAGCAGAGATCCATCAGTGGCTATTAGCCACAAGGTAGAGATAGGAACTCTCAGTCTGGGGCAAGGGATGGTCTGTATTCTTGGTGCTTGGGGGGGGGCAGCAGTGGGAGGGCTTCTAGTGTCCTGGCCCCACTGCTGGACCTCCTGATGGCCCCTGGTATTTGTGGCCACTGTGGGACACAGAGTGTTGGGCTGGATGGGCCATTGTCCTGATCCAACATTGGCTTCTCTTATGTTCTTTGTCAATAATAACAGCCTGCTCTGTTTTCCAAAATCTCATGCTACGATAAACTGTGTTAGTCTTAAAGGTGCCGCTGGGCTTTTCACTGCTTTGCAGCAACAGACTAACACGGCTAAACTCCCCTGGACCTCTCCCCACCACAGACACCCTGTGAGGCCGGTGGGGCTGAGAGAGCTCTTTCGAGGACTGCCCTTGAGAGAACGGCTCTGAGAGAACCTGTGACTGACCCAAGGTCACACCAGCAGCCGCATGTGGAAGAGTGGGGAATCAAAACCCGGTTCTCCCAGCTTAGAGTCCGTGCTCCTGACCACTACACCAACCTTCAGTCATCCCTGAAGATCCTTTGGTTGTGGCGGCAGCCAGTGCCAAAGCAATGTTTTTAAAAACCCGTGAAATCTCCAACGACCAGTGGCCCTACCTGGCCCTGCCCACTCTCTAAAAACACTTGGCGGGTGCCAAGAAAGCTGTTGGTGTCGCGCCCATGCGCCCGTGGGCAACACATTTGGGACCCCTGGCCTAGTGAGTATAACAGTTGGATTCGAGCCCAGGGGCACCATAGAGACTAACGAGATTTTCGGGGCTTCAGTTTTCGAGACTCAAAGCTCCCTTAGACACGAGTAGGAAAGGAGATCTCGGAGTCTTTACGGCCCCGTTCGGAAGGTGGCGGGTAGAGTGTTTGAGGCTGGAAGTGTTTCCAGTGCCTCTTCCTTAGGTTTTTTGCAAGCAGCATGCTCTGGCGCGTTGGCTGGAGTGATTGGCCCAGAGCCAGACTACATTTGACGCCCATAAATCTTTGCTTTTAAAAAAGGCAGCTGGGGGTAAGGGGGGAAGCTCTGGGAAGGGGTTAACCCTTTTTCTGCAATTCACACCCTACCTGCCTACGAAGGTCCTGGCTTGCAAACGCTTGCCAAGAAGAGAACATAACATAAGAATATAAGAGAACATAAGAGAAGCCAATGTTGAATCAGGCCAATGGCCCATCTAGTCCAACACTCTGTATCACACAGCGGCCAAAATATACCAGGTGCCATCAGGAGGTCCAGCAGTGGGGCCAGGACACTAGAAGCCCCTCCCACTGCTGCCTCCTCCAGCACCAAGAATAGAGTGCATCACCTGCCCCAGACTGAGAGTTCCCATCTATACCCTGTGGCTAACAGCCACTGATGGACTTCTGCTCCAGATGTTTATCTAATTCCCTCTTGAAACTGTCCATGCTTGTAGCTGCCACCACCTCCTGTGGCAGTGAATTCCATGTGTTAATCACTCTTTGGGTGAAGAAGTACTTCCTTTTATCTGTTCTAACCCGATCGCTCAGCAATTTCATGGAGTGCCCACGAGTTCTTGTCTTGTGAGAAAGGGAGAAAAGTACTTCTTTCTCAACCTGCTCAATCCCATTCATAATCTTATAAACCTCAATATAAGAGCAAACAGTAACTCATTGGGTTAAGGCGGGGCAAGTTATTTTTTTTTTTAAAAAAACACAATTTTGGAGGAGGAGGAGAAGAAGAGGAAGAAGAAGAAGAGGAGATTGGATTTATACCTTGCCCGTCACAGGTTTCTACTCCGCCTTTCACTCGGAGTCTCAGAGTGGCTTACAAACTCCTTTCCCTTCCCCTCCCCATCACAGACACCCCGTGAGGCAGGTGGGGCTGAGAGAGCTCTTTCCAGGACTGTCCTTGAGAGAACAGCTCTGACAGAACTTATGGCTTGCCCAAGGTCATCCAGCAGCTGCAAGTGGAGGAGTGGGGGAATCAAACCCGGTTCTCCCCGATTAGAGTCCGCGCACTTCACCACTACACCAAACTGGCTCATTCTTATGCCACCCTTCCACCCAAATAGTGTCCCCAAGACAGTATTGATTTTTATTAGTTGCTGTAGATTTTCCGGGTTGTGTGGCCGTGGCCCTGGCATTGTGGGACCTGACGTTTTGCCAGTAGCTGTGACTGGCATCCTCAGAGGTATAACACAGAAAGATGGAGGAGTACTTCTGTGTCAAGGTGAGCAGAGAAATGGTAGGCAGGTAATTTATATCTCCCCTGAAGGTGGGGTAGGGTTGAGTCATTAGGGAATTTCACATTACCGAGATTCTGCCGGATTGAAGCCGTTCCTGATTCGTCTTGAAGTAAACCGGTACAGCGCTGCCATTTCACACATGGCTTTCCCTGACCAGAAAAGAGCCGAATCAGAAGCGGTTTGACAATTCAGACTGTACCGCTTTGTTTTCCCGCTCATTTTCGACGCACCTTTTTTTAAAAAAATGTTCGCTTTAGAGCGCTATAGCACTATAGTGCTATAAAACAACACTGCAGGCATTCCAATGGGGTTGCTATGTTGCTATTGCGCTATAGCACTATAGCATTATAGCGCTCTAAAGCTAACGTTTTTTAAAAAAAGCCGGAGATCACCCGCGCGGGCGAAAAAAGGTGGGAAAAAAGCGTATCGGATCTGGGAGAAGAAACTGACGACTACTTGGAAGCGGTTGACAGATAAAACGCTTCAGCCCCGTTTCCTGAACGGGACAGAAGCGATACTGTGTGAAATTACAAATATATTCCGGTAGGGAACTGGTTCTAAAACGGTTCTGTCTGAAATGCCCGACCAGAAACCGTTCGGGAACCGTTCCTCTTCCGGATTATATCATCTGTCTGAAATTCCAAATTATCTTGTAGTGGTTCTCCAGGCGATGAACATGCTAATGGAGGAGCTTTCCTGAGGAGGTTCTTTTGTCTGTGGATTGTTTCCTGAGGAGGTTTCCTGTTTCCTGAGAAGGTTCTTTTGTGTGTGGAATGGCTATTGAAACTCTAATCTGATATGTAGTGCTATTGTCAGCTGTAGAGCCTTTTGTGTTTTTCAGGACAGGAAAACTATGCCCTATTTCGACAACAGTATTGAGTTCGACAACAGTATTGATTTTAATTTAAAACATTTCTGGGTTTAAATGGTTGGACATCGAATGGCAGAAGTTCTCCTTCCCTGCGGCCTTGCTCTCCTTTGCTCTGTTTCCCCTGCACGTGCTGAGTAACTTCAGGTCACCACTGACTTCTGGCGGCCTTGTGGGGTTTTCAAGGCAAGAGACATTCAGGGCTGGTTTGCCGTTGTCTGCCTCTGCGTTGTGAGCCTGGTGTTCCTTGGTGGGTCCCCCATCCAAATACTGACCAGGGCCGACCTTGCTTGGCTTCCAAAATCAGGTTCGCCTGGGCTATCTAGCAGTCGAAAAGAGCAAGAGGCCAGTCGCACCTTAAAGACTAACAACACTTTGTGGCAGGGTTAGGAGCTTTCGGGGGTCACTCGCTCAGCTCTTCAGAACAAAGAAGTGAGCCGTGACTCATGACAAGCTCCTAGGTCAAGGTAAAGGTTCCCTCGCCCGAAAGCCAGTCGGATCCGACTCTAGGGTTGCGGCGCTCATCTCCGTTTCAAAGCCGAAGAGCCAGCGCTGTCCGAAGACGTTTCCGTGGTCGTGTGGCCGGCATGACTAAACACCAAGGCGCACGGAACGCTATCACCTTCCTACTGAAGTGGTACCTATTTATCTACTTGCAATTTCTTCCTTTCTCCTAACCCTGCCACAAATTTTGTTAGTCTTTAAGGCGCTGCTGGCCTCTTGCTCTTTTCGACTGCTACAGACAGACTAACACAGTTACCCATCTTGGGCATCTAGGTCAGGCGAAAGTGCCACCAAGTTGCAACTTAGTTATAGTGACACTGTAGGACCAAATGAGAAGGGAGCACTCACTGAAGAAGATTGAAGGTAACAGAAGACGGGGACGGCAAAGGATGAGATGGTTAGACAGTGGTATCCGGGGCTATTTTGGGGCAGGAACGCACAGGAACGGAGCTCCGGCTGGTTCCCGAGTTGGCCACGCCCAGCAGGAACTCATTAGCATAATAGGCCACAGCCAACAGCAGGAATTTGTTAGGATTGGCTATATTAGGGCTGTGTGGCCTAACATGCAACGGAGTTCCTGCTGCAAAAAAAGCCCTGGATTTTGACAACCAACAAGGTAAACAGAATAAGAAGCAAAAGGTGGATGTGGCTGGATGACGCCACTTCTGGCAACATGGGGGTGTGGCCTAATATGTCAATGAGCTGTGCTTTGGGGGTGTGGCCTAATATGCTAATGAGTTTCTGCTGGGCTTTTTCTACAAAAAAAAGCCCTGGTGTTATCGATGCAACGAACATGAAGTTGAGCAAACCCCGGAGCACGACAGAAGACAGGAAGGCCTGGTGTGATGTTGCCCATGGGGGCCGCGAAGAGTTGGACTCGACGGTGCGACTGAACAACCACCACAATAACAAAAGACTTTCAAGGCAAGAGACGAACACAGGTGGCTTGTCACTGCTTGCCTCTGCGTTGTGATCCTGGTATTCCTTGGTGGGCCGCCCAGACGCTTGATGACCAAGGCCGACCCTGCCGAGCTTCCAAGTCAAGAGACCAACAGAGGCGATGTTGCCGTTGCCTGCCTCTGCAAAGCAACCCTGGACTTCCTTTGCAGTCTTCCCTCCCAAGTACTCACCAGGGCTGACCTTGCTTAGCTTCTGGCCAGCTGATTACAGATTTCCTCTACCACATGTCCTGCAGCCATACCCTAGACTCCACTCCTCTATGTCCTGTTGTTGGCCATCGAGAGTGTCACGGCTCAAGCGGGATGTCGCCTGACGCTGCCACCACTCTGGTTCTGGGCTCCTCGGAGAAGGCCCAGGGCACCCTCACAGGCAGACTCTAATCTGGGAGAACCGGGTTTGATTCCCCACTCCTCCACTTGCACCTGCTGATGTGACCTTGGGTCAGTCACAAGCTCTGGCACAGCTGTTCCTGAAAGAGCAATTTGTGTTAGAGTTCTCTCAGCCCCACCTACCTCACAGGGTGGGGAGGAAAAGGGAAAGGAGTTTGTAAGCCACTCTGAGACTCCGAGTGAAGGGTGGGGTATAAATCCAATCTCTTCTCTTCTTCCTTAGATCTCCCTTTTAGCCGAGAGGAGCGTGAGGACCAGGCAGAGTGAACAATGAAAACGGTTTATTTTATAGGTGGTCAAACAAACAAGGTGCAGGAATAATAACAGCAAGTGGGTGAAAGGAAAAGAAATCGAATGCCCTAATGTGTCTATATATATACTGTCCCTAGCCTTAGACTACTCACCCTTCCATCAGGATGAGGGTTTTTTCCCCACAGCAGCCTTCCTTCTGGCCCTGTTCCCTGGGAAGAACAGCTTCTCCTCTTGCACCAGTTCTTTTAATCCCCAGCCCTCTTCTTCCCTATTGGCCAAAATCGGTGCTAAAGCTTCCCAAGGCCTTCTGGGGTTTGTAGGCCCAGCCTCTCCTACTGCTAGCCAGACTCGCTGGGCCTACTAGGCCTCCAGTGGCACAGACCAGATCATGACAGAGAGGAATTGGTCGGCCACTATGTGAGACAGGATGCTGGACTAGAGGGACCACTGGTCTGATCCAGGAGGGCTCTATCTGATGTACTTATGAAGGGCTCGGCCTCTGTGCCCTGTTGCTGGACCTCCGGAGGAACTGGTCGGCCATTGTGTGAGACAGGATGCTGGACTAGATGGACCTTCCAACATGACATCCCTGGTCTCATCCAGCAGGGCTCTATCTGATGTTCTTATGAAGGCCTTGTCCCCTCTGCCCTGTTGTTGGCCCTCCAGAGGAACTGGCTGGACACTGTGTGAGACAGGATGCTGGTTGAGATGGACCACTGGTCTGATCCAGCAGGGCTCTTCTCGTGTTCTTATGAAGGCCTCAGCCTATCTGCCCTGTTGTTGGCCCTCCAGAGGAACTGGTTGGCCGCTGTGTGAGACAGGAGGCTGGACTAGATGGACCGCTGGTCTGATCCAGCAGGGCTCTTCTGATATTCTTATGAAGGCCTTGGCCTTTATGCCCTGTTGTTGGCCCTCCAGAGGAATTGGTCGGCCCCTGTGTGAGACGGGATGCTGGACTAGATGGACCTTCCAACACAACATCCCTGGTCTCATCCAGCAGGGCTCTATCTGATGTTCTTATGAAGGCCTTGTCCTCTCTGCCCTGTTGTTGGCTCTCCAGAGGAACTGGTTGGCCACTGTGAGAGACAGGATGCTGGACGAGATGGACCACCGGTCTGATCCAGCAGGGCTCTTCTTACGTTCTTATGAAGGCCTCAGCCTCTATCCCCTGTTGTTATCCCGCCAGAGGAACTGGTTGCCCGCGGTGTGAGACAGGAGGCTGGACTAGATGGACCGCTGGTCTGATCCAGCAGGGCTCTTCTGATGTTCTTATATGAGTGTGTATAGATTTCAACTGAATCTACGCTCCCTTCCCACGCAGCTGCCGGGGGGGCTCCCCTCCCCTCCACCCCAGGCATCCAGCAGTGCCTTTCTCTTTTCACCTGTTTAATTACCTTGCATTTGCAAGAGCTTTTTCCGCAGCCCAGGTGAAAATCAAACCGAACACGGCCGCCTGCTGCTCTTTAATCGCTCCCCATAAATCCTTCTCTAGGGGCCCGCCGGTCTTGGCAGCTGCTCAGTGCAAAGGTGGGAGGGGATGGATGGGAAAATGGGGAAAGGGGGGTGGTGGTATAGAAATCCCTGTTCCCGGCAATCAAATTTCCTGGAAGCTGTAAGTGCTAACAGGGCAGGTTCCCCCCAGGCCAGTTCTCTGTCTGTGTTACAGCCCCAAATCCGGGGATACCAAATTTTATATCCCGCCTTTTTGCCCTTACAGGCGCCACCAAGATGGCCAACAATTTAAAATGCAGACAATAAAAAAACTGCATTTTAAAGCCACTACAATCAACAGCTCCCCCGGCACACATCGTTAAAAGGCGGCTCAAGTGGTTAAGATGCTGAACTGCAGGCCGGAAGGTTGGTAGTTCAGCAGTTCCGACACCCGAGTGCCGCATGATGGAGTGAGCTCCCGTCTCTCGTCCCAGCTCCTGCCAACCCAGCAGTTTGAAAGCAAGAATTTGCAGATAGATAAAGAGGTATTGCTTCAGTGGGAAGGTAACAGCATTCTGTGCACACTGGCGTTTAGTCATGCTGGCCACATGACCACAGAAACCTCTTCGGACAACGCCGGCTCTTCGGCTTGGAAACGGAGACGAGCGCCGCAACCCTAGAGCACGAGTTCAGGAACACCTTAAAGACTAAACAAATTCGTGGCAGGGGAGGAGCTTTCGTGAGTCACTGCTCACTTCTTCAGAGGTTGCTAGGTCCCATCCCCCCGCCCCGGACATTGGTGGGGGATGAGGGGTATAGGGTTGCCAGATCCGGGTTGGGAGATTCCTGGAGATTTAGGGATGGAGCCTGGGGAGGATACCCCAGAGAGCACTATGGTCGGGGAATCAAAATTGATTGGCCCTCCCAGGCCCTAAGGACGCCTGGCTGGCTGTAACCAGGGCCAGGGCTTTTTCGGTGGTGGCTCCGTACCGGTGGAATGAGCTCCCGGAGGAGATCAGGGCCCTGCGGGACCTTTCACAGTTCTGCAGGGCCTGTGAGACGGAGCTCTTCTGCCAGGCTTTCAATTAGGAGCCGCCACCATCACTAGTAGTAACAACTGTAGGGCCTGGGTCCTGGTGAATTCTCGACAGCCTGTGCGCACCGGGCAAGACCAGTCCTGGAAGTGAACATCACGTGGTATACACTCACGCGGCAACGCCACAGCTATGATATTGGAATAACTTCGCTAGCACTTTGATATTTGATATTGTATTGTTTTCGTGAGTTGTTTTAATGGTTTTGGTGATTGTTTTAATCTGTATTTTATTTTGCGCGAGCCGTCCTGAGCCTGGTTTGGCGAGGTATGGTGGGATACAAGTTAGAATATATATATTCAAGCAGAGGCTGGATGACCATCTTTGGGGTATGTTGTAGGTATGTTGGGCTATCTTTCGGCTCTGCTCCTGCAGAGTGCAGGGGGTTGGACTAGATGACCTGCAAGGTCCCTTCCAACTCTAACATTTGATGATTCTAAGTTATTATAGGTTTGAATAAGTTCAAAAATAGATCAGCTGTCTCTAAAGCGGATCTTTTGGGATTACTTCAGCCTCGGTCATATAAGTAAGAACCGGACACCAAGTCTCAATGTACGCGATTTCTGTTGTTCTGTTGCCTTTCCCGCTCCCCATTCAGCGCATGACTTCCGCGGCTTCCCACCTGCCACGTCTGGACTACAAGGGCCGCGTTCCAGAGCATGCTGTTTCCCTCTTCCAACTGCAAAGATGCGAAATCTGTGGCTTTCCCATTTCACAACAACACCCCAGATAGGGAAGTCATGCGAAGGGAATGTACCTTACACATCACCGCCAAGTATGAGTCATGGGGCAGGGACGGCCGCCTCGACAAAACAAGGCCTCTTGGGGGTGTGAGCAGCGGCCGGTAGTGCAACGTCAATAGTCGAGTGTGCAGGAGACAGACAGAATCTTGCCAAGTTGGTTAGAACCGTGACTCAGAAAGGTGGGGGCGGTCTTCCTGGTTCAAAAGGAGTGGTGGTTTCAGAGCTGGAAAATGCTTTCACGACTAACTCTGCTGACTGAGGGAAGAAAGGCAGATGCGGAGGGATAACTAGGGCAATTTGGAACGAAATTAAGAGTCCAATGGCACATTTAAGACCAACAAAGTTTTATTCAAGGTGTGAGTTTTCATGTGCATGCACACTTAGTCCTTTTATTGTTTATCTGTGTGGCCAAGGACTCAGAAGAGGAGGAGGAGGAGGAGGAGAGGAGATTGGATTCATATCCTGCCTTCACTGCCAGAAGGAGTCTCAGAGCGGCTTACAATCTCCCTTCCCTTCCCCTCCCCACAACAGACACCCTCTGAGGGAGGTGGGGCTAAGAGAGAGCTGAGGGAACTGCTTTCTAGAACAGCTCCGAGAGAACTTGTGACTGACCCAAGGTCACACCAGCAGCTGCATGTGGAGAAGTGGGGAATCAAACCCAGTTCTCCCAGATTAGAGTCTGCGCTCCTAACCTCTACACCAAACTGCGCTCCTAACCTCTACACCTCCCGGTCTTCAAACAGGAATCAAATGGATCAAAGGATCTCTGTGATTCCCATTTTACAGACGGGCAGACTTGAGGCAGCTTTCCCCAAAGAGACGTGAATTTGCAGTTCTACGTCTGTAAACTGAACGACCGCTATTAGCGGCTGACTAAAAAACTAAGAACATGGCAATCGGCCCCATCACTCCTTAGCAAATAGAAGGGGAAGTCGTAGAAGTAGTGACAGACTTCACATTCCTGGGATCCCAGATCACTGCAGATGGTGACTGCAGCCAGGAAATTAAAAGACGCCTGCTCCTTGGGAGGAAAGCGATGGCAAACCTAAACAGCATGATAAAAAGCAGAGACGTCACCCTGCCAACAAAAGTCCGCATGGTCAAAGCAATGGTATTCCCCGTAGTAATGTATGGCTGCAAGAGTTGGACTATAAGGAAGGCCGAGCGCCGAAGAATAGATTCTTTTGAATTATGGTGCTGGAGAAGACTCTTGAGAGTCCCCTGGACTGCAAGGAGATCAAATCAGTCAATCCTATCGGGAGTTGGAAAGCCAAGAGAACAACAGAAGGCCAGAGACTGAAGCTGAAGCTCAAATACTTTGGCCGCCCAATGAGAAGGGAGCCCTCACTGGAGAAGGCCCCGATGCGCAAACTTCGGAGAACAGCAGAAGACAGGAGGGCCTGGCGTGATCTGGTCCATGGGGTCGCGAAGAGTCGGACTCGACTGTGCAACTGAACAACAACAACAAAAGGGCGCAGCACGGAAAGCGGGAGAGAGCCCGTGGTCCAGTAGAACATATTTTCTATTTGTGGCTTTTGAAAATTAGATCTACGTTTAGCTGATTAATCCATCAGTTGTGGCTTTTGGTTCAGAGGGCAAGCTGTATTACTCTGTTGCAGAAGAATAAATGTCCACTACACATTAACAGCAGGGGGGGTTCTGGACCAGTGTTCCCTCTAAGCTGAGTTAGTGTGAGCGAGCGCACAGTTTTTTAGCCTCCGGCGCACACGTTTCTGTCTTCGCTCAGGAAGGAGGGCTCCAGAGCGAACGGATTTATGCACTAGCCGAATCGCTCGCTCACAACTCTAATGCCGGTCACTCACAAAGGAGAATCTCTGCTCCCAAGACTCCACAGCTTAGAGGAAGCATTGGTGGAGACTCTCCAACCTTTCTGACCCTTCCAGCAGCTTTGGAATTCTGACACAGCGCCGTGGGCGCAGCTGCAAAATGGCTGCCGCAGAAGGCGGAGCTAGCCACCAGCCCGCCGCTAGAACTTGCCTCCAGTCACCCGGTGAAGATTCTTGGGCCGCAGGGATAGCTGCTCCCACAGCCGGGTTTTTTAAAAATCCACACCACCAATCAAATCCCCAAAGGCCAATCAGAAGCGTCGCTGGGCAAGACTTCCACCTGGAAAGGTCTTGGGCAGGAACTGTGGCGCCCACGGGCACTGTGTTGGGGAACCCCTGCCTTAAGGACTTAACTGCTTTTGTGAAATAGGGCTCCCTTCTCGGAGGCAAATCGACAGGAATTCATTACACAAACGTTGATAAGGAAAACTGCAGGGAGCAGAGAGAGAGAGGCCTGTGTCCGAAATCTTCTAGGTATGAGGCTCCATGTAAGGGACCAGAATGGATTGGGTGGTTAAGGCATAAAGGCGGTCAGAGGGTCCAGCCTGTCCGTGGATCAGGCCGCAAAGCTTGCTGCCCTCTGAATGGTGCCATGCTGCAGAATACATTGACTCAAGGGAACCCCACTCGGCTCAGAAGCCAAGCCAGTTTGGTGCAGCAGTCAGGAATATGGACTCTAATCTGGGAGAACCGGGTTGGTTTCCCCACTCCTTCATGTGCAGCTGCTGGTGTTACCTTGGGTCAGTCACAAGTTCTCTCAGAGCTGTTCTCTCAGGAGCAGTCCTCGAAGGAGCTCTCTCGGCCCCACCGACCTCCCAGGGGGTCTGTTGTGGGGAGGGGAAGGAGATTGTCAGCCGCTCTGAGACTCCTTCGGGTAGTGAAGGGCAGGGTATAAATCCAATCTCTTCTCTTCTTCTACCTCACAGGGTGTCTGCTGTGGGAAGGGGAAGGGGAAGGGAAAGGAGTTTGTAAGCTGCTCTGAGACTCTTTTGGGTAGTGAAGGACAGGGTATAAATCCAGTCTCTTCTTCTTCTACCTCACAGGGTGTCTGTTGTGGGGAGGGGAAGGGGAAGGAGATTGTCAGCCGCTCTGAGACTCCTTTGGGTAGTGAAGGTTGGAGTACAAATCCAATCTCCTCTTCATTGGATTACCTTGGACCTGGTCAAGGTATGTAAGCCTCCCTGAGCCGACCTCAGCCGGGAGGGCGGGTAAAAATCTAATTAATTAATACTCTCTGGCCAGCCAACCTCATAGGGCTGTTATTAGGATAAAACAGATGGAGAATTTTAATTAATTTGTTTATTTTGCTGTCAAGCCACAGATATTTTATGGGGTTTCCCTTTATCAGAGGCCTAATAGGAAGCTTTGTTTTGTTTTTAACCTGTTAATGCTGTTCACCTGCATTCCACGAAAAGCTCCAACTGCCCATTTTCATACATTAAGCCTCTGTTAAAGGGAAAGGACATTTTTCCCCCTCTAAGAAGAAGAGGAGGAGGAGGAGTCTCAGAGTGGCTTACAAACGCCTTTCCCTTCCCCTCCCCACAACAGACACCCTGTGGGGTCGGCGGGGCTGAGAGAGCTCTGACAGAAAGTGCTCTTGAGAGAACAGCTCTGAGAGAAGAGGAGACAAGAAGAAAAGAGATTGGATTTATACCCTGCCCTTCACTATCCAAAGGAGTCTCAGAGCGGCTTACAAACTCCTTTCCCTTCCCCTCCCCACAACAGACACCCTGTGAGGTAGAAGAAGAAGAAGAGATTGGATTTATACCCCGCCCTTCACTACCCAAAGGAGTCTCAGGGCCGCTGACAAACTCCTTTCCCTTCCCCTCCCCACAGCAGACACCCTGTGAGGCAGGTGGGGCTGAGAGAGCTGTCAGAGAAACGGCTCTTTATCAAGAACAGCTCTGACAGAACTATGGCTTGCCCAAGGTCATCCAGCAGGTGCAAGTGGAGGAGTGGGGAATCAAGCCCGGTTCTCCTAGATTAGAGTCCAGCGCACTGAATCACTACACCAGTGTGCTGGACTCTAATCTAGGAGTCTAGGTTGTGGACTACCCTATAATGGTTGGATATTTGTAACTCTTCATGCAAGAGGATCTGGGAGGACAAGGGTTAAGGGAATTCTCTGCTCCAGGACAATGGGGAGTTGGCCCCCACCCTCTCATCAGTTAGGTGTTTGGCCCTCTTTGGCCCTCCCTTGCCTTCTGTTTTTTCATCTCTTCTTCCCTTTCTTCCCCGGACCCGGAGCTGTGGCAAGTTAACCTTTCGGAAGGTAATCTGTGCACGATAAATAAAACCGAATGGTACCTAAAGACGTGTGCATGCTGCCTCCTCTTCCTCCTCCAGGCATATGTCGTGTAAGACGTGCTTCTATTTTTCTAAGTAAAAACTTCTTTCTCTTGTTACCATTAGATCATACTTGTCAGAACTGCGTTTCCCCCTTAACTGGGAAATTGTGAACGATCAGGGGTAACTGCGTAAAAGGCAAATGATAAAAAATTTTTTATACCTAACCCAATAATAAGTGGGGGAGACATAATTTGCTCTTTTCCATGAATCAGTAATTATACATTATATATCACATGGTGCAATGTTAGACTGGAAAGGCCTTTGCGCGATCGGGACAATACATCCTGAGAAAAGATCGTAGAATCATAGAATTGGAAGGGACCTCAAGGGCCATCTAGTCCAACCCCCGCACAATGCAGGAAACTCACAAATACCCCCCCACACCCCCAGCGACCTCTGTTCCATGCCCAGAAGACGAGAGGCTGTCCCAAAGGCATGTGGTTCCCAGACCATTAAGGGCTGTAAAAATTAACACCAGAACTTTGAACCGGATCCAGTACTGCACCTGGCGCCAGTGTAGCTTACGCAGCATGGGATGGATACGTGCTGTTCGTCTTGGGACAGTTTTGGGACCCCATTAAGGAAAAAAATTGAATAGACTTATATGAATAAGTAAAAATAATACTCAATACCATCCTGAGTAGCGTTACGTTTTTCGAAGCCCGTTGACTTCGGTAGATGTCGATAAGCTTAACCTAACTGAACAGCAGGCAGAAATACCACAGGTATGCTGCAGCTGTTAGTGGCACAGAGTAGTCTGCAGGCCAGAAGGGGGGGAAATTGTGGCCTTTTATTTTAAAACCCTCATTTGATAGGCAGAAATCAGCAGGTGCCGGTCTTCTAGACAGGGAGCTAAAACGCAATCGCCTGCTAATTTGCTGCAGATGAAAGGGCAGTTTAATAGCCGGTTCAAAAGCTTTGTTCTCTCTGCGGGGAATGGGGAGTGGGTTTTTATCACAGGAATTGTGTTAGGAAGGGGAGGAGGGGGACAACCTTGAGTACCCTGCTTCTTGTACAATGTCATTTTAGAACAAAGCCCGAGTCCAGTGGAAGCAATGAAGTTTTATTCGTGTGTGTGTATGGACACTTCCTCAGATACTATGAAATGGAATTTACCAGTCCATATATATATATATATTTATAAAAAGGTAAAGGTTCCCTTGCTCGAAAGCCAGTCGAATCCGACTCTAGGGTTGCGGTGCCCGTCTCTGTTTCCAAGCCGAAGAGCCAGCGCTGTCCGAGGACGTTTCTGTGGCCATGTGGCCAGCATGACTAAACGCCGAGGTGC
Organism: Gekko gecko; assembly: GCA_029375565.1. NCBI lineage: Eukaryota > Metazoa > Chordata > Lepidosauria > Squamata > Gekkonidae > Gekko > Gekko gecko. Next base: position 144,795,577 of record JAPDNY010000008.1, on the reverse strand, counting down.
ACAGAACGCTGTTACCTTCCCACCGAAGCGGTACCTATTTATCTACTTGCAATGTCTTGCTTTCGAACTGCTAGGTTGGCAGGAGCTGGGACCAGAGACGGGAGCTCACTCCGTCATGCGGCACTCTGGTCTCAAACTGCTACACCAGTCCATAGATATATATAAAGGCAGAGGCTGAACAGCAAATTCGCACAACAGATGCAAACAGGAATAACAAGTTGAATTTCCGCAACTCCAGTTGAAAGCGGTAGATGGCTTGTCTTTTCTCGTGGAGATTTTGCCAGCTTCCTTGTAGAAATGTCCGGTTCGGAAAGTTTGTGCTTGACCAGTTTCGGTTTGTTGTACGGGACGCTGACCAGATGTTTGAGTCACCCCTTTACTTAAAGATACGGAAATGCTAAATGCGAGAGCCCAGGTATCATGGCTACAACCGGAGACCAACGATCGTGTCACCCTCTCAGTGGCAAAATTCATAGGCGCGATAATCAAATATAAGAGAAATAATACTAAGGTCTTTTAAAATATATTCCTGGGTCCTGATTTCTGCTTAAGGTGATAGCCGTATGAGCAGTACTGGATAGATAGATAGACCAGATGTCTGAGCAGTTTCCTGGAGAACGTGAGGCACGGTTTTTCTGCATCGTTCGTAGGAAAGGTGGGTTGTAGAGGATTCTTAATTCTCAGTCCCTTAGGCATAAAATGTCCAGGTGTTTGCATTTTGTAAGAAAGGAATCAATCAGTCTGTACCTGCGTGAGTTTCTTTGTAAGGCTGATGGCGTTCCATTCCATGCATGAAAGAGGGAGGGGGGGGAAACCTGCCGCATTTTAAATCTAATATACATATTGCTTTAGTGCGATCACAGTGAAGATCCACCTGGGAGTGAATTTCCATCACTTGTTCTTCTTGCATAAGAAAAAGAGATTGCAAGCATTATAAAACGTAGTGTTCCGATACGCCGCTTGCGCTCTGGCCGGTGACGCTGGCCGGCCACTTTTGAACTGTGCCACTAACAGCTGCAGGCCTTTGCAGGTGATCGCAACTCCTCTCTGCAGCCTGAAATGAAGATGAAGAAGAAGGTGAAGGTGAGGAGTCCAATGAGGAAAGGCTGAAGGAGGCTGGGTATGTTTAGCCTGGAGAGGAGACGACTGAGAGGTGATAGGAGAACCATCTTTGAGGACTTGAAGGGCTGTCATCTAGAGAGGATGGTGTGGAGCTGTTTTCTGTTGCCCCAGAAGGTCGGACCAGAACCAACGGGTCGAAATTGAATCTGAAGAGTTTTCGGCTCAATATGAGGAAGAACTTCCTGACAGTGTGAGCAGTTCCTCTTGGAGAAACGACAGCTGAGGGGTGACGTGATCGAGGTTTACAAGATCATGCATGGGACAGAGCAGGTTGAGAAAGAAGTACTTTTCTCCCTTTCTCACAAGACAAGAACTCGTGGGCACTCCATGAAATTGCTGAGCAGTCGGATTAGAACAGATAAAAGGAAGTCCTTCTTCACCCAAAGAGTGATGAACACATGGAATTCACTGCCATAGGAGGTGGTGGCAGCTGCAAGCATGGACGGCTTCAGGAGGGAATTAGATAAGTACATGGAGCAGAAGTCCATCAGTAGCTATTAGCCACAAGGTATAGATAGGAAATCTCAGTCTGGGGCAGATGATGCACTCTATTCTTGGTGCTGGAGGGGGCAGCAGTGGGAGGGCTTCTGGTGTCCTGGCCCCACTGCTGGACCTCCTGATGGCACCTGGTATTTCTGGCCACTGTGTGACAGAGTGTTGGACTGGATGGGCCATTGGCCTGATTCAACATTGGCTTCCCTTATGTTCTGTTATGTTCTTATGAACGGGCTTCCTCAAAAGGTGGTGGGTTCTCCTCCTTGGGAGGTGTTCAGACAGGGGCTGGATGGCCATCTGACAGCAATGCGGATTGTGTGAACTCGGGCAGATCACGAGAAGGGAGGGCAGGAAGGGTCGCCTCAGTGCTTAGTTCTTGCGGCCCTTTCTCGCACACCCAGGGGAATGCAGATTGTCACTTTGGGGTCAGGAAGCCATTTTTCTCCGGGCCAGTTTGGCCATGGATCCTGGAGGGGTTTTTGTCATCTTCTGGGTGTGGAACAGGGGTCACTGGCGATGTGGAGGGGGGGAGGTATTTGTGAATTTCCTGCATTGTGCAGGGGGTTGGACTGGATGACCTCAGAGGTCCCTTCTACGATTCTAAGAAGAGGAGGAGGAGGAGGAGATTGGATTTATTCCCCGCCCTTCACTACCCGAAGGAGTCTCAGAGCAGCACAGGGGAACTGATCTCTATTGCCCGGAGATCAGAATTCTCCAGGCCCTACCTGGAGGCCGGCAACTCTGAATCCCAGCCACAAAGAAATGAATAATTCCAGCTGTCTTTCCGTGTTAGCCTGCAGACACAAAATAAAAGTGGAGTCCAGTGACGCCTTTGAGAGAAACAGAATTTATCCCGGTTAATTAATTTAATCCCCCAAATCTTACGCCAGAAAGTGGCACCGGATTCTTGCTTTCTTCTAAATACAAGTCAGCTTGCTGTCTTTCCGCTGCCCTTTTGATCAGGAAGAGAGCAGCTAATAAAAATATCTGTATATTGGCTCCGGGCCATGCCAAACACCACGAAAGCCATCGGAACGAGCTGAGCTAGTTTCTTTCATTGGCTACCTGGCACCTCTAAGGGAGTGGATCTGTTTGCGTTCATCCCTTGTGTTCATCCCTTGGCAGAGCCGGTTTGGTGTAGTGGTTAAGTGCGCGGACTCTAATCTGGGAAAACTGGGTTTGGTTCCCTATTCCTCCACATGCAGCTGCTGGATGACCTTGGGCAAGCCATAGTTCTGTCAGAGCTGTTCTCTCAAGGGCAGTCCTGGAAAGCGCTCCCTCAGCCCCACCTAGAAGAAGAAGAGATTGGATTTATACCCCGCCCTTCACTTGGAGTCTCAGAGCGGCTTACAAACTCCTTTCCCTTCCCCTCCCCGCAACAGACACCCTGTGAGGGAGGTGGGGCTGAGAGAACTCTAACACAAATTGCTCTTTTTCAAGAACAGCTGTGCCAGAGTTTGTGACTGACCCAAGGTCACATCAGCAGGTGCAAGTGGAGGAGTGGGGAATCAAACCCGGTTCTCCCAGATTAGAGTCCGCACACTTAACCACTATACCAAACAGGGTGTCTGTCGTGGGGAGGGGAATGGAAAGGAGCTTGTAAGATGCTCTGAGACCCTGAGTGAAGGGTGGGGTATAAATCCAATCTCCTCCTCCTCCTCCTCCTCCTCCTCCTCCTCCTCCTCCTCCTCCTCCTCCTCCTCTTCTTCTTCTCCTCCTCCTCCTCCTCCTCCTCCTCCTCCTCCTCCTCCTCCTCCTCCTCCTCTGGCACTTCCTTTCCCCCTGGAACAATGTTAATATAACATTAGAGGAGCAGTGGTCCATCTCCTCCAGCAACAGTGGCCAATGACCGGACAGACAATGAAAATGGACCCTCTGCGGCTCCCCCCTTTGGCATCAAGTCACAGCTGACTGATGGTGGCCCCCGGGGGGGTCCAAGGCCAGAGAGGAGCAGAGGCAGTTTGCCATTGCCTGCCTGTGTATAGCAACCCCGGATTTCCTAGGTGGTCTCCCATCCAAGCCCTAACCAGGGCTGATCCCTACTTAGCTTCTGAGATTTGACCATTGTGAGCTACCGGTGTTAAAGCTGTGCGCGAGCCATTTGGCTGCTGCGTAAGTGACTTTGGTCTGGAGCCGTCTGTCCTGAGCAGAGACAAAAAAATGTGTGAGCCGGAGGCTAAAAAACCTGCAAGCTAGCTCACGTCAACTCAGCTTAGAGGGAACACTGATCGCAGGCACGCTCTCTGCCCTGGCTCCACTAGGCCAGCCGCCAAAGGGGCTGCTGCCAAAGACGTGCTGTCCTGTTTGGATCTCACACCCCTTGCTGAAATTTGGAGCCCCTTCGCGAGGTACAAAGAGAGCCCAGGGGAGGGCTGGGCTGGAGCGTGTCCTCCTGTCACCTCCGGGCCTCTTGGAAAGGCAAATGCTCCGAATCCCGTGTCTTCTGCTGGACCCAAAGGAGGACTTACATAAGAACATAAGAGAAGCCACCTGTTGAATCAGGCCAATGACCTATCTAGTCCAACCCTCTGTGTCACACAGTGGCCAAAAATACCAGGTGCCGTCAGGAGGTCCACCAGTGGGGCCAGGACACCAGAAGCCCTCCCACTGTTGACCCCCCCCCAAGCACCAAGAATACAGAGCATCCCTGCCCCAGACTGAGAGTTCCTATAAGAACATAAGAGCAGCCAATGCTGGATCAGGCCAATGGCCCATCAAGTCCAACACTCTGTCACACAGTGGCCAAAAATACCAGGGGCCATCAGGAAGTCCAGCAGTGGGGCCAGGACACCAGAAGCCCTCCCACTCTTGTCCCCCACCCCGGCACCAAGAATAGAGTGCATCACCTGCCCCAGACATGAGAGTTCCCATCTGATACCTTGTGGCTAATAGCCACGGATGGACTTCTGCTCCATATGTTTATCTAATTCCCTCTTGAAACTGTCCATGCTTGTAGCTGCCACCACCTCCTGTGGCAGTGAGTTCCACTGTGTTAATCACTCTTTGGGTGAGAGAAGGACTTCCCTTGTATCTGTTCTAACCTGACCACTCAGCAATTTCATTGAGTGCCCACGAGTTCTTGTATTATGAGAAAGGGAGAAAAGGACTTCTTTTTCAACCTGCTCTATCCCTTGCAAGCCCTGAGTCCGCACGGTCACAAGTAAGTCCCCCCGTCTTGGCCCAGAGGTAGGGTTACCAGCCTCCGGGTGGGGTCTTATTATATACTGGGCTTGAGGCAGCTTCTCTCGAAATTGATTTCTTTATTCAGCTCAGAACGCAACAACCCACACAGAGAACAATCCCACTTATATACGGTTCGGAACAAGCTGAACCACACCCCTAGAATACTAAGGTCCAATCACGAGTGAGCGCTTAGGACCAATAGGGGTTGTTCCCGCCGAAAAGCCGTCGTCTCTCTTGATCGGTCCGTTCCACAACATCAGCCAATCAGGCTCATTCTCCATTCAGGCTGTCTACATAAGGTAATACGTAACGGGTCTGGAGATCTCCTGGAATTACAACTGATGTCCTGACGACAGAGATCAGCTCCCCCTGGAGAAAATGGCCGCTTTGGAGGGTGGACTCTGTGGCATCGGACCCCGCTGAAGCTCCTCCCCTCCCCAGACCCCTCCCTCCTCAGGCTCCACCCCCAAAATCTCCAGGAATTTCCCAACCCGGAGTTAGCAGCCCTGTCTGTCACCCAGAAAGGTGGTCACCTCTGAAGTAGTGCCCACCACAGCAAGGGCTAGAGTTGCCAACCTCCAGGTGTGGGCTGGAGAGCTCTTGGAGTGACCACTGATCTCCAGGCAACAGAGAGCAGTTCCCCTGGAGAAAATGGCCGCTTCGGAAGGCGGGGCATTCTACCCCCTGGAAGCCCCTCCCCAAGCCCTGCCCTCCTCAGCGAGGCTCCCTCTAAGCCGCGGAGTCTTGTGAGCAAAAGTCCTGCTTCGCGAGCGACTGGCATTAAAAGTTTGCTCTGGAGCCATCCCTTCCTGAGCGAAGACAAAAAAATGTGTGAGTCGGAGGCTAAAAAAACTGTGAGCTAGCCCACACTAACTCAGCTTAGAGGGAACACTGCTCCTCAGGTATTTCCCAACCTGGAGCTGGCAACCTTAGCAAGGGTATACATTGTCTAAAAGCACTGGAAGAAACAATCCGGAAACAATCCATAGACAAAAGAACCTCCTCAGGAAAACTCCTCCATTAGCATGTTCACAGCCTGGGGAACTCCTACAAGATAATGACTCAGCCCTACCCCACCTTCCTGAGTAGATATAAATTACCTGCCTACCATTTTTCTTCTCTCCTTGACACAGAGAGTCCTCCATCTTTCTGTGTGATACCTCTGAGGATGCCAGTCACAGCTGCTGGCGAAACATCAGGTCCTACAATGCCAAGACAATGGCCACACAACCCGGAAAATCTACAACAACTAAAGAAACCACTGAAAGAAAGTTTACTTCCCTCCCCTTCGTCGTCGTCTTCTTCTTCACAACTCCACCCGTCCATGCACATTTCTGCAGATTTAATTTGGCAAACTGATCACTGGCAAATCTGTCAATTAATTGGCTGCAATCTCTGTGAAATTTAAGGCCGTTTTCATGGTGTTGTTCACTGTGTAATTACATCGGTTTTTATTGCGTTTTGTAAACTGGCTTTATCGTCCCATAATTAATATACAGTTTCAACTCATTGTTCTCCAGTCTTGTAATCCCACTTTTATAGTTTCTGTTAGGCTGTGTTCTGTAGGGCGGTGTTCACGAAGTTTGCCAGTCGAGTTGATTGGGTCGTCGGTTCGGTTCATGGTTGGCACTCTGTTCTGAGCTGAGTGACGGCAGTGAGAAAAGTGATCAATCAAATAAATACATAAATAAATATAACTGACCAATGGTTCTATTGGAGTGAGCGACTCAACATGCCTGGACAGTGGGAGGCGCTACATCACTCAAAGGGTGTATAGGTCTGTCATGACCCCTGTGGGTTGCCACCTTCAGCTGCCACCACTCTGGACTTCGGGTCCCTTGAGAAGGCCCAGAGTAGCCTCCCAAGCCCAACCAATATGCCCCTTTTAAAGCCGAGAACTATAGGCGTGATGACCAGGCAGAGAACAATTAAACAAATGGTTTATGAATACAGTGCTGGGGGCAAGGCAAACAAGACAAGGTAATTTAAAATATATAACAGTGTTCAAAGGCAAAATAAACAAATCTAACGCAACTATGTATTTCTTCTTAACTGGTTACTACTTCAAGGCCCAGAGCCTCCTTATACCAGGCCTGTGCCTGTACTCACTGTCTCTCAGACCAGACTGTCCCCTCAGTTTAACTCAGTGAGAAGGAAGATCGCAGAAGAGAAAAGAACGCAGTTTCACTTCACAAAGCTTAAGTTACAATCTCCTCACACAATCCCTGGACACCGATTGGGTACAACCGTCGCTAAGCATTATGGGGATTGTAGGCTGCCTGCTTTCCACTCCCACACAGGTTTCTTGGGCCTAGGCCTCTAGGCCTCGTCTCCCAGTCCTACACAGATCATGACAAGGTGTCATGTCCTTGAATGGGATGCCTCTCTTTGTCTTAACCTGGGAATTTCACTCTGACCTCCCCTCTTCACATGGCCTTCCATGGAGACATACGTCTCTGCAGGTCTCTCCTGTAGATACAGTGCTGTCATATTCCCACACACGTGACACTGGACAAGCTGCCCATTTGTGAAAGGAAAAGTCCTCTTTAGATGAGGCCTCTCTCTCTCTTCTTTCTACTGCCACCTGAATGTGACCTGGATCTACTTGAACAGATATATTTATTAAATTTATACCCAGCCCTACTCCCAAAAATGTACGTTTCCCTTTTCCGCAATCTACTTCTTGGGGATTTATTTCCTGCACTCTGTCTCACACTGGGCAGAACTCTGCTATATGAAAATGTTCCCTCTAAGCTCTGGAGTCTTGTGAGCAAAAATTCTACTTTGTGAGCTACCGGCATTAAAGTTGTGAGCAAGCAAGTTGGCCACTGCATAAATGAGTTTGCTCCGGAGCCCTCCCTTCCTGAGCGAAGACAAAAATGTGTGAACCGGAGGCTAAAAAAACGATGAGCTAGCTCACACTACTTCGGCTTAGAGGGAACACTGCCCGTGAGGTCAGTGGGGCTGAGAGAGCTCTTTCGAGGACTGCCCTCGAGTGAACAGCTCCGAGAGAACTTGTGACTGACCCAAGGTCACACCAGCAGCGGCATGTGGAGGAGTGGGGAATCAAACCTGGCTCTCCCAGCTTCAAGTCGGCGCGCCTAACCGCTACACCCAACTGGCCTTGGATGAGAAACCGCCAAGGAAGCTCTGGGTCGCTATGGAGACGCAGACAATGGCAAACTGCCTTTGGTTCCTCTCTTGCCGTGAAAACCCTACAGGATTGCCATAAATCAGCTGCCACTTGGTGACGCTTTCCCCCTGACCGGAAATCGCTCTGGCTAGCCTGGTCTTGTCATATCTCGGAAGCTAAGCAGGGCCGGTCCAGGTTGGTACTTGGATGGAAGACCAGCAAGGAAGTCGAAGGCTGCTGCACAGAGATACCAGCTCTGAGCATTTCTAACCTTGAAAACCCTATGCGACCCCCATAGGTCGGCTGTGGCTTGTGGGCGGCGCTTCCCACCGTCGTCATCCGCAACGAATCCCAGCGGTCGATGACGGATACCTTCCTTATTCGTTTCTCAATCATGCAGGACAAGGGGAAAACGGACGTGGGTTCTGGATGTGGGTTCTGACGTTTCCTCTGACACGTTTTACGTATTGACAGCGGTCACGGTGCCTTCAAAAGTTTAATTACAGCAGATCCAGATCTTGGAATGTCACCGAGAATCTCCTGATTAGAGAAACTTACAGTCGAAGATATATTTTATAACGGGCACTTTTTGTACATGAAGTTATATATTCAGGAACAGCATTATTAAGAGGCCTCCGGGGATGGAATTAGGATGCAATAAGAATGGGATGCGTGTTCGAGAAGCGGCGAGGATGCCGAGAGCGAAGCCGAATGCGAATCACGACGCTTATCGCCCAGCTCCCCAAAAACAAGGGAGAGAGGGACTACTTTAACGAAGGTCAGAAAGGATCTCAGTGTTCCCGATTGCTCTGAAGAGCAGATGAGCAAATGCAATCTCTGACATACATGACCAGTCTAAGGAGAGACCAATAGTAGGGTTTAAAGTCAAACGATGCTTGTATGATGGTAACTGCTTGGTACCGATTAGATCAGGGGTATCAAACATGCGGCCCAGGGACCAGATCAGACCCCGGAGGGCTTCCATCAGGCCCGCAGTGGAACTGGCCATCTCCTGCTTCCAGTTCTGTTGCTGCCGCTGCTGCATCGTAGCTTGCTTCGCCAGACCCTCTTAATCACTCAGCCGTTCCATGTTTTTAACCTGGGTCCCGGACTCAGAACTCTGAGCCTGAGATTTCTTTTTTTAAAAAACAAAATTTTTATTGGGATGCATTCAACATTGTTAAACCTCGTTACCAATACAATTTGAAAAGATTCTCATCCCATCCCCCCACCCCCTAATAGGCTTCCAACACTGCTAATAACAAAAAAGAAAAAATTAAAAGGTAATCAAGTTTAGACTTATAACAGTCGACAAACCAGGTAACAAAATTCAGATACATAAAAACCTGACTTTTTCCAACGTAATTTCCAATAAAGGTACAGTACAATCAAATATTCATTTCATTTCACATTCAGTATCAATACAAATCCAGATTGTACATTTTCCCTTTCATTCTATATTCAGTTTCCATGTAGAATTTCAGGCCTTCCCAGTCTTTTAGATATTGTTCTGCCATTTGTCCATTTAGTTTTTTCGTCATTTCGTCCATTTCAGCTAAAAACAACAGTTTTCTTAACCAATCATGTATATCTGGCACCTTCTCCGCTTTCCATTATTGAGCAAAAGCCATTCTCGCCGATGTAATCATGTACCATAATAGTGTCCTTGAGCCTGAGATTTCTGTGTCGAACGTCGATAAATCAAAAGTAGGTTTGCAGCTTACAGATGTTTTAAGCAATGTTTTTGTTTTAAGTAAAAAAAAAACCCCACTGTGTTTGCTTCCTTTATAAAGTTTTTATCTCCGCTCCCTGACTTTACATGTTACGACGCACACGGCCCGGCCCAACGAGGTCTCGTTTATGTCAGATCCGGCCCGCATAACAAATGAGTTCGACACCCCCTGAATTAGAGACTCTTTAATGTGTAAAACTAGGAGCTGCAGTGGCTCAAGTGGTTAAGATGCTGAACTGCGGGCTGCAGAAGGTCAGTAGTTCAGCAGTTCGAGACCCGAGAGTGCCGCATGACGGAGTGAGCTCCCGTCTCTAGTTCCAGCTCCTGCCAACCTAGCAGTTCGAAAGCAAGAAATTGCAAGTAGATAAACAGGTATCACTTCGGTGGGAAGGGAACAGCGTTCCGTGCGCCTCGGTGTTTAGTCATGCCGGCCACATGGCCACGGAAACGTCTTCGGACAGCGCTGGCTCTTTGGCTTTGAAACAGAGATGAGCACCGCAACCCTAGAGTCGGATTCAACTGGCTTGCGAGCAAGGGAACCTTTACCTTTAATGTGTAAAACTATATGTGATGTCATTTGGGGGTATAAGACTTTTGAAGTCTTCCTGGTTATGGCCGAATACAGCTTGGGCATGGCTGAGGTACTAAGGCGCTCCGCCTGGTATTCCCTGTTTTCGATGCATTAAACAGATATTCATCTAACTCGTCGTACTCCGACTGTGTGTTTCCAATTCGGCCACGAGAGCAGGCAGGCAGATTTGTGCGTTGATCATACAGTGAGCTGGACGATTCCAAAAGCAGGTCCCAAGACTAGAACCTACCTGGGATGTCTGGTTCACAGGCAGTGTTCCCTCTAAGCTGAGTTAGTGTGAGCGACCTCACACTTTTCTAGCCTCCGGCTGACAGATTTTTGTCTCCGCTCAGGAAGGAAGGGCTCCAGAGCAGACTAATTTATCCAGCAGCCAACTCGCTGGCTCACAACTTTAACGCCAGTAGCAAAGTAGAATTTTTGCTCACAGGCGCCCACAGCTCAGAGGGCGCATTGCTCAAGAGCAGTGTTCCCTCTAAGCCGAGCGAGGGTGAGCGACCTCACACTTTTCTAGCCTCCGGCTCACAGATTATTGTCCCAGCTCAGGAAGGGTGGCTCCAGAGCAAACTGATTTTATGCAGCAGCCAAATCGCTCAGCTCACAGCTTTAACGCCAGTGGCTCACGAAGCAGCATTTCTGCTCACAAGACCCCACGAGCTTAGAGGGAGCGTCGCTCCAGAGTCATGTGTTCATGCGCAGGTATGGAGCTTCCCCAGACATACGTACACACTGGCACACAAATACCCACAACCTGCTAATACTTCCCTGCATCTGATGAAACGGAGTCTCTCGTCCGTGGACGTTTATGTCGCCGTAAATCTGTTCGTTATTAAAGTGCTGCAACAGCCTATTCACAGTTCCGGGGTGGGTGTGTGTGTTGAGATCCGTTAAAATGACATCACTGCAATAACCGCGCAAAGGAAGGCTGATTGGGGGGGACGCATCTCGTCCCTCATTTCTGCGAAACCCATTCGGACACGTCTCCCGTCTGCGAGAACAGGCAATTCCGCAGATGGCGTGGCATACGTGCGGGGGTGGGGGCTGATCGGCTACGTTTTTCAAGGGGTGGGGGGAGCGTGAGAAGCAAGCCAGGGGGTATTCTGGGAGGGGGACAGGGGATGTAGAGGGAGCAGTCCAATAAGATGGAACGTGGGGTGGGAGAAGAGGTAAGTTGCCAACCGGCCTAGAAAACTCTTGGAATTGCAGTTGATCACATGAACACACGTAGCTGCCTTCGACTGAATCGGACCATCGAAGTCAGTATTGTCTACTCTGACCGGCAGGAGCTCTCCAGGGTCTCAGGCTGAGGTCTTTCCCATCACCTCCTGCCTCGTGCTCTTAACTGGAGATGCCGGGGACTGAACCTGGGACCTCCTGCATGCCAGGCAGAGGCTCTTCCACTGAGCCACAGCCCCTCTTTACAGCTCTCCAGGGTCTCAGGTGGAGGTCTTTCCCATCACCTCCTGCCTGGTCCTTTTAACTGGAGATGCCAGGGACTGAAGATGGGACCTTCTGCACGCCAGGCAGAGGCTCTTCCACTGAGCCACGGCCCCTCTTTACAGCTCTCCCGGGTCTCAGGCTGAGGTCTTTCCCGTCACCTCCTGCCTGGTCCTTTTTAACTGAAGATGCCGGGGACTGAACCTGGGACCTCCTGCATGCCAGGCAGAGGCTCTTCCACTGAGCCACAGCCCCTCTTTACAGCTCTCCAGGGTCTCAGGCTGAGGTCTTTCCCGTCACCTCCTGCCTGGTCCTTTGAACTGGAGATGCCAGGGACTGAACCTGGGACCTCCTGCATGCCAGGCAGGGGCTCTTCCACTCAGCCACAGCACCTCCCTAGTTCCCCTGGAGAAAACGGCGACTTCGGAGAGTGGACTGTATGGCATTATGTCCCACTGAGGCAGGGCTCTTTCTGTAGCAGGAACTCCTTTATATATTAGGCGACACCCCCCTAATGTAGCCAATCTTCCAAGAGCTTACAGAGCTCTTCCTACAGGGGCTACTGTAAGCTCTTAGGGGACTGGCTACATCAGGGGTGCGTGGCCTAATATGCAAAGGAGTTCCTTGCCACAAAAAGAGCCCTGCACTGAGGTATTTCTGACCAGCCGAAAATGTCGGGGTTGCTACAGTCTGTCCCACTGAGCTGGCATCCCTCGGGGTGGCGACTCTGAGCTTGGGTTGGCCAGCCTCCCAGACGGTGCCACCTGGAGTAATTCTGCCATCCCAATCGATCCCCGGACGATAGAGACCAGTCGCCACGGAGACAGTGGCTGCTCTGAGAGAAACTGCTCTTTTTCAAGGAGAGCTCTATGGTCTGCCCAAGGTCATTCAGCAGCTGCAAGTGGAGGACTGGGGAATCAAACCTGGTTCTCCCAGATTACAGTCCACGCACTTCACCACTACACCAAACTGCCACATGTTTTGTGAGTCTTTAATGCGCTACTGGACTCTCGCTCTTTTCTCCTGTGAAGTAGGTTAGGTTGAGAGTGTGTGTGGCTGGCCCGAGGTCTCCCCACCCGCTTCCGTGGAAGAGTGGAGATTCGAACCTGGATCTCCCAGATCCTAGTCTGACACTCTAACTGCTACACCACGCTTCCTCTTGTCTATTTAGACCACATCTACTGGTTTGGTGTAGTGGTTAGGAGTGTGGCCTCTAATCTGGGAAACCGGGTTTGATTCCCCACTCCTCCACATGCAGCTGCTGGTGTGACCTGGGGTCAGTCACAAGTTCTCTCAGAGCTGTTCTCTCAAGCGCAGTCCTCGAAAGAGCTCTCTCAGCTCCACCTACCTCGCAGGGTGCCTGTTGTGGGGAGGGGAAGGGAAAGGAGACTGTAAGCCACTCTGAGACTCCTTTGGGTAGTGAAGGGTGGGGTATAAATCCAATCTCTTCTTCTTCTTCTTCTACCTCACAGGGTGTCTATTATGGGGAGGGGAAGGGGAAGGAGTTTGTAAGCCGCTCTGAGACTCCTTTGGGTAGTGAAGGGCGGGGTATAAATCCAATCTCCTCCTCCTCCTCCTCTTCTTCTCCCCTTCTTTCCAGATGTTCTCAAATCAGCACGTTGCCATGCAATGGTTAACTGGCTCAACATCCCACCCACCCCCAATCCTGGCCCAATGACATCACCGAATTAATTGTGGTAATTAGTTGGACATCCTTTTAATGCCATGCTTTTATGAGGATGGCTCCCCGCCAAGAGCCTTGTGCTTCGCTCATCAAGATGGGGAAGTGGTTTATTTTTAAAAAAAAATTCACTGCAAATGGAGACGACACTGGCGATGACCAAAAGGGGGGTGGGGTCTTCCTCTCCCCCCCTCGATCCACCACACAATTTTCCGCCTGCGTGATCAAGTGGGAGGTGCTCACCGGCATCCCTGTGCTCTGAGCTTGCTTGGGAAGACTCCCCTCCCCAGGGAATGGCGCCTAGAAAGAAACCCTCTCTCGACAAGGAGGCTCTCGACTGAAGGCCAGTCTGGTATAGTGGTTAAGCGTGTGGACTCTAATCTGGGAGAACCGGGTTTGATTCCCCACTCCTCCACATGCAGCTGCTGGTGTGGCCTTGGGTCAGTCACAAGCTCTGGCACGGCTGTTCCTGAAAGAGCAGTTTCTGTCAGAGTTCTCTCAGCCCCGCCTCCCTCACAGGGTGTCTGTTGTGGGGAGGGGAAGGGAAAGGAGCTTGTAAGCCGCTCTGAGACTCCCTTGGGTAGTGAAGGGCAGGGTATAAATCCAATCTCTTCTTCTTCTACCTCACAGGGTGTCTGCTGTGGGGAGGGGAAGGGAAAGGAGCTTGTAAGCCGCTCTGAGACTCCGAGTGAAGGGCAGGGTATCAATCCAATCTTTTCTTCTTCTTCTTCTACCTCACAGGGTGTCTGTTGTGGGGAAGGGAAGGGAAAGGAGTTTGTGAGCCGCCCTGAGACTCCTTTGGGTAGTGAAGGGCAGGGTATAAATCCAGTCTCTTCTTCTTCTTCTACCTCACAGGGTGTCTGTTGTGGGGAGGGGAAGGGAAAGGAGCTTGTGAGCTGCTCTGAGACTCCCTTGGGTAGTGAAGGGCGGGATATAAATCCAATCTCTTCTTCTTCTTCTACCTCACAGGGTTTCTGTTGTGGGGAGGGGAAGGGAAAGGAGTTTGGAACACCACTCTGAGACTCCGAGTGAAGGGCGGGGTATAAATCCAATCTCCTCCTCCTCCTCCTCCTCCCCTCCCCTTCTTCTTCTTCTTCTTCTTCTTCTTCTTCTTCTTCTTCTTCTGTCATTTTGTCGTTGTGCCCAGCACCCTGTGTCAGAATTCCAAAGGCACCCACAGGTTCAAAAAGGTTGGGGACCCCTAACCACCACCTTCCATAAGCATACATGTGGGAGGGTATCTTCCACCAGTGCTGGTTGTGTAAGCCATGTGCCACATTCTTTCAGGTTTCCGGGACTCTGGCAGAACAGCCCACATTTTCTGATGCGTCAATGAGGACTAGAGACTTGATTTCCCAATAAATGAAGCCCAGGATTACAATCAGGCTTCACAGCCGAGCCGCAGACTGAGAAATATATATGCATGCAGCCTCGGTTGGCACGGCACACCCCTCAGATATGCCTCCGGTAACAACTTCAGCCTAATTCCTTCCTCCTTATTCATGCCTCCCAGGTGCATAAAATATTCTCTTCAAAAGTCGCAGCGGGAGACGGCGGTGGAGTGGTTTGTCCCCGTCGAACACAGGGCTTGTGGCCAAGGCAGGTACAGGGCTCCACCTAGAGGGTTAACGTGGAATTGCCTCTTCTTGGACAAAATACATTTTTACCCCCTTTAAACCTAGCAGTTCGAAAGCAAGAAATTGCAAGTAGATAAATAGGCACCACTTCGGTGGGAAGGGAACAGCGTTCCGTGCGCCTTGGCGTTTAGTCATGCCGGCCACATGACCATGGAAACGTCTTCAGACAGCGCTGGCTCTTCAGCTTTGAAACGGAGATGAGCACCGCAACCCTAGAGTCGGATTCGACTGGCTTGCGAGCAAGGGAACCTTTACCTTTACCTAAACCTGTACAGCCAATCACCCCACGTCAAAGAAGGATGCTGTAAAGTCACCTCCATGCTTTTTTTTTTTTTGGTAAATACGATTTATTATTGGATATATCACATGTTCATACAATTTAAACATACCAATACATATCCATTTTTCTTTTTTCCTTCTCCCCCCCCAAACAAGGCTTCCCGCACTGCTCCAACCCCATTAATGTCTCTCTTATTCTGTTACAATTACTTCTAAACTTATTTTCTCTTACTAACGGTAACAATTCATAAAGTCACCTCCATGCTTGAGAGAAGATGGATGGAGTGTAACAACTGAGTTTCAGTTAATCACTCTCTGCATTCCGTAGTTCTACCCGTCTCCCTCCGATTTTGGTATATTTATTTCCTTAAGTTTTCTCCCTGGAATGAAAGCCAAACAAATGGTGACCATATAAACTAAGCTTGTTGTTCCAGTCCAGTCCACACATTTGTTACATATCTTTTATTGTGCTGATGCTAAATTGCTTCTCACCCTCCACCTATAGAGTCAGTTTGGTGTGGCTAATTTAAGGGGAGGCTGGAGCTGAGCTTTCCTGAGGTCACCTGGTTTGGGGGGCTATAACTCAAGACTTCCCAAATCCAATCTTCACCAAATTTAAGAACATAAGAACGTAAGAGAATCCAATGTTGAATCAGGCCAATGGCTCATCTAGTCCAACACTCTGTCACACAGTGGCCAAAATATACCAGGTGCCATCAGGAGGTCCAGCAGTGGGGCCAGGATACTAGAAGCCCTCCCACTGCTGCCCCTCCAGCACCAAGAATAGAGTGCATCACCTGCCCCAGACTGAGAGTTCCCATCTATACCCTGTGGCTAATAGCCACTGATGGACTTCTGCTCCAGATGTTTATCTAATTCCCTCTTGAAACTGTCCATGCTTGCAGCTGCCACCACCTCCTGTGGCAGTGAACTCCATGTGTTAATCACTCTTTGGGTGAAGAAGGACTTCCTTTTATCTGTTCTAACCCGACTGCTCAGCAATTTCATGGAGTGCCCACTTGAGTTCTTGTCTTGTGAGAAAGGGAGAAAAGGACTTCTTTCTCCACCTGCTCAATCCCATTCATAATCTTATAAACCTCGATCACGTCACCCCTCGGCCGTCGTTTCTCCAAGCGAAAGAGCCCCAGGCGCTTTAACCTTTCTTCATAGGGAGGGTGGGTGGAGGAGAGCCTGCCGAAGACTCCCTGTGGCATCTCTGACTCACGAGAGGGCTGCTCTACCACCTCCCAAACTGAATGAACCACGAACCAGTTCGGGAAATGGGAAAGGTTCGAATGTTCGTGGTTCGTGTAATCAAACGAACCACAAACCACCATTTCCCCAGTTCGTGCCCATCCCTACTCTGAACGTATCTTGCTTTGAAAACCCAAGAGATTTCAGATGCTAAGCAGGGTCGGCCCTGGTTACTATTGAGATGGGAGACCACCAAGGAATTCGAAGACTGCTATGCAGAGACAGACAACAGCAAACCATCTCTGAACGTCTCTTGCCTTGAATGCCCTATGAGATTATGTTAAGCTAGCAGCCACTTGATGGCCCTTCCCACCACCTGCCCTGGCCTGGAAAGCCCAGGCTAGGCTGAGCTTCTCCAATCTCAGAAGCTGGATAGGAGACCACCAAGGAATAACAGGGTTGCTCTGCAGAGGTGGGCAATGGCGAACCAGCGCGGCTCACCTCTCGCCTTGAAAATCCCACGGGGTCGCCATAAGTTGGCCGTGGCTTTGTGGCACTTGCCACCAACAGCTGGAAAAACCGAGACCTGGACGGCCCAGCCATCGGATCTCAGACACTAAGCAGGGTTGGCCTCAGTTGGTAGTTGGATGGGGAACCACCAAAGGAAGTCCAGGGTTGCTACAAGAAGGCAGAAGCACATGCGCACATACACACAGTGTGAATGGCGGCTCCGCTGGTGGACCTCCTGATGGCACCTGGGTTTTGGTCTCTGTGTGACATAGTGTGTCGGACTGGATGGGCCACTGGCCTGATCCAGCATGGCTTCTCTTATGATCTTATGTCTGGGGCAGTGATGCCCTGTCTTCTTGGTACTTGGGAGGGGGACAGGAGTGGGAGGGCTTCTGGAATTCTGGCCCCACTGGTAGACTTCCTGATGGAACCTGGGTTTTGGCCAGTGTGTGACACAGAGTGTTGGACTGGATGGGCCACTGGCCTGATCCAGCACGGCTTCTCTTATGGTCTTATGTCTGGGGCAGAGATGCTCTTTATTCTTGGTGCTTGGAGGGCAAGAGTGGGAGGGTTTCTGGAGTTCTGGCCCCACTGGTGGACCTCCTGACAGCACCTGGGTTTTGCCCACTGTGTGACACAGTGTTGGACTGGATGGGCTGTTGGCCTGATCCAACATGGCTTCTCTTATGGTCTTATGTCTGGGGCAGAGATGCTCTTTATTCTTGGTGCTTGGAGGGCAAGAGTGGGAGGGTTTCTGGAGTTCTGGCCCCACTGGTGGACCTCCTGAGGGCACCTGGGTTTTGGCCTCTGTATGACACAGAGTGTTGGACTGGAGGGGCCACTGGCCTGATCCAACATAGCTTCTCTTATGTTCTTATGTTTGAGGCAGAGTGAGAGGGCTTCTGGAATTCTGGCCCCACTGGTAGACCTCCTGAGGGCACCTGGGTTTTGGCCTCTGTGTGACACAGTGCTGGACTGGAGGGGCCACTGGCCTGATCCAACATGGGTTCACTTACGTTCTTATGTTTGAGGCAGAGTGAGAGGGCTTCTGGAGTTCTGGTCCCACTGATAGACCTCCTGATGGCACCTGGGTTTTGGCCTCTGTGTGACACAGTGCTGGACTGGAGGGGCCACTGGCCTGATCCAACATGGGTTCTCTTACGTTCTTATGTCTGAGGCAGAATGAGAGGGCTTCTGGAATTCTGGCCCCACTGGTAGACCTCCTGATGGCACCTGGGTTTTGGCCTCTGTGTGACACAGAGTGTTGGACTGGATGGGCCACTGGCCTGATCCAACATGGGTTCTCTTACCTTATTATGTCTGGGGCAGAATGAAAGGGCTCCTGGCCTGATCCAATATGGCTTCTCTTATGTTCTTAAATGGTGCGTATCCCCTAGTAGGCCTGTAGGGGGCAGCAACACCTCCTGCTCCACAACCCAGCCGGTAGCCTCTGTGGAATGGCCGTTCCTGGCCGGGGTCCATGGAGGATTAGACAGATGCTCTGCCTCTGGGCCTCCAGCCGCCCCCCGCCCCCTTCTCCCCTTTGAAGCCTGAGACGCTGGCCGCCTCCCAAGGCCCTATTGTCGCGGACTGGTGTTTTCCAGAACCTGTCGCCCATTGTCTCCCTCTCTCTCCCTCTCTCTGCATGCATTGTTCCTCTCCTTGCTGCTGTTCCCAGGCCTGGCTTGCTTGTTGCCCAGCTCTGCCTCTCGCTCCAATTACCGGACAATGAGCGATGACGCAGCCCCGTGTCCTGGATGCAGCTGGGGCCCGCCTGGAGCCCACCTTCTCCCTTGAACTGTGACCAGGAGCCCTGCCGGGACACGAGGGGGCCCCGTCGGTGCAACGGAGAGGGTGGGATCGGCTCGGAGGGCATGATCTCACCGGCGGGGCCCGGGCCAAAGCTGCTGAGAAACTTGCCAATTAGGGGAATGAAAAGGAGGGTCCCCGTGGCAGGTGCAGCAGGCATGAAAGCGATGGGGCTTCTACAGGGGGGGGTTTCAGTGTGGGACAGGGACTGGAAGGGCAGTTTTTAGGGTTGCAGCTCTGGGTTGGGAAATTCCTGGGGATTTGGGGCTGGATCAGAGAATCACAGAACCCAAGAGTTGGAAGGGACCTCCGGGGTCATCTAGTCCAACCCCCTGGCACAACGCAGGACATTCTTTGATCTTTTGCTCAGGGTGTGGCAGTGGCCGATTAACCCTTAAGCAGACTAAGCACGTGCTTAGGGCACCGGGGCCAAAGGGGGCACCACAAAACATTAAAATAGATGTCGTCTTGCGTTTTTGTAGAACTTGATGTGGCCCAAGCTTGGCTTAGTTTGTACAATAGATTGTGTCATCATGTGAATACATTTTTGTGTTGCTGCAACCTGCATGGTATATCTGGTCATCAGGTCAAGGACTAAAATGGACTGGGGGTCAGTGTGGAAAGGAGGGGGCACCAAGATGGGTCAGTGTTTAGGGCACCAGGGAGCCTTAAGCCACCCCTGGGGTGTGGTGTAGGGTTGCCAGGTCTTGGTTGGAAAAGACCTGGAGACTTTGGGGGGGTGGACCCGGGAGAGGGCGGAGTTTGGAGAAGGGAGGGGCCTCAGCATGGTACAGTGCCATAGAGTCCACCCTTCAAAGCAGCCATTTTCTCCAGGGGAGCTGATCTCTGTCCGCCAGGGATCCCCTCCAGGTGGTAAACCAGCTCTGTTCGTCTCTTGCCTTCCAAACGCTATGGGGTTGCCATCATTTGGCCGCAACTTGATGGCGTTTCCCACCACCAGCTGCATGAGCCCCTGACCCAGATGGTTCACACTAGCTCAACCTCATAAGAACATAAGAGAAGCCAATGTTGGATCAGGCCAGTGGCCCATTCAGTCCAACACTCTGTGTCACACAGTGGCCAAAAACACCAGGCGCCATCCAGAGGTCCCCCAGCAGGGCCAGAACTCCAGAAGGCCTCCCACGGTTGCCCCCCCAAGTACCAAGAATACAGAGCACAAGAACGTAAGAGAAGCCATGTTGGATCAGGCCAGTGGCTCATCCAGTCCAACACTCGGTGTCACACAGTGGCCAAAACCCAGGCGCCATCTGGAGGTCCCCCAGCAGGGCCCGAACTCCAGAAGGCCTCCCACGGTTGCCCCCCCCAAGTACCAAGAATACAGAGCACAAGAACGTAAGAGAAGCCAATGTTGGATCAGGCCAGTGGCCCATCCAGTCCAACACTCTGTGTCACACAAAAATATCAGGTGCCCTCAGGAGGTCCAGCAGTGGGGCCAGGACACTAGAAGCCCTCCCTCTGCTGCTCCCCCCAAGCACCAAGAATACAGGGCATCACTTGCCCTAGACATAAGAACATAAGAGAAGCCCATGTTGGATCCGGCCAATGGCCCAGCCAGTCCAACACTCTGTCACACAAAGGCTAAAAATACCAGGTGCCATCAGGAGGTCCAGTGGTGAGGCCAGGACACTAGAAGCCCTCCCACTGTTGCCCCACCCCAGGCACCAGGAAGACAGAGCATCCCTTGCCCCAGACTGAGAGTTCCTATCTATACCTTGTGGCTAATAGCCACTGATGGACCTCTGCGCCATATGCTTAGTTATTTCCCTCTTGAAACCGTCCATGTTTGTAGCCGCCACTCCTTCCTGTGGCAGTGAATTCCACGTGTTAATCACTCTTTGGGTGAAGAAGGACTTCCTTTTATCCATTCTAACCCGACTGCTCAGCAATTTCATGGAGTGCCCACGAGTTCTTGTATTGTGAGAAAGGGAGAAAAGTACCTCTTTCTCAACCTGCTCAATCCCATGCATAATCTTATAAACCTCGATCATGTCACCCCTCATCTGTCATTTCTCCAAGCGAAAGAGCCCCAAGCGCATTAACTTTTCTTCATAGGGAAAGTGTTCCAACCCTTTTTACCCTTAAAGTCCACCCTCCAAGCAGGCATTTTCTCCAGGGAAGCTTGTCTCTGTCCGCTGGAGATCAGTTGTAAAAGAGGGAGATCCCCAGGCCCCGCCTGGAGAACCGGAGAAGCCTTCTACAGAGTTGTTTGACTTGCGCATTGTAGCATTGTGAGCTTTGGTTCCAGGAAAAAAAAATCTGCCTGAAGAAGAATTCCTCGAAACACGCAACTTTTGCCTGGGAGGGGTGTTGCTGCAACGCTTGCTGAGTCTCTTTTCGGAAAGCAAAACAGCCCACGACATCGGCATTGATGACGGCTGCATCTCCCATCGGAAAGCAAGGTAGCCTGCGGCGTTGCATCCTGTCTGCATATTCGTCTCTGTAGCTGTGGACTTTTCTACAAGACATATATGGTTCTTTAGGTTTTTGTTATCAATGTACTATAATTAATAAGACACACCAGGGTCTCTATTGTACATTTAAGTATATGATTTAAACGACTATATGAAGACATAGTAACCTATCCGAATTGTGCGTTTTGTTTCAACACGGTGTTTTCCCACGTTTGCCCCACCTGGAGGCTGGCATTGTACCCCCCTGCGGTCCCCGTCCTCCCCAGAGACACCATCGCCTCTGTGTGTATTTGCGCGTGCGTGGAATACAATGGCCGAGGGGCACTGGCGTGCCGGGCTCTTTCATCTTCTCCTTTGCCCCCACGCTAGTGCCAGCCACTTTGCCCCCCCCCCCCGCCCTCGGCAATTATTGTCCTTTGATCTGCCCTAGAAGCGGCTATAATTAAGGGTGCCGCGATACAATGGCATTGTCAGTGGTGGAAAGGGGGGGAGGGAAGTGCGTGCAGAAGAGGGGCTCCGGGCCATGGCAACCCACCCCCTTTGCCGTCCCTCCTCTTCGGGGGGGGGAGCGGCGGCGTGGCCGGCCTTTTCTTCTCCTCCTTCCTTTCAAAGGGCATTTAGTAATCTTTTCTCAATGGGACGAGGCGTTCGTGGCCTACTTCTGAAAGGAGGACCCACCGGCTGGACGGAGGGACGGTGTTTTCCTGGCACGCAAGCTCACGCCGATGTCATTTTCCCCCCATTTCGATGGCACGGGTTAGGGTTGCCACCCTCCAGGTGGGGCCTGGAGGCCTCCCGGGATTACGACCGATCCCCAGGCGACAGAGATCGAACCATAGAATCACAGAGTTGGGAGCAGTGTTCCCCCTAAGCTGAGTTAGTGTGAGCTGGCTCACAGTTTTTTAGTCTCCGGCTCACACATTTTTGTCTTAGCTCAGGAAGGGATGGCTCCAAAGCAAACTGATTTATGCAGCAGCCAAATCGCTCGCTCACCGCTTTAATGCCAGGAGCTCACAGAGTAGAAGTTTTGCTCACCGGACTCCACAGCTTAGAGGCAGTGTTCCCTCTAAGATGCGTTAGTGTGAGCTGGCTCACGGCTTTTTTAGCCTCCGGCTCACACATTTTTGTCTTCGCTCAGGAAGGGAGGGCTCCAGAGCAAACTAATTTATGCCACAGTCAAATTGCTCGCTCATAACTTTAATGCCAGCGGCTCACGAGGCAGAATTTTTGTTCACAAGACTTCACAGCTTAGAGGGAACATTGCTTAGAGGGAACACTGGTTGGGAGGGGGCCATACAGACCATCTAGTCCAATGCAGGACCAGCCGAAAGCATCCCTGGCAAATATTCGTCCAGCCTCTTCTCGAAAGACGTCAGCAAAGGGGAGCTCGCCACCTCCCTAGGCCGCTGATCCTAACTTTGAACCACTCTGACCGTGAAAGAGTGTTTCCTAAGTCCAGCCGATATTAGCCAATCAATTCTCCTGGGGAAAATGGGTGGCGTAGAGGGTGGGATCTAGGGCAGTGGGTGCTGCTGAGGCCTCTCCCACCACCCTCTCCAGGCCCCACCCCCAAATCTTCAGGGATTTCCTAACCCAGAGCTGGCAACCCTATATATAGTTCATTTTATACTGGGAACTGGCAGCCCTGTGACTAGAGCTGCCACCCTCCAGGTGGACAGAAACTCAAACAGCAGAGATGCCCAGAAGGGATTAAGTAATACAAAAGATCAAACCGGGCATAAATAATGAAAAATATATTCAACAGTTAATGAGCCATTATAATCCAAACCTATAGTGTGGAGTATATCATTAGGTACCTGGTATAGAATCATAGAATCCTAGAATGTCAGAGTTGGAAGGGACCTTGCAGGTCATCTAGTCCAACCCCCCTGCACTCTGCAGGAGCGTAGCCGAAAGACAGCCCTACATACCTACAACATACCCGAAAGATGGTCATCCAGCCTCCGCTTGAAAACGTCCAGCGAAGGAGCATCCACCACCTCCCGAGGCAGACTGTTCCACTGCTCAGCCACTCTGACAGTTAGGAAGTTTCTCCTGATATCTAGCCGGTATCAACTCCCTTGTAATTTCCACCCATTGGATCTAGTCTTGCAATCCGGAGCAAGAGAGAATAGATCTGCTCTATCTTCTACATGACAGCCCTTCAGATATTTGAATACTGCAATTGTGTCCCCTCTAAGTCTTCTCTTTCCCAGGCTAAACATACCCAACTCTTTCAGCCTTTCCTCGTAAGACTTGGGTTCCAACCCTCTCACCATCCTGGTTGCCCTCTTCTGGACACGCTCCAGCTTGTCAACATCCTTCCTAAAATGTGGTGCCCAAAACTGGACACAGGACTCCCAAGTATCTTGCATTCAGATATGATACATCACAGTCATTGGTCTTATGCACATTAAAAATGAAAAAGATGCTGTGTCTTAGCCAACACGGGAGCCGGTAAGCATATCCTGTTAATTGATGTATTTACTGTTTTATATCTACTAGTTTCTCAGCCATTTCTTTGCGATAGGGCAGTTTTGGTGTTCCACTTTTGAGGAAGCCAGGCGATACGGCAACTTGAAGCCGGCGGGGCCGCGAAGTGGATACACAAGCGGTGAGGCGCGGATTTTGTGAAGAGGAAATATAAACATCTATATTTGGACTTTCCACTTTTTGAGGGATTTGACTTAGACGATTTCTGAAGCTGGATTAATAGGACTGTTTTTGTATTTGGACCGCGTACTTTTCTGACTACTGTATTGTATGTTTGAAAAACTACTGTATTTACATAGATCATATATCCGGTGGCTCAAGTGGTTAAGACGCTGAGCTGCGGACCGGAAGGTCGATAGTTCAGCAGTTTGAGACCCGAGTGCCGCAAGACGGAGTGAGCTCCCGTCTCTGGTTCCAGCGCCTGCCTCCCTAGCAGTTCAAAAGCAAGAAACTGCAAGTAGATAAACAGGTACTGCTTCAGTGGGATGGTAACAGCATTCCATGCGCCTCGGCGTCTAGTCATGCTGGCCACATGACCACAGAAACGTCTTTGGACAGCGCTGACTCTTCGGCTTGGAAACGGAGATGAGCACCGCAACCCTAGAGATGGATTCGACTGGCTTTCGAGCGAGGGAAACCTTTACTAGATTATAATACTCATGAATTGTTGAATATATTTTTCATTATTTAGGCACGGTTTGATCTTTTGTGTTACTTACCACCTCCAGGTGGTGGGTGGGGCTCTCCTGGGATTACAACTATCTCTCGGCGACAGAGATCAGTTCCCCTGGAACTCCTCATCTCTCTCTTATTCATTTTAGACATTTATTAGCTGATTTTCTACCTTGTGAGCCTCGAGGTGACTTACAGTAAAAAACCCAAAACATAACAGATCTTGGAGTCATAGTAGATAACTCAATGAAAATGTCTAGACAGTGTGCGACTGCAATAGACAAGGCCAACGCTATGCTGGGGATTATTAGGAAGGGAATTGAAAACAAATCAGCCAGTATCATCATGCCCCTGTATAAATCATTGGTGCGACCTGATTTGGAATACTGTGTACAGTTCTGGTCACCACATCTCAAAAAGGATATTATAGCATTGGAAAAAGTGCAGAGAAGGGCAACTAGAATGATAAAAGGGTTGGAACACCTTCCCTATGAAGAAAGGTTAAAACGCTTGGGACTCTTTAGTTTGGAGAAACGATGGCTGAGGGGTGACATGATCGAGGTTTATAAGATTATGAATGGGACTGAGCAGGTTGAGAAAGAAGTCCTTTTCTCCCTTTCTCACAATACAAGAACTCGTGGGCACTCCATGAAATTGCTGAGCAGTCGGGTTAGAACAGATAAAAGGAAGTACTTCTTCACCCAAAGAGTGATTAACGTATGGAATTCACTGCCACAGGAGGTGGTGGCAGCCACAAGCATGGATAGTTTCAAGAGGGAATTAGATAAACATCTGGAGCAGAAGTCCATCAGTGGCTATTAGCCACAGGGTATAGATGGGAACTCTCAGTCTGGGGCAGGTGATGCCCTCTATTCTTGGTGCTGGGCGGGGCAGCAGTGGGAGGGCTTCTATTGTCCTGGCCCCACTGGTGGACCTCCTGATGGCACCTGGTATTTTTGGCTACTGTGTGACACAGAGTGTTGGACTAGATGGGCCCTTGGCCTGATTCAACATTGGCTTCTCTTATGTTCTCTTATGTTCTTATGTCTTTGATTGACGGGGCAGTCAGGATGGCCTCTCCCTGTGATCTTAATTCCCGGACAAGAACATGTGGGAGAAGAGAGATCCGGGTTCAGAACGTCCTAAATAAATAAAACAGAAACAAGGCTCGCTGGGGTTCCAGTTTCCCAGAATCCTCTGGGGCGACCTTTTGTACATCCGTGAGGGAAAGCGGGGTTCAAAACCCGCCCGTCCTTTTTCACACACGCCAGTTCTAAAAAGATGACATGAATCTTCGGCCTGTTTCTCCCGAATGCCCCGCACGAACAAAAGCCCCCCCCCCAGCCTGGCACTTTCCACACGCACCCTCTCAGCCGCTGCCGCCTGCCTTTGAACTCGCCGCTCTGTCACGTAGTGGCAGTGATGCCCGTCCGGGGTGGGGGGCGGCTTGCGTAATGGTTCCTTATGCCAAAGGTGGAAGCGGGCCTGTATATACAACCACGGCCCGGGGGGCGGGGGAGTGAGGAGAGTTGGGGGGTCTTAGCCCAAGCTTGGGGCCCCCTCCGCCTGCCCCGTTTTGCTTCCCCTGACCCCCCTCGCCTTCCACCCCAAAGGCCTACTGAGAAAGGCCAGGCTCCCGACTCTTCTCCTCCTCCTCCCGCCGCCACCCCTGCGTCCGGCCTCTCGGCTCCCCCGGCTTCCAGCGAACCGAACTGACAATATTTCGTTGGCGAGGATGAAAGCGTGAAAATGATCAAGCGAGGCGGGCCGCCTCTGATCATCAGAGGGCCTTTTGATGGTGCCGTGTTCTCCGGGTCCCGGGAACAATGGGCCCATTCAGCCAAGGGAAACGAGCCGGCTTCCTTTGGCCACGCGGGGTCCCGGGGCAGCGCTTGCCCCTAATGACGGCACAGCGGAGCCCCCCAGCAGTGGCTACACCTCCCCCCCAGACCTTCCTGTCCAGATTGCCGGAGGCTGGCATCACCGATGGCCTTAATGAATTCAGCTGTTTGTGTGTGTGTGTGTATCCCCCCATAAGCATGGGAACCTCCGTGTGTGTCCCCCCCGCCACCCGCTCCCTCCTGTATATATATACAAAGGCAGCGTCCAAATTGGTCCACTTGTATCCGGCAGAGAAGAAGCTGGTGGGACTCGGGGGAGAGGCAGCGGCTCCGTCCACCCACTGGTCCAGAGGCAGTTGGTCAAACGCTCGGAGGGGTGCCCCCCAGTCCTCCCAGGCCATGAATTCCTTGTTGTTCCTCCCGCTGCTACCCTGCCTGGTGGAACTGGCAGTTGCCGGGCCACTGGGGAAGGAGTTCTACCCCATGCCGCCCAACGTCTTGCAAGGTAAGACCGGAACGAATACTGGCAGCATTCTAGCCCCGGCTGAGTAACTGGGTGGTGGATGCGGCGCACGTCTACGGATTACAGTGACCGGAAATGGGTACAAAGGTGGGGATTTGAGACCGTACGTCTGTGAACTGGGCCGGCTACGGTTGCCAGCTCCAGGTTGGGAGAATCCTGGAGATTTGGAGGCAGAACTTGGGGAGGGCTGGGAGCTCAGCAGGGTTGCTGTGCCACAGAGTTTGCCCTCCAAAGCAGCTGTTTTCTCCATGGGGGCTGATTGCTGTAGCCTGGATCATAGGGTTGCCAACTCCAGGATGGGAAATTCCTGGAGATTTGGGGGTAAAGCCTAGAAAGGGTGGGGTTTGGGGAGGAGAGGAGAGGAGAGGGACCTCATAAGGGCATTATTCTATAGACTCCACTCTGTGAAGCAGCCATTTCCCCCAGGGAAATTGATTTCTGTTGTTCGGCGATCATTTATAATTTGGGGAGTCTCCAGAACTCACTAGAGTGCCAGTTTGGTGTAGTGCTCAGGAGCGTGGACTCTACTTCAGGATAACTGGGTTTGATTCCTCACTCTTCCACATGCAGCTGCTGGTGTGACCTTGGGTCAGTCACAAGTTCTCTCAGAGCTGTTTTCTCAAGGGCAGTTCTCGAAAGAGCTCTCTCAGCCCCACCTACCTCACACGGTGTCTGTTGTGGGGAGGGGAAGGGAAAAGGAGATTGTAAACCGCTCTGAGACTCCTTCGGGTAGTGAATGGTGGGGTATAAATCCAATCTCCTCCTCCTCCTTCTTTCCTTCAGTCTCTTCCCTTCTTTCTGTAACACAATTGGGGCAGATCTGGGTGTGTAGGCACAGATCCCATGCAGAGTGAAGAAGAAGAAGAGATTAGATTTGTGCCCCGCCCTTCATTACCCAAAGGAGTCTCAGAGCGGTTTACAATCTCCTTTCCCTTCCCCTCCCCACAACAGACACCCTGTGAGGCAGGTGGGGCTGAGAGAGCTCTGACAGAAACTGCTCTTTTTCAAGAACAGCTCTTATCAGAACTACAGCTTGCCCAAGGTCATCCAGCCAGGTGCAAGTGGAGGAATGGGGAATCAAACCCGGTTCTCCCAGATTAGAGTCCACACACTTAACCACTACACCAAACTGTAGTGATTCAGACACCAATGCATCTATTTTGGATCTTTAACCACCATCTCATACACAGACGCAAATCTCTCTCTGCGCATGCTCTGAGGTCTTCTTGCACAAAGGCCAGTCGTGTTGTTGGCAAAGGGAGCTGGTGTTATTTGCTACCAACTGCCTAAGGAAAGCAGCCAAATGTTTCTGGGAAATGCTGGGTCTGGTGACAGAGACGGATCTGGAAGGAAAGGGGGAAAAAAGAAAAGGAGACGCGGACACAACCCAGCCTGACGGAGAAGTTGGCTGGAGCTTTATTGCTAGCTTCCAAAATGCTAACCGGCCTCTTTGCCTTTTTCTTCTTCTTCTTATCTTGCTGTTCCCCCTGGCTCAAAGGCCTTTAGCAACTGCTAAGGGAGTCTGTCCGATCCTCATCGACGAGCAAAAACGAGATGATTCCTTTGAGATGATAAATTCACACACAACCTATCCAGAGGGAGGCCAAATTCCTTTCTCTCCAATCAGACCAGCTTTCACCCTCCAATAAAAACATGCCCTAAGCACTCAAGCTGCTGAGATCCACCAGTACAAACTCTGTTTGAATGCTTGCCAACCTCCAGGTGGTAGCTGGAGATCCCCCTGGGATGTCAACTGATCTCCAGGCGACGGAGGTCAGTGCTCCTGGAAGATTATATTGCTGTCCATTCCACGGTGCTTTAGTGTTAATATTTTCTACCATCTACTCATTTGTCGAACTCATTTGTTATGAGGGCTGGATCTGACATAAATGAGACATTGTTGGGCCGGGCCCCGTGTGTGTGTCATAAAACGTAATGCCAGGCAGCGGAAATACAAACTTTATAAAGGACACAAACACAAAGGGTTTGTTTGTTTTTTAAGCGCCCCTGAAAGAGGCATTTTTATTATTTTTAAGACAACAACGTAACAACATAACGCAAAATACAATCACACAGACAATACAATACACAACACAAGACCTTAACACTACACAACACTCAACATTCACGGGGGGTAAACTACCCAGCGCAAACCGCCTGCTTAGATTCCCTCCCCCTTACCGACCTAAGTGTTACATTCTTTTGCTTCTGTATCCACAAATTCTATCATTCTATCTTATCCATTTCTAATTTAACACCAAGCTAATAATATTCCATCATTGTTATTTCTCTCCATCCTTCTCTCTGTGATCATACCAGCTATAGAAACGTTGCCCCGTGTTTATGAAGGCTGATTCATCGTGTCCTTTCAACATTAAAGTCAGTTTGTCCATTTCTGCTGCTTCCATAATTTTCTCAATCGATTCTCGTTTCGTTGGGACTGCCGAAGAGCGCCAATACTTCGCATACAGGATTCTAGCCGCGGTTGCTATATATATTAACAAGTACCTCTCCTCTCTCTGCACCTCCTTTGGAAGTATCCCCAGCGATAACACCTCTGGCTTAAACACAAGAGTACCTTTTATAATTCTCTGCATCATTCTATGCACCTATATCCAGTATTTTTTTGTAACCTCACATGTCCACCACATATGGTAAAAGGACCCAAGGGTGTTTTGTTTTTTTTTACTTAAAATAAAAACATGCTTAAAACATGAGCACTCTCTGCAATGTTTTATTTAACAGTGTCCGATAACTGACACCTCTTGCTCTGAATTACTGCATCGAAATGTCTGGGCTGTTGCCATCTTGAGTGTGCCGTTCAGGTGTGTATCTGTAAGCTGCAAACCTATGAGGACACAGCGGAAGAACTGGAAGAAGAAGCAGAAGATGGCCAGTTCTAATGCGGGCCTGATAGAAGCCCTCCGGGGGGCTGATCTGGCCCCCCGGGCCACATGTTTGACACCTCTAATCTACACTGTGGTTCTCTTGTTGTATTTTAGCTCCTAGGGCAGGTGTGTCAAACATAAGGCCCGAGGGCCAGAGCCGGCCCATCCAGGGCTCTTAACCGGCCCACAAGCAACTGGTATGGATGGAAATGTAAGGTACTCCCCTTTTTATGATATCCCCATGGAAAAAACCTAGGCTTGCATACGATTAAATACATTTATTGGGGGCTTTTGTGGGTTCTCCAGGAAATCGATTGCTTTCATTGCTAGAAATCAATTGTGTTTGTTTGTATTTTGAGTAAAAAATAATATTGCTAATTGGGTTTGCCTATGTCCTTTAGAAAGTTACTATCTCTGGAACCTGGTGTTACATTTTATGGCTTGATCTTGAAGCCACTGGTTTGTCTTTTGGTAGTCCGTGGTATCTGTAAAACACTTCTCCAACCCCACATACTCTTAAGCACGCAGAGAGTGATTAAAATGTGGAATTTGCTGCCAAAGGATGGAGTGATGGCCACAGGAATAAACAGCTTTCAAAGGGGATTAGATAGATTCACGGAGGATAAGTCTATCAATGGCTACTAGCCATGGTGGCTGAGGGGAACCTCCACATTCAGAGGCACTAAGCCCCTGAATCTCAGAACCAGGGGGCAACATCAAGGGAAGCCCAGAGGAACTGATTAGCCTCTATGTGAGACAGGATGCTGGACTAGATGGACCACTGGTCTGATCCAGCAGGGCTCTGTGCATGTTCTTGTCAAGGTCTTGACTTCTATGCTCTGTGGTTAGATCTCCAGAGGAACTGGTTGGCCACTGTGTGTGACAGGATGCTGGACTAGATGGACCACTGGTCTGATCCAGCAGGGCTATGTGCAAGTTCTTGTCAAGGTCTTGACTTCTATGCTCTGTGGTTAGATCTCCAGAGGAACTGGTTGGCCACTGTGTGAGACAGGATGCTGGACTAGATGGACCACTGGTCTGATCCAGCAGGGCTCTTCTCATATTCTTATGAAGGCCTCTGCTTCTGTGCCCTGTTGTTGGCCCTCCAGAGGAACTAGTTGGCCACTGTGTTAGACAGGATGCTGGACTAGATAGGCCCTCACTGGTCTGATCCAGCAGGGCTCTTCTTGTGTTCTTATGAAGACTTCAGCCTCTCTGCCCTGTTGTTGGCCCTCTAGAAGGAACTGGTTGCCCACTATGTGTGACAGGATGCTGGACTAGATGGACTATTGGTCATATCCAGCAGGGGTCTTCTTTCATTCTCAAGCGACTCAGAGGAGTGTAGCAGAACTGGCTGAAACTGAACACCATCTGACAATGTGGCAAACTGCTGCAAAACTGCCAGAAAACAGCCAAAATGCAGGAAAGTGCAACACCAGAGTTCTGGTTTGTTGAGAGTGCTGAGATTTGCCCAGGGGTAGATTATCTGTTTGGATGCAGAAAGTCCCAGGTTTAATCCCCAACATCTCAAGCTGAAGAATCTGGCAATAGGTGATGAGAAAGACTTCTGCCTGAGACCCTGGAGAGCCGGTCCCAGTCTGAGTAGACAGTACTAACCTTCTGGTCTGATTCAGTATAAGGCAGCTTTACAGTTGTGTTCATGTGAATTGTGGGAGATTTCTTTCCTGGGAATCTTGAGAACCAGTTTGGTGTAGTGGTTAGGAGCATGGACTCTGTTGTGTACTAGCAGAACTGCACACGCAGTCGGGCTGTTATGTGGCCTGACAAACTAGTGAAGCTTCGCTACCAGGGACAATAGAGTCCTAGGATCCTAAAACCCGCCAACTGGTGAGTAGGGATTCTAAAGAGTAACCTATAAGATTGTTATATATGTAAATATATACTGTACTGTGTACAGTTCTGGCCGCCACATCTCAAAAAGGATATTATAGCATTGGAAAAAGTGCAGAGAAGGGCAACTAGGATGATAAAAGGGTTGGAGCACTTTCCCTATGAAGAAAGGTTAAAACGCTTGGGGCTCTTCAGCTTGGAGAAACGATGGCTGAGGGGTGATATGATCGAGGTTTATAAGATTATGCAGGGGATAGAGCAGGTTGAGAAAGAAGTACTTTTCTCCCTTTCTCACAATACAAGAACTCGTGGGCACTTCATGAAATTGCTGAGCAGTCGGGTTAGAACAGATAAAAGGAAGTCCTTCTTCACCCAAAGAGTGATTAACACATGGAATTCACTGCCACATGAGGTGGTGGCAGCTACAAGCATGGACAGTTTCAAGAGGGAATTAGATAAACATCTAGAGCAGAAGTCCATCAGTGGCTATTAGCCACAGGGTATAGATAGGAACTCTCAGTCTGGGGCAGGTGATGCACTCTATTCTTGGTGCTGGAGGGGGGTCAACAGTGGGAGGGCTTCTAGCGTCCTGGCCCCACTACTTGACCTCCTGATGGCACCTGGTATGTTTTGGCCACTGTGTGACAGTGTTGGACTAGATGGGCCATTGGCCTGATTCAACATTGGCTTCTCTTAGGTTCTTATGTTCTTAAATAGCCTATCATGGGTGTGGGTGTGTGTAATGGGTGTGCTTGTAAACTGGCATATAAGCGGCCTTCAGGCTAGCTCCTGTATCTTCTTTTCTGAAATCACTGAAGTAAAGTATGAGCTGAAACCACTCAATGTTGTGTCATTCTCAGTACTTTATAGACTCGAATCTGGGATAACCGAATTTGATTCCCCACTCCTCCACATGCAGCTGCTGGTTTGACCTTGGGTCAGTCCAAGTTCTCTCAGAGCTGCTATTTCAAGAACAGTTCTCGAAAGAGCTCTCTCAGCCCTGCCTGCCTCACAGGGTGTCTGTTGTGGGGAGGGGAAGGGAAAGGAGTTTGTAAGCCACTCTGAGACTCCTTCAGGTAGTGAAGGGTGGGGTATAAATCCAAATCTCCTCCTCCTGCTCCTCCTCCACCTCCTTCTTTCTATATATTACTTAGTTCAGCCCAGAGAATCTTCTCCTTATGAGGCTTAGTTTGGCCCACGGAATTTTGTCTTCATAGGACCCAGTTCAGCCCAGAGAATCTTCTCCTTGCAAGGCCTAGTTCAGCCCAGAGAATCTTCTCCTTATAGACATGGAGCAAAGTGAACCTCTAACTTAACTGGGGAAGTTCCTGGGGGGCCTGCTGCTCATATGGCCTCCACTGGGAAGCTACAGTTTGGTGTAGTGGTTAAGTGTGCTGGGAGGGGCTCTAATCTGGGAGAAACGGGTTTGGCTCCCCACTCCTCCACTTGCACCTGCTGATGTGACCTTGGGTCAGTCACAAGCTCTGGCACAGCTGTCCTTGAAAAAGAGCCGTTTCTGTCAGAAGTTCTCTCAGCCCCACCTACCTCACAGGGTGCCTGTTGTGGGGAGGGGAAGGGAAGGAGTTTGTAAGCCGCTCTGAGACACCTTTGGGTAGTGAAGGGCGAGGTATAAATCCAATCTCCTCCTCTTCTACAGTCTGTAGATTCAGTGCTGTTAAAGGCATAGGAGCAGGGTCTGGCAAAAGAAAAACTTGGCAGCCCTAGGAAACAGCTTTGGTGGGTACTCACTCGTTCTCCAGGACGATTTCGGGCAGCCAGACCATGTCTTCCAGGAGGCGAAAGATGTCGATGCCTCCAAATTCTGTCTTAGAATCATAGAATGTTAGAGCTGGAAGGGACCTTGCAGGTCATCTAGTCCAACCCCCTGCCCGCTGCAGGAGCATAGCCGAAAGACAGCCCTACGACATCCCCGAAAGGTGGTCATCCAGCCTCCGCTTGAAAACGTCCAGCGAAGGAGCACCCACCACCTCCCTCTTGTTCCACTGCAGCATGTAGTCAGTCCATCCCTGTGGATAGTCAAGGAGACGTCCTCCAGATTTTCTGTCACCGACCATCTCTCTGTTTCTAGTAGAAGAAGAGAAGAAGAGATTGGATTTATACCCCGCCTTTCACTGCCCAAAGGCATCTCAGAGCGGCTCACAAACTCCTTTCCCTTCCCCTCCCCACAACAGACACCCTATGAGGTAGGTGGGGCTGAGAGAACTTCTGACAGAAACTGTCCTTGAGAGAACACCTGTGCCAGAGCTTGTGACTGACCCAAGGTCACATCAGCAGGTGCGAGTGGAGGAGTGGGGAATCAAACCCGGTTCTCCCAGATAAGAGTCCGCGCACTTAACCACTACACCAAACTTTATCCTCCTCTTCCTTCAATGAACTCGCGGGAGGGGGGGGATAATATGCCTCTCTTGTATCCATTTTATCCTCACAGCCAGCAGTGAGATAACGTAAGCCGAGCTACAGAGAGTGATCGGCCCAATAGCAGTATTGGCATTCGAACCTGGGCCTGTCAGCTCCCAGTCTGATATTAATTTTCTTTGGCTCTCGGAGCCAGCCCCATAATTCAGGCACCAGACTTTTCTTTCAGCCTTCCGGGCTTTATATTTTAATAGTATTTTATCACCGCTCCTACCGAAAAACTGATGACTAAGCCCTTCGCAGTTTCTCGTAATTTTATTCCCAATGCGTTATGACAAAAGCATGGTAGGATATAAATAAATGCGGGAGGTAAGCCTGGCTGTCATCATTATAAAAACCTCACAATAAGATCATTGCCGAAAACACTAGGCATCGTGGCGACCTGGCGCCTGGAGTTTGTCCATCTAACCACTAACCTGCCATGGAGACAGAAGAAGAGAAGAAGAAGAGGAGATTGGATTTATACCCCACCCTTCACTTGGACTCTCAGAGTGGCTTACTAACTCCTTTTCCCTTCCCCTCCCCACAACAGGCACCTTGTGAGGTAGGTGGGGATGAGAGAGCTCCGACAGAAACTGCCCTTTCAAGGAAAAACTCTGACAGAACTCTGGCTTCTTCACCCAAAGAGTGATTAACACATGGAATTCACTGCCACAGGAGGTGATGGTGGCTACAAGCATGGACAGCTTCAAGAGGGATAAACATATGGAGCAGAAGTCCATCAGTGGCTCTTAGCCACAGGGCATAGATAGGGACTCTCAGTCTGGGGTAGGTGATGCTCTCTATTCTTGGTGCTGGGGGGGCAGCAGTGGGAGGGCTTCTAGTGTCCTGGCCCCACTGGTGGACATCCTGAGGGCACCTGGTATTTTTGGCCCCTGTGTGACACAGAGTGTTGGAGTGGGTGGGCCGTTGGCCTTGTCACAAACACTCAACCCTCCAGCCCGACGTTTGGGTTACAAAACCAGGCTGCACCGCACTTTTACAAAAATTCTTAAGAGAGTCTAACACTCTCCCAAGTATATAGTAGGCCGTCACCAGCTCTTTTAACAGTCTCCTCCAGTCTTAGGGTAAAAGACCAAACCTCCAAGACTTAACCGAGACTTAAACACAAGGTCAAGTCTATAAACAAACCCACAGACTGAACTTATAAGCAAAAGAAATTTATATGGTAGTAGCGGCCCCAAGTCCAGGCAAACGGAATTCACCTTCTGAGATTCACAGAGCACAAACCACAGCAAGCTAAAAAAATACTTTAAGTTTGTTAAGGTGCAAACAGATTTTAAAATGAGACAATCAAACGGAAGGGACATAAAACAAAAGAACCTAGGCTCAACCAGCTTTGCTAAGAACTTGCAACACAGGTGCAAAATTACCTTCAGGTTACAAGGTGTAGTAATCCAACCACAAGACAATCAAATTCACAAGCCCATCCAGGCAGACAGCATGCAATGCCAAAGTCTTGGGTTACCCCCAAACTAATGACCTGCAAGGTCTCAGAGTGAAAACCTTATTTTATAGAAAATGGTAGCTGTTGGTCAGTTCAGTCCTTCAACCAACCAAAAGCCAGGAGAGTGGTGTCAACCTCCCTTGGTTACTATGGCTTCATGACACCCCATAATAGTCATTTTTGTAGAGAAACGAAACTTATCCTGTTAAGGGGCTGCTTGACTCCAATGCACAGGTGCTAATAATTCCATCACTTAGGAATGTGCTTGATTGGGGCTAGTTTCCTTCCCAGGCTTCTAACAAGCCTCGTACCAGCTGAAACCACCTCCTTATCAAGGTCACAGGCTTCTGTATTACCCCTGTCTCTAGGGAAAGGATTCTTCCAGACCTCACGACCTGAACCAAACTACTTTAGCTTAAAGCCACAAGCATGTAAAAAATGGCTTTCCGTGACAGACCTGATCCAACACTGGCTTCTCTTATGTTTTTATCAGCTTCAAGAGGGGACTGGATAAACATAAGGAGCAGAGGTCCATCAGTGGCTATTAGCCACAAGGTATAGATAGGGACTCTCGGTCTGGGGCAGGTGATGCTCTGTCTTCTTGGTGCTTGGGGGAGGGAACAGTGGGAGGGGGCTTCTGGTGCCCTGGCCCCATTGCTGGACCTCTTGATGGCACCTGGTGTTTTTGGTCACTGTGTGACAGAGTGTTGGACTGGATGGGCCGTTGGCCTGATCCAACATTGGCTTCTCTTATGTTCTTATAGGAACTCTCAGTCTGGGGTAAGGGATGCTCTGTATTCTTGGTGCCTGGGGAGGGTCAACCGTGGGGGGGCTTCTAGTGTCCTGGCCCCACTGCTGGACCTCCTGATGGCACCTGGTGTTTTTGGCCACTGTGTGACAGAGTGTTGGACTGGGTGGGCCATTGGCCTGATCCAACATTGGCTTCTCTTATGTTCTTATAGGAACTCTCAGTCTGGGGTAAGGGATGCTCTGTATTCTTGGTGCCTGGGGAGGGTCAACCGTGGGGGGGCTTCTAGTGTCCTGGCCCCACTGCTGGACCTCCTGAGGGCCCCAGTTGTTTTTGGCCACTGTGGGACAGAGTGTTGGACTGGATGGGCCATTGGCCTGATCCAACATTGGCTTCTCTCTTATGTTCTTATAGGAACTCTCAGTCTGGGGCAAGTGATGATCTGTATTCTTGGTGCCTGGGGAGGGTCAACAGTGGGAGGGCTTCTAGTGTCCTGGCCCCACTGCTGGACCTCCTGATGGCCCCTGGTATTTTTGGCCACTGTGTGACAGAGTGTTGGACTGGGTGGGCCATTGGCCTGATCCAACATTGGCTTCTCGTACGTTCTTATGGTTTGCCCAAGGTCACCCAGCAGCTGCAAGTGGAGGAGTGGGGGACCAAACCTGGTTCTCCCAGATTAGAGTCCGCACACTTAACCAGTACACCAAACCTGGAGAGGGAAAGAGTCATTAAAACAGCTTTTTACTGTTTTACTTTTTACTGTTGCATTGTCCTAGGAGGCTGGAATTCGTGGAGTAAGATATTGGAAACGGCTCTCACCTCTGGCTCCACTGAAACGCAGGAGAACTGTGAACACTCTGGGTCGTTTGTTCCTAGGGTTGCCAGCTCCGGTTCAGGAAATATCTGGATATTTCAGAGGTGGAGTCTGAAGAGGATGGGCTTTGGGGAGGGGTGGGAGTCTTGACTCAGTAGCAGACTGCTCGCTTCGTTTGCAGAAGGCGCCAGGTCCTAATTCCAGTACGACTATCTCATATAACAGGTTAGGAAAGATGTTTCCCCGTCTGAGACCCTGAGAGCTGCTTCTGCTTAGAGGGTACAGTACTGCATAAAAGGGACCAAAGGAGAGATTCAGCATTGGCTGGGCTTCCTAGGGTCACATGACAGTCATCCACTCCTGTGCTCCTCCGATCCAAAATGGCACCCTTAACGTCATCTGAACCAAGGTTTAGCCCCAGAAACTATAGTCAAAGGAGTAAAAAGACGGCTTGCACAAAACACTTGGCCGGACACTGAACAAGGGCAAGGAGCTTGAAATCTGATTATTTACCTTCCCGTCCAACTGGTCTTGTATTATGAGCTTATGTGATGATCATGCTCTTATATTGCAATCTTAATTTAATGCTGTTTAAATATATCCCGGATTTTTCATGTATCTGTTTATAAATACTTTGTTAGCCGTCCTGAGCTTGCTATGGCGGGAGGTGCAGGATATCAATTGTGTTGTTGTTGTTGTTCAGTCGCACAGTCGAGTCCGACTCTTCGCGACCCCTTGGACCAGATTACGCCAGGCCCTCCTGTCTTCCGCTGTCCGCTGAAGTTTGCTCAATTTCATGTTTGTTGCATCGATGACACTGTCTGACCATCTCATCCTTTGCCGTCCCCTTCTTCTTTGACCTTCAGTCTTTCCCAGCATCAGGGTCTTCTCCAGTGAGTGCTCCCTTCTCATTGGGTGGCCAAAGTATTTGAGCTTCAGCTTCAGGATCTGGCCTTCCAGGGAACAGTCAGGGTTGATTTCTTTTAGGATTGACTGATTTGATCTCCTTGCAGTCCAAGGGACTCTCAAGAGTCTTCTCCAGCACCACAGTTCAAAAGAATCTATTCTTTGGCGCTCGGCCTTCCTTATAGTCCAACTCTCGTAGCCATACATGACTACGGGGAATACCATTGCTTTGACCATGCGGACTTTTGCTGGCAGGGTGACGTCTCTGCTTTTTATCATGCTGTTTAGGTTCGCCATCGCTTTCCTCCCAAGGAGCAGGCGTCTTTTAATTTCATGGCTGCAGTCACCATCTGCAGTGATCTGGGATCCCAGGATATTAATATAAATAAATAAATAAATGGGGCATAATGGGGCCCACCTTCCAAAGTGGGCGTTTTCTCCTGGGGTACTGAGACCAGTTTTAATAGCGGGAGATCTCCAGCCGCTACCTGGAGGTTGGCAAGCCCTATTTGCTCCTCCCGCCTGTAACCAGGGCACCCGCTCTCTCTCTCTCTCTCTCTCTCTTTCCTGTCTCTCCAGCGTTATCCAACCGAGGCACGCTGGTGCTGGAAGCTGCCATGAAGAGCGCCCTGCTGGCCCTGGAAAGAGCCCAGGCCGAACATTCGCAGCAGCTGCAGGAATGTGAGGACTGCGTGCCCTGCCTCTTCGGGGACTGCGGCAACCAGACCGGGGAATGCGCCTGTAGGTCCCTCCTGCCTCGGGTTGCCAATATCCCTGGCCTGAAAGGCATTTTTCTACATTTTTCCCACCCTTTTCCCCCTTTGGCCCTGGTGCCCTAAGCACGTGCCTAGCCTGCTTAAAGGTTAATGGTTAATCTGCCACTGGATGTACGTTTGCCTGCAAGGGCTTATGTGGGTCTCTGTGCCGTCTCGTCTCTCCTCAGCCCCAGAGTCCCCGTCCGGCTCTCTGCCCAGCTGTGAAGCCGTCCTGCAAGCCCAGGCCGCCCCAGAGCTGCCCGCAAGGAACTGGGCCCTCAGCAAGCTCTGCGCTCCTTACCGGCGCCTGTGTCTGGGCCGGGAACGGGGCACCGACGGCTGCCTGCGCCTCATGGCCGAGCACTGCCAGCTCCGCCTACAGGAATGCCGTAAGTGCTGCGCTGACGATACGAGGGATCGCTTTCTCGCACCCCTCTGGGAGACCTGTGATGAGAGCCAGTTTGGTGTCGTGGTTAAGTGCGCGGACTCTAATCTGGGAGAACCGGGTTTGATTCCCCCACTCCTCCACTTGCACCTGGCTGGATGACCTTGGGCAAGCCCTAGTTCTAATAAGAGCTGTTCTTGAAAAAGAGCCGTTTCTGTCAAGGCTCTCTCAGCCCCACCGACCCCACAGGGTGTCTGTTCTGGGGAGGGGAAGGGAAGGGAGTTTGTAAGCCGCTCTGAGAATCCTTTAGGTACTGAAGGGCAGGGTATAAATCCCATCTCTTCTTCTTCTTCTACCTCACAGGGTGTCTGTTGTGGGGAGGGGAAGGGAAAGGAGTTTGTAAGCCGCTCTGAGACACCTTTGGGTAGTGAAGGGCGGGGTATAAATCCAATCTCTTTTTCTTCTTCTACCTCACAGGGTGTCTGTTGTGGGGAGGGGAAGGGGAAGGAGTTTGTAAGCCGCTCTGAGACTCCTTTGGGTCGTGAAGGGCAGGGTATAAATCCAATCTCTTCTTCTTCTTCTACCTCACAGGGTGTCTGTTGTGGGGAGGGGAAGGGGAAGGAGTTTGTAAGCCTCTCTGAGACTACTTTGGGTCGTGAAGGGCAGGGTATAAATCCAATCTCTTCTTCTTCTTCTACCTCACAGGGTGTCTGTTGTGAGGAGGGGAAGGGAAAGGAGTTTGTAAGCCGCTCTGAGACTCCTTTGGGTAGTGAAGGGCAGGGTATAAATCCAATCTCTTCTTCTTCTTCTACCTCACAGGGTGTCTGTTGTGGGGAGGGGAAGGGAAATGAGTTTGTAAGCCGCTCTGGGACTCCGAGTGAAGGGCAGGGTATAAATCCAATCTCTTCTTCTTCTTCTACCTCACAGGGTGTCTGTTGTGGGGAGGGGAAGGGGAAGGAGTTTGTAAGCCACTCTGAGACTCCTTTGGGTCGTGAAGGGCAGGGTATAAATCCAATCTCTTCTTCTTCTTCTACCTCACAGGGTGTCTGTTGTGGGGAGGGGAAGGGAAATGAGTTTGTAAGCCACTCTGGGACTCCGGTGTGAAGGGCAGGGTATAAATCCAATCTCTTCTTCTTCTTCTACCTCACAGGGTGTCTGTTGTGGGGAGGGGAAGGGGAAGGAGTTTGTAAGCCGCTCTGAGACTCCTTTGGGTCGTGAAGGGCAGGGTATAAATCCCATCTCTTCTTCTTCTTCTACCTCACAGGGTGTCTGTTGTGGGGAGGGGAAGGGAAATGAGTTTGTAAGCCGCTCTGGGACTCCGAGTGAAGGGCAGGGTATAAATCCAATCTCTTCTTCTTCTTCTACCTCACAGGGTGTCTGTTGTGGGGAGGGGAAGGGGAAGGAGTTTGTAAGCCACTCTGAGACTCCTTTGGGTCGTGAAGGGCAGGGTATAAATCCAATCTCTTCTTCTTCTTCTACCTCACAGGGTGTCTGTTGTGGGGAGGGGAAGGGAAATGAGTTTGTAAGCCGCTCTGGGACTCCGAGTGAAGGGCAGGGTATAAATCCAATCTCTTCTTCTTCTTCTACCTCACAGGGTGTCTGTTGTGGGGAGGGGAAGGGAAAAGGAGTTTGTAAGCCGCTCTGGGACTCCGAGTGAAGGGCAGGGTATAAATCCAATCTCTTCTTCTTCAATCTCTTCTTCCCTTGTGGTGTTTCCTCTAGCGTTCAAGAAGACCTCTGTCTAGGGTTGCCAGTCTCCAGGTGGGGCCTGGAGATCCCCGCTCTTACAACTGATCCCCAGATGACAGAGATCAGTTCCCTCAGGAGAAAATGGCTGCTTTTGAGGGTGGGCTCTATGGCATTGTGCCCTGCTGAGGCCCCTCCCCAAACCCCGCCCTCCCCAGACTCCACCCCGCCCCAAATCTCCAGAAATTTCCCAACCCAGAGTTGGCAACCTGACCTTTTAATCTTTTTCAACTCTTTCCTCTCAATATTGTTTCCCCCCCCAGAGTAATCACCCCCATGGAGTGGCTAGTTGGGGTAGTCTTGTGTAGAGGTTAAGTGCACAGACTCTGAACTGGGAGAGCCGGGTTTGATTCCCCATGCCTCCACTTGCAGCTGCTGGATGACCTTGGGCAAGCCGTAGCTCTGCCAGAGCTGTCCTTGAAAAAGAGCCGTTTCTGCCAGAGCTCTCTCAGCCCCGCCCGCCTCCCAGGCAAGGCTCCCTCTAAGCTGTGTCATCTTGTGAGCAAAAAATTCTACCTTGTGGGCAACTGGCATTAAAGTTGTGAGCGAGCAATTTGGCTGCTGCAATAATTACTTTTCCCTGGAGCCATCTTTCCTGAGCCAGGACGAAAATGTGCAAGCTGGAGGCTAAAAAACCGTGAGCAAGCTCACACTAACTCAACTTAGAGGGAACACTGCTCACAGGGTGTCTGTTGTGGGGAGGGGAAGGAGATTGTAAGCTGCTCTGAGACTCCTTCGGGTAGTGAAGGGCAGGGTATGAATCCAATCTCCTCCTCCTCCTCTTCTTCCTCCTCCTCTTCTTCCCCTTCTTCCTCTTCCTCCTCCTCTTCTTCTTCCTCCTCCTCCTCCTCTTCCTCTTCTTCTTCCTCCTCCTCTTCTTCCTCTTCTCCTTCTTCCTCTTCCTTCTCTTCCTCTTCTTCCTCCTCCTCCTCTTCTTCTTCTTCTTCCACTTCTTCTTCTACCTCTTCTTCCTCCTCCTCCTCCTCCTCCTCTTCTTCTTCTTCCACTTCTTCTTCTTCTAGCTGTTCCATGGAGGGAAGGGGGGTCTGATAGAGGAATTAAGACCAAAGGGAGAGTCCCTCTGGACTATCCTGTCAATCCAAGAAGCTTGTTTGGTGGGTACTGGAGACAGGGCCTTTTCAGTGGTTGCCCCATGGAGGTGGAACAGCCTCTTCAGAGATGCGTGCCCAGGCCCCCTCACTGTCAATCTTTTTTTTTTATTATTTAATTCATTCATACCGCATCTTTTTCCCCAACAGGAACCCAAGGCGGCTTGCATCCTCCTCCCTCCCTCTCTTTTCCCTCACAACAGCCCTGTGAGGTGGGTTAGGCTGAGAGAGCGTGACTGGCTCAAGGTCACCCAGCGAGCTTCCGTGGCATGAGCCGGCAACCCTGCCTGGCTGGAATTGGCTCTCCTGTATAATGTGTCGATCGGGCTTCTTTGTGTTCCAGGACCCTTACCAGAAGGGCTGAGCTAACGCAGTCTCTTATAAAAATACAAATGTTTCTTATGGTGTACGCATGTTGAAACATATTATGATTAAAAGATAGATATAGCCATGCCAATTCTTCAAATTACTCTGGTATCAGAGATTTCATTGGTCTGGATGTGTGGCACCTCCGTCAAAGGAAAAGATGGGGGCTATATCTATGGCCCAGCATATATACCGATAACCAGGGCTTTCTTGGTAGAAAAAGCCCAGCAGGAACTCATTGGCATAACAGGCCACACCCAACCGCAGAAACTCATTAGCCTGTTAGGCCACACCCCTGACAGCACAGTTCATTAGCCTATTAGGCCACACCCCCATGTTACCAGAAGAGGGGTCCATCCAGCCACATCCACCTTTTGCTTCTTATTCTGTTTGCCTTGTTTGTTGTCAAAACCCCAGGGCTTTTTTTGGAGCAGGAACTCATTTGCATGTCAGGCCACACACCCCTCGTGTAGCCAATCCTGATGAGTTCCTGCTGTTGGGTGTGGCCTGTTATGCTAATGAGTTCCTGCTGGGCGTGGCCAACTCAGGAGCCAGCCGGAACTCTGTTCCTGTGTGTTCCTGCCCCAAAATAGCCCTGCCGATAACATAATTATAAACATACAAGGAAACAACATCTGGTTTTATATATATATATATATGTATTCTAAAAACCTTTTATACATGTATTTGAATGTGTGTCAGTGCAATATAGAGAATGGTGACCACTGAGGAAGGCCCGAAGGGGCCGAAATGCATTTGGTCCTAAAGGTTGCAATTGTTTACCCGTCATATGTATTTGTATTTGAAAAGCTTTTATAAGTCTGATATTTAGATTCTTTCTTTTAATCATAATATGTTTTAACATGTGTACACCATAATAAACATTTGTATTTTCATAATATACTGTGTTAGCTTAGCCCCTTTTGGTTCGCAGTTATATCTTGGGTTGAGTCCAGGACAGACGCTTGCTGGCCAAGGACTCGCACTCACAACACTCCAAGAACCTACTCTCGTGTAGGTGTAGAGGCTCACGCAATCTCCCTGCGCAGAGCCTGTCTCTGTGGCGTGCGTAGGGACCTGGGATTGGCAAGTCGACTGGGGGGGTCGGTTCAGAAGTCCAGCCAAGTTTGAGTGTTATTAAATGACTATCGGGTTGTTGATTATTTAAATTTTGGGTTTTTTGCCAACATCGAGCATGCTGGTTAGATTGTCCTCCTCCATGTCTTGAGCCAAGCCCAGGACTGTTCTGCAAAAAGAGAGCCAGTTTGGTGTAGCAGTTAGGAGCGCGGACTCTAATCTGGGAGAACCGGGTTTGATTCCCCACTTTTCCACATGCAGCTGCTGGAGTAACCTTGGGTCAGTCACAAGTTCTCTCAGAGCTGTTCTCTCAAGGGCAGTCCTCGAAAGAGCTCTCTCGGACCCACCTACCACTCACAGGGTGTCTGTTGTGAGGAGAGGAAGGAGATTGCAATCCACTCTGAGACATCTTTGCGGTGTTCCCTCTAGGCTGAGGTAGTGTGAGCTAGTTCACACTTCTTTAGCCTCCAGCTCACACATTTTTGTCTTCTCTCCGGAAGGATGGCTCCAGGGCAAACAAATTCATGCAGCAGCCAAATCCTTTGCTCACAACTTTAACGCCAGTAGCTCACAAAGTAGAATTTTTTGCTCACAAGACTCCACAGCTTAGAGGGAGCATTGTGGGGTATAAATCCAGACTCTTCTTCTTCTTCCTGGTAAGGAATGGGTCATCTTACTGTCTCTCTCTCTTGTCCTCCTCTAGGGCTGGAAAGCGACATGGACTATTTGAACACGGTG
Source organism: Gekko gecko (assembly GCA_029375565.1). NCBI lineage: Eukaryota > Metazoa > Chordata > Lepidosauria > Squamata > Gekkonidae > Gekko > Gekko gecko. The sequence goes on along the minus strand of JAPDNY010000008.1, from coordinate 144,751,549 downwards.
GCCGACCAGTCGGTTCCAGGTGAGAGAGGGTAATGGGCTATGGTTGCCAGCTCTGGGTCGGGAAATACCTGGAGATTTTGGGGGTAGAGGGGGGGAAGGTGTGGTTTGGGGAGGGGACACTACGGAGATCAGTTCACCTGGAGGAAAAATGGCTGCTTTGGAGGGTGAACTCTATGGAAACTGGCCACCCTCTGGGCGACAGATGGATACAATGACCCAAAACTACTACTACTACTATTTATTATTATTATTATTATTATTGTTGTTGTTGTTGTTGTTGTTGTTGCTTTTTGTAGAAAAAGCCCAGCAGGAACTCATTAGCATAATAGGCCACACCCAACAATTAGCATATCAGGCCACACCCTAACAGCACAACCTATTAGCATATCAAGCCACACCCCCATGTTACCAGAAGTGTGGTCATCCAGCCACACCCATCTTTTGCTTCTTATTCTGTTGACCTTGTTTGTTGTCAAAACCCAGGGCATTTTTTTGTAGCAGGAACTCCTTTGCCTGTTAGGCCACACACCCTCATGTGGCCAATCCCAATGAGTTTCTGCTGCTGGGTGTGGCCTGTTATGCTAATGAGTTCCTGCTGGGCGTGGCCAACTCGGGAGCCAGCCGGAACGCCGTTCCTGTGCGTTCCTGCCCAAAAATAGCCCTGATTATTAACTAAATTTTTACCCCACCCACCCGGCCAAGGCCAGCTCAGGGCGGCTTACACAACAAAATAAAATCCCAACAATACAGCGTCAGATCATCAACATCAATTAATATAAATAACAATAATAACAGTGTTAAAGGCAGCAACATGATAAAGTGCTATCAAAGATCATTTCCTCATTTTGCAGTCGGCTTTTGGTCTTCCTCAGTTGTCTCGGGTGATTAGCTCAGGCAGCGATGGAAGGGTCCGGCAAATCAGGGCTCTCCTACCAGAAGGTGTCAGTTGTTGGTAACAGAGGGGTGGTGGTGGTGGTAATGTTGGCAGCTCCAGAGACCTGGTGGAAGAGCTCTGTTTTACAGGCCCCTGTGGGTCTGAACTGGCAGAGACGGACCAAGAGAGAGATCTTGGAGTCGTAGTGGATAACTCAATGAAAATGTCTAGACAGTGTGTAGCTGCAATAAAGAAGGCCAACGCTATCCTGGGGATTATTAGGAAGGGAATTGAAAACAAATCAGCCAGTATCATCATGCCCCTGTATAAATCATTGGTGCGACCTCATTTGGAATACTGTGTACAGTTCTGCTCACCACATCTCAAAAAGGATATTATAGCATTGGAAAAAGTGCAGAGAAGGGTAACTATGATAAAAGGGTTGGAACACCTTCCCTATGAAGAAAGGTTAAAATGCTTGGGGCTCTTCAGCTTGGAGAAACGATGGGTGAGGGGTGACATGATCGAGGTTTATAAGACTATGAATGGGATTGAGCAGGTTGAGAAAGAAGTCCTTTTCTCCCTTTCTCACAAGACAAGAACTCGTGGGCACTCCATGAAATTGCTGAGCAGTCGGGTTAGAACAGATAAAAGGAAATACTTCTTCACCCAAAGAGTGATTAACACGTGGAATTCACGGCCACAGGAGGTGGTGGCAGCTGCAATCATGGACAGTTTCAAGAGGGAATTAGATAAACATACGGAGCAGAAGTCCATCAGTGGCTATTAGCCACAGGGTATAGATGGGAACTCTCAGTCTGGGGCAGGTGATGCACTCTATTCTTGGTGCTGGGGGGGCAGCAGTGGGAGGGCTTCTAGTGTCCTGGCCCCACTGCTGGACCTCCTGATGGCACCTGGTATATTTTGGCCGCTGTGTGACAGAGTGTTGGACTGGATGGGCCATTGGCCTGATGCAACATTGGCTTCTCTTATGTTCTTATCCCCTGCACCAGTGTTCCCTCTAAGCTAAATTGGTGTGAGCCAGCTCACAGTTTTTAGCCTCCGGCTCACACGTTTCTGTCTCCGCTTGGGAAGGAGGGCTCCAGAGCAAGCTAATTCAAGCAGTAGCCAAATCGCTCGCTCACAACTTTAATGCCGGTCGCTCACAAAGGAGAATTTTTTTGCTCACAAGACTCCACAGCTTAGAGGGAGCTCTGCCCTGTACCCCACTGGTGGCCGGGGGGACGGGACGGGGACACCTGGAACCTTATGGAGACCCGTTGCGATTCCGGGAGCTCTCCAGCCAACCCCTGGGGATTGGCAACCTTAGGAGTGGGCTTGTTGTAGGACATCCCCCCCCGAGCCGTGCTGTGAGGCAAGCAGTCTGCCAAGTGACCCCTGGGGTCCCCCGGCCCGTCAAATCCGCTCCTGGTGTCTGCCTTGCATGCGTCACTGCTTCTCTGGGAGAGGCCGGGCCTTCCTGCCTGCTTCGGTCACGGCTTCCTGCCGCTTCCCTCACAGGGAGAGGTCAGCGTCGGGTGGTGGCGAGGCTCCTGGGCCCAGCGCCGCTCCCCGGGAACCAAACACAGCCTCTCGCTTGCCTTGTTTGCTGGGATTAAGCTTGACAGCGAGAAGAGCAGGGGGAAGACACCTCTCCCCGCCCCCCGCCCCCGCAAGAGACACATTTCTTGCTAGAGGCCTGCCTTTATGTCGGTGCACCTTAATGCCCTGCCATTTAGAATTTTGCAAGGGAGGTCTCTTAAGATACCCAGAACTCTGATAGGGGATGCAACTGTGGTGGAGGAGAAAAAGAAGAGGAAGAGGAAGAATAAGAGGAGGAGGAGGGGGGGAGGAGGAGAGGTTGGATTTATACCCCGCCCTTCACTTGGAGTCTCAGAACGGCTTACAAAGTCCTTTCCCTGCCCCTCCCCACAACAGGCACCTTGTGAGGTAGGCGGGGCTGAGAGAGCTCTTTCCAGAACTGTCCTTGAGAGAACAGCTCTGACAGAACTACGTCTTGCCCAAGGTCATCCAGCCAGGTGCAAGTGGAGGCGTGGGGGAATCAAACCCGGTTCTCCCAGATTAGAGTCCGCACACTTAACCACTACACCAAACTGAAGAAGAGGAGGAGGAGGAGGAGGAGGAGGAGATTGGATTTATACCCCGCCCTTCGCTACTCAAAGGAGTCTCAGAACGGCTCACAATCTCCGTTCCCTTCCTCTCCCCACAACTGACACTCTGTGAGGTGGATGGGGCTGAGAGAGCTCTTTCGAGAACTGCCCTTGAAAGAACAGCTCTGAGAGAGCTTGTGACTGACCCAAGGTCACTCCAGCAGCCGCATGTGGAGGAGTAGGGAATCAAACCCGGTCCTCCCAGATTAGAGTCCGTTCTCCTAACCACTACACCAACCTGGTTCTGTAGACACCCCGTATCGCATGACCTTTGAATGCAGTCATTTCTCCGAGCCTAGAAATCTTTTAATTCTTCCTTGGCTCCGAAATATAGATCCCAAGGAGACGTCACCTCTTCTATTAGCAGGCCTGCCAACTCTTTTAGCTGTGAAATTTTATGCCTCTGTGATAGATTTTCGCAGCCATTCAAATGGGGTCTAGCCCTTTCCTGATACTTTAGCAACCCTGCTTAAAACGAGTAAATTTCGCAGCAGTATGAGGGAGAGGGGGAGGCCCCATTCACATTACCGTTCCAAACCTGACGTCGTCCCTTGTTGGCCCGGTTCCAAGTAAAGCGATACAGGGACGGGGATTCCATACAGCAAATTTCATTCCGCTAATGAGCCGCCTCCGTAGCCCTCTGGCCATTTCAAACTGCATCCGCCCCCCCCTTTTTCGCAGCACAGTCTTCCTCGCCCTTTCCCCCCTGAATGTTCTAAGTTGAGCTCCGTAGCGCTAAAGCAATATAGGCCGAATCTGCATTTGTCTTTCCCACCAGTTTTCCCGCCTTTTGACTCCGTCTTCAAAAAAGCCACCCACATTGGGTGTCGTTTTCACACCTCAACAGTGCTAGCATACTTTCGCACGTCTGCATATGTTTATCGTCCTTCCGGGGCGGCTCCACTGTCATTGCACCTCCGCACTGCTTTAAAAGAATCTTCTCCAAACCACATTCAAACAAGGATAGAGAAAGACGCTGTCACAGCAGCACGCAACTGATTTAAAAATGCAAATGCAGATTCGACCGGCGTCACAGCAGCACGCAACTGATTTAAAAACGCAAATGCAGATTCGACCTATATAGTCTCTCAGTGGAGTCAAGGCATCTCAATGGTGCCGCCATAACACCGAAGTGCTGAAGGGTGAGGAAGATCACGTGGCGAGAAAGGGTGTGGGGAAGGGGCATTGTAGGAAGCGCTATGGACATTTTAAACAGCACACCACAGCGATTCAGAAGCGCAAACAGAGGGGTGAAAACTGAAGAAAGCCGTTTCCCCCAAAATGGTTCAGCCCCCACTTTGCCAATGGTACATAAAATCCGGTAGTGGCCAGTCACTAAAATGGTTGTGAAACATACTGTTCATTAGGATGGACTGAGTGTTTTGGATTTTGTGAACTGTACACAGGACTTGTTAGATTATTTATGCCCGGATTAGGAATTGCATATCGTGTGAACAATTTTGCTTAGGATTTGGAAACTGCGTAAATGGTTCGCTTATTTGTCTATGAATGAATTATTCTTGAATGATTATTATTATTTATCCTTCAATTATTATTGCCTATTGATTTTTGAGGTTGTCATTGATGACACACACAGTTAATTTCTTTTATTTATTTATTTATACTTTCAATTCCTATACCGCTCTAACCCCGAGGGGTCTTTGAGCGGTTTACACAAATATCCATCGGTACAAGTCCTAATCTAGGGCCACATAGAAGGGAGGGGGTGACTAACCTACCAAGCACCGTTTTGTAGCGAGTTGTTTTTCTGTTCTGTTGTCTGCAGACGGCGTCCTCCTGGCGCTGGTCTTTGTGTATATACTGTGTGGATGTGGTCAGACAGCAGCCACCTATAGAACTAAAATCTTTGCACGTGCGCAGAACAGCGATTTCCACACTTCCCTTTAAACTTCAAATGAACACTTCCCTTTAAACTCCAAACGAACACTTCCCTTTAAACTTCAAATGAACACTTCCCTTTAAACTTCAAATGAACAATTCCCTTTAAACTTTTACCCCGAAACTGGCCTCTGTGAGATCCTGAACTCGTCTAAATGGTAAAATGAGCCACCATTTAAACTCTGGTTTTATTAACTTAGGAGCAGAGCTCCACCCATGCGCACACCGCCAATGCATAAAAAATGGCGGACGAAAAGTGGAAGCCTTGGGCTTCCGCGGCAGCTTTCCACAGGGGAGGGGGTTGAAGCATCCGGAAGTGGCTCGACACTGCAGGAGTGATCAGACATCAGAAAAGTACAGCTAGAACCGGAGAATCAGGAAAACACCACTTGGGGACCTGGTATCAAAGTACTCCAGTTTAAAGGGGGTTTGATCTAGAAAGCAACGGCTGGGGACGGTGCGCAGATGTTGGGTGTGTGAATGTGCACATAAAATCCATTACTGAAGAGTGCCGAAAGCGGTTCAAACGGCGCGTCTGAACGCATCCTGTGTCTCCTGGGATTCCAACTGCCTGCCAGGTCACAGAGATTAGTTCCCCTGGAAAAAATGGCCGCTTTGGAAGGTGGACGGTATGACTGACCTACTGAGTACCTGCCCCTCCCCAAACCGTCCTCCCCCAAGCTCCACCTCCCAAATTTCCAGGTTTGCAACCCAGAACTGGCAACCCAATCTGTAACCGAGGAGGTAAGGGGAGGAGGAATCTTCTCTGCCCACAGGTCAGACCCTGATTCGAATCCTGCCGTGCCTTCGCCTCTGACTTTTCCTTTGGTTCCCCTCCCTAGGCTCGTGCGGGCGCCGTGGAGTCCCAGCCCCCAATGCGACGATGGTGAAGGGGAAGATTGTGGGCGGCCACAGAGCCTGGCACGGGGCTTGGCCCTGGCTGGTGTCGGTCCGGCTCAACGGGGAGCTGATGTGTGGCGGGGTGCTGGTGGGGGACGTCTGGGTCCTCACGGCGGCTCACTGCTTCTCTGGGTAAGTCCGGGATCTGGGCAAATGAACGAGCTCTCTGACTCTGCTCCAGGCCCTGTAGCCAGGATTTTGTGGCTTGTGGGATGAATTTTTCTCTGGTGGGGCTGAAGTTCTCAGTGCAGAAAGAAAAGCCATTTAGCCAAGAGAAAGCTGTTATCAGCATGGATCTTTAAATTGCAAGCTGTCAACCACTTTAAATGACAGTTCTCAGCTGCTGCAAGTTAATCACTTCTGCCAGCCTAAACCACAACTCTGAGAACAAGCTGGCAGGTGGGGGTGATAAATTCTGTAGTCAAGAAAGCTAACACTTAGGCAGAATGTAGCCAATCCTCCAAGAGCTTACAGTAGCCCCTGTAAGAAGAGCTCTGTAAGCTCTTGGAGGATTGGCTACATTAGGGGTGTGTTGCCTAATATGCAAAGGAGTTCCTGCCACAAAAAGAGCCCTGAGGAATTCTATGGTCAGAACTTCTAGTAAGCAGGCAAGGCCTTATTTTTCTTTCTAATTTTTCTTCCCCCAACAATCGCACCCTCCCATTTGGCCCCAGTTTCCACCCACCGTTCAGGTGAGCATTGGCAGGCAGGGGCCCAATTACCCAGAAGTCTCCTGCCATAAGTGGGCAAATGGGAACTGTGATGCTACCTCTCTCTTATCTTGTGTGGTTAGGTGTGAAGTAGTTTTAAATTTCTTGCTGTTTCTTTCTCTCACTTAAGGTATCTACTGACTGCCACCAGGAATTTAATTTCCAGTCTTAAATTAACCTTTCCCACAGTAATAGAGAGAGGGAACTGGAACTGTCTAACCTAGAGCCAGTTTGGCGTAGTGGTTAAGTGCGTGGGCTCTAATCTGGGAGAACCGGGTTTGATTCCCCACTCCTCCACTTGCAGCTGCTGGATGACCTTGGGCAAGCCATAGTTCTCTCAGAGCTGTCCTTGAAAAAGAGCAGTTTCTGTCAAGAGCTCTCTCAGCCCCACCTACCTCACAGGGTGTCTGTTGTAGGGACGGAAAGGGAAAGGAGTTTGTAAGCCGCTCTGAGACTCCAAGTGAAGAACGGGGTATCAATCCAATCTCTTCTCTCTTTCTAACTGCTGAAGAAGGTACAGGAAGTCTCCAGAAGAGCCAATCAGGAGACAGTGAGGGCAAAATTTGAAATTGTGGGCAGTCCCTAATCTAGCTATGCTAACTACCACTCCATCAGCTGTCCCTCCTGTATGGTGATCTTCAGATCTTCTCCATAACACTGCACTATAGAACTGGTCTGTTCCAACCACTCCTGCCTCAAATGGTGCTCCAAAGTCTCCCATCTCATGGTGTCCAAAGGTAGAAGGAGTTAGCTGAAGAGAAGCTCCGCTTGGCCAAGGCCTCAGACGTGGGCTGACTGAATACCTCACCCCAAGCTTTGGGGTTCCTTAAGCCCAGGTACAGGTGCCTGTAGCCAGCTTGGAGACATCCCTTTCCTGCCAAAGGACAATATTTATAAATCTAATTCCTGCATTACTCTCCTGACGGGGCCTGAAGGCTTCTCATAAAATAGGATTGAAATGATCACAATAATTTTTTTAAAAGGTAAAAACTGCCACAAAACCAACACAGCATGTGATAGAGGGGAAACAGCAGCAATTTACTTCATCTGGCCTACACCTAAAGGTCGCTTTCAAAGAGCATTAGCAGGCAAATGACAATAGCAGGCGTGATCGGATTAGGTGTGATATGCATAGAGGCAGTAGACATGGAGAAATCAGCATTGGTAATGAGACAGGAAACCTAGGTCTCGATTCGGTCCAGGTGGATGCGTTGTCTTGAGCTTTGTTATCAGCTGTAATTCAGCAGTCTGTCAGGAAAGACTCTTCTCTGTACCAGAGAGCTGCTGTCTGTCAGAGTAGATCATCCTGAACTAGACCAATTGAGTTGGTTAGACCGTGGCGAGGTCTTGCATCTGCCCAACAAGGGCTGGAGCAGGGGGGTTCACTTCCGTTCACACGTGGCTACTCCTTTCCTCCTGCAGAAGCCGAAATGAGTTGGCGTGGTCTGTGGTTCTGGGCGACTATGACCTGACCAAGCCAGACGAAGGTGAGCGGGCGGTGCCTGTCAGTCGCATCCTTTCCCATCCCAAGGTAAGCGGGTGATGCCCTCCTTCTAGCATCCTGCATTGGAAACCTACCCCCTGGTGTGGTTCCTCTCTCGGTTCCTTAACTTCCCTCTTTCCTCTTTGCACAGTTCAACCCCAAGACTTTCCACAATGATGTAGCACTGCTGGAACTGAGTAGCCCTGTGGTCCCTTCAGCCTGGGTGACACCGGTGTGCTTGCCAGAGAGACCCGTGGACCTGAGCCCTGGGATGCTCTGTTACATTGTTGGATGGGGCTCACTTTATGAAGGTAGCTTCTGGGGACATGGTTGGCCAGAGCTCCCGGTGCATCAGTTTTGGCCTCTGCCTGAACAGTGCCTAGAGAGGCTGGTCAAGGCTTGAATAACAGAGCCCACCAGTTTAGCAATCTCCCTGTATTTGCAGATTGGCCCCAAATGGGCTACCATACATAATAGGTGGTGTGTGGGACAGATACATCGGTCTACATTTGTTTGGGGCACTGGCCAGGGGCTCCAGGTTTGCTTACAAGGAGATTTTAATAAACAACAATCAAGCTTACAGAAATAGCAGGCTAAGCTCCTATACCTGGGTCTCGAACGGACACTTGCACAGCGAAACTTAGCCAGAACTTGAGATGAGATGCATAGCTAAAACTAAGCATCTTATACCTTAAGCGCTGGCTATGAGTCAAAAAAATCATTAATCAAGCTATCCCGAACACTAGGGCTGCAATCACACACACTAAACAATCCACTTTCAGTCCACTTCCAATGCACTTTCCAACGGTATTTTACTGTGTGAACTGGCAAAATCCAGTTGGAAAGTGCATTGAAAGTGGCTTATTTAGTGTGTGTGACTGCAACCTAGGAACAGCCAGACTAACTCACACCTGGCCTCTATTGCTGAGAGAAAACAAATCAGGCTTCCTAGATAAGAGCTGCTAACAAGAAGAATATTCTCTTGGGAGCAGTGTGACAGCTGTCCCCTCACACAGCTCTGCACAACTAAAGGTCAAGCACCAGCCTGTAACAAAGGTGGAGTTGCAGAGTCTATACAACATTGCACAGGCCAGAGCTATCAGTCTAGTACAATCTTGCGGCCGTAGCTCAGTGGTAAAGCTGAAGGTCCCAGATGCAATTCCTGGCATCTCTAGCTGAAAGGATCAGGTAACAGGTGATGTGAAAGACCACCACCTTAGACCCTCGAGAGCTGTTCCATGTCTGAGTAGATGATACTGACCTTGATGGACTGAAGGTCTGATTCAGTAGAAGGCAACTTAATGTGTCTTTATCTCTGTGTTGGGGAGGGACTTTGGCTCAATGGTGGGGAATCTGCTCGGCATGCAGAAGGTCGTAGGTTCAGTCCCCAGCATCTCCAGCTAAAAGGACCAGGCGGTAGGTGATGTGAAAGACCTCTACCTGGGACCCTGGAGAGCTGTAAAGAGGGGCTGTGGCTCAGTGGAAGAGCCTCTGCCTGGCATGCAGAAGGTCCCAGGTTCAGTCCCCGGCATCTCCAGTTAAAAGGACCAGGCAGGAGGTGACGTGAAAGACCTCAGCCTGAGACCCTGGAGAGCTGTAAAGAGGGGCCGTGGCTCAGTGGAGGTGCCTCTGCTTGGCACACAGAAGGTCCCAGGTTCAATCCCCGGCATCTCCAGCTAAAAAGACCAGGCAGGAGGTGATGTGAAAGACCTCCGCCTGAGACCCTGGAGAGTTGCTGCCAGTCTCAATAGACAATACTGACCTCAATGGGCCCGAGTTCTGATTCAGTATAAGGTAGCTTCATGTCTTGCCATTTTCATCCTGCTCTTCACTTGGGCTATCCCCATCTCATCAGATCTCAGAAGCTAAGCAGGGGTGGCCCTGGCTAGTATTTGGATGGGAGACCACCAAGGAATACCAGGGTTGCTCCGCAGAGGCAGGCAATGGCAAACCACGTCTGAATGTCCCTTGCCTTGGAAACCCTACAGGGTCTCCGTAAGCCCGCTGTGATGGCACACCACCTTCACTCAAGAAGCTCAGGGCAACTTACATGGTCTGTTCTTGCCCATTTCACTTGAGGCCACAGGCAGAGTACTTGGCTTAAGAGCATCCAGCAAGCGTCCATGGCAGAATGGGGATTTGAACCTGGGTCCTCTAGATCTGTTCCAACCACTACACCACTCTGGAAATCGATCCATCCCTAACACATTCTCCTTGCTTCACAGATGGACCAGCAGCTGACGTGGTGATGGAAGCCCGTGTGCCTGTGTTGGCCCAAGATATCTGTCGTGGCATGCTGGGGAGGCAGCTCTTCACCAATGCCATGTTCTGTGCCGGGTACCTTTCTGGGGGCATTGACTCTTGTCAGGTAACTGTTTGTAAGGGGCTGGGGAGGTAAATACGATGCCAGGAGATGGTCATTTGGCGAGCCTCCGTGCCCTGTGTAGGGATGGGCACAAACCAGCTCTTAGTTCGTGATGAATTTTTGGCCGGTTCGTAGTTCGCAATCTGAAGTTCATGACAGGTCAACTGGCGCGAACTTTCCATGAACTTTCAAGTGGTTTGTGGCAGTTCATGAACAGATACATTTCCAGACGGACTGTCTCTGCCTAATCAAAATATTTGCCAAACATCTAAGCAATGGGGGTGTGTGGAATTCTCCAGCCTTGGAAACACCAACAGGGGTGAAGTTTCCCCGTGAGTTTGGCGTCACTGGCCTTGTTCCTGAGCCACTGCATAGATTCTTGTAACTGCAGCTGTCTTTTTCCAGAGAGAGCACTGGGGGCATCTTCTTTGGGGGGCGTAACTTGGACCCCCAAAGTCCAACCTGCACACAACTTGAAAGGCATGTAGAGGAGCATCAGGGGGAGGTCCCCTGCAAGTTTGATGTATCTAGCTTGCAGAGGGTCCATTCTATACACTCCTGAGCTTGTCATTTCCCCAGAAAGCACTTTCCTGGGGGCACTTTCTTTGGGGGGCCCATAACTTGGACTCCGTAGATCCATTCCTCACCAAACTTGGAGGGCAGGTAGAGGAGAGTCATCCAGAGATCTCCTGAGAGATTGGTGCCTCTAACATGCTGGGGGAGGGGGGTTCCTGTCTCATCACAAACCAAACCAGTTCATTTTGCACCTAAACGTTTGTGACGGTTCATGGCTCAAGAACCAAGCATGCTATGAACCACAAACCAAAATGAGCCACGTTTTCCTGGTTCATGCCCATCCCTAGTCCTGTGCGCCTCTGGCTTCATTGAAGAAATGCAGGATTTTATACATAGCTTGTAATTTGGTACCCTGAGAACTCGAGGTTTCATTTTAAAAAAATGACAATCGAGTTTCTAGTCCTCATACTTCTGCCCTTGTTTGGGGGAGTTCAGAGCCTTCCTTGGCTCCTGCCAAGCCTTTTTAGAAAGTGGGTGGGGCCAGGTGGCACTTTTACCCAGCAGGGCTTCTGGTTGGCTAGTGGAGATCTGATTGGTTTCGCAGATTTTTTAGCAGTTGCTTTGGCAGCACCTGCGACCACAGCACAAAGATCTTCACTGTATTACTGAAGACAAGCTGTGTCAATGCAAGAAAATAATGATATGCTCATTTTAAAAGGCATCCCGTCAAACAGAACTTCTGCCTAAATATTGCAGAATTAGTATTACAGTAGGGATGCCAAGTGTAAGTTACCTTAGAGCAGGGGAGTCCTGCTCTATCCCTGGAGTCCCTGCACGTGCGCTTCGTGCGCGCGCCGCCACCATGACGCCACTCGGAAGTGACGCCATCACGTCGGGACGTTGGGGGCGTGGCCACCAGGATTTGAGGAAAAAACATAGAGTTTTCCCTTGAATCATAGAGTGTCCAGCCCCCAACGTGCCCAGCGTGATGATGTCACCTCCAAGTGACATCATCACGCTAGGGACGTTGCCAGAAGGGGGTGGAGTTCCCCCGGGGCCCGATTTTCTGGGGGCGGGTAACGGGCCTCTCGGGCGGGGGTTTACCCACCCCCGGGGGGACTTGACAAGCCTATATTACAGTTATGCATGGCGTCACTCCCTGATGTTTTGTAGTTAGTTCCGCCTCTTGTGGCAGCCATTTTGTGCTGGGCTCCGTCTTCTGCGGCAGCCATTTTGTCATCATGCCCGCCACGTCGTGTCCAAAGTCCAAGGGTGTCTGCAGGCTCAAAAAGGTTGGGGACCCCTGGCCTGTGGGCTCTCTAACATTGGCACGTTTCCACAATTCTCAGTTTTGGATTGTGATTCAGAAACCGGACTTCCAAATCCAAGGTTCAGAGTAGAAATTTGGCATCAAAATCTGGCATGAGACTATTTTCTGTATTTTTCATACGTACTTGTGTGTCTGCATGCATGCATGTGCATACCTGGAAGTCCTGGCGACCTCTGGTGACTGACCCCTACTGGGGGCCTGGAGGATATTCAGAGAGGCGGCTGAATAAAGCCTGCCCCCGCCTCCCACCTCTGGTATTCCTTGGAAGTCTCCCATCCAAGTACTTGCCAGAGTTGACCCTGCTTAACTTCCGAAACCTGATGAGATTGGGTTTGCCTGGGATATCCAGTGAGACTATTTTCATAGGTAAAATGAGCCATCTAGTTGGACTGTCTGGACAGCTCAGTTCTGGACTGTTTTCCTCTAGTTCTGCCCTTTTGTTCTCATTTTTTGCTTGTATGCATGCCTCCTGTTCAAACACCCAACTCTTATTTCCTGTCAGGGAGACTCTGGGGGCCCTCTGACTTGCTGGGACCCTCTCTCGGAGCGATACCTGCTGTACGGGATCACCTCCTGGGGCGACGGCTGCGGGGAGCGAGGGAAGCCCGGCGTGTACACCCGTGTTACCGCCTTCACAGACTGGATTGATCAGCAAATACAGAGTGAGTGGTGGAGCAACGCTTCTCCCACAGGTGCCCAGCAGGGGGCAGCATTAACAGAATGTCCCATGGATGTAGAGATGGGTTTTTCGGGCATCATCCAGGCCTCTGTGGGCCTCCTAACATGATGAAGGAGGTATCCTAAGAGCAGAGGATATGATGAAATAGCTCTCTTGGTGCAAAGCTGGTGTAGGAAATCGTGGCTGAAAGCCATAAAACAGAGGTGACCAGTTTGGTGTAGTGGTTAGGAGCATGGACTCTAATCTGGGAGAACCAGGTGTGATTCCCCACTCCTCCACATGCAGATGCTGGTGTGACCTGGGGTCAGTCACAATTCTCTCAGAGCTGTTCTCTCAAGAGCAGTCCTCGAAAGAGTTCTCTCAGCCCCACCTACTTCACAGGGTGTCTGCTGTGGGGAGAGGAAGGGAAAGGAGATTGTAAACCACTCTGAGATTCTGAGTGAAGGGCAGGGTATGAATCCAATCTCCTCCTCCTCCTCCTCCTCCTCCTCCTCCTCCTCCTCCTCCTCCTCCTCCTCCTCCTCCTCCTCCTCCTCCTCCTCCTCCTCCTCCTCCTCCTCCTCCTCCTCCTCCTCCTCCTCCTCCTCCTCCTCCTCCTCCTCCTCCTCTTCTTCTTCTTCTTCTTCTTCTTCTTCTTCTTCTTCTTCTTCTTCTTCTTCTTCTTCTTCTTCTTCTTCTTCTTCTTCTTCTTCTTCTTCTTCTTCTTCTTCTTCTTCTTCTTCTTCTTCTTCTTCTTCTTCTTCTTCTTCTTCTGTTGTGCACTGTTGCTGTATTAATTGCTCTCCCAACAGATCCAGCATGGCGTCTCTTACATTCTTAAGTTCTTTTGAGATACTGGCTTATTTTTATGTACTTGTTACAAAATGTGTATCTTACTGTTCTGCCCTTAGAAAGGCCACCAAGGCGGCTAATGACTTAAAACACACATCATAAAAATCCCATTTTAAGGCCATTAAAAGCAACCCCTTTCCAGTACACACCATCAAAGCAATTAAAAGCAGACTTAAAATACAGCCCAAACATTAAAAAAGGCAATCCAAACATTGGTTAGGGATCACTGAGGGAATGCCAAGCAAAACAAGAAAAGTCTTCACACGCTGGCAGAAGACCACAACAGAAGGGGACAGACGAATCTGCCTGGGGAGGGAGTTCCCGAGTTTTGGTGCCACAACAAAGAAGTCCATGTGCTGGTTGCCACCTGCGTAATCCCAGAGAGCAGGGCACCAGAAACAGGGCCTCTGAGGACAACCACAGTGAATTTCAAAACTGAGGGATGGGGGGGATATAATTCGCATTTCCACTGGCTCCCGTCTAACCTCTGGGAAGATCAGTTTGGAAATCCACCAACTACCCACACTAATTGTTTAAACTTATCCCAGAAATCAGAACAGTCCTTCCTCAGGGCCACATTGTCACACTTGGTGCTGCCCTTCCCAGACCATGCTGCCAACCAGTCTTTTGCCTCTCACTTCTGTCGCTCCCTTCCCTCCCCTTTGCACAGATCTGCCATCCAGCCGGGAGCCCACTTGCTTTGAGTTACTAGCGCTGGCCCAGATGCCCCAGGAAAAGCAGTGGGCAGAACTCAGCCACCTCTGTGCCGTCTATGCACAGTCTTGCCCCTCGTCGACCAACCCAATGGCCTGTGCCCGTACCGCAGAAGAGAAATGCAAGATGAAAAGGCAGCAATGTGGTGAGTGTCAGGGGAAGAAGTATGTAATGATTTCTTGCTTTGGTGTGTGTGTTTCTTTAAACGTTTAGTTTGGCTGCTGTAATGTAAGAAGAGTGATAGAGGGAGACAAGTGTGATATGATTGGCTGATGACTGAGAGTGTTGGAGGAGGAGTGTCTAAGAGAGGATTCTGTGTGTGAAGTTTGAAGAGAGATCATAGTCTGTGTGACTATGGGAGTTTTTGAGTCTATTCTGTGTGAATAAGACAAAGAGTTTAGCCTGTGTGGTTATATATATGAGAGAGAGATTAGACTTAGTATCTAAGCCTGTCAGAGTGGAGTTTGGAGTCTGAGAGTCTGTTTGTGACATCGAGCTTTGCCAGTTATATTTACAAGTTCCTTTCTTCAACAGCAGTTCAAAATAACCAGAAACATATTTTGTTCTTTATAAATCAATCAGTTTTTGTTTAAACTTATCCCAGAAATCAGAACAGTCCTTCCTCAGGGCCACATAGTCCCCTGAAGCGCCCAGACACTGGGTCACTACCAAAAGAGAGAGATTTGGAATTTTTAATTCCTGGTGGCAGCAGAAATCTACCAAGTTCATATACACAGAGTGTGTGTTTAAAGGAGAAACAGTCTCTCCAATAAGCAAGGGCACCACAGGGTACCTCGGAACAGGCTTGTTATGGGAGTAGGGTCACCAAGTGCCAGATGGAGATCTGCTGGAATTTCAGTTGATCTCCAGACAGCCAGAGATCAATTCCGCTGTAGAAAACGGCTACTTTGGAGGGTGGACTCTATGGTATTATAGTTCATCGGGGTACCTCCCCTCCCCGAACCCCACCCTCTCCAGGCTCCACCCCCCAAATCTCCAGGAATTTCCCAACTCGGTTCTACAGTTGGAACAACTTTTGCATCGTTTCCTTTGAATTCCCAGGTTTGATTTCCCCCCCAAAAAAAGTAAGTCCTTAGACCTTTTCCTTGCAGAGATATAAGGGGAAAGGGATATCTCTGCAGCAAAGAGGACTAGGCACTTTTTTTTTAAAAAAAAAATGGAAGTTGGGAATTCAGGAGGAAATGGTACACAGTTGTTCTAATGTCATCTTAAAAAGAACAATATTCATCAGCTGGTTTTTATAAAACAAAAAATGCCCTCACTCTGGCAGATCGGGGGACAGGATGGCTTTTGTGGGGATGGAAGGAGAGGAGATGGTTGCTGTGTAGGCGGGATTCTGAAGACCTGTCCTTTCCCACCTACACAGCCATCATCCCAGGTTTGCTGGTATCTTTCCTAAAGTTTTGTAGCGGAGCAGGGTTGGGGAAAAGATAAAAGCCAGGGAAGCCTTGGGAGGTGCATGAATGTGCCATGGTGCTGTGGAGAGTGGGGGGACCTCCTTCCCAAAAGCGTTGCATGGGGGGAGGATAACCCTTGTGGAAATGGCTGGAGATTGATTCCTGAGAGTAGACTTGGCCTGCTTTGTGCTTGGAGTGAATTGGAGACTTTTTACTTTGCTTTTGGGGTTACCCTGAATGGTGAGCGTTCACATGGGGTTGCCAGCCTCCAGGTGGAGCCTCCAGGTGGAGATCTCCTGGAATTACAACTGATCTCCTATATCAGTTCCCCCTTGAGAAAATGGCTGCTTTGGAGGGTGGGCTCTGTGATGTCCAACCCAGTTTTAGCAACTGTAGCTTCCAGGGCAGAACTGGTTGCTGTAAAACATCATACAGACTAACAGAATTTGTGGCAGGGTAGGAGCTTTCGTCGAGTCACTGTTCACTTCTTCGAATACAGCTAGGACGTGTGCCCGTCTGTCCTATATATTGAAAGTGGAGTGATTTCAGATGCCAAATGACATTGGCAGGCAAATGACAATGGCAGGTGTGATTGGGTTAGGTGTGATAAGGTAGCAGGCGTGGAGAAATCAGCATCGGTAGTGAGACAGGAAACCTAGGTCTCGATTCAGTCCAGGTGGACGCATTCTCTCGAGCCTCGTTATCAGTTGCCATTCAGCAGTCTCGCCCCTTTCCAATATACAGGCCAGGTGGACTCCCGTTCTAGCTGTGCATGACGAAGTGACTCACGAAAGCTCATCCCCTACCACTGATTTTGTTAGTCTTTAAGGTCCTACTGGACTCTTTTTTCCTGCTACGGACAGACAAACATGGCTACCCATCTTGTATAATATCAGGCTCTCCATAACGAGCAAATAACCTGCCCAAGTTGCTAGTCTTTGTGAGTGTGTGTATGGGGGGGGGAACCGCAAACATCTGGACTTCCCAGTATCCTAATGACCGCTTCTCCCCGTTGAGTATGAATTGTGTTTCCCCCTGCAGCCACTTTTATCTGCCAAATCTCTACTAAGGCACTGTGAGTTTTTCATTGTGGCTTTGAGTTTCCCAGTTCTTAAACTCCATCTCCTGAGGCGGCAGAGATTTTCAGTTCACGCTGCCTCCACCTCCAGAGTGTTCAGAGGAAGCGCTTTAATTTCCTTGATACTTTGGCCTGCTTCTCCCGGCTTGTTTTGTCAAGCAGTAAAGCACATTGGGGGTGAGCTAGATTGGATTGGAGCGTCTTACAGAGGGAACCCCTCGCAGTTCCATTGTCCTTCCCAGCCGGGATGCTCGGCGCCGATTGTTTTGTGTTTTCGGTTCGGCATTCCTGGCTTAATCGGGTAGACGGAAATTCTCTTCTGCAACACTGATTTTTTAAATTCTTCCCGAAAAGGAGATGCTCAGCCGTGTGCTCCCTGGGTCTTGTTTACGAGGTTTACTTTAGTTTGCCAGCCTCCAGGTGGGACCTGGCGTTCTCCTAGAATTACGTCTGATCTCCGGATCATAGAATGTTAGAGCTGGAAGGGATCTTGCAGGTCATCTAGTCCAACCCCCTGCACTCTGCAGGAGCATGGCAATTCCCCCGGAGAAAATGGCTGCTTTGGAGGGTGGACTCTAGGGCACTGCTCCCAGCTGAGCCCCCCTCCTTCCCAAACCCCGCCTTCCCCAGGCTCCACCCCCAAATTTCTAGGAATCTCCCAGCCCAGAAAAGGAATTTCCCAACCCAGAAATGACTAGGAACCTGGAATGTATGTGTAGAACAGGGGTCCCCCAACCTTTTCGAGCCTGCAGGCCCCTTTGGAATTCTGGAGGCTATCACAAAATGGCTGCCACAGGAAGACGGCGCCAACCACAAAATGTCAAGGAGCGAGATTATAGATAACTCTAATAGCACCTCTTCATCTCAGGCAGAAACTCTGTTTAAAAGCATTTGACAGGCACTAGGAAAGGTGTCCATGGGCACCCACGGACACCCCGTTGGGTACCCACAGTGTAGAACAGTCTGGCTGGCAGCAGCCAACTAGTTGCCCTGGAGGGCCAACCAACAGGGTACAGAAGCCGAGGACGTTCCTTTATGCTGCCTCCCAACCAGGACCGTAGCCACGGCGGCGCAAAAGGAGGCTGGGCCCCATCAGTCATTTGCCACATCCCTCCAATCAGCACCAGGGGCTTTTATGAAATCTGTCACAAGTCTTCCACGTGTAAATTCTCTATGTAAAAAAGGAAGGAGTTGAGATAAAAAAAAGATGTGAATCCTGTTATAAATCTTCCAATGGAGAATTCCCTATGCTTTTGGCTGAAGACTCCTGATTTTAAAAGCCTGTGGGAGAGGGGAGTAACATCTTGTTGGCGTAAAGCCAGAGAGAGAGAGGGAGAGAGATTAAGGAATGAAGGGGGTAAAAATAGTGTTGTGGCAGTCTCAGAACTGCTTTCAGAATTGTTTAGTGTAGTGGTTAAGTATGTGGACTCTCATCTGAGAGAACTGGGTTTGATTCCCCGCTCCTCCACTTGCACCTGCTGGATGACCTTGGACAAGCCATAGTTCTGGCACAGCTGTCCTTGAAAAAGAGCAATTTCTATCAGAGCTCTCTCAGCCCCACCTACCTCCCAGGGTGTCTGTTGTGGGGAGGAGAACGGAAAGGAGTTTGTAATCCGCTCTGAGACTCCCTTGGGTAGTGAAGGGCGGGGTATAAATCCCATCTCTTCTCTATCGGTTCGAAGGTTGGAGAACATAGTATGCCCGGCCTCATAACCCTATCCTTCTTCACACATACCAGGTGGGAAGCCATGGTGGGTGAAGGTAGCGTGTGAGGTTCCTTCAGGCCTCTTCTGACTATGCCAGGTTTGGTGTAGTGGTTAAGAGCATCAGACTCTAGTCTGGGAGGAATGAGTTTGATTCCCCATTCCTCCACATTGCAGCCAGCTAGGTGACTTTGGGTCAGTCACAGTTCTCTCAGAGCTGTCCTTGGAAGAGCAGTTTCTCTCAGAGCTCTCTCAGCCTCACCTACCTCACAGGGTGTCCTGTTGTGGGGAGGGGAAGGGAAAGGAGTTTATAAGCCGTTCTGAGACTCTGAGTGAAGGGTGGGGTATAAATCCAATCACTTCTCTTCTTCTTCTTTTCCCTCAGAGCTGCGCTCCTACGCCCAGACCCTGCTGGAGTTCTTGCGCCGGGCCGAGGAGTTTTTCCGGACCCAGATCGACTTCTCGTTCTTCACACACTCCCTCCCACAATTCATGGAGCAACTTTACCGGCATCTGTTTCCACCTCGGGAGCGCCGGGAATCCACAGGTACTCCCTGGCCTGCATCCCGAACAAGTTGGGTGGGATGGAAATGGACCTGTTCTCAAAAGGGAGCTCACACAGTGTCCTTCAGCTCTGGTGTATGGTTGCCAGCCTCCAGGTGGTGCCTGGAGGCCTCCCAGAATCACAGTCGATCTTCGGAATACAGTGATCAGTTCCCCTGTAGAAAACGGCCGCTTTGGAGGGTGGCCTCTAAGGCATTTTCCCCGGCCGTGATCCCTCCTCAGGCTCCCCCCCAAAATCTTCAGGAATTTCCCAACCTGGAGCTGGCAACCCTAAATGGGTTGCCAACAACCGGGGGAGGGCAACGTTCTGCCTCCTTTAACAGGGGATTAAGGGGATGTTATTTACCAGGTGATGTTATTTCCCTCTCTGCCCTGAAAAGTTTCCCCCACTCATTACACACATTAAGCCTCTATTAAAGAGACAGGACGTTCCCCCCTCTAAGTTGTTGGCACCTCTTGTGGCCACTCTTCATGGCTTCCAAGGATGGGGAAGAGCCGTGGCTCAGTGGTGGGGCATCTGCCTGGCATGCAGAAGGTCCCACGTTCAGTCCCCGGCATCTCCAGTTGAAAGGACCAGGCAGGAAGTGATGGGAAAGACCTCAGCCTGAGACCCTGGAGAGCTGTGAATATGGGGCTGTGGCTCAGTGGAAAAGCCTCTGCTTGGCACGCAGAAGGTCCCAGGTTCAATCCCCAGCATCTCCAGTTAAAGGGCCAGGCAGGAGGTGATGGGAAAGACCTCCGCCTGAGACCCTGGAGAGCTGTAAAGAGAGGCTGTGGCTCAGTGGAAGAGCGTCTGCCTGTCCTGCAGAAGGTCCCAGTTTTAGTCCCCAGCATCTCCAGTTAAAAGGACCAGGCAGGAGGTAATGTGAAAGACCTCCGCCTGAGACCCTGGAGAGCTGTAAAGAGGGGCCGTGGCTCAGTGGAAGAGCCCCTGCCTGGCATGCAGGAGATCCCACGTTCAATCCCCGGCATCTCCAGTTAAAAGGACCAGGCAGAAGGTGATGGGAAAGACCTCAGCTGGAGACCCTGGAGAGCTGTAAAGAGGGGCTGTGGCTCAGTGGAAGAGCCTCTGCCTGGCATGCAGAAGGTCCCAGGTTCAGTCCCTGGCATCTCCAGTTCAAAGGACCAGGCAGGAGGTGATGTGAAAGACCTCCGCCTGAGACCCTGGAGAGCTGTAAAGAGGGGCCGTGGCTCAGTGGAAGAGCCTCTGCCTGGCATGCAGAAGGTCCCACGTTCAATCTCCGGCATCTCCAGTGAAAAGGACCAGGCAGCAGGTGATGTGAAAGGCCTTTCCCTGAGCTGTTTGCCAGTCTGAGGCCCCTTCTGCGCTGACAGCTTTTTCTGGAGAATCCGAGGCGTCAAGCCTTAAGGGTTGGACTTCGCAGCCACACGCATTCCCTCTGCACTGGTTTTTTCCCCCACCTCCAGTTTATTTATTTGTGTATTTTGTATGCATTCTGCACCTAGAAGCAAAACCTGCATTTTTGAGCTAACTGGCCGCCGACCCCTCCCTCCGTGATTCTACAAAGAGAAAGGGAAGGGAGGCAGTGACGGCCCCAGGTCTTTTTGCCCACTAGGCGAGGATACATTCTGGCGGCCCCCCGTGTGGGGTGGGGGTGGGCGCCAGAGCCGCAGCGGGCGGGCCGAGGGGGCGAGCTGCAAATGCATGTGGGGGGTGGGATCACTCGAGGGAAGGGGGAGGGGACCTGTGCCAGGCTCCAAAGAGACCGCGGGGGTGGGGGTGGCAGAGAGCGAGTGGCACTTTCCTGTCATCCCGGGCTGTTCCCCACGCCTGTCCCCCCCGCCTCCTTCTCCTTCTGTCTGGGGGGCTGTAAAGAGGGGAGTCTCTTGCCAAGGGCGGAGCACGAAGCCAGCAAGGGAGCTTCCTGTGTGAGGCGAGGAGGGGACGAGGCTGGCCAGAATGGCGCCCTCGCTGAGCCATCGCCCTAGGCGACCATCTAAAATTTAACAATAACGGGCCAGCCCTGAAGGGAGAGGGAAATCCAGGCCCACACATGCAAGACTGACACATTTGAGAGCAGGGCATCCCCTTGTCCTTTATATTTACTGATTCCTTCTTCTTCTCTCTCGGGCTTTTAAAAAGTTTGCCTGAGCGGGTGGACACGTCCTCTTTTGTCTTTGGAGAAGGAGGGAAAGAAAACAGAACAGGGAGGGAGCGTCAACTTAGCGAGCGAGAGATATGGAAACAGGGGGAGGGCAGCGGGCAGCACTTAAATATCCCCCGAAACAATTCTCCTTTAGATAGGAGTCGCAATTTGAAAGCGGATAAGAACAAAGAATCGCAGCAACAGGAGTTTTGGTAGCTGCGGGGCAACAGCGTGCTGGAAGCCACCTGAATGTGGATCCCTGTAAAGCAAATGCAGAAACAAGAGAAAACCCTGAAACCAAGTGAAAGTGACAGCCGGAGGGAATGCAGAACAGAAGAACAGGACGAGCTCAGAGAGGGTGCAGAAAGGGCTGGAGTAGGCAATCCTGACCTTTGTGTCCCAGGAGTCTGATTCGGTATAAGGCAGCTTCATGTGTATAAACTCCTAAGGATGGGGAAAGGTAGGTGATGCTCTTCTCCGAACTGTCCCCCGTCTTATCCCAAAGAGCAGGACTCAGACCCAGAGTTGGTCATCGCTGCAGGAGGAGGAGGAGGAGGAGGAGGAAAATATGGCAGGAAGATGCAGCAGAGAGAAGCTCAGACTTCCCATAGGAGGTAAGGATGCTTTGGGGGGCACGAGTCAAGTGAAATAACCCCATTGTTCCAGGCTCTGCTATGACTATGGCCAGGGGTCATTTGGAGACGGAGCGCGCAGGAGCGGAGCCCCGGCAGTTAGAAGCACAGGCAGCGGCAAGCCCCGCCCCCAGCTCCCAGCAGGAGCGTGAAGCAGCACATGTAGCATTCCTCCTGGGCCCAGATAGGCTACTCTGGGACTGGAATGACAGCCCCCAGAGTGGAAAGATGGTCTCTAGGGGTGGAGCCTGAGCGGTAGGTGTTGCCTTCTGACACACTTCCGGTGATGTCAGGGGGTGTGGCATATGCAAATAAGTTATACTAATGAGTTATGCTAATGAGCCCCTGCACCTCTTTTTCTATGAAATGACTATGGTTGTGCAACACATCAGGAAGGAGGAGAAAAGACCAAAGAGTCCAGGAGCACCTTAAAGACTAACAAAATTTGTGGCAAGGTTATGAGCCTTCGTGAGTCACTGCTAACTTCTTCAGATGCATCAGGAAGGAAGATGAAGAAGAAGAAGAAGAAGAAGAAGAAGAAGAAGAGATTGGATTTATACCCAACCCTTCACTACCCAAAGGAGCCTCAGAGCGGCTTACAAACTCCTTTCCCTTCCCCTCCCCACAACAGACGCCCTGTGAGGTGGGTGGGGCTGAGAGAGCTCTGACAGGAACTGCTCTTTTTTCAAGAACAGCTCTTATCAGAACTACGGCTTGCCCAAGGTCATCCAGCAGGTGCAAGTGGAGGAGTGGGGAATCAAACCCGGTTCTCCCAGATTAGAGTCCGCGCACTTAACCACTACACCAAACGGTAATCTGGGTATTGTGTGGAGCTTAAACTAAGGCGGATGCACCCTAAACATGTGCTGGATGCATTGGGTTGAAAAAACCAAGAAGGGATCACGGGTATCCATGTAGGAAAGACAACAAACAAGCCAACATTGTGATATGAATGACGGGGACATTTAGTAAGAATCTTATTGTATTGTAAATAAAACTTTACAGTATTACAAGAAAAAGTCCTCCATTCTCAATGAGCACCCGGATATAAGCTCGTTTCATCCCGATCTTCTTCAGGACTGTCAGCCTCCAAGTGGGACCTAGAGATCCTCCATTTTTACCCTGATGCCAGACTACAGATCAGTTCTCCTGGAGAAAGTGGCTGCATGGAGGGTGGACTCTATGGCATTGTACCCCACTGGGGTCCCTGTCCTCCCCAAACCCCGCCTTCCCCAGGCTTTACTGCCCCCCCAAAAAATCTTCAGGTATTTTCCCACCCAGAAGTGGCAACTCCATTGTACACCCGTGGCCAATGTCTATGTTACAGAGTGCACACGTGGTCTCTGAGGTCCCACTTTGTGTCCTGTGTAACAACGGTGTACGAGTTCCTCAGTTCTTGCACACGTGGTGCCCATTTTGGATTGTGACTGCCGTATATGTGGAGGAGAGACTTCAACCTCCCCCCACACCCCGTAGTTGTCAACTTTGTGTTAGTCCATTCCTGTCGTTTTGGGAGCTGGAGCCTATGGGCTCCCCCAGCATGGAATTAGGCCGAGTTATTTATTTCCTCACTCCCACCGTTTCTTCTTGCAGGCACCCCCGCTCCGCGCGTCCCTCCTTTGCCTCGTTGTTCCAGGAAACGGGGCCCAGTTTGGATGACTGGGTCCAAGCATTGACTGCCATGGCGAATGGTTCAAGGATGAAATCGAGTGGAGAGGAGCAGCTTTTCCTGCAGGTATGGGGGTTAGTGGGGGGGCAAGGTTGGTGGGGGACTGGAGCTGCAAAGGGAGGCTCTCCCAGCACAGGACTTCATAGAAAGAGCAGAAAAAGAAAGCCTTTAATTTGAGCTACTGGAGCAGCAAAGCTCCCTGGGAAGTGTAGTCCCAAGTTTCCTTCCTTCCTTCTTTCCTTCCTTCCTTCCTTCCTTCCTGTTTGGTGTACTGGTTAAGTGTGCAGACTCTAATCTGAGAGAACCATGTTTGATTCCCCCACTCCTCCACTTGGACCTGCTGGATGACCTTGGGCAAGCCATAGTTCTGATAAGAGCTGTCCTTGAAAAAGAGCAGTTTCTGTCAGAGCTCTCTCAGCCCCACCTACCTCACAGGGTGTCTGTTGTGGGGAGGGAAAGGGAAAGGAGTTTGTAAGCCACTCTGAGACTCCTTTGGGTAGTGAAGGGCGGTGTATAAATCCAATCTCTTCTATTCTTCTTCTTCTTCTTCTTCTTCTTCTTCTTCTTCTTCTTCTTCTTCTTCTTCTTCTTCTTCTTTCCTTCCTTCCTTCCTTCCTTCCTTCCTTCCTTCCTTCCTTCCTTCCTTCCTTCCTTCCTGTTTGGTGTACTGGTTAAGTGTGCAGACTCTAATCTGGGAGAACCGGGTTTGATTCCCCACTCCTCCGCATGCAGCTGCTGATGTGACCTTGGGTCAGTCACAAGTTCTCTCAGAGCTGTTCTCTCAAGAGCAATCCTCGAAAGAGCTCTCTCAGCCCCACCAACCTCACAGGGTGTCTGTTGTGGGGAGGGGGAGGGAAAGGAGATTGTGAGTCACTCCTTTGGGTGGTGAAGGGCAGGGTATAAATCCAGTCTCCTCTTCTTCCTCCCCCTCCCCAGGAGATATTTCTCCCAGGGAACCACAATACTTGGGGGTTTCCAGGGCCCACCAAGTTTAAGAAGTAGGCAGGGCCAGATGGGGCTTTTGCCCAGCAAGGCTTCTGATTGGCCACCGTAGATGTCATTGGCTGTGCGGATTGATGGCCCTTTACGCTACCTGCCCCTGACCTGGATGTCCCAGGCTTACCCGATCTGGTCATATCTCAGAAGCTAAGCAGGGTCGGCCCTGGTTAGTACTTGCATGGGAGACCGCCACAGCCACATGTTCACAGCTCTAGGGCTGTCCAGTCTATAAAGGCTGAAGACCTCTGGACAGCTGGGATAGGCAAGCGCATTTTCTCTGCAAACGTTAACGGTGTTAGATTACGAAGAGCATATACGGTGGCCTGTTGTGATGTGTTTCCTTCTGCGCAGATGAAGGGCTGCTTCCTCTCCCACATCTTTTTTTCATTTGCCCTAAACGTACAGCTGGGAGAAGGAAATTTTTGAGGAAACGGCTACTGAAATTCTCACCCTTCCTGGAACCTACAAGACCGAGACTCCTGTCAAATAGCTTCTGTTTTGACTGCATAACAGATGTGGCGAAATTTTGTTTTGCTGTGATTTTAAACCTGTAAACTTTTTTGGGGTTGTATGGCTTATGGGCTTTCAAACCTAATGAATGAAATGAAACGTTAACGGTATGTTGATGCTTAACCTGTTGAATTTGGCCACCTTTCCTCCTGTTCTCCCATAGCAGGCTGGAAGAGAGGTGGAGGAGCTCCAGGCTGAGGGCTGGCTCTTTATTCAGCAGCTGCGGAGGGAGCTGAGCCCAGGGGGTGCCTTTCCAGATGTGGAACCAGAGCAGAGACCGGCCGGCGCATCTGCTGCATCCAACGGTATGTGTCTATAGAACAGGGCCAGAAACTCAAAGGTGTGGAAGTGATTTGTGGAAACCGGGCAGGGCAGAAGCCCAGGGGGTGATATGCTTGCCTCAAATCAGCTTGGGGGACAGGTGGACTGTAAGTGAAGTATGAGCAGCCAGTGTTATGCAGCAACAAAAAAGGCGAATGCGATCCTGGGGAGTATCAACAGAGGCATAACATCCAAATCGCAAGTTGTCATAGTCCACAGGAGATGGTGGCAGATTAGGACAGATAAAAGGAAGTCCTTCTTCACCCAAAGAGTGATTAACACACAGAATCCACTGCCACAGGAGAGGGTGGTGGCTACAAGCATGGACGGCTTCAAGAGGGAATTGGATAAACATCTGGAGCAGAGGTCCATCAGTGGCTATTAGCCACAAGGTATAGATAGGGAGTCTCAGTCTGGGGCAAGTGATGCTCTGTATTCTTGGTGCTTGGGGGAGGGGGCAGCAGTGGGAGGGCTTCAGGTGTCCTGGCCCCACTGGTGGACCTCCTGATGGCACCTGGTATTTCTGTCCACTGTGTGACAGAGTGTTGGACTGGATGGGCCATTGGCCTGATCCAACATTGGCTTCTCTTATGTTCTTATGTCTGGGGAGGAGTGGGAGGGATTCTGGAGTTCTGCCCCCACTGGTGGACCTCCTGGTGGCCCCTGGGTTTTGGCCTCTGTGTGACGCAGAGTGTTGGACTGGATGGGCCATTGGCCTGATCCAACATTGGCTTCTCTTATGTTCTTATGGGTGCAAAGGAGAGTGACGAGGATGATCGGGGGCCTGGAGACCAAAAAGCCCTGTGAGGAAAGGCCGAGGGACTTGGGAAGGTTCAGACTGGAGAACATAAGAGAACATAAGAGAAGCCAATGCTGAATCAGGCCAATGGCCCATCCAGTACAACACTCTGTGTCACACAGCGGCCAAAAACACAAGGTGCCATCAGGAGGTCCATCAGTGGGGCCAGGACACTAGAAGCCCTCCCACTGCTGCCCCCTCCAGCACCAAGAATAGAGTGCATCACCTGCCCCAGACTGAGAATTCCTATCTATACCTTGTGGCTAATAGCCACTGATGGATTTCTGCTCCAGATGTTTATCTAATTCCCTCTTGAAGCTCTCCATGCTTGTAGCTGCCACCACCTCCTGTGGCAGTGAATTCCATATGTTAATCACTCCTTGGGTGAAGAAGTACTTCCTTTTATCTGTTCTAACCCGACTGCTCAGCAATTTCATGGAGTGCCCATGAGTTCTTGTATTGTGAGAAAGGGAGAAAAGTACTTCTTTCTCAACCTGTTCTACCCCATGCATAATCTTATAAACCTCGATCATGTCACCCCTCAGCCGTCGTTTCTCCAAGCTAAAGAGCCCCAAGCGTTTTAACCTTTCTTCACAGGGAAAGTGTTCCAACCCCTTTATCATTCTAGTTGCCCTTCTCTGCACTTTTTCCAATGCTATAATATCCTTTTTGAGATGTGGCGACCAGAACTGTACACAGTATTCCAAATGAGGTCGCACCAATGATTTATACAGGGGCATGATGATACTGGCTGATTTGTTTTCAATTCCCTTCCTAATAATCCCCAGCATAGCGTTGGCCTTCTTTATTGCAGCTACACACTGTCTAGACATTTTCATTGAGTTATCCACTACGACTCCAAGATCTCGCTCTTGGTCCTTCTCTGCCAGTTCAGACCCCATCAACGTGTATTTATATTTAGGATTTTTGGCTCCAACGTGCATCACTTTGCACTTTGAGAAGAGGAGGTGGAGGGGGGACAGGATGGCTCTCTCGAAGTCTTTGAAGGGCTTTCACTGGGAGGAGGGCAGGGAGCTGTTCCTGTGGGCAGCAGAGGACGTGCAAGAATGGGTTTAAACTAAGGGTGGGAAGCTACTTGGGGGAAACCTTTTTAGAGTAAGAGCAAGTTTGGTGTAGTGGTTAAGTGTGCGGACTCTAATCTGGGA
Source organism: Gekko gecko (assembly GCA_029375565.1). Lineage (NCBI taxonomy): Eukaryota > Metazoa > Chordata > Lepidosauria > Squamata > Gekkonidae > Gekko > Gekko gecko. The sequence continues at coordinate 144,724,110 of JAPDNY010000008.1, read as the reverse complement.
GAACCGGGTTTGATTCCCCCACTCCTCCACTTGCACCTGCTGGATGACCTTAGGCAAGCCATGGTTCTGGCACAGTGGTTCTTGAAAAAGAGCAATTTCTGTCAGAGCTCTCTCAGCCCCACCTGCCTCCCAGGGTGTCTGTCGTGGAGAGGGGGAGGGAAAGGAGTTTGTAAGCCGCTCTGAGACTCCTTTGGGTAGTGAAGGGCAGGGTATAAATCCAATCTCTTCTTCTTCTTCTACCTCAGAGGGTGTCTGTTGTGGGGAGGGGAAGGGAAAGGAGTTTGTCAGCCGCTCTGAGATGCCTTCGGGTAATGAAGGGCGGGGTATAAATCCAATCTCTTCTCTTCTTCTTCTGCAACAGTGGAATTGGCTGCCTGGGGAGGTGGTGAGCTCCCCCTCCCCAGTAGACTTGAAGCGGCGGCTGGACAAACATTTATCAGGGATGCTCTAGGATCCTGCATTGAGTAGGGGGCTGGACTAGATGGCCTCTATGGCCCTGCCAACTCTGTGACTCTACGATTCCATACGTCCCAGTTGTTGGAAGGAAAAGGAGGGTTGTGTAAATATTTGAACTAACTAAATCAGGGGTCTGCAGAAGCAGAGAAACCCTAAACCGATTCTTCCCAGGCCCTCCTCTGGCTTCTCAGATCCCACCAGACGTCTTTGAATTCTTAGGGGCTAGAGGACGCTGGCTGTGGAAAAGAATCCCGACAGCTGAGCTTCTTAGGAAACGGCATTTAGCTGCTAGGATCATATTCCGGGCAAGAGCAGGACAGACAGCGCCAGCATTGGGAAAGACGCAGAGCTCTCCCGACAGCCAGCTCCACTCTGATTTGTCTGGAACGGCCCCCTTGTGCACAACCGGGCGTTCCCCGCATTGCTGGTCGTGGCTGGCCTCCTGCACAACTACACTAGCTACTTGGTGCCAGGTAGCCCTGTCATGTGAATGGAATGCCGAGGGGGTGCTTTCAGTCTCCCGTCCTTTGTTGCTTTTACTCACTGTCTGCTTATCAGGTCTCCGACCTTGTATTCTCCAGCTGCTGGAGTCTCATGCTGGGAACCGACGGTTTCTAGAATGTTGTGCTAAGCTTTGCCTGCTTGCTTTGCCTCTGCGTGTGAAATGTATTCATTGGCTTCAGCTACATGGGTGGTGGTGGTGGTGGCTTGAATGTAGTATAACTTAGAAGGCCTTGCTGTATGTAGCCATTACTGACACAAGCTGTACACGTGTCATTGGTTCTGATTCACCATTAAACATTGTCTTCTGAAGAAGCCCTGTGCTGTGTGAGCTAGCTAAGGAGTCTGACACTTGGTACCACTGCATCCGGGTACGACTACACAGTCAGAGTAATGTGAATGCTTCGCTGTGCAGACAGTCTGGGCCTGTCCCCGGAACCTATTCCCAGTTCGAGCACTCACGACTAAGGGGTGGACGGGACATGATAGAGTTTCATAAAATTATGCGCGGGGTGGAGAGAGCTGACAAAGAGAACTTTTTTCTCCCTCTCCCCAAATACTAGAACTCGAGGGCATCCAACAAAGCTGACGGGCAGTAGGTTCAGGACAGACGACAGGAAATACTGCTTTACACAGAGAGGGATTAAAATGTGGAATTCGCAGCCGGAGGATGTAGTGATGGCCACGGGAATAAACAGCTTATAAAGGCGATTAGATAGATTTATGGAGGATGAGTCTTCTTGTGGCCACTTTCTTAAATGCCAGGGAAATGTTGTTTGCCACGTTGGGGTCAGGAAGCAATTTTTCTCCAGGCCAGTTTGGAGAACTGGAGGTTCTGGAGGTTCTTTGTCATCTTCTGGGTGTGGAAAAGCAGACGCTGAGGGTGTGTGAGTGGGGAGGTATTTGTGAGTTTCCTGCGAAGTGCAGGGGGTTGGACTAGATGACCTTGGAGGTCTCTTTGAATGCTATGATTCTATCAGTGGCTACTAGACATGGTGACTGAGGGGAACCTCCATGTTCTGGGAACCTCTGGATCCTAGAGCCAAGAGGCAACATCAGGGGAAGGCCTTGGCCTCTGTGCCCTGTAGTTGGCCTTCCAGAGGAACTGGTTGGCCACTGTGTGAGACAGGATGCTGGACTAGGTGGACCCTCACTGGTCTGATCCAGCAGGGCTCTTCTGATGTCCTTAGGAAGGCCTCAGCATCTCTGCCCTGTTGTTGGCCCTCCAGATCAACTGGTTGGCCACTGTGTGAGACAGGAGGCTGGACTAGATGGACCACTGGTCTGATCCAGCAGGGCTCTTCTGATGTTCTTATGAAGGCCTCGGCCTCTATGCCCTGTTCTTGGCCATCCAGAAGAACTGGTTGGCCACTGTGTGAGACAGGATGCTGGGCTAGATGGACCACTGGTCTGATCCAGCAGGGCTCTTCTGATGTTCTTATGAAGGCCTCAGCCTCTATGCCCTGTTGTTGGCCCTCCAGAGGAACTGGTTGGCCGCTGTGTGAGAGGGGATGCTGGACTGGGTGGACCCTCACTGGTCTGATCCAGCAGGGCTCTTCTGATGTTGTTATGAAGGCCTTGGCCTCTGTGCCCTGTTGTTGGCTCATCCAGAGGAACTGGTTGGCCACTGTGCAAGACAGGATGCTGGGCTAGATGGACCACTGGTCTGACCCAGCAGGGCTCTTCCGATGTTCTTATGAAGGCCTCAGCCTCTGTGCCCTGTTCTTGGCTCATCCAGAGGAACTGGTTGGCCACTGTGTGAGACAGGATGCTGGGCTAGATGGACCTCACTGGTCTGACCCAGCAGGGCTCTTCCGATGTTCTTATGAAGGCCTCAGCCTCTGTGCCCTGTTGTTGGCTCTCCAGAGGAACTGGTTGGCCACTGTGTGAGACAGGATGCTGGACTAGATGGACCCTCACTGGTCTGACCCAGCAGGGCTCTTCTGATGTTCTTATGAAGGCCTCGGCCTCTGTGCCCTGTTGTTGGCCCTCCAGAGGAACTGGCTGGCCCTCTGTGTGAGACAGGATGCTGGACTAGATGGACCCTCACTGGTCTGACCCAGCAGGGCTCTTCTGATGTTCTTATGAAGGCCTCGGCCTCTGTGCCCTGTTGTTGGCCCTCCAGAGGAACTGGCTGGCCCTTGTGTGAGACAGGATGCTGGACTAGAGGGACCCTCACTGGTCTGACCCAGCAGGGCTCTTCTGATGCCCTTATATGGGGGACATGAGGACCATGCAGGCATCTGTTAAGTCCTATCCATTTTAAGGAGGGGCTGTGACTTAGTGGAAGTCCCTCTGCTTGGCCAGTAGAAGGTGCCAGGTTCAACCCCCAGCATCTCCGACTAAAAGGACCAGGAAGTCGTTGATGTGAAAGGCCTCCTCCCGAAACCCCGGAGAGCTGCTGCCAGTCCGAGCAGACAATGCCGGCCTTGATGGACCAAACATCCGATTCAGTAGAAAGCAGCTCGATCTATTCATGTGTCTCCTTCTGTGACAGAGTCCCTGGCGACTGAGGCCCAGCACCGCCGAGAGGAGCGCAGCCTCGGGACCAGTCCAGAGGGTGAAAAGGATCGCAGCTTTCCCAAAGGTACGTGCGCCTCCCTGCTTCGACTGTAAAAGGCCTGATTCCGCGGCAGCTGAGTCACAATAGAATTCGGGCTTGTCTTCCTGCCTTGGAGAACTTCAGCCCCAGCTGGGAAAAAATTGCCCCATAAGGCACAGAATCCTGGGTACGGGCCTGGCCTTGTACCTACATAAGAACATAAGAACAAAGAGAAGCCAGTTGAATGGCCAGTGGCCCATCTGTCCAACACCGTATCAGGTGCCACCAGAGGTCCAGCAGTGGGGCCAGACTCCTGATGGCACGTCAAAGGGGGTGACTCTGAGCGTACCTGAAAATCCTGCGCACTTGAACCCAGCTCTTCCACCAAAGAGCAACATGGCTTCCCGCCTGAACGTGATCCGTCAGAGCAGGGCTACCCAACCTTTTTGAGCCTACAGGTACCGTTGGAATTCCGGCACAAAATGGCCGCCACTGGAAGGGGGAACCACACACACCTCCAGTGGAAGTCCGAGTCCATGGGAGAAGGGGGGGTCATTTAAAAAAATTCACTGTGGAAGAAGAAGAAGAAGAAGAGAGAAGGGATTGGATTTATACCCCGCCCTTCTCTCGGAGTCTCAGAGCGGCTTGCGAGCTCCTTTCCCTTCCCCTCCCCGCAACAGGCACCCTGGGAGGTAGGCGGGGCTGAGAGAGCTCTGAGAGAAACTGTCCTGGAGAGAACAGCTCTGAGAGAACTGTGGCTTGCCCAAGGTCACCCAGCAGCTGCAAGGGGAGGAGTGGGGGAATCAAACCCGGTTCTCCCAGATTAGAGCCCGCACACTTAATCACTGCACCAAACTGGCTCGAGACACAGAATGAAACCAGCACTGTGGAGGCCGCTCCCGCTGAAGCAGCGTCATTTTAACCTGCGCAGCCAATCAGCTCTCATAAGAACATCAGAACTTAAGGGAAGCCAGTGTTGGTTCAGGCCAATGGCCCATCTAGTCCAACACTCTTGTGCCATACAGTGGCCAAAAATACCAGGTGCCATCAGGAGGTCCAGCAGTGGGGCCATGACCAATGTTCCCTCTAAGCCGTGGAGCCTTGTGAGCAAAAATTCTACTTTGTGAGCTACTGGCCTTAAAGTTGTGAGCGAGCAGTTTGGCTACGGCATCAATTAGTTTGCTCTGGAGCCCTCTTTCCTGAGCGGAGACAAAAATGTGTGAACCGGAAGCTAGAAAACTGTAGTGCGAGCTCACACTAACTCAGCTTAGAGGGAACACTGGCCAGGACACTAGAAGCCCTCCCACTGTTACCCCCTCTCCCCAAGCACCAAGAAGACAGAGCATCCCTTGCCCCAGACCGAGAGTTCCTATCTGTGCCTTGTGGCTAATAGCCACCGATGGACTTCTGTTCCATATGCTTATCTATGCTGGGGATTATTAGGAAGGGAATTGAAAACAAATCAGCCAGTATCATCATGCCCCTGTATAAATCATTGGTGCGACCTCATTTGGAATACTGTTTACAGTTCTGGTCACCGCATCTCAAAAAGGATATTCTAACATTAGAAAAAGTGCAGAGAAGGGCAACTAGAAGGATAAAAGGGTTGGAACACCTTCCCTTTGAAGAAAGGTTAAAACGCTTGGGGCTTTTTAGCTTGGAGAAACGACGGCTGAGGGGTGACATGATCGAGGTTTATAAGATTATGAATGGGATTGAGCAGGTTGAGAAAGAAGTACTTTTCTCCCTTTCTCACAATACAAGAACTCGTGGGCACTCCGTGAAATTGCTGAGCAGTCGGGTTAGAACAGATAAAAGGAAATACTTCTTCACCCAAAGAGTGATTAACACATGGAATTCACTGCCACAGGAGGTGGTGGCAGCTACAAGCATGGACAGTTTCAAGAGGGAATTAGATAAACATACGGAGCAGAGGTCCATCAGTGGCTATTAGCCACAGGGTATAGATGGGAACTCTCAGTCTGGGGCAGGTGATGCACTCTATCCTTGGTGCTGGAGGGGGCAGCAGTGGGAGGGCTTCTAGTGTCCTGGCCCCACTGCTGGACCTCCTGATGGCACCTGGTATATTTTGGCCGCTGTGTGACAGAGTGTTGGACTAGATGGGCCATTGGCCTGATTGAACATTGGCTTCTCTTATGTTCTTATGTTCTTATCTAATTCCCTCTTGAAGCTGTCCATCCTTGTAGCTGCCACCACCTCCTGTGGCAGTGAATTCCATGGGTTAATCACTCTTTGGGTGAAGAAGTTCACCTGTGGCAGTGAATCTCCAGTGGCCAGTCCGAAATGGGCCCACCCACTTTCTGAAAACACTTAGCAGGCTCCAGGCATGGTGTTCTGGGCACCGTGGTGCCCATGGGCACCAGCTTGGGGGGTCCCTGGTTCAGAGACTCCTCAAGGCTGGTTGGGTGTTGCTCCCACCCCATCACCTTTCTCTTACCTGAATGGAGCTAAAGTTTGTTGATCTCACTTCTTTCTCCCCCCCCCCAATACCCTACTCATTCCCTCCCCCAGTCACTGCCGCGGGATCCGGCTGCCCAGGTGTGAACGAATCTGCCCGGCAGGTCCGGTCTGTGCGTGAGCTGTACCGCTGGATTCTGCAAGTGCCGGAAAGGGACCTGGCGATGACCTTCCAGGAGGTGAGGAGCCATCCTGTCTGCTCTGCCCCTCGTGGCCAAGGGCGGGGCGGCGTGCAGGTTTGCCATCTCTCGTCCTGCAGGGAAGAGCCGAGGGCTCCAACGAAGCTGCCCTTCGCAGCCCAACTTGGCGGTATTCGTGTGAGATGGTGTAGTGTGGTCAGGATCGGACAGGGGCACGGCCCCTGCCTCCTAGGGGATCCTTGCGACTCATTTTCCATCGAGATGTATTTTGCAAACGTTCCTCTTGAATGTCGTTTGGGGAGGGAAAGCGGCATGGTATCGCCCGATCTCGTCAGTTCTCGGAAGCCAAGCAGTGTCGGTACTTGGAAGGGAGACCACCAAGGAAGACCCTACAGAGGAAGGCAATGGCTCTGCTTCTCCCTTGCCTTGGAAGCCCCTTGCTGGGGGAAGCTAAGCAGGGTCAGTCCTTGGAAGGGAGACCACCAAGGAAGGCTCTGCAGAGGAAGGCCATGGGGAAACCACCTCTGCTTCTCACTTGCCTTGGAAGCCCCTTGCTGGGGGAAGCTAAGCAGGGTCAGTCCTTGGAAGGGAGACCACCAAGGAAGGCTCTGCAGAGGAAGGCCATGGCCAACCACCTCTGCTTCTCACTTGCCTTGGAAGCCCCTTGCTGGGAGAAGCTATGCAGAGTCGGTCCTTGGAAGGGAGACCACCAAGGAAGGCTCTGCAGAGGAAGGCCATGGCCAACCACCTCTGCTTCTCACTTGCCTTGGAAGCCCCTTGCTGGGAGAAGCTAAGCAGGGTCGGTCCTTGGAAGGGAGACCACCAAGGAAGGCTCTGCAGAGGAAGGCCATGGCCAACCACCTCTGCTTCTCACTTGCCTTGAGAGCCCCTTGCTGGGGGAAGCTAAGCAGGGTCAGTACTTGGAAGGGAGACCACCAAGGAAGGCTCTGCAGAGGAAGGCCATGGCCAACCACCTCTGCTTCTCACTTGCCTTGGAAGCCCCTTGCTGGGAGAAGCTAAGCAGGGTCGGTCCTTGGAAGGGAGACCACCAAGGAAGGCTCTGCAGAGGAAGGCCATGGCCAACCACCTCTGCTTCTCCCTTGCCTTGGAAGCCCCTTGCTGGGAGAAGCTATGCAGAGTCGGTCCTTGGAAGGGAGACCACCAAGGAAGGCTCTGCAGAGGAAGGCCATGGCCAACCACCTCTGCTTCTCACTTGCCTTGGAAGCCCCTTGCTGGGAGAAGCTATGCAGAGTCGGTCCTTGGAAGGGAGACCACCAAGGAAGGCTCTGCAGAGGAAGGCCATGGCCAACCACCTCTGCTTCTCACTTGCCTTGGAAGCCCCTTGCTGGGGGAAGCTAAGCAGGGTCAGTACTTGGAAGGGAGACCACCAAGGAAGGCTCTGCAGAGGAAGGCCATGGCCAACCACCTCTGCTTCTCACTTGCCTTGGAAGCCCCTTGCTGGGAGAAGCTATGCAGAGTCGGTCCTTGGAAGGGAGACCACCAAGGAAGGCTCTGCAGAGGAAGGCCATGGCCAATCACCTCTGCTTCTCACTTGCCTTGGAAGCCCCTTGCTGGGGGAAGCTAAGCAGGGTCAGTCCTTGGAAGGGAGACCACCAAGGAAGGCTCTGCAGAGGAAGGCCATGGCCAACCACCTCTGCTTCTCCCTTGCCTTGGAAGCCCCTTGCTGGGGGAAGCTAAGCAGGGTCGGTATGTGGAAGGTAGACCACCAAGGAAGGCTCTGCAGAGGAAGGCCATGGCCAACCACCTCTGCTTCTCCCTTGCCTTGGAAGCCCCTTGCTGGGGGAAGCTAAGCAGGGTCAGTCCTTGGAAGGGAGACCACCAAGGAAGGCTCTGCAGAGGAAGGCAATGGCCAATCACCCCTGCTTCTCCCTGGCCTTGGAAGCCTCTTGATGGTGTCACCATACATCGGCCTTGACTTGACGGCACTTTATACGCACCGTGTTGCCTTAGAGGAAGTCCTGGCCCTGAAAACAGGTTTCAAGGCTGAATCCTGCCAGAGCCTGCCTCGAAATAAGTTGTGGGATGGAGGCTGGAGAGAGGTCAGCTGCAGAGGCAGAAGAAACTGTAGTTGTGGTTTGGTTGCCATCCCCAGCTTTGGAAACCCCTGGAGATTTGGGAGTGGAGCCTGAGCAAGGTTTGGGGAGGTGAGGGATCTCAGCAGGATATAATGCCACAGAGTCCACATTCCAAAGCAGCCGTTTCTTCCAGAGGAACTGGTTCCTGTAGACTGGTTGTAATTTTGGGAGATCTCCAGGCCCCACCTAGAGTTTGGTAACCCTATCTTGGGGGGAACAGCAAGGAGGGAGTAGCATGAGCAAAATATGAGCTAAATATGAGCCGTCAGCGTGATGCAGCGGCAAAAAAGGCTAATGCAGTCTTGGCGTGTACCAAAAGAGACATAACATCCAAACTGCGAGACGTCATAGAGCCACTGTAAACCATATTGGTCAGGCCCCCCCTGAAGTATTTGTTCAGTTCTGGCGGCCCCACTTCAACAAGGCCGTGGACAGAACAAAGCGGGTGCAGGAAAGAGCAATGAGGACGATCGGGGGTCTGGAGACAGGGTGCCTGGAGATTAGGGGGTGGAGCCTGAAGAGGGCGGGGTTTGGGGAGGGACGTCAGCGTGATGCCGTTGAGTCCGTCTTCCAAAGCAGCCATTTTCTCCAGGCGAACCGATCTCTTCACCTGGTGATCAGCTGTAATCCTAGGAGATCTCCAGCCACGACCTGGAGTTTGGCAACCCTGCCAGGAAAACCAGCCCTGAGAGGAAAGGCTGAGGGACTGGGGGATATTCAGTCTGGAGAAGAGGAGGTCGAGGGGGACAGGACGGCTCTCTCGAAGTCTTTGAAGGGCCGTCACTCAGAGGAGGGCGGGGAACTGTTCCTGGTGGCAGCACTCACAAGAACAGGTTGAAATTGAGGGTGGGAAGGATATTAGGGCTTTGGGGTTTTTTTACAGTCGGAGTAGTTCAGCAGTGGAACTGGCTGCCTGGGGAGGAGGTGAGCTTCCCCTCCCTGGCAGTCTTCAAGCAGCGGCTGGACAAACACTGGTCAGGGATGTTCTAGGCTGATCCTGTGTTGAGCGGGGGCTGGACCAGATGGTCTCTATGACCCCTTCCAGCTTTCTGATTCTATGACACTATGATCCTGCTACGCTCTCAGCTAGTTCGGCGTAGTGGTTAGAAGTGCGGGCTCTAATCGGGGAGAACCGGGTTTGATTCCCCCGCTCCTCCACATGCAGCTGCCGGTGTGACCTTGGGTCAGTCACAAGTTCTCTCAGAGCTGTTTTCTCAAGGGCAGTCCTCCAAAGGGCTCTCTCAGCCCCAGCCACCTCCCAGGCAGTGTTCCCTCTAAGCTGAGTTAGTGTGAGCTAGCTCACAGTTTTTTAGCCTCTAGCTCACAGATTTTTGTCTCGGCTCAGGAAGGAGGGCTCCAGAGCAAACTAATTTATGCAGTAGCCAAATCGCTCACTCACAAGTTCAATGCCAGTAGCTCACAAAGTAGAATTTTTGCTCAAAAGACTCCACAGCTTAGAGGGAACATTCCCAGGGTGTCTGTTGTGGGGAGGGGAAGGGAAAGGAGTTTGTAGGCCGCTCTGAGACTCCTTCGGGTAGTGAAGGGTGGGGTATAAATCCAATCTCTTCTTCTTCTACCTCACAGGGTGTCTGTTGCAGGGAGGGGAGGGGAAAGGAGTTTGTAGGCCGCTCTGAGACTCCTTCGGGTAGTGAAGGGTGGGGTATAAATCCAGTCTCCTCCTTCCTCCTCCTCCTCCTCCTCCTTCTTCTCCTTCTCCTTCTCCTTCTCCTTCCTCTTCCTCTTCTTCTTTCTCTCTTAACCCTTTGCCATTCTGTTCTCCCCTCAGATCCTTGTGGACCTGGGCTCCAAGAACAGCAAAGGCCTCTACCAAGCCCGGGTCCGAGCCACTGTCGGACACAAAGCCGTGACCTTCGCTGGGCTCGTAGGCCTGGCCAGCGACTCGCTGTATCGCAGTATGCCGGGCCTCATCGCCTTGGCCCTGGAGAGCCTGAAGACATAGCTGGTCCAGTCCCAGAAGGTCAGGGGTCCGTGGGCCTCCCTGTCGAGCCCGAGGCTGAAGGAAGAGGTCCATTGCCTAAGAACAGGGTCTAAACTTAAGGCTGTGATGGACCAGATCTCCATTGGGCAGGGGCCTGGATATTGGAAGAGAAGGGGCCTGTCTGCAGAGTTCCTGATTAGGATGACATGGATAAGCTTGACCAGCCTAAGTCCAGTGTGGCTGACGATGTTTCCGGAGTTGAGAGGCCACATGCAGCCAGCCCTGAACCAGCTAAAGTTAGTGGATTGGAGACACAGGAGCCTCAAGGTTAATTGCCAGCAGCTGACCTCGACTCACCCAGGCACAGCTCTGAAGCAGCCAACAAAGCACAGCTGCAGGGAAATAGCCCACCAGGCTCCCCTTTTGCTAAGTGAACAGTGAAGGGAAAAGCTCCGACAAGACTTAAGGACATGCAGGCAGGGGGCTCGTCTCTTGGTTCGGCACCAGCTGCTTAATGGTAGCAGTTCTACCAGGAGCACCTCCAAGCAGATGGCTGTAAATCAGGCTCGTTAAGGAACGCCTATATAAATCAGACCTGGAGAACTGCAGATTGTGGGAGCAACTTGTCACAACACTGTGAACTTTGCGACCACAGCTCCAGACTCGGCCTGCCTCCTGTGACCTTTGGACTGACTTTCGACTCTGCTTTTTGGACCTGCCTGATTGATGACCTCGGACTGCCTTGTCTCGGCTTTCCTGAACAACCCATGAACTCTTGAGTGCTGCTAAATTGGTATCTGATCTCTGGACTGGGCTCTTGACTGTGATCTAGCTCTGTTGCCTTGCTTGGCTCTGTCGCCTTACTCTGCTGGTATTCCAGGACACAGGATTGCCAAATCCAGACTGGGAAATTCCTAAAGATTTGGGGGCGGAAGCCGGGGAAGTCGGTGTTTCCAAAGGGGAGGGGCTTGGCAGGGATGGGGTGTTGTCAAGTCTGAGCTTCAGAACTGCCAGTTTCTCCGGAAGAACTGATCACCGTGGTTGGGAGCTCTATTAGAATTCTGAGAGCTCTCCAGGCCTCACCTGGAGGTTGGCAACCCGACTCCTGGTGGGAGGCTCTTCCATCAAGCCATGGCCCCTCCCCAAATTATGGGTTTCTTCTGTCCCTATGAAGCTGCCTTATATTAAATCAGGCCATCTGGTCAGCCAGCTCAGTACAGTCGACACAAACTGGCAGCTCTCTAGAGTAGGGGTTTCGAACTCATTTGTTATGAGGGCTGGATGATCCAGGGTTCCCTCTAAGCTGAGTCAGTGTGAGCTAGTGCACAGTTTTCTAGCCTCCGGCTCACACATTTCTGTCTTCACTCAGGAAGGAGGGCTCCAGAGCAAACTAATTTATGCCGTAGCCCGATCACTTGCTCAGAACTTCAATGCCAGCAGCTCTCAAAGTAGAATTGTTGCTCACAAGACCCGACGGCTTAGAGGGAGGATTTCCCCCAGTGTGTTATGAGCTCGTGGAACTCACTGCTTCCAGTGTTCCCTCTAAGCTGAGTGAGTGTGAGCTAGCTCACAGGTTTTTTAGCCCCCGGCTCTCACATTTTTGTCTCCGCTCCGGAAGGATGGCTCCAGGGCAAACTAGTTTATTCAGCAGCCAAAATCACTCGCTCGCCACTTTAATGCCAGTAAGCCCACCAAGTAGAAGTTTTGTGCACAAGATTCCACATCTTAGAGGGAACCCTGGATCTGATATAAATGAGACCTTGCCGGGCCGTGTGTGTCATAAAAGGTACTGCCAGGTAGTGGAGATATAAGCTTTCTAAAAGGACACAGCCAAGCTCGAGCGTGTCCAGAAGAGGGCGACCAGGATGGTGAGAGGGTTGGAATCTAAGTCTTACGAGGAAAGGCTGAAAGAGTTGGGTCTGTTTAGCCTGGGAAAGACAAGGCTTAGAGGGGACATGATGGCAGTCTTCAAGTATTTGAAGGGCTGTCATGTAGAAGATGGAGCAGATTTATTCTGTCTTGCTCCGGATTGCAAGACTCGGTCTAATGGGTGGGAATTACGAGGGAGTTGTTACCGGCTAAATATCAGGAGAAACTTCCTAACTGTCAGAGTGGTTGAGCAAGGGAACAGACTGCCTCGGGAGGTGGTGGATGCTCCTTCCCTGAACGTCTTCAAGCAGAGGCTGGACGACCATCTTTTGGGTATGTTGTAGGTATGTAGGGCTCTCTTTCGGCTCTGCTCCTGCAGAGTGCAGGGGTTGGACTAGATGACCTGCAAGGTCCCTTCCAACTCTAACATTCTGTGATTCTATGATTAAACACAAAGATTCTTAAAAACTTTAAATAACACATTTCCAGTGAGTTCGACACCCCTGCTCTGGAGTTTCCGGTCTTTCGTAGCACCTGCTGCCCGGTTCTTTTGCCTGGAGGTGCTGCGGATCGAACCGGGGATCTTCTGCCTGCCGAGCAGGAGTTTTTCCACGGAGCCACAGCTCCAGTTGCCTGCCTCAGTCCAGAGCACCAGACATAAGTTTCCCCAGTACGGATGAGAAATCAGGGATAATAATTATAATTATTGTGTGGCATCATGCATAGAGTAACCAGGAGATCCTAAGATTGTCTGGCAGCCGGAAGTTCTAGCTATTTTAGCATTGCGCACCACTAGGTGGTGAGCTGGACTTGTTTTTTTTTAAAGCAGGAAACATTTCAGAGGTGGTTTTTGCCATTCCCTGCCTCTGTATCACAGTCCTGGTATTCCTTAGAGGTCGCCCTTCCAAATATCACAGATAAAACCAGCATGAAAGTATTCGGTGAGAGTGTCAGGCTGGGACTGGGGAGATGTGGGGTTTCACATCCCTCGGAGCCAAGAGGATCATGGGGGTGACCTTGGGCAGTCATTTTCTCTTGCCCAGCCTACTTCACAGGGTTGTTGGGAGGATAAAATGAAGGAGGAGAGAGAGAGAGTGACGTTTGCCACCCCATGTTCCTTGGAGGAAGGAGGGGTGAAAGTGTCATGGATCAACTACAAAAAGGTAGAAAGGCTGACTAACCACCCCCCTACCCCGTAAGCCGGCAGTTCCTTTGAAAAATAAGCCAGAGGCCACTCATAAATTTCCTTGCCTCACAGGGAGTTCGAACCTCACTGTTTCTCTCCTGACACAGCCTCACGTCACAGGAAGATAGATTCAGGTGGAAAGCCATGTTGGTCTGATGCAAAAGAACAGATTCCGAGCCTGGTGGCACCTTTGAGACAAAGTTTTATTCAAGGTATAAGCTTTCGAAAGCAAGAGATTGCAAGTAGATAAATAGGTACCACTTCGGTGGGAAGGCAACAGCGTTCCGTGTGCCTTGGCGTTCAGTCACGCCGGCCACATGACCACGGAAACGTCTTCGGACAGCGCTGGCTCTTCGGCTTTGAAACGGAGATGAGCACCGCAACCCTAGAGTCGGATTCGACTGGCTTTCGAGCGAGGGAACCTTGACCTTTACCTAAGCTTTCGTGTGCTTATCTCCAGAATTAAATTTTGTTGCTCTTGAAAGGGGCCACCGGACTTAACTTTGTTCTGTCGCGGGAAGATGTTTGCACCTCTGGAAATTCCGTCGTGGCGTCGAGGTCGTGCAACAGTCTCGCCCAAGAATGTGTCTTTCAGGATCGGTTAGTAGGAGGCGGTTTGTTGAAAGGATAGAAAATATTTATTTGTACAAAGACTTTTTTTTTTAAGTTGCAACAAATATCAATAAATCTATATTTTGTGGTATATCATCTCTTGAAGATCACTAAGGCCCCGGTCACACGGGCCAGATAATGCAGGGCGGGGGAGGCGTGGCTGTTCACCCCGAGCAAAATGAATCGCAGTAGCCCGATCACACGGTTGTCAGGTCCTTCAGGCAGTCGTTGAACACAGGGCTTCTTACAGAAGACAATGTTTAATGACACTATTCCAAAGACACCTGTACAAGCTCTGTGTCAGTTATGGGCAAATACAGCAAAGCAAGGCTGGTTAGACTACATTCGAACGACTCCCCCACGGCATAAACCAATGGATACATTTAACACGTGCGGCAACTGGGCAAGCTAGGCGGGCAAGCTAATCGAAACATTCTAGGAACGGTTGAGATTCCCAGCAGGACTCCGCAGTCGGCGTATCAAGGTCAAGCCCCGATAAGAGGATGAGAACAGTCTGAGTGCATCAGGGGGAGAGGGGGGGAACAACCGAGGAAGGGGGGGAAGTGACATCCTCCAACTCCCCCTCCATTCCATTAACATGACAGGGTACCTGGCAACGGTCCCCCGAGTCTCTGCACTTAGGCTGTTAGCTGCCGATCACACGGCGATGCTGAAGTGTGGCAAAGAAGCGGCACGGCACGATCACACGAGTGGCGATCGCAAGCCACCACTTCTGGATCAGACGGGTGATTGCTCTCGGTTTCGTGTTTGTGCGTATGTGCAGTTTTGCGAAGCAGTACTACTTTCAGTTTCGCATTTGTGCACATGCGCAGTTTGGCGTTCGTGCGCATCCTATGGAGGCTTAAAAGAAACATCCGGTTTGCGACGGGATACCAGCGCTCCCGCGATCGGACGCCCACCTGTGCTGTGTGCTTTCCGGATACTAGTGCACTCTCCTAGGTACTTTTTAACTCCACATCTTCGGCGGGACGCCACGGGTTGGCCACGGCTGCGCTGTGCTTCCCAGATGTTGCGGTGTGATCGTGCCCCGAAAATCCACCCATTTCGTGCCTCTCACGCAGCAAATTCTCTGTGTGATCGGGGCCTAAGTAAACTAAGCTTTGTGACTGTGGGGAGGTGAGCTTAAGATCCAAAATGGTTGAGCTGGTTTGCTGCAGTGGTTAGGAATGCGGACTCTAATTGGGGAGAATCAGATTAGACCAGTGTGGTCCATCCAGTCTCACAGAGTGACCAGGCAGTTCCTCTGGAAGGCCAACAACAGGACGAGGCTGAGGCCTTTCCGTGATGTTGCCTTCTGGGCTCTGGGATTCAGCGGATTAGTACTTCCGAATGTGTAGGTTCCCCTCGTCACCATGGCTAGTAGCTATTGATAGAGTTATCCTCCACGAATCCATCTCATCCCCTTTTCAAGCTGTTTATTCCTGTGGCTACCACTACGTCTACGTGGAGGGAAGTCTCGAGTGGAGTGCCACAGGGCTCGGTCCTAGGCCCGGTGTTGTTTAATGTTTTTATAAATTACCTGGAGGAAGACATAGAGGGGATGCTTATCAGATTTGCAGATGACAGAAAGCTGGGTGGGATTGCTAACACTGAAGAAGACAGAGTCAGGATTCAAAATGATCTAGATAGGCTGGAACAGTGGGCTGGAGCAAATAAAATGAAATTCAATAGAGATAAGTGCAAAGTCCTACACTTAGGTACAAAAAATCAAAGGCACAGATATAGAATGGGAGGGACTCAGCTTGACAGCAGCACATGTGAAAGGGATTGAGGTGTTATGGTTGATCACAAGCTCAACATGAGCCTGCAGTGCGATGTGGCTGCGAAGAAAGCTAATGCAATCTTAAGATGCATTAACAGAAGCATTATGTCCAGATCATGGGAGGTGGTAGTTACATGCTATTCTGCTATGGTCAGGCCTCACCTGGAGTCCTGTGTCCAGTTTTGGGCACCACACTTTAGGAAGGATGTCGACAAGCTCAAGCGTGTCCAGAAGAGGGCGACCAGGATGGTGAGAGGGTTGGAATCCAAGTCTTACGAGGAAAGGCTGAAAGAGTTGGGTCTGTTTAGCCTGGGAAAGAGAAGGTTTAGAGGGGACACGATTGCAGTCTTCAAGTATCTGAAGGGCTGTCATGTAGAAGCTGGAGCAGATCTATTCTCTCTTGCTCCGGATTGCAAGGCTAGATCTCATGGGTGGAAATTACAAGGGAGTCGTTACCGGCTAGATATCAGGAGAACTTCCTGACTGTCAGAGTGGTTGAGCAGTGGAACAGACTGCCTCGGGAGGTGGTGGATGCTCCTTTCCTGGACGTTTTCAAGTGGAGACTGGACAACCATCTTTTGCGTATGTTGTAGGTATGTAGGTATGTAGGTCTGTCTTTCAGCTGTGCTCCTGTAGAGTGCAGGGGGTTGGACTAGATGACCTGCAAGGTCCCTTCCAACTCTAACATTCTATGATTCTATCACATTTGAATCACTCTCTAGGTCTCCTGGCTGGTCTGCTAATATTTAAGTCCCTCCCATCCCTTCCTCTGGGAACATTTGGTTAATACAGCAGAGTTTTGCCCACTCATAGAGGTGTGATCCTGAGTGCAGTACATAAATCTCCCAAGAAATATTTTGTGGAAAAAAGGTAAATTTACCTTCATTCAAGTAGATCCAGTTCACATTCAGTCGAAAGGAGAGAGAGCGAGGCCTAATCTAAAGTGGACTTTCCCCCGTCACAAACGGACAACTTGTCCAGCATCGTGGGTGTGGGAGCATGAGGGCATTGTCTCTACGGGAGAGACCTGCAGAGACGTGTGTCTCCATGGAAGGCCATGTGCAGCAAGGGAGAGGACTAAGGGAGAGAGAGAGGAGGGGGTCAAAGGGCAGCTCCCGGGTATAGACAAGGAGAGGCATCCCATTTCGGGAGATGACGCCTCTCCACCCTTAGAGGGATGCAGCACCCCCCAATGTCCAGGCATGCGGAGCTGCTCACTCCAACACTTCCCTCCCTCCCTCAATGGCAAGTTGGACAGAGGAAGCAAGTTAGCCAATGTCTTTGAAGCCCTGCCCCCAAGTCCCCAGTAGCAAGAATGTATTTGAAGAAAAAGAAGAGATTGGATTTATACCCCGTCCTTCACTACCCAAGGGAGTCTCAGAGCGGCTTACAAACTCCTTTCCCTTCCCCTCCCCACAACAGACACCCTGTGAGGTAGTAGTAGAAGAAGAAGAGATTGGATTTACACCCCGCCCTTCACTACCCAAAGGAGTCTCAGAGTGGCTTACAAACTCCTTTCCCTTCCCCTCCCCACAACAGACACCCTGTGAGGTAGAAGAAGGAGAGGAGATTGGATTTATACCCCACCCTTCACTACCCAAAGGAGTCTCAGAGCGGCTTACAATTGCCTTTCCCTTCCCCTCCCCACAACAGACACCCTGTGAGGTAGTAGTAGAAGAAGAAGAGATTGGATTTACACCCCGCCCTTCACTACCCAAAGGAGTCTCAGAGTGGCTTACAAACTCCTTTCCCTTCCCCTCCCCAAAACAGACACCCTGTGAGGTAGAAGAAGAAGAGATTGGATTTATACCCCACCCTTCACTACCCAAAGGAGACTCAGAGCGGCTTACAATCGCCTTTCCCTTCCCCTCCCCACAACAGACACCTGTGAGGTAGTAGAAGAAGAAATTGGATTTACACCCCGCTGTTCACTACCCAAAGGAGTCTCAGAGTGGCTTACAAACTCCTTTCCCTTCCCCTCCCCACAACAGACACCCTGTGAGGTAGAAGAAGAAGAAGAAGAGAATGGATCTATACCTCGCCCTTCACTACCCAAAGGAGTCTCAGAGCGGCTTACAAACTCCTCTCCCTTCCCCTCCCCACAACAGACACTCTGTGAGGTTGGTGAAAACCCTGTGAGGTATTTGCACTCTTACACACACACACAAACACACTTGTCCTTCTCCCCAAGCTTATATGGGTGGTTGTGTTAAATACTGGGTTCGAGATGCATTGCAGTGAACAGTTCGACAGTACAAGGCAAAACCCCCAGGACCACAGTCCTGTTTCGATAGCATGCAAGCACCACTTCCAACCACACCCCACTCCCTACGATAGGCTATTTTACATATCATTACATCCTCATTGGTTACCTCTAGAATCCTGGTGGGCTATTGTTCCAGAGCTCTGTCAGGCGCCTTAGTCAGATCACACAACACAGGACTTCATAAGAAGAATCTGTTTATTGGTAAATCATAACTAAATACGCATATACAGCTCGTGTCAGGAATGGCCGTGATTAATGGAGGCCCCTGACCTACTGTGAATTCAAACCACCCCCGGTCTAAACGAAGCCAATGAATATGATTCGTGCCCGCGGGCAAAGCAAGCGGGCAGAGGAAAAAAACCAAGTTAAAAGCGGGTGATTCCCAGCGTCGTGACTAACAGCTGTAGACACCACAAGGTCAGACTGAATGATAACATAAAGGTAAAGGTTCCCTTGCTCGAAAGCCAGTCGAATCCGGCTCTAGGGTTGCGGTGCTCATCTCCGTTTCAAAGCCGAAGAGCCAGCGCTGTCCGAAGACTTTTCCGTGGTCATGTGGCCGGCATGACTAAACACCAAGGCGCACGGAACGCTGTTACCTTCCCACCGAAGTGATACCCACTTGCAATTTCTTGCTTTCGAACTGCTAGGTTGGCAGGAGCTGGAACTAGAGACAGGAGCTCACTCCCTCATGCGGCACCCGGGTCTCGAACTGCTGAACTACTGACCTTCGACAGCCTGCAGTTCAGTGTCTTAACCACTTGAGCCACCGCAGCTCGAATGATAACATACAGACAGTAAAAAGAACTGATGAGAGGCACAAAGGAGGAGGTACTCCCTTACATTCCATCGCAATGGCAGGGCTACCTGACCAGCTCCAAGCTCAGCCCATCTCTGACGGACAGTCCAGGGATGTTCCAGCCCTGATACATAACAGGCTGCAAGGAAGAGAGCAAAATTCAGGAAGCAACATTCGCTTTGGGGGCTCCCTGAGGCCGGGCAAGCCATGTGCCTCGTTTGAGAGAGATCTGGTAGGGAGGGAGAGCTTTGAGACGATCTTCAGTCGGGCTGCTATGGTGGCCTCCAGCTGCCGAGGCTGCGTCTTCTCCTCTCTCCAGGAGTCCTGCGCAAGGAATCCAGTTCACACAAAGCACACAGCTGGGGGTTTTCACTTCCTCGAAGGCAACGCAATTCTGTTCCTAGGAGTGTGGTGGGGAGGCAGTCTCTCAGGGCCGGACCTTGGGGGTGGACGTTGAGGGTCTGGCATACAGTTGCCCCCCACCCAAAGCAGTGCAGTCGCCAAGTCTAGTTCCTGGGGATTTGGCGGGACGGCAGTGGCAGATTAACCCTTAAGCAGACCAAGCACATGCTTAGGGCACCAGGGCCAAAGGGGGCGCCACAAAGTTGGGAAAAGGGGGAAAAGAAAAAGAATGAAGATTTGTAAAAAAGAACTTGATAAAACTAGTGCAAATCGATCATAGTGCACCCTAGGTAAAGGTAAAGGTTCCCTTGCTTGAAAGCCAGTCGAATCTGACTCTAGGGTTGCAGGGCTCATCTCCGTTTCAAAGCCGAAGAGCCAGCGCTGTCCAAAGACGTTTCCGTGGTCATGTGGCCGGCATGACTAAACACCAAGGCGCACGGAATGCTGTTACCTTCCCACCGAAGTGGTACCTATTTACTTACTTGCAATTTCTTGCTTTCGAACTGCTAGGTTGGCAGGAGCTGGAACTAGAGACGGGAGCTCACCCCGTCATGCGGCACTCTCGGGTCTCGAACTGCTGAACTACTGACCTTCCACAGCCTGCAGTTCAGCGTCTTAACCACTTGAGCCACCGCAGCTCCAGGTTGCACCCTAGGGGTTATCTTCTATTTTTTCGTTGGCGAGGTGCAGTGTCATAGGCTATGTTTAAAAGTGAAAGGCATGTGTTTAAAAGTAA
The DNA here is from genome assembly GCA_029375565.1 of Gekko gecko. NCBI lineage: Eukaryota > Metazoa > Chordata > Lepidosauria > Squamata > Gekkonidae > Gekko > Gekko gecko. The sequence goes on along the minus strand of JAPDNY010000008.1, from coordinate 144,704,308 downwards.
TTGTGTATCTGGTCAGGCAGGTCAACGACTAAAATGGGACTGGGGTCAGTGTGGAAAGGAGGGGGGCACTGAGATTGGTCAGTGCTCAGGGCACCAGGGAGCCTTAATCCGCCGGGGGGGGGAGATCTCAGCAGGGTGTAATGCTATAGAGTCCACCCTCCAAAGCAGCTATTTTCGCCAGGGGAACTGATCCCTGTGGGCTTGGAGGTGAGTTGGAATTCTGGGAGATCGCCAGGCCATATTTGGAAGTCTGGCCAACCAGTGTTCCCTCCAAGCTGAGTTAGTGTGAGCTAGATCACAGTTTTTTAGCCTCCAGCTCACACGTTTTTTTTTCTCTGCTCAGGAAGGAGGGCTCCGGAGCAAGCTAATTTTTGCAGGAGGCCGATCGCTCGCTCACGGCTTTAATGCCAGCAGCTCGCAAAGTAGAATTTCTGCTCAGAAGACCCCCACAGCTTAGAGGGAGCACTGCTGGCATTAAAGCTGAGTTATCGTTTTCTCAGCCTCAGGAAGGATGGCTTTGGGACCTTTCCTCTTTTCCTGAAGCCTTCAACTTCTCCTAGCCTGATTGTCTTTTCCTAATGTTATTGTCTTTGCCGATGAATTAACGACCTCCAAAAAATCACTTGCTCACAACTTTAATGCCAGCAGCAGTGAGAGCCAGTTTGGTGTAGTGGTTAAGCGTGCAGACTCTAATCGGGGAGAACCGGGTTTGATTCCCCACTCCTCCACTTGCACCTGCTGATGTGACCTTGAGTCAGTCACAAGCTCTGGCACAGCTGTCCTTGAAAAAGAGCAGTTTCTGTCAGAGCTCTCTCAGCCCCGCCTGCCTCACAGGGTGTCTGTTGTGGGGAGGGGAATGGAAAGGAGATTGTAAGCCGCTCTGAGACTCCTTCAGGTAGTGAAAGGCGGGGTATAAATCCAATCTCTTCTTCTTCTACCTCACAGGGTGTCTGTTGTGGGGAGGGAAAGGGAAAGGAGATTGTAAGCCGCTCTGAGACTCCTTTGGGTAGTGAAGGGTGGGGTATAAATCCAATTTCTTCTTCTTCTACCTCACAGGGTGTCTGTTGTGGGGAGGGGAAGGGAAAGGAGTTTGTAAGCCACTCTGATACTCCGCTGGGTAGTGAAGGGCAGGGTATAAATCCAATCTCCTCCTCCTCCTCCTATTCTTCTTCTTCTTCCATTTTAGTAGCTGATTGGTAATGGATTTTGTGTGTGTGTGTCACTTCAGACAGGCCTGTTTTAGTAACCGGCTGCTAACGGATTTTGTTTTCCTTTTCACAGAAAGCTGCCTGTGTCCAGTTAGCAAAACATGGTTGAGCCATTTTTGAGGGAAACAGCTTTTTTCCGTTTTCACCTCTTCGTCGCGCTTCTGTATAGGTATGGTGTGCCGTTCAAAATGTCTGCAGCTCTTCCAATAGCGCCTCACTTCCCCCCCGCCTCTTTTCATGGTACGATCTCCCTCAAACTTTTAAGAAATGTTCTCAGTTCAGTGCTACAGCGGTACCATGGAAACCCCTATATCATTCAAGTGCTATAGCGCTCGACTTAGAACATTCTTCTTTAAAGTTGGAGGAAGATCGTGCCGTGAAAAGAAGAAGAAGAAGAAGAGATTGATTTACATCCCGCCCTTCACTACCCAAAGGAGTCTCAGAGCGGCTTACAATCTCCTTTCCTTCCCCTCCCCACAACAGACACCCTGTGAGGTAGAAGAAGAAGAAGAGATTGGATTTATATCCCACCCTTCACTACCCAAAGGAGTCTCAGAGCGGCTTACAATCTCCTTTCCCTTCCCCTCCCCAGAACAGACACCCTGTGAGGTAGAAGAAGAAGAAGAGATTGGATTTATATCCCGCCCTTCACTACCCAAAGGAGTCTCAGAGCGGCTTCCAATCTCCTTTCCCTCCCTCCCCTCCCCACAACAGACACCCTGTGAGGTCGGTGGGGCTGAGAGAGCTCTTGACAGAAACTGCTCTTTTTCAAGAACAGCTCTTATCAGAACTATGGCTTGCCCAAGGTCATCTAGCAGGTGCAAGTGGAGGAGTGGGGGAATCAAACCCGGTTCTCCCAGATTAGAGTCGGCGCACTTAACCACTACACCAAAGGGGTGGGGGGAGAAGTGTGGCGGTGTTTGAAATGGCCAGGCTGCTTCAGAGGCGGCTCATTGATGGAAGGAAATTTGCTGTGTGAACCCCACCCACATTACTCAGAACCGGGCCGACGATGGATAACATCCGGTTTGGAACAGTAATGTAAAAGCGGCCTTCGCCAGATATAAGTTGGCTCGTCTCTGATGGAGGCAGCTTTGACTCTTGAAAGTCGATACCCTGAAAATGTTGCTGGTCTCCGAGGGGCTGATGGACTCCGCTCTAGCGGTCCAAGAGAAAATGGCAGCCCTGGAACACAAAGCGACCAGTTCCAATTCCAGGAGATTTCCGGGCCGCGCCTGGAAGTTGTAAAAACCAAGAAGGGATCACAGCTGGCCGTGTAGGAAATGCAACAGACAAGCAAGCGCTGAGATATAAATGAGAATAAGCATTTAGTAAGAATCATATTATATTTTAAATCTTTGCAATATTACAGGTCCCTCATTCAGAGCCAGTTTGGTGTCGTGGTTCAGTGCATGGACTCTAATCTGGGAGAACTGGGTTTGGTTCCCCACTCCTCCACTTGCACCTGCTGGATGACCTTGGGCAAGCCATAGTTCTGTCGGAGCTGTTCTTGAAAAAGGGCAGTTTCTGTCAGAGCTCTCTCAGCCCCACCCACCTCACAGGGTGTCTGCTGTGGGGAAGGGAAGGGAAGGGAAGGGAAGGAAGGGAAGGAAGGGAAGGAAGGGAAGGGAAGGGAAGGGAAGGGAAGGGAAGGGAAGGGAAAGGAAATTGTAAGCCGCTCTGAGACTCCTTTGAGTAGTGAAGGGCAGGGTATAAATCCAATCTCTTCCTCTTCTTCTTCTTGATCATCTGGAGAATGATTGTAATAGTGGGAGTTCTCCAGACCCCAACTGGAGGTTGGCGAGCCTGGTCCTTGAGACTCCACATCTCTTGGTGGATAGACCCTTAACAGGCATTTCCAATCCTCCAGGTGGGGACTGGAGATCTCCTGGATTACGTAAATTCCCTTATTTATTTAAAAATATTTATTCCACTTCTCCTGGAGAAAATGGCTGCTTTGGAAGATGGATTGCAGGGCATTGTACCCTATTGAAGAAGAAGAGAAAGAGATTGGATTTACACCCCACCCTTCAGTCGGAGTCTCAGAGCGGCTTACCAACTCCTTTCCCTTCCCCTCCCCAGAACAGACACCCTGGGAGGGAGGCGAGACTGAGCAAGCTCTCTCCAGGACTGCCCTTGAGAGAACAGCTCTGAGAGAACTTGTGACTGACCCAAGGTCACACCAGCAGCTGCATGTGGAGGCATGGGGAACAGTGCTCCCTCTAAGCTGTGGAGTCTTGTGAGCAAAAATTCCACTTTGTGAGCTACTGGCATTAAACTTGCGAGCGAGCCATTTGGCTGTGGCATCACTTAGTTTGCTCTGGAGCCCTCCTTCTGGAGCTAAGACAACAGTGTGTGAGCCAGAGGCTAAAAACTTTGAGCTAGCTCACACTAACCCAGCTTAGAGGGAACACTGGTGGGGAATCAAACCCGGTTCTCCCAGCTTAGAGTCCATGCTCCTAGCCACTATGCCAAACCATCACGGCCCCTCCCTCCCTAAGCCCCGCCCTCCCAGGCTCCGCCCTCCAATCTCCAGGAATTTCCGAACCTGGACTTGGCCACGCTACTTAATTCACACCATTCGCCCTTCAGGCCACACGGCTCCAGAATGGAGAATGGGCTGCCTGGCTTGGAAACGATGCTCTGCGAGGCAGGAAAAGAGTCCTCTCTGCGCGCCCCGTAGGTTGTGACCATGTTCCTGAGTTCTTGTCGCTTTGTCGTGGCAGCTGCTGCGTCTCTAGACCGGCCCAGCCTGCTCCATCCATCAATGTCCCCCTGACAGGCACTTCCTGTCCCAGTGGAAACGATCTTCAGGCCACAGGGTTATGCGACGGGCACAGCTGCAGGAGGCGGGGTGCCGCTCGGCCTGACGTGAGCTGCACATACATGGCCAGGCCAGGCGGTTAAGCATGCTGCTCATTGGCAACTCGCAGCTGTTGCGGGCCCCGAAGTCAAATCCCATAACCCAGGGTGTGATATAGGGTTGCTGTAATATATTGGGGTGGAACTTCCCAGGTCTGTCCATAAGAGACGGGCTGAGCTTGGAGCTCGGGAACAAGAGACCGCCAGGATTCTAAAGGTAACCAGTGAGAAGGCAATGCTGTGCAAACAGAGGTAACCGATGAGGAGACAGTGTTATGTAAATAGCCTAGCGTTGGGAGTGGGTTGTGTTTGGGTGTGGTCAGGGCTTTTTTGTAGAAAAAGCCCAGCAGGAACTCATTAGCATATTAGGACAGCACTGCTCATTAGCCTATTAGACCACACCCCCACGTTACCAGAAGTGTGGTCATCCAGCCGCACCCACCTTTTGCTTCTTATTCTGTTTGCATTGTTTGTTGTCAAAACGCAGAGCTTTTCTTTGGAGCAGGAACGCCTTTGCATGTTAGGCCACACACCCCCTAATGTAGCCAATCCCGATGAGTTTCTGCTGTTGGGTGTGGCCAGTTATGCTAATGAGTTCCTGCTGGGTGTGGCCAACTCCGGAGCCAGCCGGAACTCCGTTCCTGTGCGTTCCCACCCCAAAATAGCCTTGGGTGTGGTTTTGGCATGCTACTTAAACGGGGCAGTCGCCCCGCAGTCTTCAGTTGTGTTCCTGAAGTCACTAAAGAAAGCAGAGCCGCTCACTGCAATGCGTCTTGAACCCAGTATTTAATCAGGACGTTCAAGTCAAGAAGCCTTTTTCAGCAATTCCGATTTCGGCACTTCTAGTACATTTAGAAATAAACCCTCGTTTGTACCTTCCATAAATTTGCCATCAATTGCCGTTTTTGAAAGACGGGTGCTGGAAGACATTGACAAACTTGAGACCAATAGAGGTCCCCATTAAATATATAATTCAGCCCGTGAAGAATCTCCCAGTATTACAACTGATCTTGAAATGGCAGAGATCATTGCCCCCGGAGAAAACCCCGTTTTGCGGGGCGGACTCCACGGCATTCTACTCCAGGTCCCTCCCCCCTCCTCGAGCCCCGCCCTCTTCAGGCTTCACACCCACCCCCAAACTCTAGAAATCTCCTAACTCAAATGACGCAGAACAGCCAGAGAGCTTTCAAGTTCATTTAGGGTGGCCAGCAATGTTCCCTCTAAGCTATGGAGTCCTGTGAGGAAAAATTCTACTTGGGAAGAAGAAGAAGAAGAGGAGGAGGAGGAGGAGATTGGATTTCTACCCCGCCCTTCACTACCCAAAGGAGTCTCAGAGCGGCTTACAAACTCCCTTCCCTTCCCCTCCCCACAACAGACACCCTGTGAGGTAGAAGAAGAAAAAGAGATTGGATTTATACCCCACCCTTCACTACCCAAAGGAGTCTCAGAGCGGCTTACAAACTCCTTTCCTTCCCCTCCTCACGACACCCTGTGAGGTAGAAGAAGAAGAGATTGGATTTATACCCCGCCCTTCACTACCCAAGGGAGTCTCAGAGCAGCTTACAAACTCCTTCCCCTTCCCCTCCCCACAACAGACACCCTGTGAGGTAGAAGAAGAAAAAGAGATTGGATTTATACCCTGCCCTTCACTACCCAAAGGAGTCTCAGAGCGGCTTACAAACTCCTTTCCCTTCCCCTCCCCACAACAGACACCCTGGGAGGTAGAAGAAGAAGAAGAGATTGGATTTATACCCCGCCCTTCACTACCCAAGGGAGTCTCAGAGCAGCTTACAAACTCCTTTCCCTTCCCCTCCCCACAAGAGACACCCTGGGAGGTAGAAGAAGAAAAAGAGATTGGATTTATACCCCACCCTTCACTACCCAAGGGAGTCTCAGAGCGGCTTACAAACTCCTTTCCCTTCCCCTCCTCACAACAGACACCCTGTGAGGTAGAAGAAGAAGAGATTGGATTTATACCCCGCCCTTCACTACCCAAGGGAGTCTCAGAGCAGCTTACAAACTCCTTTCCCTTCCCCTCCCCACAACAGACACCCTGTGAGGTAGAAGAAGAAAAAGAGATTGGATTTATACCCCGCCCTTCACTACCCAAAGGAGTCTCAGAGCGGCTTACAAACTCCTTTCCTTTCCCCTCCTCACAACAGACACCCTGTGAGGTCGAAGAAGAAGAAGAGATTGGATTTATACCCCGCCCTTCACTACCCAAGGGAGTCTCAGAGCAGCTTACAAACTCCTTTCCCTTCCCCTCCCCACAACAGACACCCTGTGAGGTAGAAGAAGAAAAAGAGATTGGATTTATACCCTGCCCTTCACTGCCCAAAGGAGTCCCAGAGCAGCTTAGAAACTCCTTTCCCTTCCCCCCACAACAGACACCCTGTGAGGTAGAAGAAGAAAAAGAGATTGGATTTATACCCCGCCCTTCACTACCCAAAGGTGTCTCAGAGTGGCTTACAAACTCCCTTCCTGTGAGGCAGGTGGGGCTGAGAGAGCTCTGACAGAAAATGCTCTTTTTCAAGAATAGCTGTGCCAGAACTATGGCTTGACCCAGGTCATCCAGCAGCTGCGTGTGGAGGAGTGGGGGATCAAACCCAGTTCTCCCAGATTAGAGTCCACACACTTAACCACTATACCACTACGCTACAGAGAAGAAGACGAAGAGGAGGAGGAGGAGGAGGAGGAGGAGATTGGATTTATACCCCACCCTTCACTTGGAGTCTGAGAGCGGCTTACAATCTCCTTCCCCTCCCCCTTCCCACAACAGACACCCTTTTTTTTTTTTTTTTTGTAAATACAGTTTATTATTGGATATATTTTTCATGTTCATACAATTTAAACAAACCAATACATATCCATTTTTCTTTCTCCCACTCCCCCCAAACAAGGCTTCCCGCACTGCACCAACCCCACTGATATTTCTCTTATTCAATTACATTTACTACTAAGCATATTTTCTTTTACTAGTGGTAACAATTCAAAGGTTTAAGTCTCTTTCCACTTCTCCTCAATAACAGTCAAAACAAATCAAACCACGTTTAACATCCCAATTCTTCAACAAGTGTTCTTGAAAGTCTTTCCAGTCTTCGAAAAAGGTTTCATCTTCTTCGTTGTTTAATTTTCTTGTTAATTTGTCCATTTCTGCCATAAACAACGTCTTTTTAATCCATTCCCATGTTTCAGGTACTTTATCTTGTTTCCAACATTGAGCAAAAATCAATCTAGCTGCTGTAATCAAGTACCATAATAGTGTTCTCTTGGCTACATTTATTTCCTCCATTTTAAGACCTAACAATAACATCTGTGGGTCTTTCTTAAAAGTACATTTCAAAAATTTTTGTATCTCATTGTGGATATCAGTCCAATACTTTACTGCTTTGTCACATGTCCACCACATATGGTAAAAAGACCCTTCATGTTTCTTACATTTCCAACATTTGTTAGACATACTTTCATTTATAATAGCAATTTTTTTAGGCGTCATGTACCATCTATACATCATTTTATAACAATTCTCTTTAACATTTACACAAGTTGAAATTTTCATTGACTTTTTCCACAAGTATTCCCAAGATGCCATAAATATCTCATTATTAATATTTACTGCCCATTTTATCATTTGCTCTTTTACTATTTCATCCTCAGTATACCATTTCAATAAAATCTTGTACAATTTAGAAATCATTTTCTTACCCTTACCAACCCATACAGTTTCAATTTCAGTATAATTTTCTCTAAAACCATGTTCTCTCTTATCGGTCTTAAATAAGTCATAAATCTGTCTATACTTCAACCAATCATATTCAAATTCCACATCAACTCTGTCTTTTAGTACAAAGTTTTTCCCTTCTAATTTTAAGAGACTTTTGTAAGGTAGCCAATCTAAACTCTGACTTCTTGAATATGGATTAATCACTTCTGCTGGTACTATCCAAAGTGGTCTTTCTTCCGAGAAGAATTTTCTATATCTCGTCCAAGTCTCGAACAGTGATCGTCTTATGAAGAACTTGTCCAGTTTTACTTTTCCATACAAACTCCTTTCCCTTCCCCTCCCCACAACAGACACCCTGTGAGGCAGGTGGGGCTGAGGGATCTCTTTTGAGGACTGCTCTTGAAAGAACAGCTCTAAGTGAACTTGTGACTGACCCAAGGTCCACACCGGCATATGCCTGTGGAAGAGTGGGGAATCAAACCTGGTTCTCCCAGATTAGAGTCCACGCTCCTGACTGCTACACCAAACCGGCTCTGGAATAGAAAGGCCGTTCGAAAGGGGCCAAAGAGAGCTTTGACTCTCAAAAGTTTACACTCCCAAAATCTCGTCGGTCTCTCAGTGGGAACCTAGCTGTTCAGAACCACTCGGCTACGCTCATGAACCCGTCGTCTCCAGGGGAACTGCTCTCTGTCGTCTGGAAGTCAGCTGTAATCCTGGGAGCTCTCCAGGCCTCACCTGGACGTTGGCAACCCTCATTCGTCCCTGGCGTGACCCCTGGCAGAGGAATTCTTAAGGCTGGCAAAAAAACCCCCATCCCGCCAGTTCCTTGTACTTTTGTTTACTGCAAGCTGAACAGCTCATCCCCTCTTGGCACCACGGGGAAGGAAGGGATAGGATTGCCACCTTTCGTCTCCCGGTCGGGCTGCTATTTTGTCCCTTCTCCCCCCCCCGGCCGACCACCTGCCACTGTCCATTCGCATTCCGGCATCAGAGTCTCGCCGTGGACTTCCGTCCGTTTTTCGGCAGATACGCTCTGAGACGGAGGGAAGGGACGTGTCTCTGGCGACGCCGGTGCCAGCATGGACAGGCCGAGACTGTGGCTCACCCTGTTCTGGGCCTTCGCCCTTCCAGGTAAGGATGCCGCTTGGTTCTCTTGGCACCCGCGGGGACTCACGGGGGAGAAAAGCCCAGCAGGCGCATCCTGCTCACACCAAGAGCGGAGCCGAACAGGCACCGTCGAAGTTCTGATACCGGAATCCCCGTCTGCTTGGAAACCACCTCCTCTTCTCTGAGCATTTATTGTCAAATTCAGGGGTGGGGGCGGTGGGCAGAGTTCCCTCTAAGCCGAGTTAGTGTGAGCTAGCTCGCAGATTTTTTTTTAGCCTCTGGCTCACACGTCTTTGTCTTCGCTCAGGAAGGATGGCCCCAGAGCAAACTAGTTTATGTGGAGTGGCCAGATCGCTCGCTCACGACTTCAGTGCCAGGAGCTCCCAAACCAGAATTTCTGCTCACAAAACTTCACAGCTTAGAAGGGAGCATTGGTTGTGGGTACCCTGTGTTTGCTCAGAGCGCCTTTTTTTCTTTGGCACTAAAATCGGAACGGTGGCTGAGGCAGGGGCGTTTCGCTGAGGGTGTGTGGGAACTCCTGCTGCTGCATCGTGGCCCGAAAGAAAGAAAAGGAAGCAAGGAAGCAAGCAAGGAAGAAAGCAAGGAAGCAAGCAAGGAAGTAAGCAAGGAAGCAAGGAAGCGAGCAAGGAAGCAAGCAAGGAAGGAAGGAAGCAAGAAGTCAAATTCAGGGGGTCGACATCAGAAATCTACTGGGATTCCACCTGTTCTGCCTCCCGGGGACAGGGGCTCAACATGGTATGGGGGTTGGGGTGCCAGCTGCGATTGGTGGCGCACGCCGGAATCTCAGTAATGCCAAAGGCTGTTGGCGCCTACTTCTGTGGCTGAGCTTACAGTTCAGATTATGTGTACTTGCTTTGAGCGTATCTGAAAAAGCACTCCCAGGTTCATTCGAATGGATGCCTGGGAACCACATACGCCTCCTGGCCAGGGTTGCCAGTTTTGGTTGGGAAATTCCTGGAGATTTGGGGGGTTGAGTCGAGGGAGGGAAGGGTTTGGGGAGGGGAAGGAGGTCAGCACGGTATACTGCCATAGAAACCACCCTCCAAAGTAGCTGTTTTCTCCATATGAGCAAATGGGGCTGCCTTCTACTGAATCGGGCCCTTGCTCCATCAAGGTCAGTATTGTCTACTCAGACTGGCAGTGGGTCTCCAGGGTCTCAGGCTGAGGGTCTTTCCCATCGCCTCTTGCCTGGTCCTTTTAACTGGAGATGCCAGGGACTGAACCTAGGACCTTCTGCATGCCAGGCAGAGGCTCTTCCACTGAGCCACAGCCCCTCCTTACAGCTCTCCAGGGTCTCAGGCTGAGGTCTTTCCCATCACCTCCTGCCAGGTCCTTTGAACTGGAGATGCCAGGGACTGAACCTGGGACCTCCTGCATGCCAGGCAGAGGCTCTTCCACTCAACTACAGCCCTTCTTTACAGCTCTCTGAGGGTCTCAGGATGAGGTCTTTCCCATCACCTCCTGCCAGGTCCTTTGAACTGGAGATGCCAGGGACTGAACCTGGGACCTCCTGCATGCCAGGCAGAGGCTCTTCCACTCAGCCACGGCCCCTCTTTACAGCTCTCCAGGGTCTCAGGCTGAGGTCTTTCCCATCACCTCCTGCCAGGTCCTTTGAACTGGAGATGCCGGGGACTGAACCTGGGACCTCCTGCATGCCAGGCAGAGGCTCTTCCACTGAGCCACAGCCCCTCCTTACAGCTCTCCAGGGTCTCAGGCTGAGGTCTTTCCCATCACCTCCCGCCTGATCCTGTTAACTGGAGATGCCGGGGACTGAACCTGGGACCTTCTGCAAGCCAGGCAGAGGCTCTTCTACTGAGCCGTGGCCCCTCTTTACAGCTCTCCGGGGTCTCAGGCTGAGGTCTTTCCCATCACCTCCTGCCAGGTCCTTTGAACTGGAGATGCCGGGGACTGAACCTGGGACCTTCTGCATGCCAGGCAGAGGCTCTTCCACTGAGCCACGGCCCCTCTTTACAGCTCTCCAGGGTCGCAGACTGAGGTCTTTCCCATCACCTCCTGCCTGGTCCTTTTAACTGGAGATGCCGGGGACTGAACCTGGGACCTTCTGCATGCCAGGCAGAGGCTCTTCCACTCAACTACAGCCCTTCTTTACAGCTCTCTGAGGGTCTCAGGATGAGGTCTTTCCCATCACCTCCTGCCAGGTCCTTTGAACTGGAGATGCCAGGGACTGAACCTGGGACCTCCTGCATGCCAGGCAGAGGCTCTTCCACTCAGCCACGGCCCCTCTTTACAGCTCTCCAGGGTCTCAGGCTGAGGTCTTTCCCATCACCTCCTGCCAGGTCCTTTGAACTGGAGATGCTGGGGACTGAACCTGGGACCTCCTGCATGCCAGGCAGAGGCTCTTCCACTCAGCCACGGCCCCTCTTTACAGCTCTCCAGGGTCTCCGGCTGAGGTCTTTCCCATCACCTCCTGCCTGGTCCTTTTAACTGGAGATGCCGTGGATTGAACCTGGGACCTTCTGCATGCCAGGCAGAGGCTCTTCCACTCAACTACAGCCCTTCTTTACAGCTCTCTGAGGGTCTCAGGATGAGGTCTTTCCCATCACCTCCTGCCAGGTCCTTTGAACTGGAGATGCCAGGGACTGAACCTGGGACCTCCTGCATGCCAGGCAGAGGCTCTTCCACTCAGCCACGGCCCCTCTTTACAGCTCTCCAGGGTCTCAGGCTGAGGTCTTTCCCATCACCTCCTGCCAGGTCCTTTGAACTGGAGATGCCGGGGACTTAACCTGGGACCTCCTGCATGCCAGGCAGAGGCTCTTCCACTCAGCCACGGACCCTCTTTACAGCTCTCCAGGGTCTCCGGCTGAGGTCTTTCCCATCACCTCCTGCCTGGTCCTTTTAACTGGAGATGCCGTGGATTGAACCTGGGAACTTCTGCATGCCAGGAAGAGGCTCTTCCACTCAACTACAGCCCTTCTTTACAGCTCTCTGAGGGTCTCAGGCTGAGGTCTTTCCCATCACCTCCTGCCAGGTCCTTTTAACTGGAGATGCCGGGGACTGAACCTGGGACCTTCTGCATGCCAGGCAGAGGCTCTTCCACTGAGCCACGGCCCCTCTTTACAGCTCTCCAGGGTCGCAGACTGAGGTCTTTCCCATCACCTCCTGCCTGGTCCTTTTAACTGGAGATGCCGGGGACTGAACCTGGGACCTTCTGCATGCCAGGCAGAGGCTCTTCCACTGAGCCACGGCCCCTCTTTACAGCTCTCCAGGGTCGCAGACTGAGGTCTTTCCCATCACCTCCTGCCTGGTCCTTTTAACTGGAGATGCCGGGGACTGAACCTGGGACCTTCTGCATGCCAGGCAGAGGCTCTTCCACTCAACTACAGCCCTTCTTTACAGCTCTCTGAGGGTCTCAGGATGAGGTCTTTCCTGTCACCTCCTGCCTGGTCCTTTTTAACTGGAGATGCCGGGGACTGAACCTGGGACCTCCTGCATGCCAGGCAGAGGCTCTTCCACTCAGCCACGGCCCCTCTTTACAGCTTTCCAGGGTCTCAGGCTGAGGTCTTTCCCGTCACCTCCTGCCTGGTCCTTTTAACTGGAGATGCCGGGGATTGAACCTGGGAACTTCTGCATGCCAGGAAGAGGCTCTTCCACTCAACTACAGCCCTTCTTTACAGCTCTCTGAGGGTCTCAGGATGAGGTCTTTCCCATCACCTCCTGCCAGGTCCTTTTAACTGGAGATGCCGGGGACTGAACCTGGGACCTTCTGCATGCCAGGCAGAGGCTCTTCCACTGAGCCACGGCCCCTCTTTACAGCTCTCCAGGGTCGCAGACTGAGGTCTTTCCCATCACCTCCTGCCTGGTCCTTTTAACTGGAGATGCCGGGGACTGAACCTGGGACCTTCTGCATGCCAGGCAGAGGCTCTTCCACTCAACTACAGCCCTTCTTTACAGCTCTCTGAGGGTCTCAGGATGAGGTCTTTCCCATCACCTCCTGCCAGGTCCTTTGAACTGGAGATGCCAGGGACTGAACCTGGGACCTCCTGCATGCCAGGCAGAGGCTCTTCCACTCAGCCACGGCCCCTCTTTACAGCTCTCCAGGGTCTCAGGCTGAGGTCTTTCCCGTCACCTCCTGCCTGGTCCTTTGAACTGGAGATGCCGGGGACTGAACCTGGGACCTCCTGCATGCCAGGCAGAGGCTCTTCCACTCAGCCACGGCCCCTCTTTACAGCTCTCCAGGGTCTCAGGCTGAGGTCTTTCCCATCACCTCCTGCCTGGTCCTTTTAACTGGAGATGCCGTGGATTGAACCTGGGACCTTCTGCATGCCAGGCAGAGGCTCTTCCACTCAACTACAGCCCTTCTTTACAGCTCTCTGAGGGTCTCAGGATGAGGTCTTTCCCATCACCTCCTGCCAGGTCCTTTGAACTGGAGATGCCAGGGACTGAACCTGGGACCTCCTGCATGCCAGGCAGAGGCTCTTCCACTCAGCCACGGCCCCTCTTTACAGCTCTCCAGGGTCTCAGGCTGAGGTCTTTCCCATCACCTCCTGCCAGGTCCTTTGAACTGGAGATGCCGGGGACTTAACCTGGGACCTCCTGCATGCCAGGCAGAGGCTCTTCCACTCAGCCACGGACCCTCTTTACAGCTCTCCAGGGTCTCCGGCTGAGGTCTTTCCCATCACCTCCTGCCTGGTCCTTTTAACTGGAGATGCCGTGGATTGAACCTGGGAACTTCTGCATGCCAGGAAGAGGCTCTTCCACTCAACTACAGCCCTTCTTTACAGCTCTCTGAGGGTCTCAGGCTGAGGTCTTTCCCATCACCTCCTGCCAGGTCCTTTTAACTGGAGATGCCGGGGACTGAACCTGGGACCTTCTGCATGCCAGGCAGAGGCTCTTCCACTGAGCCACGGCCCCTCTTTACAGCTCTCCAGGGTCGCAGACTGAGGTCTTTCCCATCACCTCCTGCCTGGTCCTTTTAACTGGAGATGCCGGGGACTGAACCTGGGACCTTCTGCATGCCAGGCAGAGGCTCTTCCACTGAGCCACGGCCCCTCTTTACAGCTCTCCAGGGTCGCAGACTGAGGTCTTTCCCATCACCTCCTGCCTGGTCCTTTTAACTGGAGATGCCGGGGACTGAACCTGGGACCTTCTGCATGCCAGGCAGAGGCTCTTCCACTCAACTACAGCCCTTCTTTACAGCTCTCTGAGGGTCTCAGGATGAGGTCTTTCCCATCACCTCCTGCCAGGTCCTTTTAACTGGAGATGCCGGGGACTGAACCTGGGACCTCCTGCATGCCAGGCAGAGGCTCTTCCACTCAGCCACGGCCCCTCTTTACAGCTCTCCAGGGTCTCAGGCTGAGGTCTTTCCCATCACCTCCTGCCTGGTCCTTTTAACTGGAGATGCCGGGGATTGAACCTGGGAACTTCTGCATGCCAGGAAGAGGCTCTTCCACTCAACTACAGCCCTTCTTTACAGCTCTCTGAGGGTCTCAGGATGAGGTCTTTCCCATCACCTCCTGCCAGGTCCTTTTAACTGGAGATGCCGGGGACTGAACCTGGGACCTCCTGCATGCCAGGCAGAGGCTCTTCCACTCAGCCACGGCCCCTCTTTACAGCTCTCCAGGGTCTCCGGCTGAGGTCTTTCCCATCACCTCCTGCCTGGTCCTTTTAACTGGAGATGCCGTGGATTGAACCTGGGACCTTCTGCATGCCAGGCAGAGGCTCTTCCACTCAACTACAGCCCTTCTTTACAGCTCTCTGAGGGTCTCAGGATGAGGTCTTTCCCATCACCTCCTGCCAGGTCCTTTGAACTGGAGATGCCAGGGACTGAACCTGGGACCTCCTGCATGCCAGGCAGAGGCTCTTCCACTCAGCCACGGCCCCTCTTTACAGCTCTCCAGGGTCTCAGGCTGAGGTCTTTCCCGTCACCTCCTGCCTGGTCCTTTGAACTGGAGATGCCGGGGACTGAACCTGGGACCTCCTGCATGCCAGGCAGAGGCTCTTCCACTGAGCCACGGCCCCTCTTTACAGCTCTCCAGGGTCTCCGGCTGAGGTCTTTCCCATCACCTCCTGCCTGGTCCTTTTAACTGGAGATGCCGTGGATTGAACCTGGGACCTTCTGCATGCCAGGCAGAGGCTCTTCCACTCAACTACAGCTCTTCTTTACAGCTCTCTGAGGGTCTCAGGATGAGGTCTTTCCCATCACCTCCTGCCAGGTCCTTTTAACTGGAGATGCCGGGGACTGAACCTGGGACCTCCTGCATGCCAGGCAGAGGCTCTTCCACTCAGCCACGGCCCCTCTTTACAGCTCTCCAGGGTCTCAGGCTGAGGTCTTTCCCATCACCTCCTGCCCGGTCCTTTTAACTAGAGATGCCGGGGATTGAACCTGGGAACTTCTGCATGCCAGGAAGAGGCTCTTCCACTCAACTACAGCCCTTCTTTACAGCTCTCTGAGGGTCTCAGGATGAGGTCTTTCCCGTCACCTCCTGCCTGGTCCTTTGAACTGGAGATGCTGGGGACTGAACCTGGGACCTCCTGCATGCCAGGCAGAGGCTCTTCCACTCAGCCACGGCCCCTCTTTACAGCTCTCCAGGGTCTCAGGCTGAGGTCTTTCCCATCACCTCCTGCCTGGTCCTTTTAACTGGAGATGCCGTGGATTGAACCTGGGACCTTCTGCATGCCAGGCAGAGGCTCTTCCACTCAACTACAGCCCTTCTTTACAGCTCTCTGAGGGTCTCAGGATGAGGTCTTTCCCATCACCTCCTGCCAGGTCCTTTGAACTGGAGATGCCAGGGACTGAACCTGGGACCTCCTGCATGCCAGGCAGAGGCTCTTCCACTCAGCCACGGCCCCTCTTTACAGCTCTCCAGGGTCTCAGGCTGAGGTCTTTCCCATCACCTCCTGCCAGGTCCTTTGAACTGGAGATGCCGGGGACTTAACCTGGGACCTCCTGCATGCCAGGCAGAGGCTCTTCCACTCAGCCACGGACCCTCTTTACAGCTCTCCAGGGTCTCCGGCTGAGGTCTTTCCCATCACCTCCTGCCTGGTCCTTTTAACTGGAGATGCCGTGGATTGAACCTGGGAACTTCTGCATGCCAGGAAGAGGCTCTTCCACTCAACTACAGCCCTTCTTTACAGCTCTCTGAGGGTCTCAGGATGAGGTCTTTCCCATCACCTCCTGCCAGGTCCTTTTAACTGGAGATGCCGGGGACTGAACCTGGGACCTCCTGCATGCCAGGCAGAGGCTCTTCCACTCAGCCACGGCCCCTCTTTACAGCTCTCCAGGGTCTCCGGCTGAGGTCTTTCCCATCACCTCCTGCCAGGTCCTTTGAACTGGAGATGCCGGGGACTTAACCTGGGACCTCCTGCATGCCAGGCAGAGGCTCTTCCACTCAGCCACGGACCCTCTTTACAGCTCTCCAGGGTCTCCGGCTGAGGTCTTTCCCATCACCTCCTGCCTGGTCCTTTTAACTGGAGATGCCGTGGATTGAACCTGGGAACTTCTGCATGCCAGGAAGAGGCTCTTCCACTCAACTACAGCCCTTCTTTACAGCTCTCTGAGGGTCTCAGGATGAGGTCTTTCCCATCACCTCCTGCCAGGTCCTTTTAACTGGAGATGCCGGGGACTGAACCTGGGACCTTCTGCATGCCAGGCAGAGGCTCTTCCACTGAGCCACGGCCCCTCTTTACAGCTCTCCAGGGTCGCAGACTGAGGTCTTTCCCATCACCTCCTGCCTGGTCCTTTTAACTGGAGATGCCGGGGACTGAACCTGGGACCTTCTGCATGCCAGGCAGAGGCTCTTCCACTGAGCCACGGCCCCTCTTTACAGCTCTCCAGGGTCGCAGACTGAGGTCTTTCCCATCACCTCCTGCCTGGTCCTTTTAACTGGAGATGCCGGGGACTGAACCTGGGACCTTCTGCATGCCAGGCAGAGGCTCTTCCACTCAACTACAGCCCTTCTTTACAGCTCTCTGAGGGTCTCAGGATGAGGTCTTTCCCATCACCTCCTGCCAGGTCCTTTGAACTGGAGATGCCGGGGACTGAACCTGGGACCTTCTGCATGCCAGGCAGAGGCTCTTCCACTGAGCCACGGCCCCTCTTTACAGCTCTCCAGGGTCTCAGACTGAGGTCTTTCCCATCACCTCCTGCCTGGTCCTTTGAACTGGAGATGCCGGGGACTGAACCTGGGACCTTCTGCATGCCAGGCAGAGGCTCTTCCACTGAGCCACGGCCCCTCTTTACAGCTCTCCAGGGTCGCAGACTGAGGTCTTTCCCATCACCTCCTGCCTGGTCCTTTTAACTGGAGATGCCGGGGACTGAACCTGGGACCTTCTGCATGCCAGGCAGAGGCTCTTCCACTCAACTACAGCCCTTCTTTACAGCTCTCTGAGGGTCTCAGGATGAGGTCTTTCCCATCACCTCCTGCCAGGTCCTTTGAACTGGAGATGCCAGGGACTGAACCTGGGACCTCCTGCATGCCAGGCAGAGGCTCTTCCACTCAGCCACGGCCCCTCTTTACAGCTCTCCAGGGTCTCAGGCTGAGGTCTTTCCCATCACCTCCTGCCAGGTCCTTTGAACTGGAGATGCCGGGGACTGAACCTGGGACCTCCTGCATGCCAGGCAGAGGCTCTTCCACTGAGCCACGGACCCTCTTTACAGCTCTCCAGGGTCTCCGGCTGAGGTCTTTCCCATCACCTCCTGCCTGGTCCTTTTAACTGGAGATGCCGTGGATTGAACCTGGGACCTTCTGCATGCCAGGCAGAGGCTCTTCCACTCAACTACAGCCCTTCTTTACAGCTCTCTGAGGGTCTCAGGATGAGGTCTTTCCCATCACCTCCTGCCTGGTCCTTTGAACTGGAGATGCTGGGGACTGAACCTGGGACCTCCTGCATGCCAGGCAGAGGCTCTTCCACTCAGCCACGGCCCCTCTTTACAGCTCTCCAGGGTCTCAGGCTGAGGTCTTTCCCGTCACCTCCTGCCTGGTCCTTTTAACTGGAGATGCCGGGGATTGAACCTGGGAACTTCTGCATGCCAGGAAGAGGCTCTTCCACTCAACTACAGCCCTTCTTTACAGCTCTCTGAGGGTCTCAGGATGAGGTCTTTCCCATCACCTCCTGCCAGGTCCTTTTAACTGGAGATGCCGGGGACTGAACCTGGGACCTCCTGCATGCCAGGCAGAGGCTCTTCCACTCAGCCACGGCCCCTCTTTACAGCTCTCCAGGGTCTCCGGCTGAGGTCTTTCCCATCACCTCCTGCCTGGTCCTTTTAACTGGAGATGCCGTGGATTGAACCTGGGACCTTCTGCATGCCAGGCAGAGGCTCTTCCACTCAACTACAGCCCTTCTTTACAGCTCTCTGAGGGTCTCAGGATGAGGTCTTTCCCATCACCTCCTGCCAGGTCCTTTGAACTGGAGATGCCAGGGACTGAACCTGGGACCTCCTGCATGCCAGGCAGAGGCTCTTCCACTCAGCCACGGCCCCTCTTTACAGCTCTCCAGGGTCTCAGGCTGAGGTCTTTCCCATCACCTCCTGCCAGGTCCTTTGAACTGGAGATGCCGGGGACTGAACCTGGGACCTCCTGCATGCCAGGCAGAGGCTCTTCCACTGAGCCACGGCCCCTCTTTACAGCTCTCCAGGGTCTCCGGCTGAGGTCTTTCCCATCACCTCCTGCCTGGTCCTTTTAACTGGAGATGCCGTGGATTGAACCTGGGACCTTCTGCATGCCAGGCAGAGGCTCTTCCACTCAACTACAGCTCTTCTTTACAGCTCTCTGAGGGTCTCAGGATGAGGTCTTTCCCATCACCTCCTGCCAGGTCCTTTTAACTGGAGATGCCGGGGACTGAACCTGGGACCTCCTGCATGCCAGGCAGAGGCTCTTCCACTCAGCCACGGCCCCTCTTTACAGCTCTCCAGGGTCTCAGGCTGAGGTCTTTCCCATCACCTCCTGCCCGGTCCTTTTAACTGGAGATGCCGGGGATTGAACCTGGGAACTTCTGTATGCCAGGAAGAGGCTCTTCCACTCAACTACAGCCCTTCTTTACAGCTCTCTGAGGGTCTCAGGATGAGGTCTTTCCCATCACCTCCTGCCAGGTCCTTTTAACTGGAGATGCCGGGGACTGAACCTGGGACCTCCTGCATGCCAGGCAGAGGCTCTTCCACTCAGCCACGGCCCCTCTTTACAGCTCTCCAGGGTCTCCGGCTGAGGTCTTTCCCATCACCTCCTGCCTGGTCCTTTTAACTGGAGATGCCGTGGATTGAACCTGGGACCTTCTGCATGCCAGGCAGAGGCTCTTCCACTCAACTACAGCCCTTCTTTACAGCTCTCTGAGGGTCTCAGGATGAGGTCTTTCCCATCACCTCCTGCCAGGTCCTTTGAACTGGAGATGCCAGGGACTGAACCTGGGACCTCCTGCATGCCAGGCAGAGGCTCTTCCACTCAGCCACGGCCCCTCTTTACAGCTCTCCAGGGTCTCAGGCTGAGGTCTTTCCCATCACCTCCTGCCAGGTCCTTTGAACTGGAGATGCCGGGGACTTAACCTGGGACCTCCTGCATGCCAGGCAGAGGCTCTTCCACTCAGCCACGGACCCTCTTTACAGCTCTCCAGGGTCTCAGGCTGAGGTCTTTCCCATCACCTTCTGCCTGGTCCTTTTAACTGGAGATGCCGTGGATTGAACCTGGGAACTTCTGCATGCCAGGAAGAGGCTCTTCCACTCAACTACAGCCCTTCTTTACAGCTCTCTGAGGGTCTCAGGCTGAGGTCTTTCCCATCATCTCCTGCCAGGTCCTTTGAACTGGAGATGCCAGGGACTGAACCTGGGACCTCCTGCATGCCAGGCAGAGGCTCTTCCACTCAGCCACAGCCCCTCTTTACAGCTCTCCAGGGTCTCAGGCTGAGGTCTTTCCCATCACCTCCTGCCAGGTCCTTTGAACTGGAGATGCCGGGGACTGAACCTGGGACCTCCTGCATACCAGGCAGAGGCTCTTCCACTGAGCCATGGCCCCTCTTTACAGCTGACATGCAAAGGAGTTCCTGCTCCAAAAAAAGCCCTGGGTTTCGACAACAAACAAGGTCAACAGAATAAGAAGCAAAAAGTGGGTGTGGCTGGATGACCACCCTTCTGGTAACATGGGGGTGTGGCCTAATATGCTGAGCTGTGCTATCAGGGGTGTGGCCTAATATGCTAATGAGTTTCTTCTGTTGGGCGTGGCCTAATATGCTGATGAGTTTCTGCTGGGCTTTTTCTACAAAAATAGCCCTGTTATCTACTGATTGCCATCTCTGGGATGAGATATTCCTGGAGCTTTGGGGATGGTGCCTAGAGAGGGCAGGGTTTGGGGAGGGTTGGGACTTCAGGGGATTATAATGCCATTTTCTCCAGGGGAAACCATCTCTCTCAGCTGGAGATCAGTTGTAATTCTGGGAGACCTCATACGGCGTTTCTTTTTCTCCAGCTTCTTGGTGGCTCGGCGTGGCAGCTGCCCCTAATCTTTGGAACTCCCTGCTACTGGATTTACACCTAGCTTCCTTGTGGCTCGCCTTCTAACACCAGCTAAAGACAGTTAAACAAAAAATCACCAGGCCGGCTTCTAAACCAAGTTCTTTTTCCTGGCTGGACCACGTTTTGAATGTTATATGTATTGTATATTTGTTTTCTTTTGTGAATTGAATACACACAAACACAGGGAGATGTTTTATACTGAATCAGACCAAGGTCAGTCATAGGATCATAGAATGTTAGAGTTGGAAGGGACTTTGAAGGTCATCTAGTCCAGCCCCCTGCACTCTGCACTCACGTAGCCGAAAGATAGCCCTACAACATACCCGAAAGGCGGTCGTCCAGCCTCCCCTTGGAAACATCCAGCGAAGGAGCATCCACCACCTCCCGAGGCAGACTGTTCCACTGCTCAACCACTCTGACAGTCTTATGGACTCAGACTGGCAGCAGCTCTTCAGGGTCTCGGGGGGAGGTGAGAGCCAGTTTGGTGTCGTGGTTAAGAGCAGCAGACTCTAATCTGGAGAACCGGGTTCAATCCCCCACTCCTCCACATGCAGCCAGTTGGGCGACCTTGGGCCACTCACAAGTTCTCTCAGAGCTCTCTCAGCCCCTAAAAACAAGTCTAGCTCACCACTGGCATAACACTAACAGCTGGAACTTGTGGCTGCCAGACAATCTCAGGATCTCCCGGCTATTCTACACACCATGCCATATGACAGTGAATTAATTAATTCAGGCAGAGGTCTTTCACATCATCTACTACCTAGTCCTTTCAACTAGGGATGCCGGGGATTGAACCTGGGACCTTCCACGTGCCAAGTGGAGGGTCTGCTTCTGAGTCACTCAAATGTTCTGCCTCTCCAAGGGGCCTGAGTGTTTCTAGAAGAGGAAGAGCATTAGTGCCATAAATATATAAGTAAACGGCACAAATAAATAAGTAAATGTTGTTGAAGACTTTCACGGCCGGAGTTCATTAGTTGCTGTAGATTTCCCGGGTTGTCACGGCCATGGTCTTGGCATTGTAGGACCTGACATTTCACCAGTAGTTGTAACTGGCATCCTCAGAGGTATAACACAGAAAGATGGAGTACTCTCTGTGACAAGGTGAGCAGAAAAATGGTAGGCAGGTAATTTATATCTACCCTGGAAGTTGGGGTAGGGCTGAGTCATTCTCTTGTAGGAGTTCTCCAGGCTATGAACATGCTAATGGAGATGGTTCTTTTGTCTATGGATTGTTTCCTGAGGAGGTTTCCTGTTTCCTGAGGAGGTTCTTTTGTGTGTGGAATGGCTTTTGTGTGTGGAATGGTCCACTGAAAGACTGGACAACACTTCCAATTACCATGTCAGATTACATAGGCAAGCCATTGAAATTCATAAACATAAACACAATTTCAACAGGAAAGAAGAGAGTTTAAAAATAAATAGGGCATGGTTTCCTGTCCTGAAAAACACAGAACGCTCTACAGCTGACAATAGCACTACAGATAAGATTAGAGTTTCAATAGCCATTCCACACACAAAAGAACCTCCTCAGGAAACAGGAAACCTCCTCAGGAAACAATCCATAGACAAAAGAACCTCCTCAGAAAAGCTCCTCCATTAGCATGTTCATAGCCTGCAGAACTCCTACAAGGAATGACTCAGCCCTACCCCGCCTTCCGGGGTAGATATAAATTACCTGCCTACCATTTTTCTGCTCACCTTGGCACAGAGAGTACTCCATCTTCCTGTGTGATACCTCTAAGGATGCCAGTCACAGCTACTGGCGAAACGTCAGGTCCTACAATGCCAAGACCACAGCTGCACAACCCGGAAAATCTACAGCAACAAATAAGTAGATGGATGGATTCCAGTGTACCCCCATGGCTGTTTTTTAACCAAGCAGTAGACGACAGGCGATCCAGTCATAGCTCTCCCCCATGGCTGCCAAACTCCAGGTAGCACATGGAATTCTTCTGGAATTACAACTGATCTCTGGGTGACAGAGATCAGTTCCCCTGGAGAAAACGGCTACGTTGGAGCGTGTCATCCCCTGCTGCGGTCCCTCCCCTCCCCAAATCTGGCCCTCCCCAGGCTCCCCCACAAATCTTCAGGAATTTCCCAACTGGAAGATGACTACTCTGCCTGTCTTGTCCCCTCAGCTCCTGTGCTGGGTCTGGGTGGTCACCACAGATACCCTTCACTGAAAGCTAGACACACAGTCCAAAAGCAAGCCGAGAGACAGAGCCAAGGGTCAGAATGCTGGGAAACCAGTCAAGAGTTTTCAGGAGCGAGGAGCGGAGGCTAGCAGCTGGGACAAGGTCTGAGATTGCACGGTTGCACACGCTCCGAGGCGGGTGAGCATGGTTGCTTATGACCGGATCCTCCCTTCCCTGGGAGGCGGCCTACAAAGGCTCACGGCCCCCCACGTTGCCTTTGCAACAGCTGAAGTCTGGTACTCCTCCTTCTCTCTTGCACATTCAGATGCTGGCATGCCCTGGGTCTAGGATATTCAGGTGATCTAGGTGGGGACTCTGGCCTCGGGATGTCTCCAGCTGGGGACGCTGGGCCAGGCTCTGGACCAGGCTCTTCCTCCGACTGCACCTCAGGGTCTCCCTCTCTGGCTGCCCCCTCCTGTGCAGATGCTGGGGCCTTTCCACCCTCAGGTCCTGGCAAAGGTTCCT
Organism: Gekko gecko; assembly: GCA_029375565.1. Lineage (NCBI taxonomy): Eukaryota > Metazoa > Chordata > Lepidosauria > Squamata > Gekkonidae > Gekko > Gekko gecko. Next base: position 144,681,268 of record JAPDNY010000008.1, on the reverse strand, counting down.
CTTCTGGGCTGACTCCAGAGGAGGCTGGGTTGCTCCGTGCCTCTTCCTCATCTGAGGAGTAGTCAGCCTCAGCGGAGCCCAGACCCATGACAGCTCCCCTTGTCTCCCTGCCTCTCCAGGCACCCTAGCTGTAAACATGGAGGAGACCCTCATTAAACATCTCTTCACGGAGAGAGGCTACGACAAGAGACTGAGGCCGGTGGCTTCCAAAGACGAGACCCTCACCATTAACCTGGCGCTGACCCTCTCCAATCTCGTGTCCTTGGTGAGTTCTTCTGCCTGCCCAAAGGTACCAGTCAGCCACTATGGGGTGGGCATTTAACGGGTCCTAAGCAAGGGCTGCCAACTGTCAAGAGGGTATACACATGCGAGATCACAGGGTAGGTCGCAAATAAGCAAGAAACAACCGTGATGTTCTTATGCACTCTATTCAGTCATTATTATCAAGCATTTATCAAGCAGAGCCAGTTTGGTGCAGTGGTTAAGTGCATGGATTCTGATCTGGGAGAACCGGGTTTGATTCCCCACTCCTCCACTTGCACCTGCTGGATGACCTTGGGAAAGCCATAGTTCTGGCACAGCTGTTCTTGAAAAAGAGCCGTTTCTGTCAGAGTTTCTCTCAGGCTCACCGACCTCACAGGGTGTCTGTTGTGGGGAGGGGAGGGGAAAGGAGTTTGTAAGCTGCTCTGAGACTCCTTTGGGTAGTGAAAGGCGGGGTATAAATCCAATCTCCTCCTCCTCCTTCTTCTCCTTCTCCTATCGTGGTACAAATCACAAAACACGTTCCAATGTAAAAGACACAAATATTTAAAGTAGAACAAATTTTGAGTCCAGTGGCACTAGTGTCCTGGCCCCACTGCTGGACCTCCTGATGGCACCTGGTGTTTTTGGCCACTGTGTGACAGAGTGTTGGACTAGATGGGCCATTGGCCTGATCCAGCATTGGCTTCTCTTATGTTCTTATAGGAACTCTCAGTCTGGGGCAAGTGATGCTCTGTATTCTTGGTGCCTGGGGAGGGCCAACAGTGGGAGGGCTTCTAGTGTCCTGGCCCCACTGGTGGACCTCCTGATGGCACCTGGTGTTTTTGGCCGCTGTGTGACAGAGTGTTGGATGGGCCATTGGCCTGATCCAGCATTGGCTTCTCTTATGTTCTTGTAGGAACTCTCGGTCTGGGGCAAGTGATGCTCTGTATTCTTGGTGCCTGGGGAGGGTCAACAGTGGGAGGGCTTCTGGTGTCCTGGCCCCACTGGTGGACCTCCTGATGGCACCTGGTGTTTTTGGCCACTGTGTGACAGAGTGTTGGACTGGATGGGCCATTGGCCTGATCCAACATTGGCTTCTCTTATGTTCTTATAGGAACTCTCAGTCTGGGGCAAGTGAGGCTCTGTATTCTTGGTGCCTGGGGAGGGTCAACAGTGGGAGGGCTTCTAGTATCCTGGCCCCACTGGTGGACCTCCTGATGGCACCTGGTGTTTTTGGCCACTGTGTGACACAGAGTGTTGGACTAGATGGGCCATTGGCCTGATACAACAGTGGCTTTTCTTATGTTCTTAAGAGCAGAGGACCATCAGTAGCTATTAGCCACAAGGTAAGATAGGGACTCTGGGGCAAGGGATGCTCCGTATTCTTGGTGCTTGGGGGGGGGCAAGAATGGGAGGGCTTCTAGTGTCCTGGCCCCACTGCTGGACCTCCTAATGGCACGTGGTATATTTTGGCCACTGTGTGACAGAGTGTTGGACTAGATGGGCCATTGGCCGGATTCAACACTGGCTGCTCTTACGTTCTTATGTTCACTTTGCCAACGAAAAATAGAAGATAACCCTAGGGTGGTACGATGATCAATTTGCACTAGTTTTATCCCCCCACACACACACAATTTTTTTTTTAACAAATCTTCATTCGTTGTTGTTTTTCTTTCCACCCTTTCCCCCAACTTTGTGGTGCCCCCTTTGGCCCTGGTGCCCTAAGCACACGCTTAGTCCGCTTGGTGGTTCATCTGCCACTGCCCCCTAAGTCACCCAAGTAACCGAGTTGGGCAGGATGTGAAGAGGGTGCTGAGGTGCCGCCGGGGCTTAGACCTCTCCCGGCCATCGGTGGTGCAGGAAGTGGCCAGCGCTTGCCAATCTCTTGGTCGGGTCCAAGCCGCACCTCTGTGGCATCGCTGCATGGAGGTCGTCTCGGAACTGGCCGGCAGCCGCGAGGAAGGAAGCAGGCAATGGGTAGGCACAAGAACAGAAGAGAAGCCAATGCTGGATCGGGCCAGTGGCCCATCCAATCCAGAATTGGGCCCTGTTGATTGTCATGGTGACAGGTTTGCTTCCTTTGTAGTTTCCTTTCGCTTCCAAGCCATCTCGACCCCCGTCTTGACCATTTGGTCTCATCCCTTTGTAGCCCTCTCTGCCATAAAATTCCGAGGGATGGGAGGAGCAGGTGTGAATGCTAAAACATCTGTGTGTGTGTGTGTATGAAAGGGTAGGTTAGCCTTGCTTGCAACAACTTTCCCATGAGAACGGGCCGCAAGGTGTGTGGCCAGCAGAAGCCTTTCATCCTTGGAGAAGCATCGGTTGCTGGATAATCAACTTTTATAGTATTGGGTAGTATGAAGGGGGGGGAGTAAAGAGGAGAATAGAGTGAAGGCCCACTGCACGACCATTGCATTGTGGGATACTGACCTATTGCCTATATAATACCTAACCCTTGATCTGTTCTTTAGTCTGAACAAGAGATCTCTCTTGTGCATATCCAAATCTCTGTTTCTAATAAAGCTTTTATAAAAGGCTATTGGACTGAGAGTGGGTTAACTCCAGGGTCTGACAACACTCTGTGTCACACGGCGGCCAAAAATACCAGATGCCACCAGGAGGTCTACCAGTGCGGCCAGAACTCCAGAAGCCCTCCCACTGTGCCCCCCCCAAGCTCTAAAAATTCAGAGCATCACTTGTCCCAGACCGAGAGTTCCTGTCTATACCTTGTGGCTGATAGCCACTGATGGACCTCTGCTCCACATGTTTATCTAATCCCCTCTTGAAGTTGTCTATGCTTGTAGCCACCACCACTTCCTGTGGCAGTGAATTCCATGGGTTCGTGACTCTTTGGGTGAAGGAGGACTTCCTTTTCTCTATTCTCAGCCTCTTGCTCCTTAATTTCATTGAGTGCCCACCAGTTCTTGTATTGTGAGAAAGGGAGAAAAAGATTTCTTTCTCTCTCCCATGCCTCATTTTGTAAACCTCTAGCATGACACTACCAACCTTTTCAAGCTTGTGGGCACCTTTGGAATTCTGGCACAGCCACAAAATGGCCGCTAACCCCCCCCGCTGCTGCTGCAGATGGAGCCGGCCACAAAATGGCTGCCACAGCTTACCTCCAGTCACGCAGTGAAGAAGCTGTGGTGGCAGCTGCTGCCAAAGTAACATTTCTAAAAATCTGCACACTCCATCAAGTCTCCAATGGCCAATCAGAAGCCTTGCTGGGCAAAACCTCCGTTGGCCCTGCCCACTTTCTGAAAACACTTGCCAGGCTCCAGGGAAGGTGTTAATGGGCATCGTGTTGGTGACCCCTGAGGTAGACTTTGCTCCAGGTGATAAATCTCCTCGAACAGGCCATGCGTCAGACATGGTAAGGCAAGCAGTGGATTGCTGATCTTTCCCATCCCAAGTGTTCCCCTACTTGTGTCATGCACAAGACCAAGCCTGGTGTTTACTGAACACAAGCCTCTGGAATGCACACACACAGTTGACAGCAAGCAAAACAAATGCCACATTCTGGCACTTTTTACTCTACCCAGGAGTCCAGGATGCACAGATGGAATCACAATCAATTAAGCCAAAGACAAGAGACAAGAGTGAAGTCAACAGACCAAGGCAGAGTCAGGGAACTGAAGGCTCTGCTGGAATATCAGGGAAACAAGAAGGTCTAGAGGACAGGGTTCAAAGCTTAGAAGCCAGAACAGGAGACAGGGTCTGGGTTTCTAGCTGAAAAGCAAACACAGGTTAGCAGGACAGAGTGCAAGGCAGCAAGCAAGGCAATACTCTGTTTGCTGAGAGAATCAGCTCACAGAGCAGTGGCAAGCAAAGTTATTTCCACTATGAATGCTGCTCAACATGCTCCTTTTATCAGCCTAATTAGCTGACTCACCCCTGAAGCACAGGTGTTGCTTCTCACTGGCTTGTCATTCTTGCTCCTGAAATGACTCTCCTTCAGTAACTAGTGCTGATTGTTGTTGTGCAATTAAATGGGCACTTCTCCATCTCTCCCAGACTGTCAAATGCTCCCAACATCTCCTGCATTCAGCTGGTTCAGGAGATGCCGGTGGTGACTGATACTCTGATATCTATCCCATTTTCTTTGTTGCCTGCCAGAATGAGCAACCCTCGTCTCTTGATGCTCCTTTGGATGGCTCAGGCAGGCACTCCACTGGTGCAGAGCCCAATTCTTCCAGTTCTTCATTCTCAGAGGAGGAGGCAGCTGACTGTCTCACAACAAGTTGTTTCTGAAATTCTGATTTTAATCAGCCTCCCTTCTATTCTGTTACAGAAAGAAGCAGATGAAACGCTCACCACCAGCGTATGGATTGAGCACGTAAGTGGAATCGTTGGCCTCTTAGGCAACTCAGTTAGAGCAAGGCCACGATCCTGGGGCACAGAATCCCAGGTTTCACCTCTCAACTTTTGAGCAAAGAAGCAAAATGGCCTTACCTTTTTTTGGAAATAGAAAAAGCAGCACTTCTCCAAATCTGCCTCTGGCACTGGTGCTGTCTCCATATAAGAAAGAAAGAAGAATTCGAGAAACTCCAACAATTATATTAGCAGTGTGGAATTTAATTTCAGGCAAGGCACTCAATAAAGCCAGTGTGGAGTAGCAGAAAAGAACAAGAATCCTGTAGCACCATAAAGACTAACAAGATTTGTGGCAGGGTGTGAGCTTTCATGAGTCACTGCTTACTTCTTCAGATGCAGCTAGAATATGAGTCCATCTGTCCTTATATCTTGGAGAATGAAGCGATTTCAGATGCCAAATGACAATAGCAGGTGAATGTCAATAGCAGGCATGATTATATTAGGTGCAATATGCAGAGGGGTAGTATGCATGGAGAAATCAGCCTTGGTAATGAGACAGGAAACCTAGGTCTCGATTCAGTCCAGGAGGATGCATTGTCTTGAGCTTCATTATCAGTTGCAATTCAGCAGTCTCTCTTTCTAGTCTCCCTTTGAAAATTCCTTTGTAAGAGGACTGCTACTATTTGGTCAGCAACGGAATGTCCTGGAAGGTGAAAATGTTCTCCCATTGGCTTTTCAAAACTTGGACTGAAAAACCCGAGACCTAGGTTTCCGGTCTCATTACCAGTGTTGATTTCTCCATGCCTGCTACCCCTCTGCGTATCACACCAGTTATAATCACACCTGCTATTGTCATTCGCCGGCTATGGTCATTCGCCTGCTAATGTCATTCGCCATCTCAAATCGCTCCACTTTCCAATATATAGGACAGATGGACTCACGTTCTAGCTATATCTGAAGAAGCGAGCAGCGACTCACAAAAGCTCATGTTGTTGTTCAGTCGCACAGTCGAGTCCGACTCTTCGCGACCCCATGGACCAGATTACGCCAGGCCCTCCTGTCTTCCGCTGTCCGCTGAAGTTTGCTCAATTACAAAAGCTCATAGGTAAAGGTAAAGGTTCCCTTGCTCGAAAGCCAGTCGAATCTGACTCTAGGGTTGTGGTGCTCATCTCCATTTCAAAGCCGAAGAGCCAGCACTGTCCGAAGACATTTCTGTGGTCATGTGGCCGGCATGACTAAACACCAAGGTGCACGGAACGCTGTTACCTTCCCACCGAAGTGGCACCCATTTATCTACTTGCAATTTCTTGCTTTCGAACTGCTCGGTCGGCAGAAGCTGGGGCCAGAGACGGGAGCTCACTCCGTCATGCGGCACTCTCGGGTCTCAAACTCAAAAGCTCATACCCTGCCACAAATTTTGTTAGTCTTTAAAATTTTGTTAGTCTTTACCGCTGCATACAGGCTAACATGGCTACCAGTGTTCCCTCTAAGCTGAGTTCGTGTGAGCTAGCTCACAGTTTTTTAGTCTCCGGCTCACGCATTTTTGTCTTCGCTCAGGAAGGAGGGCTCCAGAGCAGACTAATTGATGCAGTAGCCAAATGGCTCGCTCACAGCATTAATGCCAGGAGCTCACAAAGTAGAATTCTTGCTCACAGGACTCCACAGCGTAGAGGGAGCATTGACGGCTACTCATCTTAACCTGTCTCCAGTGTCGGCTACTAGTTAGAGGGACAAATGCCAGGCGCCAGGTTGCCTCGATGCCTAGTGTTTTCACCAATGATTATATTGTGAGGTTTTTATAATGATGACAGCCAGGCTTACTCCCCCCCCCGGTATTTGTTTATATCCTACAACGCTTTTGTCGCAACACATCTGGAATAAAATTACGAGAAACTGCGAAGGGCTTAGTCATCCGTTTTTCAGGAGCAGCGGTGATAAAATACTATTAAAATAGAAAGCCCGGAAGGCTGAAAGAAGAGTCTGGTGCTGAAATTACGGGGCTGGCTCCGAGAGCCAAAGGAAAATCACCAAGGCCTGGGTTAGAGTACCAGACTAGGAGCTGGGAGACCCAGGTTCGAATGCCGACACTGCCACAAAAGCGGAGTGACTTTGGGCTGGTCACTCTCTGTAGCTCAACTTAACCTACCTCGCTGGTGGTCGTGAGGATAAAATGGACACAGGAGAGGCATATTATCCCCCCCTCCCGTGAGTTCATTGAAGGAAGAGGAGGATAAAGGTGTACTAGAGACAGAGAGATGGTCGGTGTCGGATCATCTGGAGGACATCTCCTTGACTATCCACAGGGATGGAAAGACTACAGGCTGCAGTGGAACAAGACGGAATATGGAGGCATCAAAGTCCTCCGCCTCCCTTCAGACATGCTGTGGCTGCCCGAAATCGTCCTGGAGAACAAGTGAGTACCAGCCACAGCCGTTTCCTGGGGCTGCCGGGTTTTCCTTTTGCCAGGCCCTGCTCCTGTGTCTTTAACAGCGCTGGATCTGCAGACGGTAGCTTCCCAGTGGAGGCCACTAATACGCCACAGGAGCAGCAGCCCACCCCACTCCCCAGGAACTAACCCAATTAAGTTAGAGGTCCAGTTTGCTCTGTGTCTATAAGGAGAAGATTCTCTAGGCTGAACTAGGCCTTGCAAGGAGAAGATTCTCTGGGCTGAACTAGACCTTGCAAGGAGATGGGCCGATCTCTCTGGGCTGAACTAGGCCTTGCAAGGAGATGATTCTCTGGGCTGAACTAAGTCCTCTGAAGACAAAATCCTCTGGGCCAAACTAAGCTTCACAAGGAGAAGATTCCCTGGGCTGAACGAAGTCATATATAGACAAGATTTCTCTGGATGGAATTAGGCCCTATAAAGATGAGGTTCTGTGGGCTGAACTGGGCCCTGTAAAGACAGAAGTCTTTGGGCTGGACTAGGGCTTATAAGGACAAGCCCTAAATGGTCGGGGACCTATTTAGCTAAGGGTTCACCTCTCCCCACATGTGCCCCAGATGGCATTAAGATCTGGATCCCAAAATCGCCTGGTTCTTCTGGGCTTGAAAGAGGCCAGGTTGGCTATAACGAGGGCCAGGGCCTTCTCTGCGATGGCCTCTCACTGGTGGAATGAGCACCCGGATGACATCAAGGCCCTTCTGCAGTTCCGCGGGGCCTGTAAAACGGAGCTCTTTCGGCCAGGTTTTTGATTAGGATGCCGCCTTGACATCTTGGCCCTGGCCCTAATATCAACATCACCGCCAACCTGGCCATAACATCAGCACCATTACCAGCCAGATGATTAATAGCCTGGCAGGAACCTGGGGGCGGTCACTCAAAGGATGATAGAATGATGCCATCTTGAACTATGATCATGTGTTTTATACTGTAACTTAATTGAATGTTACTTTAGTATACTTATTGGGATTTTAATGTATGTATTTATAAACAGAGTTCCAGCTCCTGCCAACCTAGCAGTTCGAAAGCAAGAAATTGCAAGTAGATAAATAGGTACCACTTCGGTGGGAAGGTCACAGCGTTCCGTGCGCCTTGGTGTTTAGTCATGCCGGCCACATGACCACGGAAACGTCTTCGGACAGCGCTGGCTCTTCGGCTTTGTAACGGAGATGAGCACCGCATAAACAGGTTGTTAGCCGCCCTGAGTCTGCTACGGCGGGAAGGCACGGGATGTAAATAAATAAATAAGATTCTCTGGGCTGAACTAGGACCCATAAGGACAAGATTCTGTGGGTGGAACTAGGTCCTATAAGGACAAGAGTCTCTGGGCTGGACTAGGCCCTATAGAGATGAGATTCTCTGGGCTGAACTGGGCCCTATAAAGGCAGAAGTCTCTGAGCTGAACTAGGACCTATAAGGACGAGATTCTCTGGGCTGAACTAGGCTCTTTCTTTGGCCACATGATTGTTGTCTCCCTCTGCAGCAATGATGGTGAATTCCAAATCACCTACAGTTGCAACATTCTGATCTACTCTGACGGCGGTGTGTACTGGCTCCCGCCCGCCATCTTCCGAAGTGCCTGCCCCATCAACGTCAACTTCTTTCCCTTCGACTGGCAGAACTGCACCTTGAAGTTCAGGTGAGGGACTGTCGGCTGTTCTGTCTCCTTACTTCGTGGTTTCCCAGCTGGGCGTAGGCCACAGGAGGGTGACGTCTGCTTTTATTCAGGTGCTTCCACAGGGATTTTCTGCATTCTCATTTCCCTTGCTTGTGTGTTCCTGTTGCTTCAGGGTTTCCCCCCCCCTGTTCTGCATGTGTTCTTCGCCCTCTAGTGGTTGATTCGATATTACATCGCTCTATGTCCAGCATATCTCCCTGGAGATTTAAAGTGCAAGTTTTTATGCCGGACATCAATAAATGTAATATTTATTGCATCTTTTCAGGCACTGAGCAGGGCTGAAGCCTAATGATATCAAAACACGAGGGTGCAGTGCCATAAAATACTAACAAAATTTTCTTGGTTAGAAACCTTCGTGAGCCAAAGCTTCCTTCGTCAGATAATAGCCAGGGGAAGCTCTGACTAAAGGAAGTGTTTACCCCGGAAATGTTTTATCAGTCTTCAAGTAGCTACTGGACTTGAATTTTGTTCTTCTGCTACTAACTGCCCTGATTGGGATGGCCCAGGATGGCCCAGTCTCATCAGACCTCAGAAGCTAAGCAGGGTCGGCCCTGGTTAGTATTTAGTTGGGAGACCACCACTAGGCAGAGGCAGGCAATGGCAAACCCAACTCCGAAGGTCTCTTGCCTTGAAAACCCTGCAAGTTTGGCATCGGTTGGCTGCGACTTGATGGCATTTTCCTCCACCACCTCTACAGGATGGCGTTTCCTGCAGAGTGCCAGGGGGGGTTGGACTAGGTGACCTGCAAGGTCCCTTCCAACACTAACATTCTATGATTCTATGATTCTATGATTCCATCCACCTGAAACAATAAAGTCAGAGATTCTCTGATATTCTAGAGCCTGTAAATTGTTGGGGGTTTGGCACTGGGGAACTCCTATTGCGCTGAGCTGACGGTGCCAGACTATCCAGATCTCATTAAAACATCAGAAGACCCCTGCTGGATCAGACCAGTGGCCCATCTAGTCCAGCATCCTGCCTCTCACAGCGGCCGACCAGTTCCTCTGGATGGACCAACATCAGGGAAGAGAGGCCGAGGCCTTCCAGAGAACATCAAAAGAGCCCTGCTGGATTGGACCAGTGGTCCATCTAGTCCAGCCTCCCGTCTCACACAATGGCCAACCAGTTCCTCTGGAGGGCCAACAACAGGGCCTTGAGGCCGAGGCGTTCATAAGAACATCAGAAGATCCCCACTGGATCAGACCAGTGGTCCACCTAGTTCAGCATCCTGCCTCTCACAGCAGCTAACCAGTTCCTCTGGAGGGCCAACAACAGGGCCTCAAGGCCGAGGCTGAGGCCTTCATAAGAACATCAGAAGAGCCCTGCTGGATTGGACCAGTGGTCCATCTAGTCCAGCCTCCTGCCTCTCACAGCGGCCAACCAGTTCTTCTGGATGGCCAACAACAGGGCCTCGTGGCTGAGGCCTTCATCAGAACATCAGAAGAGCCCTGCTGGATCGGACCAGTGGTTCATCTAGTCCAGCATCCTGTGTCACACAGTGGCCAACCAGTTCCTCTGGACGAACCAACATCAGGACAGAGAGGCTGAGGCCTTTCAGAGAACATCAAAAGAGCCCTGCTGGATCGGACCAGTGGTCCATCTAGTCCAGCATCCTGTCTCACACAGTGGCCAACCAGTTCCTCTGGACGGACCAACATCAGGGCAGAGAGGTTGAGTCCTTCCTAAGAACATTGTAAGAGCCCTGCTATATCGGACCAGTGGTCCATCTAGTTCAGCATCTTGTTTCACACACTGGCCAACCATTTCCTCTGGAGGGCCAACAACAGGGTTGACTGCCTCTGGATGTGGAGGTTCCCCTCAGTCACCATGGCTAGTAGCCACTGATAGACCTGTCTTCCATGAGTTTACCTAATCCCCTTTCAAAACTGTTTATTCCTGTGGCCATCACTCCATCCTCTGGCATGGGAAAACACAAAGGAAGTCGGGGGGGGGGCTATGCCGAGGCAGGCAATGGCAAACTACTTCTGTTTGTCTCTTGCCTCTGCGTAAGATCCTTGGTCCATCAAGATCAGACTTGTCTACTCAGACTGGCAGCAGCTCTCCAGGGTCTCAGGCAGAGGTCTTTCCCATCACCTCCTGCCTGGTCCTTTTAACTGGAGATGCCGGGGACTGAACCTGGGACCTCCTGCATGCCAGGCAGAGGCTCTTCCACTGAGCCACAGCCCCTCCCCACATTGATCCTTGGTCCATCAAGGTCAGTACTGTCTACTCAGACTGACAATGGTTCTCCAGGGTCTCTTTTCACATCACCTCCTGCCTGGTTCTTTTAACTGGAGATGCCGGGGATTGAACCTAGGACCTTCTGTGTGCCAAGCAGACGCTCTTCCAGTGAGCCACAGCCCTTCCCAGAACACAGCTAGTTAAAGAAGAGAGTTATTTTGGAAGGGGTTTTGTGGCAGGCACTCATGGGATTGTTCCCTCCCTCTCTCCAGTTCGCTGATGTACAACGCTAAGGAGATCTCCATGGAGCTCATGACACAAACGGACGAGGCCAACCAAAAATACATGGTGGAGTGGATCATCATTGACCCCGAGGGGTTCACTGGTACCCCTTCCTGTGGCGTGGAATTAAGGCGGCGGGGGCGGGGGGAATTGCATTGTGGATGGGACCACACTGTGGCCCCTGGTAGCTGGAGGCAGGCTCGCTAACTGTGGCTTCTCAGTGGATGTTTCGTGGTAGAGGCCACGAGCAGATTTTTTTTTTTTGAGCCGCACCAGGGGTAGAAATGTGATTTAAAAAAAAATATATATAATTTTTTATTTAAGAATTTAATAACAGTACAAGGCAATTACAATAGATGTCTGCAGATGAAGTGCAAAAAGAGGTTAGAAAAGAACATTCATGCTTAACGATGTCCCGGCTGAAGACGTCAGGGAACTGCATTACACACTACAAAACATCTCCTAAGGCAACAGTCGTATAATAAATACGTAGCTTTACATGCAAATTTTAAATCAATGTTCTGAGAGTAACTTCAGATATTATCTTAGATCTAAGCCAAATAATGTTTCAGGTTCAAGTTTCAAAAGTATATCATGGATCTGCAGGGATTTTTTTGTAGAAGAAGCCCAGCAGGGACTCGTTAGCATATTAGGCCACACCCTTGACAGCACAGCTCATTAGCATATTGGGCCACACCCCCATGTTACCAGAAGTGTGGCCATCCAGCCACACCCACCTTTTGCTTCTTATTCTGTTTCCCTTGTTTGTTGTCAAAACCCGGGGCTTTTTTGTAGCAGGAACTCCTTTGCATGTTAGGCCACACAGCCCTAATGTAGCCAGTCCCAATGAGTTTCTGCTGTTGGGTGTGGCCTATTATGCTAATGAGTTCCTGCTGGGCGTGGCCAACTTGGGAACAAGCCAGAACACCATTCCTGTGTGTTCCTGCCCAAAAATAGCCCTGTTGATCTGTATACAGCCAATCCACATACAAAAGAACCTCCTCAGGAAACAGGAAACCTCCTCAGGAAACAATCCATAGACAAAAGAACCTCCTCAGGAAAGCTCCTCTATTAGCCTGTTAGCAGCCTGGGGAAACCCTAAAGATAATGACTCAGCCCTACTCCACCTTCCTGAGTAGATATAAATTACCCGCCTACCATTTTTCTGCTCACCTTGACACAGAGAGTAATCCATCTTTCTGTGTGATACCTCTGAGGATGCCAGTCCTCAGCCAGTTTGGTGTAGTGGTTAAGTGCACGGACTCTTATCTGGGAGAACCGGGTTTGATTCCCCACTCCTCCACTTGCACCTGCTGATGTGACCTTGGGTCAGTCACAAGCTCTGGCACAGCTGTTCTCTCAAGGACAGTTTCTGTCAGAAGTTCCCTCAGCCCCACCTACCTCACATGGTGTCTGTTGTGGGGAGGGGAAGGGAAAGGAGTTTGTCAGCCGCTCTGAGACACCTTTGGGCATCTCTACACATGGACATCACCAGATGGGCAACACAGAAATCAGACTGACTATATAATATGCCTCTGAGGATGCCAGTCACAGCTACTGGCGAAAGGTCAGGTCCTACAATGCCAAGACCACGGCCGCACAGCCTGGAAAATCTACAGCAGCGAATGTATAAAGGATTTGCTGGAATTACATCAGATTCAACCATATAGTTAATGAGTGAATACCAGGATGCCATACATTTTTCTTCAGATTTGCAGGAGGAGAGATTGAGTGTGCCAAGTTATATTTTGGACATAATGAAGCGGGACCACTGCCTTGTGGCTCCAGGAGAAACTGCAGCATGTGCACACAACCTCGGGTTGCCAATGACAGGTGGGGAGATTTGGGGGTCAAGCCTCGGGGGCAGTGTTCCCTCTAAGCTGAGTTAGTGTGAGCTAGCTCACAGTTTTTTTAGCCTCCGCCTCACACACTTTTCTCTCAGCTCAGGAAGGAGGGCTCCAGAGCAAACTCATTTATGTGGTAGCCCAATCGCTCGCTCACAACTTTAACGCCAGTAGCTCACAAAGTAGAATCTTTGCTCACGGGACTCCACAGCTTAGAGGGAGCATTCCTGGGGGGGGGTATACATGCCGTAGAGTCCACCCTCCAAAGCATCCATTGCCTTCAGGGGAGCTGATCTCTGTGGTCTGAAGAGCAGGTGTCATCCCAGGGGACCTCCAGGTTCCACCTGGAGGCTGGCAACCCACGTTTAGCATTGCCAACTCTGGGTTGGGAAATTTCAAAAAATCTGGGGGGGTAGAAGAAGAAGAAGAGCTTGGATTTACACCCCGCCCTTCACTACCCAAAGAAGTCTCAGAGCAGCTTACAATCTCCTTTCCCTTCCCCTCCCCACAACAGACACCCTGTGAGGTAGAAGAAGAAGAAGAGCTTGGATTTATACCCTGCCCTTCACTGCCCAAGGGAGTCTCAGAGTGGCTTACAATCTCCTTTCCCTTCCCCTCCCCACAACAGACACCCTGTGAGGTAGAAGAAGAAGAAGAGATTGGATTTATACCCCGCCCTTCACTACCCAAGGGAGTCTCAGAGAGGCTTACAATCTCCTTTCCCTTCCCCTCCCCACAACAGACACCCTGTGAGGTAGAAGAAGAAGAAGAGATTGGATTTATACCCCGCCCTTCACTACCCAAAGGAGTCTCAGAGCAGCTTACAATCTCCTTTCCCTTCCCCTCCCCACAACAGACACCCTGTGAGGTAGAAGAAGAAGAAGAAGAGATTGGATTTATACCCCGCCCTTCACTACCCAAGGGAGTCTCAGAGTGGCTTACAATCTCCTTTCCCTTCCCCTCCCCACAACAGACACCCTGTGAGGTAGAAGAAGAAGAAGAGATTGGATTTATACCCTGCCCTTCACTACCCAAGGGAGTCTCAGAGTGGCTTACAATCTCCTTTCCCTTCCCCTCCCCACAACAGACACCCTGTGAGGTAGAAGAAGAAGAAGAGATTGGATTTATACCCTGCCCTTCACTACCCAAGGGAGTCTCAGAGAGGCTTACAATCTCCTTTCCCTTCCCCTCCCCACAACAGACACCCTGTGAGGTAGAAGAAGAAGAAGAGATTGGATTTATACCCCGCCCTTCACTACCCAAAGGAGTCTCAGAGCAGCTTACAATCTCCTTTCCCTTCCCCTCCCCACAACAGACACCCTGTGAGGTAGAAGAAGAAGAAGAGATTGGATTTATACCCCGCCCTTCACTACCCAAAGGAGTCTCAGAGCAGCTTACAATCTCCTTTCCCTTCCCCTCCCCACAACAGACACCCTGTGAGGTAGAAGAAGAAGAAGAGATTGGATTTATACCCCGCCCTTCACTACCCAAAGGAGTCTCAGAGCGGCTCACAATCTCCTTTCCCTTCCCCTCCCCTCAACAGATGCCCTGTGAGGTAGAAGATGAAGAAGAGATGGGATTTATACCCCGCCCTTCACTACCCAAGGGAGTCTCAGAGCGGCTTACAATCTCCTTTCCCTTCCCTTCCCCACAACAGATGCCCTGTGAGGCAGGCGGGGCTGAGAGAGAACAGCTCTGAGAGAACTTGTGACCACTGTTCCCTCTAAGCTGAGCCAGTGTGAGCTTGCGTCACAGTTTTTTATCCTCCAGCTCACACATTTCTGCCTTAGCTCAAGAAGGAGGGCTCTAAAGCAAACTGATTTATGCCGCAGCCCAACCGCTCGCTCACAACTTTATTGCCAGTTGCTCACAAAGTAGAATTTTTGCTCACAAAAGACTCCACAGCTTAGAGGGAAGCATTGCTTGTGACTGACCCAAGGTCATGCCAGCAGCTGCATGTGGAGGAGTGGGGAATCAAACCTGGTTCTCCCAGATTAGAGTCCATGCTCTTAACCACTAGAAGAAGAAGAAGAGATTGGATTTATACCCCACCCTTCATTACCTGAAGGAGTCTCAGAGCGGCTCACAAACTCCTTTCCCTTCCCCTCCCCACAACAGACACCCTGGGAGGGAGGTGGGGCTGAGAGAGCTCTGACAGAAACTGTTCTTTTTCAAGAACAGTTCTTATCAGAACTACGGCTTGCCCAAGGTCATCCAGCAGGTGTAAGTGGTGGAGCGGGGAATCAAACCAGGTTCTCCTAGATTAGAGTCCACACACTTCACCACTAGAAGAAGAAGAGATGGGATTTATAACCCGCCCTTCACTACCCAAGGGAGTCTCAGAGCAGCTTACAAACTCCTTTCCCTTCCCCTCCCCACAACAGACACCCTGTGAGGTAGGTGGGCCTGAGAGAGCACTCTCAAGGACTGCTCCTAAGAGAACAGCTTTGAGAGAACTTGTGACTGACCCAATGCCACCCAGCAGGTGCAAGTGGAAGAGTGGGGAATCAAACCCGGTTCTCCCAGATTAGAGTCCATGCACTTAACCACTGGAAGAAGAAGAACAGTTGGTTTTTATACCCTGCCCTTCACTATCCGAAGGAGTCTCAGAACGGCTTGCAATCTCCTTTCCCTTCCCCTCCCCACAACAGACACCCTGTGAGGTAGGTGGGGCTGAGAGAGCTCTTTTGAGGACTGCTCCTGAGAGAACAGCTCTGAGAGAACTTGTGACTGACCGAAGGTCATCCAGCAGCTGCATGTGGAGGCGTGGGGAATCAAACCCGGTTCTCCCAGATTAGAGTCCGCACACTTAACCACGACACCAAACTGGCCTAGGGAGAGTGAGGGAAGGGACATCAGTAGGGTATAATGCCATAGAGTCGACCCTCCAAAGCATCCATTGTCTTCTGATTTCTGTAGTCTGGAGGATCCGTTGTAATTCTGGGAGATCTCCAGACCCCACCGGGAGGTTGGCAACCATAGCACAGCCCCAGCCATTGCAGAGGGTCAGCCATAGAGCTACAGAAACAGAAAACCTGCTCACGCTGCCCCATTCCCCCACTTTCTCTCTCTCTGTCTCTCTCTCTCTCCACCCTTCCCAGAGAACGGCGAATGGGAGATCGTCCACCGTCCTGCTCGCAAAAACATCAACCTGAACTTCCCTCCGGAGAGCAATCAGCACCAGGACATCACCTTCTACCTCATCATCAAGCGCAAGCCCCTCTTCTACATCGTCAACATTGTCACGCCCTGCGTCCTCATCGCTTTCATGACCATCCTAGTCTTTTACCTGCCTGCCGACAGTAAGCAAGATGAGACCCAAACTGGAAGCCACAGCTCAGAACATCCAGATAACAAGACGACGAGAAGCTGTAATCAAACGCTACACACAAAAAACCTAGGGGCCCAGTCACACAGAGAATTTGCCGCGCAGAAGGCACGAATGTCAGGCAGATTTTCGGGGCGCGATCACACCGCAACATCTGGGAAGCGTAGCGCTCCCATGGCCAACCCATGGCGTCCCACCGAAGATGCAGAGTTAAAAAGTACCACGGAAAGTGCACTAGTATCCGGAAAACACAGGGCAAAGGCGGGTGTCTGATTGCGGGAACGCTAGTATCCCGTGGCATCCGGCGCCTATCCATGTCCCGTCACAAAACCGGATGTTTTTTGTAAGTTTCCATAGGATGCGCACAAACGCCAGACTACTTGTGTAATTGCGCCGCACTGCTTCTTTGCCACACTTCAGCATCGCTGTGTGATCGGCAGCTAACAGCCTAAGCACAGAGACTCGGGGGACCATGTGACCGGGCTACCGCGCTTCATTTTGCTCCGGGACGAACAACCACGCCTCCCCCTGCGTTATATGGCCCATGTGACCGGGGCCTAGAATTATTACAATGTATTCTTTCAACGAAGCAATTAGAACATGTACAAAGTGCAAAAGGGGTCCGTTTGCCATCATAATGGTAGTTGACGACGTTCTCCGGAATGTCTATCCGTTTCGTAAAGACTTCATCCAAATGGGCCCGTATAAACAATGTTGTATTCCTCCCGCTGCAAATTGCCAGTCTGTCCTCAGCCTATGTATCAGTATGACAAGTAAGGAAATTTTCGGTGAGAAAACATGGTTACTATAAACTCATTCAACGATGAATAAGGAATAGAAGACACAACATTGTTTATACTATCCCGTTCGGATGAAGTCCTTACAAAACTAAAAGACATCCCAGAGAACTTTATCAACTACCATTACGATTGTAGACGGAACCTTTTTGTACTTTGTACATGTTCTAATTGCTTTGTTGAAAGAATGCGTTGTAATAATAATCCTAGTTTTTTTTGTGTAGCGCTTGATTACAGTTTCTTGTCGCCTTGTTGTCTTGACAGCAAGCCACTCCGAGAAACACCGCAGCATCCTTCACCTTTGCTTCACCCTTCTGAGACAGTCAAAGACTGCCTCGGGCCTAAACTGCACGTTTGGGTTGTTAAAAAGTTGGTTACCCGCGGCCACACAGGTTACCCACGGCCTCACAGCTGCCCTGCGGAATGGCTTCTTAAAAAAGAAAGGAGGGGCCAAATGAACTTGGAAGGCCACTGCAAGGGGTGGGGGGAAGGAGAGCTCCTGCCTTCCCTCCCAAGCTGTTTTCCTGAGCAGAAACAGCACCTCAGGGGGAGTAATTTCCCATGTGCACAGAATACGCCAGGCCCAACTCGTTTAAAACCGGAACGTGTAGATTGGCCCACAGGCAATATCCTCTCCCCAATTCTACCCCTCCAGCCTCTGTGTAAGGGCTCAATTATATATATCATAGTTTCCATATTCATTTTGAATGCCTTCTTTTCCCTTTGCGAATGCAGCCTCTGCGATTGCTTTATCAAGGAGAGGAGCTCTATTGGCAAGAGGGAGGGAAGGGAGGGAAACTCTAACCCAGGGGTGTCAAACATGTGCCTCGGGGGCTGGATCAGGCCCCCGGAGGGCTTCTATCAGGCCCACAGTGGAACTGGCTGTCTTCTTCTTCCATTTCTGCTGCTGCTGCGTCATCGCAGGCTTGCAGCTTACAGATACACCCCTGAACAGCATACTCACGATTGCAACGGCACAGACATTTTGATGCAATAACTCAGAGCAAGAGGTCTCAGTGATCAGACACGGTTACACGGTTATGCTATGGTCAGGCCTCACCTGGAGTCCTGTGTTCAGTTTTGGGCACCACGGTTTAGGAAGGACGTCGACAAGCTCGAGCGTGTCCAGGAGAGGGCGACCAGGATGGTGAGAGGGTTGGAATCCGAGTCTTACGAGGAAAGGCTGAAAGAGTTGGGTGTGTTTAGCCTGGGAAAGAGAAGGCTTGGAGGGGACATGATGGCAGTCTTCAAGTATATGAAGGGCTGTCACGTAGAAGATGGAGCAGATCTATTCTCTCTTGCTCCGGATTGCAAGACTAGATCTAATGGGTGGAAATTACAAGGGAGTCGTTACCAGCTAAATATCAGGAGAAACTTCCTAACTGTAAGAGTGGTTGAGCAGTGGAACAGTCTGCCTTGGGAGGTGGCGGATGCTCCTTCCCTGGACGTTTTCAAGCAGAGGCTGGACGACCATCTTTCAGGTAATTCTGTAGGGCTCTCTTTCAGCCATGCTCCTGCAGAGTGGAGGCGGTTGGACTAGATGACCTGCAAGGTCCCTTCCAACTCTAACATTCTATGATTCTGTGTCACATCCGGCCCTTGTAACAAATGAGTTCGACACCCAGGGCTCTTTTTGTAGCAGGAACTCCTTTGCATATTAGGCCACACACCCCTAATGTAGCCAATCCTCCAAGAGCTTACAGAGCTCTTCTTACAGGGGCTACTGTCAGCTCTCGGAGGATTGGCTACATCAGGGGTGTGTGGCCTAATATGCAAAGGAGTTCCTGCTACAAAGAGCCCTGTCGACACCCCCGCTTTAACCTTTTCCTCCCTTGCCGTTTTCTTGCTGGGAAATCTTCCCCTCCCCCAGAGTTCCTTTTCCCCCCTCCTGCCGGGGACGACTTGCATGTAACAGCTCAGGACTGGCCAGCCGACTACAGACTCACATGGCTACCCACCTGAAACTAGTAACTAGCCCAAAGGGATTGGAACTCGTGAGCAGCAGGCCGGGTCTGGCGGAGTCTGCCAGCGACCGCGTTGCTGCCCTGCGCACCGAAAGCGTCTCTGTCCTTTTGTGCCTTCCAGGTGGAGAGAAAGTCACCCTGGCCATCTCGGTGCTGCTGGCGCAGTCCGTCTTCCTGCTCCTGATCTCCCAGCGTCTGCCGGCCACCTCCCTCGCGATCCCGCTCATCGGCAAGTGAGTCTTCCTTTGCCAGTTTGGTGTCGCGGTTAGGAGCGCGGACTGTAATCTGGGAGAACCGGGTTTGATTCCCCACTCCTCCGTGTGCAGCTGCTGGTGTGACCTCGGGTGCCGAAATCAGGCTGACATGCCTGGCGCGATGACATCATCCAGAGGTGACAGCATCGCGCTGGGCATGTCCTCGGGTGACGCTGTAGCATTCGGCATTAACACTATGGTACCACAGAGTTTTAAAGCTGAATGCTAGAGCATCTCTTGGCGGTGTGCCTGGCACCATGACGTCACTTCCGGGTGATGTCACTGCGATATGCGTGTGCTATGCACGAGCATAAGGCTCCCAGACACAGAGCTTCCAATCCCCACTGGATGCCAGGTAGGGAGGGACCTGACAACCCTACCAGAGGAACTGGTTGGCCACTGTGTGAGACGGGATGCTGGACTAGGTGGACCCTCACTGGCCTGACCCAGCAGGGCTCTTCTGATGTTCTTATGGAGGCCTCGGCCTCTGTGCCCTGTTGTTGGCCCTCCAGAGGAACTGGTTGGCCACTGTGTGAGACAGAATGCTGGAGTAGAGGGATCCTCACTGGTCTGATCCAGCAGGGCTCTTCTGATGTTTTTATGAAGGCCTCGGCCTCTATGCCCTCTTGTTGGCCCTCCAGAGGGACTGGTTGGCCACTGTGTGAGATAGGAGGCTGGACTAGATGGACCACTGGTCTGATCCAGCAGGGCTCTTCTGATGTTCTTATGAAGGCCTTGGCCTCTCTGCCCTGTTGCTGGCCCTCCAGAGGAACTGGTTGGCCACTGTGTGAGACAGGATGCTGGACTAGAGGGACCCTCACTGGTCTGATCCAGCAGGGCTCTTCTGATGTTCTTATGAAGGCCTTGGCCTCTATGCCCTGTTGTTAGCCCTCCAGAGGAACTGGTTGGCTGCTGTGTGAGACAAGATGCTGGGCTAGAGGGACCCTCTCTGGTCTGATCCAGCAGGGCTCTTCTGATGTTCTTATGAAGGCCTCGACCTCTATGCCCTGTTGTTAGCCCTCCAGAGGAACTGGTTGGCCAATGTGTGAGACAGGATGCTGGACGTAAATGGACCCCTGGTCTGATCCAGCAGGGTTCTTCTTATGCTTTTTAAGTAGAAATGCCGGGGATAGAACGCGGAACCTTCTGCATGCCAAGCGGGATGTTCGACCACTGAGCTGCAGCCCCTCTGACACCGAGTTATGTCCCTTTCCTCTCGGCAGGTACCTGCTCTTCATTATGTTGCTCGTGACTGCCGTCGTGGTGGCCTGTGTTGTGGAGCTCAACATCCACTTCCGCACCCCGAGCACCCACATCCTTTCCGACTGGACCAAAGAGGTGAGCCCCGAAGGTCAGCCCATAAGGGGATGGATCAGATGGGAGCCCTGAAACTGTGGACTGAGGCACGCTTGCATGTGGAGAGCAAAAGCCACCGTCCTGCAAGGAAGGCACGCAATCTAATCTAAGATCAGCTGGTATTTTGAGAGATCTCCAGGTCCTACCTGGAGGCTGGCAACCCTACCAACCACTGTGATACAGATCCTCCCCTTAAGCTTAGACCCACCATGTCAAGCAGTCCTGCTCCTTCATGACTTGTCCCAGAGTGAAGCACATTTTGCACCAAGGACACCACAAGATAAGCTTCTATATGCATGCAAACTTCTTCAGATACATTGAAACAGTTTTCCTCAAGCTTCTCTCTCTATCTATATGGATGGCCCCTATGCCAGCTACCCTACGATGCCTATTTGTGAGGCCGGACTAAAACCTGCTCTCGCATAAGGGGTGGTTAAGGTGGGCCAATCTTCAGACTTCATTCTGAAACCTTAAGAACATAAGAACATCAGAGGAGCGCTGCTGGATCAGAGCAGTGGTCCATCTAGTCCAGCATCCTGTCTCACACAGGGGCCAACCAGTTCCTTTGGAGGGGCAGCAACAGGGCAGAGAGGCCAAGGCCTTCATAAGAACATCAGGAAAGCCCTGCTGGATCAGACCAGTGGTCCATCCAGTCCAGCATCCTGTCTCACACAGTGGCCAACCAGTCACTCTGGAGGGCCAGCAACAGGGCATAGAGGCTGAGGCCATTTTCTGATGTTGCCTCCTAGCACTGGGATTCAGAGGCTTAGTGTCCGTGGATGTGGAGGTCCCCCTCAGTCAGTCTGGCTAGCAGCCACTGATAGTTCTCTCCTCCATGAATCTATCTAATCCCCTTTTAAAGCTGTTTATTCCTGTGGCCATCACTGCGTTCTAGGGTTGCCAGGTTCCCTAGCTGCGCTGGCGGGGGGAATTGGGGGGCGGCATTCCGGGGGTGGGCGGGGATGTCATGCGACACGCTGATGTCACCCAGAAGTGACATCAGCACATCAGCGATGTTGGGGGTGACGCTCTGCGTCTTGGGGAAACCCTATGGGAAAAATGGCCTCAAACCATAGAGTTTTGCCCCCAAAGCAGAGTATCACCCCCCGATGTCACCGACATGCTGACATCACTTTTGGTTGACATTGGCACATGGCATCAGGGTAGGGGAAGTTTCCACTTGCCGGGCAGCCGGCCGGTGGTGGCCAGGAGCCCGTGAAAGCGGGGGATCCCCCAACCCCACCTGGAGAACCGGAATCCTACTACGTCCTCTGCCCGCAGATCCCACCTTTTATCCACTCTCCACCTCAAGTGGCTCCCCCGTAACACTCTCCCTGCTTCACAGCTCTTCCTCGAGACCCTGCCACGCCTCTTGCACATGTCCCGGCCCTCCGAGGGCGAGCCGGAGCCGAAAGAGGGCCTGCTGATCCGGCGCAGCAGCTCCGTCGGCTACATCATCAAGGCCGAGGAATACTTCACCGTCAAGTCCCGCAGCGAGCTGATGTTTGAGAAGCAGTCCGAGAGGCACGGATTGGCCAGCCGGGTCACCCCTGCAAGTGAGCTTTGGAGTGGATGCGAGCCAGTGTGGGACAGGCGGGCGGGGGAGCGTAAGGACATGGAGTCCTGTTTTCCAGCAAGTTCCACCCCACCTTGCGCTATGAGTAGCAAAGAGGCCACTACTCAAAGAGGGGACACCGTTCTTACTGGGCGCAGGACACTTGGGGAGATCAGAGGGGGTGTCAGCGGGTTCTCAGCTCGCAGGTCTGGTGCTTGCGGGTTAAGGGGGTCGGCTGAGGGTCTTTGCCTGAGTTCCGCCCGGCCCCAATCCTGGTGCTCGCACTTCCGGAGATCCAGACTCTTTGGCTGTTCCCCTCACACTGGCCGTCCCCAGCCTGAATGCACAGGAAGCTGGCTTATACTGAATCAGATGAGCGTCGGTCCGTCAAGGTCAGGATCGTCTATTCAGACTGGTAGCAGTTCTCTGGGGTCTCACGCTGAGCTCTTTCACGCGCCTGGTCTTTTGGACTGGATATTAGAACGTAAGAGAAGCCATGTTGGATCAGGCCAATGGCCCACCCAGTCTGACACTCTGTGTCACCCCCAGTGGCCAAAACCCAGGTGCCATCAGGAGGTCCACCAGCAGGGCCAGAACTCCAGAAGGCCCCCACTTTTGCCCCCCCCAAACACCAAGACTATAGAGCATCACTACCCCAGACATAAGAACATAAGAGAAGCCATGTTGGATCAGGACAATGGCCCATCCAGTCCAACCCTCTGTGTCCCCCCAGTGGCCAAACCCCAGGTGCCATCAGGAGATCCACCAGCGGAGCCAGAACTCCATAAGCCCCCCCCTTTGCCCTCCCAAACACCAAGACTATAGAGCATCACTAACCCAGACATAAGAACATAAGAGAAGCCATGTTGGATCAGGCCAATGGCCCATCCAATCCAGGGGCCATCCGGAGGTCCACTGTTGGGGCCAGAATGCCAGAAGCCCTCCCACTGTAGCCCCCTGAAGCACCAAGGATACAGAGCATCACTGCCCCAGGCACAGTATTCCATCTATAATTTGTGACTAACAACCCCGATGGACCTCTGCTCCATATAAGAACTTAAGAGAAGCCAATGCTGTTCAGGCCAGTGGCCCATCCAGTCCAACACGCTGTGTCACACAGTGGTCAAAACCCAGATGCCATCAGGAGGTCCACCAGTGGGGCCAGAACGCCAGAAGCCCTCCCACTCTTGCCCACCAAGCACCAAGAATACAGAGCATCAATGTCCCAGACAGGGTGTTCCATCTATAGCTTGTGGCTAACAGCCCCTGATGGACCTCTGCTCCATATAAGAACGTAAGAGAAGCCATGTTGGATCCGGTCCACTGTCACCCCCAGTGGCCAAAACCCAGGTGCCATCAGGAGGTCCACCAGTGGGGCCAGAACTCCAGAAGCCCTCCCACTGTTGCCCCCCAAGCACCAAGAATACAGAGCATCACTGCCCCAGACATAAGAACATAAAAGAAGCCATGTTGGATTCAGGCCAGTGGCCCATCCAGTCCAACGCGCTGTGTCACACAGTGGCCAAAAATACCAGGTGCCACCAGGAGGTCCAGCAGTGGGGCCAGGACTCCAGAAGCCCTCCCACTGTGGGCCCCCCACCAGCACCAAGAATGCAGAGCATCACTTGCCCCAGACAGAGCGTTCTATCGACACCTTATGGCTAATAACACATTTATTTATTATTTATTTGTTTTGATTTATATCCCGCCCTCCCCGAAGGCTCAGGGCGGCTAACAATATAAAGAATTTAAACAATATAAACAATATAAAACAATATCAACCAGATAAAATTATAAAAACAAACAATACAACATAAGCACATTTAAACCCAAGATGACGGGTTTTCGAGGTGGAATATCGAGGTGGAATAGCGGCAGTGGCGGCTCCTACTCAAAAGCCTGGCGGAAGAGCTCCATCTTGCAGGCCCTGCGGAACTGGACAAGGTCCCGCAGGGCCCGGATCTCCTCTGGGAGCTCCTTCCACCAGGTAGGAGCCGCCACCGAAAAAGCCCTGGCTCTTGTGGCAGCCAGCCTCGCATCTCTGGGGCCAGGAATTTCCAAAAGATGACGGCCCCCAGACCGAAGTGCCCTTGGGGGAACATGTAGGGAAAGGCGGTCCCTCAGGTAAGCCGGACCCTGGCCATACAGGGCTTTAAAGGTAATAACCAGCACTTTGAAGCGAATCCGGTACGCTATTGGCAGCCAGTGCAGCGCTTTCAACACAGGCTGAATATGGTCCCTCCTAGAGAGACCCATCAGCAGCCTGGCTGCAGCATTCTGCACTAGCTGCAGCTTCCGGATTTGCGACAAAGGCAGCCCTAAGTAGAGAGCGTTACAGTAGTCTAACCTTGAGGTGACCGTCGCATGGATCACCGTGGCCAGGTCATCGCGGCCAAGGAAGGGGGCCAACTGCCGTGCCTGCCTCAGATGAAGAAGGCCGACCTGGCAGTGGCTGCTACCTGGGCCTCCATCGTTAGAGAGGAGTCCAGGAGCACTCCCAAACTCCTAACCTCCGACGCCGGCACCAAAGGTACCCCGTCAAAGGCCGGGAGAGGGAGCCCCAGCCCCGAATCGATCCGACTCAGGCCCAGGACCTCCGTCTTTGTCGGGTTTAGTTTCAGCCGGCTCAGTCTGAGCCACCCAGCCACGGCCTGTAACGCCCGATGCAGATCATCCGGAGTGGAGCCCGACTGGCCCCCCAACATCAGATAGAGCTGGGTGTCATCTGCATATTGATGACACCCAAGCCCACAACTCCGGGCAATCTGGGCAAGGGGGCGCATGTAGATGTTGACCAACATCGGGCGCAGGACACTTGGGGAGATCATGATGGATCTCGGCCAGGGATTGAACCTGGGACCTTCTGCATGCCAAGCAGAGATGCTTCCACTGACCCAGGGCCCCTCCCTCCCCTGAATTCTGAGTCCTGACTGCTCCTATCTGTTGGTGGAGACCGCCGTCACGTTGCACCTGACTTGTGGGCAAGCGCGTAGGGTTTTTCAAGGCAAGGGCCTAACAGGGGTGGCTCGCCACTGCCTGCCTCTGCAGAGCAGCGCTGGGCTTCCTTGCTGGTCTCCCATCCAAATACGAACCAGGGCCGACCCTGCTTAGCTTCCGGTGTCTGACGAGAGTGGGCTCGCCAGGGCCATCCAGGTCAGGGTTATCTAATCGACACATTTTTTTTGTTTCTTCTTCCAAGAGCTCAGGGCAGCATACATAGGCTCTCCCCTCCTCCTCTACAGAATCACAGAGTTGGAAGGGGACATAAGAGGCCATCTAGTCCAACCCCCTGCTCAATGCGGGATCAGCCCAGAGCATCCCTGACCAGGGTTCGTCCAGCCGCTGCTTAAAGACTGCCAGGGAGGGGGAGCTCACCCCCTCCCGAGGCAGCCCATTCCACCCTTGCACAACTCTGGCCGTCAAAAAGTTTCTCCTAATATCCAGCCGGTGCCCTCCCGCCCTTAATTTCAACCCATTCTTGCGAATCCTCTCCTCTGCTGCCCACAGGAACAGTTCCCTGCCCTCCTCTGAGTGACACCGCCCTTCAGATACTTCAGGAGAGCCATCCTGTCCTCCCTCCGCCTCCTCTTCTCCAGACTGAACCTTCCCGAGTCCCTCGGCCTTTCCTCCTAGGGCTTCTTGGTCTCCAGGCCCCCGACCGTCCTCGTCGCTCTCTGCTGCACCTGCTCCATTCTGTCCACATCCTTTTTGAAGGGAGGCCTCCAGAACACCCCAAGATCGCATTAGCCTTTTTTGTTGCCGCGTCACACTGCCTGCTCATGTCCTCACAACAGCCCCGTAGGTTAGGCTGAGTGATGACGACTGGCCCAAAGTCACCCAGGGAACATTCGGGTCTCTGCAGGGATCTGAACCCTGGTCTGGCGCTTCAGTCACTACCCCACCATGGGTCTCTCTCCTCTCTCCTCTAGGGCCAGACCCCCACGGTGTGGGTGGCGTGCAGGAACAGCTCTACAATGAGATCAAGCCAGCCATCGCCGGGGCCAATTTCATTGTGAAGCACACGCGAGACAAGAATGACTACAATGAGGTGGGTGGTGTGTGAGGGCGCGTCATGCGCCTCCGTGGGCCTTGTTTTAGGCTCATACAATGGCAACAGATTCTGACAAAGCATATTCGATGATACAAGGGAAACAAAATACCCTCCCCTTGAAAACATAGGTACAAATTCAGCCTTAAGTGGTCTCTCGTGTCCAGGGCTCTTTTTGTAGAAAAAGCCCAGCAGGAACTCATTAGCATAATAGGCCGCACCCAACAGCAGAAACTCATTAGCATATTAGGCCACACCCATGAAAGCACAGTACATTAGCATATTAGGCCACACCCCCATGTTACCAGAGGTGTGGTCATCCAGTCACACCCACCTTTTGCTTCTTATTCTGTTTACCTTGTTTGCTGTCAAAACCCAGGGCTTTTTTTTGGGGGGGAGCAGGGACTCCTTTGCATGTTAGGCCACACAGCCCTAATGTAGCCAATCCTGATGAGTTTCTGCTGTTGGGTGTGGCCTGTTATGCTAATGAGTTCCTGCTGGGCGTGGCCAACTCGGGAGCCAGCCGGAGCTCCGTTCCTGTGCGTTCCGCCCCCAAAATAGCCCTGCTCGTGTCCATTTATTTATCATGCTCACGGTGGGGGCAGGGGGAACAACACGCTGTAAAAACTGTCCAGTGGTACTGTGTTTCTGCCTGTGCTGTATGTTGTCCTTGCTGGCTGTACCTAATCTTTCTTAACATTTCTGGTCTCTCTGGCAGGCTACGAACTGGGCTGCCTAGATCAGAGGTCTCTGATCTCGTTAAGCCTTTCCAAACTAATTTTTTTTTAGAAAGGATAGTGGGCCGTGGGTGCAGGGCAAGCTGCAAAACGGTAGGACGGTCCGAGCCAAGCATTCCTTTGTATTTATATGACAACGTTTGTGCCCTAGCGCTTTCTCTCATCGGGCATCCTTATACCAGGGAAACAATTGCTTCGGCATGGGCATTCCCAGCCGACTCAAGGCCAAAATACATGTGACGTGTGACACGAATCAGGTCATGGGACTCTCCGTCACACGTTCACACTGGGACTACCTTTGGAAACCTCTTTGTCACTCTGTGCCGCTCCAAATGCTTTGAAGGAGAAGGAGGGGCTTCACACTTCCCTCCCAGGCTGTTTTCGCCAGCTGAAAGGGCCACGCTTTTTGCCCCTTCCTTGGATTCCACACGTCCTGGGACAGCCACACGCAGGGCTCCTTTTGCAGCAGGAACTCCTTTGCATATTAGGCCGTTGTTGTTGTTCAGTTGCACAGTCGAGTCCGACTCTTCGCGACCCCATGGACCAGATCACGCCAGGCCCTCCTGTCTTCCGCTGTCCGCTGGAGTTTGCTCAATTTCATGTTCGTTGCATCGATGACACTGTCTAACCATCTCATCCTTTGCCGTCCCCTTCTTCTTTGACCTTCAATCTTTCCCAGCATCAGGGTCTTCTCCAGTGAATGCTCCCTTCTCATTTGGTGGCCAAAGTATTTGAGCTTCAGCTTCAGGATCTGGCCTTCCAGGGAACAGTCAGGGTTGATTTCTTTTAGGAATGACTGATTTGATCTCCTTGCAGTCCAAGGGACTCTCAAGAGTCTTCTCCAGCACCACAGTTCAAAAGAATCTATTCTTCGGCGCTCGGCCTTCCTTATAGTCCAACTCTCGCAGCCATACATTACTACGGGGAATACCATTGCTTTGACCATGCGGACTTTTGTTGGCAGGGTGACGTCTCTGCTTTTTATCATGCTGTTTAGGTTTGCCATTGCTTTCCTCCCAAGGAGCAGGCGTCTTTTAATTTCATGGCTGCAGTCACCATCTGCAGTGATCTGGGATCCCAGGAACGTGAAGTCTGTCAATACTTCTATGACTTCCCCTTCTATTTGCCAAGGAGTGATGGGGCCGGATGCCATGATCTTAGTTTTTTTGATGTTGAGCTTCAAGCCCACTTTTGCGCTCTCCTCTTTCACCCTGAGCAAGAGGCTCTTTAGGTCCTCTTCACTTTCTGCCATCAGAGTGGTATCGTCTGCATATCTGAGGTTATTGATCTTTTCCCCAGCAATCTTAACTCCAGCTTGTGATTCATCCAGGCCAGCATTTCGCATGATGTACTCGGCATATAAATTAAATAAGCAAGGTGACAATATACATCCTTGTCGTACTCTTTTTTCTATGCTAAACCAGTCAGTTGTTCCATATCCGGTTCTAACTGTTGCTTCTTGACCCTTATACAGGTTTCTCAGGAGACATGTGAGGTGGTCTGGTACTCCCATCTCTTGAAGAACTTGCCATAGTTTATTGTGATCCACACAATCAAAGGCTTTAGCATAGTCAATGAAGCAGAAGTAGATGTTTTTCTGGTACTCTCTTGCTTTCTCCATAATCCAGCGAATGTTGGCAATTTGATCTCTAGTTCCTCTACCTCTTCGAAACCCAGCTTGTACTTCTGGCAGTTCTCTATCCACGTACTGTTGGAGCCTAGCTTGTAGGATCTTGAGCATGACCTTGCTAGCGTGTGAAATGAGTGCAATTGTGCGATAGTTTGAACATTCCTTGACATT
Organism: Gekko gecko; assembly: GCA_029375565.1. Classification (NCBI taxonomy): domain Eukaryota; kingdom Metazoa; phylum Chordata; class Lepidosauria; order Squamata; family Gekkonidae; genus Gekko; species Gekko gecko. The sequence goes on along the minus strand of JAPDNY010000008.1, from coordinate 144,652,443 downwards.
GCCCTTCTTTGGGATTGGAATGTTAACTGACCTTTTCCAATCCTGTGGCCATTGTTGTGTTTTCCAAATTTGTTGGCAAATTGAGTGCAGCACTTTAACAGCATCTTCTTTTAAGACTGAATAACTCAGCTGGGATACCATCACCTCCACTAGCTTTGTTGTTAGTAATGCTTTCTAAGGCCCATTTAACTTCGCTTTCCAGGATGTCTGGCTCGAGGTCAGTGATTATACCGTCGTGGTTGTCAAGGACATTGAGGTCCTTCTTGTATAGTTCTTCTGTGTATTCTTGCCATCTTTTCCTAATCTCTTCTGCTTCTGTTAGGTCCCTACCGTTTTTGTCCTTTATAATGGCCAGCTTTGCATGGAACGTTCCCTTGATTTCTCCAATTTTCTTGAAGAGATCTCTAGTCCTTCCCAGTCTATTGTTTTCCTCTATTACTTTGCATTGTTCATTCAGGAAAGCCTCCTTATCTCTCCTTGCTGTTCTCTGGAAATCTGCATTCAGTTGGGCAAATCTTTCCTTTTCACCATTGCCTTTAGCTTTCCTTCTTTCCCCTGCTATGTGTAAAGCCTCATCAGACAGCCACTTTGCTTTCTTACATTTCTTTTTCTTTGGGATGTCAGTGATTGCTGCCTCCTGTACAATGTCACGGACCTCTGTCCATAGTTCTTCAGGCACTCTGTCTATCAAATCTAGTCCCTTAAACCTATTCTTCACCTCTACTGTATATTCATCGGGGATGCAATCTAGGCCAAATCTGAATGGCCTAGTGGTTTTCCCAACTTTCTTCAATTTAAGTCTGAATTTTGCAATGAGTAGCTCATGATCTGAGCCACAGTCAGCTCCAGGTCTTGTTTTTACTGACTGGATAGAGCTTCTCCATCTTTGACTGCAAATTATATAGTCAATCTGATTTCTGTGTTGCCCATCTGGTGATGTCCATGTGTCAGAGCGGCTTACAAACTCCTTTCCCTTCCCCTCCCCACAACAGACACCCTGTGAGGTAGGTGGAGCTGAGAGAACTCTAACACAAACTGTCCTTGAGAGAACAGCTGTGCCAGAGCTTGTGACTGACCCAAGGTCACATCAGCAGGTGCAAGTGGAAGAGTGGGGGAATCAAACCCGGTTCTCCCAGATAAGAGTCAGCGCACTTAACCACTACACCAAACTGGCTGAGGACTGGCATCCTCAGAGGTATGACACAGAAAGATGGAGTGCTCTCTGTGTCAAGGTGAGAAGGAAAACGGTAGGCAGGTCATTTATAGCTACTCAGGAAGGTGGGGTAGGGCTGAGTCATTCTCTTGTAGGAGTTCCCCAGGCTGTGGAACATGCTAATGGAGGAGCTTTCCTGAGGAGGTCCTTTTGCATATGGAATTCTAATCTGATCTGTAGCGCTATTGTAAGACGTAGAGCCTGTTGTGTTTTCCAGAACAGGAAGCCAGGCCCGATTTGTTTTTAAACTCTCTTCTTTCCTGTCGAAAATTGTGTTTCGGTTTATGGATTTTGTCCAACTCTGTTCCCCCCCCCCCCCAGGAGAAGGACAGCTGGAACCGTATCGCCCGCACGGTGGACCGCCTCTGTCTCTTCCTGATCACGCCCGTCCTGAGCCTGGGGACCTTATGGATCTTCTTGATGGGGTCCTACAACTACCCTCCACCCTTGCCTTTCGAAGGGGATCCGTTCGACTTCCGGGAAGAGCACAAGCGCTTTCTCTAGGACCAGGGCTCCTCGCTTCTCGTTGGGAGGGCCATGGCATCCGCTCACTAACATCCTTTCACCTTCTTACATGAGGAAGGGGCTGGCTTCTTCCAGCCACCCGCTACCATCTAGTGTGCTGCATCTCTAAATTATTTCTGTGTGTCCGTCTTATAACTTATGGCGTATGAATAAACACTGTCTTTCCCACACGATGGCTCCCAGAACATACTTACACACGGAACTGCTTTCTACTGAATCGGACCCTTGGTCCATCAAAGTCAGTATTGTCTACTCAGACTGGCAGGGGCTCTCCAGGGTCTCAGGCGGAGGTCTTTCCCATCACCGACTGCCTGGTCTTTTCAACTGGAGATGCCGGGGATTGAACCTGGGACCTTCTGCACACCAAGCGGAGGCTCTTCCACTGAGCCACAGCCCCTCTTTACAGCTCTCCAGGGTCTCAGGCTGAGGTCTTTCACATCACCTCCTGCCTGGTCCTTTTAACTGGAGATGCTGGGGACTGAACCTGGGACCTCCTGCATGCCAGGTAGAGGCTCTTCCACTGAGCCACAGCCCGTCTTTACAGCTTTCCAAGGTCTCAGGCTGAGGTCTTTCACATCACCTCCTGCCTGGTCGTTTTAACTGGAGATGCCAGGGACTGAACCTGGGACCTTCTGCATGCCAGGCAGAGGCTCTTCCACTGAGCCACAGCCCCTCTTTACAGCTCTCCAGGGTCTCAGGCTGAGGTCTTTCACATCACCTCCTGCCTGGTCCTTTTAACTGGAGATGCTGGGGACTGAACCTGGGACCTCCTGCATGCCAGGTAGAGGCTCTTCCACTGAGCCACAGCCCGTCTTTACAGCTTTCCAAGGTCTCAGGCTGAGGTCTTTCACATCACCTCCTGCCTGGTCGTTTTAACTGGAGATGCCGGGGACTGAACCTGGGACCTTCTGCATGCCAGGCAGAGGCTCTTCCACTAAGCCACAGAGCCCCTCCTGCAAATATCTGGGGTTGGGTCAGGGAAAATGGGTGAACGTATGGGACAGTAGGTAATTTAGGGTTGCCTGCTCTGTGTTGGGAAAGTTTTGGGGGTGGAGCTTGTGGAGGGCGGGGTTTCGGGAGGGGAGGGACCTCAGCAGAGTAGAATGCCACAGAGTCCACCTTCCGAAGCCGCCATTTTTCTCCAGGGGAACGGGAGGTCTGGAGGTCAGTGGTGATTCTGGGAGAACTCCAGGCCTAACCTGGAGATTGGCAACTGCAGTTACAATTTACATTGCAGGCAGAGGGCAAAGAGAGAGCAAGAGAGAGAGAGAGAGAGAGAGAGAGAGAGAGAGAGAGAGAGAGAGAGAGAGAGAGAGAGAGAGAGATGGTGTTTCCAAAGAGGCAGGGCTATTCTGGGAGTAACCTCCCAGCAATCGATATAAAAATGTCTCAGGTGAAAGAGCCGCTTTAGTTCAAGAAGGCCTCCGGAGATTAGAGGAAAGGCTCTGTCCTTTGTCAAGTGGACTGGTTGGATACAGCCCCTCTTCTAGCCTGGGAAAGCTAATACCTGAAGCGACGAGAAAGAGAGGCAGGCAGGCAGGCAGATAGATGATAGACAGAGCTAGAGAGACAGCTAGACAGACAGCTAGATAGATAGATAAATGATAGACATAGCTAGACAGATGCTAGAGTAGCTAGCTAGCTAGATAGATAGACAGACAGATAGGTAGATGATAGATAGACAGACATAGCTAGACACGGGACTTTTTTTGTAGAAAAAGCCCTGCAGGAACTCATTAGCATAATAGGCCACACCCAACAGCAGAAACTTATTGGCATATTAGGCCACACCCCTGACAGTACAGCTCATTAGCCTATTGGGCCACACCCCTATGTTACCAGAAGTGTGGTCATCCAGCCACACCCACCTTTTGCTTCTTATTCTGTTTACCTTGTTTGCTGTCGAAATCCGGGGCTTTTTTTGGGAGCAGGAACTCCTTTGCATGTTAGGCCGCACAGCCCTAATGTAGCCAATCCTGATGAGTTTCTGCTGTTGGGTGTGGCCTGTTATGCTAATGAGTTCCTGCTGGGCGTGGCCAACCCAGGAGCCAGCCGGAACTCTGTTCCTGTGCGTTCCCGCCCCAAAATAGCCCTAGCTAGACAGATGATAGACAGACAGATAGATAGATAAATGATAGACATAGTTAGACAGACAGACCGAGGTATGTTAAGTGTGTTAAACAAGCTGCACGGTTGACACTGGTGGTGGACAGTGCCGTCAAGTTGCAGGCGGCTTCTGCTGAACCCTGATGGTGTTTCCAGTGCAAGAGATAAACAGAGGTGGCCTCCCATCTAAGTACTAACCAGGGCCAATTTTACTTAGCTTCCAAGGTCTGAAGCGATCAGGCTGCCTGGGCCCTCCAGGTTGGGGGCGTAATAATTGCTGCCAACATATGGTGATCCCAAAGGGTTTTCAAGGCAGGAGACGAAAAGAGGTGGGTTGGACATTGCCTGCCTTTGCATAGGAGCCCTGCTTGGTGGCCCCCCACCCAAAAACCAACCAGGGCTGACCCTGCTTAGCTTCCGAGGTCTCATGAGATGGGACGACCCTGGGCCATCCTGGTTGGGGCCTGATCATTGCTGCCAACGTACGGTGATCCCGTGGGGTTTTTGAGGCAAGAGATAAGAAGAGGTGGCTTGCTGTTGCTTGTCTGTGCACAGCATCTCTGGGCTTCCTTGGTGGTCTCCCATCCAAGTACCAACCAGGGCCGACCCTGCTTAGCTTCCAAGATCTGATGAGATCCGGCCAGCTTGCGCCATTCGGGTCAGGGCCCGTGTGATGTCACACTACATATTATACCTGTGTTTACCCTAACAGTGGGTGGCAGAACCAAGTGCCCATGACTACCCCAAGAACCAACTTCACCGAATCCCGATAATTTTTTCTGGGAAAGCACACACGACCCCCGCGACCAATTGTCGACGCGGGGCTCCTCATTCTCTGGAACTTTCCACACTCCGGCTAGGCAAAGCGAGACTTCCCGAGATCCCTCGCACAGGCTAAGCCGGGCAGAGTGCTTGAATGGTTATTTTTAACCCCCCTGGCTGTTCCAACCAGCTGTTGTGTGGAGAAAGCAGGTCAGGGGGTCAGGCGTCAGGCAGGCAGAAGAGACCAGGCCAAAGGAAGTGCTTCTTCTGGGGGCCGGATCCTGTTTCACAGGAAGCTGCCAAGGCCTGGGCCCGCCTGGAATGCAGACCGCAGACAGCTGTGGCTGGTGTCCACCTTCCTTTTTATTGTGTCGTACGGGAATTGGGGGATGGTGGGAGGGTGTCTCCTCCTGTTTTCAGCCGGTTGCCAACTCCAGGCTGGGAAATGCCTGAGGGTTGTGGTAGTAGATCTTGGAGAAGGTGGGGTGTGGTGAAGGAAGGGACTCGAGCGGCATACAAATGCCATACAGTCTGCCCTCCGAAACAGCTCTTTTCTCCAGGAGAACTGATCTCTGGTGAGAAGCTGTAATTTCAGGAGATCTCCAGGCCGTACCTGGAGGCTGTAGCAACCTGAGCTGCAGTGTTAGGAGAGCCAAGTAACGAATAAATATACACTGCAAGAAAACTTTTGTAAACTGATGTGTTCTGTTTATAATTATCATACTATAAAATGCATTGTGTGCTCCGTCCATGAATTTTAGCTGCACAATTCTTCTGTAGGAAGAATTTTAGCTGCAGTTCTTCTAATCTTAAACAATAGCTCTACAGGTAAGACTAGAGTTTCAATAACCATTCCACACACAAAAGAACCTCCTCAAGAAACAGGAAACCTCCTCAGGAAACAATCCATAGGCAAAAGAACCTCCTCAGGAAAGGTCCTCCAGTAGCATGTTCATAGCCTGGGGAACTCCTACAAGATAATGACTCAGCCCTACCCCACCTTCCTGGGTAGATATAAATTACCTGCCTCCCATTTTTCTTCTCACCTTGACCCCAAGAGTCCTCCATCTTTCTGTGTCATACCTCTGAGGATGCCAGTCACAGCTGCTGGCGAAACGTCAGGTCCTACAGTGCCAAGACCACGGCCACACAACCTGGAAAATCTACAGCAACTAATGACTGGTAGTTGTTAAATTGAATGAACTGAATATGTTAAATTGAATGTACTGGATATATATATATATACCTGACCAGGATGTTATAACAGCACACAATGCACTTTATAGAATGATAATTACAAACAGAACACATTAATTTACAAAAGTTTTTTGCAATGTGTATTTATTCGTTACTTGATGTACCTGGAGGCTGGCGACCCTATCTGTACACCCTGTTCTGACCCTCCAAAGAGGCTTGCCAACCTCCAGGTGGCACCCCACCAGTATTCACTGTGAAAAAATTGATTCTATTCCAATTACAGCCCACAAACTTGCTTCTCCTTTTTGTTCCTTTATTTTGCGTCATGCAGTCTTGCTGCTGCTGCTTCCAGACTATTGCCCTGCGACAACGGATTCCCTAGGTACATATTCCGTTTCCCCCAATGCTTCGTCAGGTTGCTTTTTTATATATATATGGAGCCGATGCTCTAAGCCTCCTACTCAGAGTTAATCCTGTGTTTCCCTTCGGCATCTGCTGGCCACTTTACACCCTATTGAAGTCCCTCTTCTCCCCAAATCCCACCCTCCCCAGACTCCACTCACAAAATCACCAGGTATTTCCCAACCAGGAGTTGGCAACCCAGCCTCCAAGGCATCGAGACACTCGCTGGTCAGCCCAAGTCTATGCCTCTTGGAGAGTTTTTCCTCACACTTCTTCTTTGGTACGCTGCCACCAGCTGGTCAGTTTCGGAAATTTGGATGGGCAGCAGGGTAGGATGCCGTAGAGTCCACCCTCCAGTCGAGTTGCCAACCCTGCTCTGTGGGCCTTCTTCATAGTTCTTTATTACTTTACACAAAGAGGGATTAAAATGTGGAATTCGCTGCCAGAAGATGTAGTGATGGCCACAGTAACTAGATGGACTACTGGTCTGATCCAGCAGGGCTTATGTTCGTAGGAAGGCCTTGGCCTCTCCGCCCTGTTGTTGGCCCTCCAGAGGAACTGGTTGACGACTGTGTGAGACAAGATTCTGGACTGGATGGACCACTGGTCTGATTCAGGAGGGCTCTTTTGATGTTCTTATGAAGGCCTCAGCCTCTGTGCCCAGTTGCTGGCCCTCCAGAGGAACTGGTTGGCCCCTGTGTGAGACAGGGATGCTGTACTAGATGGACCACCGGTCTGATCCAGCAGGGCTCTTCTGATGTTCTTATGAAGCCCTCGGCCTCTCTGCCTTGTTGTTGGCCATCTGGAGGAACTGGTTGGCCCCTGTGTGAGACAGGAGGCTGGACTAGAGGGACCACTGGTCTGATCCAGCAGGGCTCTCCTGATGTTCTTATGAAGGACTTGGCAGGCTGGACTAGAGGGACCACTGGTCTGATCCAGCAGGGCTCTCCTGATGTTCTTATGAAGGCCTCAGCCTCTGTGCCCTGTTGTTGGCCCTCCAGAGGAACTGGTCGGCCCCTGTGTGAGACAGGATGCTGGACTAGAGGGACCACTGGTCTGATCCAGCAGGGCTCTTCTGATGTTCTTATGAAGGCCTTGGCCTCTCTGCCTTGTTGTTGGCCATCTGGAGGAACTGGTTGGCCCCTGTGTGAGACAGGAGGCTGGACTAGAGGGACCACTGGTCTGATCCAGCAGGGCTCTCCTGATGTTCTTATGAAGGACTTGGCAGGCTGGACTAGAGGGACCACTGGTCTGATCCAGCAGGGCTCTCCTGATGTTCTTATGAAGGCCTCAGCCTCTGTGCCCTGTTGTTGGCCTTCCAGAGGAACTGGTCGGCCCCTGTGTGAGACAGGATGCTGAACTAGAGGGACCACTGGTCTGATCCTGCAGGGCTCTTCTGATGTTCTTATGAAGGCCTTGGCCTCTCTGCCTTGTTGTTGGCCATCTGGAGGAACTGGTTGGCCCCTGTGTGAGACAGGAGGCTGGACTAGAGGGACCACTGGTCTGATCCAGCAGGGCTCTCCTGATGTTCTTATGAAGGCCTCGGCCTCTCTGCCTTGTTGTTGGCCATCTGGAGGAACTGGTTGGCCCCTGTGTGAGACAGGAGGCTGGACTAGAGGGACCACTGGTCTGATCCAGCAGGGCTCTCCTGATGTTCTTATGAAGGCCTCGGCCTCTCTGCCTTGTTGTTGGCCATCTGGAGGAACTGGTTGGCCCCTGTGTGAGACAGGAGGCTGGACTAGAGGGACCACTGGTCTGATCCAGCAGGGCTCTCCTGATGTTCTTATGAAGGCCTCGGCCTCTCTGCCTTGTTGTTGGCCATCTGGAGGAACTGGTTGGCCCCTGTGTGAGACAGGAGGCTGGACTAGAGGGACCACTGGTCTGATCCAGCAGGGCTCTCCTGATGTTCTTATGAAGGACTTGGCAGGCTGGACTAGAGGGACCACTGGTCTGATCCAGCAGGGCTCTCCTGATGTTCTTATGAAGGCCTCAGCCTCTGTGCCCTGTTGTTGGCCCTCCAGAGGAACTGGTTGGCCCCTGTGTGAGACAGGATGCTGGACTAGAGGGACCACTGGTCTGATCCAGCAGGGCTCTTCTGATGTTCTTATGAAGGCCTCGGCCTCTCTGCCTTGTTGTTGGCTATCTGGAGGAACTGGTTGGCCCCTGTGTGAGACAGGAGGCTGGACTAGAGGGACCACTGGTCTGATCCAGCAGGGCTCTCCTGATGTTCTTATGAAGGCCTCGGCCTCTCTGCCTTGTTGTTGGCCATCTGGAGGAACTGGTTGGCCCCTGTGTGAGACAGGATGCTGGACTAGAGGGACCACTGGTCTGATCCAGCAGGGCTCTTCTGATGTTCTTATGAAGGCCTCGGCCTCTCTGCCTTGTTGTTGGCCCTCCAGAGGAACTGGTTGTCCCCTGTGTGAGACAGGATGCTGGACTAGAGGGACCACTGGTCTGATCCAGCAGGGCTCTTCTGATGTTCTTATGAAGGCCTTGGCCTCTCTGCCTTGTTGTTGGCCATCTGGAGGAACTGGTTGGCCCCTGTGTGAGACAGGAGGCTGGACTAGAGGGACCACTGGTCTGATCCAGCAGGGCTCTCCTGATGTTCTTATGAAGGCCTCAGCCTCTCTGCCTTGTTGTTGGCCATCTGGAGGAACTGGTTGGCCCCTGTGTGAGACAGGAGGCTGGACTAGAGGGACCACTGGTCTGATCCAGCAGGGCTCTCCTGATGTTCTTATGAAGGACTTGGCAGGCTGGACTAGAGGGACCACTGGTCTGATCCAGCAGGGCTCTCCTGATGTTCTTATGAAGGCCTCAGCCTCTGTGCCCTGTTGTTGGCCCTCCAGAGGAACTGGTTGGCCCCTGTGTGAGACAGGATGCTGGACTAGAGGGACCACTGGTCTGATCCAGCAGGGCTCTTCTGATGTTCTTATGAAGGCCTCGGCCTCTCTGCCTTGTTGTTGGCCATCTGGAGGAACTGGTTGGCCCCTGTGTGAGACAGGAGGCTGGACTAGAGGGACCACTGGTCTGATCCAGCAGGGCTCTCCTGATGTTCTTATGAAGGCCTCGGCCTCTCTGCCTTGTTGTTGGCCATCTGGAGGAACTGGTTGGCCCCTGTGTGAGACAGGATGCTGGACTAGAGGGACCACTGGTCTGATCCAGCAGGGCTCTTCTGATGTTCTTATGAAGGCCTCGGCCTCTCTGCCTTGTTGTTGGCCCTCCAGAGGAACTGGTTGTCCCCTGTGTGAGACAGGATGCTGGACTAGAGGGACCACTGGTCTGATCCAGCAGGGCTCTTCTGATGTTCTTATGAAGGCCTTGGCCTCTCTGCCTTGTTGTTGGCCATCTGGAGGAACTGGTTGGCCCCTGTGTGAGACAGGAGGCTGGACTAGAGGGACCACTGGTCTGATCCAGCAGGGCTCTCCTGATGTTCTTATGAAGGCCTCGGCCTCTCTGCCTTGTTGTTGGCCATCTGGAGGAACTGGTTGGCCCCTGTGTGAGACAGGAGGCTGGACTAGAGGGACCACTGGTCTGATCCAGCAGGGCTCTCCTGATGTTCTTATGAAGGACTTGGCAGGCTGGACTAGAGGGACCACTGGTCTGATCCAGCAGGGCTCTCCTGATGTTCTTATGAAGGCCTCAGCCTCTGTGCCCTGTTGTTGGCCCTCCAGAGGAACTGGTTGGCCCCTGTGTGAGACAGGAGGCTGGACTAGATGGACCACTGGTCTGATCTAGCAGGGCTCTTCTGATGTTTTTATGTTCTTTGTACTGTTTCACTTACTGGAATTTCTGTTGTTACTTCTTCACTTATGGCTCTTTGTCCTGTTTATTTCAATGTACATGTAGGCTACCCCTTGGCAACACCCCCCCCCGCCCCCAAGATGATGATCCAAAATATGGATAAGGCTTAGAGTCACACAGGGCTTTTTTTTGTAGAAAAAGCCCGGCAGGACCTCATTAGCATAATAGGCCACTCCCAACAGCAGAAACTCATTAACATATTGGGCCACACCCCCAAGTTACCAGGAGTGTGGTCATCCAGCCACACCCACCTTTTGCTTCTTATTCTTTTTTGTTGTCAAAACCCAGGGCTTTTTTCGGAGCAGGAACTCCTTTGCATGTTAGGCCACACACCCCTAATGAAGCCAATCCTAATGAGTTTCTGCTGTTGGGTGTGGCCTGTTATGCTAATGAGTTCCTGCTGGGCGTGGCCAACTCGGGAGCCAGCCAGAACTCCGGCAAGGCGCGGAGGCGGAGTGATGCAGCAGGCCAGAGCCTGACGTGGACAGAGGCCGCTGCGAGCATGTGCGGAAGTGCGGAGTGGTTCCGGCCTAGAGACGGAGTCGCGATGGCCAGGAAGGTGGAACTGCAAATTGGACCAGCGCCGGGGGGGAAAAAGGACACCGCCGGACTGTCCCCCTCGCAAGAAAAAGATCTGCTACAACAAGGATAAAAGGTGCCTGATAGGATATTCACCTCCCCTACACACATGTGGCCCTAGGTTAGGAATGTTTAATTGGAAAATATATGTAAGCCGCTCAGAGCCCTTAGGGGGTGAGCGGGATAGAAGTCGAATGAAATAAATAAATAATAAATAAATAACTCTGTTCCTGTGCATTCCTGCCCAAAAATAGCCCTGGACATGCACACACAAATCAACCATGTTCTAAAGTACAACCTTCAGACTTAAAAAAACAAAACCAAAAACAGTTTAACATGTTGACTTCCTCCACAAAGTCCCAGGCAGTGTGCTCTTATGAGGAGTGCCAATTACTGAGAGTTTCTCCCTGACAAACATCTTAAACGCATTCACAGAACATAGCTATGAGGCTTTGGGGGGCTCCGTCCCCTTTCTTAAAAGGCACAGCCCGCAAGAATTCCTCCTGTAAATGTTTTTTCCAGCCATTTAAAAACATTCTTTTTAAAGGCACGGACTCCTTTAAGCAGAGTGGGGTGCTGTAGTTGACTAATTCCCACACTGTGCCGGGGGAGGGGTTGGAGTAGGTGACCTCTAGGATCCCTTTTAACTGTGTGCCAAGAAACTGATCTCCTTTCAGAGAGTTTTTCTGCCCAAGTGTCAGCTTTCTTGACTGTAGAAGTCATCGCCCCCACCTGCTGGCTTGTACTCAGAATTGTTGCTTAGGCTGGCAGAAAGTGATTAACTTGCAGCAGCTGAAAGCTGTCATCTCAAGAGGCTGACAGCTTGCAATTTAGGCAGCTTGCAAACCTGGCAACAGCCTTCTCTTGGCTAAAGGGCTTTTCTTTCTGCACTGAGAACTTCAGCCCCACCAGGGAAAAAATTTGCTCCACGGCTCTGTCACACAGCTAGATTTCCCAGAGTTCTTGGAGGCAGAGCCAAGATAGTGAAATGGCAGTAAATGGACACTGTGGGTTGGCATCTGAATTTTCCACACCCTGGCAACAATCTCAGAGTTCGCCTCATCTTCTCCAACATTGGAATCTGGCGCTGAGGTCCCAGAAGGCCCTGAAATGCCTCCAAGGGGGGAAAGTTCTTACTTTGTAGTAGAGAAGAAGGAGGAGGAGGAGGAGGAGGAGGAGGAGGAGGAGATAGGATTTATACCCTGCCCTTCACGACCCAAGGGATTCTCAGAGCGGCTTACAAACTCCTTTCCCCTCCCCACAACAGACACCCTGTGAGGTAGGTGGGGCTGAGAGAGCTCTGACAGAAATGGCTCTTTCTCAAGAACAGCTCTGACAGAACTACGGCTTGCCCAAGGTCATCCAGCAGGTGCAAGCGGAGGAGTGGTGGAATCAAACCCGGTTCTCCCAGATCAGAGTCCATGCACTTAACCACGACACCAAACTGGCTCCAACCTGGCAGCCCTGCTAAATCAGACCGGTGACCTCCTTAGTGCAGGGATCCCAACATGGTCCCTGTGGGCACCATGGGTCCTGCTGGCATTTTTTCCTGTTGCTAGGGTTCCCAAGTACTTACCGTCTGGGGGCGGGGGACGAATGCTCCCCGGCGGGACCAGTCTTCCTGGTAACGCACCATGCCGTCACCAGGAAGTGATACCAGGTGACGCTCTGGCAATGGGGCTGAAAACTCGATGGTACCATTGAGTTTCCAGCCCCATTGCCAGAGCGCCGCCTACCGTCCCTTCCTGGCGACGGCATGGTGCTCCGCGCCGCTCCTTCCCCTGGGGATGGTCCTGCGAAGAAGTATCCATCCCCCACCGGCACGCGGTAAGTTCTTGGGAAGCCTACCTGTTGCCCACCTGGGTTTTAGGAAGGGGTTAGGGTTGCTAGGCCCCAGCTGAGCAAATGTAAAGCAACGCCGTGTTAGAACAAAACACACTCTACTAACATGCACTTGTGTCTTTGTTGTCAGCGAGCTGCCGTGGATGGGGGTGTGCTTTCGCCTTTCGCTTTCTCCTTCTGCTTCTGCCACCACCTTACCAGCCCAGTGGCCTTGGAGCTGCTTAGAGCTGCTTTCTTGCTGAGAACGCAACGGCTCTCGTCTCCCCGCGCTTTTAGGTGCTTGCTTATTGGCAGGGCTTTTTTTTGGTAGAAAAAGCCCAGCAGGGACGCATTAGCATAATAGGCCACACCCCTGACAGCACAGCTTATTGGCATATTAGGCCACCCCCCCATGTTATCAGGAGTGGGGTCATCCAGCCACACCCAACTTTCGCTTCTTACTCTGTTTATCTTGTTTGGTGTCAAAAGCCAGGGCTTTTTTTGGAGTAGGGACTCCTTTGCATGTCGTCCACACAGCCCTAATGTGGCCAATCCTAATGAGTTTCTGCTGTTGGGTGTGGCCTATTATGCTAATGAGTTCCTGCTGGGCGTGGCCAACTTGGGAGCCAGCCGGAACTCCGTTCCTGTGCGTTCCTGCCCCTAAAATAGCCCTGCTTATTGGTTTAGGGGGGTCAGGGGGGCTTCATTTGAAAGGAGTATAACTGGGGTTCCCGGGGTTTTCCTGCTATTCCTGACACGAGAGTTCATGGTGTCTAGTACCAGCCTCAATAAACGGAACTTCATGAAGGATCGTTGTTGCATGTTTCGATTGGGACCCCTGACATTCATTTTGTTGTTGTTGTTGTTCAGTCGCACAGTCAAGTCCGACTCTTCGCGACCCCATGGACCAGTTTACGCCAGGCCCTCCTGTCTTCCTCTGTCCACTGAAGTTTGCTCAGTTTCATGTTCGTTGCATCGATGACACTGTCTGACCATCTCATCCTTTGCCGTCCCCTTCTTCTTTGACCTTCAATCTTTCCCAGCATCAGGGTCTTCACTGATTCCCAAGATGTCGATGTTCATTCTTGCCATCTCATTTTTGACCACGTCAAGCTTACCTTGATTCATAGACCTTACATTCCAGGTTCCTATGCAGTATTGTTCTTTGCAGCATCGGACTTTCCTTTCACCGTCAGACACATCCACAACTGAGCGTCCTTTCGGCTTTGGCCCAGCCGCTTCACTCTTTCTGGGGTTACTCGTACTTGCCCTCTGCTCTTCCCCAGTAGCATATTGGACACCTTCCGACCTGAGGGGCTCATCTTCCGGCGTCATATCTTTTAGCCTTTTGTTACTGTCCATGGGGTTTTCTTGGCAAAGATACTGGAGTGGGTTGCCATTTCCTTCTCCAGGGGATCACGCTTGGTCTGAGTTCTCTGCTGTGGCCTGTCCGTCCTGGGTGGCCCTCCATGGCATAGCCCACAGCCTCATCGAACCACGCAAGCCCCCTCACCACGACAAGGCAGTGATCCATGAGGGAGCTTATACATATTCATTATAATTCAAAAACCTAAAGAACATTATGGATCTACTCAGGGCTCTTTTTGTAGCAGGGACTCCTTTGCATATTAGGCCACACACGCCCCTGATGTAGCCAATCCTCCAAGAGCTTACAGGGGCTATTGTAAGCTCTTGGAGGATTGGCTACATCAGGGGTGTGTCGCCTAATAAGCAAAGGAGTCCCTGCTACATAAAAGAGCCCTGTATCTACCAACAGAAAAGTCCACAGCTACAGAGACCTATTCCAATGCTGTAGACTATCTTGCTCCTGATAAGAGACTGATGAAGGTTGCAACAGTCATAAATAATGAGAGATTGTTGGCCAAATTGCTCTATTATTTAATAAAGATGGGGGATTATAATTATTAATATGCAATTAATATGCAATTATCCATAGGATCTGACCTGTGTATACCAGAGTTAGAATTCCCAAGCACCCAGGAACAGACACAGAAATTGGGTGGCTAAAGTAATGATTTCTTTACTAAATATTCTCAAGCATACACACAATACTCACACAGTATAGCACTAAGGAAGCAGAGGTGATTGATGGGTTATAGAGGGGTGATACAACCTGTTCAGATGTCCATGGATTCTGGCCTAAACTCAGAGACTTCAGGGGTGGCCTGCCATTTTGGATCATGGCAGAAAACACACACGGTCTAAGGCCATCTGTGTGCTGGGATATAGGCATTGGCAAAGAATGCAGGCCAATGGGTGGCCCTGGGGGCTGGTCTCAGGTGAGAACAATAGATCACCTGGACCAATGATGAGTCCCAGGGGTGTGTGATGCCAGTAGGGGCAGACCTTAGGTATGACCAATGAGCTTCCAGAGAGGCAGGGTCTAGATTTAACAATAGAAGCCAGGTGTTGGGTAGCTAGTCAAATGGATTATTTGACTCACTAATGGTCCTGGCCCCAGGTGGACAAAAGGTAGGAGACGTCCCTGATTAGCTCAGGAAGGATTGCTAAACATTTGGATGATTGATTGGTTTATCCCGGTATCTTGAGGGACAGAGCAAGAAAGACAAAGAATGTAGACGAAGAATTACTGGAGACAGAGTTAACTGCCAGATGGCCTCTAAACAGACATTTAGAAATGTAGATATACTGTACCTGGTAGAACCCATTGTCATTCCATAAGCATCATCTCTGCTGGGTGGAGGGGGAAGACTGGAGGCTTGCTCTGAGGTCCCCTTATGAAACCTGAATATGAAATCCCTTTTTGCAGACCACCTGCAGCCTGCCTCTGTGGTCAAGCTGAGAGTGCCTGGCTTTTTTGGACTTCAGGTTAGAAAGTAGGGCACCCCTGTTTTGGGGCTTGTTGTTGTTGTTCAGTCGCACAGTCGAGTCCGACTCTTCGCGACCCCATGGACCAGATTACGCCAGGCCCTCCTGTCTTCCGCTGTCTGCTGAAGTTTGCTCAATTTCATGTTCGTTGCATCGATGACACTGTCTAACCATCTCATCCTTTGCCGTCCCCTTCTTCTTTGACCTTCAATCTTTCCCAGCATCAGGGTCTTCTCCAGTGAATGCTCCCTTCTCATTTGGTGGCCAAAGTATTTCAGCTTCAGCTTCAGGATCTGGCCTTCCAGGGAACAGTCAGGGTTGATTTCTTTTAGGATTGACTGATTTGATCTCCTTGCAGTCCAAGGGAATCTCAAGAGTCTTCTCCAGCACCATAGTTCAAAAGAATCTATTCTTCGGCGCTCGGCCTTCCTTATAGTCCAACTCTCACAGCCATACATTACTACGGGGAATACCATTGCTTTGACCATGCGGACTTTTGTTGGCAAGGTGATGTCTCTGCTTTTTATCATGCTGTTTAGGTTTGCCATCGCTTTCCTCCCAAGGAGCAGGCGTCTTTTAATTTCATGGCTGCAGTCACCATCTGCAGTGATCTGGGATCCTAGGAACGTGAAGTCTGTCACTACTTCTACGACTTCCCCTTCTATTTGCCAAGGAGTGATGGGCCCAGATGCCATGATCTTAGTTTTTTTGATGTTGAGCTTCAAGCCCACTTTTGCACTCTCCTCTTTCACCCTGAGCAAGAGGCTCTTTAGATCCTCTTCACTTTCTGCCATCAGAGTGGTATCGTCTGCATATCTGAGGTTATTGATCTTTTCCCCAGCAATCTTAACTCCAGCTTGTGATTCATCCAGGCCAGCATTTCGCATGATGTACTCTGCATATAAATTAAATAAGCAAGGTGACAATATACATCCTTGTCGTACTCCTTTTCCTATGCTAAACCAATCAGTTGTTCCATATCCGGTTCTAACTGTTGCTTCTTGACCCTTATACAGGTTTCTCAGGAGACATATGAGGTGGTCTGGTACTCCCATCTCTTTAAGAACCTGCCATAATTTATTGTGATCCACACAATCAAAGGCTTTAACATAGTCAATGAAGCAGAAGTAGATGTTTTTCTGGTACTCTCTTGCTTTCTCCATAATCCAGCGAATGTTGGCAATTTGATCTCTAGTTCCTCTACCTCTTCGAAACCCAGCTTGTACTTCTGGCAGTTCTCTATCCACGTACTGCTGGAGCCTAGCTTGTAGGATTTTGAGCATGACCTTGCTAGCGTGTGAAATGAGTGCAATTGTGCGATAGTTTGAACATTCCTTGACGTTGCCCTTCTTTGGGATTGGAATGTAAACTGACCTTTTCCAATCCTGTGGCCACTGTTGTGTTTTCCAAATTTGTTGGCAAATTGAGTGCAGCACTTTAACAGCATCTTCTTTTAAGACTTTGAATAACTCAGCTGGGATACCATCACCTCCACTAGCTTTGTTTTTAGTAATGCTTTCTAAGGCCCATTTAACTTCGCTTTCCAGGATGTCTGGCTCGAGGTCAGTGATTATACCATCGTGGTTGTCAAGGACATCGAGGTCCTTCTTGTATAGTTCTTCTGTGTATTCTTGCCATCTTTTCCTAATCTCTTCTGCTTCTGTTAGGTCCCTACCGTTTTTGTCCTTTATCATGGCCAGTTTTGCATGGAACGTTCCCTTGATTTCTCCAATTTTCTTGAAGAGATCTCTAGTCCTTCCCAATCTATTGTTTTGGGGCTACCCAAGAATAAAAGGCAGTGCCTCTGGCAACAAGATGCAGCAGGCATCTCCACAGAAAGTAATTCAGCAAGCATCCAAGCAAGCATGAGAGATGCAACGGGCTGTTATGTTCTCCACAGAAAGTGATTCAGCAAGCATCCAAGCAAGCAACACGCCTCCCGAGCAAAAATTGCGTGTTTCGACAGATTCTTCGTCAAGACATATTTGGGGGGCGGGGGATCCCTTGGTTTGGAGCCCCTCCCCCTGCTTCGGGGCTATCAGGAAGCAGGGGGAAAGGGATGCCAGACACTCCTCCCCCCTGCCAGAAATAAAAGTGACTTACTGGAAACAGGGAGGGAAGAAGCAGGAAGTAAAACACAACATGCCTACGTTACCCGGAAATGATGCAGGCATGTCGATGACTGGTTTGAAGCCAGTTTTACCATAGAGATTTGCCCAACAACCAGAGTTTTCGCCCCAGATGTCACCAACATGCCTACATTACTTCCAGGTGATGTAGGCACATCACATTTATTTTGGGTACGTCACTTCCTGTTCCCGGAATGCTCCCTCCATCCCCCTGCCTGTGGGTCTAACATACCTGGTAACCCTAGGGTGGGGTCAGGAAGGGGTTTTTTTTGCCCAGCAAGGATTTTAATTGACTATTGGAGATTTGATTGATGGTGCAGATCTTTTTTAAAAAATGTTGCTTTGTTAGCAGCTGCCACCACTGCACAAGGGTCTACACTGAGTTACTGAAATTAAACGGTGGCGATAATTTGGTGGCTAGCTCCGCCTCCTGCGGCAGACTCTTAGGATGCGTTAACAGAAGCGTTGTGTCCAGATCACGGGAGGTGGTGGTTCCGCTCTATTCTGCTATGGTCAGGCCTCAGCTGGAGCTAGATTATGGTCAGGCCTCAGTTTAGGGCACCACATTTTAGGAAGGATGTTGACAAGCAGCAGGGGGAGGGGGCTTCTAGTGTCCTGGCTCCACTGCTGGACCTCCTGATGGCACCTGGTATTTTTGGCCGCTGTGTGACAGAGTGTTGGACTAGATGGGCCATTGGCCTGATTCAACATTGGCTTCTCTTATGTTCTTATGGAGTCCAAGTCTTACGAAGAAAGGCTGAAAGAGCTGGGAAAGAGAAGATTTAGAAGGGACATGATTGCAGTCTTCCAAATATTTGAAGGGCTGTCATGTAGAAGATGGAGCAGATCTATTCTCTTTTGCTCTGGATTGCAGGACTAGATCTACTGGGTGGAAATTACAAGGGAGACGATACCGGCTCAATATCAGGAGAAACTTCCTGACTGTCAGAGAGGTTCAGCAGTGGAACAGACCGCCTCAGGAGGTGGTGGATGCTCCTTCACTGGACGACCATCTTTCGAGTATGTTGTAGGGCTATCTTCCAACTACGCTCCTGCAGAGTGCAGGGGGCTGGACTAGATGACCTGCAAGGTCCCTTCCAGCTCTAACATTCTATGATTCTATGATTATACCCCATCAAAGTCTCTTCCCTTCTCAAACCCTGCCTTTCTCAGGCTCTGCTCCTCAAATCTCCAGGTATTCCCCAACTCGGAGCTGGCAAACCCTACCAAGATTTTACCATCCTGGAGTTGGCAATCCTGCGCTGGACACAGAGAAGTCTCTTGGGCAGTCAGGGTAACAGATGTCTCCTCGCTTTGATCTTCTAATGGGCATGCTGGAACCGAGTCCACGGACTTGCCCCCCCCCCAGAATAAATTCCCGTCTCTCTGCCTCCCGCGGCCGCCGTTTGACCTCAAGGCCTTGCAGGCAGAAATGCCTCCAAGCCGGGCTAATGGCGAGCTGGATTCTTCTTCGCTCCTATAAATAGGGGCTCCATCGGCTTCCTTAATCCTATTGGTGCGGTGGGGCTGAGCATCAGAGGAGGCGCCGGCATTTGCCCGGTGCCCACTCCCTCCTGGAAGATGCTCCCTCCAGCAGCCCCGGACCAGATTGGCACGCCCAGAGGGTCTGGCGGGCACAGCCAGTTCTGCCCTCTTTGGCATTGTTCTGCCAGGAGCATCAGCAGGCAGACAGCTGACAATGCATCGGCCGGACAGCTGGCCCACAAAGGGAGGAGCAGGGAGGGGGAGGGGGGTCCCGGCTTAAAATAGCCCCCCGGACCCTCCCAAGAACACATACACACACAGCCGCTTCTGGGGGAGAAGGAAGGACGATACCCACCGGCAGCATGAGCTGGCTTACCCTGGCCCTGATCCCCAGCTTCCTTACAGGTAAAACAGGCTGCGCCTGAAATACGCTCAGCAGATTATGATGGAAATTTGAAACTCATTTTTTCCCGGGGTGGTGAACGGTGGGAGGTTGCACCGAACTGAGGTCCTTGGAAAGGGAGAAAGAGCATTCCTAGGTTGGTCTACTCCAAATGAAACTGGAGTCTGTTCAAGGGGGTTTTCTCCCAGGAAAATAGTCTTAGGATTGCTATCGGCATGCCAGAGCGTTTGTTCCTTCATTCGTCTGTTCCTTTGTTTGTTCCTTCCTTTGTCCGTTCCTTCCTTCCGTCCGTTCCTTCCTTCCGTCCGTCCGTTCCTTCCTTCCGTCCGTTCCTTCCTTCCTTCCTTCCTTCCTTCCTTCCTTCCATGATACAGGAATTCCTTCCTTCCTTCCTTCCTTCCTTCCTTCCTTCCTTCCTTCCATGATACAGGAATTCCTTCCTTCCTTCCTTCCTTCCTTCCTTCCATGATACAGGAATTCCTTCCTTCCTTCCTTCCTTCCTTCCTTCCTTCCTTCCTTCCTTCCTTCCTTCCTTCCATGATACAGGAATTCCTTCCTTCCTTCCTTCCTTCCTTCCTTCCTTCCTTCCTTCCTTCCTTCCTTCCTTCCTTCCTTCCTTCCTTCCATGATACAGGAATTCCTTCCTTCCTTCCTTCTTTCCTTCCTTCCTTCCTTCCTTCCTTCCTTCCTTCCTTCCTTCCTTCCTTCCTTCCTTCCTTTTTCCAAAGGGAAGAACAATGATTCTCAGACATTTTGAAACAGATCCCATTTCTGGATTTACTACGTTTCCGGGAACCCCTTTGCAAAGTAACTCTCCGCTACTTTCTAACCTTCCCACCCTAAAACAGAAATTTCGCATCAGTTCGTACTGAAAAAATGTATGGCATTCAAAACATGTTGCATCACAGTGAGCAACAAATTCGGATTGCATTTCGGGGCCGTTTGTACACGGACAAGCCCAATTTTGTCGGTGAGCCCTTCCGCTCCCAGTTCATCCTGTTTCTCCTCCTCGTCTCCTGCGACCCACTGTTGGGACCCCAATCCACAGCGTGGGGAGCAATGAGTAGCCGATTGTCTAGCCATTCACAGCATTGGTGGGATAAGAAGAAAAAGAAGAAGAGATTGTATTTATACCCTGCCCTTCACTACCCAAAGGAGTCTCAGAATGGCTTACAAACTCCTTTCCCTTCCCCTCCCCACAACAGACACCCTGTGAGGTAGACGGGGCGGAGAGAGCTCCTTCAAGGACTGTCCTTGAGAGAACAGCTCTGAGATAACTTGTGACTGACCCATGGTCACACCAGTAGCTGCGTGTGGAGGAGTGGGGAATCAAACCCGGATCTCCCAGATTAGAGTCCATGCCCCTAACCACTATACCAAACAGTTGTATGAGCGGCAACGGGACTTGTCGGAATACAGTGCTGGAGATCTGGTTCCATCTTTTCTGTTACAAAGAAGAGTTCGGAAAGGGGTCACTTAATTGACTTTTATAGCCACTAATTTGTTTGCTCAGCAATTTTGGCTCTCAGGAATTACTACGACAAATGAGGACGGAAGACGGCAGGGTAGAGGCCAGTTTCATCAAATCTTGGAAGCTAAGCTGGGTCAATATTTATTTATTTATTTATTTATTTATTTATTTATTTATTTATTTATTTATTTAACTAATTCGACGAAAAAAAGGAAATACTACTTTACACAGAGAGGGATTCGAATGTGGAATTTGCTACTAGAGGATGTAGTGATGGCCACAGGAATAAGCAGCTTTCAAAGGGGATTAGAGAGATTTGTGGAGGATAAGTCTATCGGTGGCTACTAGCCATGGTGACTGAGGGGAACCTCCACATTCAGAGGCACCAAGCTTCTGAATCCCAGAGCCAGGAGGCAACATCAGGGGAAGGCCTTGGCCTGTATGCCCTGTTGTTGGCTGTCCAGAGGAACTGGCTGGCCACTGTGTGACTTGAGACAGGAGGCTGGACTTTATGGACCACTGGTCTGATCCAGCAGTTCTTCTGAAGGCCTCGGCCTCTAGGCCCTGTTGTTGGACCTCCAGAGGAAGAACTGGTTGGCCACTGTGTGAGAGAGGATGCTGGACTGGATGGACCACTGGTCTGATCCAGCAGGGCACTTCTGTTGTTATGAAGGTCTCAACCTCCATGCCCTGTTGTTGGCCCTCCAGAGGAACTAGTTGGCCCCTGTGTGAGACAGGAGGCTGGACTTGATGGACCACTGATCTGATCCAGCAGGGCTCTTCTGATGTTCTTATGAAGGCCTTGGCCTCTCTGCCGTGTTGTTGGATTTCCAGAGGAAGAACTGGTTTGCCGCTGTGTGAGACAGGGATGCTGGACTGGATGGACCACTGGTCTGATCCAGCAGGGCCTTTCTGATGTTCTTATGAAGGCCTCGGCCTCTGTGCCCTGTTGTTGGCCCTCCAAAGGAAGAACTGACTGGCCCCTGTGTGAGACAGGATGCTGGACTGGATGGACCACCGGTCTGATCCAGCAGGGCTCTCTGTATGTCCTTATGGCAAACCACCGCTGCTTCTCACTTGCCTTGAAAGCCCCTTGCTGGGGTTGCCAATAGTTGGTTGCGACTTGACAGTACACTAAAGGGCACATCTGCTTAGCCTTTTATATCATACAAGAGCCCTGTGTGGTAGGCCAGCGTTATTATGAGAGCCAGAGTAGTGTAGTGGTTAGAGCGTGAGATTAGAATCTGGGAGACTCCACTTCAGGTCTTCATTCTGCCGTTGGAAGCTCAGTAAGGGACCATGGTCCAGTCCCACTCTCTAAGCCTAACCTACCTCACAGGGTTGTTGTGAGGATAAAATGGGGAATGATGTAAGACACTTTGGGGGGTTCCCATTGAGGAGAAAAGTGGGGTGTAGATGAAGCAAGTCAATAAATAGTGGGAAGGCAGAGACTGAGGAAACAGTTGTGATCAGGGCTCTTTTTGTAGAAAAAGCCCAGCAGGAACTCATTAGCATAATAGGCCACACCCAACAGCAGAAACTCATTAGCCTATTAGGCCGCACACCCCCAACAGCACAGCTCATTAGCGTATTATGCCACACACCCCATGCTTCCCTTGGCTTGCCCGGACACCCCACAGCTGCGGGGAGCCCGTGCAAGCCCCCCTTGAAGGGAAGGGAAGGCAGTCGCCCGGGGGGGGGGGTTCGCTCTCCAGGCCTTCCCTCTGTAGCCACGCACGCGCAGAGGTTGTGGCTGTAGTGGGCGTGGCTAGCTCTGAAGCCAGCCAGAACTCTGTTCCTGTATGTTCCTGCCCAGAAATAGCCCTGTTGTGATGATGATGATGATGAGGAGGAGGAGGAGGAGGAGGAGGACTATAATTATTATTTTAGAGTAAAGTCCAGTGGCACTTTATGACCAACCAAGTTTTATTCAAGGTATAAGCTTTCGTGCGCATGCATGAGTTTTTAAACATGACACATGAAGTGGTGTCGAACGACCTGATCTGGAGTGTACTTACAGTGATACGTAGCAATACAGTGAAGAGAAGAGATTGGATTTATACTCCAGCTTTCACTCAGAGCGGCTTACAATCTCCTTTCCCTTCCCCTCCCCACGACAGACACTCTGTCGGGTAGGTGGGCCTGAGAGAGCTCTTTCGAGGACTGCCCGTGAGAGAAAAGCTCTGAGAGAACTGTGGCTTGCCCAAGGTCACCCAGCAGCTGCATGTGGAGGAGGAGTGGGGAATCAAACCTGGTTCTCCCAGATTAGAGTCTGCTGCTTTAAGAACATAAGAACATAAGAGAAGCCAATGTTGAATCAGGCCAATGGCCCATCTAGTCCAACACTCTGTCACACAGCGGCCAAAAATACCAGGTGCCATCGGGAGATCCAGCAGTGGGGCCAGGACACTAGAAGCCTTCCCACTAGAAGCCCTTTCCACCAGTACACCAAACTGGGTCTCAGTGGTGGGTGGTGTCAGGGTTCCCAGTCACTCAACAACTTTCCTTCATAAGTTTCAGTTTACTGAGAACTAGTACTTAGGACATAATGAACTCTTGTGTCAGGAATGGCGGGCTACAGTTCAGGAACCCCTGTTATACCCTTTTCATACACGACCCCCTGATATATCAAAGCCAATAAGCAAGCACTTGAAAATGTGGGCAAAGAGACAACAGTTACATTCTCAGTGGGAAACTAGGAGCAGGCAGAGCTAAGCTTCAAGGCCACAAGATAGATAACAGTATGGTCTCAGAGGGAGAGAGGGGGAAGTGAGGAGGGAGACAAGTAACAACCCACACATTCCAAAATATGCCAGCCTAACTGAGAGGTGGACTCTATGGCATTATAGGTAGCAAAACAGTGGAGGGTGGACTCTATGGCATTATAGTCTGTTTGAGTCCCTTAACTACCTTAACCAATGTTTCTTCTAAGCTGACTTAGTGTGAGCTAGCTCACAGTTTTTTAGCCTCCAGCTCACGCATTTCTCTCTTAGCTCAGGAAGGGACGGCTCCAGAGCAAACTCATTTATGCAGCAGCCAAATCGCTCGCCCACAACTTTAATGCCAGCAGCTCACGAAGTAGAATTTTTGCTCACAAGACTCCCCAGCTTAGCGGGAGCATTGACCTTAACCCCACCTTCCCAAGCTCCGCCCCCAAAGCTCCAGGAATTCCCCAACCCGGACTTGGCAACCCTACGTCTCCACTGCGAGATGGCATCCTTAAACGGGTGCCAGGGGAGCCTCTCTCCCATCACACAGCAGAGTTTGCCAAATGTCTTGGCCGCTGCTCAGAGCGAAAGACTCCAAGACCTTAAAAACAACTGGGGACAGATAATAGTGCGGCTTAAATGGGGCCAGCTGTTGGCTGCGTCTGTTAGCGAGCGTGTGGGATAATAGCCCTGCATCGCCTTCCCCTCCCCGCCAGTCCCTGCATCTTGCTGATTTCAGAGCCCCGTGGTGGCCGCCCGCCTTCATCCAGCAGTGGCAATTACCCCTAATGAAAGCAATTAGCCAGCACCTCTCCCACCAACTTCCCTTTCCGGTTGGATCCAGCCCCGGCCTGGAACGCTAATAATTTGATAACGCAAAGGATTAAAAAAAGAAAGAAAAGGAAATCATTAGTAAGGTAACGATCTGTGGACTAGACGGGGATGGATTGCCGGCAGAGCCCAGGGGCCTATTTATTATTAATCAATTACTATTTGCAGAATGCCTAATGGCTGCCTAATTAAATCCTCGTTGGAGCTTTGAGACGGCGCGGAGGTGAGGATCGGTTGGGGTCTGGGCTTTGGGGGAGACGCGGTAAGAGTTTGTGCAGATGGCGAGCCAAGAAAATAACTTCTCCCCGTCTCTCCGGATACTCACCCCGTGAACTTCATTGGCGGTAGTTTTGGGATTCTCGAATGGAAGTATTTGGCAAAATTCACAATTAACATAGAGCGTCTGCTACCCACAAGCTGCGGTGATGTCTACTAGTTTAAAGGCAAAGGTTGCCTTTGCTCGAAAGCCGGTTGAATCCGACTCTAGGAGGCGGTGCTTATCTCCGTTTCCAAGCCAAAGAGCCAGCGCTGTCCGAAGATGTTTCCATGGTCATGACTAGACAACAAGGCACATGTAACGCTGTTACCTCCCCACCAAAGCAGTACTTATTTATCTACTTGCAGTTTCTTGCTTTTGAACTGCTAGGTTGGCAAGAGCTGGGACCAGAGATGGGAGCTCACTCCATCATGCAGCAGTTGGGTCTCGAACTGCTGACCTACCAACCTTCTGGTCAGCAGTTCAGCATCTTAACCACTGAGCCCCCACAGCCCCCAGTGTCTGCCAGTTTAGGTAAAGGTAAAGCTTTCCCTTGCTTGAAAGCCAGTCGAATCCGACTTGAGGGATGCGGTGCTCATCTCCGTTTCCAAGCCGAAGAGCCAGCACTGTCCAAAGACATTTCCGTGGTCATGCGGCCGGCATGACTAGACGCCGAGGTGCACGGAATGCTGTTACCTTCCCACTGAAGAAGTTCCTATTTATCTACTTGCAATTTCTTGCTTTTGAACTGCTGGATTGGCAGGAGCTGGGGCCAGAGACGGGAGCTCACTCCATCATGCGGCACTCAGGTCTCGAACTGAGTTAACCATTGAGCCACTGCAGCCCCCACTGTCTACTAGTTTGTCTACTAAATCCTTGAAACTGATTTAAAAATGCAAATGCAGCACGAAACTGATTTAAAAATGCAGACTTGACCGTCGTCTAACCGTCTCTTCCTTTGCCGTCCCCTTCTTCTTTGACCTTCAGTCTTTCCCAGCATCCGGGTTGTTGTGTTCCGACAGAGACCGCGCACTTGGTTGCTCTGCACCCACGGTCATCCAAATAGCCAGAGCTTCGATCCCTGGAACAATGGGTACAGAGGATCCTAGGAGAAGCCTATCGGCTGGTCAGGATCCTAGAGGAACCCTATCAGATGCAGAATTATGTAAATAAGCCAATCACGGGTGTTGCGGTGTGTTTTGGGTGGAGTCGTTTTTTGTGCATTTAAACAGCCCTTGGGCTTGCCCTGTATCTCACTTTCTGGAATCACTTAGTAAAGGTGTGAGCTGAAATCACTCAACGATGCGTCGGTCTCAGTACTTTACAAGGGTCTTCTCCAGTGAGTGCTCCCTTCTCCTTTGGTGGCCAAAGTATTTGAGCTTCAGCTTCAGTCTCTGGCTTTCCAGGGAACAGTCAGGGTTGATTTCTTTTAGGAACGACTGATTGGATCTCCTTAGGATTGACTGATTTGATCCGGAGATACTTTAGATTAAATCCTAAACGCAGGGCTTTTTTTGTAGAAAAAGCCCAGCAGGAACTCATTAGCACAATAGGCCACACCCAACAGCAGAAACTCATTAGCATATTAGGCCACACCCCTGACAGCACAGTAGATTAGCACATTAGGCCACACACCCCTAATATAGCCAATCCTAATGAGTTTTGGCTGTTGGGTGTGGCCTATCATGCTAATGAGTTCCTGCTGGGCGTGGCCAACTCAGGAGCCAGCCGGAACTCTGTTCCTGTGCGTTCCTGCCCAAAAATAGCCCTGCCTAAATGTAATGCAGAACAGCTACAGGAAAATATATGGTGATAAAAACTGATTACTTCATAGCTATACAAATGTAGTAGGCAATGTAATAGATATAATAAGAAGATACTTGTGACCCCTGAATTTATATGTTTTTTGTGTGTGTTTTAAATGTTTTTTGCTTTTTCTTTGTGCGTGTGTGTTTGCTTGTGTTTGTTTTGTCTTATATTGAAAATAAAAGGCTTTAAAAAGGGAGAGAAAAAAGAGAGAGAATGGCTTCTTTTGAGGGTGGGCTGTATGGTATTGTGTGAGCCGGAGGCTAAAAAACTGTGAGCCAGCTCACACTGACTCAGCTGAGAGGGAACACTGGCTGCGGTCCCTCTCTTCTTCCTAAGCTCCATCCTCCCCAGACTCTGCTGCTAGACCTCCAGGAATTCCCCCACCTGGAGCTGGCAACCCAATTCACACCCGACAGTCTTCTCTCTCCAGTGGTCCTCAGCCGGAACCAGGAAGAGAAGCTCCTCCGAGACCTGATGGCCAACTATACGCGCGACTTGCGTCCAGCCAAGGAGGAAGGGGACATCATCAACGTGACGCTCAAACTGACCCTCACCAACCTCATCTCACTGGTAAGAGAGCCATTCTCTCCCTCCTCCTAGATGACCCTGGAGGTCCCTTCCAACTTTATGATTCTACTAGGAATAAGGTCTGTTGCCGAGACAAATGCAACAAGCTCTAGCTGGGCCCGCCGCCTGCTGGCCCCTCCCTCAGGAGAAGAAGGGGTGGCAGTGGTCTCATCCCCGGGGCCTAGCAGTGGGTCGAGCACCGCTGCTCTGCCACCACTGCCAGTGGCAACATTCCAGCTCCTGCTGCCAGGGTTGGACAGGAGGAGACATTTGGCGCGGCGATGGGTCTGCATCAGGGAGGTCTCATAGTGTGTTCCATGCTGCTGGTGGTGGCAGGGCACAGTGTGGAACGGCATCAGAGCCAGTTTGTTTGAACCAGATGGCAACAAGATGGCTGCCGACGGAGGGGTGGCCTCCACCACAGCAGCCACTGCCATGCCTTCTCCTTGGCTGTGGCATTTCTGAATGCCTCTGGCCTCTCGCTCCTCTTCCCCACGTCCCCCAGTTGGCATGCTTACCCTCCGACCACCAGACCATCCATCCTGTCACTTGGCTCAGAGCACACTGAGCCAGAGACACTGGCGGCAGCCTCTGTGGGTGGGACGGAGGCAAGGGAGCCAGCCAATGCAGCCAGGGGATCCTTCAGAGTGGCAGGTGACAGAGCCAAAGGCTACGGGAGCGTGTGCAGGAGAGACACCAAAACTCTTTTATATATAAGGAGAGATTATTCCCTTTTGCCCCCAGGGCCCATGTGGCAGAGTTCCAGCAATGCAGATTTCTTGGTTAGATCCTACAGGGTCTGATGAACTCTGGGCTGGAAAATACCTGGACATTTTGGGGGCGGAGCCTGGGGAAGGAAGGGTTTCACTGCCTTACCTCAGAGAGCCCTGGGAACTGTAGTTCTGAAGAGGCAGGGGTCAATGCTCAAGTGGAATGCTGGGATGCCCAGCAGAATGTAGGCCAGGAGACAGGGAGAGCCCCTGTTTCCAATATGAAGTTGTCTTCTGTCACAGGAGTTTTAGGTAGTCACATAGCTACGGTGTGGCTTTGGGGGGCTCTGCCCCCTTTCTTAAAGGCACAGCCCCACAAGTATCTCTCCTCTAAATGCTTTTTGAATAATTTAAAAACATTTTTTAAAAGGCATGTGCTCCTTTAAGCAGAGTGTGGGGCTGTAGTTGACTAATTCCTGGACTGAGCAAACGGGTTGGAGTAGGTGACCTCTAGGATCCCTTCTTCTAACTCTATGTCAAGACACTGGTCTCCTTTAAGAGAATTTTTCTGCCTAAGTGTTAGCTTTCTTGACTGTAGAAGTCATCACCACCACCTGCCAGCTCGTTCTCAGAATTGTTGCTTAGGCTGGCAGAAGTGATTAACTTGCAGCAGCTGAGAACTGTCATTTAAAGTGGCTGACCGCTTTCAATTTAGAGATCTAGCCTGGTAACAGCTTTCATTTTGCTAAATGGCTTTTCTTTCTACTCTGAGAACTCCAGCCCCACCGGAAGAAAAAAATGCCATGGGCCTGGTTTCGGGGACATGGGTCTGGAGGGGGGCGCTTTGTGGCAGGCGGCTACCAGGGGAGATGTGATGTTACAGCTGTTGACTCATTTCTTTCCCCTAGAACGAGAGAGAGGAGGCCCTCACCACCAATGTCTGGGTAGAGATGGTAAGTGAATAAGGAAAGATTTCCCCAGAGCTTCCTTTAGGTTTGCATTGTTTGGCCTTTGTAAATTATGGACAGTGTGTTGCTGTTGTTGTTCAGTTGCACAGTCAAGTCCAAGTCTTCGCGACCCCATGGACCAAATCACGCCAGGCCCTCCTGTCTTCCGCCGTCCTCTGGAGTTTGCTTAATTTCATGTTCATTGCCTCGATAACACTGTCTGACCATCTCATCCTTTGCCGTCCCCTTCTTCTTTGACCTTCAGTCTTCCCCAGCATCGGGGTCTTCTCCATTGAGGGCTCCCTTCTCATTTGGTGGCCAAAGGATTTGAGCTTCAGCTTCAGTCTCTGGCCTTCCAGGGAACAATCAGGGTTGATTTCTCTTAGGATTGATGATTGGATCTCCTTGCAGTCCAAGGGGCTCTCAAGAGTCTTCTCCAGCACCATAGTTCGAAAGCATCTGTTCTTCGGCACTCGGCCTTCCTTATGGTCCAACTCTCGCAGCCGTACATACATACCTACATGGACAGGGTACTGGTGCACTAAGTCAGTGGGATAAAATGGACAGGATGCTCTTGTCTGAGGCCCTGGAGCATGCGATGAAGGAGGGTTGCGGGACCCCAGCAGGGTATAATACCATAGAGTCTATTTTCTAGAGCGGCCATTTTCTCCAGGGGGAACTGGTCTCTGTCGTCTGGTGGTCAGTTGGATTGTGAGCCTCTAAGTGGGGCCTGGAGATCTCCAGCTATTACAGTTGATTTCCCAGCAATAGAGTTCAGTTCTCCTGGAGAAAATGGCTGCTTTCCCCAGGCTGCACCCGCCAAATCTCCAGGGTATTTCCCAGCAAAAAGCCCCACCTGGAGTTTGGTAACCCTAGTCTGGTGTAGTGGTTAGGAGGGCGGACTCTAATCTGGGAGAACCCGGTTTGATTCCACACTCCTCCACATGCAGCCAGCTGGTGTAAAAATACCCTGAGATAATTACGGGGTGAACTTGAGTGTAGAAGAGAATGTAAAAATACCCTGAGATAATTACAGGGGTGAACTCGAGTGTAGTGTAGAATGAAAAAATAAAAAGGTAAAGGTAAAGGTTTCCCTTGCTCAAAAGCCAGTCAAATCCGACTCTAGGGATGCGGTGCTCATCTCCATTTCCAAGCCGAAGAGCCAGCACTGTCCGAAGACGTTTCCATGGTCATGTGGCCAGCATGACTAGACGCCGAGGCACATGGAACGCTGTTACCTTCCCACCAAAGTGGTACCTGTTTATATACTTGCAATTTCTTGCTTTCGGACTGCTAGGTTGGCAGGAGCTGGAACCAGAGACGGGAGCTCACTCCATCATGCGGCACTCAGGTCTCGAACTGCTGAACTACCGACCTTCCAGCCTGAGATGAATACAGAGGTGAACTCGAGTGTAGTGTAGAATGTAAGTTCAGGGACAGGGTTGAACCACGATTTAAGGTCTAGTGTGGAAAGGACCTGAGTGTGAGCATTAGGGAGATAGGCAACATGCCGAGATGAACGCTGAGAGGAAAGGATTCGACGGAGTTGACACACATTCTGTTCTGAAGAAGACTTGTGAAACAGGTGTCGGAGCAAGCCAGCATGTCTGCAGACTCGTGACCTTTATGCTATTTGTCTACAATCCAATAGCAGTACAAGAAAGAAACAAAGAAGATTTGCTGTCTGTCAGAACTTTAGATCATTGGACTGTGCTTGTCAACATTGTGGCATCGTTTTCTCTTGCATGAATGTACAGAAAGGAAACTAAAAGAAGGAGGGGAACCCATGTACATGAAATGGTACAAAGCACAAAAAACAACTGGCTGAGCTCACTAAAGGTGAACAAAAAACGTGTAAAAATAATATTTTAATGTTGAATTCAATAACACAATAACCATATCTCTCTTTATATATAATTGAGTTTTCGTCTCCCTACTGGCCTATGGGGAGCGGAGAAAAATGCATGCTGTCAGCCATTGGCCCGCCAGCTGCTGCTCAAGGCTGCTGGCGTGCCATTGGCTGGGAGGCGGGAGGTGAACGCTGTGAGTGAACGCCCCCGCCAGGAGCCGGGGAAGGGAGGCTGCGATGCCAGGCGACGGTGCTGGGTGGGGAACGAAGCCAGGGCCAGAGCCAGGAGGATGTGGCAGCCCCAGAGAAACAGATTCTCAGCAAGGGGGATGGCAGAGGCCGGGGATGGCGGTTGAGCTCATTCCCCAACAGCCAGTCCACCTGCCCCCACCACCTTCTTCACTGGAGGGGGGCCTGCGCCAGGGCAGCCTGGCTTCAGGGACGGGGGAGGCGGCTGTGCCGCCCATCCATCAGCCGCCGGGCCAAGGACGGGGAGGCGGCGGCTCCCCTCCCGCCGCGGCAACCACCACCTCCACGCACCACGCGAGGACGATCCTGTGCAGCCCAAACCAATCACCCCAAACGCATATGTCTTCTCTCACCTCCCTTTCAGAGCGTTGCTGGGGCGGTGGCTGTTGCTGCGGTGGGAGGCTGCCCCTCTGCTGGCCACCCTGCTGTCCTCCGGCGAGGTGCCTCTTCCAGCCCTCGCTTGCAGGCCCCACGCCCACCGAAACTGCACGGCCAATGCGAGCCCTTGCCGCTGCAAGTGGGCGTCTGCACCAACTGATTCCTGCCCGTCCCCTCGCCCCACCACTCACGGGGTCTAGGGGGCTAGAGGAAAGCAGGAGCCCGGGGGGAGCTGTCTGTCTAGGGCCCGTTGTCTCGAGTCCACAACGGGCTTCCCTTCCTAGTAACTAGATAAAGCCAAGGTGTTCTTACAAGAAACAACAGCAGTGCAGAGAAGTAAAGTACCAGAAGTTTCAATGTGTCTCACTCCTGTTGTATTGTAATTCCATAGCCCAACTTGACATACATTCAAGGACCCATGATCCCTTGTGATTGAATAAACTGGCATCTGTATGTGCTACTACTGAGATTGGGTCCCACTGTAGCCTATTCGTTCTGAAAAAGAATAATTCGAAACGTGGCAGCTTGTATCCGGACTACACGTCTCTATGGCTTATGAATTTCAAGATTATATGGATTTTCCAGGGACTATATGAGTCCACTCTATGATAAATGTATGTCAGGTTGGACTATGGAATTACAATACAACAGGAATGAGACACATTGAATACGTTGGGGACTTTACTTCTCTGCACTACTGTTGTTTCTTGTGAGAACACCTTGGCTTTATCTAGTTACATGGTTATTGTGTTATTGAACTCGGTATTATTTTTATACATTTTTTTGTTCACCTTTAGTGATTTCAGACAGTGGCTTTTTCTTATGCTTTGTACCACTGAATGTACAGAAATGCATTAGTATTAGTATTAATATTGATTTCCCCCAAAAAAAACCTATAAAAGGGTGCGATCATATGTACCGGAAGCAACGGCAGCCATGCGATTCCCCCGCGGATTAAAGGGACGCGATCAGACAGACACATCTGTCTGGCGTCCCGGAGTCGTCGTCGGGGCGTCCTTGCGCGCGGCAGTAGCGTGGAAAAAAGCTACTGCCGATAACTCAGTAGTATTGGGAACTGCGGATGCAGTTTGATCGCACAAACATGTGTCACTTCCTGCCCACCTCTTCCCCCTTCCGTATGATCGCAGCCAAAGAGTGATATTCCCTTCGTAAATAAATCACGGTTGCCTATGACTATTTTCTAATCACCTGGAAGCTGGCATCCCTAATTCTTGAGGTCGCTGGCCCTGCCTTTCCAGGACACAAACATGTTATACTGTGAATATTTATCCTCTTGTTTTCTCATCGCCAGCAATGGCGCGATTACCGCCTGCAGTGGGACCCGGATGCCTACGACAGTATCAAGTGTCTCCGGATCCCCTCCACTAACGTCTGGCTGCCGGACATCATCCTGGAAAACAAGTCAGTGCTCGAAAAAGATCGCTCTTCACCTCTTCACCTCCGGCTGGTATCACTGGGACCAGAATCAGAATCAGCAATGGGAGAAGCACAGAAGGGGGCAACCAAGACAATTAGGGGGCTGAAGAGTCTGGGACATTTTAGTTTAGAAAAGAGACGACTTGGGGGGGGGGGCATGATAAGAGGTTTATGAAATGATGCATGGGGTGGAGAGGGTTGACCAAGAGAACTTTGTCTCCCTCTCCCCGAATACTAGAACTCGAGGGCATCCCATGAAGCTGATGGGCAGTAGGTTCAGGACGGACAACAGGAAACACCACTTTACACAGAGAGTGATTAAAATATGGAATTCGCTGCCAGAGGATGTAGTGATGGCCACAGGAATAAACAGCTTTAAAGGGGGGTTAGATAGATTCATAGAGGATAAGTCGATCAATGGCTTCCAGCCATGGCAACTGAGGGAACCTCCACATTCAGCGGTACTAAGCCTCTGAATCCCAGTGTCAGGAGGCAACCTCAGGAAAGGCTTTGGGCCCTATGCCCAGTGGCTGGTGTGACATGGGATGCTGGGCCACATAGCTTATTTGGTCTGTTCTGGCAGAGCTCTTCTTATGTTCATGCCTTGAGTTTGGCTTACCATTCGCCTGTCCACGGTTGGTAAACCACAGCGTCGCCAGCAGGCCGTAGCCAGGCTTTTGTGGCACATGGGGCAAATTTGTTTCCGGCGGAGCTGAAGTTCTCAGTGCAGAAAGAAAAGCCATTTAGCCAACAGAAAGCTGTCGCCAGGACAGATCTCTAAATGGCAAGCTGTCCACCACTTGAGATGACAGTTCTCAGCTGCTGCAAGTTAATCACTTCTGCCAGCCTAAGCCACAATTCTGAGAACAAGCCGGCAGGTGGGAGTATGATGACTTCTAGAGTCAAGAAAGCTAACACTTAGGCAGAAAAACTCTCTGAAAGGGGACCAGTTTCTTGACACAGAGTTAGAAGGGATCCTAGAGGTCACCTACTCCAACCCCATTGCTCAGTGAGGGAATTAGTCAACTACAGCGCTGCACTCTGCTTCAAGGAGTGCAAGCCTTTTAAAAATGTTTATGAATGATTGAAAAAAAGCATCTACAGGAGAAATTCTTGTGGGGCTGTGCCTTTAAGAAAGGGGGCCACCAGGCTGAGACCAACAACCATGGAGGCTTGGGGGCTGGGGACATGGGGGGGGAATGTGACATTGGCATCATTACTATATCACTTCTGGGCAGAACCCAGATTCCTGGACCTCCCCAATGTCACTTCTATCTTTTTTACTAGAAGTGACCCAGTGCCCTGGGCAATAATGCCTTCTTAAATTTTTCTGCCCCCGCCACTCCCTGAGCAATTCCATTGCTGTCCAGCAGAGGGTAGACCTCTTGGAGAGGGGCCTCAAATGTCCAGGGCCTTGACTAGCTACCAACCTTTCTCATTACTAGCCAGCATGCTGTATTGGTTAGAGCATTCGACTAACATTTGGGAGAGCCAGGTTTGAATCCTTGCTCTGCTGTGGAAGCTCGCTGGGTGGTCTTGGGCCAGTCGCACGCTCTCAGCCCAATCTACCTTGCAGGGTTGTTGTGGGAATAAAACGGAGGGGAGGTGAACGATGGAATCCATTTTGTGGAGAAAGTCGGGGCGTAAATGTCAGGCCCCTTAGTCAGATCACACAACGCAGGACTTCATAAGAAGATTCTGTTTATTGGTAAATCATAACTGAAGGTGCATACACAGCTCGTGTCAGGAACGGCCAGGGATAATGGAGGCCCCTGACTTATAGTGCATTCAAACAACCCCCTGGTCTAAGTGAAGCCAATGATTATAATTCGCGCGGGCGGGCAAAGCAAGCAGGCAAAAGAGAAAAACAATTTAAAAGCCGCTGTTTCCCAGCGTTGTGCCCTAGCAGGCTCAGACACTACAAGGTCAGACGTATGATAACAGGCGTACAGTAAAAAGAACAGATGTGAACCTCAGAGGAGGATGAACTCCCTTACATTCCAAATCCACGACAGGCTGACTGACAATAAATCAGGTAAATAAATAAATAAATCTCCTTCCGAAAGGGGGAGGCAGTGGAGGAGGAGCCAGCTTTCCCGACACGTTTCTCCTCTCGTTCCGTGCAGTATCGACGGGGTGTTTGACATCACACTCTACACCAACGTCTTGGTGTCTCCGGACGGGTCCATCTACTGGCTGCCCCCGGCCATCTACCGCAGCGCCTGCTCCATCGTGGTCACGTACTTCCCCTTCGACTGGCAGAATTGCTCCATGGTGTTCCAGTGAGTCTTGGCGCGATCGCCTGTGTGGTCCGGGTGGCTGGGCAGAGTCCGGAGCGCCAGAGATGGAAGCGTGGCTTCGCTGTTTAGGAAGTCACGCCTCCCTTTGGGCATTCCTGGCACACTCAGGGTGAGCTCTCCAGATTAAAGCCCACTGGTCGTGTTGGATATTGCTCTGGATTTTGGGTTTTGAGATCCCTTCTACACCCCGTTCTCTCTCCTGTAAGCCTCCAGACAGGTCTTGAAGATCTGTCCTACAATTACAGATGATCTCCAGAACTTCAGAGGCGAGACTTTAAGGCAGGGGTCCCCACGCTCCTTTCCTGCATTGGTTGACATGGCATTTTTGATACCCTTTCCCCCCCATGTTTGTAATTTTTGTAAGCCTAGTCCTATTGCGTTGTTCATTAGACCTCATTTGCTATTTGGTTACAATATTCTATACCATGAAATCCACCTTGAGTCTCAAGTAGAAAACTGGGAAATAACTAAGTATAAATAAATATGTTATCGAAGGCTTTCACAGCCGGAGTTCATTAGCTGTTGTAGATTTTCCAGGAAACCTCCTCAGGAAACAATCCATGTGCAAAAGAACCTCCTCAGGAAAGCGCCTCCATTAGCATGTTCACAGCCTGGGAAAATCCTACAAGATAATGACTCAGCCCTACTCCACCTTCCAGAGTAGATATAAATTACCTGCCTACCATTCTTCTTCTCACCTGGACGCAGAGAGTACTCCATCTTTCTGTGTTATACCTCTGAGAATGCCAGTCACAGCTACTGGCGAAACGTCAGTTCCTGCAATGCCAAGACCATGGCCAGACAGCCCGGAAAATCTACAACAGCTTATAAATAAATAAATAATACAGCCAGTAAATAATGATGGACTGACCACTGCTGTGCTTATTTGCCCCTCCGATAAATTTTTTTTTCTGGCTGTGGGCTGCGTCTGGAAAGAAATGGGCAGAAAGACAGCTTTCGTGGCTACAAGGAAAGGGGAGGAAAGTACAGAAATCCTGCTGCAGTGATGCATGGAGCGTAATTGCCGCAGAGGAGGAAGCGCAGGGAAAGAGGAGGGGGAACAAAACCGACGCTGTGGTGGCAGCTGCCACGGAAACCGTGTTATTTTTGATCTGCCCGGCCAATCGGAAGCCGTGCTGGGCAAGTGCCCCACCCACTTTCCCACCAGCTCCTTTCCTGGCACCTGACCAGTGTTTTTAGAACGTGGGTGTGGCCAGTTGAGGCTTGTGCCCAGCAAGGGTTCTGATTGGCTGTTGGAGATGTGAATACCAGTGCAGAGCAGGCCGGTTTGAGGGGCATTTAAACTACAGGGGTTTTTTTTTGTTTAGGGGGCATTTAAACGACAATTAATTAAATTAATCTGAATGCCTGTCTTTAAAGGAGGAGCCTGTTTCTAGCCCTTCCTTTCTATGGACAGGGCAGCGAGCACATCAGTTCCTAGGAAAAAACAGCTCATTTAAATGCCTTTTGAGTTCCCTTCCACAGGGCCAGAAAGCTCCGGAGGGCACCTTCAATACATCAGCAACAATCTCCCTATCTGATAGGCCAGTACCAACTAGGTCCAGACCAGGGCTCTTTTTGTAGCAGGGACTCCTTTGCATATTAGGCCACACATCCCCGATGTAGCCAATCCTCCAAGAGCTTACTGTAACCCCTGTAAGAAGAGCTCTGTAAGCTCTGGGAGGACGGGCTACATTAGGGGTGTGTCGCCTAACGTAAGAACATAAGAACATAAGAGAAGCCAACGTTGAATCAGGCCAATGGCCCATCTAGTCCCACACTCTGTCACACAGCGGCCAAAATATACCATGTGCCATCAGGAGGTCCAGCAGTGGGGCCAGGACACTAGAAGCCCTCCCACTGCTGCCCCCTCCAGCACCAAGAACAGAGTGCATCACCTGCCCCAGACTGAGAGTTCCCATCTATACCCTGTGGCTAATAGCCACTGATGGACTTCTGCTCCAGATGCTTATCTAATTCCCTCTTGAAACTGTCCATGCTTGTAGCTGCCACCACCTCCTGTGGAGCAAAGGAGTTCCTGCTACAAAAAGAGCCCTGGTCCAAATCAAGGTTTTTGGCATGGCTATTTGTGGGGCGGGGGGTTAATTAAGGGGGCAGGGGCCCCCAAAACGCCCCACTGTAGCTATGGGACTGGTGCAGAGTTTTTCAAAGTCACCGCCGACTGCACAAGGATCTTCACGGCATGACTGAAGGTCAGTGGTGCGTGTGCAAGATAATACATTTTTAAACAATAGGTTCATTTAAAAAGGCGTCCTGTGAAACAGAGCTTCTGTGCAGGGCCGCGTTGTGACTTTTGTGGGCCACGGGGCACGTTAGCCTTCAGGGGCCCCTCCCACCATAATCATATCAATATTTAAAATTATCTCTGATGTAACTTTAAATACATCAACATTTAATAGATGTTTTGTTATGTACTGGGATGTAAATCCTCGCTATACATTTCCATGTTAAGCTTGAGTTTGAATGGGGCTCTTCAGCTGTCACATTACCATTGGCTGGTTTCAGCGAAACCATTGTCAATACCCAATCACTGTGTGAGAATGTTGCAAAGAGGGAACGGTCCTGATTGGCCTTTATCCCTGTGCTATGATTGGCCTTTATCTCTGTGTTGTGATTGGCCTTTACCTAACTGTGGGTGTGGCTTTGGCAGCCCGGGAGAGTTTAAAAAGGGAGCTGTGCTCCACTTGTTTGTTGTGTGTTCCTGAGTTGAAGTCTTGCCGTTAAATAAAGCTGAATCACTTTTGAAGCTGAAATCGTTGTTGAGTCGATACTTAACATGTTTAAGTACTTAATAGATGTTTAAATCCTTAAAAACTTTAAATACATCGACATTTAATAGATGTTTAATAGATATTTTCATAGATTTTCGTGGGCTCCAAAATTTCGGGGTTTCTTCCCCTGATGCGAGAAGAAAACCGAACCATTCTTTCCAACCCGAAAAGTTCGTTTTGCTCCCCTCCTGATTTTAAAAAGGAATTAAAACATTTCCGTGGGCCCCTAAAAGTATCATGGGGTCTGGGTACCGTGCCTCCTGTGCCCGACTGATCAGTCAGCCCTGCTTCCGGGTGAACTTGCAAGAAGGGGTTTCAATCAAGGGTGGGAAGGTAGCGGCTGGATCTTTGGAAACCCTTTTTTGCAGTCGAGAGTTGTGCAAGAGTGGAATCGGCTGCCTGGGGAGGTGGCGAGCTCCCTCCTTACTGGCAGTCTTTAAGCAGTGAGCGGCTGGCAGGGGCAGATTAAGGCTCACTGGTGCACTAAGCACTGACCAGTCTTGGTGCCCCTCTCCCTTCCACACTGAACCGGAGAGGGTCATTGAAATGACCATCATGACAACTGAATTTGGCTCCATCGTTTTACTTTTAAACACATGCATTTGACTTTTAAACATAGCCTTATGACACTGCACCTCGCCAACCAAAAAATAGAAGATAATCCCTGGGGTGCACCATTGATCACTTTGCACTAGTTTTATCATTTATTTATTTATTTTTACAAATCCTCATTCGTTCTTTTTTCTTTTCACCCTTTCCCCAACTTTGTGGTGCCCCCTTTGGCCCTGGTGCCCTAAGCACGTGCTCGGTCTGCTTAATGGTTAATCTGCCCCCGGTGGCTGGACAAACGCTGGTCAGGGCTGCTCTAGGCCAGGGTTGCCAAACTGAGGCTCAGAAGCCACATGGGGCTCTTTCACAGATATTGTGCGGCTCCCAGCTGGTTGGCTAGGGAAGTGGAAGGAAGGCATGCCTCCCTGGCTGGTCTTCCCTTCCCCTTGCTTTTCCTTCCATCTCTCCCCCCATCATTTCCTTCCTTCCTTCCTTCCTTCCTTCCTTCCTTCCTTCCTTCCTTCCTTCCTTCCTTCCTTCCTTCCTTCCTTCCTTCCTTCCGAGAGCCAGTTTGGTGTAGTGGTTAAGTGCGCGGACTCTAATCTGGGAGAACTGGGTTTGATTCCCCCACTCCTCCACTTGCACCTGCTGATGTGACCTTGGGTCAGTCACAAACTCTGGCACGGCTGTCCTTGAAAAAAGAGCAGTTTCTGTCAGAGCTCTCTCAGCCCCGCCTACCTCACAGGGTGTCTGTTGTGGGGAGGGGAAGGGAAAGGAGTTTGTAAACCGCTCTGAGACTCCAAGTGAAGGGGGGGTATAAATTTAATCTCTTCTTCTTCCTCTTCTTCTTCCTCTTCTCCTTCCTTCCTTCCTTCCTTCCTTCCTGAGCCAGTTTGGTGTAGTGGTTAAGTGCGCGGACTCTAATCTGGGAGAACCGGGTTTGATTCCCCACTCTTCCACTTGCACCTGCTGATGTGACCTTGGGCCAGTCACAAGCTCTGGCACAGCTGTTCTTGAAAAAGAGCAGTTTGTGTTAGAGTTCTCTCAGCCCACCTACCTCACAGGGTGTCTGTTGTGGGAGGGGGAGGGAAAGGGGTTTGTAAGCCACTCTGAGACTCCTAGTGAAGGGCGAGGTATAAATCCAATCTCTTCTTCTTCTTCTTCTTCTTCTTCTTCTTCTTCTTCTTCTTCTTCTTCTTCTTCTTCTTCTTCTTCTTCTTCTTCTTCTTCTTCTTCTTCTTCTTCTTCTTCTTCCTCTTCCTCTTCTTCTTCCTTCCTTCCTTCCTTCCTTCCTGAGCCAGTTTGGCGTAGTGGTTAAGTGCGCGGACTCTAATCTGGGAGAACCGGGTTTGATTCCCCCACTCCTCCACTTGCACCTGGCTGGATGACCTTGGGCAAGACGTAGTTCTGGCACAGCTGTTCCTGAAAGAGAAGTTTGCGTTAGAGCTCTCAGCCCCATCTACCTCACAGGATGTCTGTTGTGGGGAGGGGAAGGGAAAGGAGTTTGTCAGCCGCTCTGAGACTCTGAGTGAAAGACGGGATATAAATCCAATCTCCTCCTCCTCCTCCTCCTCCTCCTCTTCTTCTTCTTCTTCCTCTTCTTCTCCTTCTCCTTCTTTTCCTTCCTTCCTTCCTTCCTTCCTTCCTTCCTTCCTTCCTTCCTTCCTTCGAGCCAGTTTGGTGCCGTGGTTAAGTGCGCAGACTCTAATCTGGGCGAACCGGGTTTGATTCCCCACTCCTCCACTTGTACCTGCTGGATGACCTTGGGCAAGCCACAGTTCTGTCAGAGCATGCATGCAACATGAAAGCTTATACCCAGAACTAAACTCTGTTGGCCTTGAAGGGGGCTCCTGGACTCCGACTTTGATCTTTTAAAAGAAGTCACTGAAGATGCATTAGGTTGGTGGCACCCTGGTGTTCCGCGTGATGTCTAAGTAAGACCCGCAAATTCAGACATGCTCAGCCTTGTGCCGCCGGTGGCAGCTGCTGCCAAAGCAAGATTTTTTAAAAATCTGCACAGCCAATCAAATCTCTGACGGCCAATCAGAAGCCTCGCTGGGCAAAAGCCTCACCTGGTCCCGCCCACTTTCTAAAAGTACTTGGCAGGCACCAGAAAACGTTCTGGTGGGTGCTCTGTTGGGGACCCCTGACCCATCTGATGCAGCTTTGGGATGCGTTGGTCCTTACTTTGCGTTTCTCTGTCTACCAGGTCTCAGACCTACAATGCCCATGAAATCAATCTGCTGCTGGCAGTGGAAGAAAACCAGACGATAGAATGGATCTTCATTGACCCAGAAGACTTCACAGGTAACTGCACCCACTCCTGAGCCAGAAGGATGGGGGAAGAGGGCAGATGGACGCCCTACAAGTCCTGAGGAACTTAACAGCTGCAGAATTGCCTTGCTGGATCCAGCCAAGGGTTTCACCCGGTCAGACATTCTCTTGTCCAAAATGCCCATCCAGGTGATGCCCCTGGAAAGCTCACAGATTGACTGCGAAGGCTCCAGGTCTATCACGTTGTTAGTTCCCACCATCTGGGCCTTCAGAAGCATGTTGAATTTGAACATGGAGACTTTATGTGGCTAATGGTGCATAATGATGGACAGGACTGCCCTCCTTCTTGAATCTGCCCAACCTTTTCTTTTCAAGTTATCTAAGCTTGTGGTGGACAGTCACCCCCTCTTGTGGTAATGAACACCACAAGACATATTCATGGAGGAGAGGTCGATCAGTGGCTACTAGCCATGACGACTAAATGGAACCTCCATGTTCAGAGGGGGCAAACCTCTGAATCCCAGAGCCAGGAGGCAACGTCAGGGGGAAGGCCTCGGCCTCTCTGACCTGTTGTTGGACCTCCAGAAGAACTGGTTGGTCACCATGTGAGACGGGATGCTGGACTAGATAGACTATTGCTCTGATCCAGCAGGGCTCTTCTGATGTTCTTATGAAGGCCTCGGCCTCTCTGCCCTGTTGCTGGCCCTCCAGAGGAACTGGTTAGTCACTGTGTGAGATGGGATGCCGGACTAGATGGACCACTGGTCTGATCCAGCAGGGCTCTTCTGATGTTCTCATGAAGGCCTCGGCCTCTATGCCCTGTTGTTGGCCCTCCAGAGGAACTGGTTGGCCACTGTGCGAGGTAGGATGTTGGACTAGATGGACCCTCACTGGTCTGGTCCAGCAGGGCTCTTCTGATGTTCTTATGAAGGCCTTGGCCTCTCTGCCCTGTTGTTGGACCTCCAGAGGAACTGCTTGGCCACCATGTGAGACGGGATGCTGGACCAGATAGACTATTGCTCTGATCCAGCAGGGCTCTTCTGATGTTCTTCTGAAGGCCTCGGCCTCTCTGCCCTGTTGTTGGACCTCCAGTGGAACTGGTTGGCCCCTGTGTGAGACAGGATGCTGGACTAGATGGACCAATGGCCTGATACAGCAGGGCTCTTCTGATGTTCTTACGAAGGCCTCAGCCTCTATGCTATTGATGGACCACCAAAAGAACTGGTAGACCACTGTGTGAGACAGGATGCTGAACTAGATGGGCTAGTTCATCACTGGTCTGATCCAGCAGGGCTCTTCTTAAGTTCTTAGGAAGGCCTCGGCCTCTGTGCCCTGTTGTTGGCCCTCCAGAGGAACTGGTTGGCCACTGTGTGAACCAGGATGCTGGACTAGATGGGCTATTGGTCTAATCCTGCAGGGCTCTTCTTATATTCTTAAGCTAATTATACCTGTGATGAATTATACCTTGTTGGTGGCAGTTCCAAAGCTCCAGCCAATCATCTCTGCTAGGTGACCCTGATGTTCTGACAGAGAGACAGAGCAGTCTCTCCCTCTCTCTCTTTTGTTCTCTCTCCACCCTTTAGAGAATGACGCAGCTGTATGTAATCCTGGGTATATTAGGCAGATAAAAGCATTTTTGGCACGACTCTCACAAAGCCAGGCAGGAGACAGGAGGTTTCCCAGCACTGGATTAGGGGATCAAGTCATCCTGCGGCGGATATGATTAATTCGGAAACCCTTCGACAATATTCTGTGCGTGGTAGCTGATGGGAGGGCCTGGGTGAAGTCTGTGCGTTGGATCCCGCCAACTTTCTCATTCAATTTTCCTCTGATTCCCCCCACCCCCCTTAAGAGCCACCACCCCGTGTGGCTTTTCTCCACACAGGCCCCATGATCCGCAATAAAGCCCTTTCGATGAGTGAAAGAAATCCTTGTTTCCTCCTTCCCCTAGTGGAAAGGGTGGCAGGACACATCAGCTCTGATCGGTAGTTATGGGTTTGGTTTCTTATTTATTGCAACTGGCTCCCTGATGGGAACAGCTCCGAGGGAACTTGGGACTGACCCAAGGTCATACCAGCTGCTGCATGTGGAGGAGTGGGGAAATCAAACCCGGTTCTCCCAGCTTAGAGTCCATGCTCCTAACCATGACACCAAACTGGCTCTCTGACGCGGGGCAGGGTACTGCTCAAAGAACAAGGAGGAATAACCAGTGTTCCCTCTAAGCTGAGTTAGTGTGAGTTAGCTCACAGTTTTTTAGCCTCCAGCTCACAGTTTTTTGTCTTCGCTCAGGAAGGAGGGCTCCAGAGCAAACTAATTGATGCAGTAGCCAAATCGCTCGCTCACAACTTTAATGCCAGGAGCTCATAAAGTAGAGGTTTTGCTCACAAGACTCCACAGCTTAGAGGGAATATTGGTAATGACCCAGGGGGACCAGGCTTGGGTTCCCTGACACTACGTTACAAATTACAATGTAGTGTACATGTGAAAAGGTAATGCATGTTGTGGTAGAACATGCCTGTTCTGGCCTGCAGGCCTTCTTCCGCCCTGCCCTCCCCGGGGTTCCCAACTCCCTGGAGGGGTTCTTCTTTTACTTTCAGGGTCGCCTGCCACCAGTGTTCCCTCTAAGCTGAGTTAGTGTGAGCTAGCTCACAGTTTTTTTAGCCTCCGGCTCACCCATTTTTGTCTTCGCTCAGGAAGGAGGGCTCCGGAGCAAACGAATCCACGCAGTAGCCAAATCGCTCGCTCACAACAATAAGCTCACAAAGTAGAACTTTTGCTCACAGGACTCCTCAGCTTAGAGGGAACATTGCTTGCCCCCACCACTTGATTGTTGTAGGGATTTCCCACTGGGGGGGATCAGGACCCCCAGCTTCCCATCCAAGTTCTGAGGCCTTGCCTCTATGTCTCCCACTCGCCCAATGCCTGGCTACCACCCATGCCTTGGGCACCCTTGGGGGAATAGCCGCTTGCCAACCCCCCCCCCAGCCCCTTTTAAAATAGTGCGTCCGAAACGGTGGAGGTCAGTGTGGTACCCAGAACCACTCCCAGCATCACCAGCACAATAGAAGAATCATTTGTATGTTTTCCTTCCCCCTCATTCTGCCTGCCTCTTTCTTCCCCTCCGAGTCACTCTCCAAACTGACGCCTCCATTTAAGCAGATTGAGACGGGGACACGGTGGTCCCGAACAGCTGCCGCTGCCATTCTCTGTCAAGTTTTAACAGCAAATTGAAAGCACAGAGTTCGTTGCTGGGAGCGGGAAGGATCTCCCCCCCCCCATTACTGGGACAAGCCAGTTATTTTACTCTGGTAAAAATCTATCACTCTGCCGAATGACAGGCCGAAACGCAGCGGGGACAGGCGACATCGGCTTAATAACGTGTCGCGCTCGGATTTGCCTCGCAGCCAAGGGGGGAGTGAGAAAGAAAAATGTGGGTTTCTACAGCACTGGGCACGCTGCAAGACGTTTGGGGGCACAGCGCCCAGCAGGATTGGCTCGGCACTCCACCAAATAATCCCAGCGGCTGGCTGAAATCCCCTTGAAATGGAAGGCGGCTGCAGGCCTAGTCTAGATGTACTGGCTCTTGCCACTTTGGGTAAATCCAGAGGTCTCTGAGTGGGCTCTTCTCCTCCCTAGAATAGACCTCTGGATCTATTTCCCATCAGCCGATTCCTGTAACTGCCTTCCCAGGGGAGCTGGGACAGGTCATGCCATCTATCTGGATGAAGCTCTGGATTTTGTAGGATGTGGTGGCAAACTTGTTATTGGGTCGGAGAGAGAAAGAGAGAGCACCGCAGAAACCAGATTCTTCCAGTGTAGTTGGCTTTGTTCCCTCTAAGCTGACTTAGTGTGAGCTAGCTCAGTTTTTTAGCCTCCGGCTCACACATTTTTGTCTTCGCTCAGGGAGGATGGCTCCAGAGCAAACTAATTTATGCAGGAGCCAAATCGCCCACTCACAACTTTAATGCCCAGTAGCTCACGAAGTGGAGCTGCAGCGGCTCAAGTGGTTAAGACGCTGAACTGCAGGCTGTGGAAGGTCAGTAGTTCAGCAGTTCGAGACCCGGGTGCCGCATGACGGAGTGAGCACCCGTCTCTAGTTCCAGCTCCTGCCAACCTAGCAGTTCGAAAGCAAGAAACTGCAAGTAGATAAATAGGTACCACTTCGGTGGGAAGGTAACAGCGTTCCGTGCGCCTTGGTGTTTAGTCATGCCGGCCACATGACCACGGAAATGTCTTCGGACAGCGCTGGCTCTTCGGCTTTGAAACGGAGATGAGCACCGCAACCCTAGAGTCGGATTCGACTGGCTTTCGAGCAAGGGAAACCTTTACCTTTACCTAGCTCACGAAGTAGAATTTTTGCTCGCAAGACTCCACAGCTTAGTGGGAGCACTGGTTTCCACCTGTGGGTCGGACGCCCAAGAATGGGTCTGTCACGGCTCAGGTGG
Source organism: Gekko gecko (assembly GCA_029375565.1). Lineage (NCBI taxonomy): Eukaryota > Metazoa > Chordata > Lepidosauria > Squamata > Gekkonidae > Gekko > Gekko gecko. The sequence continues at coordinate 144,607,598 of JAPDNY010000008.1, read as the reverse complement.
GGGTGTCACCTGACGCTGCCACCACGCTGGTTTTAGGATCCCTTGAGAAGGCCCAGAGCACCTTCCCAAGACCTTCAGACCTCCCTTATTTGGCCGAATAATGGGCTTCTATCAGGCCCGCAAATGGAACTGCCTGTCTTCTGCTTCTTCTTCCAGTTCTGCTGCTGCGTAGGTTTGCAGCTTACAGATACACACCTGAACAGCAGACTCAAGATTGCAACAGCACAGACATTTTGCTGCAATAATTCAGAGTCAGGGGTGTCAGTTATCAGACACTGTTAAATGAACAAAATGTTGCAAGAGCAGGGGTCTTTTGGAGGGGGAGCGCACCGGAGCTCAGCTCCCACAGCTTCTGAGGGCAGAAAGGCTCCCGCATGTCAGTTTCGGCCGTACAAGCCCATTTGCCGAATGTCAATTTTAGCCCCATTATATCCTATGGGCCATTGAAGTCAATGGCAAAAACGTAGAGTATATTCTGGGGGCTGGAGGGGAGGGGGTTTGAGGGAGAGGCTCCAAACTCACAGGGTAGCTGATGGAGCCTCTCCCCAAGATACCCACCAAGTTTCAAGAACATTGGACCAGGGGGTCCAATTCTATGGGCCCCCAAACAGGTTGCCCCCATTCCCTCCATTGTTCTCTATGGTGGGGGAAAAAGTTACTGTTTTCCCTCTTCCTCAAACTCCCTCTCCTTCAGCCCCCAGAATATACCCTTTGTTTTCACCATTGACTTCAATGGCCCATAGGGTATAATGGGGCTGAATTGCCGCCAAATTTCTTTCATTCCCTCCTTTCCTTCTCTTCTTTTCCTCTTTCTCACCTTCTTCTCTTCTCTTTTTCCCTCCTTTCCCTGTTTCCCTCCTTCTTCCCTTCTCCCTCTTTCTTTCCCTCCTCCTTCCCTTCTCTCTCTTTCTTTCCCTCCTTCTTTCCTTCTCTTTCTTTCCTTCATTCCTTCTCTCTACTCTCTCTCTTTCCTTCCCTCTTCCCTCCTTCTGTGGCCCAATTCTAGTGAGAAGGGGTTTAAACTTTAAACCCCTTCTCTCTTCACTCCCCCACCCAGGCCAGCTGGGGAAGGGAAGGGGAGGCTTTTGAAGATGCCGCCCCCCCCTTTTGCTTCCTCTTCTGACATCACTTCTGGTGATGTCAGGGGGTGTGGCATATGCTAATAGCCTAGTAGCTCATTAGCATACCATAGGCTAATGAGCTCCTGCAGCTCTTTTTCTACGGAAAGACCCCTGAGAGTGCTAATGTTTTAATTAATTTATTTATTAGTTTCGATTTATATCCCGCCTAGCCAGGAACTAAGCATGTTTTTATTTTAAGTTTAAAAAACACACCTTTGTGTTTGTGTCCTTTATAAAGCTTATATCTCCGCTACCGGGCATTACATTTTATGACACACCCACGGCCCGGCCCGACAAGGTCTCATTTATGTCAGATCTGGCCCTTGTAACAAATGCATTCGACACCCTTATATTAGTGTGTATGTAGAGTAGGATCTGCTTCAAGAAGGCTAAGGACAAATGCCGCAGGGAAAAAAGAACAGGAAAGACGTGCCAACAGTCCTGTTAATCCCTTGGAAAGTATCCCGAACGGGACAGAAACAAATGCCTTTATTGAGATCGACTGAAGGTCACAATGTGGTAAACTAGTGCTTGGATTTCACACCATTCTGTACACCAACACAGGTAGAAAAGACCGTCCCCTCATAATGATGAGGATTAGAACAATTTCTTAAAAAATGAAAGTGGAGATTCTCAAGTGCAAACGAGAGTTTATGTGTCCATGAGGAACATACTGGTACAGTATAACAGAATCATAGAATCACGGAGTGGGAAGGGACCTCCAGGGTCATCTAGTCCAACCCCCTGCACAATGCAGGAAATTCACAAACTAAGATTGTCTGGCAGCCCGAAGTTCTAGCTCTTTTAACGTTATGCACCACTAGGTGGCGAGCTAGACTTGGTTTTAACGCAAGAGGTGGTTTGCCGTTTCCTGCCTCTGCATCACGACCCGGGTATTCCTTGGAGGTCGCCCATCCAAAATCCTGGCTACCGGCCTGCCCCAAACCACTGCTCTAGAATTCAGCTGTGCTCCACAATGAACCTGACCTCTCTAAGAGTGTGTGCCCTATAATGACAGCTTCTCTCACGTCCATGGGGCCTTGTCTTCCCACAGAGAACGGGGAGTGGGCCATTAAACACCGCCCGGCCAAGAAGATCGTGAACGCCGAGCGCTTCACGCCGGACGACATCAGCTACCAGCAGATCATCTTCTTCCTGATCATCCAGAGGAAGCCGCTCTTCTACATCATCAACATCATCATCCCCTGTGTCCTCATTTCCTCCGTTGCCGTGCTGGTCTACTTCCTGCCGGCCAAAGGTCAGCGTTAGGTGTTGGCGCAGGGATGCCAGCCTCCCGGTGGGGCCGGGGGATCTCCCGGAATGACAGCTCCTCTCCGGACCACGGCGATCAGTGCCCCTGGAGAAAATGGATGCTTTGGAGGATAGGCTGTAATGGCATTGTTCCTGGCTCAATTCCTTCCCCTCCCCAAGGCTCCGTTCCCAAATTTCCAGGAGTTTCCCAGCCTCGATCTGCCAACATTACCCTCCATCCCCCACCAGTTTCCAGGGGGACTTGGCAACCCTACGTTGCCATGGCATCTCAAAGGATGGGGTTTGTTGTTAGGGTTTCTTTGGGCCCGTCTCCATGCAAAACTTGTACTGGTTTTCTCTCAGTCGTGGCTTCATGTGCAGAATCTTTGGTGGAGGAGGAGGCTTGGAATTCGCCGAAACACGAAGAAGAAGAGATTGGATTTATACCCTGCCCTTCACTACCCAAAGGAGTCTCAGAGGGGCTCACAAACTCCTTTCCCTTCCCCTCCCCACAACAGACACCCTGTGAGGTAGAAGAAGAAGAAGAAGAGATTGGATTTATACCCTGCCCTTCACTACCCAAAGAAGTCTCAGAGTGGTTTACAAACTCCTTTCCCTTCCCCTCCCCACAACAGACACCCTGTGAAGTAGGTGAGGCTGAGAGACTTCTTTCCAGAACTGCCCTTTCAAGGACAGCTCTGACAGAACCATGGCTTGCCCAAGGTCATCCAGCAGCTGCGACTGGAGGCGTGGGGAATCAAACCCGGTTCTCCCCGATTAGAGTCCGCGTACTTAGCCACTACACCAAACTGGCTCTCTGTGCGAGCCGGCGTGGTGTAGTGGTTAGAGAGTCAGAGTAGGATGTGGTAGACTCAGATTGGAATCCCCATTCATTCCATGAAAGCTCGCTGGGTGACCTTGGACCAGTCACACACTCCCAGCCTAGCCGACCTCATGGTGAGGGTAAAATGGAGGACAGAAGAATATAAGTCACTTTTGGGGTCTCTATTGGGGAGAAAGGCAGGGTATAGACATCATAAATGAATTAATAATTATACGTGTGGAATAAACAACGGTGAGATTGCCCTCTCATCCAAACCTCCCCTTCCTGTTCTCTCCTAGCTCATTTCAGTCCCTGTGCATGATGGGAACTCCCCATCTTCACTCTCTTCCTTCTCCATCTCTCTGCAGCTGGTGGTCAGAAGTGTACTGTGTCCATTAATGTTCTTCTCGCCCAGACTGTTTTCCTCTTCCTGATTGCCAAGAAAGTCCCCGAGACGTCCCAGGGAGTGCCGCTCATCGGAAAGTAAGTATTCCCCACGAGGGTCTCCCATCTAGCCTTACCAGATGGCCCGCCATGATGGGTAATATCCCGGTCCCAGCTCTCGCCCTTGAACGTCTCTCCAGCAGGGTCAAAAATAGGGGGTGGGAAGTGACATCACGTGCAATTGCTCCATCCCTCCTTGTTCTACCCGGAAGTGGTATCATGACACTCTAGGAATTCCCCAGATCTCTAAGGTGTGTGGAGAGAGGAGATGCCCCATGACTTCTTAACGAAGCAATGAAGCAAATAGCGCCCCCAAGGGACGTCTGGGCCAGTTTGGTGTAGTGGTTAAGTGTGCAGCCTCCAATCTGGGAGAACCCGGTTTGATTCCCCACTCCTCAACTTGCAGCTGCTGGATGACCTTGGGCAAGCCATAGTTCTGACAAGAGCTGTCCTTGAAAGGGCAGTTCTTGAAAGAGCTCTCTTAGCCCCACCGACCTCACGGGGTGCCTGTCGTGGGGAGAGGAAAGGAAAGGAGCTGGTAAGCCGCTCTGAGACTCTGAGTGAAAGGTGGGGTATAAATCTAATCTCCTCCTCCTCCTCCTCTCCTTCTTCTTCTCCTTCTCCTTCCTCCTCCTCTAAAGCAGGGGTGTCAAACATATAGTGGCTGGAGATCTCTTCCTCTTAAACTGATCTCCAGGTGACAGACATCAGTTTATCTTGGAAATCAATGGCCACTTTGAAAGGAGCTGCGGTGGCTCAAGTGGTTAAGACGCTGAACTGCAGGCTGTGGAAGGTCAGTAGTTCAGCAGTCCGAGACCCGAGAGTGCCACATGTCAGAGTGAGCTCCCGTCTCTAGTTCCAGCTCCTGCCAACCTAGCAGTTCGAAAGCAAGAAATTGCAAGTAGATAAATAGGTACCACTTCAGTGGGAAGATAACAGCATTCCGTGCACCTTGGTGTTTAGTCATGCCGGCCACATGACCACGGAAATGTTTTCGGACAGCGCTGGCTCTTCGGCTTTGAAATGGAGATGAGCACCGCAACCCTATAGTCGGATTTGACTTACCTTTACCTTTACCAAAACCTCCAGGGATTTCCCAGCCTGGACTTGGTAGCCCTAGCTGGGATGGACACTTCCTTCTTCTCCCCCCAGGTACTTAACCTTCCTCCTGGTGGTCACCATCGTCATCGTCGTGAACGCCGTCATCGTGCTCAATGTGTCCCTGAGGACTCCCAACACCCACTCCATGTCAGAGCGAGTCCGGCAGGTGTGTGTTAAAAAAGGCTGCTTTTAAATATTTCTGCATCTCCTCTCTGTGGATGGGCACCAGCAGAGGCAGGCAATGGCAAACAGATGTGGACAGAATGGAGTGGGTATAGAGGAGAGCGACGAGGATGATCGGGGGGCCTGGAGACCAAGAAGCCCTGCGAGGAAAGGGGGCCTGGAGACCAAGAAGCCCTGCGAGCCCTGAGGGACTTCTTGGGAAGGTTCAGTCTGGAGAAGAGGAGGTCGAGGGGGGACAGGATGGCTCTCTCCAAGTCTTTGAAGGGCCGTTACTTAGAGGAGGGCAGGGAGCTGTTCCTGTCGGCAGCAGGGGAGAGGACTCGCAAGAATGGGTTTAAATTATGGGCGGGAAGGTACCGGCTGGATATTAGGAACAAACCTTTTTACAGTCAGAGTGGTGCAGCACTGGAGTCAGCTGCCTTGGGAGGTGGTGAGCTCCCCCTTCCCTGGCAGTCTTCAAGCAGCGGCTGGACAAACCCTTGTCAGGGAAGCTCTAGGCTGATCCTGAATTGAGCAGTGGGTGGGACTAGATGGCCTCTAGGGCCCCTTCCATCTCTGAGATTCCGTGATTCCATAAACCGCCATTGTCAGATCTCAGAAGCTAAGGAGCACCAGCCCTGGTTAGTCCTTGGATGGGAGACCACTAAGGAAGAGCAGGGTCACCAGGCAAAGGCAGGTGACGGCAAGCCACCTCTGAAGGCCTCTTGCCTTGAAAACCCTCCAGAGTCGCCATGAGTCAATCTGTCGCCTTCCTTTCCCCCAATTCCCTCCAATCATAGAATCATAGAGCTGGAAGGGAACTCCACTTTGGTATAGTGGTTAAGTGCATGGACTCTTATCTGGGAGAACCAGGTTTGATTCCCCACTCCTCCACTTGCAGCTGCTGATGTGACCTTGGGTCAGTCACAAGCTATGGCACAGCTGCTCCTGAAAGAGCAGTTTCTGTCAGAAGTTCTCTCAGTCCCACCTACCTCACAGGGTGTCTGTTGTGGGGAGGGGAAGGGAAAGGAGTTTGTAAGTTGCTCTGAGACGCCTTTGGGCAGTGAAGGGTGGGGTATAAATCCCATCTCTTCTTCTTCTTCTACCTCACAGGGTGTCTGTTGTGGGGAGGGGAAGGGAAAGGAGTTTGTAAGCCGCTCTGAGACTCCCTTGGGTAGTGAAGGGTGGGGTATAAATCCCATCTCTTCTTCTTCTACCTCACAGGGTGTCTGTTGTGGGGAGGGGAAGGGAAAGGAGATTGGAAGCCGCTCTGAGACGCCTTTGGGCAGTGAAGGGTGGGGTATAAATCAATCTCTTCTTCTTCTTCTACCTCACAGGGTGTCTGTTGTGGGGAGGGGAAGGGAAAGGAGTTTGTAAGCCGCTCTGAGACGCCTTTGGGCAGTGAAGGGCGGGGTATAAATCCAATCTCTTCTTCTTCTTCTTCTACCTCACAGGGTGTCTGTTGTGGGGAGGGGGAGGGAAAGGAGATTGGAAGCCGCTCTGAGACGCCTTTGGGCAGTGAAGGGTGGGGTATAGATCAATCTCTTCTTCTTCTTCTACCTCACAGGGTGTCTGTTGTGGGGAGGGGAAGGGAAAGGAGATTGGAAGCCGCTCTGAGACGCCTTTGGGCAGTGAAGGGCGGGGTATAAATAAATCTCTTCTTCTTCTTTTACCTCACAGGGTGGCTGTTGTGGGGAGGGGAAGGGAAAGGAGATTGGAAGCCGCTCTGAGATGCCTTTGGGCAGTGAAGGGCGGGGTATAAATCCAATCTCTTCTTCTTCTTCTACCTCACAGGGTGTCTGTTGTGGGGAGGGGAAGGGAAAGGAGATTGGAAGCCGCTCTGAGACGCCTTTGGGCAGTGAAGGGTGGGGTATAAATCCAATCTCTTCTTCTTCTTCTACCTCACAGGGTGTCTGTTGTGGGGAGGGGAAGGGAAAGGAGATTGGAAGCCGCTCTGAGACGCCTTTGGGCAGTGAAGGGTGGGGTATAAATCAATCTCTTCTTCTTCTTCTACCTCACAGGGTGTCTGTTGTGGGGAGGGGAAGGGAAAGGAGATTGGAAGCCGCTCTGAGACGCCTTTGGGCAGTGAAGGGCGGGGTATAAATCCAATCTCTTCTTCTTCTTCTTCTACCTCACAGGGTGTCTGTTGTGGGGAGGGGAGGGAAAGGAGATTGGAAGCCGCACTGAGACGCCTTTGGGCAGTGAAGGGTGGGGTATAGATCAATCTCTTCTTCTTCTTCTACCTCACAGGGTGTCTGTTGTGGGGAGGGGAAGGGAAAGGAGATTGGAAGCCGCTCTGAGACGCCTTTGGGCAGTGAAGGGCGGGGTATAAATAAATCTCTTCTTCTTCTTTTACCTCACAGGGTGGCTGTTGTGGGGAGGGGAAGGGAAAGGAGATTGGAAGCCGCTCTGAGACGCCTTTGGGCAGTGAAGGGTGGGGTATAAATCAATCTCTTCTTCTTCTTCTACCTCACAGGGTGTCTGTTGTGGGGAGGGGAAGGGAAAGGAGATTGGAAGCCGCTCTGAGACGCCTTTGGGCAGTGAAGGGCGGGGTATAAATCAATCTCTTCTTCTTCTTCTTCTACCTCACAGGGTGTCTGTTGTGGGGAGGGGGAGGGAAAGGAGATTGGAAGCCGCTCTGAGACGCCTTTGGGCAGTGAAGGGTGGGGTATAGATCAATCTCTTCTTCTTCTTCTACCTCACAGGGTGTCTGTTGTGGGGAGGGGAAGGGAAAGGAGATTGGAAGCCGCTCTGAGACGCCTTTGGGCAGTGAAGGGCGGGGTATAAATAAATCTCTTCTTCTTCTTTTACCTCACAGGGTGGCTGTTGTGGGGAGGGGAAGGGAAAGGAGATTGGAAGCCGCTCTGAGATGCCTTTGGGCAGTGAAGGGCGGGGTATAAATCCAATCTCTTCTCTTCTTCTTCTTCTCCAGGGTCATCTAGTCCTACCCCCTGCACAAGGCAGGCAGTTCACAAATACCTCCCCCTCCACACCCGCAGTGACCCCTGTTCCACGCCCAGAAGATGACAAAAAACCTCCAGGATCCCCGTCCAAACTGGCCTGGAGAACAATGGCTTCCTGACCCCAAAGTGGCAACCGGCATTTCCCTGGGCCTCTAAAAAAGGACCACGAGAACTAAGCACTGAGGCAGCTCTTCCTGCCCTCCCTCTCAAGATGTGCCCAAGTTCACACAGTCAGCATTGCTGTCAGGTGGCCATCTAGCCTCTGTCGGGAAACTGGAGGTTTTCCACCTCCCGAGGAAGCCTGTTCCACTGAGGAACTGCTTTAACTGTCAGGAAACTCTTCTTAATGTTTAGCTGAAAACTTCTTGTCATCCTCGGTACTTTCTCTCTCTCCAATCCCACCTCCCCAGGTTTTCCTGCGCATGTTGCCACATTACTTGGGAATGCACACGCGGCGCGCTAACCAGCCCGCCAAGACTTGGCTCGTCCGGCGCCGGAGCTCGCTAGGCCTCATGGCGAAAGCGGACGAGTACATGCTGTGGAAGGCCCGGAGCGAACTCCTCTTCGAACGGCAGAAGGAGCGCGTCGGGTTGATGAGATCCTTCTTGGCCAAGATCCGTGAGTAGCCGGCTGCAAAGAGCAGGCTTTGGCCTTTATTGGCTTGCTTGCTTGCTTACCTTTCCTTTCTCCAGTTTGGTGTAGTGGTCAGGAGCGTGGACTCTAATCTGGGAGAACCGGGTTCGATTCCCCACTCCTCCACATGCAGCTGCTGGTGTGGCCTTGGGTCAGTCACAAGTTCTTTCAGTGCTGTTCTCTCAAGAGCAGTCCTTGAAAGAGCTCTCGCAGCCCCACCTACCTCTCAAGGTGTCTGTTGTGGGGAGGGGAAGGGAAAGGAGATTGTAAGCCGCTCTGAGACTCCTTCGGGTAGTGAAAAGCGGAGTATAAAAACTAACCCTTCTCCTCCACTTCCTCCTTCTAAGTTGGGACCCAAAGTGGCTTACATTGTTCTCCGCTTCTCTATTTTATCCTCACAACAACCCTGTGAGGTTTTCGAATAGAAGCTAGATGGCCATCTGTCAGCCATGTTGATTCTCTGAGCTTAGGCAGATCATGAGAGGGGAGGGCAGGAAGGGCTGCCTCAATGCTTAGTTCTCGTGGACCTTTCTTACACGCCCGGGGAAATGCTGATTGCCACTTTGGGGCCAGGAAGCAATTTTTCTCCAGGCTGGTTTGGCTGGAGATCCTGGAGGTTTTTTGCCTTCTTCTGGGCATGAAACAGGGGTCACTGGGGGGGGGCATTTGTGAATTTCCTGCATTGTGCAGGCGGTTGGAGGAGGAGGAGGAGATTGGATTTATAACCCGCCTTTCACTTGGAGTCTCAGAGTGGCTTACAATCTCTTTCCCCTTCCCCTCCCCACCACAGATACCCTGTGTGGTAGGTGGGGCTGAGAGAGCTCTTTCGAGTATGGCTCTCGAGAAAACAACTCTAAGAGAACTTGTGACTGACCCAAGGTCACACCAGCAGCTGCATAAGGCCCCTGTATAAATCAATGGTGTGACTTCATTTGGAGTACTGTGGATAGTTCTCGTCACCACACCTCAAAAAGGATATTATAGCATTGGAAAAAGAGCAGAAAAGGGCAACTAGGATGATAAAAGGGTTGGAACACTTTCCCTATGATGAAAAGTTAAAGCGCTTGGGGCTCTATATCTTGGAGAAACGACGGCTGAGGGGTGACATGATCGAAGTCTACAAGATTATGCATGGGATGGAGAAGGCAGAGAAAGAGGTCCTTTTCTCCCTTTTCTCACTATACAAGAACTCGTGGGCACTCCATGAAATTGCTGAGCGGTCGGGTTAGAACGGACAAAAGGAAGTCCTTCTTCATCCAAAGAGTGATTCACACATGGAATTCACTGCCACAGGAGGAGGTGGTGGCCACAAGCATGGATGGTGAGGTAGAGGTGGGGCTGGGAGAGCTCTTTCAAGGACTGCTCTTAAGAGAACAGCTCTGAGAGAACTTGTGACTGACCTGAGGTCACACCCTGGCGGTCCCTTCCAGCTCTATGATTCTGTGAGGTAGGTGGGGCTGAGAGAGTGTGACGGGCCCAAGGTCACTCAGTGAACTTCCAGGGCACGAGTGGGGATTCAAACCGGGGTCTCCCCGATCCTAGTCCGACACTCCTGGTATCCAGCGCAGAAACCAGAGGAGACCTCCTGAGCCTTGGTCCTTCCTCTGCATCCTTGACAGTCCCTCCCTGCTCACTCATCCACAGGAGGAGGCTTGGAGAACGGCTGTCCTCAAGAGCTTTGCACCAGTCTGCGCCACGCTGCGCCAGAGATCCAGGCCTGCGCCGACGCCTGCAACCACATTGCCAAGACGTTGCAGGAGAAAAACGACTTTGACAGTGTAAGCGTCTTTTAAAGGGTTTGTTCCCACTCACATGGCTGACTCCTGATCACAGGGCTAATTCTGGGCAGGAACGCACAGGAACGGAGTTCCGGCGAGTTGGACACGCCTACAGCCTCCCCCCCCTTGGGTCCCCCAGTCGCTGCGCAAGCCGTGGGGCACCTGGAGAAACTGATCCTGGGAGGGAGCTGTGCTGTCCGGGGTGTGGCCTAATATGCGAATGAGTTCCTGCTGCTGGGTGTGGCCTGTTATGCTAATGAGTCCCTGCTGGGCTTTTTCTACAAAAGAAGCCCAGCCTGATCACATTCTTTTAACTTTATTTCTACACCCGTCTGTCTGCCCCCATTTTATCCTCACACAACCCTGAGAGGTAGGTTAGGCTGAAAGGGCATGTAACTGGCCCGAGGTTACCCAGCAAGCTTACACAGCACGAGGGGGGATTCGAACCTGGGTCCCACTGGTCCAACACTCTAAGCGGTAGCCCTGACCAGGATAGCCCAGGATAGCCCGATCCTATCGGATCTTGGAAGCTAAGCAGGGTCGGGCTTGGCTATTATTTGGAAGGGCGATCTCCAAGGAATGCCAGGGTCATGATGCAGACGCAAGCGATGGCAAGCCACCTCTGAAAAATCTCTTGCCTTAAAAACAAGTCTAGCTCGCCACATAGTGGTGCATAATGCTAAAGAGCTAGAACTTCTGGATGCCAGACAACCTTAGGAGCTCCTGGCCGTTCTACACACAGGCAGTGGTAACCCACCTCTGAAACGTCTCTTGCCTCAAAAACAAGTCTAGCTCGCCACCTAGTGGTGCATAATGCTGAAGAGCTAGAACTTCTGGATGCCAGACAATCTTAGGATCTCCTGGCTGTTCTACACACAGGCAGTGGTAAACCACCTCGGAAACGCCTCTTGCCTCAGACACAAGTCTAGCTCGCCACCTAGTGGCGCATAATGCTGAAGAGCTAGAACTTCTGGATGCCAGACAACCTTAGGAGTTCCTGGCTATTCTACACATGCTGCCATAGGATCATTAATTAATTACATTAAGCCGTCTGTGACGCTGGCTCTCCACTTCCATGGGGCACCTTGGAAGGCATTGCAAGATGGGGTCGCTGAACAGTATTGTGCAATTTTGAAGCGCGGTATCAGTCCAGAAATCCTATTATTCCACATTGGGGTTACGGAAAAAGATACCAGAGGGTGCACACGGCTTGCTTTGCCCTCTAGGAGTGGGGAGATTGGGGGGGGGGGTTTAAAGGATAGGCCGTCCTTTTAGTCCATTGTGCACATTCTGTGTCTTTGCAGGAGAACGAGGAATGGATCCTGGTGGGGCGGGTCATCGACCGCGTCTGCTTCCTCGTCATGGCCTCCATCTTCATTTTCGGGACCCTCAGTGTTTTCCTGATGGCCCACTTCAACAAGGCGCCCGCCATGCCTTTCCCGGGGGACCCCAAACCATACCTGCCCGTGGAATAAAGGGGGGGATTGGTGCCTCTCACAGACGATTTCATGGGGGATCTCCATGCCAGGGGGCTATATCCTGCCCTTTTCCTGAAAGCCAGGCCATTTGAGCTGGTGTTTATTTACATGCCCCGACTGCCACCCCCACTCTGTTCCTTGGAGGGTCACATGAGGATATCTTGAACACGTGAAAACATGAACATGTGAATCTGCCTTACACTGGCCTGTCAAAATCAATCCTGTCTGCTCACTGGTACTGGCTCTCCAGGGTCCCAGGCTGAGGTCTTTCCCCTCACCTCCTGCCTGGTCCTTTTTAACTGGAGGTGCCGGGGACTGAACCTGGGACATCCTGCATGCCTGGCAGAGGCTCTTCCACTGAGCCATGGCCCCTCTTTACAGCTCTCCAGGGTCCCAGGCTGAGGTCTTTCCCATCCCCTCCTGCCTGGTCCTTTTTAACTGGAGGTGCCGGGGACTGAACCTGGGACCTCCTGCATGCCTGGCAGAGGCTCTTCCACTGAGCCATGGCCCCTCTTTACAGCTCTCCAGGGTCCCAGGCTGAGGTCTTTCCCATCCCCTCCTGCCTGGTCCTTTTTAACTGGAGGTGCCGGGGACTGAACCTGGGACCTCCTGCATGCCTGGCAGAGGCTCTTCCACTGAGCCACAGCCCCTCTTTACAGCTCTCCAGGGTCTCAGGCGGAGGTCTCTCACATCACCTCCTGCCTGGTCCTTTGAACGGGAGATGCCAGAGACTGAACCTGGGACCTTCTGCACGCCAGGCAGAGGCTCTTCCACTGAGCCACAGCTCCTCTTTACAGCTCTGCAGGGTCTCAGGCTGAGGGTCTTTCCCATCACCTCCTGCCTGGTCCTTCTAACTGGAGATGCTGGGGACTGAACCTGGTATCTCCTGCACGCCAGGCAGACGCTCTTCCACTTAGCCACGGCCCTTCTTTACAGCTCTCCAGGGTCTCAGGATGAGGTTGTTTCCATCCCCTCCTGCCTGGTCCTTTTTAACTGGAGGTGCCGGGGACTGAACCTGGGACCTTCCGCATGCCAGGCAGAGGCTCTTCGACTGAGCCAGGGCCCCTCTTTACAGCTCTCCGGGGTCTCAGGCTGAGGTCTTTCCCATCACCTCCTGCCTGGTCCTTTTAACTGGAGATGCTGGGGACTGAACCTGGGACCTTCTGCATGCCAGGCAGAGGCTCTTCCACTGAGCCATGGGCCCTCACCAAAATACGAAGCTGCCTTATACTGAATCAGACCATTAGTCCATCGAGGTCAGTCTACACAGACTGGCAGCGGCTCTCCAGGGTCTCAGGCTGGGGTCTTTCCCATCACACCCAGATCAGTCCTTTTAACCGGGGATGCCTGGGATTGAACCTGGGACCTTCTGCATGCCAAGCAGCTGCTCTGCCAATGAGCCACAGCCCCTCCTAGATGTGGATGGTTGCAGACACCATCCCTGGTTCCCTAGGAGCAACTGAAACTGAGACAGAGAAATCGCCAACGGAGACTTTGGAGAGACTGGGGCCTTTGAAGATTGATGGGATTCTTCATTATCCAACGCTTTGCCAACCATCAAGGGGTGGCCGGTTCTCCGACAGCAGCCTGAGAAACAGTGTTGACCATTCATATCCAAGCCCACAATCCTCTGAGCTCTCCTTATTTTCGATGAATATTTGGTGTCATTAATAGGAATGTTGAAACAGAAGTGAGGCATTTGTAATGCCAATGAGCATTCTGGCCCTCACTCACTTTACAGAGCACGAACTGGGTTAAGTGTCGTGACTGTGAGCATGCCATGGTCTCTGGGACCAACTGCTACCGTTACCATCTCTGCCATGAGGCGGGGGATTTAGTTTGCCCACCAGCCAAAGGTTAAAGGCTGGGCCAGAATTCTGTCTTCTCTGGTGGCTGTCAGAACTAGATGACGCGATACCGGGCAATAACAATCCAGCTGAGTGTTTTGTGTTGTTTAGCGAACTTGAGCAGGCCAGTGTGGTGTGTGACCATTTGACAAAGTGTGGTGTGTGACCATCTGACGAGATACGCCAGAATAAATTTGTTTTTCCTTCCGGTGCCGCAAGACTCTTTTGTGATAGGGCCCTCAAAAGACACCTCTTGAGGGGAATGGGAAGAGCACAGGTGACTACATTTACAGCATGCAGTGCAACTGTGAACGCATTCGCACTGCACTGTTGCAGGTCAATTCACCGCCCAGTGAGAAGGGCACCGTTTCGCAGGGAGCCTTATTACAGACCATGTATCACCCTCGCAGTTCCCAGCACACACCAGGGGCAGCTGCAGCAGAATCCAAACATATCCCACTCAGCTGAGAAATGGCTCTGTTGTCTCCTGGTCTGATTTGCAACTGAGCCACTGTTTCCTGGTCAGCCTGTAATGTTAACCACAACACCAGGTCTCTGTATTATTTATGACAGGGGAATTTAGCTGAGAGACCTTCGTTTAATAGGTGCACAAGCTAGGGATTGTCCTCCAGCTATAATTAATTAATTAATTAATTAATTAATTTGATTTGTATCCTGCCCTCCCTGCCAAGGCAGGCTCATGATGGCTTACATTAAAAAATTAAAATATATTAAAACGCAGACGTATTAATACAATGCAATGTCATAAAACTCACACATAACAAGTCACAAATACAGATAAGAGTGCTGATAAATACAGATAAAGTGCTGGTGGCAGTAACCTCCCGACAGGCTGTGATAAAATGATAAGGAAGTATGGCCACCTTCAGTGTCCAATATATAACAGGCTGTCGGGGTTAACGTAGAGGGCCTTGACAGGTCACTTGTTATTTGTAGTGGCTCCAAATTGAAGGCCTGGTGGAAGAGCTCCGTTTTACAGGCCCTGTGGAACCGTAGGAGGTCCCACAGGTCCCTGATGTCTTCCGGGAGCTCGTTCCACCAGTGTGGAGCCGCTACTGAGAAGGCCCTGGCCATGGTTGAGGCCAGTCTGGCATCTTTCGGTCCAGGGAGGGCCAAACGGTTTTGAGACCCCGACCTCAGTGCTCTCTGGGGAACGTGTGGGGAAAGGCAGTCCCTCAGACTCAGAACCCACTTGGAGCGGCATAGACGACAGGAGATATCTCTTATGAAATTTATGAAGAAAACAACCTTCATAGATTCAACTAATTCAATAAAAATGTCACACACTCACAAGCGCTAAGAAGCAGAAGGTTAAGGTGGCCTAAAGAGATCAGAGACGAAAGAGGGCGAAGCATCCATGGGGTAATAGCTACCTTCCGAAGAGGAGAGTCTGCAGCTGTCACGGCTCAGGTGGGGTGTCACCCGACGCTGCCACCACTCTAGTTTTAGGATCTCTTGAGAAGGCCCAGAGCAGCCTCCCAAGACCTTCAGACCTCCCTTATTCGGCCAAATAATAGGCGTGAGGACCAGGCAGAGTAAAGAACAAATAAAAGGTTTATTTTACAGGAGGTCAGTCAACTATAGGAAACAAACAAGGTGCAAGAACAATATCAGTAAGGGGGTGAAAAGAACAGAAACTAAATGCCCTAACGCATCTAAACTTACTGTCCCTAGCTCACGGTCTCAAGTGGGCCTCAGTCTGCTCACCCTTCTTCTCTGGATGAGGGTCTCTTCCCTGCAGCAGCCTTCCTTCTGGCCCTGCTCTCTCGGAAGAAGGAACAGCTCTTCTTCTGTACCAGCTCTTTTGTTATAAGTCCCCTTTCTCTGTGATTGGCTAAAATTGGCGCCAAAACCTCTCAGGGGCTTCTGGGAGTTGTAGACCTGGCCTCCTCCCACTGCTAGTCAGGCTCCCTGGGCCTGCTTGGCCTTTGCTTGCACAGCCCAGATTATGACAGCGGTGAAAAGCAGACATCTGTGAAGACCCAAGAGAGGTCTGGGATCCAGCCAGTATGCGTCCCAGGAGACTGAACCACAGATGGCTGGGTTGGGAGCCTAGTTATAGGGAAATTGTGCCTTCAGGGTAGTGGGCCACAATAGGGAAATGGCCCTGAATGGACCAGGATTGTCCGGTAATGGCTCAAGAAGGGGTTTGGACAAAGGAAGTCCCGGTTTGGGAAGGGAAAGCTTTGTGAGCGCGGCATAGGGCAAATGCATAGTTTTGGGTCTGTTAATCACAGGAACAATGGAGACAATAGGCCATGGTCTGGACGGTCCCAGTATCAGGGGCAAAGTCTCTAGGTACAGGCGTGAAACACAGTACTGGAATGCAGGTGCTGGAATGCTGGACGACAGGTCTGCTTGTCATCTTTTGAGATGCTGAAATTAAGGCATTGTCCTTAGACGGGGGCAGCTCCATGCGGGCTGTATCAGAGCTTGATGTCTTCAGGAGTCACAGTGACCGTCCTGTTCGGTGTCGTGGTTAGGCGCACGGACTCTAATCTGGGAGAACCGGGTTCGATTCCCCATTCCTCCACATGCAGCTGCTGGTGTGGCTTTGGGTCAGTCACAAGTTCTCTCAGAGCTGTTCTCTCAAGAGCAGTCCTCGAAAGAGCCAGTTGAGGTAGTGGTTAGGAGCGCAGGCTCTAATCTGGGAGAACTGGGTTCGATTCCCCATTCCTCCACATGCAGCTGCTGGTGTGGCTTTGGGTCAGTCACAAGTTCTCTCAGAGCTGTTCTCTCAAGAGCAGTCCTCGAAAGAGCCAGTTTGAGGTAGTGGTTACGAGCGCAGACTCTAATCTGGGAGAACCAGATTCGATTCCCCATGCCGCCACATGCAACTGCTGGTGTGACGTTGGGTCCATCACAAGTTCTCCCAGAGCTGTTCTCTCAAGAGCAGTTCTTTGTCGGAGCTCTCTTGGCCCCAACCGCCTCCCAGGGTGTCTGTTGTGGGGAGGGGAAGGGAAAGGAGACAGTAAACTGCTTTGAGATGCCTCCGGGGAGTGAAGGGTGGGGCATAAATCCAATCTCTTCTTCTTCCCCTACCGGGGACCCCTGTTCCAAAGTCTCCATACGTTTTTCAGTTTCAAGGACTGTAACCCGCTTAGACCAGTTGGGTGCAGTGGTTCAGTGCGCGGACTCTAATCTGGGAGAACCGGGTTTGATTCCCCACTCCTCCACTTGCACCTGCTGATGTGACCTTGGGTCAGTCACAAGCTCTGGCACAGCTGTTCTCTCAAGGACAGTTTCTGTCAGAAGTTCTCTCAGCCCCGCCTACCTCACAGGGCGTCTGTTGTGGGGAGGGGAAGGGAAAGGAGTTTGTCAGCCGCTCTGAGACGCCTTTGGGCAGTGAAGGGCGGGGTATAAGTCCAAACTCCTCCTCCTCTTCTTCTTCTTCTTCTTCTTCTTCTTCTTCTTCTTCTTCTTCTTCTTGGTGCTTTCAGTGAACTGGACGCAAAAACTCCTGTCAGTGCCAATGGGATTGTCGCAAGAGAATCGCCTTCCTAGATTACGCCCTGACGTTGTTCTGTAAAAAGAGGACTTTTGGATCACTGCTTCGTTCTGATCTGAGCGACGGCCGGGGCCTTCCGGGGCATGGCACACCACTACAGCGAACGACGTATCTTTCCTCACTGTCCAAAACCCAATTCCTGCCACCGCTTTATCTCCCACGTGCAGTCCCCCCCCCAACCCCGGGTGCCGCACGCAGAGTGGCAAAGCGGACGTTCCGACAAGGCGGCCTGCCCTCCATCACAGTGAGACCCAGAGGCCCAAGCGACGCAACGTTGCCCGCTGCCCACCCGGATCTCGCGTCCCTGGACCTGAGCCAGGCCTTCTCAAAGCGGCCTCGGCGGCCGTCTCCACGGAGTCCTCTTCTCGAGAGCTGCCAACCTCTCCCCCCCACCCCGCCGCTGCCAAAATCTCTCTCCTTCCTTCTGACTGCAGGGCAGGTGAAGCAATGAAGCTGGCAATGACAGGGAATGAAAGAGAGGCGAGGGGTTTGAGATAAATCCACTTCATTAATCTGTGCACGTCAAGTTCTCTCTCTGTCTCTCTCTGTCTCTCTGTCTCTCTCTCTGTGCTTTCTGGTTCTGGAGAGGTTGGGCGTTTGAGGCGGCTGCCGAGGGGGTCCGCTTCCTTTGGGAGGAATAAAGTGCTGAAGAGTAGGGTTGCCAACTCCAGGCGGTGGCTGGACATCTCCTGGGATTACGGCCGATCTCCAGGCGACAGAGAGCTGTTCCCCCGGAGAAAATGGTCATTTGGGAAGGCGGGTTCTGTGGCATTCTACCCCGCTGAAGTCCCTCCCCTTCCCAAAATCCATCTCCCGGAGGCTCCACCCCCAAAAAATCTCCAGGGAATTCCCTGCTGAGCGTTGCCAACCTCCAGGACTTTACAGCTGGAGAAGAGAGAAGAGTTTGGATTTATACCCCACCCCTCACCAGGAGTCTCAGAGTGGCTTACAATCTCCTTTCCCTTTCCGCTCCCCACAACAGACGCCCTGTGAGGTAGGTGGGGCTGAGAATAAGAAGAGGAGGAGGAGGAGGAGGAGGAGGAGGAGGTTGGATTTATACCCTGCCCTTCACTACCCAAAGGAGTCCAGGACTTTACAGCTGGAGAAGAGAGAAGAGTTTGGATTTATACCCCACCCCTCACCAGGAGTCTCAGAGTGGCTTACAATCTCCTTTCCCTTTCCGCTCCCCACAACAGACGCCCTGTGAGGTAGGTGGGGCTGAGAATAAGAAGAGGAGGAGGAGGAGGAGGAGATTGGATTTATACCCTGCCCTTCACTACCCAAAGGAGTCCAGGACTTTACAGCTGGAGAAGAGAGAAGAGTTTGGATTTATACCCCACCCCTCACCAGGAGTCTCAGAGTGGCTTACAATCTCCTTTCCCTTTCCGCTCCCCACAACAGACGCCCTGTGAGGTAGGTGGGGCTGAGAATAAGAAGAGGAGGAGGAGGAGGAGGAGATTGGATTTATACCCTGCCCTTCACTACCCAAAGGAGTCCAGGACTTTACAGCTGGAGAGGAGAGAAGAGTTTGGATTTATACCCCACCCCTCACCAGGAGTCTCAGAGTGGCTTACAATCTCCTTCCCTTCCTCACCCCACAACAGACACCCTGTGAGGAAGGTGGGGCTGAGAGTGTTGTGTATTGAAGTGTGAATCAAGCCTATACTTTACAATGTTAAGCTTCAGTCTGAATGTGGCTCTTCATCTGTCGCATTACCATTGGTTGGTTTCTGCAAAACCTCTGTAAATATCCAATCACTGTGTGAGAATGTATCAAAGAGGGAACGGTCCTGATTGGCCTTTATCCCTGCATGGTTATTGGTTCTTATCTTGTTATGGGTGTGGCTTTGACAGCCTGGGATAGTTTAAAAAGGGAGCTGTGCTCCACTTGTGTGTTTTGTGTTCCTGAGTTGGTGTTTGCTGTTACAAATAAAGCTGAAATCACTTTTTGCTGAAATCCTGTTGTTGAGTGGCATACTTAACAGAGAGAGCTCTGACTGAGAACTGCCCTTGAGAGAACTGCTCATGAGAGAACTTGTGACTGACCCAAGGTCACACCAGCAGCTGCATGCGGAGGAGTGGGGAATCAAACCCGATTCTCCCAGATTAGAGTCCGTGCTCCTAACTACTACCTCAAACTGGCTCTTCCGAGGACTGCTCTTGAGAGAACAGCTCTGGGAGAACTTGTGACTGACCCAAGGTCACACCAGCAGCTGCATGCGGAGGAGTGGGGAATCAAACCCGGTTCTCCCAGATTAGAGTCCGTGCTCCTAACTACTACCTCAAACTGGCTCTTCCGAGGACTGCTCTTGAGAGAACAGCTCTGGGAGAACTTGTGACTGACCCAAGGTCACACCAGCAGCCGCATGCGGAGGAGTGGGGAATCAAACCCAGTTCTCCCAGATTAGAGTCCGTGCTCCTAACCACTACCTCAAACTGGCTCATTCGAGGACTGTTCTTGAGAGAACAGCTCTGAGAGAACTTGTGACTGACCCAAGGTCACCCAGCTGGCTGCATGTGGAGGAGTGGGGAATCGAACCCGGTCCTCCCAGATTAGAGTCAAGGCTACTAACCACTACACCAAATTGAGGCCCCTCCCCTCCCCAAAGCCCACCATCTCCCTCCTCTCCCTCCAAATCTCCAGGAATTCCCCACCGGGAGTTGGCAACCATCACATGCATATGACATACATCTGAATGAACACTGACAACTCACCTTCTCCCCCCCCTTCCAGGGCTGGCTTTATTGCACATCTTGTGCCCTATTTGTTGACCTCCACATCTGGCGGAGTTCTCCCTTTTTCCACTCCGTTGACGCCATTGTCCCCCACACAGTGGGGCAGATCCGGGCTGAGGTTGCTGAGGAAACGCTAGAGTGGATGGGAACGCCAGAGATGACACGGACGGGTGAATTGGCTGGGGTGGGGGGGGTGGCTGGCGTCAGCTGAACTCTCTCTGACTGGAAACTCTCATTCCCTTTGGGCCCCTGGTTCTTGTCAGGTTCCGGAGGCCGAGGGGCCGACACTTTCGCCTCCGGACGCCCATGTCCCCCCGAGATGTCCGTGATAGACTCCCAGCATTCGCCCTTCGGACACCTGACCCGTGAGAGGCACATCGAGGCCGTTTGCAGGCTGCTGAGGAAGAAGCAGAGCGGCTCGGAGGCTGAGGAAATATCTCAGGGGAGCCAACTTGGACCGATTCGGCAGGCGTCCCAAGAAGCCCCCCGGCGAGGGCCGCACCCGGTAGATTTGCCAGCGCCTGCAGTTCCAGGGTGCACAGCTGCCATGTCGACGCATGGACGTGTTCCGAAGCAGAGCCCCTTCAAAGTGGGTGCCAGGAACCCCCGGCTTTGCCTCCGGTGTGGCCGGGCTGCAAGGGTGGACCGAGACCCCCACGCCAGCAGGATTCTGAGGAGAAGGAGGGTGGCTCGCACTCAGGACTGCAGATATTGGATGGTGTCAGGCAGCTGTGCATCACCTCCAAGGCCGAGCTCCAGGGTAAGTATGGTTGCCAGACTCCTGGTGGGGCCTGGAGAGCGCAGGGAATCACAGCTTCCCTCCAGAAGACAGAGATCAATTCCCAAGAGAAAACGGCTGCTTTGGAGGGTGGGCTCTATACCCTGCTGAGGGCCAATTTGGTGTAGTGGTTAGGACCAGTGGACTCTAATTAGGGAGAATCGGACTTGATTCCCTGCTCCTCCATATGCAGCTAGCTGGGTGACCTTGGGTCAGTCACAAGTTCTCTCAAAAGCAGTCCTCGAAAGAGCTCCCTCAGCCCCACCTACCTTGCTCACAGGGTGTCTGTTGTTGGGAGGGGAAGGGAAGGGGATTGTAAGCCACTCTGAGACTCCGAGTGAAGGGCGGGGTATAAAGAGAGCCAGTTTGGTGTAGTGGTTAAGTGTGTGGACTCTAATCTGGGAGAACCGGGTTTGATTCCCCACTCCTTCACTCGCACCTGGCTGGATGACCTTGGGTAAGCCACAGTTCTGTCAGAGCTGTTCTTGAAAAAGAGCAGTTTCTGTCAGAGCTCTCTCAGCCCCACCTACCTCACAGGGTGTCTGTTGTGGGGAGGGGAAGGGAAAGGAGTTTGTAAGCCACTCTGAGACTCCTTTGGGTAGTGAAGGGCAGGGTATAAATCCAATCTCTTCTCTTCTTCTACCTCACAGAGTGTCTGTTGTGGGGAGGGGAAGGGAAAGGAGTTTGTAAGCCACTCTGAGACTCCTTTGGGTAGTGAAGGGCAGGGTATAAATCCAATCTCTTCTCTTCTTCTACCTCACAGGGTGTCTGTTGTGGGGAGGGGAAGGGAAAGGAGTTTGTCATCCACTCTGAGACTCCTTTGGGTAGTGAAGGGCAGGGTATAAATCCAATCTCTTCTCTTCTTCTATCTCACAGGATGTTCGTTGTGGGGAGGGGAAGGGAAAGGAGATTGTGAGCCGCTCTGAGACTCCCTTGGGTAGTGAAGGGCAGGGTATAAATCTAATCTCTTCTTCTCCTTCTACCTCACAGGGTGTCTGTTTTGGGGAGGGGAAGGAAAAGGAGTCTGTAAGCTGCTCTGAGACTCCTTTGGGTAGTGAAGGGCAGGGTATAAATCCAATCTCTTCTCTTCTTCTGTCTCACAGGGTGTTCGTTGTGGGGAGGGGAAGGGAAAGGAGATTGTGAGCCGCTCTGAGACGCCTTTGGGCAGTGAAGGGCAGGGTATAAATCCAATCTCTTTTCTTCTTCTACCTCACAGGGTGTCTGTTGTGGGGAGGGGAAAGGGAAAGGAGTTTATAAGCCACTCTGAGACTCCTTTGGGTAGTGAAGGGCAGGGTATAAATCCAATCTCTTCTCTTCTTCTATCTCATAGGGTGTTCGTTGTGGGGAGGGGAAGGGAAAGGAGATTGTGAGCCGCTCTGAGACGCCTTTGGGCAGTGAAGGGCAGGGTATAAATCCAATCTCTTCTTCTCCTTCTACCTCACAGGGTGTCTGTTGTGGGGAGGGGAAAGGGAAAGGAGTTTATAAGCCACTCTGAGACTCCCTTGGGTAGTGAAGGGCAGGGTATAAATCCAATCTCTTCTTCTTCTACTACCTCACAGGGTGTCTGTTTTGGGGAGGGGAAGGAAAAGGTGTCTGTAAGCCGCTCTGAGACTCCTTTGGGTAGTGAAGGGCGGGGTATAAATCCAATCTCTTCTCTTCTTCTATCTCACAGGGTGTTCGTTGTGGGGAGGGGAAGGGAAAGGAGATTGTGAGCTGCTCTGAGACGCCTTTGGGCAGTGAAGGGCAGGGTATAAATCCAATCTCTTCTTCTCCTTCTACCTCACAGGGTGTCTGTTGTGGGGAGGGGAAGGGAAAGGAGTTTGTAAGCTGCTCTGAGACACCTTTGGGTAGTGAAGGGCGGGGTATAAATCCAATCTCTTCTCTTCTTCTTCTTCTAAATCCAACTCCTCCTCCTCCTCCTTCTTCAATATTAGTTTCAAAGGACTCACTCTGTATTCTGGTGTTTTTTTTGTGACCCTTAGCTTGACGAGCCCCATTGGCCGTAGGTCAGATCCATCATTGCCAGCCTCCAATGGGTAAGCCAGGCCCATGAACCAAATTCCCTTCCTTCCATGGGCCAGATTGTCTTTCTTGGCCTCAAAGCAGGCCCACCCTCATGAGCTGGCACCGAGCGGACATCGGGTTTTCTGACCGGGTCCCCTTTTTCTTACAGGAGTGTCTGGCAACTTGGCAAGAAGAGGCTACGTTGTCAGCATTGCAGCCAACGAAAGGGGCCCGCTGTTCGTGACCGAAGGTAAAAGGGCCACCATTGCCTCCACAGGCTACCTTTCAGATAGCAGAAAGAGGCTTCCCTTCTTTGCAGGGAATAGAGAGTCAGTAGAGTCAGTGTGGTGTAGAGAGGAGCTGTGGCACAGTGGAAGAGCCTGTTTGGCATGGAGAAGGTCCCAGGTTCAATCCCCGGCATTTCCAGCTAAAACGACCAGGCAGGAGGTGATGGGAGAGAGCGCAGCCTGAGACCCTGGAGAGCTGTAAAGAGGGGCTGTGGCTCAGTGGTAGATCATCTCCTTGGCACGCAGAAGGTCCCAGGTTCAGTCCCAGGTTCAGTCCCCGGCATCTCCAGTTAAAAGGACCAGGCAGGAGGGGATGGGATAGACCCTCGGCCTGAGACCCTGGAAAGCTGTAAAGAGGGGCCGTGGCTCAGTGGTAGATCATCTCCTTGGCACGCAGAAGGTCCCAGGTTCAGTCCCCGTCATCTCCAGTTAAAAGGACCAGGCAGGAGGTGATGGGAAAGACCTCCGCCTGAGACCCTGGAGAGCTGTAAAAAGAGGCCTCGGCTCAGTAGAAGAGCCTCTGCCTGGCATGCAGAAGGTCCCAGGTTCAGTCCCCGGCATCTCCAGTTAAAAGGACCAGGCTGGAGAGGATGGGAAAGGTCTCAGCCTGAGACCCTGGAGCGCCGCTGCCAGTCTGAGTAGACAATACTGACTTTGATGGATGGAGGGTCGAATCCCCGCTGAGCTGCTGGGTGACCTTGAGCCAGTCACTCTTTCCCAACCTCACCTGCTGCACAGGGTTGTTGTGGGTTTAAAATGGAGAAAAGCAGAACTGTGTATTCTGCCCTGAACTTCTTGGAAGAAAGGTGGGACTCAAATGTACTGGCCAGGGCTGCTTTTGCACTGGCTTCTCCCTCCGTTCTTTTAAGAAACCCACTTTGGAACAGAAATCCCCCTATGCGTTGCATGCCGCTTTCGCTTTCTCTGGTCATCGGGTTTTATGGTAGTCTCCACACTCCATGCCGCTTCCACTTTCTCTGGTCATCGGGTTTTATGGTAGCCTCCACACTCCATGCTGCTTTCGCTTTCTTTGATTATCGGGTTTTATGGTACCTTCTGCATAGATGTATGGCTGTTTTATGGCCATTCAGGGGTCACTTTGCAGTCAGTACAGCCTTGCCCCAGGGTATTTGAATGTAGTTTTGAGCTGCATCTTTCCCTCCCAGTTGAGAAAATGGGGAGCGAAGGCTAGATGCCGAATCTCCCCGGGGGTCAGGGGTCCCCAACCTTCTTGAGTTCGGAGATCAGCAGTTATCTGGGAGATCTCCAGGCCCCACCTGGAGGTTGGCAGCCCTAACCTCAGGGGATGACCCTAGGACCTTCTGCATGCTAAATAGGCACTCTACGGCCCCTCCCCAAAGAGGTGTTAAGCAAAAAAGGATCTGATTGGAGGAGCTGGTCCAATCCCGATCACCGGCACACGTTCAAGGGGAGAACAGGGTTTCGGCAAGGTAGGAGCTGCCGAGTAGCGCCCCCTCTTGGGCAGGAGGGGAAGATGCTCTGTGCCTGCCCGGTGTCCACGGGATCACGTCTCCTCCTTTGCAGGGTCCAGCCAGTGCTGCTTCCACCTGTGCGGCCCCGCCCGCTCCTGCCACCTGTACCTCCAGGACCGCCAAGGCCGAGTTGTCCTGTGGTTCTGCAGACCCTTCCGGATGGGCCTCGGCTGCTTCGGTTGCTTCTGCCCGATGGAGATGAGAGCTTTCACCGGCGAGAACCAGCTGGTTGGCGTCGTGCGCCAGAGGTGGGGGGGGGGGCTCTGTTGGTGTGCATATTAAGCATGTGCCTGTGTATGGGGGTGGAGGGATTTGAGAAGAAGAAGAGGAGGAGGAGACTGGATTTATACCCTAATCCTTTGCTACTAATAAGAACGTAAGAGAAGCCAATGTTGGATCAGGCCAACGGCCCATCCAGTCCAACACTCTGTCACACATTGGCCAGAAATACCAGGTGCCATCAGGAGGAGTTCTAACAGGCATCTGGCTTGCCTCCATTGGAAACAGGATGCCTGGGGAGGACAAGGTTTGGGGAGGACAAGGTTTCGGGGGGGTGTATATCAGCAATTCTGGCCACTACACCTCAGAAAGGGTATTATAGCATTGGGAAAAGTACCAGAAGAGGGCAACTAGGATGATAAAAGGGTTGGAACTCTTTCCCTATGAAGAAAGGTTAAGGCACTTGGGGCTCTTTAGCTTGGAGAAATGCCAGCTGAGGGGTGACATGATCGAGGTTTATAAGATTATGCATGGGATAGAGCAGGTCGAGAAAGAGGTACTTTTCTCCCTTTCTCACAAGACAAGGACTCATGGGAACTCAGTGAAGTTGGTGAGCGGTCTTGTTAGAATGGATAAAAGGAAGTTCTTCTTCACCCAAAGAGTGATTAACACTTGGAATTCACTGCCACAGGAGGTGGTGGCAGCTACAAGCATGGACGGGCTTCAGGAGGGAATTGGATGAACATATGGAGCAGAGGTCCATCGGTGGCTATTAGCCACAAGGTATAGATAGGGACTCTGGGGCAAGTGATGCTCTGTCTTCTTGGTGCTCAGGGTGGGGGGGGCGACAGTGGGAGGGCTTCTGGTGTCCCGGCCCCACTGCTGGACCGCCTGATAGCACCTGGTATTTTTGGCCACACAGAGTGTTGGACTGGATGGGCCACTGGCCTGATCCAGCACTGGCTTCTCTTATGTTCTTATGTCCGCCCTCCAAAGCAGCCATTTCTCCAGGGGAACTGATCTCTGTCATCAGGAGATCAGTTGGAATTCTGGGAGATCTCCAGGCCCCACCTGGAGGCTGTGGCAACCCTATCGCACAGCTACCAATCTCCGCCTCTCCTCCTTGTGACGCATGCAGGTGTCGTGTCCTCTCCCACCTCCTAGAAGTGCGCGACGCTCATGGGACGCCCATCATGAAGATCCGTGGCTTTGGAGCGACCTGCCGTTGCTTCACCAAGCAGGAGTTCCAGGTGAGAAAAGAGCGACCGAAACAGAGGCAAAGGCAGCCATCCCGGAAGAGGGCACCTCATGACTTATTTATTTATGGTATACCACAGATTCTAGGTGAAAGACTTCCCCAAATCTCCCCACCCCCTCCACAGGCACCGCCCCCAAATCTCCTGTCCTGAGAGGCCTAAACCACCAGCACCACTAGAGAGTCATTTCTAGCTTAGCACACGCAGGTAAAGAAATGGAAGGCGGGGAGAGCCTCGTCTTTCGTGAGCTCACGAAGGGATGTGCCTGCCCCTCTCTCTTCTTCCTCCAGGTTCTCTCCCCCGCAGGTCGCACCGTGGCCAGCATTTGGAAGAAGTGGCCAGGCTTCCGAGAGGAGCGCAACATGGACCACGAGTTCTTCGGGGTGGATATGGGTAGGACGAGCTTCGCCTTCCTCCTTTCCCCTTATAGCCCCGCAACAAAAAAGGCCAAGAGACTCGCTCTGTTGAAATGAATGCTGGGAACGGGCACCTCGTTGCAACCGGGAGTTATAAGGCTATAGGGATCTAGCTGTTCCCATTTGTTTTTCAAAAACCTTTGGTGGCAGGGGATAAATGGCAGCCACAACCCTTCCCCTCCCCACAACGGACCTTGGGTCGGTCACAAGTTCTCTCAGAGCTGTTCTCTCAAGGGCAGTTATCGGGAGAGCTCTCTCAGCCCCACCTACCTCACAGGGTGTCTGTTGTGGGGAGGGGAAGGGAAAGGAGAATGTAAGCCGCTCTGAGACTCCTTTGGGTAGTGAAGGGCGGGGTATGAATCCAATCTCCTCCTCCTCTTCCTCCTCCTCCTCTTCTTCTTCCTCCTCCTTCTCCTCTTCCTCTTCTTCTCCTCCTCCTCCTCTTCCTCCTCTTCTTATTATTCTTCCTCCTCCTCCTCCTCCTCCTCCTCCTCTTCTTCTCCTCCTCCTCCTCTTCTTCTCCTCCTCCTCCTCCTCTTCTTCTTCTTCTCCTCCTCTTCTCCTTCTCCTTCTCCAGTGCAAGACAAATATGATTAAATTAAATATAACAAGGCATGTTTTACATACCACAGGACACAGATGTATTTAAACTTTATTGGCTCATACACCAGAAACTCCAATAAAATTGAATGAATGAATGAATGAATGAATGAATGAATGAATGAATGAATAAATAAATAAATAAATACGGAATGCAATCTCCCAGTTTTAATAGCCCCTCAGGAGTTTGAGGATTCACTGGAGCCTGGTGGATGAACTAATGCCAGCCCCGCCGATGTTCTTCTTTTACACGTAAGCCAGCTGATAACAAGCCGCGTTTCGCCAAAGGCTTCTTCACAAAGGTGGAACTCTCAGCCTTCTGCTCCAATGGGAAAAATTCACCAACATATCATAAGAACATACGAGAAGCCAATGTTGGATCAGGCCAATGGCCCATCCAGTCCAACATTCTGTCACATAGTGGCCAGAAATACCAGGTGCCATCAGGAAGTCTAGCAGTGGGGCCAGGACACCAGAAGCCCCCCACTGCGGCCCCCCAGCACCAAGAATAGAGTGCATCACCTGCCCCAGACTGAGAGTTCCTATCTCTACCTTGTGGCTAATAGCCACTGATGGACTTCTGCTCCATATGTTTATCTAATTCCCTCTTGAAACTGTCCATGCTTGTAGCCGCCACCCCCTCCTGTGGCAGTGAATTCCATGGGTTAATCACTCTTTGGGTGAAG
This sequence comes from Gekko gecko, assembly GCA_029375565.1. Taxonomy (NCBI): domain Eukaryota; kingdom Metazoa; phylum Chordata; class Lepidosauria; order Squamata; family Gekkonidae; genus Gekko; species Gekko gecko. The sequence goes on along the minus strand of JAPDNY010000008.1, from coordinate 144,579,993 downwards.
AAGGACTTCCTTTTATCTGTTCTAATCCGACTGCTTATCGTTTCCTTTCGCAAAATTGCTGCCAATCCCAGATATAGCACGCCTTTGTTACATTTAATTTCATTATGTTTGTACTACACTGGACTCTGTCCTCTTTATTGGGTCCTGATTACAATCTTGATACAATTGTTTAAGACTTGTGGCCGTTCATTGTTTAGCACAGATCATTTCCTTGGTTTCGCATCCTCCTCCTTCTTCTTTTGCTCCTTGGTTTTGTTTTTAATCTCCAAGTGGGGACTGGAGATTTCCGGGAATCACAGCTGATCGCCGGACTACAGAGACCAGTTCCCCTGGAGAAAAATGGCTACTTTGGAATGTGGACTCTATGGTATTATAGCAAACAGAGGTCTCTCCTCATCCCAAACTGCTTCCTCTGCAGGCTCCATCCCCCAAATCTCCTGAAATTTCCCAACCCAGTGTTGGCAACCCTCGGGTGAATAGCAGCATGTCCTGTCTCTGGTATCCGTCATAGCACAAACATGGGGGTGTGGGAGAGACATCTGCCTTCCCACCTAACAGCACCGTCCTAGCTTCCCCCAGCAAGGGGCTTTCAAGGGCAAGTGAAAAGCAGAGGTGGTTGGCCTTTGCCTTCCTCTGCAGAGCCTTCCTTGGTGGTCTCCCTCCCAAGTACCGAACCTGCTTAGCTTCCAACTTATGGCAACCCTAGCAATGGGCTTTCAAGGGCAAGTGAGAAGCAGAGGAGGTTGGCCATGGCTTTCCTCTGCAGAGCCTTCCTTGGTGGTCTCCCATCTAAGTACTGACCCTGCTTAGCTTCCCCCAGCAAGGGGCTTTCAAGGGCACATGAGAAGCAGAGGTGATTGGCCATTGCCTTTCTCTGCAGAGCCTTCCTTGGTGGTCTCCCATCTAAGTACTGACCCTGCTTAGCTTCCCCCAGCAAGGGGCTTTCAAGGGCACATGAGAAGCAGAGGTGATTGGCCATTGCCTTTCTCTGCAGAGCCTTCCTTGGTGGTCTCCCATCCAAGTACTGACCCTGCTTAGCTTCCCCAGCAAGGGGCTTTCAAGGGCACATGAGAAGCAGAGGTGATTGGCCATTGCCTTTCTCTGCAGAGCCTTCCTTGGTGGTCTCCCATCTAAGTACTGACCCTGCTTAGCTTCCCCCAGCAAGGGGCTTTCAAGGGCACATGAGAAGCAGAGGTGATTGGCCATTGCCTTTCTCTGCAGAGCCTTCCTTGGTGGTCTCCCATCCAAGTACTGACCCTGCTTAGCTTCCCCAGCAAGGGGCTTTCAAGGGCACATGAGAAGCAGAGGTGATTGGCCATTGCCTTTCTCTGCAGAGCCTTCCTTGGTGGTCTCCCATCCAAGTACTAACCATGCTTAGCTTCCCCCAGCAAGGGGCTTTCAAGGGCACATGAGAAGCAGAGGTGATTGGCCATTGCCTTTCTCTGCAGAGCCTTCCTTGGTGGTCTCCCATCCAAGTACTAACCATGCTTAGCTTCCCCCAGCAAGGGGCTTTCAAGGGCACATGAGAAGCAGAGGTGATTGGCCATTGCCTTTCTCTGCAGAGCCTTCCTTGGTGGTCTCCCATCCAAGTACTGACCCTGCTTAGCTTCCCCCAGCAAGGGGCTTTCAAGGGCACATGAGAAGCAGAGGTGATTGGCCATTGCCTTTCTCTGCAGAGCCTTCCTTGGTGGTCTCCCATCCAAGTACTGACCCTGCTTAGCTTCCCCCAGCAAGGGGCTTTCAAGGGCACATGAGAAGCAGAGGTGATTGGCCATTGCCTTTCTCTGCAGAGCCTTCCTTGGTGGTCTCCCATCTAAGTACTGACCCTGCTTAGCTTCCCCCAGCAAGGGGCTTTCAAGGGCACATGAGAAGCAGAGGTGATTGGCCATTGCCTTTCTCTGCAGAGCCTTCCTTGGTGGTCTCCCATCCAAGTACTGACCCTGCTTAGCTTCCCCCAGCAAGGGGCTTTCAAGGGCACATGAGAAGCAGAGGTGATTGGCCATTGCCTTTCTCTGCAGAGCCTTCCTTGGTGGTCTCCCATCCAAGTACTAACCATGCTTAGCTTCCCCCAGCAAGGGGCTTTCAAGGGCACATGAGAAGCAGAGGTGATTGGCCATTGCCTTTCTCTGCAGAGCCTTCCTTGGTGGTCTCCCATCCAAGTACTAACCATGCTTAGCTTCCCCCAGCAAGGGGCTTTCAAGGGCACATGAGAAGCAGAGGTGATTGGCCATTGCCTTTCTCTGCAGAGCCTTCCTTGGTGGTCTCCCATCCAAGTACTGACCCTGCTTAGCTTCCCCAGCAAGGGGCTTTCAAGGGCACATGAGAAGCAGAGGTGATTGGCCATTGCCTTTCTCTGCAGAGCCTTCCTTGGTGGTCTCCCATCCAAGTACTGACCCTGCTTAGCTTCCCCAGCAAGGGGCTTTCAAGGGCACATGAGAAGCAGAGGTGATTGGCCATTGCCTTTCTCTGCAGAGCCTTCCTTGGTGGTCTCCCATCCAAGTACTAACCATGCTTAGCTTCCCCCAGCAAGGGGCTTTCAAGGGCACATGAGAAGCAGAGGTGATTGGCCATTGCCTTTCTCTGCAGAGCCTTCCTTGGTGGTCTCCCATCCAAGTACTGACCCTGCTTAGCTTCCCCCAGCAAGGGGCTTTCAAGGGCACATGAGAAGCAGAGGTGATTGGCCATTGCCTTTCTCTGCAGAGCCTTCCTTGGTGGTCTCCCATCTAAGTACTGACCCTGCTTAGCTTCCCCCAGCAAGGGGCTTTCAAGGGCACATGAGAAGCAGAGGTGATTGGCCATTGCCTTTCTCTGCAGAGCCTTCCTTGGTGGTCTCCCATCCAAGTACTAACCATGCTTAGCTTCCCCCAGCAAGGGGCTTTCAAGGGCACATGAGAAGCAGAGGTGATTGGCCATTGCCTTTCTCTGCAGAGCCTTCCTTGGTGGTCTCCCATCCAAGTACTGACCCTGCTTAGCTTCCCCCAGCAAGGGGCTTTCAAGGGCACATGAGAAGCAGAGGTGATTGGCCATTGCCTTTCTCTGCAGAGCCTTCCTTGGTGGTCTCCCATCCAAGTACTGACCCTGCTTAGCTTCCCCCAGCAAGGGGCTTTCAAGGGCACATGAGAAGCAGAGGTGATTGGCCATTGCCTTTCTCTGCAGAGCCTTCCTTGGTAGTCTCCCATCCAAGTACTAACCATGCTTAGCTTCCCCCAGCAAGGGGCTTTCAAGGGCACATGAGAAGCAGAGGTGATTGGCCATTGCCTTTCTCTGCAGAGCCTTCCTTGGTTGTCTCCCATCCAAGTACTGACCCTGCTTAGCTTCCCCCAGCAAGGGGCTTTCAAGGGCACATGAGAAGCAGAGGTGATTGGCCATTGCCTTTCTCTGCAGAGCCTTCCTTGGTGGTCTCCCATCTAAGTACTGACCCTGCTTAGCTTCCCCCAGCAAGGGGCTTTCAAGGGCACATGAGAAGCAGAGGTGATTGGCCATTGCCTTTCTCTGCAGAGCCTTCCTTGGTGGTCTCCCATCCAAGTACTGACCCTGCTTAGCTTCCCCAGCAAGGGGCTTTCAAGGGCACATGAGAAGCAGAGGTGATTGGCCATTGCCTTTCTCTGCAGAGCCTTCCTTGGTGGTCTCCCATCCAAGTACTGACCCTGCTTAGCTTCCCCCAGCAAGGGGCTTTCAAGGGCACATGAGAAGCAGAGGTGATTGGCCATTGCCTTTCTCTGCAGAGCCTTCCTTGGTGGCCTCTCTTCCAAGTACTGTCCCTGATTTAGCTTCCCCCAGCAAGGGGCTTTCAAGGGCACGTGAGAAGCAGAGGTGATTGGCCATTGCCTTTCTCTGCAGAGCCTTCCTTGGTGGTCTCCCATCCAAGTACTGTCCCTGATTTAGCTTCCCCCAGCAAGGGGCTTTCAAGGCACGTGAGAAGCAGAGGTGGTTTTCCCATTACCTCCCTCTGCAGAGCCTTCCTTAGTGGTCTCCCAAGTACTGACCCTGCTTAGCTTCCAATTTATGGAGACCCCAGCAAGGGGCTTTCAAGGGCAAGTGAGAAGCAGCGGTGGTTTGCCTTTGCCTTCCTCTGCAGAGCCTTCCTTGGTGTTCTCCCATCCAAGTACTGACCCTGCTTAGCTTCCCCCAGCAAGGAGCTCTCAAGGCAAGGGAGAAGCAGCAGTGGTTTGCCTTTGCCTTCCTCTGCAGAGTCTCCCTTGATGGTCTCCCTTCCAAGTACCAACCCATCTTATCTTGTCTTGTCTTGTCGTATTGTATCTTACTTATTTAATTCAATTTATATCCCACCCTCCCCTCCAAGGCAAGGCAGGCTCAGGGCGGCTTACATTAAGAGTTAAAATACATTAAAACACAAATTATCTTCTGAGATCTGACGAGACCGGGCTATGTATCATCCCACATCCCCACGATGCTTCAGGGAAGCTAACATCGCACTGGGAATACCCTAGATCTGGCCTGAGTCCAGTTCCGATGTGTGTTTTCTGCCTGATGATCTGTTGTGATTTATTTGTCAGCCGCAGGAGACCTGAGCAACGAGGGAAAAGCCTGCCTTCTGGCTGCCGCGTTCCTGCTGGTGAGTCAGCAACCTGTGGGGTCTTGGCTGAGAAACCCCTCTGGCCACATGACTCGTTGGGACCCTTTTAGACCCGTGCTGTCTCATGGCCCAACAGCCGGAGTATACCGGCTGGTAACAGTGTGACCAGCAGCACAACAGAGGGGTGCTCCTTTTCTCATACACAACCCACCGGGCAAAGTTTGTACCCACACGGACCCCAGGATTGGATAAACAAAGAAAATGTAGGGACTGCCTTGATGCAGGGGTCATTTCAAGGGGGAATGAGCCGGAGCAGCGTTCCGGGAGTTATAAGTCCAGGCGTTGGGTTGGCTGGGGAAGGGAAGGGCGGGCGGGAAGACATGCCCTCTTTTCCCCCTGAGCCTTTCCACTTTTGCGGAGAAACTCAGGGAAGCATCTGGGCGGCTGCGGGACACCTGGAGAAGTTCAGGTAGAAGAAGAAGAGATGAAGAGATTGGATTTATACCCTGCCCTTCACTGCCCAAAGGTGTCTCAGAGCGGCTGACAAACTCCTTTCCCTTCCCCTCCCCACAACAGACACTCTCTGTGAGGTAGAAGAAGAGAAGAGATTGGATTTATACCCTGCCCTTCACTACCCAAAGATGTCTCAGAGTGGCTTACAAACTCCTTTCCCTTCCCCTCCCCACAACAGACACCCTGTGAGGTAGAAGAAGAAGAAGAAGAGATTGGATTTATACCCTGCCCTTCACTACCCAAAGATGTCTCAGAGCGGCTTACAAACTCCTTTCCCTTCCCCTCCCCACAACAGACACCCTGTGAGGTAGAAGAAGAAGAAGAAGAGATTGGATTTATACCCTGCCCTTCACTACCCAAAGATGTCTCAGAGCGGCTTACAAACTCCTTTCCCTTCCCCTCCCCACAACAGACACCCTGTGAGGTAGAAGAAGAAGAAGAAGAAGAGATTGGATTTATACCCTGCCCTTCACTACCCAAAGGTGTCTCAGAGCGGCTTACAAACTCCTTTCCCTTCCCCTCCCCACAACAGACACCCTGTGAGACAGGTGGGGCTGAGAGAGCTCTGACAGAAACCGCTCTTTTTCAAGAACAGCTCTTATCAGAACTATGGCTTGCCCAAGGTCATCCAGCAGGTGCAAGTGGAGGAGTGGGGAATCAAACCTGGTTCTCACAGATTAGAGTCCGCGAACTTAACCACTACACCAAAGTGGCTTTCATGCCTGCCCTTTGTCAGGGGACGTGGCATATGCAAATGAGTTATGCAAATGACCCCTCCTGCACCTCTTTTTCTACGCAATGACCCCTGCCTTGATGGATTACACCAAGCATCCTGTTTCCAATGGAGGCAAGCCAGATGCCTGTTAGAACTCCAAAAGCAAGGCTTGGGGGCAACAGACGTTCCTTGGCCATTTATCCCAAGTATCTGCCCTTAGGTGGTATAGTGCCCACAAACTTGAAGAAGAAGAAGAAGAGATTGGATTTATACCCTGCCCTCACTACCCGGAGGAGTCTCAGGGCGGCTTACAAACTCCTTTCCCTTCCCCTCCCCACAACAGACACCCTGTGAGCAATGCTCCCTCTAAGCTGTGGAGTCTTGTGAGCAGAAATTCTACTTTGTGAGCTACTGGCATTAAAGTTGTGAGCGAGCCATTTGGCTACTGCAAACATTATTTTGCTCTGGAGCTGTCCTTCCTGAGCTAAGACAAAAATGAGTGAGCTGGAGGCTAAAAAACTGTGAGCTAGCTCGAACTAACTCAGGTTAGAGGGAATACTGCCTATGCGGTAGGTAGGGCTGAGAGAGCTCTTTCGAGGACTGTTCGTGAGAGAACAACTCTGAGAATACTTGTGACTGACCCAAAGGCACACCAGCAGCTGCATGTGGAGGAGTGGGGAATCAAACCTGGGTCTCCCAGATTAGAGTCCATGCTCCTCACCAGTACACCAAAGTGGCGTAGAGGTTTTGCATGGAGGTTTCGCTCTTGTGGCTAGGAGCAGCTGACAGACCAATCTGCCATGAATTTGGTCTTTTAAAGAGCCATTCGAGCTTGTGGCTATCCTGACTGGTCCTTGGGGTAGAAATCCCGCCAGAGTGATCTGTGACCAAGTACCTTCTTTGGTCTGCCTTCACTCTCAACTTGAGAGACCAGAAAGTTGAGCAGCCAAGCCATAGTGGGAGGCCTTCTAGTTGCGCTGCCGATCTGAGAAACGGCAGGAGGAAGAAACCAACGGCAATGTCAGCTGCGTCGCTACGTCACTTCTAGAAAAAACACAAAAGTGACACGGGGTAGCTCTAGGAATCACCGGAAACTCTATGGTAAAGCATAAGACAGAGAGAAGAGAGAAGAAGAGATTGGATTTATACCCCCCTTCTCTCTGCCGTAAGGCATCCCGGAGCGGCTTACAATCTCCTTCCCCTTCCTCTCCCCACAACAGACGCCCTGTGAGGTAGGTGGGGCTGAGAGAGCTCTGACTGAGAACTGCCCTTGAGAGAACAGCTCTGAGAGAACTTGTGACTGACCCAAAGGTCACACCAGCAGCTGCATGTGGAGGAGTGGGGACTAAAACGTGGTTCTCCCAGATTAGTGTCCGCGCTCCTAACCAGGAAAGGAAAGGAGCTCGTAAGCCGCTCTAAGACTCCCAAGTGAAGGGCGGGGTATAAATCCAATCTCTTCTCTTCTCTCTTCTACCTGCCTTTTCTGGTATGTTCATACATTTTTGTCAAGTTTCAACAGGCCTTGGCCCTAATCATCTTCATTCAGTACCGAGATCGCAGAGCTGGAGAACAGCAAAGGAGAAAGAAAGAATAAATAGAAAAGCACCGAACTGGAGGGGAGGGGACAAAGAAGAGGGCAACGGAAAGACTCCAGGGTTCAGAGAGCAAAATTTGAATCCGGTAGCTGTGGTGGCTCAGAGGTTAAGATGCTGAGCTGCAGACCGGAAGGTCGGTGGTTCAGCAGTTCGAGACCCGAGTGCCGCGGGACGGAGTGAGCTCCCGTCTCTGGTTCCAGCTCCTGCCAACCCAGCAGTTCGAAAGCAAGAAATTGCAAGTAGATAAATTGGTACCCCTTCGGTGGGAAGGTCACAGTGTTTAGTCATGCTGGCCACATGACCGTGGAAATGTCTTCGGACAGCGCTGGCTCTTCGGCTTGGAAACGGAGATGAGCACCGAACCCCTAGAGTCGGATCCGACTGGCTTTCGAGAAGGGAAACTTTTACCTTTCCTAGCACCTTCAAGACCAGCAAGATTACCAGGACAGAAGGTTTCGAGAGTCAACGCTCCCTTCGTCAGATACAAGCAGGAATGGAGATCCCAGAGCCCTTCCATCCCAGTCAGAAGGTGGGGGCAGGGGTTGATGTGAAAAAGGGGGTCAGGATGCAAAGGCTCAATGCAAAATGTAACCAGCTTTCACACTGTACCTTTGGCATCCTGACTCCCCTCTTTGCATTCACCCCTCCCACCTTCGGACTGGGATAGAAGGACTCCGGGGTCTCCATTCCCACTTGTATCTGATGAAGTGACTCTTGACAGCTTATACCTGGAAAATCTTGTTTGTCTCTAAGGTGCTGCTGGACTGGAATCTAACCCTGTTCAGAGTGTTCACAGAATACAGCTTATTTCAGAGCCGTTCTCTCAGGAGCAGTCCTGGAAAGAGCTCTCTCAGCCCCCGAGTTTTGAAACCGTTGCTTTGGCAAAGAGCTGCCAGCTAGGGTCACCAGCTCTGGTGGATTAGGGGGTGGAGCTTGGGGCGTGGGGTTGCCAGATGCCCTCCCTGAGAGCCACTTTGGCGTCGTGGTTTGGTAATCTGGGAGAACCGGGTTTGATCCCCCACTCCTCCACATGCAGCTGCTGGTGTGACCTTGGGCCAGTCACAAGTTCTCTCAGAGCTGTTCTCTCAAGGGCAGTCCTGGAAAGAGCTCTCTCAGCCCCACCTACCTCACAGGGTTTTTGTTGTGGGGAGGGGAAGGGAAAGGAGATTGTAAGCCGCCCTGAGACTCCTCCAGGTAGTGAAGGATGGGGTATAAATCCAATCTCCTCCTCCTCCTCCTGCGTGTGTTTCCAGCTCTGTGATGTCATTTTAAAGATGGCATGATCCGAACTCTAGACTGTCTTCCCTATGGGACTGTGCAAGGAATTGACATAATGGCTTTGCGACCGTTGGCTGCTTTCATTTGCAGTCCTTTCCCAAATCGTTCCTATACGAGAAGGACAAAGGCCTCATGTGAACCACCCCTGGCACCATCGACAGATGTTTCTGCCGACAATGGTGCCGTAGTGCCCTCTTCTGGCTGCTACCTGCAAATGCAGGCCACAATTACAGCTGTGTTGTGTGTCTTCAAAATTAGCATCTCCTCCACCACTTTGGTGGGAAGGTAACAGCATTCCGTGCACCTTGGTGTTTAGTCATGCTGGCCACATGACCACAGAAACGTCTTCGGACAGCTCTGGCTCTTCGGCTTTGAAACGGAGATGGGCACCGCAACCCTAGAGTCGGATTCTACCGGCTTTCAAGCAAGGGAACCTTGACCTTGACCTTTTACCACCATTTCACGGGTGTAGATTGATCAAGATCAAGACGGGTAGTCCTGTTAGTCTGTCTATAGCAGTAGAAAAAGAGCAAGAGTCCAGGAGCCCCTTAAAGACTAATAAATTATGTGGCAGGGGAGGTGCTTTCCTGAGTCACTGCTCACTTCCTCAGATACAGCTGGAATGGAAGTCCATCCGTCCTATTTATTGGAAAGCGGAGTGCCAAACGACATTAGCCAAACGACATTAGCAGGCAGATGACAATAGTGGGTGAATGACAGTAGCAGGCATGATGGGGTTGAGATGAGATATGCAGAGGGGTGATAGGCATGGAGAAATCAGCATTGGGAATGAGACAGGAAACCTAGGTCTAGATTAAGTCCAAGCGGATGCATCGTCTTGAGCATTATCAGGTGTAGACTGGGACGCTTTTCTGGGCGGGTAACACTTTGATGTTTCAGGCCAGGAACTACAGGCTGAGTGGTTTCCTTACCCCCAGTGGGTTCTGTATTCTGCATTTATTTAGCCAGTGTGGTATAGGAGTTACAATGGTGGATTAGGATATGGGAGAGTCAAACACAGAGAAGACAGTGTCGAGAAATGAGGGATGGAGGAAGCTGTATATACGAAGCTGTCTTCTGCTGCATCAGACCCTTGTTCCATCGAGGTCAGTATTGTCTACTCGGGCTGGCAGCAGCTCTCCAGGGTCTCAGGCAGAGGTCTTCCATGTCACCTACCATCTGAGCCTATTAGCTGGAGGTGAACCAGGGATCGAACCTGGGACCTTCCGCATGCCAAGCAGAGGCTCTGCCACTGAACCACAGCCCCTCTTGAGAGCCAGATTGGTGTAGTGGTTAAGTGCGCGGACTCTAATCTGAGAGAACCGGGTTTGATTCCCCACTCCTCCACTTGCACCTGCTGATGTGATCTTGGGTCAGTCACAAGCTCTGGCACAGCTGTTCCTGAAAGAGCAGTTTGTGTTAGAGTTCTCTCAGACCCACCTACCTCACAGGGTAGGGAGGAGAAGGGAAAGGAGTTTGTAAGCTGCTCTGAGACTCCAAGTGAAGGGCGGGGTATAAATCCAATCTCCTCCTCCTCTTCTTCTTCTTCTTCTTCTCCTCCTCCTCCTCCTCCTCCTCCTCCTCCTCCAAACACAAATGAAGCTGCCTTATACTGAATCAGACCTTGGGTCTATCAAGGATGGAGCAGATCTATTCTCTCTTGCTCCGGATTGCAAGACTAGATCTAATGGGTGGAAAATACGAGGGAGTCGATACCGGCTAGATATCAGGAGAATCTTCTTAACTGTCAGAGTGGTTGAGCAGTGGAACAGTCTGCCTCGGGAGGTGGTGGATGCTAATTATGCTAACGAGTCCCTGCTGGGCGGGGCCAACTCAGGAGCCAGCCGGAACTCCGTTCCTGTGCGTTCCTGCCCCAAAATAGCCCTGCATTCACACAAATTCAATATGGTCCACACAGGACTCCTTAGATAAATCCCAGCTTCCAAAAACTTCAAATACGATCCGATGCATTAGAACACAGCCAAGCTCTTTTCCTGCATTTCAAATCCACTAGAAGTTTTGTGGACTGCTCGGCATCAGTCAATAGGAGGTTTCGTGAACTTGGCAGGTTCTTCTGGAAAGCGGCTCAAAGAAAGGAAAACTGAAACGAAGAGAACCTAGGCCAGACTGTTGCTCGGGAGCCGCATGTCGCTCTTTCACACATCATGTGCGGCTCCCGGCAGGGCGGCTGGGTGGAAGCTAAATATCATTAGCAAGCAAATTATCATTGGACAAATAAATACCATTATCAATATCTGCTTTCACCGCTTTCGTTATTATTTTTGGCAGTCTCGATGTTAATAAAAAGAAAATTTGCCTGTTTCCCAGTAAAAACGTAACATTTGTTCATGTCTTCTGGCTCCCAAACATCTAACATTTATTCTGTGTTGCTCTTACATTAAGCAAGTTTGGCTACCCCTGACCTAGGCATTCGTCGCCACTGACTGCTGTAAAGAAGACTTTGGCTGCCTGTAGAGGAAAAGAGCTCGGCTGTGTTCTAATGCATCGGATTGTATTTGAAGTTTTCGGAAGTTGGAATTTATCTAAGGAGTCCTATGTCGGCCTTATTAAGAACATAAGAACATAAGAGAAGCCAATGTTGAATCAGGCCAATGGCCCATCTAGTCCAACACTCTGTCACACAGCGGCCAAAATATACCAGGAGCCATCAGGAGGTCCAGCAGTGGGGCCAGGACACTAGAAGCCCTCCCACTGCTGCCCCCTCCAGCACCAAGAATAGAGTGCATCACCTGCCCCAGACTGAGAGTTCCCATCTATACCCTGTGGCTAATAGCCACTGATGGACTTCTGCTCCATATGTTTATCTAATTCCCTCTTGAAACTCTCCATGCTTGTAGCTGCCACCACCTCCTGTGGCAGTGAATTCCATATGTTAATCACTCTTTGGGTGAAGAAGGATTTCCTTTTATCTGTTCTAACCCGACTGCTCAGCAATTTCATGGAGTGCCCACGAGTTCTTGTATTGTGAGAAAGGGAGAAAAGTACTTCTTTCTCAACCTGCTCAATCCCATTCATAATCTTATAAACCTCGATCATGTCACCCCTCAGCCGTCGTTTCTCCAAGCTGAAGAGCCCCAAGCGTTTTAACCTTTCTTCATAGGGAAGGTGTTCCAACCCTTTTATCATCCTAGTTGCCCTTCTCTGCACTTTTTCCAATGCTATAATATCCTTTTTGAGATGTATGAATGTATTAGACGTTAACCGAGATGTTAGCTGTTTATACTACAAATTTTCAGTAAGACTATCTTGAGGACTTTACAGATCCATTTGTGTTTCTTTACACAGCGCTACAGCCACCGTGTTGGGTTTTCGTACTAAAACTGGCTTTCACTGTGTTGCCATTATATTTATATTGCCTGGAGGCTGGTGACCGTAAACCCTGGTGGTGCATGGATGCTGAGAGCCAGTTTGGTGTAGTGGTTAAGTGTGCGGACTCTAATCTGGGAGAACCGGGTTTGATTCCCGACTCCTCCACTTGCACCTGGCTGGATGAATTTGGGCAAGCTGTAGTTCTGACAAGAGCTGTTCTTGAAAAAGAGCAGTTTCTGTCAAAAGCTCTCTCAGCCCCATCTATCTCACAGGGTGTCTGTTGTGGGGAGGGGAAGGGACACACCTTTGGGTAGTGAAGGGCGGGGTATAAATCCAATCTCCTCCTCCTCCTCCTCTTCTTCTTCTCTCAGAGCTGTTCTCTCAGGAGCAGTCCTCGAGAGAGCTCTCTCAGCCCCACCTACCTCACAGGGTGTCTGTTGTGGGGAGGGGAAGGGAAGGGAGTTTGTAAGCCACTCTGAGACACCTTTGGGTAGTGAAGGGCAGGGTATAAATCCAATCTCTTCTTTCCTTCTTCTACTTCTGGTCTCATGGGAAGTGACATCAGTGCATTGCTAGTGATGTCCTTATGTTGTCGGTAGGAGCTCAATATTTATTTATTTATTTCATTCGATTTCTTGACCGCCCTTCGCCGCTTACATGGGGTAATTCAAGAAGGTAATTCAATACGTTATAAAACCAATTAAAACCACCACCGCCACCATCACCATTGACCTTTATCGGCATAGTATTACAGAAAGATAAAACCACAGCATATACCACAGCAGCAGAGGAAAAGGTGATAAACCGTCGAATTCAGAATAACGTATCCCAAAAGAAAATGGTGCATTAAAAACTAAGTGTTAAAAGCGCTTGCCCTTAGCTTCCATACTAATGAGAGGAACTCGGCTACAGATGCCGTGATTTCAGGGGATTTATCGGGAAGCAAGGAGATAAACTCATCATCAACGGTCTTTGCAGGAGGCAAAAGAGGATGAATTAAATGATGGTGCAGGAAAGCGTATTGGGGGCAACGAAGAAGGATACGTTTCACAGAGTCAGGTTCATTATAGGAGCAGGTGCAAACATTATAGGGGGGCACCCTTGTATCTACCTGTCAAAACAGCCGAAGGAAATAAATTAAACCTAGCCAACATAAAGGCTCTGCTTACATGAAGACCATTAAAAACTCAGCGTTCAGAGCATTCAGCATAAATGTTTCAAAACGTTTTCAGAACAAGATGGCGTCTCTAGCATTCAGTTTTGGGGGAGGAGGGTGCTGGGCAGATGTAAAGAACCATTGCCGGCCTCAGCCCAAAGGCCTGGCGGAACATCTCTCTGCCTTAGGTAAAGGTAAAAGGTTTCCCTTGCTCGAAAGCCAGTCGAATCTGACGCTAGGGATGAGGTGCTCATCTCCGTTTCCAAGCCGAAGAGCCAGCGCTGTCCGGAGACGTTTCCGTAGTCATGTGACTAGATGCCAAGGCGCACGGAACGCAGTTACCTTCCCACCAAAGTGGTGCCTATTTATCGACTTGCAATTTCTTGCTGTCGAACTGCTAGGTTGGTAGGAGCTGGGACCAGAGACGGGAGCTCACTCCATCATGCGGCACTCGGGTCTCGAACTGCTGAGCTACCGACCTTCTGGTCTGCAGTTCGGCGTCTTAACCACTTGAGCCACTGTGGTATGGCTCTGCCTTACATGCGTCTAAACTTTAGTAGGTCAGACCGGGCACGGGTGTCATTCGGCAGAGTTCCGCCAGGCCAGCCGGAGATCTTTGCCAAGTCTCTGACTGGTTGGCAGACTTGGGCCGGCAACCCCAGCTGAGCTTGGTGGAATGAAAGAGGTCTAAAAATGCAATACTGTATTTGTCTGTCCAATCTTTGTGGAACGACTGCAGGGATAATGGTCTACTCTCCTGTCATTTCCCAGAACTTCATGTTCTTTGAAGTGAGCTGAAGGGAGCTTTTGCGGCAGAAAAGAAAGTCCTTGCCTCCCGCCGGTCGCTGCACCCGCGGGGACCCCTTCAGCAAAGGGAACCCGCGATGCCATCAAGGATCCTGACCGCTGAGACACGTCCAATTGGGACCACCCACCATGCTTCTGAGGGTGTGGGAGGGGATCTTCCAGCTCTCTCCTGGCCTTCCTTCTGCATCTTTTGCGGAGGAGAAACGTTTCCCACCATGGAAGTGAAGTTACAAAGAACAGGGTCACCTGCTTCAGCCGCCCACAGGGGCCTGCTGGGAAATGTCTGAAAGACTTTGGAACACCAAAGAACCACCACAGGTGGCCATTTTCCTTGCTGCAAAGGGGGGTTTATGCCCCTGAGTTCCTACGCCTGCACAGTTTTTCTCTTATCTGTGTCTTATTCCGAATTTTTCACCTTTACGTCTGTATTCGCTTGGGTATGCGGTGACTATTTCACTTTAAAGTCTGCGGAGCTTGGACTAGAGGGAAACTTTATCAATAAATGCTCCAACCGAAGTGTTTATTAGCATTTAGATGGGGTGTCAAAATGTTAACTACACATACTACATACAACACAGGTACAAGGACTCAAATGTATTTTTGTTTTGGGGAGACAGGAAGTTTGCTGCTGTACGGTATGGCAGTGGGATATACATATGGCAAGAGAATTAGAGAAGTGCACTTACAGTTTTGTTTTATTTTGATATCGCTCAAAACACAATAAAAACCTGACTCGTAGAATGTAGCAGTAACAAGAATCATAGAATCCTAGAGCTGGAAGGGACCTCCAGGGTCATCTAGTCCGACCCCCGCACAATGCAGGAAATTCACAAATACCTCCGCCCAGGGCTATTTTTGAGCAGGAATGCACAGGAACGGAGTTCCGGCTGGCTTCTGAGTTGGCCACGCCCAGCAGGAATTTATTCGCATAATAGGCCACACCCAGAAGCAGAAAGTCATTAGGATTGGCTACATTAGGGTGTGTGTGGCCTAACATGCAAAGGAGTTCCTGCTACAAAAGAAGACCTGGGTTTTGATAACAAACAAAGTAAACAGAATAAGAAGCAAAAGGTGGGTGTGGCTGGATAACCACACTTTTGGTAACATGGGGTTTGGCCTAATATGCTAATGAGCTGTGCTGTCAGGGGTGTGGCCTATTATGCTGATGAGTTCCTGCTGGGCTTTTTCTACAAAAAAAGCCCTGCCTCCGCCCCACATCCCCAGTGACCGCTGTTCCATTCCCAGAAGATGACAAAAAAACCCACATGCAGCTCTTTCACACATATTGTGCGGCTTCTGCTACAGTGGCTGGGGAAGCAAAGGGGAGGCGTGCCTCCCCAATTGGTCTTCCCTTCCCCAGCCAATGTAGAGAAAGAAAGCAACTTGAATTTTAAATGCATTCTCAAAGCGCCCCCCCCTCCCCCGCCAACCGGCTTGGAGAAGGCATCTGTCTCTTTAAATCCCTTCTCCAAGCCAAGCTAGCTGGCGTGGGAGGGCTTGGAGGACACATTTAACATTAAAGCTGCTTTCTTTCCACCTCTCTCTCCCTCCCCTGTCTATTTGCTTTCTTTCCACTTTCTCTCTCACTCTCTTCCTCCCCTCCCTCCCCATCGAAAGTTATCAATTTAATATTATTAAAAGCACATTTGCATATGTTTCAATAAAAACGTGTGTGTAATATTTGTTCATGTCTTGCGGCTCTCAAACATCTGACGTTTATTCTGTGTGGCTCTTACGTTAAGCACGTTTGGCCAACCCTGGTGGAGTGGTTAGGAGTGCGGACTCTAATCCGGGAGAACCGGATTGGATTCCCCACTCCTCGGTTTGGATTTTTCGGGAGTAGCCGAATACATTCGGCGGATCACTGAGCAGAAACAAAACCTGACTCGAGACGTCCCCGAACTACATCCTAGCTGAAAGATAAGGACACCACAGGACAGCGGCGTTTTCAGCTTGAACAGCGGGCCTCTTCCTTTGCGCGGGCTTGTACGCCGAGCGGGAGAGCAGATGAAACAGCAGCGACGTCTTCGTCGCGCAGCTGGGACCGAAAGCAAGACTAAGTCCTTAAGTGCTGTCATTTGCAAAACAATTAATGCAACGTGGCGGGAAAGGGACCGCAGCTGGCGGTTTAAGCTCCCCGAATGTGGATATCGCTTCTGCTCCCAGCACCCGAAAGCCATTATAACAGAGAGCAAATCTCTCCCCTCATTCTCAAATAACCAATATTGGAAGCGGTCGGGGGCATGCGTTTATCTGAATAATAACGGTCGACGCGGCAGTGGAGGCTGGCCTGTAAGTAGCAGAAGCACAAACCGCATCCGGAAAAGGAAGAGAAGAAAATTGAAGGGCCGAGACAGCCAGTGGCAGATTAACCATTAAGCAGGCTAAGCACATGCTTAGGGCTTCAGGGCCAAAGGGGGCGCCACAAGGTTGGGAATATGAATATTGGGACTTTGATACATTTAACTTGTGAAATATTAAAATACATGTTGTGTTGCATTTTTGTAAAACTTTCTGTAGCCAAAGCTTGGCTTAGTTTGTACGGTATATTGTGTTATCATCTGAATAAACTTTTGTATTGCTGCAACCTGCATTGTATATCTGGTCAGAGAGGTCAACAACTAAAATGGACTGGGGTCAGCATGGAAAGAAAAAGAAGAGATGAAGAGATTGGATTTATACCCCGCCCTTCACTGCCCAAAGGCATCTCAGAGCGACTCACAAACTCCTTTCCCTTCCCCTCCCCACAACAGACACTCTCTATGAGGTAGAAGAAGAGAAGAGATTGGATTTATACCCCGTCCTTCACTACCCAAAGGAGTCTCAGAGGGGCTGACAAACTCCTTTCCCTTCCCCTCCCCACAACAGACACCCTGTGAGGTAGAAGAAGAGAAGAGATTGGATTTATACCCCACCCTTCACTACCCAAAGGAGTCTCAGAGCGGCTTACAAAGTCCTTTCCCTTCCCCTCCCCACAACAGACACCCTGTGAGGTAGAAGAAGAGAAGAGATTGGATTTATACCCTGCCCTTCACTGCCCAAAGGCATCTCAGAGCGACTCACAAACTCCTTTCCCTTCCCCTCCCCACAACAGACACTCTCTATGAGGTAGAAGAAGAGAAGAGATTGGATTTATACCCCGTCCTTCACTACCCAAAGGAGTCTCAGAGGGGCTGACAAACTCCTTTCCCTTCCCCTCCCCACAACAGACACCCTGTGAGGTAGAAGAAGAGAAGAGATTGGATTTATACCCCACCCTTCACTACCCAAAGGAGTCTCAGAGCGGCTTACAAAGTCCTTTCCCTTCCCCTCCCCACAACAGACACCCTGTGAGGTAGAAGAAGAGAAGAGATTGGATTTATACCCTGCCCTTCACTGCCCAAAGGAGTCTCAGAGCGGCTTACAAAGTCCTTTCCCTTCCCCTCCCCACAACAGACACCCTATGAGGTAGAAGAAGAGAAGAGATTGGATTTATACCCCACCCTTCACTGCCCAAAGGAGTCTCAGAGCGGCTCACAAACTCCTTTCCCTTCCCCTCCCCACAACAGACACTCTCTATGAGGTAGAAGAAGAGAAGAGATTGGATTTATACCCCGTCCTTCACTACCCAAAGGAGTCTCAGAGGGGCTGACAAACTCCTTCCCTTCCCCTCCCCACAACAGACACCCTGTGAGGTAGAAGAAGAGAAGAGATTGGATTTATACCCCACCCTTCACTACCCAAAGGAGTCTCAGAGCGGCTTACAAACTCCTTTCCCTTCCCCTCCCCACAACAGACACCCTGTGAGGTAGAAGAAGAAGAAGAGATTGGATTTATACCCCGCCCTTCACTGCCCAAAGGAGTCTCAGAGCGGCTTACAAACTCCTTTCCCTTCCCCTCCCCACAACAGACACCCTGTGAGGTAGAAGAAGAGAAGAGATTGGATTTATACCCTGTCCTTCAGTACCCAAAGGAGTCTCAGAGGGGCTTACAATCTCCTTTCCCTTCCCCTCCCCACAACAGACACCCTGTGAGGTAGAAGAAGAGAAGAGATTGGATTTATACCCTGTCCTTCACTACCCAAAGGAGTCTCAGAGCGGCTTACAATCTCCTTTCCCTTCCCCTCCCCACAACAGACACCCTGTGAGGTAGAAGAAGGGATTGGATTTATACCCCGCCCTTCACTGCCCAAAGGAGTCTCAGAGCGGCTTACAAACTCCTTTCCCTTCCCCTCCCCACAACAGACACCCTATGAGGTAGAAGATGAAGAAGAGATTGGATTTATACCCCACCCTTCACTGCCCAAAGGAGTCTCAGAGCGGCTTACAATCTCCTTTCCCTTCCCCTCCACACAACAGAAACCCTGGGAGGCAGGTGCGGCTGAGAGAACTTCTGACAGAAACTGTCCTTGAGAGAACAGCTGTGCCAGAGCTTGTGACTGACCCAAGGTCACATCAGCAGCTGCAAGTGGAGGAGTGGGGAATCAAACCCGGATCTCCCAGATAAGAGTCCGTGCACTTAACCACTACACCAAACTGAACCCAGGGCACCAAGATTGGTCAGTGCTTCGGGCACCAGTGAGCCTTCATCCGCCCCTGGAGACAGCCGTGCATAGCAGAAAAGCAAGGCATGGACCAGGGGGGTGGGGAGGGGAACACAGCTTGCGCACAGAGGAACACCGGCTGCTAGAATGCAAAAGATCTGCCAAAGTGTGGTTTTGTAAGGGAAGATCTTGTCTCACTAACCTGTTTTTTGACGGAGTGAACAAACATGTGGACAAGGGGGACCCAATAGGTATTATTTACCTTGACTTCCAGAAAGCTTTTGATACAGTTCCTCTTATGTAGGGAAGGAAGGCATGGGGGGGGGGGGCTGGTGGTGGTCAGAGGAGGAGGCTCCCCCCCAGGAACTATATAACCAGGGCTCCCAAAACTTGGAACAGGCCCTTTATGGGACTATTGCCGGGCTGGCTTGAGAAGATGCAGGAGAGCCACCATCAAGAGGGTCATGTGGCTTTGTCGTTGTTGTTCAGTCGTGCAGTCGAGTCTGACTCTTTGTGACCCCATGGACCACATCGCACCAGGCCCTCCCGTCTTCCGTCGTGGGTTCAAAGGTGAATGCTACATTGGCAGCTGCTTCTGCAAAGTACTTTTCATTAGCTTCAGGTACCTCAGATATCTGAAGAAGAGAGCTTTGACTCTTGCTAGCTTACATCCTGAAAATCTTGTTGGACTCTTATGGTGCAACGGGGCTCAGTTCTAGCAATTTGTTAGCATTCCTGTAGACCCAATTCAAGCGCTCTGAATGGTTTGCATCTGTCGTCTCAGTAGCTTTTACAACAGCCTTCTGCAGTAGGTTAGTGGTATGATTGCAGACAGGGGCTTGAGGCTGAAATGTCATGAATCTGTGGAAGAGATGAGATTTAATCTGGGGGGCTACCTGGGGCAAACCTAGAGAGCATAATGAAAAGTAGAGACATCACCCTGCCAACAAAAGGCCATATGGCCAAAGCAATGGTATTCCCCGTAGTAATGTATGGCTGCGAGAGTTGGACTACAAGGAAGGCCGAGTGCCGAAGAACAGATTCTTTTGAACTATGGTGCTGGAGAAGACTCTTGAGAGTCCCTTGGACTGCAAGGAGATCAAATCATTCAATCCTACAAGAAATCAACCCTGACTGTTCCCTGGAAGGCCAGATCCTGAAGCTGAAGCTCAAATACTTTGGCCGCCAAATGAGAAGGGAGCCCTCACTGGGGAAGAAGACCCTGATGCTGGGAAAGACTGAAGGTCAAAGAAGAAGGGGACGGCAAAGGATGAGATGGTTAGACAGTGTCATCGATGCAACAAACATGAAATTGAGCAAACTTCAGCGGACAGCGGAAGACAGGAGGGCCTGGCGTAATCTGGTCCATGGGGTCGCGAAGAGTCGGACTCGACTGTGCGACTGAACAACAACACCACCCTCTGATGGAAGAGATACACATCCAGACACGTTGGATATTTGTTACCAGAACGATTTGGAGAGCCTGTGCAGTCACCCTGAGAGATTATCCATGGCCTACTACTGTGTAAACTTTTAGCAACTGCACATCACATGAGAAAGTGTCAGGTAGCCCTATCATGGAGTTGGAATGCGAGGGGAGTACTCTCAGTCCACCAGCCTCTGACCATTACTATTTTACTGTCTGTATGTTATCATCTTCCTGACCTTGCAGTGTCTCCAGCTGCAGAACTCCTCTGCTGGGAATCAACGGCTTTTAGATTAGTTGCTGTAGATTTTCTGGCTTTTAGATTGCTTTGCCCGTGCGTGCGAACTTATACTCATTGGCTTCACCTCGTTTTGGGGGGTGTTTGATTCCACTATAATTCAGGGAGCCCTGCTGTTCCTGGGCATTCCTGACACAAGCTGTACACGTGTCTTTAGTTACATTTCACCAATAAACAGATTCTTCTACTGAAGTCCTGTGTGTGACCTGACTAAGGAGCCTGACAGAAAGCAACACCTGGCTCTAAAGAAAATCTTTGCTCTTATATTTATTTCTGGATGTGTGTTGTTTTACAGCAGTAATACTGACCACTGAGGAAGGCCCTAAGGGGCTGAAATGCGTATGGTCTACTGGTTATAAGATACACCCATCAGTTGTATATGTAAAATTTTCAGCTTTGCGTGTAAAAAGTTTTAAAAGTCTGATATTTGGATCATTTCTTTTAACCTATTTTATCTTTCACTAATGTGTACACCGGAGATGTCAAACTCATTTCTTATGAGGGTCGGATCTGACATAAATGAGAGCTTGTTGGGTCGGGCCGTGTGTGTGTCATAAAACGAATGCCAGGTAGCGGAGATATAAACTTTATAAAGGACACAAACAGAAAGGGTTTTTTTTTACTTAAAATAAAAACATGCTTAAAACATGAGCGCTCTTGCGATATTTTGTTTATTTAACAGTGCCTGATAACTGACCCCTCTTGCTCTGATTTATTGCACCAAAATGCCTGTGCTGTTGCAGTCTTGAGTATGCTGTTCAGCTGTGTGTATCTGTAAGCTGCAAACCTACGGTGACGCAGCAGCAGCAGAACTGGAAGAAGAAGCAGAAGACAGTTCCACTGCGGGCCTGGTAGAAGCCCTCCGGGGGCCTGATCCGGAACCCGGGTTGCATGTCTGACACCCCTGGTGTACACCACAATAAATATCTGAGATTTTATAACTTGTTTTGTTAGCTTGACCCTCATGTGTCACAGCCATATCTTGGGTTGAGAGACCCCCTCCCTTCTTTTCTCAGTTTTTGTTATACTGAACCCGACTATCAGTCCATCAAGGTCAGCCTTGTCTATTCAGACCGGGAGCTGCTCTCCAGGGTCACGGGCAAGAGTCGTTTCAGAGGCGGGCTCGCCATTTCCTGCCTCTGAGCTTAGCAGCCTGGGACTTCCTCGGAGGCCTCCCATCCAAATGCTAACCGGGGCTGACCCTGCTTAGCTTCCGAGATCTGACGAGATCGGGTCGGCCTGGACCATCCAGGGCAGAGCATTGCACGCACGCCGAGACACACACAGAAACGACCAAAGAGGGAATAGAGGGCTAATTATTTATTGGCAGAGGTGAACAGGGCAGGGGAGCAGTTTGCCGATCACTGGGCTGCCTCTGCGGCCGGATGCAGAGATGCTCGTAATACTGAAAATCCCTGGGCGGTAAAAGGCCCTTGCCCGGAGGACCCCTCCGCATCCAACGAGAAGCGAGGCAGGAGGCACCCGAGGTCACCGTGGAACGCACTGTGCAGCCGCCCTGCTCAGCCAGCCAAGGTGTCTGGGTGCCGGAAGGTCAGTCCTTGATGCAGGTGGGAAAGCCGCCATCGGGACGGGAGAAGGGACCCCGGAATGTGCAAACCTCCTCAGCGAGGAGAGGCTGCGGCGAGGCCTGTGTGGAGACACCCCCTCCCCCCCCTTTTTTCCTGGGTCAGGTTGAGGAGGAAGAGCTGAATGCCGCCCCTCCCCTCCTCACAAAGTGATCTTGGTATTTCGGAAGCTGGAATTGTCCCTGAAAGATAAAGGGAGAGAGAAGGTTAGCGAACCCATCGTCCAAAGCGACTGCGTTTCGTCCCAGATGCCCGGGAACGATTCACACATGAGATTCATTTGGTTTTTTGTTTTTTTTTCCCAAATGCAACGAACATGCATGACTCTCTAGGCACAGCAAAGGTATCACACGGCAGGAGTAGCCCGCAGGCCAAGGGTGGCCGTGTGGAATCTGGAATTGCAACAACTGTTTTCGGAGACCTAGGAACTCTCTATAGCCAACAGACTTTTCTCTATCACAATTTCTCCATGCGTGTAGGTGGAGGAGGGACTCCCAGGCATGCGAATATCTAAGCAAAAGATGAACTGTGTCATGAGCGATTCATAAAACCACTAGAACCATGGGCAGGCTCTATGCTCGTCTGCCGCCCTCTAATAATTTCCAACGTGGAATGGGAGAGAATGGCCTCTGTTGCGGATCCGGAAGCTGCAGCTGGTGCAGAATGCCGTGGCCAGGCTGCTGCTGGGCCTCCCTAGAAGGGAGCACATCCGGCCTGCGCTAAGGTCACTGCACTGGCTGCCAATAGCATACCGAGTCCGCTTCAAAGTGCTGGTTCTCACCTTTAAAGCCCTATATGGCCGGGGTCCAACATATCTACGGGACCGCCTTTCCCCGTATATACCCCAGAGAGCACTACGGTCTGGGTCGCAAAATCGTCTGACCCTCCCTGGCCCACGGGAGGCCAGGCTAGCTGCCACTAGAGCTGGGGCATTTTCGGTGGCGGCCCCTACCTGGTGGAACGAGCTCCCAGAGGAGATCAGGGCCCTGCGGGACCTCTTTCAGTTCCGCAGGGCCTGCAAGACGGAGCTCTTCCGCCAGGCATTCAATTAGGGGCCGCCGCCGCTGGAGTGCCCAGCCCGCAATGCACACAACGGAGCAGCTGCCTGAGCAGGAACATCTAGCACCTATTACCAAGCAGGGGCCATTGGAGTTGGCAAGTAAGGAACACCAGCTCTCCAGATACGGCAAAACATCGGCCCAATGGTTTTAACCACCGCCTGCATTTTTGTTCTGTATTTTGTATTGTAATGGTTTTATATTTGTATTTATAATGTGTCTTAACTGGTGAATTTTAAATATGTTTTATGTATGTATTGATACTGACTGGAAGCCGCCCTGAGCCTGCTTTGCGGGGAGGGCAGGGTATAAATCTCATAATAAATAAATAAATAAATAAATAAATATAAAAATAGGGTTCTCCTCAGCTTTCTCCTTGTTATTTAATCTAATGCAGGGGTCCCCCGGCCGTCCTGAGCCTGCGGGCACCTTTGGAATTCTGATATGGCACGGTGGGCGCAGCCACAAAATGGCGGCTGCCGCAGGAGGCGGAGCCAGCCACAAAATGGCTGCCGCGGCGTAACGTCAGTCACACAGTGAAGATTCTTGTGCTGTGTTGGCAGCTGCTGCTCAAGCAACGTTTTAAAAAACCTACACAGCCAATCAAATCTCCAATAGCCAATAGCAAAAGCCCTACCTGGCCCCGCCCACTTCCTAAAAACCCTTGGTGGGCACCAGGAAAGGTGGGCACCCACGGCACCCATGGGCAACACATCGGAGACCCCTGATCTAATGCATGGTGCCCTTGGCCAGTTAACACATCTGACAGGATTCAGTCCCCTAATTAAATGTAGATCATTTGTCCCCCAGGGATATCCATCCTCTTCTTAATCTTTCCAGGTTCATGGCTGGGCCCAGGAATTTCACTCTTCAGCCCCCGATGACAGCCCCCCGGACAGTGAGGCGTACGTGACGGGAACATTCAAAAATCTGGCACGCAAAGAAGCTTTGCCCTGAAAAGCTTTGCTAGTTTAGACAAACGGAGGACCCGGAGCCGCTAAGGGTTAGGATTTCCCGTGTTGTTAAGCAAACATTGGCCATGGGTGGCGGAAAGCGCCGTCAAGCCGCGGCCGACTTACGGCGACCCTGTAGGGTTTTTCAGGGCAAGAGGCAGACAGAGGTGGTTTGCCGTTGCCTGCCTCGGTGTAGCAGCCCTGGGATTCCTTGGTGGTCTCCCATCCAAGTACTAACCAGGTCTGACCCTGCTTGGCTTGTGAGGCCTCATGAGGTCAGGCTAGCCTGGGCCGTTCGTGACACGGGAAGGGGCCATGGAATCGTACCCGACTAATGGAGACTCTGCAGGGTTTTCGAGGCAAGAGGTGAACAAAGGTGATTTGCCATTGTCTGCCTCTGCATAGCAACCCTGGACTTCATTCGTTGCTGTTGATTTTCCGGGTTGTGTGGCCGTGGTCTTGGCATTGTAGGACCTGACGTTTCGCCAGTAGCTGTGACTGGCATCCTCAGAGGTGTAACACAGAAAGAGGGAGTACTCTCTATGTCCAAGTGAGAAGAAAAAATAGTAGGCGGGTAATTTATCTCTACTCAGGAAGGTGGGGTAGGGCTGAGTCATTATCTTGTAGGAGTTCCCCAGGCTAGGAACATGCTAATGGAGGAGCTTTCCTGAGGAGGTTCTTTTGTCTATGGATTGTTTCCTGAGGTTTCCTGTTTCCTGAGGAGGTTCTTTTGTGTGTGGAATGGCTATTGAAATTCTAATCTTATCTGTAGTGCTATTGCCAGATAAGATTAGATACGATAAGATTAGGGTTTCAATAGCCATGCCTACAATGCCAAGAGCACGGCCACACAACCCGGAAAATCTACTGCAACTAATGAACTCCAGCCGTGAAAGCCTTCGACAACAGATTCAACCCTGGACTTCCTTGGTGGTCTTCCACCCAAGTACTAACCAGGGCTGATCCTGCTTAGCTTCTGAGCTCTGATGAGATCAGGCTAGCCTGGGCCACCCCCTGGCTATTAGGAGCCATTAGGAGCCAAGAAAGGACTTGGGGGCAACCAAATGTTTTACCAAATGCTACCCAACAGCGGATTAGCATAGGTACTGGGGGGCAGAACAGAAGCAAAGCTGGATTTCAGGCGGCTGCCGCTGGACGGCAAAACTTCTTCATGTGCAAAGAGGTCACACAGCTGGCAAGGGTGACACATTAGGAGGATTACGGTGTTTACCAGTGTTCCCTCTAAGCTTAGTTAGGGTGAGCTAGCTCACAGTTTTTGAGCCTCTGGCTCACACATTTTTACCTTAGCTCAGGAAGGAGGGCTCCAGGGCAAATTAATCTGTGTCGTATTCCTCGTTCACAACTTTAATGCCAGTAGCTCACAAAGTAAAAATTTTGCTCACAAGACTCCACAGCTTACAGGGAGCACTGGTGTCCACATAAGCCAGCAACAAGAAGAGCCACTGTAATAAGATGCTAAATAAATCTAATAATCACAAATGTTGGAAGCGCAAAAAAGCGGAGGGCTCGTTTTACCATATGTGGTGGACATGTGAAAAAGCAAAAATGTTTTGGGCTGAGATCCATGCAGAAATGGGGAAAAATTGTGAAATGTAGTTTTAAGAAAGAACCGGAAATGCTACTTTGGGGGCTTAAACTGGAAGAAGTAAATATGGCAAAAAGAACATTGATGTGGTATATGATCACGACTGCCAGAATGATATATGCTCAATATTGGAAACAAGATAAGATCCCTGAAATTGGGGAATGGATAAAGAAATTACTTTTTATGGTTGAAATGGATAAAAGGACAAGGAAACTTAAAAACTTGGAAGCAGAAGAATTTTTTGCAGACTGGAAAGATTTCAAAGACTATTTAGAGAAATAGTGGGATGTAAAGGACAATTTGCTTTGCTCTGATAACTACTGAAAATTAAGGAAAGTAGAAAAGGGAGGTAAATGTATAAGAATAACAGTTGAAAGATACATTACCTGTAGAAATGACTAATGGGAAAAGGAGGGAGGAAGAAGATATAAGTTTGGGGCTGGAGGTTGGAGCACTGTGGGAAGCCATTAAGGGGGGTGAAAGGAGGAAAAGAGGTATAATAACTTTGGTTTCAATGTATGTTTGAACTTTTAATATATCTTAATAAATTGTTGTTGTTGTTTTAAAATAAATCTAATAATCAGATAAACTTGTCTGTGACTGATTTTTATACACCTTAATAGCAAATGATTAAAAATTATGAAATACAAAAAGCATATAATTCCACTGAGGTACCTGTAGAATCATAGAGTTGGAAGGGAACCTCCAGGGTCATCTAGCCCAACCCCCCTGCACAATGCAGAAAATTCACAAATGCCTCCCCCTCCACACCCCCACTGACTCCTGTTCCACGCCCAGAAAATGACAAAACCCCTCCAGGATCCCCGGCTAAATTAGCCTGGAGAAAAATTGCTTCCTGGCCCCAAAGTGGCGATCGGCATTTCCTTGGGCGGGTAAGAAAGGGCCATGAGAACTAAGCACTGAGGCGACCCTTCCTGCCCCTCCCTCTCATGATTTCCCTAAGTTCACAGAATCAGAATTGCTCCGTTTCAAAGCAGGTAAGTACAATTTTGTAAATTTTGAAAAACATCAACATCAAAAAGAATTCACTGAAGGATGAATTATCACACGAGGATCCCGGGTATAGACTCCTCCCTCGTTTCGCTAAACTACTTCAGTGAGACCACTATCAATGTTACAACTATTTACAAGATGTTCTCTCCAAAGTTTATGTAAATACCCATAAAGGTGACAGTCATTCCAAAAGTAGTTCTACATCTATTATTGAAATCTTTTATGTGGGGCACCATTCAAATGGAAAATCACACTGGAAATTAATCAAAATTTTCTAGTGGCTACACCAGCAGTTTGGAAGAAGTTCAGCGAAACGAGGGAGTCGATACCGGGAAGCCTCGTGTGATGATTCCTCCTTCGACGAATTCTTCTTGACGATTCGTCTTTCGATGTTGATGTTTTTATAAATTTACAAAATTGTGCTTACCTGCTTTGAAACTGAGTACACAGACCTCAGTGGAATTATATGCTTTTTTTGAAGGCCGTAATTGTAATGATCCACTATTAAGGTATATAAAAATCAATCGCAGACAAGTTTATTTAATTATTAGATTTATTTAGCGTCCTATTGCAGTGGTTCTTCTTATTGCTGCTGGCAAGGGTGACATAGCACGGGACGCTCCTATGTTGAACGTCTGCGGGACCTCAAACGAGAAGCCGAACGGATGCTTGTCCGTTCAGCCCCACCCTGCTTGAAGCTTCGTAAGGAGCTGCGTCGGCTTGGAGAAAGCGGCTTCTGCATGGCAAACGTTTGGGCTTGTGTGAACTGGAAGGGATTTGCATCTCCCTTGCAGGAACCAGGGTAACTTCGCCACTGTGGATCTGTTCCTTCGTGCCAGCAAAGCAAGCTCGGGCTCGATTTGAATGGGACATGGAGGAGGCAGGAGAGTTCCCTCTCATGGGACCCTGGGCTCCCCGAAGCGTCTCGCTGAAACTGGGCTGCCCTCTCCCCCCCAATGCTGCAAGGAGATGGTAGGCAAGTGCGCAGTCTCCCCTGGAGAGGGATTCCACATTTGACAATCCATGTATCTGCAGAACAAAGTCTGAGTCCAGCGGCACCTTTAAGACAAAGTTTTATTCAAGGTACCTTTAAAAAAAAAAAACAACAACCAGCTTTTCCCGTGCATGCACACTTCCTCAGATACGTTGAAATGGAGGTTAACACTCCATACACATAGGTAGAGGGTGAGCAGCAAATTAACACACAACATCATAAACAATGTTCCCTCTAAGCTGTGGACTCTTGTGAGCAAAAATTCTACTTTATGAGCTACTGGTGTTAAAGTTGTGAGCGAGCGATTTGGCGACGGCGTCAGTTAGCTCGCTCTGGAGCCCTCCTTCCTGAGCTAAGACAAAAATAGGTGAGCTGGAGGCCAAAAAACTGTGAGCTGGCTCACACTAACTCAGCTTAGAGGGAGCATTGATCCTAAAGATGTTTTAACAGATGCAAAAACCAAACCTAACAAGCTAAAATCTGTATGATCACCATTTGTTGGGATTTAATTATTGGGGGACGGGACACACACACACAGTGAAGCAAGTAAATATGTCGGAATAGGAGACTGATGTGTAAATGGACCCTTCTTAATTGTGGAATGCTAAGAGTAATTAACGGAGACCCTGTTGTTACGCTCCAGTCGTCTCCTCTCAGACATGGAGGTGACCGACGGCATCCTTTTCTTTGAAGGTGGGGTGAACGGTTGTGCAGTGCTATGTCTCCTCTCTCTCACCAGATCGGAGAAATACGTTCCAATATTCACTGCATTACATTACAGTCGGTATTCCAATCCACTATTCCAAATGAGACACAGACTAAAATAAAGCGGACTGTTAACTTCCATTTCAGTGTATACGAGGAAGCGTGCGTGCACACGAAAACTCACACCTTGAATAAACCTTCGTTGGTCTTACGAAGAAGAGATTGGAGTTATACCCCGCCCGTCACTCGGAGTCTCAGAGAGGCTTACAGTCTCCTTCCCTTCCTCTCCCCACAACAGCCACCTTGTGAGGCAGATGGGGCTGAGAGAGCTCTTTTGAGAACAGCTCCGGGAGAACTTGTGACTGACCCAAGGTCACACCAGCAGCTGCAAGTGGAGGAGTGAGGAAATCAAACCCGATTCTCCCAGATTAGAGTCTGGGCACTTAACCACTACATCAAAAGGTGCCACTCGACTCAAAACTCTGTTTTACTGCTTCGGACCAACAAGGCTGTCCACCTGGATCTATCTCCGTCCATCTGTGACAGCCTCCCCCACCCTGTCTGGTCACATCTGGCACTTGAGTACTCCTGTCCTGTAGCTGGGGCTCTGCTATCTTCCTGTTCGCTCCCTTGCTCTGGGTTGGGTCAGTCACCGGCTCCGTGAAGCGAGCCCAAGCCCTTCCCCCCCCGGTTGCATGCCAAAGGGACTTGGCTCTTCCCACATCCTCTGGGGCTGAAATTGGGCAAATGGCACCACTGGCCTGGGAAAATCATCTGAAATTCTAATAATAAACAGTGAGTTTCGAGTCCAGTAACTCTTACAGAGACCAACGAGATTTTTGGGTTATAAGCTTTCGAGAGCCACGAGATCCCTTTGTCGGATTCTTCGTCCGACCCTCGAAAGTTCGTGCCCCGAAAATCTGCTTAGTCTCTAAAGGTGCTACCGGATTCGAATCTGCCTGTTCTACTGTACACTAACACGGCGACCCTTAGAACAGAGTTTGAGGCCAGTGGCACCTCTAAGACCAACAAAGTTTTATTCAAGGTACCGAGAGCCAGTTTGGTGTAGTGGTTAAGTGCGCAGACTCTAATCTGGGAGAACCGGGTTTGATTCCCCCACTCCTCCACTTGCACCTGCTGATGTGACCTTGGGTCAGTCACAAGCTCTGGCACAGCTGTTCTCTCAAGGACAGTTTCTGTCAGAAGTTCTCTCAGCCCCACCTACCTCACAGGGTGTCTGTTGTGGGGAGGGGAAGGGAGAGGAGTTTGTAAGCCGCTCTGAGACGCCTTTGGGCAGTGAAGGGCGGGGTATAAATCCAAACTCTTCTTCTTCTTCTTTTTTAAAAAATATATTATGGTGATTATTGTTGTCAAAGGATTTCACGGCCAGAGTTCATTAGTTGCTGTAGATTTTCCGGGGTTGTCTGGCCGTGGTCTTGGCATTGTAGGACCTGACGTTTCGCCAGTCACTGTGACTGGCATCCTCAGAGGTATTACAGAGTTATATCCTCAGAGGTATAACACACCGTGTCCTTGACACAGAGAGTCCTCCATCTGTCTGTGTGATACCTCTGAGGATGCCAGTCACAGCTACTGGCAAAACGTCAGGTCCCACAATGCCAAGACCACGGCCAGACAACCCCGGAAAATCTACAACAGCTAATTATTATTATTATTTTGGTATTTTGTGTGCGCGTATGCGTGTGCCTGGAAGTCGTGGTTGACTTCTGGTGACCCATATCGAGGCTTCGACGTTTCAGAGAGGTGGCTCGCTATTGCCTGCCTCTATGTCCCGGCCCGGGTATTCCTTGGAGGCCTCCCATCTAAGTACTAGCCAGGGTCGGCCCTGCTTAGCTTCCGGGATCTGACGATTTCGGGTTTGCCCAGGCTATCCTCGTCGGGGCGTTTTACTCAAGGTACCCTGAATCAATGCTCCCTCTAAGCTGTGGAGTTTTGTGAGCAAAAATCCTACTTTGTGAGCTACTGGCGTTAAAGTGTTGAGCAAATGATTTGGCTACTGCATATATTAGCTTGCTGTGGAGCCATCCTTCCTGAGCAAAGACAAAAATCTGTGAGCTGGAGGCTAAAAAACTGTGAACTAGCTCACACTAACTCAGCTTAGAGGGAACACTGCCCCGAACAGAACTTTTCGTTGGTCTTGAGAGGTGCCCCCGGGGCTCACGCTTTGTCCAGCCGCTTCAGAACAACACGGCTACCCGCCCGAATGGCTCCCCGCAGAAACTGTGTGGGTGTAAAATGCTGTCGAGTCATGGCCGACCTACAGCGATCCCACAGGGGTTTTCGAGGCAAGAGGCTAACAGAGGTGGGTTTCCTTTACCCTCTGGAACTATCTAATAACAAAGACTGCTAATGGGTGGAGCTTCCCAGTCACCTGCTGTCAGAACGGGCTGGGAGTTACGAAGAAGAAGCAGCAGCCGCCGCAGCAGGCAAAACGGTCATTCCAGGCCTGGGGAAGCAAGGACCATTCACGTGCCCGTTTCCACCTTAGGTGGTCGAGTGACTACAGCAGACAAGGCAAACCTGGGTTACTGTGCAGACCATCAGGGCTTGGGACACTGCGCAGCGCCCCCTAGGGGGCCGATTCACAGCCACACAGAGCTCCCCCCCATGGTGACCCAAACCGCTGATGAAAAAGGACCGGAAGGGGGCTCAGCGGTGGTCACGAAAGGTACTCCCCCGCGCACTACTGATAGGAAACACGCTCTTGCTCATGAGTTACTCCGTTCTCCTCTTCAAGTGGGAATGACACGGGACTCACAGTGATGCCGCCCCCCCCCCCGTCTCCCCCACGGGTTGACCCACGGAGCCCTCCACCACAGGGGCCAGTGCTTCCGATGATGCTCATGGTGGGGAGGAATGGGGAGCCCCTCCCTCCAAGGCCCAACCCCATTGGTCTGCCCCTCGGCTTTCACGTCCATCTGTTTAAGCCCCAGTTCTGCAAACAAAGGCCAGCGATCCCGGGCCAGTATGCCAGCGGGCCAAACACGGGGCACCAACTGTGTGGCTCGCAATCACCAAGGGCTTATCGGCTTTTCCATCCTTGGCTTTAACGGTCCCAGGCAGACCACGTACCAGGAGGCGCGGGCCACTACACATGGCCACTGTGTTGTGTTTGCTGGGCTTGGTATGCCGCTGGCTCGGGCCAACTGACCGCGTTTGCAGGACTGGGGGCCTGGCCCCGCCCCTGCTCGCGCACCCAACATCCACACCACACAGGCAAGCTAAAGACAGACCTCTCAGCCCCACGAGGCCTCTCTCCTCGTCACAACGGCTGCCTTGCAAACAGGCAGTGCGCTGTCACAAAAAGGGGACAACCCACCCCCCTCCATGGCCGGAAAAGCTGAGTTGGGTGCCGGCGTGCAAAAAGAGCCTCTTGCCTGGTCACCCGTGGCGAGCAGCAAACGCCATGGAGGAGACCAGTCAGGAACAATTACTGTTCCCTCCCCACTCTTTCAACTTAGGCCACCGGTGGCTAACATGGGTACGTGTGGGCAGGCAGTCCCGGAACACTATTTATAGGCTGGCCCCTTCTCTGCATTTTATTTGCAATACAGAGGATTATTGAGTGGTCGAGAAAAATAAGGCCTGATTTAAAAGGGGCTCTTGCAGAGGCAAACATCATTCTCCGGGGGGAGGGAGGGTTGTCTCTGTGCTCATATGGTGTCTTGTTTAAACCAGGCTACCAGCTGTGCAACTTGAAGCAAAGGCGGCATGGATCCCATCGGGTCCCTGATGCTAAGCAGGGTCAGTACTCGAAAGGGAGACCACCAAGGAATGTTCTGCAGAGGAAGGCCATGGGGAAATCAGCTCTGCTTCTCCCTTGCCTTGAAAGCACCTTGCTGGGGGAAGCTAAGCAGGGTCAGTACTTGGAAGGGAGACCACCAAGGAAGACTCTGAAGCATGGCCGGATCGCCCATTGGGCGAACTAGGCGCTCGCCTAGGGCGCGCCGGCCTCAGGGGCGCCAAATGGCACCCCGCTCCCCCCCCAAAAGCCCCCGCTGCCACCCTAACCAGGCGCCCTGCCGCAAAAAAGCGCCCGGCTAGGGTGCAAGTCGCCCTCCCCTCCTCCCTGGGGGGGGGGAGGAGGAGGAGGAGGAAGTGGCTGGCGGTGGCCAGCAGGATCCCCCTGCTGCCGCCGCCGCCGCGGAGAAGCATCCACCGAGGGCGCAAGTCGCCCTCCCCCTCCTCCCTGGGGGCATGGTGCGCCGGCTGCAGGGGCGCCAAACTGCGCCCGGCCCCTCCCAGGAAAAGCCCCCCTGCTTCCCCGAGCACCCCGCCGGGGCTCAGGAGGCGGCAGGAAGCAGCGGAGGTTGCCCGCCCTCTTCCCAAAGCCAGGGAGAGAGGAGGCAGGGGCGGTGTAGCGGCTTCTCTCCCCCCTAGCTGCGCTGCCGCTGGGAGGGAAGGGCCGGGAGAGCTGCGAGGGGGCTGGGAGAGCCTCGCCGCCCCGTTCCCGGCTCTCCCCGGGCGCCTCGCACTTGCAAGGGGCCCGGGAGAGCCACTCCGCCCCTTCCCCGGCTCTCTCCGGGTGCCTCGCTACTGTGAGGGGGCCGGGAGAGCCGCACCGCCCCATTCCTGGCTCTCCCCGGGCGCCTTGCACTTGCGAGGGGCCCAGGAGAGCCGCGCTGCCCCGTTCCCGGCTCTCCCCGGGCGCCTCGCACTTGTGAGGGGCCCGGGAGAGCCGCGCCGCCCCTTCCCCGGCTCTCTCCGGGCGCCTCGCAGCTGCGCGAGGCACCCAGGACAAGGCTGGGCCCTCTCCAGGCCCCACTGGGAGGTTGGCATCCCCGGTGGGGTGGGCGCCCCAGGCTGTCCTGCCTAGGGTGCCCAGACACCTGGGGGCGGCCCTGCTCTGCAGAGGAAGGCCATGGCCAACCGTCTCTGTTTCTCCCTTGCCTTGAAAGCCCCTTGCTGGGGGAAGCTAGGCAGGGTCAGTACTTGGATGGGAGACCATCAAGGAAGGCTCTGCAGAAGAAGGCAATGGCCAACCACCTCTGCTTCTCCCTTGCCTTGAAAGCCCCTTGCTGGGGGAAGCTAAGCAGGGTCAGTCCTTGGAAGGGAGACCACCAAGGAAGGCTCTACAGAGAAAGGCAATGGCCAACCAGCTCTGCTTCTCCCTTGCCTTGAAAGCCCCTTGCTGGGGGAAGCTAAGCAGGGTCAGTACTTGGGAAGGAGACCACCAAGGAAGGCTCTGCAGAGGAAGGCAATGGAAAAACCACCTCTTCTTCCCTCTTGCCTTGAAAGCCCCTTGATGGGGTCAATGCTCCCTCTCAGTTGAGGCGTCTTGTGAGCAAAAATTCCACTTTGTGAGCGACTGGCACTAAAGTTGCGAGCGACCCATTTGGCTACTGCATCAATTCGTTTGCTCTGGAGTCATCCTTCTTGAGCGATGACCAAAATGCGTGAGCCGAAGGCTAAAAGACAGTGAGCTAGCTCACACTAACTCAGTTTAGTGGGAACACTGGCGGGGGTCATCGGTAACAACTTGACAGCACTTGTGCACGTATGCATCAGTTGTACATAGCACCTACCAATGTTCCCTCTAAACTGTGGAGTCCTGAGAGCAAAAATTCTACTTGGTGAGCTACTAGCATTAAAGTTGGCTACTACATAAATTAGTTTGCTCGGAAGCCCTCCTTCCTGAGCTAAGACAAAAATGTGTGAGCCAGAGGCTAAAAAACTGCGAGCTAGCTCACACTAACTCAGCTTAGAGGGAACACTGGCACCTACGTGGGACATGCCGCAGCCCGGTATTTTACAAGAGACCATCTGAGTGCAAAAGCCCACGGGAAAATGATTTTGCTTCCTTGGACCCGTGTTGAGATCAAGCCAAAGTCTGTGGAGCTTGGGGGGCAGGCGAGCAGCTTTCCCGGGCAGAAGGGCCCTGGCCCCGCTTCACCCCGAGGAGGGGGGGAGGCTCCGGCTGAGAGGTGTGTCGCACAATCACTTTAAGTAAGAAAGATGAGGCCCTACCCTGGGTGTGTGAGAGAGGGAGGGAGAGCGCCCGTTCAGCGACCGCTGCTGTTCACCAGGCCATGAAACTCCTCCCAGGCCCTGGCAAGCCAGAGGGGGGGAAAAACAGAACAGAAGGGGGGGGAGAGGGGAAAAACAAAAAGAAAAACAAAACAAAACACGAGCACTTCAAACCAAAGGCTTAACTCTGTACAAGAGCAAAAGACAGATCGCGTGTGGTTTTCAGGCCCTTCTTTGGGAGGGCACAAAGCGTGAAGAGGGCTCCCCCGCCTTGAAAATTCAGTCCACGAAACCCCGGGCTGCGAACGGCAGCTTTGACGCTCTTCCTCCCCGCCCAAAGGAAAGCGTCCAATGGCCTGTTCCCCTTCATCCACCCTCTGTTGTCCCAGCCTCACTTTTTCACCTCTCTTGTCTCCCTGGCGGAAATAAAAGTCATGCTCCACGGGGTGGGGATCTCTCGATTCCCAAAAGTTTTGTATGCATCGATGCCATGAGATATATACATACATACAGGCGATGTTCCCTCTAAGCTGTGAAGTCTTGTGAGCAAAAATTCTACTTTGTGAGCTACTGGCATTAAAGCTGTGAGCGAGCGATCTGGTTACTGCATAAATTAGTTTGCTCTGGAACCCTCCTTCCTGAGCTAAGACAAAAATGTGTGAGCCAGAGGCTAAAAAACTGTGAGCTAGCTCACACTAACTCAGCTTAGAGGGAACACTGCATACAGGGCTTTTTTTTGTAGAAAAAGCCCAGCAGGAACTCATTAGTATAATAGGCCACACCCCCGGACAGCACAGCTCATTAGCATAATAGGCCACACCCGTGTTACCACAACTGTGGTCATCCAGCCACACCCACCCTTTTGCTTCTTATTCTGTTTACCTTGTTTGTTGTCAAAACCCAGGGCTTTTTTTGTAGTGGGAACTCCTTTGCATGTTAGGCCACACACCCCTAATGTAGCCAATCCTAAGGAGTTTCTGCTGTTGGGTGTGGCCTATTATGCTAATGAGTTCCTGCTGGGCATGGCCAACTTGGGAGCCAGCCGGAACTCCGTTCCTATGTATTCCTGCCCAAAAATAGCCCTGCATGTATATAAGATTCACCGTTACAGAGAAACACCAGCTGCCGCGGTCACCACAGACAGAGATATACAGGCCCACTCGAAGCTGCCTTTTACTGAATCAGACCATCGGTCCGTCAAGGTCAGTACTGTCTACTCAGAGTGGCAGCGTCCCTCCAGGATTTCAGGGAGGGGCCTATTATTCATACCGCCTACTGCCTGGTCCTTTCAACAGGTGATGCCAGGGACTGAACCTGGGACCTTCCGCATGCGTGAGAGAGCTGCAGGGGAAACGAGTCGGTGTATCAGACCAGATGTATCAGAGCTGGGTTCAAATCCTGTTTTGTGTAAATCTTGCTGGATACCTAACCCTAACCCTAACCCATGTATTAATTCTGCTTTATCTTACAAAGGTATCGTAACAATAAAATGGAGGAGGGGGAGAATCAGGGACATTGCTCTGAGTTCCTTGGAGGCAGGGCGGGAAAGAAATGGGAACATAAGAACATAAGAACATAAGAGAAGCCAATGTTGAATCAGGCCAATGGCCCATCTAGTCCAACACTCTGTCTCACAGCGGCCAAAATATACCAGGTGCCATCAGGAGGTCCAGCAGTGGGGCCAGGACACTAGAAGCCCTCCCACTGCTGCCCCCCCCAGCACCAAGAATAGAGTGCATCGCCTGCCCCAGACTGAGTGTTCCCATCTATACCCTGTGGCTAATAGCCACTGATGGACTTCTGCTCCATATGTTCGTCTAAGTTATGAAGCTAGGAGAAAAAAGGGAGGGGGGAGCAAGGTGCAAGGGCAGGTAGTTTATTTGACCGTTCAGATCCCAGCGTGTTTCGCAATGAGCTTCGTCAGGGGCTTGCTTGACAGGGGCATCCCCTGAGGAAGCTCGTGGTGAAAAGCACTGGATCTAAAAGGTCAAATAAATGACACCCCTTGGTACTGTGTTCCTCCTTTCTTCCTCTTATTCACTGGCATGGCCTTATTTTCTTCCGGACAGTCACGAAGCTACCTTGAACTCAGTCAGGCCACCGGTCCACCCTCAGTCTGGCCCACGCTGTCCAGAAAGGGCTGTCCAAGCTCTCAGGCCGGGGAATCCGCTTCCTGCTCTTAGGACAGCTAGAGTCGAGTCAAGGAACACCTTTGAGACCAACGAAATTTTCGCAGTACGAGCTTTCGAGAGCCAAAGCTCCCTTCGTCAGAGGGGAAGCTTTCGAAAGCTTATGCCCTGAAAATCTTGTCGGTCTCTTAAGTTGCTAATGGACTTGAATCGAGCTGTTCTACCGTAGACCAACCTGGCTGCCCTCTGAAACGTGCTTCGAAGAGGTATCTGTTCCTTAGGGCATCACTACGGACTGGCTTGGATCCTATGAATGAGTTCTGTGTACCCTAGATAAGTCTCTGCCGTGAAGCGTGTCTTCCACAAACGCTTCCGTTTGCACAACAGATCGGTGGTATTCAGTGGACCCTTCCACAAATGGAAGTTCAGGAGGAGGAGGAGGAGATTGGATTTAGACCCCCTTCCTTCACTACCCAAGGGAGTCTCAGAGCGGCTTACAAACTCCTTTCCCTTTCCCTCCCCACAACAGACGCCCTGTGAGGTGGGTGGGGCTGAGAGAGCTCTGACAGAAACGGCTCTTTTTCAAGAACAGCTGTGCCAGAGCTTGTGACTGAGCCAAGGTCACATCAGCAGGTGCAAGTGGTGGAATGGGGAATCAAACCCGATTCTCCCAGATTAGAGTCTGCGCATTTAACCACTACACCAATCTGCTTCTCAGCAGAGGCTCTCTAACGTACATGGAACTCATGCACTGGATCCGAGACTTTGCCTGCTATGATGCTCTCTTAGATTAATGTAAAGGTTTCCCTTGCTCGAAAGACGGTCAAATCCGACTCTAGGGATGCGGTGCTCATCTCTGTTTCCAAGCCGAAGAGCCAGCGCTGTCTGAAGGCATTTCCATGGTCATGTTACCGGCAGGACTAGACACCAAGATGCACGGAGCACTGTTACCTTCCCACCGAAACGGTACCTATTTATCTACTTGAAATTTCTTGCTTTTGAACTGCTGGGTTGGCAGGAGCTGGGGCCAGAGATGGGAGCTCACTCCGTCATGCAGCACTCGTGTCTCGAACTGCTGAACTACCGACCTTCCAGTCTGCAGTTCAGCGTCTTAACCACTTGAGCCACCGGTCCCGATTAGATACCACCGATCTGATGAAGCGAGCCGTAACAGAGCCTCCTAGACTGTACCGCTTCAGTCCCTTCGCATGGGATTACACACTGGTATGCTTCTTGCTGAACAAAGTTTCAGGTGGGTAACCTTGTCGTCGGTCTGTACTAGAAGAGCCTAATTCAGGGCTAGTAGCGCCTTAGAGTCCCGCAAGATTTTCAGGGCCCAAACTCCCGAGTGTGAAAGCTCTACATTCCTCCTTGTACCCAAGGAAAGGAGCGTCGTCTCTCCAAAGCGAATACCCCGAAAATCTCGTCAAAGGTGCAACTGGACTCGAACCTTGCTCTTCTACAGCAGACCGACATAGCTACCCACTCCTGCTTTTGTGACTCACAGCTCTTGACCCTGCGGAGACTGAACCTGGCACAATCTCCGTGGACAATGCAGATCTTCTACCCCCGGCACAGGGTCTTTCCTTAGAGGTTGCAGCATCCTTTCCTTATTGCCAGAACGAAGTCGGAGCCCAGTGGCACCTTTAAGACCAAGGAAGTGTAATTCTGGGTATAAGCTATCTTATACAAACACGCTTCTTCAGATAAGTTGAAACAGACTTCGCTAACCATTATATGTAGGTAGAGAGAAGGTGTGTTTTCAAATTGTGGCGCTGGAGAAGACTCTTGAGAGTCCCTTGGACTGCAAGGAGATCGAATCAGTCAACCCTAAAAGAAATCAACCCTGCCTGTTCCCTGGAAGGCCAGAGACTGAAGCTGAAGCTCAAATACTTTGGCCACCCAATGAGAAGGGAGCCCTCACTGGAGAAGACCCTGATGCTGGGAAAGATTGAAGGTCAAAGAAGAAGGGGATGGCAAAGGATGAGATGGTTAGACAGTGTCATCGATGCAACGAACATGAAATTGAGCAGACTTCGGAGCACAACGGAACACAGGAGAGCC
Source organism: Gekko gecko (assembly GCA_029375565.1). Taxonomy (NCBI): domain Eukaryota; kingdom Metazoa; phylum Chordata; class Lepidosauria; order Squamata; family Gekkonidae; genus Gekko; species Gekko gecko. Next base: position 144,541,719 of record JAPDNY010000008.1, on the reverse strand, counting down.
AGGTGTGATGTGGTCCATGGGGTCACGAAGAGTTGGACTCGACTGTGCGACTGAACAACAACAACAACAACAGAGAGAAGGTGTATGTGTGAGTGGGGGGTTAGTTGCCAGTTTGGTGTAGTGGTTAAGTGAGCGGACTCTAATCTGGGAGAACCGGGTTTGATTCCTCACTCCTCCACTCGCAGCTGCTGGATGACCTTGGGCAAGCCACAGTTCTGTCGGAGCTGTTCTTGGAAAAGAGCCGTTTCTGTCAGAGCTCTCTCAGCCCCACCTACCCCAGAGGGTGTCTGTTGTGGGGAGGGGAAGGGAAAGGAGTTTGTAAGCCGCTCTGAGACTCCGAGTGAAGGGTGGGGTATAAATCCAATCTCTTCTTCTTCTTACCAGGAAGGGCTAACTGGAGTCAAGATGCATAAGTAACTGAGTGATAAGTATAGCTCTCTCTACCTATATGTAATGGTTGGTGAAGTCTGTTTCAACGTTATCTGAAGAAGTGGGCGTGTGCACGAAAGCTGATATCCAGAATTAAACTTTGTTGGTCTTTAAAGGCGCCACTGGACTCAGACTTTGACCTGTTGCTTCAAACGAACATGGCTACCCATCTGAATCTTCTTCATTGCCAGTACTTTCTCCCTTTTCCCCTTACATTAGTATTCCTAGACCAGCGGTTCTCCTTTGCAGTACGGTGACTCACAAGTACGTCTTTATTTGGTAAGGTGAACCAGCCACGGCTGGCCCCCAATTTTTTTGGCACCACAGGCCAACTATGACGCTGGCATCCGTCTGGCTCAGCATTCCATTTTCTACAGTGGCTAGGCCAGAAGTCGTTGAGAAGCCAATAAACATCGCACAAAGGGCGTAGCTGCCCCCACTGTCAACCCGGAGCGTGTGGCACTCCGACACACACGGCCTTTGCGTACGGAGGTTAGGTTCCAGTCTCTGACCGCCCGCTCCTTCTCCGTTACTGCCTCTAATCTCCCCTAAGATTCTAAGAAACTCACTCCAGTAACCACCAGGACATGTTTCACAGGATCAACACGTATACGCTGGAGAAGAAAAAATACCAACTAATGTATGACATGGGAAGATACCGTTTCGAGGGGTTTCCAAAATGCAAAAGAGAGCCACAGAAAGGGCAGGGGCGGCCGTCAGGGAGGGCCGGCCCACGACCCGCTTTCAGAGGCTTCGTGACCCAGTTTTGGGTCCCGACCCACAAGTTGGGAAACACTGTCCCAGACGATACAGCTAGAGGTTTGGAGATGGAGGCTGGTGAAACGTTTCGCTCAGAACGGCCAATCCCAACGGGCAGCGGGATACCAAATCTAGCGAGCCGCATTCGCAGGCAGAGAAGAAGGAGAAGAAGAGTTGGATTTATACCCCACCCTTTGCTTGGAGTGGCTTACAATCGCCTTTCCCGCCTCCTCCCCACAACAGACACCCTGTGAGGTAGGTGGGGCCAAGAGAGCTCTTTTGAGCACTGCTCCTGAGAGAGCAGCTCTGAGAGAACATGCGACTGACCCAAGGTCACACCAGCAGCTGCAAGTGGAGGAGTAAGGAATCACAGCCGGTTAACATAAAAGAAGCCAATGTTGAATCAGGCCAATGGCCCATCTAGTCCAACACTCTGTCACACAGCGGCCAAAAATACCAGGGGCCATCAGGAGGTTCAGCAGTAGGGCCAGGGCACTAGAAGCCCTCCCACTGCGCCCCCCGGCACCAAGAATAGAGTGCATCACCTGCCCCAGACTGAGAGTTCCCATCTATACCCTGTGGCTAATAGCCACTGATGGACTTCTGCTCCAGATGTTTATCTAATTCCCTCTTGAAACTGTCCATGCTTGTAGCTGCCACCACCTCTTGTGGCAGTGGTTCTCCCAGATTAGAGTCCACGCACTTAACCACTACACCAAACTGGCAGAGAGGGTCACTCGGCCTGTAGCCCTTTAACTGGAGACTGAAATCTGGAGGGTTTGTACACCTTTTGTGGCTGTCCCCCCCCCCCCCGAGAGCTCGTGAGCTGCAAACTTGCCCGCCTCCCTCGGGGCTGATGGCGATGCATCACTTGGCAGGCTATACACGAGTTTGTTAATAGAGCCATTTTTTGATCGGAAAGGGAGAGCCGATTGTTAGCAGTCGCATCCCCGCCTTAAATCTGCTTTGCTAATGACACGCACAATAAACATAAAAACGCTATTCGCTATCTGCGGCAAAAGTGCTTTTAGATAAATCTCGGGGAATGGGCCCTCATGTCGCCTCCACCGGCGCTATTTTTCTCCCTGATGGGCAAGCTCGTCGAGAAGGAAGAAAAAACAACCCCCCCAAAAAACCCCAACACTGCCTACTTTGCAGACTCAGACAAATGGGAGATTACGGAGAGGGGAAGAGGCTGAGAATTCAGAGGAAACCTGGCAATTATCCCTCAATACAATCTGGTATGCCGGGTTGCAAAGCCCTTGTTTCAGCGGCCTAGGGAGGCAGGGAAGCTGCTCTGACGGACTTCCGAGATAACATAGCAGGCAGGTTTTGACCCTCTCGACCTCTGCTTTGGGTGGCTGGCTTCCGCTGCAGTGCTGATTCGCAGACTGCAGTACCCAACGGAGTGGCTAACCATCACTCTCTCACGCCCACCACTGCCTTGGGACAGAGGCTGAGCAACCGTGTAGTGGTCAAGTGTGCGGACTCTGATCTGGGAGAGCCGGGTTTGATTCCCCAGTCTTCCACTTGCAGCTGCTGGGTGACCTTAGGTCAGTCACAAGTTCTCTCAGGGCTGTTCTCTCAAGGGCAGTTCTCGAAAGAGCTCTCTCAGCCCTGCCTACCTCACAGGGTGTTCGTTGTGGGGAGGGGAAGGAGTTTGTAAGCCACTCTGAGACACGGAGTGAAGGGCGGGGTATAAATCCAATCTCCTCTACTTCTTCAATCCCCAGTACAAAAAAGAGTCTCAGGTGGGGGAAGACCTCTGCCCGAGACTTTTGCCTTTTGCTACTTTGCCAGTCCCGGTAAACAGCACTGCTTCAGGTCAGGGATCCCCAACACGCTGCCATTGGGCACAACGGCGCCCATCAATCCTTCCCTGGTGCCCACCAAGTATTTTGAGAAAGTGGGCAGGGCTAGGTGCGTCTTTTCCCCAGCAAGGCTTCTGATTGGCTGTTGGGAGATTTGACTGGTTGTGCAGCCGGTGTCATTTCGGCACAAGGATCTTTGCTGTGTGACTGAAAGTGAAACTGCGGCAGCCATTTTGCGGCTGTCTCGTGCCTCCCACAGCAGCCATTTTGTGGCTGTGCCTACTGTGCTGGGTCAGAACTCGAAAGGTGCCCGTGGGCTCAAAAAGGTTGGGGACCCCTGCCCTGGATTGACCACTATCCTGACTCGGTATGAGATGTAACCCATTCTAGAAGAGAAGAAGAAGAGATTGGATTTGTACCCTGCCCTTCACTCGGTGTCTCAGAGCGGCTTCCAAACTCCTTTCCCTCCCCCTCCCTACAACTGGCACCCTGTGAGGTAGGTGGGGGGCTGAGAGAACTCTGACAGAAACAGCTCTTTTTCAAGAACAGCCGTGCCAGAGCTTGTGACTGGCCCAAGGTCACATCAGCAGGTGCAAGTGGAGGAGTGGGGAATCAAAGCCGGTTCTCCCAGATTAGAGCCCACACACTTAACCACGACCCCAAACTGGTTCCCTCCCACCAAACTGGGATCACTCCCAGGGAGCACAGCTAGTGAAGGAGTGACCCCTCATCCAAGGCAGTGAGTCAGCTGAAGGCCGAAGAGAAGGCTAGGTACAGTACAGAAGAGAAGAGATTGGATTTATACCCCGCCCTTCACTTGGGAGTCTCAGAGCGGCTTACAGACTCCTTTCCCTTCCCCTCCCCGCAACAGACACCTTGTGAGGTAGGTGGGGCTGAGAGAGCTCTGACAGAAACTGCTCTTTTTCAAGGACCCCTCTTGTCAGAACTATGGCTTACCCAAGGTCATCCAGCCAGGTGCAAGTGGAGGAGTGGGGGAATCAAACCTGGCTCTCCCAGATTAGAGTCCGTGCAGTTAACCACTACACCAAACTGGCTCCTTCTAAGAAGTAACCTTCCCTGCTCAACTAGGTTCGAGTCCAGTCACACCTTAGAGACCAGCAAGATTTTCAGGGTATGAACTTTCGAGAGCCAAAGCTCCCTTCGTCAGTAGAAAAGGGCAAGACACCTGAAGATGTGTTATCTGAAGGACTGAGCCGTGACTCACGAAAGCTCCTAACTCCTGACACAAATTTTGTTACATCTTTAAGAAGTTACTGGACTCTTGCTCTTTTCTACTGAGCCAGTTTGGTGTGAGAGCCAGTTTGGTGTAGTGGTTAAGTGCGCGGACTCTTATCTGGGAGAACCGGGTTTGATTCCCCACGCCTCCACTTGCACCTGCTGATGTGACCTTGGGTCAGTCACAAGCTCTGGCAGAGCTGTTCCTGAAAGAGCAGTTTCTGTCAAAAGTTCTCTCAGCCCCGCCTACCTCACAGGGTGTCTGTTGTGGGGAGGGGAAGGGAAAGGAGTCTGTAAGCCGCTCTGAGACTCCTTTGGGTAGTGAAGGGCAGGGTATAAATCCAATCTCTTCTGCTTCTTCTACCTCACAGGGTGTCTGTTGTGGGGAGTGGAAGGGAAAGGAGTTTGTGAGCCGCTCTGAGACTCCTTCGGGTAGTGAAGGGCGGGGTATAAATCCAATCTCTTCTTCTTCTACCTCACAGGGTGCCTGTTGTGGGGAGGGGAAGGGAAAGGAGTTTGTAAGCCGCTCTGAGACACCTTTGGGTAGTGAAGGGCGGGGTCTAAATCCAATCTCTTTTTCTTCTACCTCACAGGGTGCCTGTTGTGGGGAGGGGAAGGGAAAGGAGTTTGTAAGCCGCTCTGAGACACCTTTGGGTAGTGAAGGGCGGGGTCTAAATCCAATCTCTTCTTCTTCTACCTCACAGGGTGCCTGTTGTGGGGAGGGGAAGGGAAAGGAGTTTGTAAGCCGCTCTGAGACACCTTTGGGTAGTGAAGGGCGGGGTCTAAATCCAATCTCTTCTTCTTCTACCTCACAGGGTGCCTGTTGTGGGGAGGGGAAGGGAAAGGAGTTTGTGAGCCGCTCTGAGACTCCTTCGGGTAGTGAAGGGCGGGGTATAAATCCAATCTCTTCTTCTTCTACCTCACAGGGTGCCTGTTGTGGGGAGGGTAAGGGAACGGAGTTTGTTAGCCGCTCTGAGACACCTTTGGGTAGTGAAGGGCGGGGTCTAAATCCAATCTCTTTTTCTTCTACCTCACAGGGTGCCTGTTGTGGGGAGGGGAAGGGAAAGGAGTTTGTAAGCCGCTCTGAGACACCTTTGGGTAGTGAAGGGCGGGGTCTAAATCCAATCTCTTCTTCTTCTACCTCACAGGGTGCCTGTTGTGGGGAGGGGAAGGGAAAGGAGTTTGTAAGCCGCTCTGAGACACCTTTGGGTAGTGAAGGGCGGGGTCTAAATCCAATCTCTTCTTCTTCTACCTCACAGGGTGCCTGTTGTGGGGAGGGGAAGGGAAAGGAGTTTGTGAGCCGCTCTGAGACTCCTTCGGGTAGTGAAGGGCGGGGTATAAATCCAATCTCTTCTTCTTCTACCTCACAGGGTGCCTGTTGTGGGGAGGGGAAGGGAAAGGAGTTTGTGAGCCGCTCTGAGACTCCTTCGGGTAGTGAAGGGCGGGGTATAAATCCAATCTCTTCTTCTTCTACCTCACAGGGTGCCTGTTGTGGGGAGGGGAAGGGAAAGGAGTTTGTGAGCCGCTCTGAGACTCCTTCGGGTAGTGAAGGGCGGGGTATAAATCCAATCTCTTCTTCTTCTACCTCACAGGGTGCCTGTTGTGGGGAGGGGAAGGGAAAGGAGTTTGTGAGCCGCTCTGAGACTCCTTCGGGTAGTGAAGGGCGGGGTATAAATCCAATCTCTTCTTCTTCTACCTCACAGGGTGCCTGTTGTGGGAAGGGGAAGGGAAAGGAGTTTGTAAGCCACTCTGAGACGCCTTTGGGCAGAAGGGCGGGGTATAAATCCAATCTCTTCTCCTTCTTCTTCTACTGCTACAGGCAGACTAACATGGTGGCCCGTCTTGATCTATCTCCCCTTCATCAGATAGGGATGAAGAGTTTTGACTCTTGAAAGCCTGTATCCCCCTCAAAGCTTGTTGCTCTCTAAGGGGCTACGGAACTCCAATCTCATTCTCCTACGGCACATACATTGTCCTACTTCCTTGCTCAGGAAACCCCTATAAATCAAGAGGGATCACGGCAAACTCACCCCAGGTGTAAAAATCAGCTTGGACGGAACCAGAGGCTCCATCTTCCTATGCTCCCTGGTCCTGGATGCACTTCACACTGAGTCCAGCCACTTTTGTCTCCGTGATCCTGCCAGTTTGGTGTAGTGGTTAAGTGCGCGGACTCTAATCTGGGAGAACCGGGTTTGATTCCCCACTCCTCCACTTGCACCTGCTGGATGACCTTGGGCAAGCCATAGTTCTGTCGGAGCTGTTCTTGAAGAAGAGCCGTTTCTGTCAGAGCTCTCTCAGCCCCACCTACCTCACAGGGTGTCTGTTGTGGGGAGGGGAAGGGAAAGGAGTTTGTAAGCTGCTCTGGGACTCTGAGAGTCATTATTATGTAGGAGTTCCCCAGGCTGTGAAACATAATGACTCAGCCCTACCCCACCTTCCTGAGTAGATATAAATTACCTACCATTTTTCTTCTCCTACATGATCATGACTCAGCCCTATCCCACCTTCCTGAGTAGATATAAATTACCTACCATTTTTCTTCTCCTACACGATCATGACTCAGCCCTACCCCACCTTCCTGAGTAGATATAAATTACCTGCCTACAGTTTTTCTTCTCACCTTGACACAGAGAGTACTCCGTCTTTCTGTGTTATACCTCTAAGGGTGCCAGTCACAGCTACTGGCGAAACATCAGCTCCTACAATGCCAAGACCATGGCTGGACAACCTGGAAAATCTACAACAGCTAATGAACTCTGGCCGTGAAAGCCCTCAACCACAAAATCCACATTCTTTTTTATTACTTTTTTAAAGGCTACATTCTGCTACCAGAACCAACCACACAGGTGTACTTAAGCCCAACCTGTCTAACTCAGGTTAGTTTAGCTCAATTGCAAAATCTACTTCTTTTGCCCAAAGGTTTCACTGTTGAACAATCTGGCTAAGAGAAATGCTCTGCGAGGGCTCAGCACCCTCAATGCCTTCTCGTGGGCTGCCACACCGAGGGGAGGGGGGGGGATTTGCCTCTATCAGAATAACAGCCCTTCCTCTGAAGATTAAGCCTCTTCTAGTCAAGATGCGGGAGGGGTAAGCGAATAAAGTTGGACGAGCTTTCTGGATGACCCGGAGGGACGTTGCTGAGGATGGGGGTGAAAACAAAGAAGGCCATCTGCTCTCCGTGTCCATTCAGATGCTGGCCGTTCGGCAGAGACTGCCAAGGGGGCCAATTAATGCCGGCTGTGACGGGGCTTAATTAAGGAGCATGTTGACACAAGCTGGCAGGCCTTCAGTCGGTTTGGTTTGCTTCTCCCCCCGTGCCCCCGCCTCCGGGAGCTTGTGGTCCCTGCCCCCTCTGCCACCATCTCCCAGGCTCCCCTTGGTGCAGATGGGCAAGCGATCAATCCCGCCACCCTGGGGGACCACTGCAGTGAAGAAACAAAATCCTCCTGCTTCCCCCGCTACAAAACACCGACTGGAACTAACCCTTCTGTCTGAACTCCCGTAGACAAAGAGTGCTCTGAAAGTTGATGCCGCGGGGTGTCCCGTGCACTTGCGGAGCACTGCGGTCTGTGCTTTCGGATGCTGGGACTTGGCGTGTCTGAATCTTCGCCAAGAAACGGCAGCACTGAAAACACCTTGCCGGGGGAGGGAAGGGGAAATATGGGGGGGTGCCCCATTGCAGGCTTTTGGCCTCAAGTCTATCCAGCACGCCAAGGCGTATTGAGACGGAGCTGGAGAAGCATTTCTAAAATGCCCGTTCTGCCTTTGTGCATGCAGGTGTAGGAGAACAGAAAACTCATGATAATGCAGCTGAGAAGATCTACCACACCTGGCCCTGCAATGCTTATGATGTGTACAGCAGCAGTGTGAAATTTCGCCATGGAAAGACCCACACACCTGGCGCTGCTGAGCTTATGCCTGCAGTAGTAGTGCGAAGTTTCGCCATGGAAAGACCCACACACCTTGCCCTGCCATGCTTATGCCTGCAGTAGTAGCGCGAAGTTTCGCCATGGAAAGACCCACATACCTGACCCTGCCACACTTAAGCCTGCAGTAGTAGCGCGAAATTTCGCCATGGAAAGACCCACGCACCTGACCCTGCCATGCTTACGCCTGCAGTAGTAGGGCGAATTTTCACCACGGAAAGACCCCACACCTGACCCTGCCACACTTAAGCCTGCAGTAGTAGCGCGAAGTTTCGCCATGGAAAGACCCACGCACCTTGCCCTGCCATGCTTATGCCTGCAGTAGTAGCGCGAAGTTTCGCCATGGAAAGACCCACACACCTTGCCCCGCCATGCTTACGCCTGCAGTAGTAGCGCGAAATTTCACCATGGAAAGACCTACATGCTTGGCCCTGCCATGCTTACGCCTGCAGTAGTAGTGCGAAATTTCACCATGGACAGACCTACATGCTTGGCCCTGCCATGCTTACGCCTGCAGTAGTAGCGCGAAATTTCACCACGGAAAGACCCACACACTTGACCCTGCCATGCTTACGCCTGCAGTAGTAGCGCAAAATTTCACCATGGAAAGACCTACACGCTTGGCCCTGCCATGCTTACGCCTGCAGTAGTAGCGTGAAATTTCACCATGGAAAGACCTACACACCTGACCCTGCCATGCTTACGCCTGCAGTAGTAGCACGAAGTTTTGCCATGGCAAGACCCGCACACTTGGCCCTGCCATGCTTACGCCTGCAGCAGTAGCGTGAAGTTTTGCCATGGAAAGACCCATGCACCTGACCCTGCCCTGCTTACGCCTGCAGTAGTAACGCGAAGTTTCGCCATGGAAAGACCCACGCACCTGACCCTGCCATGCTTATCCCTGCAGTAGTAGCGTGAATTTTCACCACGGAAAGACCCCACACCTGACCCTACCGTGCTTACGCCTGCAGTAGTAGCGCGAGGTTTCGCCATGGAAAGACCCCACACCTGACCCTGCCATGCTTATACCTGCAGTAGTAGTGCGAATTTTCGCCACAGAAAGACCCCACACCTGATCCTGCCATGCTTACGCCAGCAGTAGTAGCGCAAAGTTTCGCCATGGAAAGACCCATGCACCTGACCCTGCCATGCTTACTCCTGCAGTAGTAGCATGAAATTTCGCCATGGGAAAACCCACACACCTGGCCCTGCCAAGTTTAAGCATGCAGCTACAGTGTGTAATTTCACCATGGAAGAAGCGCCTCCTTTGCCACTAATGGTACGTGCAAACTGAGCATTTGCAAACTTCCAATGTAAGTGACTGAGGTTTCCATAGTCACTGTGTAGTTCCATTCCCCTTCCGGGATTTCCTCCTTCCCAGGAGGCGGGAGATATTCCATTCGGCTCCGCCTGCACAGGCAGCCCTTTTGGGTTTGGCTCCGCCTCCCGGGGCAGCCATTTTGGGGTGGCACCTACCACCCCCTTTTTCAATTTCAAAGGTGGCCACAGCCGCAGGAAGGAGGAGGAGGATTTATACCCCGCCCTCCACTACCCAAAGGTGTCTCCGAGGGGCTTACAAACTCCTTTCCCTTTCCCTCCCCACAACGGACACCATGTGAAGTAGGTGGGGCTGAGAGAGCTCTGACAGAAACTGCTCTTTTTCAAGGACAGCTGTGCCAGAACCACAGCTTGCCCAAGGTCATCCAGCATGTGCAAGCGGAGGAGTGGGGAATCGAACCCGGTTCTCCCAGATTAGAGTCTGCGCACTTAACCGCTACGCCAAACTGGTTGGGGACCCTTGCGTTATCATGTGCTGGAAACAGCAGGGGCTGGATCTGTTTTGCTAGCGCCGGCACCCTCCCTCGGGTGGAAGGAGGGAAGCACCTCTGCTGGTGGGAATGGATCTATGGGACCAAACCCAGTCAATCCCCCCAGCTGGACGAAGGCACTGCAAAGGGGGTATGTGTGTTTTGTGTTCAAACAGACAGACCCTGAAGCTCGCTGCCTTGCTGTTCCCTTGGACTTCGCTCACGAACACATTCTCCAGCCTCCGGATAATGAAACACAGAAGATTTCTCTTCCCTAGAGTCCCCAGTGAATAAGACGTCTCGCTCCTCATGCTGGCATGGCAGGAAATGCCCGAGTCCTGTTTGTGCACCGGCACTTCAAAGGATAATGAAGATTTACTGAACCTGTTAGACCGTTTTCTTTGCTTGGCTGTCTCCCATTTCGGACCAGATTGGCTCCGCGTCTATCCCTGTCCAACATTATGGGATTTTTCTCTTACATGACAAATCCCCGAGGAATCCTAGACGTAGTGCCTCCGCTGTCCTGGCTTGCGAGGAAACTCAGGGCCAAATTTGTTTTTAGAGCTACACGTCCAGTGAATTTTATTGTATTAGGATCACGTTACTTTATTGTCTCTGTGTGTAGCTGGGTATTTGGGCACGGTGAATGGTATTTGCCTTGCTGAGACTCCGCGGCCGTTGGCTCACGTAGCAAACCGGGCCGGCTGCAAGCCTCCGCTTTCCGTTTCTTGAGAAAGACCCTCTGCGGCCTCTCTTATGGCTTCCTTCCTTGTTTCCCCCATCTCCAGCCGACTGCAAGAACCAAACGACACGTTGACGGTGGCCATGAGTCTGTCCCGTGGGTGCAGATGCCATTTTAGAAGCGGTTGAGATTTTAAGAAAACTGCTAGGAGGACTCAATGGCCACTGTCAAGTGTACTTTATGTCAGAAAATGCCTTTGATGTTTCTCACTGAATCCATTGTTTTATGTTCCCTACCCCGCTTTGCGCTTGCGTAGCTATGCAGGCAGAAACGTGGGCGCTTCTTCCCTGCCGCTTTTCCTTATCACAGTGGCCTTGAATGTAGGCTTTGGACTATTCTTGTTTTGCTGAGAATTTTCCAGTCCTGGGAAGGCAAGGGGAGGGGGGGAGTAGTCTCCCGCTCATGAAGTATTTCTCCCGCCGGGAGTTCCCGCGCGAGTGCTCAAGTTCTATTTGCTAGGCGCTTCATTGCATCACACTATAAGTTAGCTTGCTTTGCTTTGCCCCCCATTCCTGACAATGACCTCCTACTGTGGGTTTTAGCAAGATAATCCAATAAACCTTTCTTTGTGCAAGAATGACTGGATCTACTTGATTTCAAACCTGACACTTTAGCTCTAAAACTATGGCAGGCCTCTCTTATAATTTCACTACCTTACAGAACCCGGGAGGCTTAGGAGACCATGTAGGATCAGGCCAACAGCCCGTCCAGTCCAACACTCTGTGACACGCAGTGGCCAAAAATACCAGGTGCCATCAGGAGGTCCACCAGTGGGGCCAGGACACTAGAAGCCCTCCCACTGTGCCCCCCCCCAGCACCAAGAATACAAAGCATCACTACCCCCAGACATAAGAACATAAGAGAAACCATGTTGGATCAGGCCAGTGGTCCATCCAGTCCAACACTCTGTGCCACACAGTGGCCCAAACCTAGGTGCCATCAGGAGGTTCACCAGTGGGGCCAGAACTCCAGAAGCCCTCCCACTGTGGCCCCCCAAGCACCAAGAATACAGAACATCACTGCCCCAGACATACAAACATAAAAGAGGCCATGTTGGATCAGACCAACAGCCCATCCAGTCCAACACTCTGTGACACGCAGTGGCCAAAATCCAGGGGCCATCAGAAGGTCCAGCAGCGGGGCCAGAACTCCAGAAGCCCTCCCACTGTGCCCCCCAGCACCAAGAATACAAAGCATCACAGCCCCAGATGAAAGAACATAAGAGAAGCCATGTTGGACCAGGCCAATGGCCCATCTAGTCCAACATTCTGCGTCACACAGTGGCCAAAACTCCAGTGCCCTCAGGAGGTCCACCAGCAGGGCTAGAACTCCAGAAGCCTTCCCACTCTTGCCCCCCCCAGCACCAAGAATACAAAGCATCACTGCCCCAGACATAAGAACATAACGGAAGCCATGTTGGATCGGGCCAGTGGCCCATCCAGTCCAACACTCTGTGACACACAGTGGTCCAAACCCAGGTGCCTCAGGAGGTCCAGCAGCGAGGCCAGAACTCCAGAAGCCCTCCCACTGTTTTCCCCCCCGCCCCCGCAGCACCAAGAATACAGAGCATCAGTGCCCCAGACATAAGAACATAAGAGAAGCCATGTTGGATCGGGCCAGTGGCCCATCCAGTCCAACACTCTGTGACACACAGTGGTCCAAACCCAGGTGCCTCAGGAGGTCCAGCAGCGCGGCCAGAACTCCAGAAGCCCTCCCACTGTTTTCCCCCCCGCCCCCGCAGCACCAAGAATACAGAGCATCAGTGCCCCAGACATAAGAACATAAGAGAAGCCATGTTGGATCGGGCCAGTCGCCCATCCAGTCCAACATTCTGTGTTACGCAGTGCCCAAACCCAGGTGCCATCGGGAGGTCCACCAGTGGGGCCAGAACTCCAGAAGCCCTCCCACTGTGGCCCCCACCCAAGCACCAAGAATACAGAGCATCACTGCCCCAGACAGAATCTTCCATCTATACCTTGTGGCTAATAGCCAGTGATGGACCTGCTGCCCCATATGTTTCTCCAGTCCCCTCTTGAAGCTGTCTACTCTTGTAGCTGCCACCACTTCCTGCAGCAGTGAATTCTACCCATTAATGACTCTTTGGGTGAAGGAGATACACACATACACCTGACTGACCCTGACTGGTCCAATGCAGACTGAAAACTAGGGTGACTCCCCTCACCCCCTTCCTCTTTTGAGTTCTAGATTTACCTCCAAGGCAAATAACTCTGTGTCCCGTCCCCCCGGCCATGTTCTCTAGGAAGCACAAACAGGGACCGAAGCTGAGAGCGACAGGGACTCCAGCTGGAAGACTGGACATCTCCTTGCCATGGAGACAAATGCAAGGCTAAAGAGAGGCCCTCAAACAAACCCATGCGAAAGAATCATAGGATCATAGAACGTTAGAGTTGGAAGGGACCTGGCAGGTCATCTAGTTCAACCCCCCCTGCACTGTGCAGGAGCACAGCTGAAGGACAGCCCTACGACATACCCGAAAGATGGTCGTCCAGCCTCCGCTTGAAAACGGAGCCTCCACCACCTCCCGAGGCAGTCTGTTCCACTGCTCAACCACTCTGACAATTAGGAAGGTTCTCCGGATATTCGGCTGGTAACGACTCCCTTGTCATTTCCACCCATTAGCTCTAGTCTCGCAGTCCGGAGCAAGAGAGGATAGATCTGCTCCAGCTTCTACGTGACGGCCCTTCAGAGACTGCAATCCTGTCCCCTCTAAGCCTTCTCTTTCCCAGGCTAAACAGACCCAACTCCTTCAGCCTTTCCTCGTAAGACTTGGATTCCAACCCTCTCACCATCCTGGTCGCCCTCTTCCGGACACGCTCGGGCTTGTCAACGTCCTTCCTAAAATGTGGTGCCCAGAACTGGACACGGGACTCCAGGCGAGGCCTGACCCTAGCAGCATAGACATTGTCCAATGTCACCCCTTGGACAAGTTGAGAGTGCACAGACCCTGCCGTAACGACACCCTCCTCAGGTAAGCAGGATTCTAAACCCGCAGAGCCACCATCACATTACAAAGAATAAAGTCGAGGATCTCACGTCAGCACAAAGGGGTCAGAGACGGGCCTCGTTCGCCACCCCTTTCCTCCGTGACAAAGACTCCCTTTTGCATGGAGGAGGATTGTCTGGGATTCACAACTTAAAAAGGAGGGGGGATAAAGGCGGAATGATTTGTCTGCTCAAGCTCTGCATGACACCCACAAAGTCACTCCCAGGGCCTGGTTCGAAGGGTCATGCTGCACGTTGTCTTGCTCGAAAACCGCCAAACCAGGCTCTGGGTCAGAGCCAGTGTTCCCTCTAAGCTGAGTTAGTGTGAGCTAGCTCACAGTTTTCTAGCCTCCGGCTCACGCATTTTTGTCTTAGGCTCAGGAAGGAGGGCTCCAGAGCAAACTAATTTATGCAGTAGTCCAATCTCTCGCTCACAACTTGAATGCCGGTAGCTCACAAAGTAGAATTTTTGCTCACAAGACTCCACAGCTTAGAGGGAACGTTGGTCAGAGCCAATGCTTCCTCTAAGCTGTGGAGTCTCGTGGGCAAAAATTCTACTTTGGGAGCTACCGGCATTAAAGTTGTGAGCCGAGTGATTGGGCTGCTGCCCTGGAGCCATCCCTTCCTGCGTGTCATGGTCTGAGCTGTGCCACCGGAGGCCTAGCAGGCCCAGGGAGCCTGGCTAGCAGTAGGGGAGGCTGGGCCTACAAACCCCAGAAGGCCTTGGGAAGTTTTGGTGCCGATTTTGGCCAACAGGGAAGAAGAGGGCGGGGGAATAAAAGAACTGGTGCAACAAGAGAAGCTGTTCTTCTTCCCAGGGAACAAGGCCAGAAGAGAGGCTGCTGTGGGGAAGAAACCCTCATCCTGAGGGAAGGGTGAGGAGTCTAAGGCCACTGGAAATAGTGAGCTAGGGACAGTATATATTTAGATGCGTTAGGGCATTGGATTTCTTTTCTTTTCACCCACTTACTGTTATTATTCCTGCACCTTGTTTGACCTATAAAATAAACCGTTTTCATTGCTTGCTCTGCTTGGTCCTCACGCTCATTTTGGCTAAAAGTGAGGTCTAAAGGCCTGGGAGGGTGCTCTGGGCCTTCTCAGAGGAGCCTGGAACCAGAGGGATGGCAGTGTCAGGTGACACCCCACCTGAGCCATGACACTGCGCTAAGACAAAAAAGTGTGAGCCGGAGGCTAAAGAACAGTGAGCTGGCTCACACTAACTCAGCTTAGAGGGAACACTGATCAGGGCCTGGATGGAAGACCCCCTGGGAATCCCTTCTAGGCCACTGTGAGTCCCACCACCGAAGAAAGGTGGAATGAGAACAAACCAACGAGCAACAGCCAATCAAGATACAGGCAACATTCCCAGGGGGCGTGGCTAGGGATGCTTGCATTTTGTCATCCAACGGGGAACAAGTAAAAAGCAAATCGATGTTGACTCTGTTGTCAAAGGCTTTCACAGCCAGAGTTCATTAGCTGTTGCAGATTTCCTGGGCTGTATGGCCGTGGTCTTGGCACTATAGGACCTGACGTTTCGCCAGCAGCTGTGAGTGGCATCCTCAGAGGTATAACACAGAAAGACGGAGTACTCTCTGTGTCAAGGTGAGAGGGAAATAGTAGGCAGGTAATTTATATCTACTCAGGAAGGTGGGGTAGGGTGAGTCATTATCATGTAGGAGCTCCCCAGGCTTTGAACATGCTAATGGAGGAGCTTTCCTGAGGAGGTTCTTTTGTCTATGGATTGTTTCCTGAGGAGGTTCTAATCTTATCTGCAGTGCCATTGTCAGATGTAGAGACTTTTGTGTTTTTCAGGACAGGAAAACACGCCCTATTTATTTTTAAACTCTCTTCTTTCCTGTTGAAATTGTGTTTATGTTTATGAATTTCAATGGCTTCCCTGTGTAATCTGACACGGTAATTGGATGTGTCGTCCAGCCTTTCAGTGTCCTTCCATCTGTTTTTGCAGCAGCTGGGAAGGTCATCGCGGACAGGCCACAAAGACCCCTAGATAGACAGAATGGGAAGCACTTAATGGTATGTGGGTTGACTTGTTGCCACTAGGAGGAATATGCTCTGCCAGGGGTTCCCAACCCTTTTGAACCCGTGGGCCGCTTTGTCATTCTGACACAGGGTGGTGGGTGTAACTATAAACTAGCTGCTGTGGGAGGTATAGCAAAGAGGGGGAGCCAGTCACAATGCCAGAAAGTGAGGTGATGCTCTAACAGTACACCCGCATCAGCACACATGAAACTGCCTTCTACTGAATCAGACCAGCGGTCCATCGAGGTCAATATTGACTTTTCAGTCTGACAGTGACTCTCCAGCATCTCAGGCTGAGGTCTTTCTCATCACCTACTGCCTGGTCCCCTTAACTGGAGATGCCGGAGATTGAACCTTGACCTTCTGCATGCCAAGCAGACGCTCCAACATTCAGCCATGGTCCTCCCTTAACACACCTGAAGCTGCCTTCCTATACTGAATCAGAAGTCCATCAAGGTCAAGTATTGCCTGTGCAGACTGGCAGCAGCTCTCCAAGGTCTCAGGCTGAGGCCTTTCCCATCACCTCCTGCCTGATCCTTTTAACTGGAGATGCCGGGGACTGAACCTGGGACCTCCTGCATGCCAAGCAGAGGCTCTGCCACTGAGCCAGAGCCATCAAGGTCAGTATTGTCTACTCGGGCTCTCCAGGGTCTCAGGCAGAGGTCTTTCACATCACCTGCTGCCTGGTCCTTTTAACTGGAGGTGCTGAGGATTGAACCTGGGACCTTCTGCGTGCCAAACAGATGATCTAGCAGTGAGCCAGGGTCTCAGATCAAGGTCTTTCACATCATCTACTGCCTGGTCCTTTTAACTGGAGATGCCAGAGATTGAATCTGGGACCTTCTGCATGCCAAGAAGATGCTCTGCCACTGAGCCAGGGTCTCAGGTCAATGTCTTTTGTATCACCTATTGCCTGGTCCTTTAAACTGGAGACACTGAGGATTGAACTTGGGACCTTCCGTATGCCAAGCAGATGCTCTTCCACCGAGCTACAGCCCCTCTTTACAGCTTTCCAGGGTCTCAGGCTGAGGTCTTTCACATCACCTACTGCCTGGTCCTTTTAACTGGAGATGCCAGCTGGGACCTTCTGCATGCCAAGCAGATGCTCTTCCACTGAGCCACGGCCCCTCTTTACAGCTCTCCAGGGTCTCAGGCGGAGGTATTCCCATCACCTACTGCCTGGTCCTTTTAACTGGAGAGGCCGGGGACTGAACCTGGGACCTCCTGCATGCCAGGCAGATGCTCTTCAACTGAGCTACAGCCCCTCTTCACAGCTCTCCAGGGTCTCAGGCGGAGGTCTTTCCCATCACCTCCTGCCTGGTCCTTTGAACTGGAGATGCCAGGGACTGAACCTGGGACCTTCTGCATGCCAGGCAGATGCTCTACCACCAAGCTACAGCCCCTCTTTACAGCTCTCCAGGGTCTCAGGCGGAGGTCTTTCACATCACCTCCTGCCTGGTCCTTTTAACTGGAGATGCTGGGGATTGAACCCGGGCCTTTCTGCATGCTTAGCAGATGCTCTGGCGTGAGCCACGGTCGAAAATATTACACAGCTTACCATCAGTTATGTAGCGAAGATCTCTATGCTGTGGCGGCAGCTGATGCCGAAGCAACTTTTTAAAAAAATCTACACAGCCAAGCTGGGCAGACTCTGCCCCCTCGGCAGAAGCCACTCGCCAACCGAAAAGAAGAGCATCTGCAATCTTCCCCGGAGGCAAGATGCAACACCCGTGAATTGCCCTTACGGTGTCAATCCCCTACCCATCCCGTTCCCTCTTCACTGTCCGTTTTCCACCGACGACTCACTGCTGGAATGCAAACCAGTTCACTGACCTGCTATCCTCCTCTAGGGTGGTGGCTTATTTAAAATCCCGGTCCTTGCAACTTTTAGCGTCAATATCCCCAGAGCAGCTTCCTGCAACTGATTTAAAGCAATAAATAAAAAAAACCCTATTGAACCAACCATCCAGAATTGCTGCCTGCCCTGGAAAACGTCCCTGTTTCCTCTCATTCCTCCACGTGTTGGCTCTCAGGACCCTGGAGCTCAAGGACTGGAAAGTCTCCTTCCTGCAGTGGCGAGTCACTCCTTTTCCTGCCCTGAATCACTATTCGACACGTTTGCACCCTGCAAATGCATCATGCTCTACCGGGACGGTTCCGGATTTTTATCTCACGGCCCCACTGCCAATGCAGATATAGAAGATCTGGCGTGAAGAAGAGCTGATTTTGTAGAAGAGCAGGTAATTTATACCTTGCTTTTCTCTACTCAAAAATCCCCGACTCCTCCACTCGCACCTGCTGGATGACCTTGGGCAAGCCATAGTTCTGTCAGAGCTGTTATCTCAAGGACAGTTCTGTCAAGAGCTCTCTCAGCCCCGCCTACCTCACAGGGTATCTGTTGTGGGGAGGGGAAGGGAAAGGAGTTTGTGAGCTGCTCTGAGACCCCAAGTGAAGAAGAACTCCTCCTCCCCGTCCCCTTCCTCCGCTTCCTCCTCCTCTTCTTCATTCCCTTCCTTTCCCCACGACAGGCACCGTGTGAGCAATGCTCCCTCTAAGCTGTGGAGTCTTGTGAGCAAAAATTCTACTTTGGAAGCTACTGGCATGAAAGTTGTGAGCGAGCCATTTGGCTGCTGCATCAATTCGTTTGCTCTGGAGCTCTCCTTCCTGAGCTCAGACAAAAAACGTGTGAGCCGGAGGCTAAAAGACTGTGAGCCGGAGGCTAAAAGACTGTGAGCTAGCTCACACCAACTCAGCTTAGAGGGAACATTGCTTGTGAGGCAGGCGGGGCTGAGAGAGTTCAGAGGTCACCCAGCAGGCCTCGATGTGGGGAGGAGTGGGGAATCAAACCCAGTTCTCCAGATTAGACTCCGCCGCCCTTAACCACTACATCACGCTGGCGGGGATCTCAACCTGCTGCTGTCTTCCCAACCCGTTTGCTACCGGCGATGTCAATTTAGAAACCAAGCCCTCCCACCTTCCTGAAGGATACACCTAGCTAAGCATGGAGCCTCTGTGTTTGGAGGCAGCGTACCCCAACTAGGGACCAAACAAAGAGGGGCGACAGCTATCTCGCACATGAACCTACTTCCCAAAGTCATCTTAGCTGCCTGCTGTCGGCATAAGAACATAAGAGAAGCCCATGTTGAATCAGGCCAATGGCCCATCCAGTCCAACACTCTGTCACACAGCGGCCAAAATATACCAGGGGCCATCAGGAGGTCCAGCAGTGGGGCCAGGACACGAGAAGCCCTCCCACAGTTGCCTCCCCCCAGCACCAAGAATAGAGGGCATCACCTGCCCCAGACTGAGAGTTCCCATCTGTAGGTAAAGGTAAAGGTAAAGGTTCCCTTGCTCGAAAGCCAGTCGAATCCGACTCTAGGGTTGCGGTGCTCATCTCCGTTTCAAAGCTGAAGAGCCAGCGCTGTCCGAAGACGTTTCCGTGGTCATGTGGCCGGCATGACAAAACACCAAGGTGCACGGAACGCTGTTACTTTCCCACCAAAGTGGTACCTATTTATCTACTTGCAATTTCTTGCTTTCGAACTGCTAGGTTGGCAGGAGCTGGAACTAGAGACAGGAGCTCACCCCGTCATGCGGCACCCGGGTCTCGAACTGCTGAACTACTGACCTTCCACAGCCTGCAGTTCAGCGTCTTAACCACTTGAGCCACCGCAGCTCCTTCCCATCTATACCCTGTGGCTAATAGCCACTGATGGACTTCTGCTCCACATGTTTATCTAATTCCCTCTTGAAACTGTCCATACTTGTAGCATGCGGAGCTAGAGGGACCTTTGGAGGTCAGTTCTTATGTTCTACTAGTACCTCTTCGGGGAGTCTTTGCTTACTTCACTGAGAAATACGGCAAGGGATCCGCAGGGTGCGTGGGGAGAAACCAGCCCGGCTCTGCAACCAAACGGGAAAACCCTCAGCCGCGTCAATTCCTCCTTCCCCGCATCGCTCATCTTTCCTCCCTCTTCTTGGGCTGACGTTCATCTTTTAGCGTCAGCCCACGTGACCCCACCCCCCCTTCCAACCTGCGCCTCCGCTTAGAGTGCACTTAAGTGAGAAGGGGGTCTTTGCCCATCTTTCAGCCCCGCTCTGAAAGCTCCCTCGACACGCGGCCCTTCTTCATCACTTTGCGGGAAAATAAAAGTCGTCTCGAACGGCCCGGCATGGTAAACTATAACGGTCTTATTTAAAATACAGCTGTCTTCGCCGTGTACTAGAATCCTCTGTTCTTGTTAAAGAGCCCCTGTCACTGACGGGGAGGGGGGGTGTGTTTGAGAGGATTTAATACGCGGCATTTATTATGATTAGAAATCATTTGTACAGCACTGTAAATTTACATAGCGCCTTCCCGAGAACATTTATAAATCTAATGGGTCCATAAATCCCCGTTCGCTTCTGTGTTTTATTTCCCCAGGAATTGCAGTCCTCTCAGAGAACCCACCCCCCTTCCTGCCACCTTGGCGCCGAAATGGGGAGGTGGGAATCCCAGCAACCCTGTCCCAGGTTTGTAAGCACCCCCTTCAAAGATCGGGGTACGTCAAGTTGAGACCTGCGTTCCAGGGAAATCACAATGCTTACCAGGGGCAGGGGGGACACACCTACCTGAAAAGATCTATAATGGGAGACAAACTTTATTAAGTACATCAGAAGAGCCCTGCTGAGTCAGACCAGTGGTCCACCTCCTCCAGCCTCCTATCTCACACAGGGACCAACCAGTTCCTCTGGAGGGCCAACAACAGGGCATAGAGGCTGAGACCTTCATAAGAACATCAGAAGAGCCCTGATGGATCAGACCAGTGGTCCATCTAGTCCAGCCTCCTGTCTCACACACTGGCCAACCAGTTGCTCTTTAGGGCCAACAACAGGGCCTAGAGGCCAATGCCTTCATAAGAACATGAGAAGAGCCCTGCTGGATCAGACCAGTGGTCCTTCAAGTCCAGCATCCTGTCTCACACAGTGGCCGACCAGTTCCTCTGGAGGGCCAACAACAGGGCAGAGAGGCCGAGGCCTTCATAAGAACATCAGAAGAGCCCTGCTGGGTCAGACCAGTGGTTCATCTAGTCCAGCATCCTGCCTCACAAAGTGGCCAACCAGTTCCCCCAGAGGGCCAACAACAGGGCATGGGGCTGAGGCCTTCCTAAGAACATCAGAAGAGCCCTGCTGGATCAGACCAGTGGTCCCTCTAGTCCAGCATCCTGTCTCATTCAGTGGCCAACCAGTTCCTCCGAAGGGCCAATAACAGGGCACAAAGACAGAACGTTACCCCGATAAAAACATCAGAAGAGCCCTGCTGGATCAGACCAGTGGTCCCTCTAGTCCAGCATCCTGTCTCATTCAGTGGCCAACCAGTTCCTCCGAAGGGCCAATAACAGGGCACAAAGACAGAACGTTACCCCGATAAAAACATCAGAAGAGCCCTGCTGGATCAGACCAGTGGTCCCTCTAGTCCAGCATCCTGTCTCATTCAGTGGCCAACCAGTTCCTCCGAAGGGCCAATAACAGGGCACAAAGACAGAACGTTACCCCGATAAAAACATCAGAAGAGCCCTGCTGGATCAGACCAGTGGTCCATCTAGTCCAGCATCCTGTCTCACACAGTGGCCAGCCAGTTCCTCTAGGGGGACAACAACAGAACATAGAGGCCGAGGCCTTCCTCCTGATGATGCCTCCTGGCTCTGGGATCCAGAAGCTTAGTGTCCCTGAATGTGGAGGTTCCCCTCAGTCTCCTTTCCCCTACCTATCTCCCCCCATAATGTATTATTGCAGGGAGGCGTGGGGTGTATCTGGGTCCCTCCTATCTACAGGACCGCCTCTCTCCCGATGCTCCTCCACAACAGCTTTGCTCATCCTGGCAGGGCCTTCTAGCAGGTACCATCCTGCAGACGGGCAAAACCGGTAACTCTCCGCACTCGAACATTCCGCCTTGTGGCCCCCACCTTATGGAATGGCCTCCCCGACGAAGTTAGGAAGGCCTCCACTCTCCCGGCTTTGCGCCAACGATGCAAGGCTGAATTCTTCAGTAGAAAAGATCAAGAGTCCGGCAGCACCCCGAGGACTGACAAAATATGTGGCAGGGCAGCAGTTTTCGTGAGCAGTGACTCACGAAAGCTCCTACTGCGCCACATATTTTGTTAGACTTTTAAGGTGCTACCGGACTTTTGCTCTTTCCTACTGCTAGAAAGGTAAAGGTCTCCCTTGCGCGAAAGCCGGTCGACTCCGACTGTAGGGGGCGGTGCTCATCTCCATTTCCATGCCGAAGAGCCGGCACTGTCTAAAGACGTTTCCGTCGTCATGTGGCCACCAGTGTTCCCTCTAAACTGTGGAGACTCTTGAGCAAAAATTCTACTTTGTGAGCTACTGGCATTAAAGTTGTGAGCAAGCGATTTGGCTACTGCATAAATTAGTTTGCTCTGGAGCCCTCCTTCCTGAGCGAAGGCAAAAATGTGTGAGCCGGAGGCTAAAAAACTGTGAGCTAGCTCACACTAAATCAGCTTAGAGGGAACACTGGTGGCCGGCATGACTAGACGCCGAGGCGCGCGGAAGGCTGTTACCTTCCCACCGAAGCGGTGCCGATTGATCTACTTGCAATTTCTTGTTTTCGAACTGCGAGGTTGGCAGGAGCTGGGGCCAGAGACGGGAGCTCGCTCCGTCACGCGGCACTCGGGTCTCGAACTGCCGAACTACCGACCTTCCGGTCTTGCAGTTCGGCGTCTTAACCACTTGAGCCACCGCAGCCCCCTTTTCTACTGCTACAGACAGACTAACATGGCTACCCATCTTGACTTATTCAAGAGGGCTCCTTTTGCACAGGTTTAAAGGGGACAGAGCTACAACGAAACTGTCAGAAAGTGGCACTGGGTAAAGGGAGAGGGATTGCAGCTTATATTACTGTACTGCTGCCTATCACACTGTCAGTGAGCTCCAGACCAGGTAGTTTCCACGCCTGCTTAACGTATCACATTTAAAAGCCCACGTCGTGTTTCAGCTCTGTTTGAGACTGTGCTGTAGCCCAAACCCTATTGTCCTGTTTGCCGGACACCCCATCCTGTCGACCTACACTATGTAGATCGGCCTTGAGTCTCAGTGAGGTTGAATCTGCATTTGTCTTTCCCACCAGTGTCCCAGCCTTCTGACGCCATCTTCAAAAAAGCTGTCTACATTTGCTTTCGTTCTCGCACTTCAACAGTGCTAGCATACTTTTGCATGTCTGCATATGCTTATCACCCTCTCGTGGCGGCTCCACTGTCACTGCGCCTCCGCACCGCTTT
Organism: Gekko gecko; assembly: GCA_029375565.1. Classification (NCBI taxonomy): domain Eukaryota; kingdom Metazoa; phylum Chordata; class Lepidosauria; order Squamata; family Gekkonidae; genus Gekko; species Gekko gecko. The sequence continues at coordinate 144,518,688 of JAPDNY010000008.1, read as the reverse complement.
AAATGAATCTCCTCCAAACAACTTTCAAGCGAGCATAGAGAAAGATGGCGTCACAGCAGCACGAAACGGATTTAAAAATGCAAATGCAGATTCCACCAAGCAGACTATTAATAACTGAGTAATAATAAAGCAACGATCACCCAGGCTGTGCACCCTCAGCTACCTCTCATAATCTTCTTCAGCATACAAGGCCCCCCCCCGCCCCCACAAGCACGAGTCCCTCTGCAGATGCAGGAAAAGCTCCCCCCCGAGGTAAAAGTTTGCAAACCGCTGGGATGGGCCACTAACGGCAGGCGAGAAGAGGGTTCTCGCGCTCCGGGCAACACAAAGCCTCCGCGAAACTGTATCGAGTGGTCTTGGAATGGTCCCGACTCGGTCTCCTTAGGCCGTCAGCTCTAAAGCGTCAAATGCTCGGGTGACGAGCCGCCTGGCACTGAGCCCCGCCCCGCACGGACACAACGAAAGCAAGCGTATCGCGGCCGCGCCTCCCCCTCCCCACCCCCACGCCATCCCCCGCACGTACTTGATGCTGTCTGTGTGCGTTTTGTACTCCATGATGGTGTTGGGGGGCAGGTTGAGCACGCGCCGTAACGTGTCCCGTATCCGGGCGGTGGTCGCCTGGTCGCTGGCCGTCTTGTTCCATATGGAGATGATGTCCTCCTGCGGGGTGCCCGTCGAAGGGTCGGTAAATAGGAACATAAGAGAAGCCAATGTTGGATCAGGCCAATGGCCCATCCAGTCCAACATTCTGTGTCACACAGTGGCCAAAAACACCAGGTGCCATCAGGAGGTCCACCAGTGGGGCCAGGACACCAGAAGCCCTCCCACTGTTGCCCCCCCCAAGCACCAAGAATACAGAGCATCCCTTACGCCAGACTGAGAGTTCATATAAGAGCCTAAGAGAAGCCAATGTTGGATCAGGCCAATGGCCCATCCAGTCCAACACTCTTGTGTCGCACAGTGGTCAAAATACCAGGTGCCCTCAGGAGGTCAGCACTGGGGCCAGGACACTAAGCCCTCCCACTGTTGACAACCCCCTAAGCACCGAGAATACAGAGCATCACCTGCCCCAGACTGAGAGTTCCTATAAGAGCCTAAGAGAAGCCAATGTTGGATCAGGCCAGTGGCCCATCCAGTCCAACACTCTTGTGTCGCACAGTGGTCAAAAATACCAGGTGCCCTCAGGAGGTCCAGCACTGGGGCCAGGACACTAGAAGCCCTCCCACTGTTGACAACCCCCCAAGCACCAAGAATACAGAGCATCACCTGCCCCAGACTGAGAGTTCCTATAAGAACCTAAGAGAAGCCAATGTTGGATTAGGCCAATGGCCCATCCAGTCCAACACTCTGTGTCACACAGTGGTCAAAAATACCAGGGGCCCTCAGGAGGTCCACCAGTGGGGCCAGGTCACTAGAAGCCCTTCCCACTGTTGCCCCCCTCCCCAAGCACCAAGGATACAGAGCATCCCTTGCCCCAGACCGAGAGTTCCTATCTATACCTTGTGGTCAGTGTTTCCTCTAAGCTGAGTTAGTGTGGGCTGGCTCACAGTTTTAAAGACTCTGGCTCACACAGTTTTGTCTTGGCTCAGGAAGGATAGTTCCAGAGCAAACTCATTTATACAGCAGCCGAATCGCTTGCTCACAGCTTTAATGCCAGTAGCTCACAAAGTAGGATTTTTGCTCACAAGAGTCCACAGCTTAGAGGGAGCATTGCTTGTGGCTAATAGCCACTGATGGACCTCTGCGCCATGTGCTTATCTAGTTCCCTCTTGAAGCCGTCTATGCTTGTAGCTGCCACCCCCTCCCGTGGCAGTGAATTCCATGTGTTAATCACACTTTGGGGGAAGAAGGACTTCTTTTTATCCGTTCTATAACCTGACTGCTCAGCAATTTCATGGAGTGCCCAGGAGTTCTTGTACTGTGAGAAAGGGAGAAAAGTACTTCTTTCTCTGCCTGCTCTATCCCATGCATAATCTTGTCAACCTCGATCATGTCACCCCTCAGCCATTGTTTCTCCAAGCTAAAGAGCCCCAAGCGCCTTAACCTTTCTTCATAGGGAACGTGTTCCAACCCTTTTATCATCCTAGTTGCCCTTTTCTGCATCTTTTCTGCACTGGGAGGCTTCGACGCCCCGGTCCCAACCGAGCTCTCCCTGTGACTCCCCCGAGGGAAGGCTTACCTGGAAACGGACGGAGACGACTGCCCCGCAGATCTCTTCCCCCACCATGAACTGTTCCCCCAGCATGGCCAAAATGAGGTTCTCCCAGCAGCGAGAGGCTAAGCCCTTCCGGAGGCGGATGATCCATTTCCCGCCGTTCTTGTTGGCGTCGTCCTGCCAAGGGGGAAATGGTAAAAATGGAAGAGTTGGAATCCCTGGTCCTCCAGAAGAGAAACTTGATGTCTCTCTCTCTCTCTCTCTCTCTCTCTCCACACACACACACACAAAAAAAGGATCCTCATCTTAAGTTTTTTGCGACTCTGCCTTCATCCAGAGATCAGGGTCCCTTTTGTAGCAATCGACGTTTTATAACCGCCGGGATGGGCCACTAACGGCAGGCAAGAAGCGGGTTCTTGCGCTCCAGGCAACACAAGCCTCAGCAAAGCAGTCCCAAGAGGTCTTGGAGCGGTCCGCAGGGCCTGCAAGATGGAGCTCTTCCACCAGACTTTCAACTAGGAGTTGTCACCGCCATTATCACCATCACCACCACTTCCGTCATGGTTAACATCTTTGGATACCAACTTCAACAACTTATTGATAATGGAAACCTGGCGCCTGGTCTATTACCGACAGCCTGTGCTCGCCGGCCGAAACTCAGAGTGACCACCAAGCTGAATGTCTTATACGGGAACTATATTTAATACCATAAGTTACCATCTTTGACAGAAGAGGAGAGGAGAGGATTGGATTTATACCCTGCCCTTCACTACCCAAGGGAGTCTCAGAGCGGCTGACAAACTCCTTTCCCTTCCCCTCCCCACAACAGACACCCTGTGAGGTAGAAGAGGAAGAAGAGATTGGATTTATACCCCGCCCTTCACTACCCAAGGGAGTCATCCAGAGCGGCTGACAAACTCCTTTCCCTTCCCCTCCCCACAACAGACACCCCGTGAGGTAGAAGAGGAAGAAGAGATTGGATTTATACCCCGCCCTTCACTACCCAAGGGCAGTCTCAGAGCGGCTGACAAACTCCTTTCCCTTCCCCTCCCCACAACAGACACCCTGTGAGGTAGAAGAGGAAGAAGAGATTGGATTTATACCCCGCCCTTCACTACCCAAGGGAGTCTCAGAGCGGCTGACAAACTCCTTTCCCTTCCCTCCCCACAACAGACACCCTGTGAGGTAGAAGAAGAAGAGGAAGAGATTGGATTTATACCCTGCCCTTCACTACCCAAGGGAGCCTCAGAGCGGCTCACAAACTCCTTTCCCTTCCCCTCCCCACAACAGACACCCTGTGAGGTAAAAGAAGAGGAAGAGATTGGATTTATACCCCGCCCTTCACTACCCAAGGGAGTCTCAGAACGGCTGACAAACTCCTTTCCCTTCCCCTCCCCATAACAGACACCCCGTGAGGTAGAAGAAGAAGAAGAGATTGGATTTATACCCCACTCTTCACTCCCCAAAGGAGTCTCAGAGCGGCTGACAAACTCCTTTCCCTTCCCCTCCCCACAACAGACGCCCTGTGAGGTAGGTGGGGCTGAGAGAGCTCTGACAGAAACTGCTCTTTTTCAAGGACAGCTCTTATCAGAACTACAGCTTGCCCAAGGACATCCAGCCAGGTGCAAGTGGAGAAGTGGGGGAATCAAACCCGGTTCTCCCAGATGAGAGTCTGTGCACTTAACTACTACACCAAACTGGCTCTCTATAAGTTAGTCACCAGCACTTCATATGATGCAAGCCGAGTCCAGCGACACCTTTAAGACCAACAAAGTTTTATTCACGGTACAAGCTTTCGTGTGAATGCACACTTCTTCAGATACTCCGAAGTGGAAGTTGCCAGTCCGTACGTATAGGTAGAGGGTGAGAAGCAAACTAGCATGCAGCTTAATAAAGGCGTTCAACGGATGCAAGGACCAAACTGGGAGAGTGCACGCACACAAAAGCTTGTATCTCGAATAAAACTTCGTTGATCTTAAAGGTGCCACTGGACTCGAACTTTGTTCTGAAGTTTTATAATGAAGAGATCCCCCTTATTTCAGTTAACAGTGCTTAAGGATTTGGTACATGATCCTAAAGGTTTCCCTTGCTCGAAAGCCAGCCGAATCTGACCCTAGGGCTGCGGTGCTCATCTCCGTTTCCAAGCCGAAGAGCCAGCGCTGTCTGAAGATGTTTTCCGTGGTCATGTGGCCGGCATGACTAGACACTGAGGTGCACAGAACACTGTTACCTTCCCACTGAAGCGGTACCTATTCATCTACTTGCAATTTCTTGCTTTCAAACTGCTAGGTTGGCAGGAGCGGGAACTAGAGACGGGAGCTCACTCCGTCATGCGGCACTCTCGGGTCTCGAACTGCTGAACTACTGACCTTCCTAGACTATTGTAAAAAATGGATTTGACAAAATTGCAGTACAGTTTTCAGCTGTTCTTCATATTATGAGAGCCAGGGGTGCCACAGTGGTGAGAGTGACAGACTACGAATGATCTGGGAGACCCGGGTTCGAATTCACACTCCCCCGTGGAAACTCAATGGGCGGCCTTGGGATAGTCACGCACTCTTGGCGTAAGCTACCGTACAGGGCTATTGTGAAGATCAAATGGAGGAGCAGAGAGCAACATAAGCCTCACTGGGTCCACATGTAAAGACATTAAAACATTTGAGCAATTAAATAACATTGGAACAAATAATATAGGAAAATTGCCATCTTGGTCTGTACTTCCATTTTTATTAAATATACCGAATTTTAATGTTTTTGTATGTGTTATGGCATTATGTCTTGTACATCGCACAGAGCCCAGTGCAAGCTGGGATGGGGCGATTAATAAATCTAGATCATCATCATCATCATCATCAACATCATCAGGGCTTTTTTGTAGAATAAACCCAGCAGGAACTCATTAGCATAATAGGCCACCCCCAACAGCAGAGACTCATTAGCATATTAGGCCACACCCCTGACAGCACAGTTCATTAGCATATTAAACCACACCCCCACATTGCCAGAAGTGTGGTCATCCAGCCACACCCACTTTGTTTCTTATTCTGTTTACCTTGTTTGTTGTCAAAACCCAGGGCTTTTTTTGTAGCAGGAACTCCTTTGCATATCAGGCCACACACCCGATGTAGCCAATCTTCATGAGTTTCTGCTGTTGGATGTGGCCTGTTATGCTAATGAGTTCCTCCTGGGCTTGGCCAACTCGGGAGTCAGTTGGAACTCCACTCCTGCACAGAAATAGCCCTGATAATAATAATAATAATAACAACAACATTTAAAATCATAAAATAATTCAATAAAAATGCACAACCAACAAACCACCAGAACCAGGGAGGAGGCCCATAACCGTTTTTTGGGGGGAACGCCAAACAAAACAAAAAAGGTCATCATCTGCTGGTGGGAGATGCCAATCAAGGGAGACAGATGAATCCTCCCTGGGGCAGGAGTGCCAAAGCTTTGGGGCCACCCCGGAGAAGGCCCTTCCCCAAGTTGCCGCCGGTTGCCACAGCCTTAGATGGCAGGGGGTCAATCCAAGCAGGCCCTCTCAAGATGAGCAGAGTAATAAATGCACGGCAATTTAAACCCAGGTCCCAACTCCAATGCCATTCCACCCTGGAAAACTGGCCCACGGGCTGGAAACCCAGGCATGCTGTCCCCACGGAGCAGACGCCAGACTCACCTCCCACATGGGTTTGATCCCTTCTTTGAAAAGGTGGAAGTCGCTGTGACCCGTCAGGTCCCCAGGGCGGACCATGTGACTGTAAAACCTCCAGAACTGCTCCACCTGTAAGAGCAAACCACAGCGTCAGGCAAATCTCTCAAGGGCGAGCTCTCCTCCCCAGGCGGACAGAAAGAAAGCGACAAAACCCACTGAGCCACACCAGCATTATGGTGGCAGCTCTAACCGGCAAAACATGTCACCCGTCAGCCGTCGTTTCTCCAAGCTAAAGAGCCCCAAGCGTTTTAACCTTTCTTCATAGGGAAGGTGTTCCAACCCTTTTATCATTCTAGTTGCCCTTCTTTGCACTTTTTCCAATGCTGTAATATCCTTTTTGAGATGTGGCGACCAGAACTGTACACAGTATTCCAAATGAGGTCGCACCAATGATTTATACAGGGGCATGATGATACTGGCTGATTTTTCAATTCCCTTCCTAATAATCCCCAGCATAGCGTTGGCCTTCATTATTGTAGCTACACACTGTCTAGATATTTTCATTGAGTTATCTACTACGACTCCAAGATCTCTCTTGGTCAGTCTCTGCCAGTTCAGACCCCATCAACATGTATTTATATTTAGGATTTTTGGCTCCAATGTGCATCACTTTGCACTTGGCCACATTGAACCCCATTTGCCACGTTGACGCCCACTCACCCATCCTCGACAGATCCCTTTGGAGTGCCTCACAATCCTCCCTGGTTTTCACCACCCTGAACAACTTTGTGTCATCTGCAAATTTAGCCACTTCACTGCTTACTCCCAATTCCAAATCATTAATAAACAAGTTAAAAAGCATCGGACTGAGTACTGATCCCTGTGGTAACCCACTGCTTACCACCCTCCACTGAGAAAGTTTCCCATTTATACTCACTCTCTGTTTCCTATTTATAAGCCAGTTTTTGATCCACAAGAGGACTTGTCCTTTTATCCCATGACTATTGAGCTTACTTAGGAGCCTTTGATGAGGAACTGTATCAAAAGCTTTCCGGAAGTCAAGGTAAATAATATCTATTGGATCCCCCTTGTCCACATGTTTGTTCACTCCCTCAAACAACACTAACAGGTTAGTGAGACAAGATCTTCCCTTACAGAACCCATGCTGAGTCTGCCTCAATAGTTTTTGTTCATCAATGTGCCTACTAATTCTTTCCTTAATAACAGTTTCCAACCACGTACCCGGTATTGATGTCAGACTGACTGGCCTGTAATTTCCTGGATCTCCCAGATGGGAGTGACATTAGCTACCTTCCAGTCCTCAGGACTGGAGGCAGATTTTAAAGAAAGATTACATATTTTTGTCAGGAGATCCACAAGTTCACATTTGAGTTCTTTCAGAACTCTCGGATGAATGCCACCTAGGCCTGGTGATTTATTAGTTTTTAAATTGTCCATCAGTCGGAGGACTTCCTCTCTTGTCACTGCAATCTGATTTAGGTCCTTCAAACCCCCTCCCGAAATCGGTGCTTCTGGAGTGGGCAAGCACTTCTCCTCTTCCACAGTGAAGACAGAGGCAAAAAATGCATTCAGCTTCTCAGCCATTTCCCTATCATCCTTCACTACTCCTTTTACCCCTTGGTCATCCAAGGGCCCCACTGCCTCCCTGGCTGGCTTCCTACTTCTAATGTATTTGAAGAAAGTTTTATTGTTGGTCTTTATGTTTTTTGCGATATGCTCCTCATATTCCCTTTTTGCTTGCCTGATCACAGACTTGTATTTTATTTGCCATAGTCTGTGTTCCCTTTTATCAACCTCACTGAGACTAGCTTTCCACCGCTTAAAGGAATCCTTCTTACCTTTTACAGCTTCCATTACTTTATTTGTTAACCATGCAGGCTTTTTTCTATACCTATTTGTGCCTTTCCTAACCTGCGGTATATATTTTTTCTGAGCTTCTAGGATTGTCTTTTTAAATAGTCTCCAAGCTTCCCCAATGGTTTTGACCTTCTCCACTCTTCCTTTCAATTTCTTCCTCACATGTCCCCTCATACCAGAGAAGTTACCCCTTTTAAAGTTAAAAGTGGTCGCGTCAGTCTTTTTGGGCAACTCCCTATCTGTACAAATGTTAAACTCAATGACATTATGGTCACTGTTCTCAAGCAGTCAGAGGTCAAACAGAACATACCCACCGTGCGGGGAATCAGGCAGGAACACGACCTTCCTAAAATCTGTCAAACCAACGTAGGCTCACAATCAGTACTCCCTCTAAGCTGAGTGAGTGTGAGCTAGCTCACGATTTCTTAGCCTCCGGCTCACAACTTTTTTGTCTTCGCTCGGGAAGGGATGGGCTCCAGAGCAAACTAATTTATGCAGCAGCCAAATCGCTCGCTCACAACTTTAACGCCAGTAGCTCACAAAGTAGACTTTTTGCTCACGAGACTCCACCGCTTAGAGGGAACACTGATCATAATTATGAGAGAAAGTAAAATTCCTTAACGCGAATGCAATACTGGCTTCCTTAACAGAGGCCAATGTACTCAGCACTTTGAGACCACGGAATGCGTTACGTATAGCACATAAAATTACGCAGCCTGGGATTTTCATGAAATCACAAGACCGTGAGTGCCTTTGTTTGATTCAAGCAATAATTACAAATATACTCTGGTTTTTAGAGGGAGCTGCTGTACCCAAAGGCACATATAAGTGTATCTTGGTGTTTTCCCACTTGGCAAAAAGAGCCAAACGCACAAAACTGTATTAAGCGAAAGGATTTTAAAAAAATTAATAATCTGGACTTAAAACCAGCCTCCCTTTCAGTACAACCAGCAGGACGCGGAGGCGACACAAAAACACCCGACACCTGTTTGCCTTCGGTGGCCATGGGATTAGTGTGCGTATCATAAACACAACCCCTCTCGCAAACCGCTCCTCGCTGTGACGGAAATTAATTTTTGCCTCCAGCCTAACGGATCACATCACGAAGGATTACCATCGAAACTTTACATCACCGTCACCGCAAGACAGTGTCATATTAACTGGGGATAAAATTACCCATTTGTCATTTAGGGAATAAATTGCGTCTCTTTCAAAATGCTGACATCTCGTGCGTCTCTCTCTAATCAGCACCGCGTTCTGGAAAAGATTCCAGTTCTGAACTTTCGTGTCGACTTCCACGGAGAGAAGTAAAAATCCTCCGGCTCCATCAAATGTTTGCTTGACTCTGGATATGGTTGATTGACTGATCTGATTTCCACCCTGCCCTCCCCGCAAATGGCCTCAGGGTGGGCTACGATGCAGAGGAAACAATAGCAACTTACAAATATTAAAACATCATCATAAAACACAGTACAGACGGCGTTCTTAAAAAATCTTTCTGATATCCTGGCTCTGCGCGATGGAAAGGATACGAGGCCTGAATTGTGGGTTCCTATGTTGTAAGTTCCCATGTTCAGCGGGACCGCCTTTCCCCACATATCCCCCAAAGAGCACTTCGGTCGGGAACACAACATCGCCTGGTAACCCCAGGCACCAGGGAGGCCAGGCTTACTGCAACTAGGGCCAGGGCCTTTTCAGTGGCGGCTCCTACCTGGTGGAATGAGCTCCCGGAGGAGATCAGGGCCCTGCGGGACTTTTTACAGTTCCGCAGGGCCTGCAAGACAGAGCTCTTCCACTAGGCTTTCAAGTAGGAGCCGCCACTGCTACTGCCAACTTCAGCAGACCTAACGGGTGGCCCTATGAAGATCAACCATGATTTCACTGTGATCAGTACCGCTGGATGGGGCAGAGTAACATTGAGTAGCACTCTTTTTGCTGTGTAAGATACTGGGGAGTCCATCTGTAAATTTGACCCCATCTTGTTAAATTCTGAATGTAACTATTGAGCACTTTATCGTTGATTGTTTTATCCTGTTTGTATGCTGTTTTATGCTTTGGCGCATGGTGCCCTATTGTAAGCCGCCCTGAGCCCGTTCACGGGGAGTGCAGGGTAAAAATGTAATAAATAATAATAATAAAGTTCCTGGGATCCAAGATCACTGCAGACGGTGACTGCAGCCACAAAATTAAAAGACGCCTGCTCCTGGGGAGGAAAGCATTGGCAAACCTAGACGGCATGATAAAAAGCAGAGACATCACCCTGCCAACAAGAGTCCGTATGGTCAAAGCAATGGTGTTCCCAGTAGTAATGTCTGGCTGCGAGAGTTGGACTATAAGGAAGGCTGAGCGCCAAAGAATAGATTCTTTTGAACTATGGTGCTGGAGAAGACTCTTGAGAGTCCCTTGGACTGCAAGGAGATCAAATCAGTCAATCCTAAAAGAAATCAACCCTGACTGTTCCCTGGAAGGCCAGATCCTGAAGTTGAAGCTCAAATACTTTGGCCATCAAATGAGAAGGGAGCCCTCACTGGAGAAGACCCCCGATGCTGGGAAAGACTGAAGGTCAAAGAAGAAGGGGACGGCAAAGGATGAGATGGTTAGACAATATTATCAATGCAACGAACATGAAATTAAGCAGACTCCAGAGCACGATGGAAGACAGGAGGGGCCTGGCGTGATGTGGTCCACGGGGTCACGAAGAGTCGGACTCTGTGCAACTGAACAACAACGTACTTCCCTTTCAAATATCCCTTGTAGGTATCTCATAATTCCAAAAGAAATATCGCATATGAAACAGCTTCCTTCGCTTTTTAAACCCCTTCTCCCTTTTGAATTTGCATGGAAATATTGGGGGGGAGGGGGGAAGCCATCAGGAAGAAAGAAACCCCTCCCTGGGCCTTCAGTTCCACTGTGGTGAAGCACTCGGAAGAGAAGAGGAGGCTGGATTTATACCCCGCCCTTCACTGCCCAAAGGAGTCTCAGAGCAGCTCACAATCTTCTTTTCCTTTCCCTCCCCACAACAGATAGGTGGGGCTGGTAGGTAGGTGGGGCTGAGAGAGCTCTTTCAAGAACTGCCCTTGAGAGAACAGCTCTGACAGAACTTGTGACTGACCCCAGGTCATGCAGCAGCTGCAAGTGGAGGAGTGGGGAATCAACGCACTTAAGCACTACACCAAAGTGGACTCAGAGATCTGGAGACAATGTGACCTGCCAACACAGGTGCTATCCGAGGCAACCCTGGGCATTAGTCCTCTCTTAGGCGCCACCAGCCTCTTGCTGGCCTTAAATGGGACTGTGGCTCCGTGGAAGAGCCTCTGCTCGGCATGCAGAAGGTCCCAGGTTCAATCCCCGGCACCTCCAGCTAAAAAAGGATCTGAGAAGTAGGCGATGGGAAAGACCTCTGCCCGAGACCCTCGGACAGCTGCTGCCCGTCCAAGTAAACAATACTGACTCTGGTGGACTGAGGGGTCTACTTCATTATAAGGCAGTTGCATGTGTGTTTGGGGAGGGGCCGTAGCTGAATGGTGGAGCCTCTGCTTGACGTGCAGAAGGTCCCAGGTTCGATCCCCTGGATCTCCAGTCAAAAGGACCAGGCACTGGGTGATGTGAAGGACCTCTGCCCGAGACCCTGGAGAGCGGCTGCCAGTCAGAGTAGGCAATACTGACTTTGATGGACCGAGGGTCTGATCCAGTATAAGGCAGCTTCTTGCACATTCAATGCCAGCTGAGGGTTTAAAGAATAGAAAGACATCCCTGACTCTTTCTTCTATATCTCAGACTCACCGTGGTATGCCTGCAGCTGCAGCTGCCGTAGAAGTAACTCTACCCGGATAGTTTGTCTCTCTTAAAATCCATATTGGAAGCCTTTTAAGCAGTGCTATATTTCAAATGTCCCATCGCTTGCAAAAAAGGGGGGCGGATCTACTCTTGGAGCTTTTAAGTACTTAGCTGGGTAGCTGATGTGGTTTCCCAAACTGTCCCCCCCCCCCCAAAGCAACTTAAAGAGGCAGCCAGCCGTTTGGGAGGCCGCTGCTGCCCCGCAGTGGCCAAAACCGACTGCAGATTTTCAGCGAACCCCGCCGAACCTCTCGGTAAGACCTCGTAGAGGTTTGCTTCCTTGTGCTATCGGCAGCAGATTTACAATTCACGCACGCTCTGGATGCATAAGTAGGTGATTCTTTCTACAGCACTGCTGATTTCTGTGGAGCATCAGAGAACCACACAGGCAAAACAGCAGTTTCTGCCCCCGAGGAGCTTGCAATCTAAAATTTGACAACAGAGGAATTACTTTTTATGGTTGAAATGGATAAAAGGGCAAGGAAACTTAAAAACTTGGAAGCAGAAGAATTTTTTTGCAGACTGGAAAGATTTCAAAGACTGTTTAGAGAAATAGTGGGATGTAAAGGACAATTTGCTTTGCTTTGATAACTACTGAAAATTAAGAAAGGTAGAAAAGGGAGATAAATGTATAAGAATAACAGTTGAAAGATACGTTACCTGTAGAAATGACTAATGGGAAAAGGAGGGAGGAAGAAGATATAAGTTTTGGGCTGGAGGTTGGAGCACTGTGGGAAGCCATTAAGGGGGGGTGAAAGGAGGAAAAGAGGTAGAACAACTTAGGTTTCAATGTATGTTTGAACTTTTAATATATCTTAATAAATTGTTTTTTTAAAAAAAATAAAATAAAATTTGACAACAGAGGGAGGAACACATTAATGCAGGGTTCCCCAACGTGGTGCCCATGGACGCCACGGTGCCCGTCAGAACCTCCCTTGGCACCCTCCGTGCCTTTCAGAAAGTGGGAGGGGTCACTGTAAGGCGGGGCCAGTTACTGGCTTCCCTCATTCCAATAAAAGGGTTTTCCACTGGAGGACAAGGAGGACTGGTAACCAACTGGGCTTTCTTTGGTCATTCTGTGGTTCCATTCCCCTTTTGGGATTTCCTTCTTCCCGGGAAGTGTGAGGAGGGAGGAGTTCCATTTGGCTCCGCCTCCGGAGGCAGCCATTTTGGGTTCGGCCCCGCCTCTGTTGGCAGCCATTTTGGGGGGCGACACTCACCACTCCCTCTTAAAATTCCAAAGATGCCTGTATCCTCGGAAAGTTTGGGGACCCCAGTGTCAATGTATGCCTGGGACAAGTTTATGTAGAAAATGGGGATTAAAGAGTGAGCCTATAGTTTCGTGAGAAAGGTAGATTTGGAAGAGGGACTTGTAACAGGGAGGTGGAGATTTGACATAGATATTTCTGGTAGGGAATTCCAGGCAAAAGAGGCACAAACAATTCTGGTACCCACTTCTGACTCCCTCCCGTACAATAAATCTAAACAGCTGTCGACCTTATAACCTTAGCTTGTAATTTAGTTTTGACTTTGCATATCTTAAAGCAACATGTTACATGTTAACTTGCCGTTCAGCCTCTGTCTTTAAATTTGAACTCTGACTTCCGTTCCGATGTATTTGACAAAGTGTGCATGCCCACGAAAGCTCAAACCTTGAATGAACCTTTGTTGCTCTTAAAGGTGCCACTGGACTCTATATTTGTTCCATTCCATTCAACGGCAGAGCATCTGCTTTGCCAGCAGAGGGTCGCAGGTTCAAGACCAGGTGTCTCCAAGTTAAAAATGGATCAAGGTTGCAAATGGTGACGTCCTTGCTTACTGGGGAGACGGTTTTACCTTTACACATGCTTTGTGTACCCAAACTCAGTAGATTTCTGCTGCCACTAGGAATTAAAAATTCCAAATCTCTCTCTGTCTCTCTGTGGGTAGAATGACCTAGAGTCTGGGCGGTTCAGGGGACTATGTGGCCCTGAGGAAGAACTGTATTGATTGCTGGGATAAGCTTAAATAAAAATTGATTTATTTAATAAAGAACAAAATAGGTTTGTGGTTATTTTGAACTACTGCTGAAAAAAGGAACTTGTAAATATAACTGGCAAAACTTGGTGTTACAGTCAGACTTCACTCTGACAGGCACAGACTCTCAGTATAATCTTCCTCTCTCTCTGATATATATATATCCAAACAGGCTAATCTCCTTGTCTTATTCACCCAGAACAGAATCAGCTCTTATAGTCACTCAGACTAAACTGTTTGCCTTATTCACACAGAACAGACGCAAAATTCCATAGTCACACAGACCATGCTGTCTCTTCAAACTTCACACACAGAACTCTCAAACACACACAGGGTGCATTCAGACGCCATGCTGAGAGCGGTTTAAACTGGTCCGGTTCTGATGCAATTTTCTTTTTATCTGGATAATTGTGACCACACTCACCTCCTTATCCCAGTTCACCGCGCAGTCACATTGCTCCCTGCCGTCTACACTGCAGACACGTGGGAGCATGTGTCGGTGGTTTTTTTTTAAAAAAAAATTCTCAGTTTGTGCATGCGCATAGGCAGTCATCCGTAGAATTGGAATCTTCATGCATGCGCAGAACAACTAGTTTCCCACCCAAAGCATGCCCCGAGGTGTCTCCAACCGCTGTAACAGAACACTTCCCTTTAAACTTTCGACCCGAAACTGGCCTCCGTGAGATCCCGAACTCATCTAAATGCTAAAACGAGTCACCATTTAAACTTTGGTTTTATTAACACGGGAGCGGAGCTCCACCTATGCGCATACTGCTGATGCTTAAAAAAAATGGTGAGTGAAAAGCGGAAGCCTCGGGCTTCCATGGCAGCTTTCCAGAGGGGAGGGGGTCGAAGCACCCGGAAGTGGCTCAACACCGCAGGAGCGATCAGACATCGGAAACTGCGGCTTGAAACCAGAGAATCGGGAAAACACCAGAGGGGGAAGTGGTAACATAAGAACATAAGAACATAAGTGAAGCCAATGTTGAATCAGGCCAATGGCCCATCTAGTCCAACACTCTGTCACACAGCGGCCAAAATATACCAGGTGCCATCAGGAGGTCCAGCAGTGGGGCCAGGACACGAGAATCCCTCCCACTGCTGCCCCCTCCAGCACCAAGAATAGAGTGCATCACCTGCCCCAGACTGAGAGTTCCCATCTATACCCTGCGGCTAATAGCCCCTGATGGACTTCTGCTCCAGATGTTTATCTAATTCCCTCTTGAAACTGTCCATGCTTGTAGCCGCCACCTCCTCCTGTAACAAAATACTCCGGTTTAAAGGGGGTTTTGAGCCGGAAAGCAATGGCTGGGGACGGAGCGCAGATGTTGACGTGTGAACGTGCATATAAAATCTGTTCCTGAAGCGTGCCGAAAGCTGACCAAACAGCCAGTCTGAACGCAACCACAAATTCCTCTCAGAACGTCTCCTCCCACACTCTCAAGTCATCAGCAGATCAAAATACGCTTGTCTCCCTCTATCAGTCTCCTTACAGTACTGCAGTCAAACTCAACATTTAAAGACACACACACACCCCAAAACGTGGAATCATTACACCTTGACTGTATGTTGCGATGACAGTCTGGCATATACAGACAATACTGGCATATATAGACAGCTCGGTATAAGACAGCTTCACGTGCGGCTAATCGTACTTTTATTTTGGGCTTTGGCAAGACTGCTACGAGAGGGAAGAAGTGCCCCTTCTGCTTGGCCCAAAAGCGGAATTCTCTCCCCGCCACGCCTCAGACGGTTGTGATACGATCCAGAGAACTGTGCCAGTGAGTTTCTGTACACCAAACCCGTCCGGCAGGTTTTCTTCCCCCTGGTTTGCCAAGGTTGCCACCCAGGCCAATTTTCGAAGCGACGAAAACGAACACGGGACGAACGACGGACTTGGTCGAAACAGTCTGTCTGTGACGCTCACAGAGTCCAGATTGCTTGACGGGAGAAGGGGGCATTCGGGCGGCTCTGCTCCCAGGGAGCACTGGGGACACGAGGAGTATTTGCACCAGGGTGCCAGAGAACAAGACGCACTTCACGTTGGGGAAGAGGACCGCAGTTACGGGAGAGTGACGAGGACGGTGGGGAAGGCGGCACGGGGTGCAAAGCCAGCCTTGGTAGATCAGACAAAAGATTCACCTGGGCCAATATTCTGTTTCACGCAGAGGCAGGCTTGCCAGTCCCCAGTTCGGGGTGAGGGTTCCCCTGGTTTTCAGAGCTTTTGCCTGCCACCAGCCGGCTAGCCGGTGAGGGAAACCCCACCCCCAAACAGCCATATTCCTGTGTGACAATATCACCCAGAGGTGTGACAACATCACCCAGAGTTGATGTCCATCATGCCAGCCACATTATGCGGGGACGGTCTGGTTTGAGGGCGAAACTCTATGGTTTTAAGCTGGTTCTGCCCTCAAACCAGAGTGTCCCCTCCCCCAGGTGATGACGTCACTTCTGGGTGACATCACCACACCGGGGATGTCCTGGAACGCTCCTCCCCCAATCCCCCGGCCGGAGCCACGAGGGGAGCTGGGAATCCTTGGCCGAGGCTGTGCAGATGGCACTGGGGAGTCCCATCGTGCGGGAAGGCAATTTCGACCTTCCGGGACATTCAGCTGCTGACCAAAAAGTCGCTGTTCCCTTACAAAGGAACTTCAAAGGGGGATTAGAGATAAGACTGCTTGAACTGCAACTGATAATGAAGCTCAACACAGCGCATCCGCCTGGACCAAAAAGAACATAAGAACATAAGAGAAGCCAGCGTTGAATCAGGCCAATGGCCCATCTAGTCCAACGCTCTGTCACACAGCGGCCAAAATATACCAGGTGCCATCAGGAGGTCCAGCAGTGGGGCCAGGGCACCAGAAGCCCTCCCACTACTGACCCCTCCAGCACCAAGAATAGAGTGCATCACCTGCCCCAGACTGAGAGTTCCCATCTATACCCTGTGGCTAATAGCCACTGATGGACTTCTGCTCCAGACGTTTATCTAATTCCCTCTTGAAACTGTCCATGCTTGTAGCTGCCACCACCTCCTGTGGCAGTGAATTCCATGAGTTAGTCACTCTTTGGATGAAGAAGGACTTCCTTTTATCTGTTCTGACCCGACTGCTCAGCAATTTCATGGAGTGCCCACGAGTTCTTGTATTGTGAGAAAGGGAGAAAAGTACTTTTCCCCGTCTCATTGCCAACTGCTGATTTCTCCACGCCTACGACCTCTCTGCATATCATATTTAATCCAATCGCCCCTGCTACGGTCATTCACCTGCTGTTGTCATTGGCCAGCTATCATCTTTCAGGTCATCTGAAATCACCCCACTCTCCAAGGCATAAGCCTGTTTGCGGGGAGGGCGGGGTACAAATGGAATAAATAAATAAATAAAATAAGGACAAGATGGACTCCCATTCTATCCGTTGCTGAAGAAGTGAGCCGTGACTCATGACAGCTCTCCGCCCACCACAAATTTCATTAGTCTTTAAAACGCTTGGGGCTCTTTAGCTTGGAGAAACGATGGCTGAGGGGGTGACCTGATCGAGGTTTAGAAGATTATGCATGGGCTAGAGCAGGTTGAGAAAGAAGTACTTTTCCCCCTTTCTCACACATACAAGAACTCGTGGGCACTCCGTGAAATTGCTGAGCTGACGGGTTAGAACGGATAAAAGGAAGTATTTCTTCACCCAAAGAGTGATGAACACATGGAATTCAGGGCCACAGGAGGCAGCTGCAAGCATGGACAGTTTCGAGAGGGAATCAGACAAACATATGGAGCAGAAGTCCATCAGTGGCTATTAGCCATAGGGTATAGATGGGAACTCTCAGTCTGGGGCAGGTGATGCATTCTACTCTTGGTGCTGGAGTGGGTCAACGGTGGGAGGGCTTCTGGTGCCCTGGCCCCACTGCTGGACCTCCTGAGGGCACCTGGTATTTTTGGCCACTGTGTGACACAGAGTATTGGACTGGATGGGCCATTGGCCTGATTCAACATTAGCTTCTCTTATTTTCTTATGTTCTTATGTTAGGTGCTCCTGGACTCTGGCTCTTTTCTCCCGCTACGGACGAACTAACATGGCTGCCCATATCGAACTGTCTCTATCGTCCTCCCAACCGAAGGTCCCCAGAATCAGGTATTCAGAGGTATAGTGCCTCTGTATATGGAAGCTTCATTTGGCCATTGTGACGAAGTGTCTTTGACAGGCCAATTCCCAATTCGCTCACCTTGTCCTCTGTTCAAAAAAACCCAGCATCTAAACTGGTGGCTGTCCTCACACCCCATGGCCACAGATTCCTTAAACGAATTAGGTGTCTTTGGTCTGTCCGTAATCTACTGCTGAGCGTTTTATAAGATTATGAATGGGATTGAACAGGTTGAGAAAGAAGTCCTTTTCTCCCTTTCCCACAATACAAGAACTCGTGGGCACTCCGTGAAATTGCTGAGCAGTCGGGTTAGAACAGATAAAAGGAAATACTTCTTCAGCCAAAGAGTGATTTAACACTTGGAATTCACTGCCACAGGAGGTGGTGGCAGCTGCAAGCATGGACAGTTTCAAAAGGGAATTAGATAAACATCTGGAGCAGAAGTCCATCAGTGGCTATTAGCCACAGGGTATAGATGGGATCTCTCAGTCCGGGGCAGGTGATGCACTCTATTTTTGGTGCTGGGGGGGGCAGCAGTGGGAGGGCTTCTAGTGTCCTGGCCCCACTGCTGGACCTCCTGATGGCACCTGGTATATTTTGGCTGCTGTGTGACAGAGTGTTGGACTAGATGGGCCATTGGCCTGATTCAACATTGGCTTCTCTTATGTTCTTATGTTTTTTGCCGAGGGATCCAGAACCAAACAACAGGGACCCCAAGCGTATACAGTATACAAATATATATAAACTGCAAGCGTAGACCATCAAAGGATACACAACTTTCACAAGTAAACACTAGACATCAGTCTATTGCAATGCAATATCAGTAAACTGAAGACACAATAGAATTGGTGGTCACAATGCAAGACACCACGGACCACAGATTCCATTCAAGATACGAGCTGTGTCTACATCAGTGTGGAAACTGAGTTCCATTTTCAGCCGTAAGACTGAAGAAGATTGCTTTGAAATGTCTACTATACCTGGGAAGGACGTTTTCGGCTGTTAGGAGTTCATTTGGGCTTTGGGACATCCTCTGCCTTTTTTTGTGGACTATGAGGTCTTTTGGACACTATTATATTCAAAGGGTATAGAGGAGAAGCATTGTGTCCCGATTAACAGAAGCACTGTGTCCAGATCACGGGAGGTGGTAGTTCCGCTCTATTCTGCTATGGTCAGGCCTCACCTGGAGTCCTGTGTCCAGTTTTAGGCACCACACTTCAGGAAGGATGTTGACAAGCTCGAGCGTGTCCAGAAGAGGGCAGCCAGGATGGTGAGAGGGTTATGAGGAAAGGCTGAAAGAGTTGGTAGGTTTAGCCTGGGAAAGTCTTGCTGAGGAAAGGCTGAAAGAGTTGGTTAGGTTTAGCCTGGGAAAGAGAAGGCTTAGAGGGGACATGATTGAAGTCTTCAAATATCTGAAGGGCTGTCGTATAGAAGATGGAGCAGATCTATTCTCTCTTGCTCCGGATTGTAGGACTAGATCTAATGGGTGGAAATTACAAGGGAGTCGTTACTGGCTAGATATCAGGAGAAACTTCCTAACTGTAAGAGTGGTTGAGCAGTGGAACAGTCTGCCTCGGGAGGTGGTGGATGCTCCTTCCCGGGACGTTTTCAAGCGGAGGCTGGACAACAATCTTTTGGGGATGTTGTAGGTATGTAGGGCTATCTTTTGGCTATGCTCCTGGAGAGTGCGGGGGGTTGGACTAGATGACCTGCAAGGTCCCTTCCAACTCTTAACATTCTATGATTCTATGATATTTTCCACTACCTTCAAATTGTATGCTGAATTTGCAAGCAGCGTGTCTTGAACTGTGACCACCAATTCTATTGTATCTTCAATTTACTCATCTTCTATTGCAATAGACTGATGTCTACTGTTTACTTGTGAAAGCTGTGTATCCTTTGAGAGATCCAGAACAGCATTGTGAGAGGAATAGGGGGGGAAATATCTTCCTTCACTCACTCTACATCAATTGTTAAGTCAGAACAAGATGACAGGAACTGAACGCGGGACCTGGCAAAGCAAGGACAACACCCGCTGAGCTCTCGACCCGCCCAAAGTCTCCCCACATGCAGATAGCAGCTGAATCCCGTTAAATGAGCGAAAGAGCCGCACTGCACTCACGGAGGCAAAGGTGCCAATTTGCTTGATGTTCTGTTCGTAGCTTTGCGAGCTGGTGGGCCGCCCAGGCGTCCGTCTGGAGTACCAGAAGGTGTAATTATACTGCAGGGGGTGTTCAGCCGGCCCCGGAACCACAGCCTGTGTGCGGAATTGAAACACTCATTTATCCTCGTGCACTTTTGGGGAAAAGAGAGAGCCGAGAGAAACGTTGGCGGCGTTAAATGCTCGCCCCGCTCTTGCCATCGCGGAGCGTGAAAAGAACAGCTTAGGCTCATTTTCTCGGAGAGATCCCATCTCTGTTAATAGCCTGAAATACGCCATTAGTCTGGCAGGAATGGACTCTATTTCAAATGAGAGATTAACAGTCCTCGGCTTTGCCTGGGTTTCTCCAAGCTGGCGGCCGCCGAGTCTCGGGAGGCTCATTCGGTCTCTCTCTCTCTCTCTCGAAAGTGACCCACGAGACAAGGCCGGTTCGTGAACTCTGCCGTCGTTGTGCCTCTATATCCCTCCCACGGCTAGGAAAGCACCGCGAGAGGAGGGGGAACCGAGCCTTTGTCTGAGCAGGGAAAACAGATGGAATGAAAGCGAGCGGCAACGCGCCGGATGAGATTTGCAAGTGAACCAAAAAACCCAAACGTTGGCAACGTGTACAACATTCTAACAGCTGTGTTCATTTTTTATTTTCTTTTAGCACCGACAGATACCCAGCAGTAAAGTCCAATTCCCAGCTAAGAAGGAAAACCTCGGGAGAATCCAGGCTAACTTTTTTCCTTAACACTTTGCCTTCCTCCTAAGCTTGATAGAGTTCCGCTCCACGCGGCTTAATGTGGTGCCTTTAACAATGTATATGTTATTTTTAGTAACAACAAACAGTTTTCAACTGAAAAACAGCTGACTAAAAATGCAGAGTCACGTGCAGAGTCGCGACGGCGTCCTCCGGAATGATTAAATCCGTTTCAACCAACACAGTGGTCTTTCTCCAGCCTGAAGACTTAGCACAGCTAAGCACTTTACTATTGCACTTTACTGTTGAAGAAGGAACTGATGAGGACTTTTTCCTTATAAGAAATTTCTCTAGAGAATGGATTGATAAAACTTTTTTCCTGGCAACGATGATGTAAGATCTTAAAACAGCTAGGAAGCTGTGCTAAGTCTTCAGGCTGGAGAAAGACCACTGTGTTGGTTGAAATGGATTTAATCATTCCGGAGGACGCCGTTGCGACTCTGCACGTGACTCTGCATTTTTAGTCAGCTGTTTTTCAGTTGAAAACTGTTTGTTGTTACTAAAAATAACATGTACATTGTTAAGAGCACAATTTGTATTGGAATTCTGTGGCCTTTTCACAGTTCTTTTTGTCCTTTCAATTTTATCAGCAGAACTGTGACCTCCTTTGTAAACTTAATGTGGTGCCTTCCATGAAGATAGCCACCGACGTTCCCTGTAAGCTGAGTTAGTGTGAGCTAGCTCATGGTCTTTTAGCCTCCGGCTCATACATTTCTGTCTTCGCTCGGGAAGGGAGGGCTCCAGAGCAAACGGATTTCTGCAGCAGCCAAATCGCTTAGCTCACAACTTTAATGCCGGCAGCTCACAAAGGAGAATTTTTGCTCACAGGGCTCCATAGTTTAGAGGGAGCATCGGTAGCCATGATGGGTCTGACGCAACAGAACAAAGCCTGAGTCCAGTGGCACCTTCGAGACCAACAAAGTTTAATTCTGGGTATAAGCTTCCAGAAGAAGTGTCCGTGCACACGAAGGCTTACAGCCAGAATTAAACTTTGCTGGTCTTCAAGGTACCCCCGGACTCAAACTTTGTCCAACACGGCTAGAAGAAGAAGAGACTGGATTTATACCCCGCCCTTCACTCGGAGTCTCAGAGCGGCTTACGATCTCCCTTTCCCTTCCCCTCCCAGCAACAGACACCCTGAGAGCGGTGTTCCCTCTAAGCTGAGTTAGTGTGAGCTAGCTCAGAGTTTTTTAGCCTCTGGCTCACACATTTTTGTCCCAACTCAGGAAGGAGGGCTCTGCAATAGCCAAACAGCCTAGCTAAAGGGTTGGAACACCTTCCCGATGAAGAAAGGTTAAAATGCTTGGGGCTCTTTAGCTTGGAGAAACGACGGCTGAGGGGTGACATGATCGAGGTTTATAAGATTATGAATGGGATTGAGCAGGTTGAGAAAGAGGTCCTTTTCTCCCTTTCTCACAATACGAGAACTCGTGGGCACTCCATGAAATTGCTGAGCAGTCGGGTTAGAACAGATAAAAGGAAGTACTTCTTCACCCAAAGAGTGATTAACATATGGAATTCACTGCCACAGGAGGTGGTGGCAGCTACAAGCATGGACAGTTTCAAGAGGGAATTAGATAAACATATGGGGCAGAAGACCATCAGTGGCTATTAGCCACAGGGTATAGATGGGAACTCTCAGTCTAGGGCAGGTGATGCACTCTATTCTTGGTGCTGGAGGGGGCAGCCGTGGGAGGGCTCCTAGTGTCCTGGCCCCACTGCTGGACCTCCTGATGGCACCTGGTATATTTTGGCCGCTGCGTGACAGAGTGTTGGACTAGATGGGCCATTGGCCTGATTCAACATTGGCTTCTCTTATGTTCTAAATCACTCGCTCACAACTGAGAGCTGAGCCTGCTTGCAGGGAGGGCGGGGTAGGAATTGAACTAATAAATAAACAGACTTGAATGCCAGCAGCTCACGAAGTAGAATTTTGGCTCACAAGACGCCACAGCTTAGGGGGAGCATTGCCTGAGAGGTAGGTGGGGCTGAGGGAGCTCTTTCGAGGACTGCCCTTGAGAGAACAGCTCTGAGGGAACTTGTGGCTGACCCAAGGTCACGCCAGCAGCTGCATGTGGAGGAGGAGTGGGGAATCAAACCCGGTTCTCCCAGATTAGAGTCTGCGCTCCTGATCACGACACCAAACGGGCTACCTCCACCTGAATGTGCCTTCCTCGGATATGGTTGCAAGGAAAAGACCCCAGGAACGAAGCACCCCAGCTGGGAAAGCCTTTCCTTCACCTATTCCCACAGGTGAGCACGAGAATCTAAAGCACTTCATTAACACTAGCAAAATGTTGGCCTTTTTGAGGGCCAGGGAATGTATGTGTGGGATGGAGCAACCTCATTTGGAATACTGTGTACAGTTCTGGTCACCACATCTCAAAAAGGATATTACAGCATTGGAAAAAGTGCAGAGAAGGGCAACTAGGATGATAAAAGGGTTGGAACACCTTCCCTATGAAGAAAGGTTAAAATACTTGGGGCTCTTTAGCTTGGAGAAACGGCGGCTGAGGGGTGACATGATCGAGGTTTATAAGATTATGCATGGGATTGAGCAGGTTGAGAAAGAAGTACTTTTCTCCCTTTCTCACAATACAAGAACTCATGGGCACTCCATGAAATTGCTGTGCGGACGGGTTAGAACGGATAAAAGGAAGTCCTTCTTCACCCAAAGAGTGATGAACACATGGAATTCAGGGCCACAGGAGGTGGTGGCAGCTACACGCATGGACAGTTTCAAGAGAGAATCAGATAAACATATGGAGCAGAAGTCTATCAGTGGCTATTAGCCACAGGGTATAGATGGGAACTCTCAGTCTGGGGCAGGTGATGCATTCTATTCTTGGTGCTGGAGGGGGTCAACGGTGGGAGGGCTTCTGGTGTCCTGGCCCCACTGCTGGACCTCCTGAGGGCACCTGGTATTTTTGGCCACTGTGTGACACAGAGTGTTGGACTGGATGGGCCATTGGCCTGATTCAACATTGGCTTCTCTTATGTTCTTATGTTAGGTGCTCCTGGACTCTGGCTCTCTTCTCCCGCTATGGACAAACTAATATGGCTGCCCATCTCGAACTACCTCTAAGGAAGGCAATCGTCCTCCCAACCGAAGGTCCCCGGAATCAGGTATTCAGAGGTATAGTGCCTCTGTATATGGAAGCTTCATTTGGCCGTTGTGGCGAAGTGTCTTTGACAGGCCAATTCCCAATTCGCTCACCTTGTCCTCTGTTCAAAAAAACCCAGCACCTAAACTGGTGGCTGTCCTCACACCCCATGGCCACAGATTCCTTAAACGAATTAGGTGTCTTTGGTCTGTCCGTAATCTACTGCCGAGCGTTTTATAAGATTATGAATGGGATTGAACAGGTTGAGAAAGAAGTCCTTTTCTCCCTTTCCCACAATACAAGAACTCGTGGGCACTCCATGAAATTGCTGAGCAGTTGGGTTAGAACGGATAAAAGGAAATACTTCTTCACCCAAAGAGTGATTTAACACTTGGAATTCACTGCCACAGGAGGTGGTGGCAGCTGCAAGCATGGACAGTTTCAAGAGGGAATTAGATAAACATCTGGAGCAGAAGTCCATCAGTGGCTATTAGCCACAGGGTATAGATGGGAACTCTCAGTCTGGGGCAGGTGATGCACTCTATTCTTGGTGCTGGAGGGGGCAGCCGTGGGAGGGCTCCTAGTGTCCTGGCCCCACTGCTGGACCTCCTGATGGCACCTGGTATATTTTGGCCGCTGCGTGACAGAGTGTTGGACTAGATGGGCCTTTGGCCTGATTCAACATTGGCTTCTCTTATGTTCTTATGAGGAGGGGGTGGTTGGGCCTGCATGCTAGAAGGCCCCCGGAGGAATGAGGTCTTCCTCTCCACGCTTCTGCATTCCTCTTCCCCTCCAGGCCACCGTCTTAGCATTAGGGGTGGTGGCACAGAGGGAAAGGCAAAGAAGAAGAGATCGGATTTATACCCCACTCTTCACTACCCAAAAGAGTTTCAGAGCGGCTTACAAACTCCTTTCCCTTCCCCTTCCCCACAACAGACACCCTGGGAGGTAGGCGGGGCTGAGAGAGCTCTTTTGAGGACTGCCCTTGAGAGAACAGCGCTGAGAGAACTGGGGCTGACCCAAGGTCACCCAGCAGCTGCATGTGGAGGAGTGGGGAATCAAACCCGGATCTCCCCAATGTTCCCTCCAAGCTGTGGAGTTTTGTGAGCAAAAATTCTGCCTTGTGAGCTCCTGGCATTAAAGCTGTGAGCGAGCAATTTGGCTACTGAATAAATTAGTTTGCTCTGGAGCCCTCCTTCCTGAGCGAAGACAGAAATGGGTGAGCCGGAGGCTAAGCAACTGTGAGCTAGCTTACACTGACTCAGCTTAGAGGGAACACTGGAGTCCGCGCACTTAACCGCTGCACCAAACTGTGGGTTGGCCACACTTCTGGGGGAAAGGAGATTGATCCTGCTACAAGGTCATGCATCTCTGTCCCAGGCGGAGCCTACTGTGAAGCAAAGGGCAATTTTGATACCTGTCAATTCTAACTCCCGAGCTTAGTACATGCTGGCAAAAAGGCTGTTGTGAAAGGTGGCTTATGCGCGTAGGAGAGGGGGGAGACTGAACACTACAAGATCCTATTGAATGGAGGGGCACGGCATGTCTGCAAGCGACCCGACTGCCCACTTCTGAGAGCAGATGGTGCCTTTGCACCAACGGCTAGTACGCCCTCTCGCTTTCCCCGTAGGAATGAATGACAGCCATTTGCCCGAATAGGAGAAAAGCCCTTCCGCAAATGGCACCTCCCACTTAGAACCTCAGAATTACAGAGTTGTAAGGGGCCATAAAGGCCATCTAGTCCACCCAACGCTCCCTCCAAGCTGTGGAGCAAAAAATTCTACTTTGTGAGCTACTAGTATTAAAGCGGTGCGCAAGCGGCTTGGCTGCTGCATAAATCGGCCTGCTCTGGAGCAACGTTCCCTCTGAGCTGTGGAGTCTTGTGAGCAAAGATTCTACTTGGCATTACGGTTGTGAGCCAGCGATTCGGCTGCTGCATAACTTAGCTTGCTCCGGAGCCCCATCCTTCCTGAGCGAAGACCAAAATCTGTGAGCTGGAGGCTAAAAAACTGTGAGCTAGCTCATACTAACTCAGCTTAGAGGGAACTCTGCTCCGGAGCCCTCCTTCCTGAGCTGAGACGAAATGTGTGAGCTGGAGGCTGGAAAACTCTGAGCGTTGAGTCCAACCCCCCCCTGCTCGATGCAGGATCAGCCTACAGCATCCCTGACCAGGTTTTGTCCAGCCGCTGCTTCAAGACGGCCAGTACTGAGGGGGAGCTCGCCACCTCCCGCGGCAGCTGGTTCCACTCTTGCACAACTCTGACTGTCAAAAGGTTTTTCCCTAAGATCCAGCCGGTGCCTTCCCGACCTTAAATTAAACCCATTCTAGAAACAAGATAAAGTACCTGAAACATGGGAATGGATTAAAAAGACGTTGTTTTTGGCGGAAATGGACAAGTTAACAAGAAAGTTAAACAACGAAGAAGATGAAACTTTTTTTAAAGATTGGAAAGACTTTCAAAAATATTTGTTGAAAAATTGGGACATTAAAAGTGGTTTGATTTGCTTTGACAGTTATTAAGAAGAAACGGAAAGAGAATTAGACTTTTGTATTGTTACCGTTAGTAAGAGAAAATGTTTAGAAGTAATTGTAATGGAATAAGAGAGATATTAATGGGGTTGGAGCAGTGCTGGAAGCCTGATGTGGGGGAGAAAGGGAAAAAAGAAAAATGGGTATGTATTGGTATGTTTAAATTGTATAAACTTGTGATATATCCAATAATAAATTGTATTTACAAAAAAAAAAAATTAAACCCATTCTTGCAAGTCCTGTCCTCCGCTGCCCGCAGAAAAAGCTCCCTGCCCTCCTCTGAGTGATACAGCCCTTCACATACTTCGAGAGAGCCATCCTGTCCCCCCCTCCGCCTCCTCTTCTCCAGACTGAACCTTCCCAAGTCCCTCGGCCTTTCCTCGCAGGGCTTCTTCGTCTCCAGGATGTATCTCTTCCCCGTCCCCTAGTAAAGCCCTATCCTGAGTTCTGTTCCTTTGGTCACACTAAGGTGTGACTGAATGCCAGAAACTGACTTTTTAGAAGAAGAAGAGATTGGATTTATACCCCGCCCTTCACTACCCAAAGGAACTCAGAGCGGCTTACAAACTCCTTTCTCTTCCCCTCCCCACAACAGACACCCTGTGAGGTAGAAGAAGAAGAAGAAGAGATTGGATTCTCTACCCCGCCCTTCACTACCCAAAGGAACTCAGAGCGGCTTACAAACTCCTTTCTCTTCCCCTCCCCACAACAGACACCCTGTGAGGTAGAAGAAGAAGAAGAGATTGGATTTATACCCCGCCCTTCACTACCCAAAGGTGTCTCAGAGCGGCTTACAAACTCCTTTCTCTTCCCCTCCCCACAACAGACACCCTGTGAGGTAGAAGAAGAAGAAGAAGAAGAGATTGGATTTCTACCCCGCCCTTCACTACCCAAAGGAACTCAGAGCGGCTTACAAACTCCTTTCTCTTCCCCTCCCCACAACAGACACCCTGTGAGGTAGAAGAAGAAGAGGAGATTGGATTTATACCCCGCCCTTCACTACCCAAAGGAACTCAGAGCGGCTTACAAACTCCTTTCTCTTCCCCTCCCCACAACAGACACCCTGTGAGGTAGAAGAAGAAGAAGAGATTGGATTTATACCCCGCCCTTCACTACCCAAAGGAACTCAGAGCGGCTTACAAACTCCTTTCTCTTCCCCTCCCCACAACAGACACCCTGTGAGGTAGAAGAAGAAGAAGAGATTGATTTATACCCCGCCCTTCACTACCCAAAGGAACTCAGAGCGGCTTACAAACTCCTTTCTCTTCCCCTCCCCACAACAGACACCCTGTGAGGTAGAAGAAGAAGAAGAGATTGGATTTCTACCCTGCCCTTCACTACCCGAAGGAACTCAGAGCGGCTTACAAAATCCTTTCTCTCCTCCCCACAACAGACACCCTGTGAGGTAGAAGAAGAAGAAGAGATTGGATTTATACCCTGCCCTTCACTACCCAAAGGAACTCAGAGCGGCTTACAAACTCCTTTCTCTTCCCCTCCCCACAACAGACACCCTGTGAGGTAGAAGAAGAAGAAGAGATTGGATTTATACCCCGCCCTTCACTACCCAAAGGAACTCAGAGCGGCTTACAAACTCCTTTCTCTTCCCCTCCCCACAACAGACACCCTGTGAGGTAGAAGAAGAAGAAGAGATTGGATTTATACCCCGCCCTTCACTACCCAAAGGAACTCAGAGCGGCTTACAAACTCCTTTCTCTTCCCCTCCCCACAACAGACACCCTGTGAGGTAGAAGAAGAAGAAGAGATTGGATTTCTACCCTGCCCTTCACTACCCGAAGGAACTCAGAGCGGCTTACAAACTCCTTTCTCTTCCCCTCCCCACAACAGACACCCTGTGAGGTAGAAGAAGAAGAAGAGATTGGATTTCTACCCCGCCCTTCACTACCCAAAGGAACTCAGAGCGGCTTACAAACTCTTTCTCTTCCCCTCCCCACAACAGACACCCTGTGAGGTAGAAGAAGAAGAAGAAGAGATTGGATTTCTACCCCGCCCTTCACTACCCAAAGGTGTCTCAGAGCGGCTTACAAACTCCTTTCTCTTCCCCTCCCCACAACAGACACCCTGTGAGGTAGAAGAAGAAGAAGAGATTGATTTCTACCCCGCCCTTCACTACCCAAAGGAACTCAGAGCGGCTTACAAACTCCTTTCTCTTCCCCTCCCCACAACAGACACCCTGTGAGGTAGAAGAAGAAGAAGAGATTGGATTTATACCCCGCCCTTCACTACCCAAAGGTGTCTCAGAGCGGCTTACAAACTCCTTTCTCTTCCCCTCCCCACAACAGACACCCTGTGAGGTAGAAGAAGAAGAAGAGATTGGATTTCTACCCCGCCCTTCACTACCCAAAGGAACTCAGAGCGGCTTACAAACTCCTTTCTCTTCCCCTCCCCACAACAGACACCCTGTGAGGTAGAAGAAGAAGAAGAGATTGGATTTATACCCCGCCCTTCACTACCCAAAGGTGTCTCAGAGCGGCTTACAAACTCCTTTCTCTTCCCCTCCCCACAACAGACACCCTGTGAGGTAGAAGAAGAAGAAGAGATTGGATTTCTACCCCGCCCTTCACTACCCAAAGGAACTCAGAGCGGCTTACAAACTCCTTTCTCTTCCCCTCCCCACAACAGACACCCTGTGAGGTAAGAAGAAGAAGAAGAGATTGGATTTATACCCCGCCCTTCACTACCCAAAGGTGTATCAGAGCGGCTTACAAACTCCTTTCTCTTCCCCTCCCCACAACAGACACCCTGTGAGGTAGAAGAAGAAGAAGAGATTGGATTTCTACCCCGCCCTTCACTACCCAAAGGAACTCAGAGCGGCTTACAAACTCCTTTCTCTTCCCCTCCCCACAACAGACACCCTGTGAGGTAGAATAAGAAGAGGAGATTGGATTTATACCCCGCCCTTCACTACCCAAAGGAACTCAGAGCGGCTTACAAACTCCTTTCTCTTCCCCTCCCCACAACAGACACCCTGTGAGGTAGAAGAAGAAGAAGAGATTGGATTTATACCCCCGCCCTTCACTACCCAAAGGAACTCAGAGCGGCTTACAAATCTCCTTTCTCTTCCCCTCCCCACAACAGACACCCTGTGAGGTAGAAGAAGAAGAAGAGATTGGATTTCTACCCTGCCCTTCACTACCCGAAGGAACTCAGAGCGGCTTACAAACTCCTTTCTCTTCCCCTCCCCACAACAGACACCCTGTGAGGTAGAAGAAGAAGAAGAGATTGGATTTCTACCCCGCCCTTCACTACCCAAAGGAACTCAGAGCGGCTTACAAACTCCCTTCCCTTCCCCTCCCCACAACAGACACCCTGTGAGGTAGAAGAAGAAGAAGAAGAGATTGGATTTATACCCCGCCCTTCACTACCCAAAGGTGTCTCAGAGCGGCTTACAAACTCCTTTCTCTTCCCCTCCCCACAACAGACACCCTGTGAGGTAGAAGAAGAAGAAGAGATTGGATTTCTACCCCGCCCTTCACTACCCAAAGGAACTCAGAGCGGCTTACAAACTCCTTTCTCTTCCCCTCCCCACAACAGACACCCTGTGAGGTAGAAGAAGAAGAAGAGATTGGATTTCTACCCCGCCCTTCACTACCCAAAGGTGTATCAGAGCGGCTTACAAACTCCTTTCTCTTCCCCTCCCCACAACAGACACCCTGTGAGGTAGAAGAAGAAGAAGAGATTGGATTTCTACCCCGCCCTTCACTACCCAAAGGAACTCAGAGCGGCTTACAAACTCCTTTCTCTTCCCCTCCCCACAACAGACACCCTGTGAGGTAGAAGAAGAAGAGGAGATTGGATTTATACCCCGCCCTTCACTACCCAAAGGAACTCAGAGCGGCTTACAAATCTCCTTTCTCTTCCCCTCCCCACAACAGACACCCTGTGAGGTAGAAGAAGAAGAAGAGATTGGATTTATACCCCGCCCTTCACTACCCAAAGGAACTCAGAGCGAGCTTACAAACTCCTTTCTCTTCCCCTCCCCACAACAGACACCCTGTGAGGTAGAAGAAGAAGAAGAGATTGGATTTATACCCTGCCCTTCACTACCCGAAGGAACTCAGAGCGGCTTACAAAATCCTTTCTCTTCCCCTCTCCACAACAGACACCCTGTGAGGTAGAAGAAGAAGAAGAGATTGGATTTATACCCTGCCCTTCACTACCCAAAGGAACTCAGAGCGGCTTACAAACTCCTTTCTCTTCCCCTCCCCACAACAGACACCCTGTGAGGTAGAAGAAGAAGAAGAGATTGGATTTCTACCCCGCCCTTCACTACCCAAAGGAACTCAGAGCGGCTTACAAACTCCTTTCTCTTCCCCTCCCCACAACAGACACCCTGTGAGGTAGAAGAAGAAGAGATTGGATTTATACCCCGCCCTTCACTACCCAAAGGTGTATCAGAGCGGCTTACAAACTCCTTTCTCTTCCCCTCCCCACAACAGACACCCTGTGAGGTAGAAGAAAGAAGAAGAAGAGATTGGATTTCTACCCCGCCCTTCACTACCCAAAGGAACTCAGAGCGGCTTACAAACTCCTTTCTCTTCCCTCCCCACAACAGACACCCTGTGAGGTAGAAGAAGAAGAGGAGATTGGATTTATACCCCGCCCTTCACTACCCAAAGGAACTCAGAGCGGCTTACAAACTCCTTTCTCTTCCCCTCCCCACAACAGACACCCTGTGAGGTAGAAGAAGAAGAAGAGATTGGATTTCTACCCCGCCCTTCACTACCCGAAGGAACTCAGAGCGGCTTACAAACTCCTTTCTCTTCCCCTCCCCACAACAGACACCCTGTGAGGTAGAAGAAGAAGAAGAGATTGGATTTCTACCCCGCCCTTCACTACCCAATGTAACTCAGAGCGGCTTACAATCTCCTTTCCCTCCCCCTCCCCACAACAGACACCCTGGGAGGTAGAAGAAGAAGAAGAAGAGATTGGATTTATACTCCGCCCTTCACTACCCGAAGGAGTCTAAGAGCAGCTGACAAACTCCTTTCCCTTCCCCTCCCCACAACAGGCACCCTGGGAGGCAGGTGGGGCTGAGAGAGCTCTGACACAAACTGCTCTTTTTCAAGAACAGCTCTTATCAGAACTACGGCTTGCCCAAGGTCATCCAGCAGGTACAAGTGGAGGAGTGGGGGGAATCAAACCCGGGTTCTCTCAGATCAGTCTGTGCACTTCACCACCACATCAAACCAAAACGACAGGAGCCAATGCCGTGCCAGCTCTACACCAGAGAGCCCGTTTGGTGTCGTGGTTAAGTGCGTGGACTCTTATCTGGGAGAACCGGGTTTAATTCCCCCACTCCTCCACGTGCACCTGCTGATGTGACCTTGGGTCAGTCACAAGCTCTGGCACAGCTGTTCTCTCAAGGACAGTTTCTGTCAGAAGTTCTCTCAGCCCCACCTACCTCACAGGGTTTCTGTGGTGGGGAGTGGGAAGGGAAAGGAGTTTGGAAGCCGCTCTGAGACGCCTTTGGGCAGTGAAGGGCGGGGTATAAATCCAAACTCTTCTTCTTCAGAGAAACCCTGGCCCCATTAGCCCAGGGGTGAAACAATGGAACATTGCAGAATTTGTTCTGCTTCCAAACGTGGACTTTTTAAAACATGCGGGCTCCTCCCCCCAAATGCGAGAAAGAACTGCGGGGGGGGGGGGTAGGTGGATCTTGAAATGATCGGCAAAGGTCCTTTTGCGTTAGGAGCTACAGGGTAATGCCACCGAACATCCCACTCTGGTGTGCGGCAGGGCCAAGAACGTACCTTCCTCTTGCTGCCACTCTGGGATCTGTCTCTATCGTTCTTTTCCTTCTCACCATCTTTCTGTGTGCCGTTCTCTTCGTTCTGGTCATGGTCTCCGCTGTCATCGTCCTTCAGACTGGCACAAAGAGGAGAAAAGCATCAGTTTGGAAGTAGCGGGTCTCCTGACTGCTGAGTTCCAACGGAGCTAAGGGCCCCCCGCCTCTTCTTCTCTGTGAGGCAGATTTTCTCACCAAAATGGTGTTCCCCACTCTGATTGAGGGGTCTCTTAGTAGAGTATCTGAATGATAGAATTCTAACTTTCTGCGTGTCCCACCCTGTGATAAAAGTCTCATTAGATTTATGTAAGCTTCAAGAATCTTATACCAGAACGAAAACTTCCAAAAGTGCATTTTTAACATGAGCCACACCACGTCAGAGAACTAAACACATCAATTACGAAACTAAATCCAAATCATAAAGGTGACTCAATTCAGCAGTTAAGTCTTCGGAAAAAAAAAGTGGCTTGCTCAGTTCGACAGGTAAGTCTGAAAAAACAGTGGCATCAAAGCCCCCTGACACGTCTACATTCCACAAATAACAATTCACCAGCAAGCACGTGCAAATCTTCCAGTAGAATGGGTAGCTTTCCAGCAGGCTAAATTCTCCGCGAGTGTGTGAGGTATCTTTTTTGGTGTGAATTATGGATTTTGACGTTTTGTGTTATTATTCCACAAGCGACATGTGTCTGTAACTTTTATGATTCACTAGCTCCATAGGAGAATGCTTATTCTTGACTCCTCCCCACTACACACCCTGTGAGGTAGGTGGGGCTGAGAGAGCTCTTTCGAGAGCTGTCCTTGAGAGAACATAAGAACATAAGAGAAGCCAATGTTGAATCAGGCCAATGGCCCATCTAGTCCAACACTCTGTCATACAGCGGCCAAAATATACCAGGTGCCATCAGGAGGTCCAGCAGTGGGGCCAGGACACTAGAAGCCCTCCCACTGCTGCCCCCTCCAGCACCAAGAATAGAGTGCATCACCTGCGCCAGACTGAGAGTTCCCATCTAAACCCTGTGGCTAATAGCCACTGATGGACTTCTGCTCCATATGTTTATCTAATTCCCTCTTGAAACTCTCCATGCTTGTAGCTGCCACCACCTCCTGCGGCAGTGAATTCCATATGTTAATCACTCTTTGGGTGAAGAAGTATTTCCTTTTATCTGTTCTAACCCGACTGCTCAGCAATTTCATGGAGTGCCCACGAGTTCTTGTATTGTGAGAAAGGGAGAAAAGTACTTCTTTCTCAACCTGCTCAATCCCATTCATAATCTTATAAACCTCGATCATGTCACCCCTCAGCCGTCATTTCTCCAAGCTAAAGAGCCCCAAGCATTTTAACCTTTCTTCATAGGGAAGGTGTTCCAACCCTTTTATCCTTCTAGTTGCCCTTCTCTGCACTTTTTCCAATGCTATAATATCCTTTTTGAGATGTGGTGACCAGAACTGTCACACAGTATTCCAAATGAGGTCGCACTCAATGATTTATACAGGGGCATGATGATACTGGCTGATTTGTTTTCAATTCCCTTCCTAATAATCCCCAGCATAGCGTTGGCCTTCTTTATTGCAGCTACACACTGTCTAGACATTTTCACTGAGTTATCTACTACGACTCCAAGATCTCTCTCTTGGTCCGTCTCTGCCAGTTCAGACCCCATAAATGTGTATTTATATTTAGGATTTTTGGCTCCAATGTGCATCACTTTGCACTTGGCCACATTGAACCCCATTTGCCACGTTGACGCCCACTCACCCATCCTCAACAGATCCCTTTGGAGTGCCTCACAATCCTCCCTGGTTTTCACCACCCTGAACAACTTCGTGTCATCTGCAAATTTAGCCACTTCACTGTTTACTCCCAATTCCAAATCATTAATAAACAAGTTAAAAAGCATTCGGACCGAGTACTGATCCCTGTGGTACCCCACTGCTTACCACCCTCCACTGGGAAAGTTTCCCATTTATACTCACTCTCTGTTTCCTATTTATAAGCCAGTTTTTGATCCACAAGAGGACTTGTCCTTTTATCCCATGACTATTGAGCTTACTTAGGAGCCTTTGATGAGGAACTGTATCAAAAGCTTTCCGGAAGTCAAGAGAACAGCCCTGAGAGAACTGCAGGCCAGGCATAGGCCCTTCCACTGAGCCACAGGCCCCTCCCCAGTTCCAGGAGATCTCCAGCCCCCACCTGGAATTTGCCAGCCCTACACGCGACTGGTCCCCCTCCACCTCAAAAAGAGACACACGCACACCCCCTTTCCGATCCATTCAACAGGAACATCAAGGTAGCTACTTCGGGGCAGAGAACCAACGTTTCTCATTCTGGGCGCCAGCAAAGAGGCGCCTGCGCGCTTTAAGAAACGGCAGCCCCGAAGGAAGAAGGAAAGGGGGGGCGCTTTTCTCTCCCTTCGCCGCCCCCACCGTGGCCAGAGCCGCATTGGCCCCCCATCACGTGACCCTGAGAGTCCCCCCCTCCTCCCCCCTTAGCCAGGACGCCGCCCTGGGAGAAGAGACACCGCGGCCGACTCACGCGTCGAATTTGTTGTTCATCCTCCTCAGTCGCTCGCTCTCGGCCGCCTTCCCTCGGCCCGGCTACTTCCGCGCCGCCACCGACCGACCGTCCTCCTTCACTTCCGGCTGCGCGGAACCTTTCTCCTCGGCGGCGGTTTCCGGCCGGAGGCTGAGGCGACCGGACGGGTCACTTGACGGTGCGGAAACGAGGGATGGACTCCAACTTCCGGCAGAAAGGGAAGGGAGAACCCGCCGCTGCTCACCGACAGGTGTCGCTCTAGGATTGAGCTTCTTTGTGGCGAAGGGCAGGAGGCGCGCGCGCCTTGCCCGGCTTCCGGGCTGTCAGGGTTGGGTCGAGCGACAAAGGCGCATGCGCATCCATAAGCGCTGGTTACAGGGTCTTCGGAGTTGGGATTTCTGTACTTACTCAGCTGGGGTTGTTGGGTTGCCAACTCCAAGGGGGGAAATGCCTGGGTATTTGGGGTGGAGTCCAGGGTAGAGCAGGGTTTGGGAGTGGGAGCTTAGCGGGGTGTAATAATGCCTTAAAGTTCACCCTCCGAAGCAGCCATTTGGTCCAGGGCAGGCTCTTCTTTCGCCTGGAGCGCACTTCTGACCAGTGTTCCCTCTAAGCTGAGATAGTGTGAGCTAGCTCATAGTTATTGAGCCTCCGGCTCACACATTTTAGTCTTAGCTCAGGAAGGAGGGCTCCAGAGCAAACTGACTTAGGCAGCAGCCAAATCTCTGGCTCACAACTTTAATGCCAGGAGCTCACAAAGGAGAATTTTTGCTCACAAGACTCCGCAGCTTAGAGGGAGCACTGCTTCTGACTCCGGGAGCTCTGCAGAAGGCTTTGCAAGAGCTGATTTGTCACACTAAAGCGAGATGCTGGCAAGACCTCCGCTCACTCGTTTTAGGATGCCATCGTTTGCCAGTTTGGTGTAGTGGTTAAGTGCGGGGACTCTAATCTGGGAGGACCGGGTTTGATTCCCCACTCCTCCACTCGCAGCTGCTGGATGACCTTGGGCAAGCGGTAGTTCTGATAAGAGCTGTTCTTGAAAAAGCAGTTTCTGTCAGAGCTCTCTCAGCCCCACCTACCTCACAGGGTGTCTGTTGTGGGGAGGGGAAGGGAAAGGAGTTTGTAAGCCGCTCTGAGACACCTTTGGGTAGTGAAGGGCGGGGTATAAATCCAATCTCCTCTTCTTTTTCATCTCTCTTCTTCTTGCAATTTTTTGAGCTGCTTTCTGGATAGCGCAGGGAGCTGTTCGTGTTGGCAGCAGAGGAGAGGACTCGCAATGATGGCTTTAAGTTAAGGGCGGGAAGGTACCGGCTGGATCTTAGGAAAAACCTTTTTGACAGTCAGAGTTGTGCAATGTGCAATGTTCCCTCTCAGGTGTGGAATCTTGTGAGCAAAAATCCTACTTTGTGAGCTACTGGCATTAAATTGTAAGTGAGTGATTTGGCTGCTGCATAAATTCGTTTGCTCTGGAGCCGTCAATCAAGTCCTGGAAGGTGTCCTGCTATGCGGAAAAGGAGTGCCCGAAAAGCACCCTGGCAATCACGTTGTTAACAGAAGCGAGGAGGAAGTTGCCGGGATCTATTGGCTTTCCTGCGAATTGAAAAAAAAAAAAGTGGAGTTTGGTGTATGCCTTTGTGTGCAGAAGGTCTCCGATTCAGTCCTTCAGAAACCCGATGGGAAAGGAACTCAGGGCTGGAAAGACCGCATTGATCCGCAGCATCCTGTCTTGGAAGGGCGGGGTCAAGTTCATGCAGAAACCGGCCCTGCAGAACGGGGCCACCACCAGCAAGTCTGGCCTATTTGCAGAGTCGGGTGTTTCTTAAAGGGTCAGCTCTCGCACTCGCATACCTGCTCTATTTTGCAGTGTCCTGGTAGCTTGCAAGGGGGGAGGGGAACCATTATAGTAACCTATAATGGTTACTATATGTGGCCAAGTGCAAAGTGATGCACATTGGAGCCAAAAATCCTAAATATAAATACACGTTGATGGGGTCTGATCTGGCAGAGACGGACCAAGAGAGAGATCTTGGAGTCGTAGTGGATAACTCGCTGAAAATGTCTAGACAGTGTGTAGCTGCAATAAAGAAGGCCAACGCTATGCTGGGGATTATTAGGAAGGGAATTGATAACAAATCAGCCAGTATCATCATGCCCCTGTATAAATCATTGGTGCGACCTCATTTGGAATACTGTGTACAGTTCTGGTCACCACATCTCAAAAAGGATATTATAGCATTGGAAAAAGTGCAGAGAAGGGCAACTAGAATGATAAAAGGGTTGGAACACCTTCCCTATGAAGAAAGGTTAAAATGCTTGGGGCTCTTTAGCTTGGAGAAACGACGGCTGAGGGGTGACATGATCGAGGTTTATAAGATTATGAATGGGATTGAGCAGGTTGAGAAAGAAGTACTTTTCTCCCTTTCTCACAATACAAGAACTCGTGGGCACTCCATGAAATTGCTGAGCAGTCGGGTTAGAACAGATAAAAGGAAATACTTCTTCACCCAAAGAGTGATTAACATATGGAATTCACTGCCACAGGAGGTCGTGGCAGCTGCAAGCATGGACAGTTTCAAGAGGGAATTAGATAAACATATGGAGCAGAAGTCCACCAGTGGCTATTAGCCACAGGGTATAGAATGAGAACTCTCAGTCTGGGGCAGGTGATGCCCTCTATTCTTGGTGCTGGAGGGGGCAGCAGTGGGAGGGCTTCTGGTGCCCTGGCCCCACTGCTGGACCTCCTGATGGCACCTGGTATATTTTGGCCGCTGTGTGACAGAGTGTTGGACTAGATGGGCCATTGGCCTGATTCAACATTGGCTTCTCTTATGTTCTTATGTTCTTATGTTCTTATGTTCTCTTATGTTCTTATGTTCTCTTATGTTATGTTCTTATGTTCTTATGTTCTTATGTTCTTATGTTCTTATGTTCTTATGTTCTTATGTTCTTATGTTAACCTGGGGGGTCTACTGGGATAGGGTTGCCAGCTCTGGGTCAGGAAATTCCTGGAGATTTGGGGGTGGAGCTTGGGGAGGGTGGGGTTTGCTGAGGGAGAGTCCTCAGTTGGGTATAACGCCACACAGTCCACCCTCCAAAGCAGCCATTTCCTTCAGGGGAACTGATCTCTGTTGTCCGGAAGATCGGTTGTAATTCCAAGAGATCTCCAGGCCCCACCTGGAAAATGGCAACCTTATATTGAAAGGGCAGCTCATGTAGAGGCTTGGCAGTGTATTGGAGGGGAGGTGCTATGCAGGGGATTATTAGGAAGGGAACTGAAAACAGATCAGCCAGTACCATAATGCCCCTGGGAATACCATTGCTTTGACCATGCGGACTTTTGTTGGCAGGGTGCTGTCTCTACTTTTTATCATGCTATCTAGGTTTGCCATCGCTTTCCTCCCCGGGAGCGGGCGTCTTTTAATTCCATGGCTGCAGTCGCCGTCTGCCGTGATCTTGGATCCCAGGAACAGTTTTCCCTACGATCCAGCCAGTACCCTCCCACCCTTACCTTAAACCTATTATTGCGAGGTTGTGGGGGGACATGATTGCTCTCTTGAAGTATCCCTTAGAGGAGGGCAGGGAGCTCTTCCCGTTGGCAGCAGAGGAGAGGATTCACAAGAATGGGCTTAAATTAAGGGCAGGAAGGTACCAGCTGGATATTAGGAAAAAACTTTTTGACAGTCAGAGTGGAACCGGCTGCCTGGGGGAGGTGGTGAGCTCCCCTCAGCACTGGCAGGCTTCAAGCAGCGGCTGGACAAACACTGGTCAGGGATGCTCTGGGCTGATCCTGCATTGAGCAGGGGGTGGGACTAGATGGCCTCTACGGCCCCTCCCAATGCTGGGATTCCATGATTCTAAGTGGTCACACCTGAAAGCATCAAAGACATTTTGCAGTTTGAGCTCTAGGGATGCTGGGCCTGAGGAGGAAAAGTTTACAGCACCATGTCCGAGAGGAGGCCAGCCACTTGGTGGCGCTCTTTGCATGTGGAAAAGATCAGGCGAATCAGAGCTTGATTCCTCTCCTCTTCCCGTCTTCCCAGGAATGAACTGGATTGTGCCGGTGAGGACTAGACTGTTGTTGTTTTTGTTCAGTCGTGCCGTCGAGTCCGACTCTTCGCGACCTCATGGACCACATCCCACCAGGCCCGCCTGTCTTCCATCGTGCTCTGGAGTTTGCTTAATTTCATGTTCGTTGCATCAATAACACTGTCTGACCCTCTCATCCCCTTGGCCGTCCCCTTTTTCTTTGAGCTTCAGTCTTTCCCAGCATCCGGGTCTTCTCCAGTGAGGGCTCCCTTCTCATTTGGTGGCCAAAGTATTTGAGCTTCGGCTTCAGTCTCTGTCCTTCCAGGGAACAGTCAGGGTTGATTGCCTGATTGGATCTCCTTGCAGTCCAAGGGACTCTCAAGAGTCTTCTCCAGCACCACAATTCGAAAGCATCTATTCTTCGACACTCGGCCTTCCTTATGGTCCAACTCTCGCAGCCGTACGTCACTACTGGGAATACCATTGCTTTGACCGTGCAGACTTTGGTTGGAGGGCTGGACTACCTGGTACGTTTTTTAACTACTTGGGTCTGGGCTCCCCTCACCCAACTCGCTTTCACCTCAGTCTCGCAGCAGCTGCAGGAAAGTTCATTTTTAAAGCCGGGAGGAGTTGATTTGGAATAGGACAGCTGGAGGGTGGGTAGGAAGGGGCCTCTACCTCCCGATCATTAAGAACATAAGAACGTAAGAGAAGCCAATGTTGGATCAGGCCAATGGCCCATCCAGTCCAACACTCTGTGTCACACAGTGGCCAAAAATACCAGGTGCCATCAGGAGGTCCACCAGTGGGACCAGGACACTAGAAGCCCTCCCACTGTTGACCCTCAACCCAAGCACCAAGAAGACAGAGCCTCACTTGCCCCAGACATAAGAACATAAGAGAAGACAATGTTGGATCAGGCCAATGGCCCATCCAGTCCAACACTCTGTCACACAGCGGCCAAAAACACCAGGTGCCATCAGGAGGTCCACCAGTGGGGCCAGGACGCTAGAAGCCCTCCCACTGTTGACCCCCACCCCAAGCACCAAGAATACAGAGCATCACTTGCCCCAGAATCCCTATCTATACCTTGTGGCCAAAAGCCACTGATGGACCTCTGCTCCAGATGTTTATCCAATTCCCTCTTATAAGAATATAAGAGAAGCCAATGCTGGATCAGGCGAATGGCCCATCCAGTCCAACACTCTGTGTCACACAGTGGCCAAAAACACCAGGTGCCATCAGGAGGTCCAGCAATGGGGCCAGGACACTAGAAGCCCTCCCAACTGTTGCCCCCCCCCAAGCACCAAGAAGACAGAGCATCCCTTGCCCCAGACATAAGAACATAAGAAAAGCCAATGTTGGATCAGGCCAATGGCCCATCCAGTCCAACACTCTGTGTCACACAGTGGCCAAAAATACTAGGTGCCATCAGGAAGTCTACCAGTGGGGCCAGGACACTAGAAGCCCTCCCACTGTTGACCTCCCACCCAAGCACCAAGAATACAGAGCCTCACTTGCCCCAGAGTCCCTATCTATACTAGCTAATAGCCACTGATGGACTTCTGCTTTGGACCTTTTCCCTGTGCCCAAAGGCCCTGGTAGGGAGGCTCAGAATACTCCATGTGCAGCTCCAAAGTAGGGTTGCCATCTCTGAGCTGGGGAATTCCTGGAGGAGTTTGGGCCCGGGGAGGGCAGGATTTGAAGAGGGGAAGAACCTCAGTAGGGTATAATTCCACAAAGTCCACCCTCCAAAGCAGCCATTTTCTTCAGGGGAACTGATCTTGGTGGGCTGGAGATCAATTATAATAGAGGGAGGTCCCCAGGTGCCACCTGGAGGTTGGCAACTCTACTCCAAAGTTATGCAACTAACTCCCCACTGAGGCCATTTAGGCTAGGGTTGCTAATCCCCAGTTGGGGGCAGGGGATCCCCTGGTTTGGAGGGCCTCCCCCTGCTTCAGCATTATCAGAAAGCGGGTGGGGGGGATAAGGCCTGGTGGGTGCTCCATTATAACCTATGGAGACCGGTCCCCGTAGAGTATAATGGAGAATTGATCCATGGGTATCTGGGGCTCAGGGGGGGGCTGTGTTTTGAGGTAGAGGCACCAAATTTTCAGCATAGCGTCTGGTGCCTCTCCTCAACAAACCCGCCAAGTTCCAAAAACATCGGACCAGGGAGTCTGATCCTATGAGCCCCAAAAGAAGGTGCCCCCATCCTCCTTTATTTCCAACGGAGGGCGGGCATTTAAAAAGAACGTGGTCCCTTTAAATGTGACAGCCAGAACTCTCTTCACAGTTCATTCATGTCTCTTTCCTCCCCTCTCCCAGAGGGAGGTCACATCCTGGCTCCTGGCTCCAGCCCCAAAATCCCCAGAGTCGGACCTGGTAAATAATAATTTAGGTCTCAGGAAAGGTGTGGAGGGAGGCAGGGAGATACTCCCTCCTGCCTGTCCTGAGTTCAAACTGGCTCCCACAGACTTTAAAAGTGACATTTCCTGAAGCTGCTGTGTGGCTGCGGTGAAAGTGAATTGGGTCAAGTGAACCAAAACACAGCTCATTAAATATATATATATATAGTGTCCCTTGGCTGGTTCTTAAGGGAAAAATCTGTGATCTGTCTTACTGAATCAGACCAAAGGTCCATCCATTCCAGTAGGTTGGGTTGGATCCGATGACTCATGTCAGTTTGGAGAAGAGGAGACTGAGGGGGGACGTGATTGACTCTCTTTAAATATTTGAAAGGCTGCCATTGGGAGGAGGGCAAGGAGCCGTTCCAGGTGGCAGCAGAGGAGAGGATCTGAAGCAACAGGTTTAAGTTACATGCAGGAAGGTATCGGCTAGATAGTAGGAAAAGCTTTTTCACGGTCAGAGTGGTCCCTTGGGTCAAGTGAACCAAAACACAGCTCATTAAAAATATATATATATATAGTGTCCCTTGGCTGGTTCTTAAGGGAAAAATCTGTGATCTGCTTTACAGAATCAGACCAAAGGTCCATCCACTCCAGTAGGCTGGGTTGGATCCGATGACTCATGTCAGTTTGGAGAAGAGGAGACTGAGGGGGACGTGATTGACTCTCTTTAAATATTTGAAAGGCTTGTCATTTGGAGGAGGGCAAGGAGCCGTTCCAGTTGGCAGCAGAGGAGAGGACCTGAAGCAAAGGTTTTAAGTTACATGCAGGAAGGTATCGGCTGGATAGTAGGAAAAGCTTTTTCATGGTCAGAGTGGTCCCTTGGGTCAAGTGAACCAAAACACAGCTCATTAAAAAAATATATATATATAGTGTCCCTTGGCTGGTTCTTAGGGAAAAATCTGTGATCTGCTTTACAGAATCAGACCAAAGGTCCATCCACTCCAGTAGGCTGGGTTGGATCCGATGACTCATGTCAGTTTGGAGAAGAGGAGACTGAGGGGGGACGTGATTGACTCTCTTTAAATATTTGAAAGGCTTGTCATTTGGAGGAGGGCAAGGAGCCGTTCCAGTTGGCAAGCAGAGGAGAGGACCTGAAGCAAAGGTTTTAAGTTACATGCAGGAAGGTATCGGCTGGATAGTAGGAAAAGCTTTTTCATGGTCAGAGTGGTCCCTTGGGTCAAGTGAACCAAAACACAGCTCATTAAAAAAATATATATATATAGTGTCCCTTGGCTGGTTCTTAAGGGAAAAATCTGTGATCTGCTTTACAGAATCAGACCAAAGGTCCATCCACTCCAGTAGGCTGGGTTGGATCCGATGACTCATGTCAGTTTGGAGAAGAGGAGACTGAGGGGGACGTGATTGACTCTCTTTAAATATTTGAAAGGCTTGTCATTTGGAGGAGGGCAAGGAGCCGTTCCAGTTGGCAGCAGAGGAGAGGACCTGAAGCAAAGGTTTTAAGTTACATGCAGGAAGGTATCGGCTGGATAGTAGGAAAAGCTTTTTCATGGTCAGAGTGGTCCCTTGGGTCAAGTGAACCAAAACACAGCTCATTAAAAAAATATATATATATAGTGTCCCTTGGCTGGTTCTTAAGGGAAAAATCTGTGATCTGCCTTACTGAATCAGACCAAAGGTCCATCCATTCCAGTAGGCTGGGTTGGATCCGATGACTCATGTCAGTTTGGAGAAGAGGAGACTGCGGTGGGATGTGATTGGCTCTCTTTAAATATTTGAAAGGCTGCCATTGGGAGGAGGGCAAGGAGCCCTTCCAGTCGGCAGCAGAGGAGAGGACCCAAAGCAATGGGTTTAAATTACATGCTGAAAGGTATCGACTGGATAGTAGGAAAAGCTTTTTCACGGTCAGAGTGGTCCAAAGGTGGGATCAGCTGCCTAGGGAGGTGGCGTGCTCCCCTTCACTGGCAGCTTCCAATAAGAGGCTGGATGAATATTTGTCAGGGATGCTTTAGGCTGGTCCTGCATTGGGCAGAGGGTGGGACTAGATGGTCTCTACGGCCCCTTCCAGGTCTATGATTCTATGAAAAGAAGGAAGAGGAGGAGGAGGAGGAGGAGATTGGATTTATACCCCGCCCTTCACTATCCAAAGGAGTCTCAGAGCGGCTTACAAACTTCTTCCCCTACCCACAACAGACACCCTGTGAGCCAGTGTTCCCTCTAAGCTATGGAGCCCTGTGAGTAAAAATTCTACTTTGTGAGCCGCCGGCATTAAAGTTGTGAGCGAGCGATTTGGCTGCTGCATAAATTAGTTTGCTCTGGAGCCCTCCTTCCTGAGCTAAGGCAGGGGCTAAAAAACTAGCTCTCACTAACTCAGCTTAGGAGCTGCGGCGGCTCAAGTGGTTAAGACGCTGAACTGCAGGCTGTGGAAGGTCAGTAGTCCAGCAGTTCGAGACCCGGGAGTGCCGCATGACGGAGTGAGCTCCCGTCTCTAGTTCCAGCTCCTGCCAACCTAGCAGTTCGAAAGCAAGAAATTGAAAGTAGATAAATAGGTACCACTTTGGTGGGAAGGTAACAGCGTTCCGTGCGCCTTGGTGTTTAGTCATGCCGGCCACATGACCACGGAAACGTCTTTGGACAGCGCTGGCTCTTCGGCTTTGAAACGGAGATG
The DNA here is from genome assembly GCA_029375565.1 of Gekko gecko. Classification (NCBI taxonomy): domain Eukaryota; kingdom Metazoa; phylum Chordata; class Lepidosauria; order Squamata; family Gekkonidae; genus Gekko; species Gekko gecko. Next base: position 144,475,079 of record JAPDNY010000008.1, on the reverse strand, counting down.
AGCACCGCAACCCTAGAGTCGGATTCGACTGGCTTTCGAGCAAGGGAACCTTTACCTTTACTTTAACTCAGCTTAGAGGGAACACTGCCTGTGAGGTAGGTAGGTGGGGCTGAGAGGGCTCTTTCGAGGACTGCTCGTGAGAGAACAGCTCTGAGAGAACTTGTGACTCACCCACGGTCACACCAGCTGGCTGCATGTGGAGGAGTGGGGGAATCGAACCCGGTTCTCCCAGATTAGACTTCCGCGCTCCTAATCACTACACCACACACAACTGTTATCTGGACTCTGAGCCTTAAATGGATGATTAAGGCCTAAACTATCCCATTAAAAACAGTACAGTCCTGTAAGGTTACAATCCTGTGAGGCTTACTGCGCAAGGGAGAGGTTCAGAGAATAGTTATAAGGACAATTACTGGGATCGTGTCCTGCGCAAAGCCGGGGTGTGGGAATTAAGGCAAGAGCCGGATACAGTGATATTGCACGGATGTTTCTCCAGCAATGGCTGTGGGCGAGTGGAGGCCTGAGATGCTACTGCAAGGGGGTGGTGCCGTGCCAGATTACTGCAGTAAGTACTCAGGCTGAGGTGGTTCAGGGTTCAAGTCTCAGTCCAAAAGCAGGGATGTTTCTCACGTTGAGCAGACTGGCTCAAACTCTTGGCTTCTCCTGTGTATCAAAGGGGGCTTCTGGAGGCGTCCCAACCAGTGTTCCCTCTAAGCCAAGTGAGCGTGAGCTGGCTCACAGTCTTTTAGCCTCCGGCTCACACACTTGGCTCCGGAAGATCGGCTCCAGAGCAAAGGGATTTATGCAGGAGCCAAATGGCTCACTCGAAACTTTAAAGCCAGAAGATCGTAAAGAAGAATTTTGGCTCGCAAGACCCCACAGCTTAGAGGGAGTGTTGGTCCCAACTGCCTCGCTCGGTGGTGGCGTTAAGTATCCACCTTCCTCCTCCTCCTCTGAGTCTCCAGCCTCCTTCTCTGAAGAGGAGTCTGCGTTTTGGCCCACGACAAATTCGTTCATGCCTCTGTAGATTAATTATTATATTGCCTCTTGCCCCAAAGTGCGGACCAGTGTTCCCTGTAAGCTGAGTCAGTGTGAGCTAGCCCACAGTTTTTTAGCCTCCAGCTCACAGATTTTGGTCTTCACTCAGGACAGATGGCTCCAGAGCAAACTAAAAGAAGAAGAAGAAGAAGAGATTGGATTTATACCCCGCCCTTCACTGCCCAAAGGCATCTCAGAGCAGCTTACAAACTCCTTTCCCTTCCCCTCCCCACCACAGACACCCTGTGAGGTAGAAGAAGAAGAAGAGATTGGATTTATACCCCGCCCTTCACTACCCAAAGGAGTCTCAAAGCGGCTTACAAACTCCTTTCCCTTCCCCTCCCCACAACAGACACCCTGTGAGGAAGAAGAAGAAGAAGAGATTGGATTTATACCCCGCCCTTCACTACCCAAAGGAGTCTCAGAGCGGCTTACAAACTCCTTTCCCTTCTCCTCCCCACAACAGACCCCCTGTGAGGTAGAAGAAGAAGAAGAAGAGATTGGATTTATACCCCTGCCCTCCACTACCCAAGGGAGTCTCAGAGCAGCTTACAAACTCCTTTCCCTTCCCTTCCCCTCCCCACAACAGACACCCTGTGAGGTCGGTGGGGCTGAGAGAACTTCTGACAGAAACTGTCCTTGAGAGAACAGCTGTGCCAGAGCTTGTGACTGACCCAAGGTCACATCAGCAGGTGCAAGTGGAGGAGTGGGGAATCAAACCCGGTCCCCCCAGATAAGAGTCCGCGCACTTAACCACTACACCAAACTGGCTCTCACGCCAAACTAAGTGATGCAGTAGCCAAATTGCTTGCTCAGACCTTTTAATGCCAGTAGCTCACAAAGTAGAATTTTTGCCCACAAGATTCCACATCTTGGAGGGAACATTGAAGCCAACGTTCCCTGAAGCTAAACAACCGGGACTCGCCGTCATGCCCTGAGGAATGTCCCTTTCTCTTTCTAAAGATTTTAATTTTGTTCTGTAACATCCACCCCGATGGAAGGTTCTAGTGAATTAGAAACTCACATGCAGTTATATGTCATTTGGCTGGTCCGAATATTCTTGGTGCTGGAGGGGGCAGCAGTGGGAGGGCTGCTAGTGTCCTGGCCCCACTGCTGGAACTCCTGAGGGCACCTGGTATATTTTGGCCGCTGTGTGACAGAGATGTTGGACTGGATGGGCCACTGGCCTGATCCCACATTGGCTTCTCTTATGTTCTTAAAGTATTAGGTGGGACATGTTCTGATTTTTGGGAGTTTACTTTGAGTCCCGCACAGCTGATAACAATTTTCTGTTCTTAAAGGTGAGTCATTAGAGATGGGGGGGGAGATTGCTGCTGTGGAGTTTAATTACCTTGTGCTTTTATGGCCCCAGGCCTACAGCTGTAGGGTTGCTGACCCTCCGCAGGAAACACCCCCAACAGCACTGGGGGAGCAGAAAGGGTGAGAACTGATGTAACACAATAAAGTTGTTAAGTATGAGACTCAACAACGGAATAAGCTCAACAAGTGATTTCAGCTTTATTTAACGGCAACACCAACTCAGGAACACACCACACGAAACAGTGGAGCACAGCTCCTTTTTAAACTCTCCCGGGCTGTCAAAGCCACTCCCAGAACATGTTAAGGACCAATCAAAACACAGGGATAAAGGCCAATCAGGACTGTTCCCTCTTTGCAACATTATCACATAGTGATTGGCTACTTACACTGGTTTTCGCAGAAACCGACCAATAGTAATGCAACAGATGAAGAGCCACATTCTGAAGCAAGCTTAACATGTGAAAGAATATGCTTGATTCACAGTTCAATACATAACAAAAGTCATTTCCAGTTGCATACCCGGAAGTGATGTCACGGCATCACCCACCACATCCCCCAATCTGTCTGCTAAAAACCATAGAGATTTGGGAAATGTATTTATTTATTTATTTCTCATATTTATATCCCGCCCTCCCCATAGGCTCAGGGCGTCTAACAAGAGGCAGGTGCCGTGCTAAAACAATTACATCCAAATAAGATACTCCATCCATTAACATTAAAATATCGGTGCTCGAATACAGTTATTATTGAAACCAAGATGGGGTGGTCCAAAGATCTTCCAATCTCCGCAACCAGCACAGTTCCCGATGTTGTTCCAGCGATACTTCCCTAATATTGCCGACTCTTCTCATCTTCTTCTTCCCAGGGTCGTCTCACCGCACCACCTAAGTTGACATCACAGTGGTGGTGCGAGCGGGGCAGCGGCTCCTACTCGAAGGCCTGGTGGAAGAGCTCCGTCTTGCAGGCCCTGCGGAACTGCATAAGGTCCCGCAGGGCCCAGATCTCCCCTGGGAGCTCATTCCTAGGGTATCTTGCAATGCCACAGGCCCGTAGCTATGGTGGGGGCTTTTGGGGGCTCTGCCCCCTTTCTTAGGCATAGCCCCACAAGAATTTCTCCTCTAAATGCCTTTTCCAGTCATTTAAAAACATTTTTTTAAAAGGCGTGCGCTCCTTTAAGCCAAGTGGGGAGCTGTAGTTGACTAATTCCCACACTGAGCCAAGGGGGTTGGAGTACGTGACCTCTAGGATCTCTTCTAACTCTGTGCCAAGAAACTGGTCTCCTTTTGGCGAGTTTTTCAGCCCAAGTGTCAGCTTTCTTGACTACAGAAGTCTTCACCCCCACCTGCCAGCTTGTTATCAGAGTTGTTGCTTAGGCTGGCAGGAGTGATTAACTTCCAGCCGCTGAGAACTGTCATCTAAGGTGGCTGACAGCTTGCAATTCAGAGATCTATTCTGGTAACAGCTTTCTATTGGCTAAACGGCTTTTCTTTCTGCACCGAGAACTTCGGCCCCACCAGAAAAATATTTGCCCCACATGCCACAAAAATCCTGGCTACGGGCCTGCAATGCATTGACGTCACTTCGTGGTATGCAACTGGAAACGATATTGCTGTGTCCCGTGACACGGATTTCCCTCCTGTTTTTCCTCCTGCTGCTCCATCAAACTGTGGTGGGAGCCTGGAGCACGGTGGCAGGTAACCTGGCAGCCCTGAGCGGCAACCTCAAAATGGAATCTCTGCCTTCTATGGCAGCAGGGGAGTCTTGATGACGTTTGCAATGGCAGACAGCATTTGTTAGCTGCTAAAAGCGCCGCTGGGCCGTTGGTTTGTGAAAGAAGCAGAGTTATTTCACAGCAGGAACCTTAAGTTTACACCATTGAACAGGCCACTGGGAAGCCACCAGGCCTCAGCCTCTGCCCCGCCTTGCTGACTGCCGACACCAGCTCTGCTCCCCATAGCAGTCATGTGGTTGTGTTTTGTAGAGCTGAAGGTTCTGTGATATATTGTCGAAGGCTTTCACGGCCAGAGTTCATTAGTTGCTGTAGATTTTCCGGGCTGTATGGCCGTGATCTTGGCATTGTAGGACCTGACGTTTCGCCAGTCGCTGTGACTGGCATCCTCAGAGGTATCACGCAGAAAGATGGAGTACTCTCTGTCAAGGTGAGAAGAAAAATGGTAAGCAGGTAATTTATATCTACTCAGGAAGGTGGGGTAGGGCTGAGTCATTATCTTGTAGGAGTTCCCCAGGCTATGAACATGCTAATGGAGGAGCTTTCCTGAGGAGGTTCTTTTGTCTATGGATTGTTTCCTGAGGGGGTTTCCTGTTTCCTGAGGAGGTTCTTTTGTATGTGGATTGGCTGTTGAAATTCTAATCTTCTCTGTAGTGCTATTGTCAGATGTGGAGCCTTTTGTGTTTTTCAGGACAGGAAACCATGCCCTGTTTATTTTTAAACTCTCTTCTTTCCTGTTGAAATTGTGTTTATGTTTATGAATTTCAATGGCTTCCCTGTGTAATCTGACATGGTAATTGGAAGTGTTGTCCGGCCTTTCAGCGTCTTGGAACAAAATGCTGTGTCCTCTTGGAGTTAGACTATGTTCAGCCACTGCTGATTTTTCAGGTTGGCCAAGTCTGCAGTGTCTTTCATGTTCTTTTATTCTTGTCTGAAAGCTACACTGTGTGGTCCCGATTTAAACTTGTCCACAGCTGCATGGTATGCGGTATATATGCAGTTCTGAGTTGTTATTTGGGACTTTCCACCAATATGACCGCTTGTTGCCTGATGGAAGATTGGTGATGGTCTGATCATCCCAAGATAGATAGATAACGAGTAGAACTTTAGACCCTCAAATTGGCATAATTTGCCTTGATAACAAAGGATCTGCTGAGTGGGTTGCCCCTTTCCCTTTCATTAAGCATCTGGTGTAATTGTACTTTCAGTAATGATTGTAGCAGTTGAGAGCCAGTTTGGTGTAGTGGTTAAGTGCACAGACTCACAGACACCCTGTGAGGTAGGTGGGGGGCTGAGAGAACTCTGACAGAGACTGCTCTTTTTCAAGAACAGCTGTGCCAGAACTTGTGACTGACCCAAGGTCACATCAGCAGGTGCAAGTGGAGGAGCGGGGAATCAAACCTGGTTCTCCCAGATAAGAGTCTGCACACTTAACCACTACACCAAACTAGCAAACTGGTAAAGGACCATACACCAGCAGAACATGCAGATGTTCATATGACAACGTTGAAACCACTGAACACGTGATTATAGAGTGTCCTATGTTTAACGAATTGTGGGCAAACTTAATCGCCCCTTTACTTAAAAATGCCGAATTGCTTAATATGAGAGCCCAGGTGACGTGGCTATTATGGGATACAAACGGTCTTCTCACCCTTTCAGTGGCAAAATTTAGAGGTGCAGTAATTAAATACCGGGGAAATACGACTAAGGAAGGCCTTTTAATTTTAATGTCTGTTCTAATTTCTGCTTAAGGCGGTAGCTGTACGAGTAGTCCTAGATAGATAGATAGATAATTGATAGATAATTATGTAATTACGCCACTCTGCTTAATTCTAAATAGTTTATCAGTGACTTAGAGGGAAACAACACAGTACATCTTCCCACTTGTTTATACCTGTTTTCTGTGTTCCCCGCTGATGCTGAGAGAGGGAGGGAGGGAGGGAGAGAGAGAGACCAAATGGTCTCAGAACAGGGCCATGGGAGGGGGGAAAGGACTCCCTCAGCAGTTTTCTTGTGCAAAAGCTACATGGGATGAGTTATTTCACTGATTTTACTGCCCCACGTGGAGTATCTGTACACCCTGCACAGTTTTTGCACAAGAAAACTGCTTGGGGTTGGAAGCAGGTGCCGTTTGGGTTCTCCCCCCCCCCACCCGAAGCAGTTCTCCCTAGCTGCTGTGTGGCTGCAGGGAATACGGGCGAACTAGTGTGAACAAGTGAACAAGTGTCTCATGTAGTTTGCCTCTTAGCAACAGCTATGAGCTATCTTCTAGTTTCACTTCCTCAGTAGATAATAATTAATAACTATCGTATGGCATTGTGTGCAGAATACAAGGGAATAGTAATCTGGGTGGGAAAAGACGCGAACACTGGTTCCATAATAACCAAAGTATTGATACAAATACCACCATATAAGCACAATCAAGTCCACTCTAGTCCAATCTTAAAGAAGAAAAGTTTCCTCTTGAGGCGAGGACGTATGAAGAATAGCAAACGAAGAATCCGGATATTAAGAACTCCGTTTCGAAGAACTTTCTCAGTAACTGGAATAATGTCTCTTCAAATAGGTTATACGCACTCTTGCCGGTTACAGCAAACAGATCTCATGAACAGGCAGTTATTGACAGCACATCTCAGGAAACGCTCAGGGCTCTACATCACGCTTCCTTTGCCCACCTCTTTGCCATTGCCTGCCTCTGCGTCACAACCCTGGTGTTCCTTGGAGGCCGTCCTTCCAAATACTAGCCAAGGTCAACCTTGCTTAGCTGATGAGATCTGACGATATCAGGCTCGCCTGGGCTATCCAGGTCAGGGCCCTCCTCAGGAGGTGTGATGCCACTATGATCATTAAAAAGGGCTAGGAGGTTGCATCCCTAATCTTGCCTCACTGCTAATCTGCCAAAGTCTCTCCTCCCACATTCTGCCTCTCTGCTATATCCTCCCATTGACCTGAAGAGCTCAGAACTGAGAACATGTTCTTCCCTCCACGGCAGAATGGGGGTGTGAACTCTCCAACTGTCCTTTCCTGTTCGCCCTGCCTATCGTATATTGAAAATCCTACAGACGGGGATATATAGTTTAGAAAGTGGAAGATGGCACAACACCCTAAGATCAATACATACATCAGCACAGTCACATTGCAGCTGGTTTATGGCCATTCCAGCTTAGGGGCTGTGGAGAAACGCCATTTTGTGGGGCCTGGATAGGAGGGGGCCATCAAACCTGAGGGAGGCTTGGGCCTAGTCTCCTCCTCATCCCCCCCTCCTGTCTCCAACTAGTAGTCAGAGTGCAGCTCCCTAGAGAGGACAGGAAGTCCATCATGGGGGTGAGGAGATCTGTCCCAGAATGCTGCAGGAGGGGGAGCCACTTCCTGGGCGGGAAACTGCTGGGATATATATAGGGGAGCTTTTGGGCGGGAAGCCAGTCAGAGAGAACTCTGGAGGCAGCCAGGCTGTTGGCCGGAGTCTGCAGGAGGCCGGATGATGGGTCCTCCAGGGAAGGGAAGGGCTTGTGCCTGCCCTGCAGACCATCTAGACAGGGGATGAGTTTAGAGAAGGGAGAGATGGAGCGTTTTTGTCGCTTTTCTTTTGATTCTTCCGTTCAGTGTTAACAAGCCTGCAAATAGTTAAGTTGAATAAATCCTTTTTACTGTTGACCTAGAGAAGTCCCTCTGTACCGCATAGTTCCCCCAGCCGCTTGGACACGCTAGAGGTGGGTCGGGGACTCCCTGAGGAGGAGGAGAACAGGGGCAAAAGGGCCAGTTGCCAACTCTCCAGGGGAGCCCCGAAGATTATCAGGAAGCCCCAGGGTGGGTTCCTAGCAACCCCAGAGGGAGGTTAGGAGGCTGTCCCGCCTAACCAGAGCCCAAGACAGGGACAGTGGTGGCAGCGATACCCGGAAGTAGTGGAGAAAAACTGCCCCTTCAGGTGCCGGGTCAGGCAAAGGAGGGGTGGGCAGAGCGGGGCCTGCCAGCTGACGTGGGCCCGTTCCGCCACAGGGGCGTTTAAAGCAAGAGAAAAGCAGAGGTGAGTTGGCCGTTGCCTTCATCTGCAGAGTCTCCCTTGGTGGTCTCCCATCCGACTACCGTCAGAATCGGGCTCTGTTGATTGTCATGGTGACACAGGTTTTCGTTTACTTCCTTTGCAGTTTCCTTTCACTTCCAGAGAGCCAGTTAAGTGGTTAAGTGCGCGGACTCTAATCTGGGAGAACTGGGTTTGATTCCCGACTCCTCCACTTGCACCTGGCTGGATGACCTTGGGCAAGCCATAGTTCTGATAAGAGCTGTTCTTGAGAAAAGAGCAGTTTCTGTCAGAGCTCTCTCAGCCCCACCTACCTCACAGGGTGTCTGTTGTGGGGAGCAAGGGCGTAGACTTTGCCATTTCCCAGGGGGGCTGGGGCTGGGCCAGAGGCATTGATAAGTCATTAAAAGAACTGGGACCCAATGACATCATAGGGAGGAGCCAGTGACATCACAGGCCATTGTCACTATCTATGGAGGTGGAATTATATGGCATTTAGGGAGGGGCTCCCCAGAAAATTAGGGTGGCCTGGGAACCCCCTAGCAATGCCCCTGGGTTGGGCTAACCCCAGGAACAGGTGCCTTCTTAGCACACTGTTTAGAAATTCCACCTTAAAATGCAGCACAGATTCTATTGCTAGGGACTGCTTTTCCACTCTGGGAACTGTCATTACAGTCCTAGAATAACCTATCTGGGCCCAAAAACCTTATTGGAAAAACCATTCTGCATTTTCTTTGCAACTTTTTTTGGGCTGCAGTGTATTTCAGCAGAGCCCATGCAAGTCAATTGGCATTCCTAGCTCCCATTATCTCCAATGGGCTTTCAGGGCTTTCCCATTATTTCCAATGGGCAATCTTGTCATTCCTTTTAGTACATCCCAGTTGGTTGCCCTTTGGAACTACCACACCATTTTAAGTAACAGCAAAATGAAGAGCATGAACATAGAGTGCACATCTCTTACCAGTGTTCTCTCTGGGCTGCACACAGATCAAAAGGAAATTTTAAAAGGCCTCTGATCTGCATGCCCCCCCCCATCTTGTTCATGCAGATGCATTTACAATTTGAGATTGAAAGAAGAGCAGCCCACCCCCCACTACCATGAAAAAAACAAGAACTGTTCTCAGTCAAGGATATATACACCTAAGTAAAATACACCCCTCCCCTCCTCCACCTGGCTGTTGTGCATCCTACATGAAGCAGGGTGATTCAGCAGATGCAAGCCAATGTCAGCGGTCTGCATCCACCATCTCACACAGAAGGACCAGAGTTTCCAGTTTCAGCACTGGAGCTAGGGGTGCCAGCCTCCAGGTGGGACCTGGGGATCCCCTGGAATTACAGCTCATTTGCAGACTACAAAAATTAGTTTCCCTGAAGAAAATGGATGTTCTGGAGGGTGGACTCTATGGCATTGTACCCCACTGAGGTCCCAGTCCTCCCCAGGCTCCATCCCCAAATCTCCAGGAGTTACCCAACCTGTATTGGGCCACCCCTCCCCCCGCATCCCCCAGAGGTGGACAGGGGGAACCTGGCAACCCTAACTAGGAATGTTTTAACAAGGGAGGCGAGAGGTGGAAAGAAAGCAAATAGATGGGAAGAGAGGAAGGAAGGAAGGAAGGAAGGAAGGAAGGAAAGAGGGGAGGGAGGGAGGGGAGAAATGAAAAGAAAGAAAATAGAAATCCCTCTCCATAATTTATCCAGGAGTTCAGGGGAGAGTTGGTCTTGAATGTATGCATTTAAACTCTTCGAGGTTTCACCTGCCCTCCTCCCCCCTCAATTTCAGTGATTGTAAACTGTTGATTCCTGGCTTTCCTAATATCCTCTCTCTGTCAAGGGAAGGGGTGGAGCTCAACAAAGAACTCAGAAGAGTCTCCTCTTGGAGGAAATAAAGGGCTCTGGTTAAGTAGCGAACTCGGGAGCGGAAAAACAACAGCAGCGGCACAAGGCTGCAGGAAAGGTGCCTGGGCACCCAGCCGCCCAGAGATCCTCCATGGATGCCAGCCTCCCCCCCTCCCGACCTCCCTGTATGGCTCTACAAGGCAAGCCTTGTGTGTGTGGTGAAACAGAAGAACAAGGGCGCAGGGCGCCCAGCTGTCCCAAGGCTGGCAATCCTCCATGGATGCCGGCCTCCCCCCCAACCTCCTCTCATGGCTCTCTGCAAGGCAAACCTTGCGGGGAATGGGAGAACAACAGCAGTGGCACGAGGCTGCAGGAAAGGTGCCCAAGAGTCCAGCTGCCCCAAGGTGGGCAAACCTCCATAGATGCCAGCCTCCCTCCCCATTTCCCCCACCTCCCGACCTCCCTGCACGGCTCTGAAAGGCAAGCCTTGCAGGGAGAGAGGAAAAAACCCTAGAAGAACAAGAGTGCAGGGTGCCCAGCCTCCCCGAGGCCGGCAATCCTCCAAGGATACCAGCTTCCCCTCCCAACCTCCTTGCATGGCTCTCTGCAAGGCAAGCCTTGCAGGGAGCGAGAAAACAACAGCAGTAGCACAAGTCCGCAGGAAAGGTGCTCAGGCACCCAGCCACCCTGAGGCTGGCCTCAGCCAGCCAGCCTAGGCACTCTCTGCCTAGTGCCCACCACCCCACCCCTGAAAACATCCCCCCCACCCTTGCTGGAGCCCCAGGACAGCTTCTTACCTTTCTGCTCGAGAAAGCTGAAAGCACTGAAAACATGTGCAGCCCCCAGCTCCACCAGGCCCAACTGAGGGTTTCTGGAAGCTGGGAGTGGGGCTTAGCTTTCAGGAAGCAAGCCCTGAATTTCCTGTCACCCCACCTGAAGTCTCAGAAAGCAGAGGGAAAAACCCCTCCGCTTTCAAAATGGGTTGGGGGTGGCATGGGGTGGTAGTGGCAAAGCTTGTGAGCCTGGTTGCCCGGGGGGGGCTCAGTCACCCCTGGAAAATTTCGGAGGTAGCCTCAGCCCTCAAGCCCCCCTGAAGTTGACACCTATGGTGGGGAGGAGAGGGAAGGGAAGGGAGTTTGTAAGCTGCTCTGAGACACCTTTGGGTAGTGAAGGGCGGGGTATAAATCCAATTTCTTCTTCTTCTTCTACCTCACAGGACGTCTGTTGTGGGGAGGGGAAGGGAAAGGTGTTTGTGAGCCGCTCTGAGACTCCTTTGGGTAGTGAAGGGTGGGGTATAAATCCAACCTCTTCTTCTTCTTCTTCTTCTTCTTCTTCTTCCAAGCCATCTCGCCCATTTGGTCTCATCCCTTTGTAGCCCTCTCTGCCATAAAACTCCGAGGGATGGGAGGAGCAGGTGTGAATGCTAAAATATCTCGTGTGTGTGTGTGTGTGTGAAGGGGTAGGTTAGCCTTGCTTGCAACAACTTTCCCATGAGAACAAGCCCCAAGACGTGTGGGCAGCGGGAGCCTTTCACCCTTGGAAAAACATCGGTTGCTGGATAATCAACTTTTATAGTACTGAGTAGTATGAAGGGGGGAGTAAAAGAGGGGGAGAGAGTGAATGTCCACTGCATGACCATTGCATTGTGGGATACTGGCCTATTGCCTATACAATACCTAATCCTTGATCTGTTCTTTAGTCTGAACAAGAGATCTCTCTTGGGCACATCCAAATCTCTGTTTCTAATAAAGCTTTTATAAAAGGCTATTGGACTGAGCGTGGGTTAACTCCAGGGTCTAACAACTACTGACCTTGCTTGGCTTCTGAGATCGGATGAGATCGGGCTATACCATACTGCCTTCCTTCCCCTGCGTTCTCGAGCTGTCATTTCACCAGATGATGATATGCTGAGATCGAAAAAAATACCGTGCCAAAAAAGTCCTTTTCAAAAAGTCGTGAGAAGACGTTGACGAAATTCCCCGGCGTACGCTTCCGTTTCGTAATTTACTTCTTCCGAACGTAGTCAGGTGAACCTTATATAAATTCCGTAACAATTATAGTGTACAAAAAACAAACAAAATAGTGCCATGTACCTTTAAATGCTTTATACAATAAAAGGTATTTGTTTGGATACATATGAAATTTGTGTCTCCCGTTATTCATTCATTATAGATTGGCCGAGTGCTGAAGAATAGATTCTTTTGAACTATGGTGCTGGAGAAGACTCTTGAGAGTCCCTTGGACTGCAAGGAGATCAAATCAGTCAATCCTAAAAGAAATCAACCCTGACTGTTCCCTGGAAGGCCAGATCCTGAAGCTGAAGCTCAAATACTTTGGCCACCAAATGAGAAGGAAGCCCTCACTGGAGAAGACCCTGATGCTGGGAAAGACTGAAGGTCAAAGAAGGTCACCATCTGCAGTGATCTGGGATCCTAGGAACGTGAAGTCTGTCACTACTTCTACGACTTCCCCTTCTATTTATTGTAAATCATACTCAGCCTTAACTTTTAAAGGTAAAGTATCAACTGAAACCTAACTCACTATAAAGATTCAGCTTAGTGTCTCCTGGTAGCTAACAACTGGATTCTGATTGACAGAATTTATCACAAGATTTTTTGAGTGAGACCTCTGTTCTCACCAGTTTGGTATAGTGGTTAAGTGTGCAGACTATAATCTGGGAGAACCGGGTTTGATTCCCCACTCTTCCACTTGCACCTGCTGATGTGACCTTGGGTCAGTCACAAGCTATAGCACAGCTGTTCCTGAAAGAGCAGTTTGTGCTATTCTCTCAGCCCCACCTACCTCACAGGGCGTCTGTTGTGGGGAGGGGAAGGGAAAGGAGTTTGTAAGCTGCTCTGAGACTCCAAGTGAAGGGCGGGGTATAAATCCAATCTCTTCTCTTCTTCCTTTTCTTGTTCTTATGTTAGCAGTCAGACCCCGCCTCTCGCTGAGGGGCAGTTTATAGCTCGAAAACCATAAATACTTTTCATAATATATCATCCCAAATACCATAAATACAATACACTGCCTGGCCCAAAATAACACAAAATGGATGCCAGCTACAGACAAGCCTGGACATGTGGTTTAGAAATGTGAGAAAAGAGCAGCTGGGTCTCCCAAGAACTTATTGCCTCACCTTGGACTAATCTTCTCCATGTCCAGCCTCACTTCACCTCAGCCATTTACCCCAACTAAGCAACACGTTAACACTATCCCCCAAACCTGGTAGTGTTTCCTATATGATGACTTACAGGTTCATCAGGCACCATTTACATCTATAGACCGCCTCAGGTGAACCCCTCCAGCTTTTCCAAAGTTATTGTCTAACTCCAAAAAAACCCATTAAGTTATTGTTTTGGGGGCAAATACATCAGAGTCCCTTGGACTGCAAGGAGATCAAATGAGTCAATCCTAAAAGAAATCAGTCCTGACTGTTCCCTGGAAGGCCAGAGTACTGAAGTTGAAGCTCAAATACTTTGGCCACCAAATGAGAAGGGAGCACTCACTGGAGAAGACCCTGATGCTGGAAAAGATTGAAGATCAAAGAAGAAGGGGACGGCGAAGGATGAGATGGTTAGACAGTGTCAGCAATGCAATGAACATGAAATTGAGCAAACTTCAGAGGATGGCAGAAGACAGGAGGGCCTGGCGTGATGTGGTCCATGGGATTGTGAAGAGTCGGACTCCACTGTGCGACTGAACAACAACATCAGCCTGCCCCAGGCAGCATTTTGCCCTATATCTGGAGTACCTAGCCACCAGTCTCTGTGTGTTCTCGGCGCCATATCTCACACCCCCAAATCCATTTGAGTACTCTCTCCTTCACTCTGTGAAACACTGGTCATTTTGCTGCTGCCTCCATGGACCTTGCTCTTCAAGACTGGTAACTATAGCCTTCCCTGAAATTGCTTTCTCTCATCTCTTAGCTAGCTTATGTGTTTTCTGTGTGTTTATATGTGTGCATTTTGCCCTTTTATTCCTATTTCAGTAAGACCCTTTCCAATTGAACATCTGACTGGTTTATTTTGAGAGTTCTCTAAGGGAAAAATCCCTGTAAACCATGGTGGCAAATCCCAGTTACCCCCTTTTGCCCTGTCTCCTAAAAGTTAATTTCCCCAACCAAATAGGAGACTGCCTCTTTGGGTCACACTTATTCAGAGGCGTGTGAGGTCTGATGCCTGAAAGCTCATGGGGAAATGAATTTTGTTAGTCTTCAAGATTCCCCTTAATCCCTGTTTCAGTTTGCTGCAACGAACTCCCATGGGAATTCTATTTATGATAAAAATCAGGACGATGTGTCTTGTTTGCCTGAAATTTGGCAGATAATCTATCCGGTAAGTTGTGTAATATGGCTAAATGCCTGGGAGGTCAATGATAAAAAAAATCACCATATTATTCAACTTTTACAATATTTGGGGTGGAAGTTTGGAAGCTGCATAAGTTTTCACCCTTTTTTGGTGCAGTCAGCTCAGTTTCTCTTTATCTCGTTTTCAAGGCTAATAAAAATTTGCAGATCTACTGGGCGCCATATCCTAATTGGGCTACTGAAAGCCTATGCATGAATGAAATTGCAAGCTTTCAAAATTTGCAATATTGTTTTTAATTAAAATTTGCAATATTGTTTTAATTATTTAATTAAAATAAAAATATCTAAGGGCAAATTATGACCCCACACATGGTTGTTAAAAGAGCCTTAATTGAAAAACAGGTACGTGCCTGTTAGCAGAATGCCAAGAATATTATTGCCTTTGCAATAAGATATCCAGTTACCTGGAGGAGGACCCCAGGAGAAACAGAGAGTCATGTGATCACATGAATAGCACTCTGGCACTGTGTTCTAGAACTGAATAGTGGGTAAGAGCGGTGGCCTCTAATCTAGAGAACTGGGTTTGATTCCCCACTCCTCCACATGCAGCCTGCTGGTTGACCTGGGGCCAGTCCCAGCTCCCTCAGAACTCTCGTAGCCCAACCTAACTCACATAGGTAGGGATGGTCACGAATCAGAAAAATGGCGGTTTGTGGCCAACCTGCAAACCAAATCAGGAGGTTCCTTCAAAAACTGAACCAGGAGGTCCCTTCACAAACCGAACTGGTTCGTGCACCGCAAACCCTGTTGAAAGAGACCACGATCCCTTTAAATGGGGCTTGCAGAAAGCCCCCTAAACAGCTGAGCAACGGGGAGCAGCCTGCTCCCTGCCGCTCAAGTGTTTTTCGGGCTGTCTTGCGCACCCCCTTTAAACTTTAAAGGGACTGCACAAGAAAGCCTGAAAAACAGCAAAGTGGCGGGGAGCAGGTGTTCCCCACCACTCAGCTGTTTTTGAGCTGTCTTGTGCAGTTTTAAGGGGACTGCACAATATAGCCTGAAACAACCGAGTGGCGGGGCGCAGGCTGCTCCCCACCACTCAGCCATTTCTGTGACTTTTGCAGGAACAGAAAGCAAGGGATTAAAGGGATTCGGAGTCCCTTTAAACCCCTGCTTTCTGCTCTATCCACAGACTGCCACTAAGCACCATGAATGGCCTTAAAAGTTTGTGGAAGTTCACGATGGTAGACCCATCACGAACTTCTGTTCACAAAGCATGAAAAGGGGGCAAGATTCATGACGAATTTTGTTTCATGGTTCGGTTTGTGCCCATCCCTACACATAGGTCCCTGTTGTGAGGAGAGGAAAGGAAGGTGATTGTAAGCCCCTTTGAGACTCCTTAAGGTAGAGAAAAGTGGGGCATAAAAACCTGCACTACTTCTTCTTCATCATCATCTTCACCATCTTCACTCCTTCCTGGTGGAATGAGCTCCCGGATGACATTAGGGCCCTGTGGGACCTTTTGCAGTTCCGCAGGGCCTGTAAAACGGAGCTCTTCCACCAGGCTTTCAATTAGGGGACCCCCCTTTAACATCATGGCCCCGGCTCTACCACCAACATCATCACCAACCTGACGACCAACAGCCTGGATTAGGGGTAGGCGCCCATTCAAATGTTGAGAGAATGCCGCCATCTTTCATTATATCTATGTTTTGGGTAGTCTGGTCTTGTACACTGTGATCTGGTCTTAGAGGGTGTGTTTAGACCGACTGTTTAGTCTGCTTCCGGTACGCTTCAGTAACGGATTTTATATCCGCGTTCACACACTCAACATCTGCACACCGTCCCCAGCCATTGCCTTCTGGATCAAACCCCTTTTAAAATGGAGTATTTTGATATCACTTCCTGTTTCTCCGGTTTCGAGCCACAGTTTCCAAAGTCTGATCACTCCTGTGGTGTTGAGCCACTTCCGGGTGCCTCAACCCCCCCCTCCCCTTTCTGGAAAGCTGCCGCAGAAGCCTCAGGCTTCTGCTTTTCATCCGCCATTTTTTTTATGCCTTGGTAGTATGCGCATGGGCGGAGCTCCGCTCCTAAGTTAAGAAAAGCAAAGTTTAAATGGTGCCTGGCTTTAGCACTTAGACGAGTTCGGGATCTCACGGAGGCCAGTTTCGGGGGCAAAAGTTTCATTTAAAGTGTTCATTTAAAGTTTAAAGGGAAGTGTGGAAATCGCTGTCCTGCGCATGTGCGAAAATTTTACTTCTAGAGATGGCTGCCTGTGCGCATGCCTAAACTGAGAGGGGGAAAAAAACCCTCCAATGCATGCTCCCGGAGGGGAGTGATGTGGCTGCGCAGCGATCTGGAACAAGGAGATCAGTGTGATCGCGATACTCCGGGTAAACAAAAAACAACCCGCATCAGGCCGGAGCAATTTACACCGCTCCCAGCATGCTGTCTGAATGCATCCATAGACTATGATTTTCACTTACATTTGAGCCCATTTTTAAAAAACATTATCCGTTTATATACTTGCAACCATCTTTAAAGGTAAAGGTAAAGGTTCCCTTGCTCAAAAGCCAGTCGAATCCGACTCTAGGGTTGCGGTGCTCATCTCTGTTTCAAAGCCGAAGAGCCAGTGCTGTCCAAAGACGTTTCTGTGGTCATGTGGCCGGCATGACTAGACACCAAGGCGCACGGAATGCTGTTACCTTCCCTCCAAAGTGGTACCTATTTATCTACTTGCAATTTCTTGCTTTCGAACTGAGGTTGGCAGGAGCTGGGGCCAGAGATGGAAGCTCACTCCGTCATGCGGCACTCTCGGGTCTCGAACTGCTGAACTACTGACCTTCCACAGCCTGCAGTTCAGCGTCTAAACCACTTGAGCCACCGCGGCTCCATCTTTTACTATGCATATTATCATCTTTTCCTTGAAATATTAAACTCATTTTATCAATTTCCGCCATTTCTAATAACTTAGATACTATTTCCTCTCTTTCGGGGTTCCCCCTCCCCTAGCTTCCAATATTTGGCTAACAACATTCTAGCACTCGTTAAAATATATTCCAACAAACATACATCATTTCTCTTATAATGTCCCGGAATTATATTTAACAGAACAATTTCTGGGGTTAGCACCATATTCAAATTTTTGCTTCATTCATTTGCCACCTTTCTCCCCAATGAGGACTCACGGCAGCTTCTGCTGTTCTTCTCTCCTCTATTTTATCCCCACTACTGCCTAGGAATTCAGATCACAGGGAAAGGCCCCTCCTGACCATCCCACCGATCAAAGAAGCTCACCTGCTGGGCACACTAGAGAGGGCCTTTTCAGTGGTAACCCCAGAGTTTATTTATTTATTCAATTTTTATCCCGCCCTCCCCACCGAAGGCCAGCTCCGGGCGGCTTACAATAAAAGTTAAAATATATTAAAACACAGGTGCTTATAGGGTAAAGGGTAAAGGTTTCCCTTGCTCGAAAGCCGGTCGAATCTGACTCTAGGGTTGCGGTGCTCCTCTCTGTTTCCAAACCAAAGAGCCAGCGCTGTCCAAAGACGTTTCTGTGGTCATGTGGCTGGCATGATTAAAAGAAGAAGAAGAGAAGAGATTGGATTTATACCCCGCCCTTCACTTGGAGTCTTAGAGCAGCTTACAAACTCCTTTCCCTTCCCCTCCCCACAACAGACACCCTGTGAGGTAGGTGGGGCTGAGAGACCTCTGATAGAATCTGCTCTTTTTCAAGAACAGCTGTGCCAGAGCTTGTGACTGACCCAAGGTCACATCAGCAGGTGCAAGTGGAGGAGTGGGGAATCAAACCCGGTTCTCCCAGGTTAGAGTCTGCACACTTAACCACTACACCAAACTGACTAGACGCCAAAGTGCACGGAACGCTGTTACCTTCCCGCCGAAGTGGTGCCTATTTATCGACTTGCAATGTCTTGCTTTCAAACTGCTAGGTCAGCAGGAGCCGGGGCCAGAGACGGGAGCTCACTCCGTCATGCGGCACTTGGGTCTCGAACAGCATTATAGGATACAACATCGTAAGTAGAAGACATTCCTATCCATAGTACAGAATAAAATAATTCAAGATAAAATAAAGTACTGGTAGCAATGGCGTCCCGGCTGCCCAGAGGCCGTGATAGAATATGCCAGAAAATGGCCCCCGTCAACATCCGACATAGCTGGCTATTGATGTCAGTATAAGGGCCTTAACCGTTCAGTTAGCTGTTGATGTTATTAGTGGATGTTATTGGTGGCGGCTCCTAATCGAAGGCCTGGTGGAAGAGCTCTGTTTCGTTTTACAGGCCTCAAGGAGGTACACTTGGCCGCCTCACTTTCGATCGGGAGGTGGTGGATGCTCCTTCGCTGGACGTTTTCAAGCGGAGGCCGGACGACAATCTTTCGGGTATGTTGTAGGTATTTAGGGCTGTCTTTCAGCTATGCTCCTGCAGAGGGCAGGAGGTTGGACTAGATGACCTGCAAGGTCCCTTCCAACTCTAACATTCTATGATTCTATGATCTGCAGGAGGCTGTTGAAGACAAGTTTATTTGGGACTGCATTTGACTGGTTTGGTTTTTATTTATTGGCTGTCCCAATTGACAATTTAAACTGTGGCTTCTTATGTATGTGTTTTTTTTTAAAACCATTGTTGTTTTATTTACATTATATGCCACCTCGAGTTCCGTAAGGCAGAAATGTGGCAAATAAATAAATACCCTCACCACACCCCTGTCAGGTAGGTTAGGCTGACTGGCTCAAGGCCACCCAGTAAGCTTCCATAGCAGAGTGGGGATTCGAACCTGGGTCCTAGGCCTGTATCACATCAGACTGGAGCAGGCAGGTCAGTGGATTGAATGCTGCTCCCTATGAAACTGCTCTGAGAACAAAGAAAGACAGCATGTCGCAGAGAAGGCTGGCAAAATTTTCTTTCCTGGCCTCTAGTTTTCCGTTGTAAGGAACACATTTTGTACTCCAGGGAGTCCATTGCACATGCCTTCACAAGTTTTCAACGGGATTAACATCTTAAGAGTCACCTTCAGCGACTGATCTTTTTATTCATGTCATATATTGTAATTCATATCACTCAGATCTCATAGTACAATGGCATTTAACTAATGCATGGTAATCCTTTACTTGCATTTCCTTTTTCCAGACTCTGATATCGACTCGCTGTCCTTTTACAGGGAATTTAATCTGTTATGCAATTCGTATTGTGTTGAAATCCCTTCGTTTGGTTGTTGGGGATATGGAATGCTATGGTATAGCCCGATATCGTTAGATCTCAGAAGCTAAGCAGGGTCAGTCCTTGGATGGGAGACCCCAAGAAAGACTCCGCAGAGGAAGGCCATGGCAAAGCTCACCTGCTTCTCAGTTGCCTTGAATGCCCCTTGCTGGGGTCGCCATAAGTTGCTTGTGAATTAATGTCACCTACGTATGTAGTCTTTCAGGAGCTGCGGTGGCTCAAGTGGTTAAGACGCTGAACTGCAGGCTGTGGAAGGTCGGTAGTTCAGCAGTTCGAGACCCGAGAGTGCCGCATGACGGAGTGAGCTCCCGTCTCTAGTTCCAGCTCCTGCCAACCTAGCAGTTCGAAAGCAAGAAATTGCAACTAGATAAATAGGTACCACTTCGGTGGGAAGGTAACAGCGTTCCGTGCGCCTTGGTGTTTAGTCATGCCGGCCACATGACCACAGAAATGTCTTCGGACAGCGCTGGCTCTTCGGCTTTGAAACGGAGATGAGCACCGCAACCCTAGAGTCGGATTCAACTGGCTTTCGAGCAAGGGAACCTTTACCTTTACCTTTACGTATGTAGTCTGGCCCTTATAGATCATTTCCTTGTTACACTGATTTGATCTTTTACTTTTGAATGCTGACCTTACAAAAAAAGCCGTCACTCTATAAGTTTCAGAGAAGGAAAGGCTTAGAACAGGGCTGGCCAAACTTGCTCAATGTAAGAGCCACATAAAATAAACGCCAGATGTCTGAGAGCCACAAGACATGAAGGCACATGTTTTTTATTGGAAAACCATGCAAATTGAAGAGACAAACGCCTTCTCCGAGCCAAGCCAGTCTGCCTGTGTGGCGGGGCTTGGAGAACACATTTAATTTTAGATGGGGAGGGAGGGAAGGGAGAGAGAAAGAAAGGTGGAAAGAAAGAAAGTGGGAAGGAAGCAAATAGATGGGGGAAGGAGGGAGAGGTGGAAATAAAGCAACTTTAACTTTCATCGAATCCTAGAATGTTAGAGTTGGAAGGGACCTTGCAGGTCATCTAGTCCAACCCCCTGCACTCTGCAGGAGCACAGCTGAAAGATAGCCCTACATACCTACAACATACCCAAAAGATGGTCATCCGGTCTCCGCTTGAAAAGGTCCAGCGAAGGAGCCTTCACTGCCTCCCGAGGCAGTCCGTTCCACTGCTCAGCCACTCTTACACTTAGGAAGTTCCCCCTGATATTTAGCCGGTATCGACTCCCTTGTAATTTCCACCCAGTAGATCTAGTCTTGCAATCCGAAGTAACTTTGTGGTAGGAGCTGGCAGGGGTGGCTCTACTACAAAACCAATGAAGCTTAAGCTTCAGGGCCCCTACTCCTGAAGGGGCCCTGCGGGAACTTTTTTTTCTAATGAGTGAATTTTTCCACAAAAATGACACTATGTTGTCGAAGGCTGTTCCAGCCTCCTGCGTCACACACAAAAGAACCTCCTCAAGAAAGAGGAAACCTCCTCAGGAAACAATCCATAGACAAAAGAACCTCCTCAGGAAAGCTCCTCCGTTAGCACGTTCATAGCTTGGAGAACTCCTACAAGATGATGACTCAGCCCTACCCCACCTTCCAGGGGAGATATAAATTACCTGCCTACCATTTCTCTGCTCACCTTGACACAGAGAGTACTCCCTCTTTCTGTGTGATACCTCTGAGGATGCCAGTCACAGCTACTGGCGAAACGTCAGGTCCTACAATGCCAAGATCACGGCCCATACGACCCTTCCAACTCTATGATACTATCTGACATAAATGTCTCTTTGTCGGGCCAGGCCAAGGACATGTGTGCCATAAAATGTAATGCCAGGTACCGGAGATATAAACTGCATAAAGGGCAGCAGCTGGTAACCTCCGAGTTGGTGTGTCCTTACTGCAGGGCCCCAGGGCTGGGAGGGGGGTGCAGAGGAAAACCCATATAGGCGGACTGGAGAACCCAGCGGTGCAGCAATGGGCAGACGCTCCCATGCTGCCCGACTACTGCAGACGAGGTTGTTCCGCCATGCTGAAGCCACCCCCCCCCCCCCCAAACAGTCTCCTGTTCCCTCCCTTGCACTGGTTGCTTCCGGACCACATAACAGCCCTGGATGGGCCGGTTCCGGCCCCGGGCCTTATGTTTGACACCCCTGCTCTAATATCCATTTCATATGGCCCCCAAATGTCCCTGTAATTGGTCAGACTTCAAAATTTTCCTCGGGGGCTTGCTGCTCCCGAACCCCCGGCTGTATGGGCTCGCCGAGCTCGCCAGAATCTATTCACAGCCTACATTTCGGCAGCTGCATCCTCGACTCCTTCGTTGGTGTGTGGCTTAATAGTTCTTCAGCTCAGCCCTTAGCCAATTAAAACCCTAAAAAGACGTCTGAATTCTCAATTCAGGCTGCACTAGTCTCGCTTGTGCATTCTAATGCCAAAAATTAGATTTCCACCTCTTTACCCTAATGAGCCCCGCCCCCTCTGATGACCTTCTACCTTTGGACCTTGTTGGATGTTGCCCTGTTGTTCTGGTCTGCTCCAGCAGGTCTCTTCTGATGTTCTTATGAAGGCCTCGGCCTCTAGCACTGTTGGCTGCTGTTGGCTCTGGTGGACCACTGGCCAGCAGTCAGGAAGGCTGCCCTAGCCTTTGGCCTCAGGCCCTGGCTGTGTGACACAGGAGGCTGGACCAGATGGACCTCTGGTCTGATCCAGCAGGGCTCTTCTCATGTTCTTGTGAAGGCCTTGTCCTCTATGCCTTGTTGTTGGACCTCCAAAGGAACTAGTTGGCCTCCATGTGAGATAGGAAGCTGGACTCGATGAACCCCTGGTCTGATCCAACAGGGCTCTTCTCATGTTCTTGTGAAGGCCTTGTCCTCTATGCCTCATTGTTGGATCTCCAGAGGAACTAGTTGGCCACCATGTGAGATAGGAAGCTGGACTCAATGAACCCCTGGTCTGATCCAGCAGGGCTCTTCTCATGTTAAGGCCTTGTCCTCTATACCCTCTTGCTGGCCCTCCAGAGGAACTAGTTGGCCATTGTCTTAGACAGGATGCTGAACTAGATGGATCACTGGTCTGATCCAGCAGGGCTCTTCTGATGTTCTTGTTGGCTAATGGCCTGATCTTACTTCACCCTACTCTTATATAACTTGTTGATCATGTAATTTGTACTTAACTACACACACAGTAGCCCAGACTTGTGAGGTCTCAGAAACTAAGTGGGGGTTGACCCTGATTAGTGCCTGCAAGCCAGGTAACTTGCCTGCAAGCCAGGTAACTTGCCTGCAAGCCGGGTAACTAGTTGGCCACCATGTGAGATAGGAAGCTGGACTCGATGAACCACTGGTCTGATCGAGCAGGGCTCTTCTCATGTTCTTGTGAAGGCCTTGTCCTCTATACCCTCTTGCTGGCCCTCCAGAGGAACTAGTTGGCCATTGTGTGAGACAGGATGCTGGACTAGATGGATCACTGGTCTGATCCAGCAGGACTCTTCTGATGTTCTTGTTGGCTAATGGCCTGATCTGACTTCACCCTACTCTAATATAACTTGTTGATCATCTAATTTGTACTTAATTACACCCACAGTAGCCCAGACTTGTCAGGTCTCAGAAACTAAGTGGGGGTTGGCCCTGATTAGTACTTAGTACCACTACGAAACTCGAGCGTTTCTATGCAGAGTCAGGTAATGATAAACCACCTCTGAATGTCTCTTCTGTATTTATTTATTTATCATTCGATTTCTAGGCCGCCCTCCCCGCGAGCAGGCTCAGGGTGGCTAACATCCAGGCACGCATGCCAAATACATAAAAACAAGATAAAACACATAAATTACAATAATTACAAATAAAGTGCTTCAAGATGGTGGCAGATGGTAGTCTTCAGTTTAAAGATGGTATCCAAAGGATATTCGGTTGAATCTCAACTCAGTAGTATTATTCACACGCCGTAGTGCTGCTGTTCGATCGTCACAAGGCCACTCCCATATCCTGCTGCTTCCAACTCGGTGGTGGTGGTGGTAGTGGTGGTTCCTACTCAAAAGTCTGGTGGAAGAGCTCCATCTTGTAGGCCCTGCGGAACTGTACAAGGTCCTGCAGGGCCCTGATCTCCTCTGGGAGCTTATTCCACCAGGTAGGAGCCGCCACCGAAAAGGCCCTGGCCCTAGTAACAGCAAGCCTGGCTTCCGTAGGGCCTGGGGTCACCAGCAGATGTTACGTCTCTGATTGTAGTGCTCTTTGGGGCATATATGGGGAAAGGCGGTCCCTCAGGTATGTCAGACCCTGGCCGTATAGGGCTTTAAAGGTAAGAACCAGCACTTTGAAGCGAATTTGGTAAGCTATTGGCAGCCAGTGCAGCGCTTTCAGCACAGGATGGATGTGCTCCCGCCTAGGGAGACACATCCGAAGCCTTGCTGCAGCATTCTGCACTAGCTGCAGCTTCCGGATTTGCGACAAAGGCAGCCCCACGTAGAGAGCATTACAGTAGTCTAGCCTCGAGGTGACCGCCGCATGGATCACTGTGGCCTGGTCATCGCAGTCGAGGAAAGGAACCAGCTGCCGAGCCAGCCTAAGATGTTGAAAGGCCGACCTGGCAGTAGCTGCCACCCGGGCCTCCATAGTTAGGGAGGCCTTGAAAACCCTATGTGGTCACCACCAGCTAAGGTGGCCCGCCTCTACTTAGCCTCCTCTGCCCACCCTGGTCATACACCTCAGTCGGGTCTCTTTCCTGGCCAAAAGGATATACGTCTTTACACAGAGAGTGATTAAAATGTGGAATTCATTGCCAGAGAATGTAGTGATTGCCACAGGCAGAGATCCCTTTAAAGGGAGATTAGAGAGATTCATTGCAGAGAAGTCCATTAGTGGCTACTAGCCATGTTGATTAAAGGGAACCTCCATGTTCAGAGGCAACATCGGGGGAAGGCCTTGTGCCCTGTGCCCTGTTGTTGGACCCCCAGAAGAACTGGCTGGCTACAGTTTAAGAAAGGATGCTGGGCTAGATGGATTAGTGGTTTGATCCAGCAGGGCTCCTCTTACGTTCTTATTGGCCAACGGTCCAATCTTACTCCACCTGAATCTTACATAAGTTGTTGATCATCTAATTTGAACTTAACAACACCCACGGTAGCCTCATCTTGTCAGGTCTCAGGAGCTAAGCAGGGTCCGCCCTGGTTAGTACTTGAATGGAAGACCACCAAGGAAGCCCAGGGTTCGTACTCAGAGGCAGGCCATGGCAAACCCACCTCTGAATGTCTCTTGCCTCTGGGGTCACCATTAACCCACCTCTAATGGGGTCACCATTAAGTCGGCTGTGACATGATGGCATTTTCCACCACCATCACCCGTGGTTCAGGAGGTGGTGGCAGCTACAAGCATGGACGGCTCTGAGAGGGAATTAGATAAACCTACGGAGCAGAGGTCCATCAGTGGCTATTAGCCACAAGGTATAGATAGGAACGCTCAGTCTGGGGCAGGTGATGCTCTGTATTCTTGGTGCTGGGGGGGGCAACAGTGGGAGGACTTCTAGTGTCCTGGCCCCACTGTTGGACCTCCTGATGGCACCTGGCATTTTTGGCCACTGTGTGACACAGTGTTGGACTGGATGGGCCATTGGCCTGATTCAACATTGGCTTCTCTTATGTTCTTATGTTCCTTAATTTGCATCCTTATCTACCCTGCTCAGCCCTACATATTGGCTCTATCTGATCATCGCCATAGCACATGGATTCCAGGAACCTTCTGACAGACCTACAGCAGGCATCTCTCCTTAGCTATATGTCACAGCATGGGATGCATTAGTTTGCTCAGACGTGATCAAAACACCATCTTACATGTTTCTTCACACTGGAGGAGTCCAGGCCCATAGCAATGGAGGGGCATTTGAGGGTGACGCCCCTGCTGAATTAGCCCTGCCCCCTCACTGCTCATCCCTCCCAGTCCCCCTCTCCCCTCCCCTCCCCGCAAGCCTGCATGAACTGCCGCATCTCTTTTCGGCATCAAACAAAGAAACACTGTGATAAAATTGACAATAACATTGAATAATTCCTATGAACATCAATTTGCATATCAAATAAGACTTCCAGTTTTGGCGACCTGCATGGCGGACACGTCCCTTTGGCACTCCAGGGGATGCGATCCGTGATCCGGTGGACGGGAGGGGGTGCGATTGTCCACACCACCCCCAGGGCCCTTGCTGGGGGTCCGCAGCCATGGGGCGTGAGAGGCGCCGCTCCCAAGGCACACTGCCAAGGGATTGAGGTGTCTCTGAGCCCCGACGGTCTCGCCGCTGCGAAACCAGCAATGGCATTAGAGGTGCACAGCAGAACAAGCGAACGGTGATCGAGCGAAATTCTTACCTTAGTATAAGATTCACGATGAAGTGTGAGTTTTTCTTGTTAAAGCAAATCATCCAGACAAACAGATAAGCACCTGGTTATACACTCATTTCACCAATCTTCCTCAGGAGTAATCCTTAGAATTCTTAGAAGGTGTCAGCCTCTTGATAACAGCTTAACTTCTTTTTTACTTTCTTCCAATTATTGCAGCTTAACTTCTTTTTTAATTTCCTCAGATTATCCTGGGACAAACACCGTTATAATTAACTGGCTTTGCTCCTAATTCAAACACTTGAAATGGAACTGGAAGTAAGTTTAAGATTGTTAAAGTGAAAAAAATATTAATAACTTTTTTAAAAAATTAAAAAATTATAACAAAAGTATATTCCATTCAGCTGCATGTTTCTTTCCATTCTAAATAGCCATGTTTGTTCCGGGATAATTTGAGGAAATTAAAAAAGAAGTTAAGCTGTTATCAAGAGGCTGACACCTTCTAACATAATAGGATTACTCCTGAGGAAGATTGGTGAGATGAGTGTATAACCGAGTGCTTGTTGAGGATGTTGGACTTTTCCTTGAGAATGTTAGAATTTCCTGTGCAATATTGTAAACTAGTTGCTGTCGATTTTCCAGGTTGTGTGGCCATTGCCAAGACCGTGGCCACACAACCTGGAAAATCGACACCAACTAATGAACTCCGGCCGTGAAAGCCTTCGGCAAAATATTGTAAATGTCTTAATTGATATACAAATTGATGTTCATAGGAATTCAGGGCTCTTTTTGTAGCAGGAACTCCTTTGCATAGTAGGCAACACACCCCTAATGTAGCCAATCCTCCAAGAGCTTACAGCAGCCCCTGTAAGAAGAGCTCTGTAAGCTCTTGGAGGATTGGCAACATTAGGAATGCGTCGCCTACTATGCAAAGGAGTTCCTGCTACAAAAAGAGCCCTGGGAATTATTAAATGTTATTGTCAATTTTATCACAGTGTCTCTGTGTTTGTTACAATTTCCTGTAACTGTGATCCCTTCTTTGGTTTACACATCTCTTTTCTGCAGCTGGCTTTGCCAGCATTGTATCCTGCTCTCCAAGGCAGAGCGGGGGGGCGGGAGGCTCGCTGTGAGGGCAGGCCCCGCGGCGGTTTCCCCCAGAATGCCGCTGCCACCAGTCTTGCTGCCGGCTCTGAGCACCCATCTGCTTCTGTATTCTCTAAAGCCATTCATATTGGAGATGGCGGGGCAAAGTGGCCTTTATTTTACTTTTAAAAGCATCCAAAGCAAAGCCAAGGGCACCTTGACAGACAGCTTGGTGTAGCGGTTAGGAACGTGGACTCTAATCTGGGAGAACCAGGTTTGACTCCCCACTTCTCCACGTGCAGCTGCCGGTGTGCCCTTGGGTCCGTCAAAAGTTCTCTCAGAGCTGTTCTCTCAATGGCAGTCCTCGAAAGAGCTCTCTCAGCCCCACCTACCTCACAGGGCGTCTGCTATGGGGAAGGGAAGGGAAAGGAGATTGCGAGTTACTCTGAGCCTCCTTCGGGGAGTGAAGGGCGGGGTACAAATCCAATCTCTTTTTCTTCTCTTCTTTCAAAGGGACTCCATTTAGTCTCAAATCGTCTGGACTGAAATGATGGAGGGAGGCAAGGAAATGGGGTAAAAGAGGTGGGTAACTGTCACAATGCTCCCTCTAGGCTGTGGGGTCTTGTGAGCAAAAATTCTACTTTGTGAGCTAATGCCACTAAATCTGTGCGTGAGCCATTTGGCTACTGCATCAGTTAGTTGGCTCTGGAGCCATCCTTCCTGAGTGAAGACAAAAATGTGTGAGCCGGAGGCTAAAACGCTGTGAGCTCGCTCACACTAACTCAGCTTAGAGGGAACACAGCTAACTGACCATTCAGACACAAGGTGAGCTCACATGGTGGAGACTGTAGGCTTCTGGCGGAGGGGAGAGGATCTACCCTGGGCTGCCCAAGTCAAGAGGAAGAGGGAAAGGAGAGGGAGGGGCCCGTTGATTTATTTTGTATTTTATGTCGGAAGTGACATCAGGCACCCAGTGGCGACCCCCCCCACACTGAAAATTTCCTGGCTACGGGCCTGGAAGAGTCACACATATTACATATCTCATTGTTACAGCTGTTGTGAGAGACAGTTTGGTGTAGTGGTTAAGTGCACGGACTCTAATCTGGGAGAACCGGGTTTGATTCCCCCACTCCTCCACTCATACCTCCTGGATGACCTTGGGCAAGCCATAGTACTGGCACAGCTGTCCTTGAAAAAGAGCAGTCTCTGTCAGAGCTCTCTCAGCCCCACCTACCTCACAGGGTGTCTGTTGTGGGGAGGGGAAGGGAGAGGAGATTGTAAGCCGCTCTGAGACTCCTTCGGGTAGTGAAGGGCAGGGTATAAATCCAATCTCTTCTTCTTCTTCTACCTCACAGGGTGTCTGTTGTGGGGAGGGGAAGGGGAAGGAGTTTGTCAGCCGCTCTGAGACTCCCTTGGGTAGTGAAGGGCGGGGTATAAATCCAGTCTCTTCTCTTCTTCTACCTCACAGGGTGTCTGTTGTGGGGAGGGGAAGGGAAAGGAGATTATCAGCCGCTCTGAGACTCCCTTGGGTAGTGAAGGGCGGGGTATAAATCCAATCTCTTCTTCTTCTTCTTCTACCTCACAGGGTGTCTGTTGTGGGGAGGGGAAGGGGAAGGAGTTTGTCAGCCGCTCTGAGACTCCTTCAGGCAGTGAAGGGCAGGGTATAAATCCAATCTCTTCTTCTTCTACTTCTTCTTCTACCTCACAGGGTGTCTGTTGTGGGGAGGGGAAGGGGAAGGGGAAGGGGAAGGGGAAGGAGTTTGTCAGCCTCTCTGAGACTCCTTTGGGTAGTGAAGGGCAGGGTATAAATCCAATCTCTTCTCTTCTTCTACCTCACAGGGTGTCTGTTGTGGGGAGGGGAAGGGAAAGGAGTTTGTCAGCCGCTCTGAGACTCCCTTGGGTAGTGAAGGGCAAGTTATAAATCCAATCTCTTCTTCTTCTTCTATCTGGCCCAACTTTCACCTTTTTGTAATTTAAATCCAGCACTTGATCCCGTCCATATTGTCATCTTTCTCCATGTTTTCTGGGCCACCCACACAGCTCGGCCTGTGTTGCGTCAAAGGCCCATCACTTCGGTACCACCACCACTTGCCTGCGAGCCAGGTAACTACCTGACGCTCCCCTCTGGTGCTCAGAGTTTCCAACAACCAGGTCAGGCCTCGAGCCTACAATATGGGGAGGGCGGGATAGGGCTCACAAAATGAGTTAATAAATCCCCCATAATTACTACTGACCTCCAGGTGACAGAGATCAGTTCCCCTGGAGAAAACGGCTCCTCTGGAGGGTGGACTCTATGGTGTTATACCCAGGGCTC
Organism: Gekko gecko; assembly: GCA_029375565.1. NCBI lineage: Eukaryota > Metazoa > Chordata > Lepidosauria > Squamata > Gekkonidae > Gekko > Gekko gecko. The sequence continues at coordinate 144,445,887 of JAPDNY010000008.1, read as the reverse complement.
GTTTTGTGGCAGGAACTCCCTTGCATATTAGGCGACACACACTCCTGATGTAGCCAATCCCCCGAGAGCTTACAGTAGCCCCTGTAAGAAGAGCTCTGTAAACTCTTGGAGGATTGGCTACATTAGGGGGGGGTGGCCTAATATGCAAAGGAGTTCCTGCTACAAAAAAAGCCCTGGTTATACCCCACCAAGGTCCCACCCCTCCCCAAAGCTTGCTATCCCTACGGTGGACCCCCCAAATCTCCCAGAATTTTCCAGCCCAGGTCTGGGAACCCCGGGATGCAGACCAAATGCTTACGAAGCACGATAGACCGAACAGAATCTCCATCTTCAGAGTATCCGAACTGCTGAGATGCAAATTGCTTTGCTGCTGTACTTCGGAGCTTAAGAACATCAGAACATAAGGGAAGCCAATGTTGAATCAGGCCAATGGCCCCTCTAGTCCAACAGTCTGTCACACAGCGGCCAAAATATACCAGGTGCCATCAGGAGGTCCACCAGTGGGGCCAGGACACTAGAAGCCCCTCCCACTGCTGCCTCCCCCCAGCACCAAGAATAGAGTGCATCACCTGCCCCAGACTGAGAGTTCCCATCTATACCCTGTGGCTAATAGCTACTGATGGACTTCTGCTCCAGATGTTTATCCAATTCCCTCTTGAAACTCTCCATGCTTGCAGCTGCCACCACCTCCTGTGGCAGTAAATTCCATATGTTAATCACTCTTTGGGTGAAGAAGTATTTCCTTTTATCTGTTCTAACCCGACTGCTCAGCAATTTCATGGAGTGCCCACGAGTTCTTGTATTGTGAGAAAGGGAGAAAAGGACTTCTTTCTCAACCTGCTCAATCCCATGCATAATCTTATAAAAGCTTCCCAGAAGCATCTGGTTAGCTGCGTTTGGAAACGGAATGTTAGACCTGACGGACATCTCTTCGGTTCACCGCCGTGTTCTCCTTGCTGCTGCAGGTAGGGCAGTTCTCCCTCCCTGGCAAGGCAGACGGTTTGTCACGAGCCAAAAGGCGTAGTCAGCACACCTGCATTTAATTATCCGTTGCAGGTATCAAAGAGCTAATGGGACTGCTTTCATCCTGGAAGGAATTCCTAGCTATAACTTTTGGTCACGTAAGCTGTTTAACACGCTTCGGCCAAGGAAGCGCCTGAAGCAACAGACCTGGGATTGGAAGAGACAAAGGCAACGGGGAAGGGTTGGTGGAAATCCGTGGGCAGTGAACAGGAACGCACCCACGGGAAAGACATAGCAGGGTTCTGGGGTTGTGCTCACGCACCGCAACACAGCTGCTCTTCAGTCCCCTGAAAAAGCGGCAGCAAAATGTTGTCACTGAGCACTGTCTTTAGCCTGCTCCTGCTGTGCTACCTGCTGGTACAGTTCGTCAAACTGCAGAGAGAGAAAAGGAAGCTTCCGCCTGGACCGGTTCCGATCCCGATTTTTGGATGTCTATGGCAACTGAAATATTTTCGATTAGACCGCAGTATCCTGACCGAGGTATTTCTGCAGCTCTGTTTCGACTGATTGGTTTATTAAGCCGAGAGAGGTTTAGTAGCAAAGCGAAGTTTCGGGGCTCTTACCGGTGACTGGCCAAATCTGCATTTGTCTTTCCCACCAGTTTCCCCGCCTTCAGAAAAGCTGTCTACGTTTGCTTTCGTTTTCGCACTTCAACAGTGCTAGCATCCTTTCACACGTCCACATATGTTTATCGCCCTTTCGGGGCAGCTCCACTGTCATTGCACCTCCGCACTGCTTTAAAAGAATCTTCTCCAAACAGCATTCAAACAAGCACGGAGAAAGACGGCGTCGCAGCAGCACACAACGGGATTTAAAAATGCAAATGCAGATTCGACCATAGACGCAGTTCGTATTTTTTAGCTGTAGCTACGGTGTGGCCCCGGCATGCTCAGAGTGATTGCAGTTGTCACCAGTTTTGTCTATTAATCAAGAGAATTGTTCTGGTGTTGGGAACGCACGCCTGGTTGGAATCTGCTATCCTCGCACTCGGGGCTATGTGGCAGGAAATGTCTCCTTCTGGCTTTTCTGACTATGCAGTCCCCTGTCCTTGTTGTAGACGAATCAAGGGAGTAATGTAGACACCATTACTTCGGAATTGGTGGGAGAAGAGATAATGTTTAGAATCTGAAATACCTTGGGTGGGTGGGTGGGAGTCGCGTAGATCCCAGACCAAAACCTTTCATGGGAGGATGGTTGGTTAGCAGCCCCCCACGATTAAATCTTCTATTTTAGTTTCAGGTGGGTAGCCATGTTGATCTGCAGAGCCAATTTGGTGTAGCAGTTAGGAGCGCGGACTCTGATCTGGGAGGACCGGGTTTTGACTCCCCACTCCTCCACATTGCAGCTGCTGGTGTGACCTTGGGTCAGTCACAAGTTCTCTCAGAGCTGTTCTCTCAAGGGCAGTCCTCGAAAGAGCTCTCTCAGCCCCACCTGCTTCACAGGGTGTCTGTTGTGGGGAGGGGAAGGGAAAGGAGATTGTAAGCCGCTCTGAGACTCCTTTGGGTAGTGAAGGGTGGGGTATAAATCCAATTTCTTCTTCTTCTTCTTCTTCTTCTTCTTCTTCTTCTTCTTCTTCTTCTTCTTCTTCTTCTTCTTCTTCTTCTTCTTCTTCTCCTTCTCCTTCTCCTTCTCCTTCTTCTCCTTCTCCTTCTCCTTCTCCTTCTCCTTCTCCTTCTCCTTCTCCTCCTTCTTCTTCTTCTTCTGTTAGAAGAGCAAGATTCAAGTCCAGTGGCATCTTAAAAGACCAACAAGATTTCCCAGGATATAAGCGTTTGAGAATCAAAGCTCCCTTCATCAGAGAGGGCATCTGATGAAAGGAGGATCGATTCTTGAAAGCTTATACCCTCGGAAATCTTGTTGGTCTTTAGGAGCTACGGGTCTCAAATCTTGTTCTTTGATTTTAGTTCGTCGTTTTCTGAACCACATGAGCTATGATGGATCCATGGGGCTGCTGGGGGGACTGTAGTGGGGAGCAAAACTGTTGGCAGCTCGGTACAACTTCTCATACGAACATAAGAGAAGCCCATGTTGGATCAGGCCAATGGCCCATCCAGTCCAACACTCTGTCACACAGTGGCCAAAAACACCAGGTGCCATCAGGAGGTCCAGCAGTGGGGCCAGGACACCAGAAGCCCTCCCACTGTTGCCCCCCCCGAAGCACCAAGAATACAGAGCATCACTTGCCCCAGACTGAGAGTTCCTATCTATACCTTGAGGCTAATAGCCACTGATGGACCTCTGCTCCATATGCTTATCTAGTTCCCTCTTGAAGACGTCCATGCTTGCCACTGATGGACCTCTGCTCCATATGCTTATCTAGTTCCCTTTGAAGACGTCCATGCTTGTAGCTGCCACCACCTCCTGTGGCAGTGAATTCCACGTGTTAATCACTCTTTGGACGAAGAAGGACTTCCTTTTATCCATTCTAACCCGACCGCTCAGCAATTTCATGGAGTGCCCACGGGTTCTTGTCTTGTGAGAAAGGGAGAAAAGGACCTCCTTCTCTACCTGTTCTATCCCATGCATAATCTTGTAAACCTCGATCGTGTCACCCCTCAGCCGTCATTTCTCCAAGCTAAAGATCCCCAAGTGTTTTAAGCTTTCTTCATAGGGAAAGTGTTCCAACCCTTTTATCATTCTAGCTGCCCTCTTCTGCCCTACCAGTTTGGTGTACCTGTTTTGCCCTACCAGACAGCCAGTTTGGTGTAGTGGTTAAGTGCGCAGACTCTAATCTGGGAGAACCGGGTTTGATTCCCCACTCCTCCACTTGCAGCTGCTGGATGACCTTGGGCAAGCCATAGTTCTGTCAGAGCTGTTCTTGAAAAAGAGCAGTTTCAGAGCTCTCTCAGCCCCACCTACCTCACTGGGTGTCTGTTGTGGGGAGGGGAAGGGAAAGGAGTTTGTCAGCTGCTCTGAGACACCTTTGGGGAGTGAAGGGTGGGGTATAAATCCAATCTCCTCCTCCTCCTCCTCCTCCTCCTCCTCTTCTTCTTCCTTCTTCTTCCTCCTCTTCTTCTTCTTCTTCTTCTTCTTCTTCTTCTTCTTCTTCTTCTTCTTCTTCTTCTTCTTCTTCTTCTTCTTCTTCCATTTTGCCCCTCAAGCACCAAGAATACAGAGCATCCCTTGCCCCACACATAAGAGCATAAGAGAAGCCAGTGTTGGATCAGGCCAGTGGCCCGTCCAGTCCAACACTCTGTGTCACACAGTGGCCAAAACCCAGGTGCCCTCAGGAGGTTCATCACATAAAGGACAGTAATGTAACTGCCGGCTGAACCTCAAGAGGTGATAGTGTTTGAAAGGTAAGATTCCGCCACTGAGAAAGCCTTTGTCTTAGGTTGCCAGTTGTCTAACTTCTGCTGGGTTGTGTGTTTGTTTGTGTGTGTGTGTGAGAGAGAGGGAGGAATGTACGGACAGCAGCACTTGCAAAAACAGACCTGAAATTATTTATTCTCTTTCTATCCTTTCTATCTCGCTGGGTGACGGCGGGCCAGCCATCCCCACTCCGCCGAGCCAACCTCACAGGGTTGTTCGGAGGATAAAATGGAGGAAAGGGGGATTGTGTTTGCCGCCTTGGATCCCTACTGGGGCCAGGAATGTGGGGTGTAAATGAGGTAAATCCAGGGCTCTTTTTGTAGCAGGAACTCCTTTGCATATTAGGCGACACCCCCCTAACGTAGCCAATCCTCCAAGAGCTTACAAAGCTCTTCTTACAGGGGGCTACTGTAAGCTCTTGGAGGATTGGCTACATTGGGGGTGTGTCACCAAATATGCAAAGGAGTTCCTGCTACAAAAAGAGCCCTGGGTAAATCAATCAAAAAACGAATGCCAACTTTTGACCATAAATCCCCAAATCATTCCAAGCATTCTATGCAACGTTCCCTCGCTGCTCCTAAAAGAGGCCAGTCTACGAATACGTGAAGAACCTTGATTCAGTGTAAAACTGGAATAGCTCCAACCGGTGTTCCCTCTAAGCTGCGTTAGTGTGAGCTAGCTTGGAGCCTTTTTAGCCTCCAGCTCACAGATTCTCTGTCTTCGCTCAGGAAGGGATGGCTCCAGAGCAGACTAATTCCTGCAATTAGCCAAACTGCTCGCTCCCAACTTTAATGCTGGTTGCTCACAAAGCGGAATTTTGGCTCGCAAGACTCCACAGCTCAGAGGGAGCAGTGGCTCCAACAGCCCTTGATTTCCGTGCAGGCGTATCCCTTAGAAGAGAAGAAGAGGAAGAGATTGGATTGATACCCCGCCCTCAGAGCGGCTTACAAACTCCTTTCCCTTCCTGTGAGGTAGGTGGGGCTTGAGAGAGCTCTTGACAGAAACTGCTCTTTTTTCAAGGACAGCTCTTGTCAGAACTACGGCTTGCCCAAGGTCATCCAGCAGGTGCAAGTGGAGGAGTGGGGGAATCAAACCCGGTTCTCCCAGATTAGAGTCTGCGCAGTTAACCACTACACCAAACTGGTTCCCTTAACCATGGTGAAGGTGGCCTTGGGGAGGGGATTTGTCTTGGGACACAAGGTTATCAACGTCCAGTTGGCGGCTGGAAATCTCCTGGAATCACAACTGGTGTCATAGAATCCCAGATTTGGAAGTGGTCAAACAGGCCATCCAGTCCCATCCGCGGCTCAATGCAGGATCAGCCCAGAGCATCCCTGACAAGGGTTTGTCCAGCCGCTGCTTGAAGATGGCCAGGGAGGGGGGAGCTCACCACCTCCCCCAGGCAGCCGGTTCCACTCTTGAGCAACTGTGATTGTAAAAAAGTTTTCCCTAAGATCCAGCCGGTACCTTCCCACCCTTAATTTAAACCCAGTCTTGCGAGTCCTCTCCTCTGCCGCCCACAGGAACAGCTTCCTGCCCTCCTCTGAGTGACACCGCCCTTCAAATACTTCGAGAGAGCCATCCTGTCCCTCCTCAACCTCCTCTCCTCCAGACTGAACCTTCCCAAGCCCCTCGGCCTTTCCTCGCAGGGCTTCTTGGTCTCCAGCCCCCCTGATCATCCTCGTCGCTCTCCTCTACACCCGCTCTGTTCTGTCCACATCCTTTTTGAAAGCCAGTTTGGTGTAGTGGTTAAGTGCGCGGACTCTAATCTGGGAGAACCGGGTTTGATTCCCCAATCCTCCACTTGCAGCTGCTGGATGACCTTGAGCAAGCCATAGTTCCATCAGAGGTGTTCTTGAAAAAGAGCAGTTTCTGTCAGAGCTCTCTCAGCCCCTCTGACCTCACAGGGTGTCTGTTTTGCGGAGGGGAAGGGAAAGGAGTTTGTAAGCCACTCTGAGACTTTGGGTAGTGAAAGGGTATAAATCCAATCTCCTCCTCCACTTACACCTGCTGATGTGTCCTTGGGTCAGTCACAAGCTCTGGCACAGCTGTTCTCTCAAGGACAGTTTCTGTCAGAAGTTCTCTCAGCCCCACCTACCTCACAGGGTGTCTGCTGTGGGGAGGGGAAGGGAAAGGAGTTTGTAAGCCGCTCTGAGACGCCTTTGGGCAGTGAAGGGCAGGGTATAAATCCAATCTCTTCTTCTTCTTCTACCTCACAGGGTGTCTGTTGTGGGGAGGGGAAGGAAAAGGAGTTTGTGAGCCGCTCTGAGACGCCTTTGGGTAGTGAAGGGCAGGGTATAAATCCAATCTCTTCTTCTTCTTCTACCTCACAGGGTGTCTGTTGTGGGGAGGGGAAGGGAAAGGAGTTTGTCAGCCGCTCTGAGACGCCTTTGGGCAGTGAAGGGCGGGGTATAAATCCAATCTTTTCTTCTTCTTCTACCTCACAGGGTGTCTGTTGTGGGGAGGTGAAGGGAAAGGAGTTTGTAAGCCGCTCTGAGATGCCTTTGGGCAGTGAAGGGCAGGGTATAAATCCAATCTCTTCTTCTTCTTCTACCTCACAGGGTGTCTGTTGTGGGGAGGGGAAGGGAAAGGAGTTTGTGAGCCGCTCTGAGACGCCTTTGGGTAGTGAAGGGCAGGGTATAAATCCAATCTCTTCTTCTTCTTCTACCTCACAGGGTGTCTGTTGTGGGGAGGGGAAGGGAAGGGAGTTTGTCAGCCGCTCTGAGACGCCTTTGGGCAGTGAAGGGCGGGGTATAAATCAATCTCCTCCTCCTCCTCCTCCTCCTCCTCCTCCTCCTCCTCCTCCTCCTCCTCCTCCTCCTCCTCCTCCTCCTCCTCCTCCTCCTCCTCCTCCTCCTCCTCCTCCTCCTTCTTCTTCTTCTTCTTCTTCTTCTTCTTCTTCTTCTTCTTCTTCTTCTTCTTCTTCTTCTTCTTCTTCTTCTTCTTCTTGTATGCATTTGGGGTACCACAGTGGAAGATCTATTTCCTTACATTATGGTTTGTCCTTTATACTCAGACCTGAGAAGCAGACACCTATCTGGATTTTTAAGCCAACTTTGCAACTTACCTGACAATGAAAAGTTGTTTTCTTCTCTTGTTGGACGTGTATCCCCTGGTTCCTCGCAAGGTAGCACTTTCGGCGCTTGCAGCCAGAAATCTAGACCCGAGGTGGTTTCTAGTATAGTCTAACATAGAGCTACAGAACTGGTAGCATAGCTTCTGTGATGTTAAAACGTTAACTGTTTTATTTGTTGAAATGTTATACAGTCTTCTTCTGAAGGCTTTGTTTTTAGAACAGTACTACTGAACCTGAAGTTTATATTGCGTATATTTTATATTGTAACAGCCAGGGCTATTTTCGGGCAGGAACGCACAGGAACGGCGTTCCGGCTGGCTCCCGAGTTGGCCACACCCAACATGAAATCATTCGCATAACAGACCACACCCAACAGCAGAAACTCATTAGGATTGGCCACATTAGGGGTGAGTGGCCTAACATGCAAAGGAGTTCCTGCTACAAAAAAGCCCTGGGTTTTGACAACAAACAAAGTAAATAGAATAAAAAGCAAAAGGTGGTTGTGGCTGGATGACCCCACTTCTGGTAACATGGTGTGGTCTAATATGCTAATGTGTTGTGCTGTCAGGGGTGTGGCCTAATATGCTAATGAGTTTCTGCTGTTGGGTGTGGCCTATTATGCTAATGAGTTCCTGCTGGGCTTTTTCTACAAAGAAAGCCCTGGTAACAGCCAATGGACATATGCAATAAATTTACTTACTACATCCTTCTTGATGGGAGGTCTCCAGAGCTGCACACAATACTGCAGGTGCGGCCTGACCAATGCAGTTTCCAGAGAACAGAAATCAGTTTCCCTGTAGAAAATGGCTGCTTTGGTAGGTGGACTCTGTGGAATTATAACCTACTGAGGTTCCTCCCCAAACCCCACCCTCTTCAGGTTTCACCTCCAAATCTCCAGGTATTTCCCAACACCGAGCCGATAGCCTTACTTGGGAAGGCTTGACAGGAGATAATGCCTGATCCAGCGTTGCTCCCAATTTCTTAACCACAGGGTTGGAATAATGCTCTCCTTATATCTGCTATGAGTTCACACCCTCCGGATAGCACAATCAGCACTTCGTGGTGAAAAGGGTCAATGCCAGATCACTGCATGGTGGGGGGCGGCGCCATTGCAAAGGTAAAACGGGAAGTATTCAGATATGTTGATATTTGAGGTCGCGGAAAAGAAAATGGAAGGGGGTGGGGTAGATGCGAGGAAGGGAAGCCAGTTGAAAACAGGATCCGATCAAAACACCGAGCCACCCGCTCCGCATAGGTGAGGATCACTCCCACTCGCAGATAAGAGAGGCAAAGTAAGAGTGCTCTGAGATCAGATCTGATCTAGGAAAGCACTTAGTGGAAAATCAGCCAGTCCAATTAGCAGAGTCAAGAGGCGCGGCTGAGCCAATTAACAGCTGTTGATGTCCTGGAATACAGGCAGAGCAAGGCAACAGAGCTAGGCCACAGCCAAGAGCCCAGTCCAGGGGTCAAATACTCATTTAATAGCAGTCAGAGTTCATGGGTTGTTCAGGAAAGCAGAGACAAGGCAGTAAAAGGTTGTTGATCAGCAAGGTTCGGGTAGGTCCAGGTAGGTCCAAAAAACAAGAGTTGAGGGTCAGTCCAAAGGTCACAAGAGGCAGGCAGAGTCTGGAGTTGTGGTCACAAAGTTCACAGAGTTGTGACGAGTTGCTTCCACAACCTGCAGTTCTCCAGATCTGCTTTAGATAGGCATTCCTTAACAAGCCTGATTTACAGCCATCTACTTGGAGGTAGGAGCTGTGGTGGCTGAGTGGTTAAGATGCTGAACTGCAGGCTGGCAGGTTGTTAGTTCAGCAGTTTGAGACCCGAGTGCCACATAATGGAGTGAGCTCCCACCTCTGGTCCCAGCTCCTGCCAACCTAGCAGTTTGAAAGCAAGAAATTGCAAGTAAATAAGTAGGTACCACTTCAGTGGGAAGGTAACAGTGTTCCATGCGCTTCGGCGTCTAGCCATGCCGGCCACATGACCACAGAAACGTCTTTCGACAGCGCTGGCTCTTCGGCTTGGAAATGGAGATGAGCACCGCAACCCTAGAGTCAGATTCAACTGGCTTTCAAGCAAGGGAAAACCTTACTTGGAGGTGCTCCTGCACTTATTCAGAACTGCTATTATTAAGCAGCTAGTGCCGAGCCAAGAGGCGAGCACTCTGTCTGTGTGTCCTTAAGTCTTGTTGGAGCTTTTCCCTTTCCTGTTCAATTAAGAACATAAGAGAAGCCAATGTTGAATCAGGCCAATGGCCCATCTAGTCCAACACTCCGTCACACAGCGGCCAAAATATACCAAGTGCCATCAGGAGGTCCAGCAGTGGGGCCAAGACACTAGAAGCCCCTCCCACTGCTGCCCCCTCCAGCACCAAGAAAAGAGTGCATCACCTGCCCTAGACTGAGAGTTCCCATCTATACCCTGTGGCTAATAGCCACTGATGGACTTCTGCTCCAGATGTTTATCTAATTCCCTCTCGAAACTGTCCATGCTTGTAGCTGCCACCACCTCCTGTGGCAGTGAATTCCATATGTTAATCACTCTTTGGGTGAAGAAGTATTTCCTTTTATCTGTTCTAACCCGACTGCTCAGCAATTTCACGGAGTGCCCACGAGTTCTTGTAATGTGAGAAAGGGAGAAAAGTACTTCTTTCTCAACCTGCTCAACCCCATTCATAATCTTATAAACCTCGATCATGTCACCCCTCAGCCGTCGTTTCTCCAAGCTGAAGAGCCCCAAGCATTTTAACCTTTCTTCATAGGGAAGGTGTTCCAACCCTTTGATCATTCTAGTTGCTCTTCTCTGCATGAGGGGGTGCCTGGTGGGTCACTTTCCTGCAGCTGATCTTCCTCGGGTACTTCAGAGCTATGCGCGGGTGGGTGGAGGGCAGCTGCTGGCAATGAACCTTGAGGTTCCCGGATCTCTGATTCCCTAACTTTACCTGGTTCAGAGCTGGCTGCATGTGGCTCGACTCATGAGGTGTCTTCAGCCACACTGGATTCAGGCTGGTCAAAGCTGGCCCATGACAGTCAGGGACGAAATACATCATCAGCAATTGTACAGAATGAGAAACTACAAATCCAGAAATGGCCTCCCCTGTAGCCAGACCGAGACGCTTGCTTAAGGTGTCGGGGTCTGTGTGTGTGTGTGGCAACAGAGACACCAAATTACGGGACACATATCACTGAAGCATGAATGAAGCATACAACGTACTGTCCCACTGAAGCTAAGGAGACGGACAAAATGCCTAATTTTGGCCGGGATCATACCCAGGGCTATTTTGGGGCAGGAACGCACAGGAACGGAGTCCCGGCTGGCTCCCGAGTTGGCCACGCCCAGCAGGAGCTCATTAGCATAACGGGCCACACCCAACAGCAAAAACTCATTAGGGTTGGCTACATTAGGGCTGTGTGGCCTAACATGCAAAGGCGTTCCTGCTCCAAAAGAAGCCCTGGGGTTTTGACAACAAACAAGGTGAACAGAATAAGAAGCAAAAGGTGGGTGTGGCTGGATGGCCCCACTTCTGGTAACACAGGGGTGTGGACTAATAGGCTAATGAGCCGTGCTGCCAGGGGTGTGGCCTAATATGCTAATGAGTTTCTGCTGTTGGGTGAGGCCTATTAGGCTAATGAGTTCCTGCTGGGCTTTTTCTACAAAAAAAGAAGCCCTGATCGTGCCTATTCACTGTTAGTCTCCCCAACGATTTATCCCTCACGAGGGTGACTAGATTCAGGTGGTTAGCCACGTCAGTCTGAAGCGAGAGAAGAAAGTTTGGCCGGACGCAGCAGGGCTCTTCTGACGGTCTTACGTTCTTAAGAGATGGCGCAACGGGCTCCTTTTCCCTGCACCTCCCCACCTCCTTGTGAAATCGGACGTCCCTTTTGACAGTTTGCAATCGTGACTGTTAAGTATGAGACTCAACAAAGATTTCAGCTTTATTCAACAGCAACCATAAGTCAGGAACACACGAACAACAAGGGGAGCACAGCTCCTCCTTTTAAACTCTCCCGGGCTGTCCAAGCCACACCCATTACAAGTTAAAGGCCAATCAGAATACAGGGATAAAGGCCAATCAGGACCGTTCCCTCTTTGCAACAATATCGCTCAGTGATTGGGTAATCACACAGGTTTCGCAGAAACCGACCAATAGCAATGCGACACCTGAAGAGCCACGTTCAGACTCAAGCTTAACATGTGAATAGATAGGAGCGATTCACAGTCAGTACATCACAGTAACCCTCCTTTGCCTCCCGGATTAGGCTGGGCAGGCAGAGTCTTCAAAGCACTTCTTCAAAAACAAAAATAACTCCTGCTAACTGGAAGTCCTGGCACCTGGCCTGTTGTACTCTGACATCTCCAGTTATGTATTATTAAGCAGAGCGGCAGCGTGTGCCGGCCTGGGCCGGCCCGTGGTGTCTGGGCACCCTAGGCCAGCTTGTGGCACCTGCACCCCCCGGCAATGCCAACCTCCTGGTGGGTCCTGGAGACGGGGGGGGCGCTGGCAAGCCGCAGAAGAGGCAGGGGTTTAAACCCCGTCTCTTCCTTCTAAGCACGGCTTGCCAGCACGCCCCACAGCTGCAGGGCGCACTGGCAAACCAGGGAAGAGGTGGGGGTTTACACCCCCGTCTCTTCCCTCTAAGCACGGCTTGACTGCACACCCCGCAGTTGCGGGGCACGCTGGCAAGCTAGGGAAGAGGTGGGGGTTTTACACCCCTGTCTCTCTCTTTTTTTAAAAAAAAATATATATTTTTATTGATGTTATCGGTTTCTTTACACCACATATTGTTTAGCTTCTTACAATTTTCTTCCCCCCTCCCCTCCCTCCCTCCTCCCCTCCCTATCTTCCTGTTGTCCTTATTCCTTTATCTCCAGCCACGGGCACAAAGTCTGAATCTTCCACCGAATGTCCTCTCTTCCCTCCTTGGATACCCAGTCGAAATAGGTCTTCCATCTTTTCTGGATTTCAGCGGATTTCCCTTCCCAAGTTGTCTCCTTACGCAGAGTTGCCACGATGTCTGACTGTATAAAATCAAGCAGATAGCTGTGCCAGATTTCGGCTGTCCGCTTACTTTTATCCTTCCAACCCCAAGCTATAGCTGCTTTTTCCGCCAATATCATAGCCTTCACTAAGGTTTGGTCTTCCTTTTTTTTTTTAATATAGTTTTTATATAGTTTTTGGTAAGTATTACATATTATCTTTATCCCGTACATTTCGTAACGTTTTTTATCCCTTCTCCTCCCTCCCCCCTCTGCTTTTCCAATGCTTTAGTCCTTTGTTCCCAGCCAAGGTTTGGTCTTCCTTATCCAGCCTCGGGTTCCCCATTGTACTTATCAGCATTAAGTTGAAATCTATATTTAAGTTAATTTTAGCTACCTTCCTTATAACTTTGATCATTTCTAGCCAGAATACCCTTACTTCACTGCACTCCCACCACATGTGTGCGAACCAGACTTTAGATTTCCTACAGTGCCAACAGAGAGAACTTAATCCTGGAATCATGTTAGCCAATTGGGCTGGCGTCTTATACCATTTTGTAAGAAATGTGTGCTCCAGTTCTTTAAATTTGAAAACCTTGATTTTGTCCATTCCTTTCATAATTTTTTTCTGCCATCTTCTCTGATATCTGTCCTTCTCTACTCCAGGCTTCTTGTAAATATTCTATCATTTTATCTTTTACACCCTTGTCTCTTCCCTCTAAGCGCGGCTTGCCTGCACACCCCGCAGCTGTAAGGCATGCCAGCAAGCCAGGGAAGAGGTGGGGGTTTAAATCATTCCTTATAGTGGGTCACTTGGCAGAAATGTTCCCTCTAAGCTGTGGAGTCCTGTGAGCAGAAATTCTACTTTGCGAGCGACTGGCATTCAAGCTGTGAGCGAGCCATTTGGCTACTGCATAAATTAGTTTGCTCTGGAGCCCGTCCTTCCTGAGCGAAGAGAAAAATGCGTGAGCCGGAAGCTGAAAAACTGTGAGCTAGCTCACGCTAACTCAGCTTAGAGGGAACACTGCCTGGCAGTCGTAGCCGAAGCCCCTCCTTCCCACATGCCATGTTCCCGAGCTGAATTGGGACCCAGAGCACTTGGGAACTTTAGTGTCCCGATCTTACATGTGACTGCCATTTGGGTTGGATGACCCCTGGTCTGACTTGTGTCCAGTGTTCCCTCTAAGCCGAGTTAGTGTGAGCCAGCTCGCAGTTCTTTAGCTTCCAGCTCACACATTTTTATCTCAGCTCAGGAAGGGATGGCTCCAGGGCAAACTGATTTATGCAGGGGCCAAATCGCTCGGTCACCACTTTAATGCCAGTCGCTCACAAAGCAGAATTTTGGCTCACAAGACGCCACAGCCTAGAGGGCAGCATTGCTTGTGTCTTGTGCGCCTGCTGGCTGAGCCCAGTCTGAACCTCGCCAGACAAGACCGGCTGATTCGCCAAATGCCCAGAAACAGAAGTAGACTGGGCATTTGGTTTCTGCTGGGAGACCTTCCAGACAAGTCAGGGGGAAAGGCCCATTTCTTGGCCCTGTCCTTAGAGGTACAGCTCTGGGGGGGTCGACAAAATTTGTCTGGGGCTCCTCCCTGTCTGGGGTCGACCCCTTCGGCCCTGTACTTACCCCAGGGGACTGCAAGCCCTACCAAAGGCGTCCTGTGCCAGCTAGCCCCAAGGGCCGGGAAAGGCATAAGAACATAAGAACATAAGAACATAAGAGAAGCCAATGTTGAATCAGGCCAATGGCCCATCTAGTCCAATACTCTGTCACACAGCGGCCAAAAATACCAGGTGCCATCAGGAGGTCCAGCAGTGGGGCCAGGACACTAGAAGCCCTCCCACTGCTGGCCCCCCCAGCACCAAGAATAGAGTGCATCACCTGCCCCAGACTGAGAGTTCCCATCTATACCCTGTGGCTAATAGCCACTGATGGACTTCTGCTCCATATGTTTATCTAATTCCCTCTTGAAGCTGTCCATGCTTGTAGCTGCCACCACCTCCTGTGGCAGTGAATTCCACGTGTTAATCACTCTTTGGGTGAAGAAGGACTTCCTTTTATCCGTTCCGACCCGACTGCTCAGCAATTTCATGGAGTGCCCACGAGTTCTTGTATTGTGAGAAAGGGAGAAAAGTACTTCTTTCTCAACCTGCTCAATCCCATGCATAATCTTATAAACCTGTCAGGTCCCAGCAGGACGTGGCCTCGACAGTCTACTCAGCAGTCAGCCATCTTGAAAGTGGCATGCTGAGGGGCAGAAGCCAATCTGCCTGAGTTCCTACCAGAGATAAGCCTGGCATTGAGACGCAGGGGAACTGGAAGAGCAGGCAGCACTGATCTTTGTAGAGGAGGTTGGGGCGGCAGCCAGCTCTTTAAAGATGTCCGGGAGGAAGGACCAGTGAGAGTAGGAGGAGGGGGGAGAAGTTGGATTCATACCATAGGGTGTCTGTCGTGGGGAGGGGACGGGAAAGGAGTTTTGTAAACTGCTCTGAGACTCCGAGTGAAGGGCGGGGTATAAATCCAAGTTCCTCCTCTTCCTCTTTCTGAGAGCCAGTTTGGTGTAGTGGTTGAGTGCATGGACTCTAATCTGGGAGAACCGGGTTTGATTCCTCACTCCTCCACTTGCAGCTGCTGGATGACCTTGGGCAAGCCAGAGTTCTGTCAGAGCTGTCCTTGAAAAAAAGAGCCGTTTCTGTCAGAGCTCTCTCAGCCCCACCCACCTCACAGGGTGTCTGTTGTGGGGAGAGGAAGGGAAAGGAGTTTGTGAGTCACTCTGGGACTCCGAGTGAAGGGCAGGATATAAATCCCTCCTCCTCCTCCTCCTCCTTCTATCTTTGCTATCAACTGGTACTCTGGAGGAACATGTGAACATGAGTCAGGTTGCTGGCCTATTGAGGTCAGTGTTCTCATAGTTCTGTCAGAGCTGTTCTCTCATGAGCAGTTTCTGTCAGAGCTCTCTCAGCCCCGCCTACCTCCCAGGGCGTCTGTTGTGGGGAGGGGAAGGGAAAGGAGTTTGTAAGCCGCTCTGAGACTCCTCTGGGTAGTGAAGGGCGGGGTATAAATCCAATCTCTTCTTCTTCTACCTCACAGGGTGTCTGTTGTGGGGAGGGGAAGCGGAAGGAGTTTGTAAGCCGCTCTGAGACTCCCTTGGGTAGTGAAGGGCGGGGTATAGATCCAATCTCTTCTTCTTCTTCTACCTCCCAGGGTGTCTGTTGTGGGAGGGGAAGGGAGAGGAGTTTGTGAGCCACTCTGAGACTCCCTTGGGTAGTGAAGGGCGGGGTATAAATCCAATCTCCTCCTCCTCCTCTTTCTCCTCTTTCCCTTCTTCTTCTTCCTCTCCTCCTCGTCTTCTTCTTCTTCTTCTTCTCCTCCTCCTCCCCAACTAGAGTTGCCAACCCCAGGCTGGGAAAATGCTGGAGATTTAGGGGTAGGGCTCTAGGAGTGGGGGCCCACAATCAATGTTCCCTCTAAGCTGTGGAGTCTTGAGAGCAGAAATTCTACTTTGTGAGCTACTGGCATGAAAGTTGTGAGCGAGCGATTGGACTGCTGCATAAATTAGTCTGCTCTGGAGCCCGCCTTCCTGAGCGATGACAAAAACGGGTGAGCCGGAGGCTAAAAGACTGTGAGCTAGCTCACACCCAGTCAGCTTAGAGGGAACACTGGCCACAATAGTGCAGCCAGCTCTCCTGCTATGGTGGGAGCTTTCGTGAGGGGAGCTTCTCCCCTGCCACAAAATTTTGTCAGTCTTTAAGGTGCTACTGGACTTTTGCTCTCTTTCTTTTTTTACTGCTACTTGGTCATTAGGGCTGGCAACTGGGGTCTTTTCGTCTGGGAGCAGCAGTAAGCGTTTCCTGCTTCTGAGCTGTGGCCAGATGGAGGGTTGGATATCTGTAATAAAAGACGAAGGATTTATACTATCTGAAGCGAAACCAGAGTAATGGGATATGGCCTTAGGTTTGATAAGTGAGCCAGTTTGGTGCAGTGGTTAAGTGCACGGACTCTAATCTGGGAGAACCGGGTTTGATTCCCCACGTCTCCACTTGGCACTTGCTGGATGACCTTGGGCAAGCCATAGTTCTGTCAGAGCTGTTCTTGAAAAAGAGCCGTTTCTGTCAGAGCTCTCTCAGCCCCGCCTCCCTCACAGGGTGTCTGTTGTGGGGAGGAGAAAGGAAAGGAGTTTTATAAACCGCTCTGAGACTCCCTTGGGTAGTGAAGGGTGGGGTATAAATTCAATCTCTTCTTCTTCTTCTACCTCACAGGGTGTCTGTTGTGGGGAGGAGAAGGGAAAGGAGATCGTAAGCCGCTCTGAGACTCCTTTGAGGAGTGAAGGGCGGGGTATAAATCCAAACTCTTCTACCTCACAGGGTGTCTGTTGTGGGGGGAGAAGGGAAAGGAGTTTTATAAACCGCTCTGAGACTCCCTTGGGTAGTGAAGGGTGGGGTATAAATTCAATCTCTTCTCTTCTTCTGATACCCGTTGTTCCTGTGGACCTCATGCTTAAACACATGCTTTGGGCCTGTTCTATTATTCCATCTTTTTTGGGGAAGCAATTATTCGTATCAATTTTGTACTGGAATATTCATTGGCTCTCTGAGGATGCTTTCGGTACTTTTAAACTATTTCTGTCTCCTGGAGCTAAAGAAAATGGCCTCTCCCTGTCGCTGAAAGCCTTCTGTTACAGCTCCGGAGAGATAAATGCCCACCTCCCGTAATCTGGTGGATTGAGAACCTTGCAATTATAATGTAGGGTTGCCAACTCTGGGTGGGAAATAGCTGGAGATTTGGGTGGTGGAGCATGGTGAGGGCAAGGTTTGGGGAGGGGAGAGACTTTAATAGGGTATAATGCCATAGAGTTCACCTTCCAAAGCAGCCATTTCCCCCCAGGTGAACTGATCTCTGTCACGGGGAAAACAATTCCAGGAGATATCCTGCCACCACCTGGAGGCTGGCAACCAGTGTTCCCTCCAAGCTGAGTGCGTGTGAGCCAGCTGACAGTTTTTTAGCCTCCGGCGCAGACATTTTTGTCTTAGCTCAGGAAGGGTGTCTCCAGAGCAAGCTAATTTACGCAGTAGCCAAATCGCTCACTCACAACGTAAATGCCAGTCGCTCACCAAGTAGAATTTTTGCTCACAAGACTCCACAGCTTAGAGGGAGCATTGCTGGCAACCTGAATGCATCAACATTTCAATGCACAGCGTATGGACAATAATCGCACATGGATCGCATGCAATAACCGCACACAATAATCGCACGCAATAATCGCACATATTTTTAGCTATTTGGAAACCTATTATAAATGCTTCTCTGGGTGACCTACTGCCACTGTTGTTTATCAGTTATTTAGAAAATAGTGAGACAATTCCAAAAAACCCGTTATACAAAAAGTTGCTGTTCTCTTAATTGTTCTGTGTTTGATGCACGTGTTAAGTGATTGTATTAGGTGGATTTGTAAAGGCTATTTGATTCCCTGGAGCTACTGGGACAAAAATTGTTCAAGCGAGCTGGTAACTGTTCTTTGTGTCAAATATTGTTGTAACTGTGTGGTTAAAAAATGAATAAAAATAAATAAATAAATAAATAAATGCTTCTCTGGGTGAACTACTGCCACTGTTTGGTTTTGTTACACATTTTACAGCATTCTGTTTGGGGGCTTGCAGTTTTTTTTAAAAAAAGGTAAAAAAGAATAGAGACCGGCATCTTTTTTCCGAAAGTTTTTTTTTAAAAAGAAGACTCCATCCATGCTTATTGGTGTTTCCCCACAGGTAGCTAAATCCTACGGGAACATTTATACTATATGGTTTGGACAATACCCTGTGGTTATCTTATACGGATTCCAAGCAGTGAAGGATGGTCTCACCACCCGCCCAGAAGACGTTGCAGGTCGTCCGCTCGCCCCTTTCTTCCATGCTATGGCCAATAACAAGGGTAAGGTGATCCGTACGGGAATGGCACGATCATTTGGGATGTCCGTTCTTATCGGTCTGCGTAAAGCGCCGTGAAGCGGTAGCCCGTTTATAGCAACCATGTAAAGTTTTCAAGGCAAGACACTAAGGAAGGTGGTTTGTCTTTGCCTGCATTTGCACAGTGAGGCTGATTTCCCACTACAGCTGCCTCGATGTTGCGCCGCCGTTTGCCCCGATACTATTGGTCAATTTCACACCCGAAGCCGCGGAGCTGCATTTGACTCACGGCTTCGCCCGATTTCCTCCGCAGTTTCGTAATCCTCAAAAAACAGGATTACGAAACTGCGGAGGAGATCGGGCGAAGCCGCAGGTCAAAATGCAGCCCCGTGAAATTGACCAATAGTGTTGGGGCAAACTGCGGCGCAACACCGAGGCAGCTGTAGTGGGAAATCAGCCTGAATGTGACCCTGGAATTCCTTGGCGATCTCCCATCCAAGGACTACCTAGGACATTCCCCACACAAACGGGTCTCCTCCATCCTGCATTCGTATCCCCCCCCCACTTTCTTCATTCCGCAGAGGTTTGCGGTCTGAGGAGCAAAAACGCAGTTTGCTCTCTCTTGTGGCGCAGCAAGGGAATTCCGAGAAGCAGGGAAATCTCATGCCGTGCCGCAAGAGAGGACAAACTGTGTTTTTGCGCCTTGGACTGCAAATGCCTCTGCGGAAACGAGTGAAAGAGGCGGAGGAGTGTAACTGCAGGAGCGGGGAGACCCGTTTGTGCGGAAAATGTCCAGGGCCGCCCCTGTTTAGCGTCTGAGATCTGACGGGATCATATAGACAGGAAGCTTTTATTGTGTAGGGCCCAGGGCCATTACAAATCAGGACACAGTCTTGTGTGTTTCTTTAAGAGGACTGTATCTAAGTTGGGAGCAGGAAGTGGGAGTGGCTTTATGGCAACAGTCAGTCACAAGTTCTTTCAGAGCTGTTCTCGAAAGAGCAGTTCTCGAAAGAGCTCTCTCAGCTGCACCTACCTTGCACGGTGTCTGTGGTGAGGGTGGAAGGGAAAGGGGTTGTGAGCCACTTTGAGAATGGTGGGGTATCAATCCAATCTCTTCTTCTCTTCTTCTTTCTTCTCCTTCTGCTTCTTCCATTAAGCTTCCAGGACCTACAATCTTTTTTTTTTATTATTTATTTTCAATTGCTTCAGGTCTTTTGCTGGCAACCGGCAGCACATGGAGGCATCAGAGAAAATTTTCCCTGATGACTCTGAAAAATCTGGGCTTGGGGAAAACCAGCCTCGAGTACCAGATCCAAGAGGAAGCCGGTCACCTCGTGGAGAACTTTAGAAACACCAAAGGTATGGTATGGCTGAAGAAGTGCATGTTTGTATGTATTTTCCTCTCCATAAACCTGTCTTCTTTGGCCCAAGTTTAGGGTATGAAGAACCTAAGAACAGGAGAAGAGCCCTGCTGGATCAGACCAATAGTCCATCTAGTCCAGCATCTTGTCTCACACGGTGGCCAACCAGTTCCTCTGGAGGGCCAACAACAGGGCAGAGAGGCCGAGGCCTTCATAAGAACATCAGAAGAGCCCTGCTGGATCAGACCATTTGTCCACCTAGGCCAGCATCCTGTCTCACACAGTGGCCAACCAGTTCCTCTGGACAGCCAGCAACAGGGCATAGAGGCCGAGGCCTTCATAAGAACATCAGAAGAGCCCTTCTGGATCACACCAATGGTCCCTCTAGTCCAGCATCCTGACTCACTCAGTGGCCAACCAGTTCTGCTGGATGGTCAACAACAGGGCAGAGAGGCTGAGGCCTTCAAAAGAACATAAGAAGAGCCCTTCTGGATCAGACCAGTGGTCCCTCTAGTCCTGCATCCTGTCCTACAGAGTGGTCAACCAGTTCCTCTAGATATTCAACAAGGCAGAGAGGCCGAGGCCTTCAAAAGAACATAAGAAGAACCCTTCTGGATCAGACAGGTGGTTCTTCTAGTCCAGCATCCTTTCCCACAGAGTGGCCAACCAGTTCCTCTAGTTTGCAAACAACAGGGCACAGAAGCGGAGGCCTTCCCCTGATGTTACGGCTCTCCAGGGTGTCAGGCTGAGGTCACATCAACTCCTACCTGATCTTTTCAACTTGAGATAGTTGTGATTGAATGTGGGACTTCAGGCATGCCAAGCAGACGCTCAGCCCATGGGATTTTATTCCTATGTGAATTACACATCTGCTTGTCTACTTCCATATTCCGTGAACACATCAAGAGCAAATCCGGGGATTGGAGCAAGAGATGCAGATATATGTCTCTGTAAACAGGCTGATGGATCTCAAATAAGATATTACGTCGGAGTTCTTCTTACCACATTTATTTAGGAGGGAATTTTTGCTGTCAAAACGTCACTCTGTGATCTCGGTCCTCCGAGGCAATTGCGTCGTCTCATGATTTGCAGAACAGGAACTGTACAAATGTGAGTGAAACTGATTTAATCATTTCCAAGCCCGAGGAAAAGCTTGGAAGGGTAGTTCTGCCAAGGGAAGGCTAATTATCCCTGACGACAGATTCTCAGCTCCCTTCTGAAACACTACCCCCCTTTGCAGAAAGCCATGACCAATGCACTTTGTATTTTCGAAAACCCAATAGCACCTTGTGGATTTTGTATTTTTGTCGTTGTTGTTGTTCAGTCGCACAGTCGAGTCTGACTCTTCGCGACCCCATGGACCACATCACACCAGGCCCTTCTGTCTTCCTCCATCCTCCGGAGTTTGCTTAATTTCATGTTCGTTGCGAATTTTGTGTTAAGAACATAAGAACATAAGAGAAGCCAATGTTGAATCAGGCCAATGGCCCATCTAGTCCAACACTCTGTCACACAGCAGCCAAAATATACCAGGTGCCATCAGGAGGTCCAGCAGTGAGGCCAGGACACTAGAAGCCCTCCCACTGCTGCCCCCTCCAGCACCAAGAATAGAGTGCATCATCTATACCCTTTGGCTAATAGCCACTGATGGACTTCTGCTCCATATGTATATCTAATTCCCTCTTGAAACTGTCCATGCTTGTAGCTGCCACCACCTCCTGTGGCAGTGAATTCCATGTGTTAATCACTCTTTGGGTGAAGAAGGACTTCCTTTTATCTGTTACACAGACTCTATACTAGATACTGTATTATGAGATGCGAACCCAGTAGCACCTTAAGAGACGAACAAGAATTTTCGGGTACAATAGTGTTGCCAAGTCCAATCGTCCCGCCGGTGAGAGGGTTGTAGGGGGCGTTCCGGGAGCGGGGCGGGGGGACATCACACGACTTGCATATGTCACCCGGAAGTAACCTAGGCATACCAGTGATATCGGGGACGACACTCTGGTTTTGGGGCAAAACTCTATGGTAAAATCGCCCTCAAACCATAGAGTTTTCCCCCCAGAAGCCAGAATGTCACCCCTTAATGTCACTGACATGCCTGCATCACTTCCAGTGATGTCAATGTGTTGTGCACAACGTCACTGTTTTTTTGGGGGGGTTTCTCCCACCGGCCAGCTGGCCACAGGTAGGCAGGAGCCCACGAAAGCAGCAGATCTCCCACCCCCACCTGAGGAATGGTAGCCCTACAGTACAACCTTTTGAGAATCAAAGTTCCCTGCATCAGGTATCTGATGCCAGGGATGTGGGGAACGTTGATTTCAGAAGCTCGTACCCCCCCCCAAATCTTGCTGTTGGTCTCTAAAGTACAACTGGAGTCAAACATCGCTTGTCTACTACAGACCAGCAAGGCTACCCAATGAAACTATCTTCACGCATATTGTACGTCATGAATATATTGTACTGAGCAGATGTGGTGGCCCATTCTACGATCGTATCCCTCAGAAACTGAGCACCAAACTGGGGATGATCCAGTTCTTCCAAGGCAATACTGAATATATAAGAACATAAAAACATAAGAAGAGCCCTGCTGGATCAGGCCAGGGGTGCATCTACTCCTGCAGGTTTCTTCCCTTGAAGCTAGGGCTGATGACATGGAGAAGCTGAGGCGATAAGTCTATCAGCAGCTACTAGACACGGTGACTGAGGGGATCCATCACATTCAGAGACTCTAAACATCTGAATCCCAGAGCCAGGAGGCAACATCAGGGGAAGGCCTCAGCCTGTATGCCGTGTTGTTGGCGCTCCAGAGGAGTTTGGTTGGCCACTCTGTGAGAGAGGATGCTGGACTAGATGGACCACTGCTCTGATGCAGCACAGCTGTTCTCATGTTCTTATCAAGGGAAGACCTTGGCCCCTGTGCCCTGTCTGCTGGCCCTCCAGAGGAACTGGTTGGCTGCTGTGTGAGACAGGAGGCTGGACTAGATGGACCACTGGTCTGACTCAGGAGGGCTCTTCTGATGTTCTTATGAAGACCTCGGCCTCTGTGCCCTGTTGTTGGGCCTCCAGAGGAACTGGTTGGCCACTGTGTGAGACAGGATGCTGGACTAGATGGATCTGGTCTGATCCAGCAGGGCTCTTCTGATGTTCTTGTGCCCTCCCACCTCATGATTGTCATTCTCCACAACATCAGAAAATCTGTCTCCTGTAAGCTCAGGAGTGGGACTGTTCTTGGTAGGTCCCTCAAGGTCTTGTCTCCAAATCTCTCTCCTTGCCTCACCTTCTCCAGGTTGGCAACCCTAGAGGGAAGGGCATGAACCTGCTCTCTGAGAGCCAAGAACATCATGCATTGAGCACACAGCTATGGGTTCCACTCAGTGGCAGATAATACATGTGACCCCCACTCCCGTCCATTGCTCACATTGAACACCAAGCAGAAAGCACTCCGTTTAAGTTCATTGCTCACATACATATGCTTTCTTTCACATGCCTCAGGTAGATCTCCCTCTGTCTCAGCTCTTCAGCTTCAGGAGAAACCTGCTCCATTGCCAATCTTTCTGTCTCCAGGGGCCAGGTCTACCAATATAGTGGGAAAGAGTGGGTAGACCTGTTCTCCATTTGCCAGGTCTACCAATGTAGTGGGAAAGGGTGGGTAGACCTGTTCTCCAGAGGCTCGGTCTACTAATATAGTGGCAAAGAGTGGGTAGACCTGTTCTCCAGAGGCCAGGTCTACCAATATAGTGGAAAGGGAAGGGTAGACCTGAGGGTAATTCATTCTGAGATTTTTTTTACAAGATTATGGAAATAATCTAACCCCCCCAATTTATGCGATAGTCAAAGTAGACTCGTTCACAACTGTAATTCTACCAGCTTTTCCCACTCACGGGATAGAATTTTTGCTCACGACACTGTGGGGCTCAGAGGGAACACTGACTGACTGCCTCCACATCCCAACCCTGGTATCCCTTGGAGGTCTCCCATCCAAATCCTGGCTGGGGCCGACCCGGCTTAGCTTCCGTGATCTGATGAGGTCAAGTTAGCCTGGGCCGGGATTCAGATCTAGCGGTTCGACTGTAGACCAACATGGCTGCCTTCTGAAACTATCTCCATGGATAATGCACTGTCTGCTCAGCTGACTGGATACAGTGGCACATTCAGGACCCCTAGAGTCAGGATTTTTTAAGTCAGGGGGCCTTTAAATTTCTTGGGGGGCACTGGCTAATTGGATTAAAGGAATACCCGGCTCAGGCCTATAGCTACAGTGGGGCATCTCGGGGCTAGGCCCCCCCAACTTACTGTCAAGGCCCCGGGACTTCCCATCCAGCCAAGGGCCGTCGAGCAGGTGCAGGGAAGGAGCTGAGTATTCCTGTGCGGCTGTCTGGCATGAAGGGCCAGCTATGGTGCCACATGGAGCCAGACAGCACCTCTCTATTTCCCCCAGAAACTGAATTAAATTCAATTAGCCAGTGCCCCCCAAGAAATTTAAATGCCCCCTGACTTAAAAAATCCTGGCTACGGGCCTGACCCGGCTCCTCCCCCACACCTGCCATCACTCAGGGGCCCTGGGCTGGATGGGAAGTCATGGGGCCTCACCAGTGAGTCAGGGGGCCCAGCCTGGAGGTGCCCTACTGTAGCTACGGGCCTGGGCACATTCTACAACCATATGCCTCAGGAACTGAGTGCTGAATTGGCGATGATCCAGTTCTTCCAAGGCGATACTAGATGGAATTGCTCATGTCACATGCGTGCGTTTTCTCTAAGAGAGGATCAGTTTGGTGTGGTGGTTAAGTGTGCGGACTCTGATCTGGGAGAACTGGGTTCGATTCCCCACTCCTCTGCTTGCACCTGCTGATGTGACCTTGGGTCAGTCACAAGCTCTGGCACGGCTGTCCTTGGAAAAGAGCAGTTTCTGTCAGAGCTCTCTCAGCCCCACCTCCCTCACAGGGTGTCTGTTGTGGGAAGGGGAAGGGAAAGGAATTTGTAAGCCGCTCTGAGACTCCAAGTGAAGGGCGGGTATAAATCCAATCTCCTCGTCCTCCTCCTCCTAACATGCCTCAGGAAAAGCTCTCTCTCTCTCTCTGCCTCAGGTAAAGCTCTCTGCCTCAGGTAAAGTGCTCTCTCTCTCTCTTCCTCAGGTAAAACTCTCTGCCTCAGGTAAAGTGCTCTCTCTCTCTGCCTCAGGTAAAGTGCTCTCTCTCTGCCTCAGGTAAAGTGCTCTCTCTCTCTGCCTCAGGTAAAGTGCTCTCTCTCTCTGCCTCAGGTAAAGTGCTCTCTCTCTCTGCTCTCAGGTAACGTGCTCTCTCCCTCTCTCTCTCTCTCTCTCTCTCAGCTCTTCAGCTTCAGGAGAAACCGGCTTCTTTCCCTCTCACCATTTGGGACATTCTACCCGCTCAGCTTGTCCCCACGTAAGGCTTTGCTTCTGTTTCACAGCTGGTATTCTTCCAAATATGCTTCATCCCCTGGAGCTACTCACGGTCACCCTCATGTACTTCGGTTTCAGGAAGGCCCATGAATCCATCGTTCGCCCTCACGCTTGCCGTTTCGAACGTGATCTGCGCTGTCGTCTTTGGGCACCGCTTCTCCAACGACGACAAAACCTTCCACAACCTGCTGGAAGCCATGGAATGCATATTCAAATTCGGAGGGAGTATCTTTCACCATGTGAGTGTCTCATCTTTCCCCCCCTTTTCTCATAAGAACATAAGAGAAGCCAATGTTGAATCAGGCCAATGGCCCATCCAGTCCAACACTCTGTCACACAGTGGCCAAAAATACCAGGTGCCCTCAGGAGGTCCAGCAGTGGGGCCAGGGCACTAGAAGCCCTCCCACTGTTGCTCCCCCCCAGCACAAGAATAGAGTGCATCACCTGCCCCAGACTGAGAGTTCCCATCTATACCCTGTGGCTAATAGCCACTGATGGACTTCTGCTCCATATGGTTATCCAATTCCCTCTTGAAACTGTCCATGCTTGTAGCTGCCACCACCTCCTGTCGAAGTGAATTCCATGTGTTAATCACTCTTTGGGTGAAGAAGGACTTCCTTTTATCTATTCTAACCCGACCGCTCAGCAATTTCATTGAGTGCCCACAAGTTCTTATATTGTGAGAAAGGGAGAAAAGTACTTCTTTCTCAACCTGCTCGATTCCATTCATAATCTTATAAACCTCGATCATGTCACCCCTCAGCCGTTGTTTCTCCAAGCTAAAGAGCCCCAAGCGTTTTAACCTTTCTTCATATTCTCCTTCCCCCGAAAAATGCAGAACACTGCTAGAGGATTTTTAAAGACCGAGGGTGATCTCCGTAGGAGGAAGACGCGGCGGCAGTGCCATGGAATATATTAGTGGGTGGGAATACACTGCCAGGGGAATAACAAACAAATCTGTAGTCAAAACACGCTAAGTATACACAACAATAATTATACAGAAAACCAAAGTCAATAATAATGCCAAACTCATATATTTTATAATGGAATATCAATGTTATAAAGAGCAGTTGTCAAAAAACGGGCGGTAACAAACTTAAACCCACAATGAATCACAGCACATCTGCAGAGCAGCAGACTTCCTTCATTAACAGAACAAGCATGCAAAAGCAAAGAATTGCTTATATAAATGTCACAAGTCCTTGAATCAAAGTCCAAACATCTATATATTGTGGCTTGTAGAAAAAGATCCGTCCCAAATGAAAACTACGCCGTTCCAGATAGTCAGTGGAACATCCAGCCCGAAAGTTCCAAATGGCACATAAGTCTTTGGGAAAGAGGACCAGCAATTTCTGCCCATCCTTTCACCAAGGACCTTCAATTTACCCCGAAAGCAATTGTGGTGGGGCTGCTGATCCACAGAAACAACGTTTTGGAGGGCTCAGCAGACCGCAGCCAGAAGAGAAACTGGGAAAATTCTGCTCCACAAATTCCAGGGGTGGTTGGATGCACCCCAGTATTTACCTCCAGAGATGGAGAGCATGGAATTCTACTGACTTCACTTCATGCAGTTAGAACTATTGTCCTACATGCACCTTTGCGGGGGGGAGTAGCTGCAGACCAGAAGGTCTGTAGTTCGGCAGTTTGAGACCCGAGTGCCGCATGACGGAGTGAGCTCCCGTCCCTGGCCCCAGCTCCTGCCCACCTAGCAGTTCGAAAGCAAGAAATTGCAAGTAGATAAATAGGTATCGCTTCGGTGGGAAGGTAACAGCGTTCCATGTGCCTTGGCTTCTAGTCATGCCGGCCACATGACCATGGAGAAGTCTTCGGACAGTGGTGGCTCTTAGGCTTGGAAATGAACACCACCCCCTAGAGTCGGATTCGACTGGCTTTCGAGCATGGGAAACCTTTACCTTTAAGCCCAGCAAAGCCCTGGCTGGGATGGCCCAAACTATCCCAAACTTGTCAGATTTCAGAAACTAAGCAAGGTCAGCCCTGCTTAGAACTTGCATGGAAGATCACCGAGGAAGTCCAAGACTGTCACTTAGAGTCGAGCAATGGTAAACCCCTCTTGCTTTGAAAACCCCATAGGGTCACCATAAATTGGCTGCCCTTTCCACCACCAAGCCCAACACACTCTTTGGGTGAAGAAGTATTTCCTTTTATCTGTTCTAACCCGACTGCTCAGCAATTTCATGGAGTGCCCACGAGTTCTTGTATTGTGAGAAAGGGAGAAAAGTACTTCTTTCTCAACCTGCTCAATCCCATTCATAATCTTATAAACCTCGATCATGTCACCCCTCAGCCGTCGTTTCTCCAAGCTAAAGAGCCCCAAGCATTTTAACCTTTCTTCATAGGGAAGGTGTTCCAACCCTTTTATCATTCTAGTTGCCCTTCTCTGCACTTTTTCCAATGCTATAATATCCTTTTTGAGATGTGGTGACCAGAACTGTACACAGTATTCCAAATGAGGTCGCACCAATGATTTATACAGGGGCATGATGATACTGGCTGATTTGTTATCAATTCCCTTCCTAATAATCCCCAGCATAGCGTTGGCCTTCTTTATTGCAGCTACACATTGTAGACATTTTCAGCGAGTTATCCACTACGACTCCAAGATCTCTCTCTTGGTCAGTCTCAAACTCAGTGGGACTTATATCTGTGCCAGGGGTGAAAAGCCAGTGGCTGATTTCCCACAAGCACTCCTCCATGCTCGCTCTTCCCTTTTGCCCCGATGGTATGCGTCCAGTTCACACTAAGTGCTACTTGGCAGCATTCTGCCCCGCAGCTTCCCATGATTCCCCCCGCCTCTACTCAATCCTCAAAAAACCAGGATTGAGTAGACGCAGGGAAAATTGCACGAAGTTGCGAGGCAAAATGCGGCTGCGCGGCACTTAGTGTGAAATTGACATGTACTATCGGGGCAAAGGGGAAGAGCGAGCGCGGAGCAGTGCTTGTGGGAAATCGGCCAGTGTCTTGAGGCTGTATTCAAACAGTGAGGGTCAACAAACCGAAGCTTAATCCAGATAAGACAGAGGTGATTGTGGCTGGGAAGGCAGACTGTGCCACTGGTGTTGATCTATGAGCCAGTTTGGTGTAGTGGTTAAGTGTATGGACTCTAATCTGGGAGAACCGGGTTTGATTCCCCACTCCTCCCCTTGCAGCTGCTGGTGTGACCTTGGGTCAGTCACAAGCTCTGGCACAGCTGTTCCTGAAAGAGCAGTTTGTGTTAGAGTTCTCTCAGCCCCACCTACCTCACAGGGTGTCTGTTGTGGGGAGGGGAAGGGAAAGGAGTTTGTAAGCCACTCTGAGACTCCAAGTGAAGGGCAGGGTATAAATCCAATCTCTTCTCTTCTTCATCTTCTACGAAACCCAGCTTCAGTTGAACTCTCTTTAGTGGATCAGATTAAGAGCTTGGAGAAGCTGTTAAGCCTGATGGTGTTCATGGAGGGCATTTTATTTAGGTTCTGCTAAACTAGACCCACTGATCTGTGCTACCGTCACTTCCGGATTGGACTACTGTAACATGCTGTGTATGGGGCTGCTTTTGAAGATGTTCTGGAAGCTTCCATTGGTCAAAAATACAGTGGCAAGACCCCTGTCTGCGTTCAGCCACTCAGATCACATAACTCTACTGTTGTGACTGTATACCTCTGGTCCCTATTCCAAGTGGTGGGTTGGGTACTACTGTCCTGGAATACCGGCAGAGTAAGGCAAAGAACAAGACCACAGAGCAAGGCAACAGAGCTGGATCACAATTAAGAGTCCAGTCAAGAGATCAAATTCTGGTTTAGCAGCACTCAAGAGTTCATGGGTTGTTCAGGAAAGCCAAGTCAAGGCAGTCCAAGGTTATTGAACAGCAAGGTACAGGGAGGTCCAAAAACCAGAGTCAAGGGTCAGTCCAAAAGTCACAGGAGGCAGGAAGAGTCCAGAGTTGTGGTCACAGAGTTCACAAGGTTGTGACAAGTTGCTTCCACAATCTGCAGTTCTCCAGGTCTGATTTATATTGGCATTACCTTAACAAGCCTGATTTACAGCCATCTGCTTGGAGGTGCTCCTGCACTTACTGGGAACTGCTATCATTAAGCAGCTGGTGCCAAGCACTCTGTCTGCGTGTCCCTAAGTCTTGCTGGAGCTTTTCCCTTTGCTGTTCAATTAATGAGGGGGAGCCTGGTGGGCTACTTTCCTGCAGCTGATCTTCCTCGGATACTTCAGAGCTGTGCGTGGGTGGGTCAAGGTCAGCTGCCGGCAATGAACCGTGAGGCTCCTGTATCCCTGATTCCCTAAGTTTAGCTGGTTCAGAGCTGGCTGCATGTGGCTTCTCCTGAGGACTCTTCAGCCACTCTGGATTCAGGCTGGTCAAGCTGGCCCACAACACCTATTCTTAAAGCCTTCGTGTCCTAGAGCCTTCACGCATCTCCCAGTATACCCCCAATGCACCAGCTCCCCCTCACCCAAGACAGGTGTGCACAATGTCCTGTTCCAGAGGGCGTTTGGTGGAAGATGAACTGCTCTGGGCAGAGTTGATTGTGCTTTTAACCAGGGCTTTTTTTGTAGAAAAAGCCCAGCAGGAACTCATTAGCATAACAGGCCACACCCAACAGCAGGAGCTCATTAGCATATTGGGACACACCTTGACAGCACAGCTTATTAGCATATTAGGCCACACCCCCATGTTGCCAGAAGTATGGACATCCAGCCACACCCACCTTTTGCTTCTTATTCTGCTTACCTTGTTTGTTATCAAAACCCCAGGGCTTTTTTTTGGAGCAGGAACTCCTCTGCATGTTAGGCCACACACCCCTAATGTAGCCAATCCTAATGAGTTTCTGCTATTGGGTGTGGCCTGTTATGCTAATAAGTTCCTGCTGGGCGTGGCCAACTCGGGAGGCAGCCGGAACTCCATTCCTGTGCGTTCCGCCCCAAAATAGCCCTGCTTTTAACCTGTGTGTTGTTTTGCTTTTGTTCATGGATTTACAATAGCTAATGGTCCTTGCAATGCTGCACTGTTAACCCCTTTGCATCCAAGGAAAGGGGATGGAATATAAATATTTAGAACAGCTAACGAACCAGCTAACTAACCAATGTGCCATACATAAATGTTGTTTTTGCTACTTTTCTAGTAGCATCCATCATAATAAGCAGTATATCCCCTTTCCACACTAGACCTTTAATCTTGGTTCAATGCTGTCTCCAACTAGCTATTCTGCACTACAGTCGAGTTCACCCCTCTTTTTATACCAAATTTGTTGTCAACTCTGCATTACATTGCGGTCACCCTGAACCGCCGTTGCCCCAGGGTATACAGATCCTATTTTACCGCAGGCTTTCCCTCAATCCAAAGTGGCCCCGGTACAGATTTAAGGGTAGAATTTGTAACTCAGTTTCAGTCCTCCGCACCCCTTTCCCCCCATACCTAGGACAAACACCCCTGTTCACAACGCAGAATTAATAACCCCATGGCAGGCAAAGCAAATTGGAGCAGAACAAAATTAGTGCAGAAAACAACAGATAGAGACAACGGCAAGATAAATGGCCACGAGTCGAACACAGAGAAGACCCAGGGTGAGGTAGTCCAAGTGCGGAAAGAGCCATAGTTGGCACTCACAGGTCTAAGGCCAGCAGCAGCCCGTCTCTCCTCCTTAGCATCCCTCTTGGACATGTCCCTTCTGCAGCTCTACGACGTCTTTCCTTGGCTGTTGAGCCGTTTGCCGGGGCCTCACAAGAAGACTCTTGCATCCTGCGAGGAGGTGTATGCCTTCATAAGGAAGGAGATCAGAAGCCATCAGGACAGAGGAGCTTCAGAGGAGATGCAAGACTTCATTGATTACTACCTGGCTCAAATCGAGAAGGTCAGTGGCTCATGCCGGACATCAGCCTTCTTTGGAGACTGAGAGCGCTTATGGCTTTCAGCTATGAAGACAACAGAGGTAGAGTGCTCTTGCAGTGGTGGTGGTGAAACCAGACAGACTACTACTACTACTACTACTACTACTACTACTACTACTCTTCTTCTCCTCCTCCTCCTCCTCCTTGTCCTTCTCCAGTTTGGTGCTTTCTTCTTCTTCTTCTTCTTCTTCTTCTTCTTCTTCTTCTTCTTCTTCTTCTTCTTCTTCTTCTTCTGCTCTGCTGCTGCTGCTGCTTCTTCTTCTTCTTCTTCTTCTTCTGCTGCTTCTTCTTCTGCTGCTTCTTCTTCTCCTTCTTCTTCTGCTGCTTCTTCTTCTGCTTCTCCTCCTCCTCCTCCAGTTTGGCTTCTGCTTCTCCTTCTTCTCTCTTCTTCTTCTCTCTCCTCCTCCTCCTCCAGTTTGGTGCTTTCTTCTTCTTCTTCTTCTTCTTCTTCTTCTTCTTCTTCTTCTTCTTCTTCTTCTTCTTCTCTCCTCCTCCTCCTCCTCCTCCTCCTCCTCCTCCTCCTCCTCCTCCTCCTCCAGTTTGGTGCTTTCTTCTTCTCCATGCTGCTTTTGCTTTCTTTCATCATCAGATTTTATGGTACCTTCTGCATAGATTTATGGTCATTCAGGGGTGATTCTGCAGTCATTATGGCCTTGCCCCGGGGTATTTGAATGTGGTTTTGAGCTGCACTTTTCCCTCCCATTTGAGAAGATGTGGAGCGAATGCCAGGTGCAGTATCACCCTTGTTGGTTGCCCTCTGTGGCCCTTTCCCCAGCTCTTCAATATCCTTTTTGAGATCAGGTAACCAGAACTATACAGTATTCCAAACAAGACTGCACCGTAGCTCTGTACAAGGGCATTACAATGTTGGCTGTATTTCTTTTCAGTCCCTTTCCAAATAATTCACAGCATGCAATTTCATGGCTGGAAGAATTACCTCAGAAATATAACAAACCCCTTTTTTCCCCTTTGTGACATCCTGCAGAGCAAAGATCAGCCCAAACCAGCCTACGATGAACGCAACATGGTCCAGTGCATCTTCGACCTGTTCTTGGGTGGCACGGAGACGTCCAGCACCACGCTTTACTGGGCATTGCTCTATATGGTGGTTTATCCTGATATCCAAGGTGAAATAATAATAATTAACGTACGGCATTGTGTTTAGAATAGCCAGGAGATCCTAAGATTGTCTGGCGGCCAGAAGTTCTAGCTCTTTAGCATTATGCACCACTAGGTGGCAAAATAGACTTGTTTTTAAGGGAAGAGATGTTTCCAAGGTGGTTTGCCATTGCCTGCCTCTGCATCACGACCCTGGTATTCCTTGGAGGTTGCCCTTCCAAACACTAGCCAAGGCCGAAACTGCTTACCTTCCAAGATCTGACAGGATTGGGCTAGCCTGGGCTGTCCAGGACAGGGTTTGTCCAAGGAGAGTCAAGAAGGCGAGTCAAGAATACAGTCCATCACTAATCCTCCACCATTTGGGAACCACACAAATGGCAAAGCAATGATGTTCAGAGGTAGTTTGCCACTGCCTTCTTCCACTTTTTTAAAATAAGGGAGATTGTCTTACAATCAGGGTCACCTCCCTTTTGGGTAAATATGGTACTCTCCACGGCTTTTTTTTTTTTGTAGAAAAAGCCCAGCGGGAACTCATTGGCATAATAGGCCACACCCATCAGCAGAAACTCATTTGCATATTAGGCCATACCCCATGTTACTAGAAGTGTCATCGTCCAGCCACACCCACCGTTTGCTTCTTATTCTGTTTACCTTGTTTGCTGTCAAAACCCAGGGCTTTTTTTGTAGCAGGAACTCTTTTGCATGTTAGGCCACACAGCCCTCATGTAGCCAGTCCTAATGAGTTTGTGGCCTATTATGCTAATGAGTTCCTGCTGGGTGTGGCCAACTTGGGAGCCAGCTGGAACTCTGTTCCTGTGTGTTCCTGCCCAAAAAAAGCACTGGTACTCTCCAAGCGCTAGGCTGTGGTCACACGGTCATTTTGATCAGGTTTCACCGCTGTTCCCTCTCGCATTTAAAACTGCTATTCAGACACCTGAATCCATCTCCCGCAGCGAAGCGGGCTCACTCTCGCGATCCTCCCGGTTCCCTAGCGAGTTTTCCGACACAGGGAAAATCAAGTGCTTTCTGGGTATTTGTGCTTTGAATCCGCAATTTTGCCAATCTGGACAGCCATCTCTCTCGATGATCGCAATTAGGTCATCTGAATGTCCTTCGTGCAATGAGGTTCTCCCCCCCCCAGCTTCTGCCTTTGTGCACATGAGCAATCCTGCGCTGAGTAAATTCAATGTTTAAGCGGTCAAGCCCACATATATAGCTTCCAGTGCTTGAAAGTATGTCGCCGGTTCATTTTGTTTGCTTTTCCTATAAAAACAAGGGAGTACGGTGAGTCTAAGTGGGGGTGTTGATTTGAACATGTGCATATACGCATGCGCAAAGCAACTTTTTTAAAAAAAAGCTCATGCTGAGCCACCCAAGCAGCAGCGCATAAGAACATAAGAGAAGCCAATGTTGAATCAAGCCAATGGCCCATCTAGTACAATACTCTGTCACACAGTGGCCAAAATATACCAGGTGCCATCAGGACGTCCAGCAGTGAGGCCAGGACACTAGAAGCCCTCCCACTGTTGCCCCCCCCCAGCACCAAGAATACAGAGCCTCACTTGCCCCAGACTGAGAGTTCCTATAAGAACATAAGAGAAGCCAATGTTGGATCAGGCCAATGGCCCATCTAGTCCAACACTCTGTCACACAGTGGCCAAAATATACCAGGTGCCATCAGGAGGTCCAGCAGTGGGGCCAGGACACTAGAAGCCTTCCCACTGTTGCCCCCCAGCACCAAGAATAGAGTGCATCACCTGCCCCAGACAGAGACTCCCTATCTATACCTTGTGGCTAATAGCCACTGATGGACTTCTGCTCCATATGTTTATCTAATTCCCTCTTGAAACTGTCCATACTTGTAGCTGCCACCACCTCCTGTGGCAGTGAATTCCATGTGTTAATCACTCTTTGGGTGAAGAAGGACTTCCTTTTATCTGTTCTAACCCGACTGCTCAGCAATTTCATGGAGTGCCCACGAGTTCTTGTATTGTGAGAAAGGGAGAAAAGTACTTCTTTCTCAACCTGCTCAATCCCATTCATAATCTTATAAACCTCGATCACGCATAACCGGGGTACCCCGATCAGCGCAGCTATCTAGATGGTGCCCAGAGCCTTGTCATGCAATGCTTGCAGTTTGAGGAGGGATGTGTGATCATCCCAACCGCCCCCAAAATATTCCCGATAAAATCTGTAGCGGGAACAAATCGCAATAAGCTTGTCATGTGACCACAACCTAGGGGTTTGTAATTTGTAATTCTCTCTATGGATAATCTGTTTGTCCTCAGCCAACATCCAGAAGGAGATAGATGCTTATGGCATCCTTGCAAGGTTTTCAGGGCAAGAGATGTTCTGAGGTAGTCTGCCATTGTTTTCTTCCGCTTTTTTTTAAAAAGGGGGGGATTGTCTTCAGGGTCACCTCCCTTTGGGGTAAATATGGTATTCTCTGAGCGCTAGCATCGGCCTTTGTCATTCTCTCTATGGATAATCTGTTTGCCCTCAGCCAAAGTCCAGAAGGAGATAGATGCCACAGTGGACCCCGGCCACATGATCTGCTACGACGATCGCAAGAACTTGCCCTACACAAACGCCGTGATTCATGAGATCCAGCGCTTCAGCAACATTATCTCCATTGGGGTACCCCGGTTATGCATGAAAGACATGATGATCCAAGAGTTTTCCATTAAAAGGGTAAACAAATCGCCTTTCCTTTTAATTAGTTGCTGTAGATGTTCTGAGTTGTGTGGCCATGGTCTTGGATTGTAGGACCTGACATTTCGCCAGCAGCTGTGACTGGCACCCTCGGAGGTATAACACAGAAAGATGGAGTACTCTCTGGGTCAAGGTGAGAAGAAAAATGGAAGGCAGGTAATTAAAATCTACTCCAGAAGGTGGCGGAGGGCTCATTGTCTTGTAGGAGTTCCCCAGGGTGTGAACATGCTAATGAAGGAGCTTTCCTTTTGCATATGGATTAGGTGTTTCCTGAGGAGGTTCTTTTGCATATGGATTAGGTGTTTCCTGAGGAGGTTCTTTTGCATATGGATTAGGCGTTTCCTGAGGAGGTTCTTTTGCATATGGATTAGGTGTTTCCTGAGGAGGTTCTTTTGCATATGGATTGGCTGTTTCCTGAGGAGGTTCTTTTGCATATGGATTAGGTGTTTCCTGAAGAGGTTCTTTTGCATATGGATTGGCTGTTTCCTGAGGAGGTTCTTTTGCATATGGATTGTTTTTAATTTCCTTTTAATGCTGGATTTCTTTCTCTCTTTTTTCGGGGGGACCTGTTTATCCCCTTCATCTCCGACTGGATAGAAGGTCATAAATCATTAGGAGGAAATCCTTTTTTTCTAAATGAAAGTTTGGAGAGGGATTTGCATTAAAAGGTAGGCTTCAGGTGGGTAGCCGTGTTGGTCTGAAGCAATGGAACAAAGTTGGACTGCAGGGGCACTGTTAAGGTGAACCAAGTTTAACTTACCTTCCATGTGCACGCACTCTTCTTCAGATACATTTGAACAGATTTCGCCAACCATTCCATATAGGTAGAGAGAGAGATACTTATTGCTCAGTTACTTATGCATCTGGATTCCAGTTAGCCCTCCCTGGCAACTGACCCCACCCCTATCTGTAATGGTGGATGAAGTCTGTTTCAATGTCTCTGAAAGAGTGTGCATGCGCACGAAAGCTTATACCCAGGATCTGAAGAAATGTGCATGCAAACGAAAGCTTATACCCAGGATCTGAAGAAGTGGGTGTGCACATGAAAGTATACCCAGGATCTGAAGAAGTGGGTATGCATATGAACGTATACCCAGAATCTGAAGAAATGTGCATGCACATGAAAGCATATACCCAGAATCTGAAGAAGTGGGTATGCACATGAAAGTATACCCAGGATCTGAAGAAATGTGCATGCACATGAAAGCATATACCCAGAATCTGAAGAAGTGGGTATGCACATGAAAGTATACCCAGGATCTGAAGAAATGTGCATGCACATGAAAGCATATACCCAGAATCTGAAGAAGTGGGTATGCACATGAAAGTATACCCAGGATCTGAAGAAATGTGCATGCACATGAAAGCATATACCCAGAATCTGAAAAAGTGGGTATGCACATGAAAGTATACCCAGGATCTGAAGAAATGTGCATGCACATGAAAGCATATACCCAGAATCTGAAGAAGTGGGTATGCACATGAAAGCATATACCCAAGATCTGAAGAAATGTTCGTGCACACGAAAGCTAACACCCCGTATCTGAAGAAACGTGTGTGCACACAGAAGCTTATACCCAGATTTAAACTTTTTTGATCTTTAAGGTGCCCCTGGACTCAGATTTCGAGACTGCTGTATTTGCCTGATTCTATGTTAAAATCATTTAAATTAGTGGTGGGCCCACTCCTCTTGTTTTGATCTGAAACTGGGCTAAGCAGACAAATTACTGCCTCCAAAAAAAAAGGGAAACATTTTCCAAGCCCGTTTTCTACAGATGGATCCAATTCCACGGCCAGCAACATCTAAAGGAATGTGAAAGATGAATCCCTTGTAAAACAGCTAGATTTGAATCCAGGAGCATCTCGGAGATGAACAAGACTTTCGGGCTGAAGATTGCAAGAGTCCAATCTGCCTTCATCAGATACAAGGGAGGAATGGAAATCTATTCCAGTCCCCCTATTCCAGTCAGAAGGTGGGAAGGGAGTTGCAGAGAAGGGAGTCGGGATGCAAAGGCACAATACAAAGTGTGTAATCAGCTCGCTTAGAGCAGGGGGAAAATGATGGCAATGACTGGCACTTCATTATGGTCGAATCTGCCTTTGCATTTTTAAATCAGTTTTGTGCTGCTGTGACGCCGTCTTTCTCTATGCTTGTTTGAGGAGTTGGTTGGACAAGTGTAGGGAAGATTCATTTAAAGCGGTGTGGAGGCACAATGACAGTGGAGCCTCCACGAGAGGGCAATAAACATATGCAGACATGCAAAAGTATTCTAGTACCGTTGAGGTGCGAAAACGAAAGCAAATGTAGACAGCTCTTTTTGAAGACGGAGTCAGAAGTCTGGGAGACCGGTGGGAAAGACAAATGCAGATTCGACCATGATGGTTGTATTGTTTTAATTGTAATCCATGTTTTAATGTAACTTATTGTCGGAGTCCCACTCTGTTCTCCACACTTTCTTTCCAGAGAGTAAAGCTTTATTGGAGATAGGAAAGGTAGGCCATCCATTAGACACAATCAGTGTCAGAACTGATCTTAAGGCGGGAGAGGTGAAAGAATATACAGAGTTCAAAAGGGGCCCTCCTGATGGATCCAGGCCAATCAGCGAAGAAAGGCAAGTGCGCCGAAAATCACGGGTGCACATGCCGAGTCAGAGAAAACGGGGAAGCGCCAAGGTCACTAGAGCAGGCTACACGATAAGGCACTGAGAGAGAGGTGAAAGCTAACATTCCAGCAAATTAAGACGGTCACTAACAGCCTCATCCTTCCCCACCTCACCTGCGATGGCAGCATAGCTGACACTTATTTGTTTTATGTAACTTATCTGCTTTTATGTAAGCCACCCTGAGCCAGCTTTGGCTGGGAGGGCAGGATAGAAATTTGAGAAATAAATAATTACATATATAAATAAAATGCTCAGCTGCAGAAAGCTCAAAGGGAGTTTTCACTTTTGAAAGCTTATACTCCCCACCCCCAAATTTGCTGGTCTCTAAGGTTCTAGTAAAGGTAAAAGTAAAGTGGTGGCTCGGAGGTTAAGATGCTGAGCTGCAGACCAGAAGGTCTGTAGCTCGGCAGTTCGAGACCCGAGTGCCGCGGGACGGAGTGAGCGCCCGTCGCTGGCCCCAGCTCCTGCCAACCCAGCAGTTTGAAAGCAAGAAATTGCAAGTAGATAAAGAGGTACCGCTTCGGTGGGAAGGTAACAGCATTCCGTGTGCCGCGGCGTCTAGTCATGCCAGCCGCATGACCATGGAGACAGCTTTGGATAGCGCTGGCTCTTCAGCTTGGAAACGGAGTCAGATTCGAGCTTGTGGCTGACCCAAGGTCACATCAGCAGGTGCGAATGGAGAAGTGGGGGAATCAAACGCGATTCTCCCAGATTAGAGTCCGCGCACTTAACCACTATACCAAACTGGCTAATGAAGCAGACTGGATTTATATCCCGCCCTTCACTTCCCTGAGATCTTTGCTGGTGGAGGTCTTCTTGCATAATTCTTGACTTTCTCTCCACAGGGCACGGTCATTTATCCATGCATCGCTTCGGCCTTGTATGATCCGAATGAGTGGGAGACGCCTGGACAGTTCAACCCAAGCCACTTCCTGGACAAAGATGGGAACTTCACCTGCCGAGAAGCCTTCATTCCATTTTCTCTAGGTGACTGCCCTGACTGTGAGCAGCTGTTTACAAGGGGCCTCCCATACAGGACATTTCTGTGCACATTCAGCAGTCAGTATAGTTCGATAACGCAATAGGGATTACCAGGGCTATTTTGGGGGCAGGAACGCACAGGAAGGGCGTTCCGGCTGGCTCCCGAGTTGGCCACGCCCAGCAGGATCTCATTAGCATAACAGGACGCACCCAACAGCAGAAACTCATCAGGATTGGCTACATGAGGGGTGTGTAGCCTAACATGCAAAGGAGTTCCTTCTCCAAAAAAAGTCCTGGGGTTCTGACAACAAACAAGGTCAACAGAATAAGAAGCAAAAGGTGGGTGTGGCTGGATGACCACATTTCTGGTAACATGGGGGTGTGGCCTAATATGCTGAGCTGTGCTGTCAGGGGTGTGTGGCCCAATATGCTAATGAGCTCCTGCTGATGGGTGTGGCCTATTATGCTAATGAGTTCCTGCTGGGCTTTTTCTACCAAAAATAGCCCTGGGGATTACCATTTAAAAAAAAAACACACAAAGAAGGTGGCCATGGGAGCTGATGAGAGGGGGGAGATATTTATTTATTTAGAACACTCCTTAGCTGCCGCTCAAGGCAGCTGACAATATAAATAAAAATACATAAAACAGAGCACATAAAACCAAAATTCAAAATCACAATTCAGGATGGCTCAGAACCAAATACAGAGAGCGATTAAAATGTGGAATTTGCTGCCAGAGGACGTAGTGATGGCCACAGGGATAAACCGCTTTAAGAGGGGATTGGATAGATTCATGGTGGATAAGTCGATCGATGGCTACTCGCTATGGAGACCGAAGGGAACCTCCACATTCAGAGGCACTAAGCGTCTGAATCACAGAGCCAGGAGGCAACGTCAGGGGAAGGGCTCGGCCTCTAGGCCCTGTTGTTGGCCATCCAGAGGAATTGGTTGGCTGCTGCGTGAGACAGGATGCTGGACTAGATGGACCACTGGTCTGATCCAGCAGGGCTCTTCTGATGTTCTCAGGCTGCCTTCCCTAGGTTCCACCCCCAAATCTCCAGGAATTCCCCAACCTGGAGTTGGCAACCCTATTTACAGTGCAGGTGTGATTTTGGCGGGCATTCACCTCTCTCTCCTCCTCTTCCCCCATCCCCACAGGGCATCGGGTGTGTCTGGGAGACAATCTGGCCAGGAGGGAGCTCTTCCTTTTCTTCTCCAGCCTCCTAAAGGCGTTCACTTTCCGTCTCCCGGAAGGCGTGAAAGACGTCAACATGGAACCCGTCAAGGGGGCACTTTGCAGCCTCACTATTTCGAGATCTGCGCCGAACCTCGCAAAGCTTTGCTCAGCTGAGACGGAGGGCACTTGTGAAGCTGCGTGACACTCGTACCGTACTGGGACTTCAAGAATCTCGTCTCCCACTGGAAGAGTCTTCGGGGTCGTGAGACTCTCCCGTTTTGTCAGAAGGCGTTATTCCGTTTCCTTGCGCCTACTAAGGACACAGCTTAATCCACCTTTACCCTTTGTTTCCCAGGTTCCTTGTAGATTGCAGGTCTTAGGGGTGTGTGAGGGCCACACCAACCAAAGACCGGAAGATACAAGATGGCACCCCAAAGCTCAATTCTGCGGTGCCTCAATAGTGGCACCCCAAAACTTTCCTCCTGCCATCTTAGACAGCCAAAGAATCCATGTTGACCTGCCGGATAAAAAATGTTGAAAGAATATTTCCCTTTGGGTCCATCAAGGTCAGTTTTCTACTCAGACTGGCAGTGGCTATCCAGGGTCTCAGGTACAGCTCTTTCTCATCACCTGCATCTTGGTCCTTTTAACTGGAGATGTTGGGGATTGGACCTGGGACCTTCTGCGTGCAAAGCTGAGGCTCTTCCACTGAGCCACGGCCCCTCTTTACAGCTCTCCCAGGTCTAAGGCTGAGGTCTTTCCCATCACCTCCTGCATGGTTCTCCTAACTGGAGATGCCGGGGACTGAACCTGGGACCTTCTGCACACCAGGCAGAGGCTCTTCCATTGAGCCACAGCCCCTCTTTACAGCTCTCCAGGGTCTCAGGCTGAGGTCTTTCCCATCACCTCCTGCCTGGTCCTTTATAACTGGAGATGCCGGGGACTGAACCTGGGACCTCCTGCATGCCTGGCAGAGGCTCTTCCACTGAGCCATGGCCCCTCTTTACAGCTCTCCAGGGTCTTAGGCTGAGGTCTTTCCCATCACCTCCTGCCTGGTCCTTTTAATTGGAGATGCCGGGGACTGAACCTGGGACCTCCTGCACGCCAGGCAGAGGCTCTTCCACTGAGCCACGGCCCCTCTTTACAGCTCTCCAGGGTCTCAGACTGAGGTCTTTCCCATCACCTCCTGCCTGGTCCTTTTAACTGGAGATGCCGGGGGCTGAACCTGGGACCTTCTGCATGCCAGGCAGAGGCTCTTCCACTGAGCCACAGCCCCTCTTTACAGCTCTCCAGGTTTTCAGGTGGAGGTCTTTCCCATCACCTCCTGCCTGGTCCTTTTTAACTGGAGATGCCGGGGACTGAACCTGGGACTTCCTGCAGGCCAGGCAGAGGCTCTTCCACTGAGCCACAGCCCCTCTTTACAGCTCTCCAGGGTCTCAGGCTGAGGTCTTTCCCATCACCTCCTGCCTGGTCCTTTTTAACTGGAGATGCCGGGGACTGAACCTGGGACCTCCTGCAGGCCAGGCAGAGGCTCTTCCACTGAGCCATGGCCCATCTTTACAGCTCTCCAGGGTCTCAGGCTGAGGTCTTTCCCATCACCTCCTGCCTGGTCCTTTTTAACTGGAGATGCCGGGGACTGAACCTGGGACCTCCTGCAGGCCAGGCAGAGGCTCTTCCACTGAGCCACAGCCCCTCTTTACAGCTCTCCAGGGTCTCAGGCTGAGGTCTTTCCCATCACCTCCTGCCTGGTCCTTTTTAACTGGAGATGCCGGGGACTGAACCTGGGACCTCCTGCAGGCCAGGCAGAGGCTCTTCCACTCAGCCACAGCCCCTCTTTACAGCTCTCCAGGGTCTCAGGCTGAGGTCTTTCCTACCTACTGCCTGGTCCTTTATAACTGGAGATGCCGGGGACTGAACCTGGGACCTTCTGCACAGGGCCGGCTCACTCACTAGGCAAACTAGTCATTCGCCTAGGGCGGGCCAGCCCTTAGGGTGCCAAACTGTACCCGGCCCCCCACCAAAAGCCCCTGCACCCCTGCCAAAAGCCCGACAGCCAGCCAGCCGAACGCTCTTGCCGCTGCCCCCCAGCAGTCTGCCGGTAAGCCCGCGCCCCCCCCGCCCTCCTTCTAGCCACACCTCCTTTCGGCCGACTTCTTTGCGCTGGGGAGCGCGGGCCGGACCATTGCCTGGAGCAGATGCCTCTCCTGGAAGCCGGCCTTTCTTGTCCGGCAGCTTCCTCCACAAAGAAGTTGTGTCCCTCTCCAGAGCTGCTGCAAGGCGCTGCAACGGTCTCAGCGGGACCCAGCAGGCCTCGCTCCTGGTTCCTGGGCAGGCTGCTTCCTCTCCTGGGTCTTGAGAACCTGAATCCCACCTCCCACCCCGGTTGCCAAGACTAGGCGAAAGAAGGCGCCCCTGGCCTGGGGCCCTTGGAGCCCGGGGGGCAAGGATCTTGGGCCTGCTGTGCTTGGCTTGCTTTTGCATACCACAGCAGCAGCTACCGAATTCCACGGAGGCAGAAACCGGGTCTTTGTGTCCCTTCTCAGGCCACCTGGCCTGCTGGAAAGGCTCTTCTGGCCTCGGGTGGAGAAGCCAACATGGGGTGGCTGGCGAGCGACTGGGGCGGGGGAGTAAGAGGGAAAGGAAGGAAGGAAGCCCTGTTTTTGCCTTCGCTCAGGAAGGCAAACGAATTCGTGCAGTAGCCAAATCCCTCGCTCACAACTTGAACGCCGGGAGCTCACAAAGTCGGATTTTTGCTCACCAGACTCCGCAGCTTAGAGGGAGCCTTGTGGGGAGGGCTGCGGCCCGGTGACCCGTCCTCCCACGCTTGGCGCTGACAGTCACATTGGGCCTCCCAGCAACCTGCCTTCCCCCACGATAACTGGGGGGGGGAGAGAAGTGACGGTTCCCTCTCGGCCTTTGGGGAAGGAGGCGATCGGCTTTGGGGACGAGGCGGGAAAGAATCAGCTTCTCTGCTGCGGCCGAGAGACAAAGTTTCGCCCCCTTCCTGGTGCCACGTGAAGAAGAGAGAGGAGTGGAAAGCAAGGTTGAGTTTTGGTGAAAGAGCGCAGGAATGGGGAAGGGGGAGGTGGCCCCATTGCTGGACCTCCTGATGGCCCCTGGTATTTTTGGCCACCGTGTGACACAGAGTGTTGGACTGGATGGGCCATTGGCCTGATCCAACATTGGCTTCTCTGGTGTTCTTAAGTTCTGAAACAACAAAGTCCTCTGAAATGATCACAGAACTGCTATCTGTGCTGTCAGCACCCCTTAGGCATCTCAAGGGGGCGGTAGAAGAGCAAGAAGTCCAGGGCTGCGTTCAG
Source organism: Gekko gecko (assembly GCA_029375565.1). Lineage (NCBI taxonomy): Eukaryota > Metazoa > Chordata > Lepidosauria > Squamata > Gekkonidae > Gekko > Gekko gecko. The sequence continues at coordinate 144,402,951 of JAPDNY010000008.1, read as the reverse complement.
ACGGCCAGTCAATCGCGCCATGAGCTCTCCTAAAATTTTATCCCGATTTTTTAATCCAGCCTAGCACGACCAGACGCCCCCATGAAATAGCCTCACCGCGCGTTGTTCCCACCGTGATTTGTCTACACGGCATCCACCGAGGATTTTTTTAAAAAAGTTTTGTACATTCGCATAGGCAAGGCTGCGCCTCATTGGAGAACTGAGGCGATCGCGGAGGGTTTTCAGCAAAGTCCCGGTCCTCCCCTTGCCATCATGATCAATGGAGGGACTATTTTGCAAGTTAGAACAGTCCTTCCCCCCTCCATCTCCCATTGCGGTAACGTCTTGTCCCTAAAAGAAATAAGCATGAATATTACATTCCTCATAGCGCTTATCGCTGAATGCGTTTCCTCGTTAAAGCACACATGGGGTTTCAATTTTTAAAAATCGCGCTCCTGTCGGCTCGGTCTGACGTCAGACCGAGCCGACGGGAGCATCGCGCGCTAATGGAGTGACCAGACGGAAGAAAGTCTGCAGTTGTTGCGCGGGTAGGCGAAAACCCTACATTGAAACTGCTACTTTTTAAATCAGGATTGGAGGCGCAGCAGAACGGGATGCCTATGGGACCGGAATATTTCGCAGATGTTTCTGTCTGGTCGTGCATTTTTGATCCGCAAGGGAGTCGTTCCTATGGCAGATCAAAAGATCCGTCTGAACACACCCCAGGAGTCCCTTAAAGACAAGATTTCCAGGGTACAGGCTTTTGACAATCAAAGCCGAGGTCTGCCCAGTCATACAAGTGTGACATTGCGTGCAGTAAGCAAATCTCCAAAGCAGTTATCTTGCAAAAGTAAAATTTACCTTTATTCACATAGGTTCAGTTCACATTCAGGTTGCAGTGGAAAAGCCAGCTAATCCGGCATCACGCGCATGGAAGACCTGGCTTCTGAAGGAGAGACCTGGGACTTCATGAACAGCCATGCAGAGAATTGGGGAGGGGGGGACGACAAAGGACACAGGCAGAGAGGAGCATCAGAGGCCGGATCCTAGGTTCGGACAAAGAGAGGGAGACCCCATTCAAGAACATACTTATACACACTTAGACTGATGTAGCGCCCCCTAGTGACCAGGCATGCAGAGCTGCTCACTCCATCATTCCCTCTTGACTTTGTATGCCGTCAAGGTTCAGGATGTTCAGGTTGTCCCACATGCCTTTGTCTCTCACAGGGTGTCTGTTGTGGGGAGGGGAAGGGAAAGGAGTTTGTAAGCCGCTCTGAGACTCCTTTGGGTAGTGAAGGGGTATAAATCCAGTCTCCTCTCCTCCTCTTCTCTGTCTCTTGGTAGCAGTTAGGTAAATATGTCCTTCTGTCATTTTCTCAGTGGGACAGTAGCGTAGCTTGACAGGTCTTTGCCCCTACAGGACCCTTAAGTACTGGTTCCTGATTCCAGTGTGTTTTGTCCACGTGCTGTTCTTTTCTGAAAGAGTGAGGGCTATACAACTCTGGTTATCCTCTGGCACTTTAAGATGCAGAGGTTCCTTAATACCCAAATCCTCCAATAACATTACAAGCCACCCCAATTTTCTACATGCTCCGGAAGCAGGTGCAAATTCTGTTTCAGTATATGACTGAAAACAGCAGAAAATAGCTTGAATAAGTGTTAAAATTAAACATCTATAATGGGTTGGTGGTCCACAATCCCAAACCCCAAACAAATACAATGTCCCCAAATATAATCATATGTGCTTATGGCATATCATATATCAACTCTGAGACACAAATTACAACAGTAATGGGGCTCCTAGGTACTGATAATAATGTATGCATATAAATCCAACCGGTGGATTCTTCTTGCTTAAATACAACAACAGTGTCCAAAGACCTCCAACAGTCATAAATAAAGCAGAGGACAGCCAGTGAATAATCTCCTATAGCCGAACGCCTTTCCCAGATATATTGACGTTTCAATTTCTCTTCTTCGGATTAAGCGGCTGAATAATGGAAAGAAAATTGCATGGACTATCAGTTCTTTTAGAAGAAGAGGAGGAGGAGGAGGAGGAGATTGGATTTATACCCTGCCCTTCACTACCCAAAGGAGTCTCAGAGCAGCTTACAAATTCCTTTCCCTTCCCCTCCGCAAAACAGACACCCTGTGAGGTCAGAGGGGCTGAGAGAGCTCTGACAGAAACTGCTCTTTTTCAAGAACACCTCTGATGGAACTATGGCTTGCTCAAGGTCATCCAACAGCTGCAAGTGGAGGAGTGGGGAATCAAACCCGGTTCTCCCAGATTAGAGTCCGCGCACTTAACCACTACACCAAACTGGCTCTCAGTAGAAAATTTCAGGACAGGCTATGATGCTCATTGGTGCAACAATTTCTTACTCTTAAGTAATACACAAAATTTCAAACATCGTGAATATCTTTGAAATGGCCAACAGAAAAACCAAAGTCCCAGTTTCACAAATCGCAAATCATACAGTTCTATAAGATATTCATGATATTTGAAATGCTCTACAATTAAAGTGTTACCCAAACTGGTCTCTGAGAAGAGGGAATTAGTTACAGGAGGTATTCCAGAAAGGGATAATGCAGGACCATGATGCCGGTGTATACTAGGATAGATCTCAGTAATGGAAACACACACTCCCAAATGTGAGGAACGAGAGAGGAAATGATTGTAAACACACACAAATAATATTATTGTATATTAAAAAAGAAAAATGCAGAGAACCTCCACTAAGCACCTGACAACACAATCACTGGACCAAACAACATCAACCACACCATCTCGGGCTCATTCACTTGCTCAGCTTCTAACATAGTATATGCCATTAAATGCCAACAATGCCCTTCAGTTCTCTGCATAGGACAAACAGGTCAAACCCTACGCCAAGGGATAAATGGACAGAAATCTGACATCAAGAATCGCAAAACTGAGAAAGCTGTAAAAGAACATTACAACCTCCCAGGGCCCTCAATGTGGAACCTCAAAGTAGCGTTTTATTACAAAGGAATTTCAAAAACAGACTGGAATGGGAGATTGCTGAATTACAAGTTATTACAACACTCATGACAATGGAACCCCCAGGGCTCAACAGAGATATCGGCTTCTTATCCCACAATACATCCTAAATCATTCTGTTCTTACTTATACCCAGAAATTAAACTTTGTTGGTCTTATAGAGGGCACTGGACTCAAACTTGGTTCTCACATCTGTTGTTAACTACTTTATTATCTGTATGCCAACTTGCTGCTATTTACACGTTCCACTATACGTGTTATTCCAATCTTAGCTATATTTATTGCTCAGTTACTTATATATCTCGACTCTAATTAGCTCTATCTGGCAACTAACCCCCCCACCACCACCTGCATGTAATATTTGAGGAAATCTGTTTCAAAGAAGAAGAGGAGGAGGAGGAGGAGGAGATTGGATTTATACCCTACCCTTCACTACCCAAAGGAGTCTCAGAGAGGCTTACAAACTCCTTTCCCTTCCCCTCCTCACAACAGACACCCTGTGAGGTAGGTGGGGCTGAGAGAACTCTTACAGAGACTGCTCTTTTTCAAGAACAGCTGTGCCAGAACTTGTGACTGACCCAAGGTCACATCAGCAGGTGCGAGTGGAGGAGTGTGGGACCAAACCTGGTTCTCCTAGATTAGAGTCCGTGTAATTAACCACTACACCAAACTGGCTCTCCACACCAAGAAGTGTTGTTAGCCACAACACTGGGTCTCTGTTTGAGTTATATTGGGGGATTAGCTTAAGTTACCATTTGCTTTAATAGGTGCACAAGCTAGGGATTATACTCCACCTATAGCAGAGTCCGAGAACCCTCTCGGAACAGCACAGACAACAGACAGGAAATACCTTTTATGAGATTTATTAAGAAAATAACCCTAATATATTCCGCTAATTAATAAAATATCACACTCACACACACACACATTAGAGTGCTAGGAAATAAAGGGGTGAAGCGATCGTAAAGAGATCAGAGGGGAAAAAAGGGCAACACGATTATGGGGGTTATAGTTACCTGTCCAGATGTGCAGGAAGTCCATGGAGAAGGGATTATGGCCCAAACAGAGTTTGGGGGTGCACTGCCAGTTGGTATCACGGCAGAGACACACCCTGAGGCCATGTGCTTTGGAGGAGATAGAGATTGGGAAACAATGCACGCCAATGGGAGGCCTTGAGGGGCTTGTCTCAGGTGAAGACAAAAGATTACCTGGACCAATAAGGAGCAAAACCTAGATTTGGCCAATGAGGTTACACAGGGGCAGAGTCTGGATTCAATCTGAGTGTCTTTCTTTCTTTCCCTTTCTAGGGGAGGGAGGGACTGAGAGGCAGATACCAGAGCATCATCTCTCGCCCCACTTAATTATAAAGTGAATCACTTCTGCACTGTCTTTTTTTGTCACTCATTTGTCCCGATTGCTTCAGGATTCCCCCCGGTGTGTTTTGCTCTCTCTAGTAGTCCCAGAGGGAGCAAAAGACGTGTGGAAAAGCGGGGGAACCCAAAGCAATAGGGGCAAATGAGTGACAAAAATGACAGTGTGGAAATGGCAGGGTCGAGTAAGGTAAAGGTTTCCCTTGCTCGAAAGCCAGTCGAATCCGACTCCAGGGATGTGGTGCTCGTCTCCGTTTCCAAGCCAAAGAGCCAGCGCTGTCCAGAGACGTTTCTTTGGTCATGTGGCCGGCATGACTAGATGCTAAGGTGCACAGAAAGCTGTTACCTTCCCACCAAAGTGGTACCTATTTATCTACTTGCAATTTCTTGCTTTTGAACTACTAGGTTGGCAGGAGCTGGGGCCAGAGACAGAAGCTCATTTCCGTCTTGTGGCTCTCGGGTCTTGAACTGCTGAACTATTGACCTTCCAGCCTGCAGTTCAGTATCTTAACCACTTTAGCCACCGCAGAGTCAAGTAGAGTGTATCAAATGGCCTCTGGGAGTAGGGTTGCCAGGTCCCCTCGTCACTCTGGTGGGGGGATTTGGGGGGAGTTCTGAGATGTCCCCAAGTTGATGACATCACCTGGAAGTGATGTCATCACACCAGGTACGTTGTGTGGGGAAGCTCTGGTCTAAAGGCAAAACTCTGTGATAAAACCAGCTTAAAACCAATGAGTTTTGCCCTTAAACCAGAGCATCCCCATATAACATTCCTGGCATGATGATATCACTTCCGGTCTGTTTGGGAGCGGGGTTTCCTCCACCAGCCAGCTGGCCGGCAGCAGGGAGAAGCCCCAAAAACCAGGGGAACCCCTGCCCCAACCCAGGAACTGGCAAGCCTATCTGAGAGATACCAGGAAGGGTTACCTGCATATGAGGAAGACTTTCCAGGTAGGCAGAAAAATGTTATCTTTGACAAGGACTCTCTGCTTCGTTTCCAAATCTTGTCAAAATATGGGGGGGTGACGGTTGTAGATGCACACTGCCCTCATGAAGGCAGTTTTAGGTGGGTAATCATGTTGGTCTGTATTGGGAGAGCAAGATTCAAGTCCAGGGGCACCTTAGTACAACCAGATTACCAGGGTATAAGCTTTCAGGAGGTATCTGTGTTGCGGTGAGTGAGCTACTCAGCATGCCTGGACATTGGGAGGCACTACATCACTCTAAGTGTGTATAAGTGCTGTTTCCTTGAATGAGATCTCTCTCTCTTTGTCTTAACCCTGCCCTCTGACCCTTCCTCCCTCTCCCTCTCTCTCTCTCCCTGTCGCTTGGTCTCTTTCACTCTTCACATGGTTGTTCTTGAAGCCACACATCTCTGCCGGCCCCTCCTGTAGAAAGAGTGCCCTCAGATTTCCATACACACAGTGCCGCATCATCTGGCCCCTTATGACAGGGAGAGATTCTGAACTCATCTCTCCCGCCGTTGTATTATCAAATCCACATCGGACCACAAATTTCCCTCTGCACTGCATGCCGATCCCGTTCTCCTTGTGCATCGCTTTAGCTTTGACCTTCCGAATCGTTTTACTGCCATCTAGTACTGATTCCGCGGTCACCATGGCATTTCACTGGGTTATCTGGATGTGGTTTTGTGCACCAGTTCCAAGGGAACAATAAGCAGACAACTTGACATGGCTTCATTGATCTCCATCAGTTCCCCCGCCCCTGTTTCCCCCTCTGTATTTATCACCTCGCCGTGAATTACTTGGCTCTGGTGGCTAATGACCACTGAGGCAATTAAAATCTGCATACCAATAATTGGAGGCAATGCAATGAAAACAGATATTCCAGGGCAAGGGGGAACCAATTCAAGTGCTGATAAAATGTGGAGCAAATGCCAGGTGCAGAATGGACTAAGAAGAAGAAGAAGAGATTGCATTTATACCCCGCCCTTCACTACCCAAGGGAGTCTCAGAGTGGCTTACAAACTCCGTTCCCTTCTCCTCCCCACAACAGACACCCTGGGAGGTAGGTGGGGCTGAGAGAGCTCTGACAGAAAGTGCTCTTTTTCAAGAACAGCTCTGACAGAACTATGGCTTGCCCTAGGTCATCCAGCAGGTGGAAGTGGAGGAATGGGGAATCAAACCCAGTTCTCCCAGATTAGAGTCTGCGCACTTAACCACTACACCAAACTGGCTCACAGGGAAGTACACTTTAGATTAGGTGTCTCTCTCTGCTTTCAACTGTAACCTGAATGTGAACCGAATCTACTTGAATAAATGTAAGATTTATTTTTGCAATATACCTCTTGGGAGATCTATATACTGCACTCAGTAGCATGATTCTATGATGGGGCAAACTCTGTTATAGAAACCAAATATCCCAATTATTTGATGAAGGGGGAGTTGGCTCTCAAAAGTTTGTACCCTGACACAGGGGAGTAAACTGTGGAAAGTGAATGTGAAAGTGACTAAATCGATTGCAGTTAAAGAGAATTTTTATAAGATGATTAATAGGTGGTGTTTAACACCAGATAGATTAGCTAAAATGCAGAAAGACATGTCAAATAGTTGTTGGAAGTGTAAAAAGCATGTAGGTACATTCTTCCATATGTGGTGGACCTGTGAAATTGCATGTTAAGTTTTCGGATTATGGGACATACATTTATACAGACAGTTCTGCAGATTTCAATCCCTTTTCAACCAGAACTATTTTTACTGAATAGCACACCAGATGATTTTGATTTAAAAAAAAACACTCAAAGATACTTTATAATCCATGTAGTAACAGCAGCTAGAATCTTATCTGCAACCCTTTGGAAACTTCCAATAATACCTTTGGAGCAAGACTTTGGGTGATTTCCCACTAAAGCTGCCTCGGGGTTGCGCCGCCATTTGCCCCGATACTATTAGTCAATTTCACACCCGAAGCCGCGGGGCTGCATTTTGATCCGCAGCTTTGCCCGATTTCCCCGCAGTTTCCTAATCCTGTTTTTTGAGGATTACGAAACTGCGGGGGAAATCGAGCGAAGCCGCGAGTCAAAATGCAGCCCCGCGGCTTCGGGTGTGAAATTGACTAATAGTATCGGGGCAAACGGCAGTGCAACCCCGAGGCAGCTTTAGTGGGAAATCATCCTTAATAGTGAAGATTATGAAAAGTGCGGAAATGGATAAACTGACTTTGATGCTAAGAGGGCAAATGGAAGAAGATTTTTTTTTTTTTTGGACTACGGTCTCCTTTCTTACGACTGGATAAAAAAAGAAAAATGAAGATATGAATATTTTGATAATACAATATGAGGGAGACTTTAGGGACTCTTAAAACTTTACAGTCTATCTTTTGCTAATGTGAAATGAAAAATGGAGAAGAACTGTATGCAGAAGGCTTCTTGTCCTCGTTTCCTTCTCTCCCCTACCCTGTATAACCTTAAAAATTAATAAAGTGTATATATATTGAAAAGTTTGTATCCTGGAGATCTTCTTGGTTTTTAAGGGACTTCTGGGCTTGAGTCTCGCTCTTCTCCTGCTCTCTTGAGGCACCTAAAGAGTACTGACAGCACAAAAGCTGTGGAAATAAACAAGATCTCCAAGGTAGAAGTTCTGTGATCTGTTGTCAAAGGCTTTCACAGCCAGAGTTCATTAGCTGTTGTTGATTTCCCGGGCAGTATGGCCGTGGTCTTGGCATTGTAGGACCTGACATTTCACCAGCAGCTGTGACTGGCATCCTTAGAGGTATAACACAGAAAGATGGAGTACTCTCTGTGTCCAAGGTGAGAAGAAAATTGTTAGGCAGGTAATTTATATCTACTCAGGAAAGTGGGGTAGGGCTGAGTCATTATCTTGTAGGAGTTCTCCAGGCTATGAACATGCTAATGGAGGAGCTTTCCTGAGGAGGTTCTTTTGTCTATGGATTGTTTCCTGAGGAGGTTTCCTGTTTCTTGAGGAGGTTCTTTTGTATGTGGATTGGCTGTTGAAATTCTAATCTTATCTGTAGTGCTATTGTCAGATGTAGAGCCTTTTGTGTTTTTCAGGACAGGAAATGATGCCCTATTTATTTTTAAACTCTCTTCTTTCCTGTTGAAGTTGTGTTTATGTTTATGAATTTCAATGGCTTTCCTGTGTAATCTGACATGGTAATTGGAAGTGTTGTCCAGCCTTTCAGTGTCTTGGAACAAAATGCTGTGTCCTGTTTCAGTTAGGCTATGTTCTGTGATCGTTTAAAAGGAGTTTGTTGTTTACTTTTAAAGATTTATTTGTTTGCGGGATGGACTCTATATTCTCCCTTTGCACACTGGCTAACAGTGGCTAAGAAATAAATTAAAAATAGAATAACAGGGGCAAATAGCAAACCCAGAGACCAACTTAATCCCAACAAAGGAGCAAGTGCTTGGCATGCAGAAGGTGCCAGGTTCAGTCCCCAACATCTCCAGTTAAAAGGACCAAGCTGTAAGTGATGTGAAAGACCTCGTCCGGCATCTCCAGTGAAAAGGATCGAGCTGTAAGTGATGTGAAAGACCTCGGCCTGAGGCCCTGGAGAGCCGCTGCCAGTCTGAGGGGACTATACTGATATCGGTAGATCAAGGCTCTGATTGAGTAGAAGGCAGCTTCTGGAGTTCATGCTGCGTTGCCAGTTCAGAGTTGGCAGAGCATCTGCTAACCTTGCATGAAGACTCAGGTTCAAGCTCTGGCATTTCAGTTAGAGAGGAACAGGTAGTCGGTGATGTTACATAAGTCAGCCTGAGATATCGAAGCTACTGCCAGTCAGAGTGGCAATACCACCTTCATGGACTCACAGCCTAATTCAGTAGAAGGCAGGTTCATGTCATGTGGCAGGATGGCTACTGTCAAGGATAACTGCTGACCTAATTTGGAGGCAGGAGGAGGAGGAGGAGGAGGAGGAGGAGAAGAAGAAGAAGAAGAAGAAGAAGAAGAAGAAGAAGAAGAAGAAGAAGAAGAAGAAGAAGAAGGAGGAGGAGGAGGAGGAGGAGGAGAAGGAGGAGGAGGAGGAGATTGGATTTATACCCCGCCCTTCACTACCCAAAGGTGTCTCAGAACGGCTTACAAACTCCCTTCCCTTCTCCTCCCCACAACAGACACCCTGTGAGGCAGGTGGGGCTGAGAGAGCTCTTGACAGAAACTGCTCTTTTTCAAGAACAGCTCTTGTCAGAACTATGGTTTACCCAGGGTCATCCAGCCAGATGCAAGTGGAGGAGTGGGGGAATCAAACCCGGTTCTCCCAGATTAGAGTCCGCGCACTTAACCACTACACCAAACTGGGAGAGGCGCCTCAGATTTGTGGGGTCCGTGATCACCAAAGAGACCAAGATGAAGGGAAAAGTTTCTTTTAACATTTCTACCTCCTCCCAGAAGCTCAAAACGGCGTATGTGGCTCAGTCTCCTGGCTGTTTTCCTCAGAACAGAGAGACTGATATTTGCTGCCTGCCACCACCTGAGCTGGGCCTCAGCATGGAGGGGACGGAGGGTGGGGGACTGAGGGTTCATTTTGCCTCAGAGATACCCCCACCCCTTTCCGGTCCTGGCTTTCTTGAATGCTCCTGTTTCAGGCCGGGTGGCTTCCCTTCCTGGCCTCCCACAGCTTTGTACAGTTCCCTCATAGTTAGCAGCAGCGGAAGAAGAACTGAGACGGTGCAGGGGCGTGAGACTTTTTAACAATCCTTAGAGGAGGGGGGATGGATCCTACAATTCTACAAGCAGCCAGGAACATAAATCTGGAAGTCATGACCTTTGACCTCAGACACGGCCGGCAGGTCAACGTGGATTCTTTGGCTGTCTAACGTGGCAGCAGAACTGCCGCAGAATTGAGCTTTGGGGTGCCATCTTGTCTCTTCCGGTCTTTGGTTGGTGTGGCCCTCACACACCCCTAAGACCTGCAATCTACAAGGAACCTGGGAAACGAAGGGTAAAGGTGGATTAAGGTGTGTCCTTAGTAGGCGCAAGGAAACGGAATAATGCCTCCTGACAAAACCGGAGAGTCTCACGACCCCGAAGACTCTTCCAGCGGGAGACGAGATTCTTGAAGTCCCAGTACGGCACGACTGTCACACAGCTTCCCAAGTGCCCTCCGTCCCAGCCGCGCAAAGCTTAGCGAGGTTCGGCGCAGATCTCGAAATAGTGAGGCTGCAAAGTGCCCCCCCAAACGGGTTCCATGTTGACGTCTTTCACGCCTTCCGGGAAACGGAAAGTGAAGGCCTTCAGGAGGCTGGAGAAGAAAAGGAAGAGCTCCCTCCTGGCCAGATTGTCTCCCAGACACATCCGATTTCCTGTGGGGATGGTGGAAGAGGAGGAGAGAAGAAGAAGAAGAAGAAGAAGAAGAGATTGGATTTATACCCCGCCCTTCACTGCCCAAAGGCGTCTCAGAGCAGCTTACAAACTCCTTTCCCTTCCCCTCCCCACAACAGACACCCTGTGAGGTAGGTGGGGCTGAGAGAATTTCTGACAGAAACTGTCCTTGAGAGAACCGCTGTGCCAGAGCTTGTGACTGACCCAAGGTCACATCAGCAGGTGCAAGTGGAGGAGTGGGGAATCAAACCCGGTTCTCCCAGATAAGAGTCCACGCACTTAACGACTACACCAAACTGGTAGTGGTGAATGCCCCCCAAATTGCACCTGCACTGTAAACAGGGTTGCCAACTCCAGGTTGGGGAATTCCTGGAGATTTGGGGGCAGGGTTTGAGGAGCGGAGGGACCTCAGCATAACATAAAGTCATGCAGTACACCTCTGACACAGCCATTTTTCTCCAGGGGAAGAGATCTCTGTGGTCTGGGGATGAGTTGTAATTCCGGGAACTCTCCAGGCCCTACCTGGAGTGTGGCAACCCTAACTAAATAGTGCCTGAACCATCACTCACTTAGTTGTTGTTTTGGTTTTTTAATGACAGCTAGGAATCCAGAGACTTTCATAATTCAGAGAATTTCTCACCCTCTGGTCAGTTTCGCCCAGAAAGCGATGAAGGCATAAGCCCTGTTCACATGTTACACTGAACACCGTGGGAACATCTCTGTGTTAAAAAGAGCCAACATGTGTTCACTTCACAGGTTCTGGAACAATGTGGGTTTTCAGCCAGACATTCAGTTGCCCATGTGTTGAACATAGCATGATATAATGAAGCATCAGCTTGCTAAATTTGCCAGGTTGGTGTAGTGGTCAAGTGAGCGGACTCTAATCTGGGAGAACCGGGTTTGATTCCCCACGCCTCCACTTGCACCTGCTGATGTGACCTTGGGTCAGTCACAAGCTCTGGCACAGCTGTTCTTGAAAAAGAGCCGTTTCTGTCAGAGCTCTCTCAGCCCCACTTACCTCGCAGGGTGTGTGTTGTGGGGAGGGGAAGGGAAAGGAGTTTGTGAGCCGCTCTGAGACTCCGAGTGAAGGGCAGGGTATAAACCCAATTTCTTCTCTTCTTCTTCTAAATTACAGTGGACAGACATAAGAATATAAGAGAAGCCAATGTTGGGTCAGGCCAAAGGCCCATCCAGTCCAACACTCTGCCCCACAGTGGCCAAAAATATCATCAGGTGCCATCAGGAAGTCCACCAGTGGGGCCAGGACACTAGAAGCTCTCCCACTGGCGCTCCCCCCCACCAGTATTTGTATTTGTAAACCTTCTTGAGCTCCGCAACGAAGACAAAGTGGCTGATACGTATTTTAAATAAAATACATATTTCTCTCCTTATTTATTTGTTTGGTTAGATTTCTTGAGCGCCCTTCCCCACTTGCACGGTGCTCAGGGCAGCTTACAACGTATTTATTCAGTGCATTAGGAAATGAATTACAACCATCAAAATTCAATTCAATTAAAAAAACATTCAAAGTATTTTAAATACTTAGAGGCATTTTAAAAACAAAGAGGGGGGAGAAGAAGAGATTGGACTTATACCCCACCCTTCACTACCCAAAGGAATCTCTGAGCGGCTTACAGTCTCCTTTCCCTTCCCCTCCCCACAACAGACACCCTGTGAGGTAGGTGGGACTGAGAGAGCTCTTTTGAGAACTGATCTTTCCAGAACAGCTCTGAGAGAACTTTGTGACTGTCCCAAGGTCACACCAGCAGGTGCAAGTGGAGGAGTGGGGAATCAAACTCGCAGATCAGAGTCCACGTGCTTAACCACTACACCAAACTGGCAGTGCTAGCATTCAGTCATGAGGGGGAGGGAAGGGTGCCAGGCAGATGTAAGGAAACTGTTGCTGGCTTCAACCAAAGGCCTGGTGGAAGATCTCTGCCTTACATTAAAGTTAAACTTTAATGGGTCAGGCAGGGCACGGATGTCATTCAGCAGAGAGTTCCACCAGGCTGGGGCCAGGGCAGAGAAGGCCCTGGCCCTGGTCCAGGATAACTGGATAACTGGATATATCTTTCTTCAGGATTCTTTTTGTAGCAGGAACTCCTTTGCATATTAGGCAACACACCCCTAATGTAGCCAATCCTCCAAGAGCTTACAGAGCTCTTCTTACAGGGGCTACTGTAAGCTCTTGGAGGGTTGGCTACATTAGGGGTGTGTTGCCTAATATGCAGAGGAGTTCCTGCTACAAAAAGAGCCCTGCCTTTCTTCATCTCCTCATGGCTACCATTTTCTCTGATGTGTCACTGGGGGCCTTTCTGGGGGCTTTTTAAAAAATGGTAATTTCTATTGTGTTATAGCACTATAATGCTATAGCGCTGTACCATTTACTGATTTATTTTAAAATGTTCCTTTTTGGCACAGTGGGGGCAAATGCAGGGGAAAGGGCAACTGACTGAGGAAAGTGCACAGAAAACTCCAGTGCAGAAGGCCCGTGGTAAATGACTTTCTGTTCACAGAGACAAAAGATGCAAAACAGAGGATCACTGCCAGGTGTACACAGCTGTTTTTTGGTACCATCTGTGTGAACTGCGAGCAGTACACACATTGGAAATCATTACGCCAAAATTAGCTCCTCGGTACATGCATATTTTGAAGCAGTGTTGGATGGTCACAAAAAGAAGCACTGGCGATATCCCTTTAAATCCGAGCTCCAGGCCCCGATTCATGAAAAGAGCTGCTCACAATCTGTGCAGTCACCTATAGAAAATGGAATGAAGGCTTCCCGGCAGGTGAAATTCCCATCTTTGTCCAGGAAGTGGCTTGGGTTAAACTGTTCAGGTGTTTCCCATTCATTAGGATCATACAAGGCCGAAGCGATGCTCGGGAAAATGACTGTGCCCTGTGGGGAGAAAGCCAAGAATTAAGTTTTCTTCCTCAGAGGTTCCAATCAAATGGGTCTTTACATCTTCCCCAGGCACGGATGCCTGGCAGTTTTAAAGGGAATAATCAGGCAGAGAAATCTGGGAAAGGTGCCGCTTCCGTGATCAGCCCATTTAGCCTCACCCGGGAGTTGTACTTAAAAGATACCGGTGAAAATCTGGTACTTTTGATTGCTGACGGGCCAATGGCAGACTTTCCTCTGTCTGATTGTTCCAGCATGCAATCAGCCTGTTGGGATGGTCTGCTCCAGACCATCCCGAACAGCCGCCATTTTAAAAAATTCTTAGCAATATGCGCATAAACGCATAAATGTGTGACAGCCGCAGAGCTCTGCTCAAACGTTCCAGACAATTTCATGTGTCTGAATGGCCCATGAAATTTATGAACTGCATTCATTGAAATGGTACCCAGAGGGAGGTACTACTGGCAATGCTCTAACCATTCAATTCCGCACACGCGCAGAAAAACAAATACACATTGAGGCGCAGATGCACATGCACAAACAGATTTTTTTAAAAAACCAGACCACGTGGTTCATTCAGGTGGATGCCATCTAGACAATCCACCGCAGAGTATGCGTGCGGAAGGGGAGCTGTCTGATCATGCAAGGCCGGATAAAAAAGATCTAGATCAAATTAGAGCTGGGCCAATGGCAGGATTAGCTGCTCCTTTGAATGCACCCAGAGAAACTGAGGGGAAATGGAAAGAGGCCCTCATAAGTAAGATCTCCAGCAGTAGAAGATGTCAGGGAAATATATAATCATCAGTTTAAAAGATTTATTTCCTGCCCTTCTTTCCACATCTCTTGTGCTGCATTTACCTTAGCATCCTGACTCCCTTCTTTGCAAAACCCCTCCCACCTTCTGACTGAGTTATAAAGGCTCATGGGTCTCCATTCCTACTTGTATCTGATGAAAGTGACTCTTGCAAGTTTGTACACTCCAAAACCTTGTTGGTCTGTAAGGTGCTCCTGGACTTTTATCTAGCAGTTTTACAAGAGATCTGGAGCCTTTCATATTCTTCATGATGTTGTTGAGAGTGTACTCTGGTCCAAAGATAGGATCTGGGCTTGGAAAATATTTCTCTATTTTTCAAAGACAGCAATTTGTCTGCCGAGCCAATTCCTAATCAAAGCACAGGGAGAAGGTCCACCACTAACGTAAATGACTTTAAAACAGAGTCAGTCAAAAGTGTGGAAGACAGTACTCTCAAAGGTCCTTTCCACACTAGACCTTAAATCCTGGTTCAACCCTGTCCCCAAACTTACATTCTACACTAAACTCGAGTTCACCCCTGTAATTATCTCAGGGTATTTTTACATTCTACACTGCACGTGAGTTCACCCCTGTAATTATCTTGGGGTGTTTTTACATTCTACACTACACTCGAGTTCACCCCTGTAATTATCTTGGGGTGTTTTTACATTCTACGCTACACTCGAGTTCACCCCTGTAATTATCTTGGGGTGTTTTTACATTCTACACTACACTCGAGTTCACCCCTGTAATTATCTTGGGGTGTTTTTATATTCTACACTACACTCGAGTTCACCCCTGTAATTATCTTGGGGTATTTTTACATTTTACACTACACTCGAGTTCACCCCTGTAATTATTTTGGGGTGTTTTTACATTCTACACTACACTCGAGTTCACCCCTGTAATTATCTTGGGGTGTTTTTACATTCTACACTACACTCGAGTTCACCTCTGTAATTATCTTGGGGTGTTTTTACATTCTACACTACACTCGAGTTCACCCCTATAATTATCTTGGGGTGTTTTTACATTCTACACTACACTCGAGTTCACCCCTATAATTATCTTGGGGTGTTTTTACATTCTACACTACACTCGAGTTCACCCCTGTAATTATCTTGGGGTGTTTTTACATTCTACACTACACTCGAGTTCACCCCTGTAATTATCTTGGGGTAGTTTTATATTCTACACTACACTTGAGTTCACCCCTGTAATTATCTTGGGGTGTTTTTACATTTTACACTACACTCAAGTTCACCCCTATAATTATCTTGGGGTGTTTTTATATTTTACACTACACTCGAGTTCACCCCTATAATTATCTTGGGGTGTTTTTACATTCTACACTACACTCGAGTTCACCCCTATAATTATCTTGGGGTGTTTTTACATTTTACACTACACTCGAATTCACCCCTATAATTATCTTGGGGTGTTTTTACATTCTACACTACACTCGAGTTCACCCCTGTAATTATCTTGGGGTAGTTTTATATTCTACACTACACTTGAGTTCACCCCTGTAATTATCTCAGGGTATTTTTTATTTCTGCATTACATTGAGGTCACCCCAGTTTCATCCCACACTTCTCCTGGGATAAATGGATGCTGTTATAACCAGGGATAAAGGCAAGGTATTGTCCCCCGAGTTGAACACTGATAAAACCAAGGATGAGATCCAAGTGCGGAAAGGGCCAAAATCTATGAGCCCTGGAGCCAAAGCAAGCATCTATGTGATCATCATTCTGATAGACTCGGAAGGCTTTCTTTACTCTTGAATGCAAATTCACCCCCAAACCCTTTATTGAGAAAAAATATTTACCCTTAGAGATTTGTGACCTTCTATCCAGTCGGAGAAGGATGAAAATGCCACAAGAAAGAGAAAGAAACCTGAGCTAGACCCTGAATATTAGAAAGAAAGTGGGCTGTGTAGATGTAGAACAGAGCAAGAGTCCAGTAGCACCTTAAGAACTAAAAATAAACCCCATGTTGCAAGGTATGAGCTTTCATGAGTCATGGCTTGCTTCTTCAGATACCGGACTCTTGGTTTTTTCTGCTGCTACAGACAGACTAACATGGCCACCCATCTTGATCTATCTCCACGGTTGTATAGGAAAAAAATGATACGTTTACCTTTTTAATGGGAAAGTGTTGGATCATTGTGTCCTTCACGGTATACCGAGGAACCCCGACCGAGATAATGTTGCTGAAGCGCTGGACCTCGTGAATCACGGCATTTGTGTAGGGCAAGTTCTTGCGATCCTCGTAGCAGATCATGTGGCCGGGGACCACTGTGGCATCTAGCTCCTTCTGGACTTTGGCTGAGGACAAAGAGATTAGCCATCGAGAGAGTTACAAAGGTCGACTCCGTCTCTCAAAGAATGCCAAATTTGCCAAACAGGAAGGTGTAAGACAATCTCCCTTTATTAAAAAAACCCCACTTATATCCAATAGAGCTTTTGTACATTACCAGAAGCTCTAACCTGGATGGTCTAGGCTGTTCCGATCTCATCAAATCTCAGATTGGTCCTGCTTAGCACTTGGATGCGAAGTGCCCTCTAAGCCGTGGGGTCTTGTGAGCAAAAATTCTACTTTGCGAGCCCCTGGCATTAAAGTTCCGAGTGAGCGATTTGGCTACTGCATAAATTAGTTTGCACTGGAAGCCGTCCTTCCTGAGCTAAGACAAAAATGTGTGGGCTGGAGGCTAAAAAAACTGTGAACTAGCTCACACTGACTCAGCTTAGAGGGAACACTGCTTGGACGGGAAATCAGCAAGGAAGTCCAGAGTCACTACGCAGAAGCAGGCAATGGCAAACCACCCCTGAACATCTCTTGCTTTGAAATCCCTGCCGTGACTTGAACGCGCTTCCTGCTGCCGCCACTGTTCCAGATAACAAGAGCTACAATAAAGTCCAATAATACCTTGGGGACCGACAAGATTTTTCAAGGTATATCTTTACAAGAGCCAAAGCTTCCTTTTTCAGTACTTTGAAGATCTTGTTGATTTGTAAGGAGAAGGAAAAGGAGAAGGAGGAGGAGGAGAGTTGGCCTTATATCCCTCTCTTCACTACCCAAAGGAGTCTTGGAGCAGCTTATAATTGCCTTCCCTTCCTCTCTCCGCAACAGGCATCTTGTGAGGTAGGTGGAGCTGAGAGAGTCTGGAGAGAATGGTGAGTGGCCCAAGGTAACCCAGCAGGCTTCATGTGGAGGAGGAGTGGGGGAATCAAATCAAGACCACAGCCACACAGCCTGGAAAATCTACAGCAACTAATGAACTCCGGCCGCAAAAGCCTTCGACAACATAATACACAAATAATTTTTTAAAAAAAATAAATACAAACAGTTTAGCAAACAAAACATCCCCATTGGTCAATATCGGATGTCTATTAAATTATTTCCTTTATATGCCCTGCCTTTCTTCGTAATGGGAGACCCAAAACAGCTTACGTTATTCTCCTTTCCTCCGTTTTTATCCTTGCAACAACCCTGTGAAGTGAGTTAAGCTAATGAGTGAATCATTGATTGTCCAGCGGTATATGTGATGTAGCCAGGAGATCCTAAAATTGTCTGGCAGCCAGGCATTCCAGCTCTTTTAGCATTATGCACCACTGGGTGGCTACCTAGACTTGTTTTTAAGGCAAGGGACATTTCAGAGGTGGTTTCCCATTTTCTGCCTCTGCATCACAGCCCTGGTACTCCTTGGAGTTTGCCCTTCCAAATACTAGCCAAGGCCAACCTTGCTTAGCTTCCGAGATCTGACGGGATCAGGCTATCCTGGGCTATCCAGGACAGGACAGTTAGTTAACCTGAGTGCGTAAGACTGGCCAGGGTCACCCAGCAAGCTCCCATAGCAGAGAGGGGACTTGAACCCAGGTCTCCCATATCCTAGTCCTGCTGGTCTTCAAGGTGCTACTGAACTCCTATCTAGCTGCAAGTCAACATGGCTACCCTCCTGAAACAGATCCTACTCTGGCCCTCTATCCAGTCCACCACACTGGTTCCCAAAATTTCACTGTATCTCTTCTGTCTTATTCCTGATCATTGCTTTGCTGTTTCTAAGGTCCCAGCATGTTGGAGAATTAGCAGTGGACCACATTCTTGACTCACCTTGGACAGCAGGATAAGCCACCATATAGAGCAATGCCCAGTAGAGCGTGGTGCTGGACGTCTCCGTGCCGCCCAAGAACAGGTCGAAGATGCACTGGACCATGTTGCGTTCGTCGTAGGCTGGTTTGGGCTGGCCTTTGCTCTGCAGGGCATCACAAAGGGGCAAAAAGGGGTATGTTGTATTTCCAAGGTAACATGGAACCGTAGTTTCATCGAGCGGGGAGGGACCACAACAGGCCATCGAGTCCAACCTCCTGCCCAATGGAGGAATAGTCTAAAGCATCCCTGACCAGCAGGGCTCTTTTTGTAGCAGGAACTCCTTTCCATATTAGGCGACGCACCCCTAATGTAGCCAATCCTCCAAGAACTTACAGTAACCCCTGTAAGAAGAGCTCTGTAAGCTCCTGGAGGATTGGCTACATTAGGGGTGTGTTGCCTAATATGCAGAGGAGTTCCTGCTACAAAAAGAGCCCTGCCTTTCTTCATCTCCTCATGGCCACCATTTTCTCTGATGTGTCACTGGGGGCCTTTCTGTGGGCTTTTTAAAAAATGGTAATTCCTATTGCGTTATAGCACTATAATGCTATAGCGCTGTACCATTTACTGATTTCTTTTAAAATGTTCCTTTTTGGCACAGTGGGGGCAAATGCAGGGGAAAGGGCAACTGACTGAGGAAAGTGCCCAGAAAACTCCTTTGCAGAAGGCCCGTGGTAAGTGACTAATATGCAAAGGAGTTCCTGCTACAAAAAGAGCCCTGCTGACCAGTATTTACCCAGCCATTGCTTGAAGACTGCCAGAGAGAGTGTTATGTATTGAGCCAGAGCCATCCCTGAATGTGGACCTTGAACTGGGTGAGCTTGCTCCCCAAGAACAATAGCCGACCAGGATAAGCAGTGTAATGTAAATAGCTTATCCTTGGGAGTGTGTGTGTGTGTGGAGGGGGGGGGGTTGCATGCTTTATAAGCAGGACTCAAGCCCTGCTGGGTGTCCTTACTGTGTTCCTGAAATCACTAAATAAACTAGAGGGGATCACGGCAATGTGTCCAGAATCCAGTATTTAACAGAGAGAGCGCTAGCTCACCACCTCCCAAGGCAGCCAATGCCACTGCTGAACCACTCTGACTGTAAAAAAAAACACCACTTTCCTAATAACCAACAGGTACCTTCCCTCCCATATTTTAAACCCATGATTGCTTCAGGGTTTCTTCTCGCCAATGTGTTTTGCTCTCTTTAGTACATAAGAACATAAGAGAAGCCAATGTTGGATCAGGCCAATGACCCATCCAGTCCAACACTCTGTGTCACACAGTGGCCAAAAATACCAGGTGCCATCAGGAGGTCCAGCAGTGGGGCCAGGACACTAGAAGTCCTCCCACTGTTGCCCCCCCCAAGCACCAAAAAGACAGAGCATCACTTGCCCCAGTTATAAGAATATAAGAGAAGCCACATTGGATCAGGCCAATGGCCCATCCTGTCCAACACTCTGTCACACAGTGGCCAAAAATGCCAGGTGCCATCAGGAGGTCCAGCAGAGGGGCCAGGACACTAGAAGCCTTCCCACCGTTGCCCCCCCAGGCACCAAGAATACAGAGCATCACTTGCCCCAAACATAAGAACATGAGAGAAGCCAATGTTGGATCAGGCCAATGGCCCCTCCAGTCCAACACTCTGTGTCACACATTGGCCAAAAATACCAGGTGCCACCAGGAGGTCCAGCAGTGGGGCCAGGACACCAGAAGCCCTCCCACTGTTGCCCCCCCAGCACCAAGAATACAGAGTATCCCTTGCCCCAGACTGAGAGTTCCTATCTATACCTTGTGGCTAATAGCCACTGATGGACCTCTGCTCCATATATTTATCTAATTCCCTCTTGAAGCTGTCCATGCCTGCAGCTGCCACCACCTCCTGTGGCAGTGAGTTCGAAGTGTTAATCACTCTTTGGGTAGTCCCGGAGGAAGTAAAACACCTGTGGAAAAGGGGGAGGACCCAAAGCAATAGGGACAAACTAGTGATAAAAGTGACAGTGTGGAAGCAGCCTTCAAGAGAGCCTTACTGTCCCCCCTCCACCTCCTCTTCTCCAGATGGAACATTCCCAAGTCCATCCGCCTTTCCTCACAGGGCTTCTTGGTCTTCAGCCCCCCCCCCATCACCCTCATCACTTTTTAAGCACTTCAGTGGCTTGAACCTTTCAGACAAGCATAGCAGGAGAAAAGAGCAAGAGTCCCCGGGAGCACCTTAAAGACTAACAAAATTTGTGGCAGGGTTAGGAGCTTTCATGAGTCATGGCTCACTTCCTCAGATATCTTCAGGCAGCAATGACTCACAAAAGCTCATACCCTGCCCCAATTCTGTCCATCTTTCTCAGCCCCATAGCCAGAAATTTGGGGTTGGTGGGGCATGGGGAAATTTTGTGGGGCAGGAGGGGAAGGGGGAAGAGGGAGGGAGGAGAGGGAGGGGTGGACGTATGCCTTCCCTGAACTCCAAGCAGTGAATTCGAATTCGCTGCTTGGCGTTCAGGCGTGGACAGCTCCCACTTGGGGGGTGGGTGGGATTTAAATGGTTCCATTTAAATGGTGTTTTTCAAGCCTGCAAAATCACCACTTGGAGTTCAGGGAAGGCATGCGGCCGCCCGCTCCCTCCCTTCCTGCAAAATTTAAAGAGCCTTCTGTAATGATTCCATGTTTTGGTGTGTGTGTGTGTTCCTTCTTCTGAGAGTGTGTGAAGAGAGATGTTTTTATTACAGGATTCTGTGTGTGAAGTTTGAAGAGTGAACGTCATCTGTGTAAATTTAGGACTTGGAGTCTATTTCTGAGTGATTAAGACCAACAGTTAGTCTGTGTGGCTAAGAGATTTGATTCTATTCTGAGTGACTAAAACAAAGAGACTAGCCTGTGTGAAGATATATATATGAGAGAGAGAGTATACCGAGCATCTAAGCCTGTCAGAGTGGAGTCTGAGAGACTGTCTGTGGCACCAAGTTTTGCCAGTTATATTTACAAGTTCCTTTTTCAGGAACAGTTCAAAATAACCAGAAACCTATTTTGTTCTTTATTTAAATGAATCAATTTTTATTTAAGCTTATCCCAGCGATCAGTACAGTCCTTCCTCAGGGCCACATAGTCCTCTGAAGTGCCCAGACCCTGGGTCACCCTACCAAAAGAGAGAGATTTGGAAATTTTAATTCCTGATGGCAGCAGAAAACTACCAAGTGTATATAGACTGAGTATAATTTAAAGTAAAAACAGTCTCCCCAATAGCAAGCGTGCCGCACCCTCCAGCTGATTAGCGGGCCAAGTGTTCCCACCAATCAGCTGGAGGGACCTTTTCATGTCACAGGAGGGGAGGGGGAGGGAGGAGAGGGGCAGCAGCTGTTGTGGGGCTTGCCTCACAGTTGAGGGGTGGAGCCCCAAAATCCCCCACCCCAGTAGCTACAGACTTGGTCTTGAAGGTGCTCCTGGATACTTGCTTTTTTCTACTGCTACAGTAGGGGGCTGGGGCTCATGGCTTGCCTTGGGATACCTTCTGAGTTTGTGGCAGTCGCCAAACAGACTTCCATTCTCAGAGAGGGAAAGAGGAGGAGGAGGAGGAGGAGGAGGAGGAGGAGAAGGAGAAGAAGGAGAAGGAGAAGAGGAGGAGGAGAAGGAGAAGAAGGAGGAGAAGAAGAAGAAGAGGAGGAGAAGGAGATGAAGGAGAAGAAGAAGAGGAGGAGGAGAAGGAGATGAAGGAGAAGAAGAAGAGGAGGAGGAGAAGGAGATGAAGGAGAAGAAGAAGAGGAGGAGGAGGAGGAGGAGAAGGAGGAGAAGAAGAAGAAGAAGGAGGAGGAGGAGGAGGAGGAGGAGGAGGAGGAGGAGGAGGAGGAGGAGGAGGAGGAGGAGGAGGAGAAGAAGAAGAAGAAGAAGAAGAAGAAGAAGAAGAAGAAGAAGAAGAAGAAGAAGTAGTCTGTCTGGTTTCACCACCACCACTGCAGAAGCATTCTGCCTCTGTTGTCTTCATAGCTGAAAGCCATAAGCGCTCTCAGTCTCCAAAGAAGGCTGTTGTCCGGCACGAGCCACTGACCTTCTTGATTTGAGCCAGGTAGCAATGAATGAAGTCTTGCAGCTCCTCCGAAGCTCCTCTTCCCCGGTGGCTGCCGATCTCCTTCCTTATGAAGGAACACACCTCCTCGCAGCATGCCAGAGTCTTCTTGTGAGGTCCCGGCAAACGGCGCAGCAGCCAGGGAAACATATCGTAGACCTGTAGAAGGGACATGTCCAGGTGGGATCCTAAGGAACTGGGCGGAGATTACAAAGGAGGAGGAGCAGACTGGCTACTGGCCTTAGACTTGTGGGTGCAGGAACTCCTTTGCATGTTAGGCGACACACCCCTAATGTAGCCAATCCTCCAAGAGCTTACAGAGCTCTTCTTACAGGGGCTACAGTAAGCTCTTGGAGGATTGGCTACGTCAGGGGTGTGTGGCCTAATATGCAAAGGAGTTCCTGCTACAAAAGAGCCTTGGCTTACTATATTGCACTTTACGATGGATGCTGCTAAGAAAGTAGCAAAAGCAAGGAACGACATTATGAGCTTAGTTAGCTGGTTAGTTAGCTGTTTTAACTGTTTATATCCCATCTTATATTCTTGGACTCAAGGGGCTAACAGTGCGGCATTGCAGGGGCCCTGAAGAATTCTTGGTTGATATCACACACAAATCCAGAGACTTGGGAAATTTCATACCAGATGATTATGTCCTCGAAGATTTTGTCGTGCACGTGCAGTCACCACGAGAACTTATACAAGGCCTATTCCATAATATTTCAGCAACCGCACAGCATATGAGAAAGCGACCCCTGGCTTCAGTTTATATATATTTGCTTCTGGATATGTGTGTAGTGGTTAAGTGCATGGTGTAGTGGTGTAGTGGTCAAGTGCACGGACTCTAATCTGGGAGAACCAGGTTTGATTCCCCACTCCTCCACTTGCAGCTGCTGGATGACCTTGGGCAAGCTATCGTTCCATCAGAGCTGTTCTTGAACAAGAGCAGTTTCTGTCAGAGCTCTCGCAGCCCCAACTACTACACAGGGTGTCTGTTGTGGGGAGGGGAAGGGAAAGGAGTTTGTAATCTGCTCTGAGACTCCCTTGGGTAGTGAAGGGCGAGGTATAAATCCAGTCTCTTCTCTTCTCTCAGAGCTGTTCTCTCAAGTGCAGTCCTTGGAAAGAGCTCTCTCAGCCCCACCTACCTCACGGGGTGTCTGTTGCGGGGAGGGGAAGGGAAAGGAGTCTGTAAGCCACTCTGAGTCTCCCTTGGGTAGTGAAGGGCGAGGTATAAATCCAATCTCTTCTTCTTCTTCTCTTTATCTTAGTATTACTGATGACTGAGGAAGGCCCTAGAGGCCAAAACGCAAATGGTCCTATTCAGGGCTTCAGGTGGGGTGGGGGAGAGAGGTGCTGGAACTCTCAAGAGGGAAGTGAAGTTTCCAATCTGCATACTGAAAAGTCACGAACTTTTAAACATTTTAAAAATAATTTTCTCGAAGAGGTTCTGGAACTCTGTTCTGGTGCATTCCCTCAGAAGAAAGGCCCTGGGCCTATTGGCCATTTGAGATATGCAGTGACTCTGTATGTGAAATCACCAACTCGGTATGTAAAACGACGAAAGCTTGTTTCACGCTCGTGTCGATGTTCTATGACGTCCGTCTTCCAGACCGCTTGTTTTGAATCTTTTACGCTCTGCCATTGTGTACACCATAAATATATATATATTCTTGAAAATATTTATCTTTAAGCTAGCATGGCCCTTTGAACAGTTCTAGTAGATCCACACCAGCAAAACAGTCTGCCTTCCCGACCCACATCCAATGTTCCCTCTAACCCGTGGAGTCTTGCGAGCAAATATTCTACTTTGCAAGCTACTGGCATTAAAGCTGTGAGCGAGCAGTTTAGCTGCTGTATAAATTAGTTTGCTCTGGAGCCATCCTTCCTGAGCTGAGACAAAAATGTGTGAGCTGGAGGCTAAAAAACTGTGAGCTAACTCACACTAACTCAGCTTAGAGGGAACACTGCCCACATCACCTCTGTCTTGTCTGGACGAAACTCGGGCTTGTTGACCCTCACCATTTAACGACGACCTCAAGACACTGGTTGATTCTGCCCTGGCTTTTCCCCTCCGTCATTTTACGAAACCCACCTTGGAACAGGAATTCCCCCTCTGCATTGCTGGCCGCTTTCACTTCCTCTGATCATCAGATCTCATGGTACCCTCCGCACCCCATGCCGCTTTCGTTTTCTTTGACCATCGGACTTCATGGTGCCTTCTGCCTAGATTTACAGCCGGTTCAGGGGTGACTTTGGAGTCAGTACGTCGTTGCCCCGGGATATCTGAATGTGGTTTTGAGCTGCACTTTCCCCCTTCCAGTTGAGAAAATGTGGAGCGGATGTTAGATGCAGAACCAGCCCACTGGCTCTTCACCCTGGCACACCCGCAGGGCCGTGAAAACAGAGCTTTTTAGGCAGGCGTTCCGTTAGGAGCGGTATCTTAACAGCAGCGCCCTGAGTGAACTCAGACCAAGTATGACTCAGCGCGGTCGGATTGTGTCTTTAAACTGCACTTTATTTCATCGCCATCGAAGGTATGTTTAAATTGATTTGCTTTGTGTTTTAAATGACTGTTGCATTTTATTGTGTGTAATTGTATACTGTGTGTCAGTTTTTGGAAGCCGCCCCGAGCCCGCCTTGGCGGGGAGGGCGGGGTAAAAGTTAAAACAATAAATAAATAACAAATACATATACGTCCCACTGAGATTTGTTGGGCTTGGTGGCAGAAATTGAGGCTGACTTAAGATGATCCCATTGTGCTTTCAAGGGGAGAGATGAACAGAGGCAGTTTGCCGTCGCCCGCCTCGGTGTGGCAACTTTGGACTTTTTTGGTGGTCTCCCATCCAAGTACTAGCCAGGGCCGACCCTGCTTAGCTTCTGAGATCTGATGAGTTTGGGATAATTTGGGCCACCCTGGTCGGGGCTTTGCTGGGCTTACCACCCCTCAAAAGCGGTAGTTCTAACTGCATGAAACGAAGCCGGTAGAATTTCATGCTTTGCACCCCTGGAGGTAGATCCTGGAATGCATCCAGCCATCCCTGGACTTTGTGGAGCAGAATTCTTTGAGTTCCTCTTCCTGCTGCAATCCGCTGAGCCCTCCAAAATGTTGTTCCTGGGAAATCAGCAACCCCACAGGAATTGCTTCTGGGGCAAATATAGAGATCTGCAGTGGAGGACTGGAATGGGCAGAAATTGCTGGTCCTCTCTTCCAAAGACTCATGCGCCGTGAAGTCTTCAGAACCTTAGGGCTGGATGCATGCCAAGTATATCTCGACAGCAGGGCCCAGCAGGAATTTATTAGCATAACAGGCCACACCCAATAGCAGAAACTCACTAGCATATCAGGCCACACCCCTGACAGCACAGCTCATTAGCATATTAGGCCACACCCCCGTGTTACCAGAAGTGTGGTCATCCAGCCACGCCCACCTTTTGCTTCTTATTCTGTTTACCTGGTTTGTTGTCAGAACCCAGGGCTCTTTTTGTAGCAGGAACTCCTTTGCATGTTAGGCCACACACCCCTAATGTAGCCAGTCCAGATGAGTTTCTGCTGTTGGGTGTGGCCTATTATGCTGCTGGACGTGGCCAACTCGGGAGCCAGCCGGAACTCCATTCCTGTGCGTTCCTGCCCCAAAATAGCCCTGTTTGGCAGTCCCACCCACTAACGTATTCCATGGCACTGCTCCCTCCGTCTTCCTCCTACGGAGATCACCCTCCATCTTTGCAAATCGCCTAGCAGTGTTCTGCATTTTTCAGGAGAAGGAGAAAAGGGAAAAGATGAGACACTTACATTGTGATAGATACTCCCTCCGAATTTGAATATGCATTCCATGGCTTCCAGCAGGCGGTGGAAGGTTTTGTCGTCGTTGGAGAAGCGGTGCCCAAAGACGACGGCGCAGATCACGTTCGAAACGGCAAGCGTGAGGGCGAACGATGGATTCATGGGCCTTCCTGAAACCAGAATACATGAAGGTGACCGTGAGTAGTTCTAGGAGATGAAGCATATTAGGAAGAATGCCAGCTGTGAAATAGAAGCAAAGCATTGCAGGATGCCGGGCCTTATATGGGGACAAGCTGAGCAGGTAGAATGTCCCAAACGGTGAAGGGGAAAGAAGCAGATTTCTCCTATCATTGAATCATAGAATGTTAGAATTGGAAGGGACCTTGCAGGTCATCTGGTCTAACCCCCTGCACTCTGCAGGAGCATAGCCAAAAGATAGCCCTACAACATACCTGAAAGGTGGTCGTCCAGCCTCCGGTTGAAAACGCTCAGTGAAGGAGCATCCATCACCTCCCAAGGCAGACTGTTCCACTGCTCAACCACACTTACAGTTAGAAAGTTTCTCCTGATATCTAGCTGCTAATGACTCCCTTATAATTTCCACCCATTAGATCTAGTCTTGCAATCCGGAGCAAGAGAGAATAGATCTGCTCCATCTTCGACATGACAACCCTTCGGATACTTGAAGACTGCAATCATGTCCCCTCTAAGTCTTCTCTTTCCCAGGCTAAACCTACCCAACTCTTTCAGCCTTTCCTCATAAGACTTGGATTCCAACCCTCTCACCATCCCAGTCGCCCTCTTCTGGACACCCTTGAGCTTGTCAACATCCTTCCTAAAGTGTGGTGCCCAAAACTGGACACAGGACTCCAGGTGAGGCCTGACCATAGCAGAATAGAGCGGAACTGACCACCTCCCGTGATCTGGACACAATGCTCCTGTTAATGCATCCTAAGATTGCATTCGCTTTCTTTAGTTTGGTCTGGAGCCATCCTTCCTGAGCAAAGACAGAAATGCATGAGCTGGAGGCTAAAAACTGTGACCCACCACCAGGGCCGGCTGGAGGTGTTTCTGCACCCTAGCTGGGGCACTGATGCCAACCTCCTGGTGGGGCCTGGAGGTGGCGATGGTGGTGAGTCCCTGCTGACTACCACCATGCCGACCCCGCCTCCTCCTCCCTGAGAGGGGAGGGGAGGGCGGGCGAGCTTTGCCTGGTTAGGGGTGGCGGGGGGGTCTTTTCGGGGGGGGCATTTGGTGCCCCTGAGGGCCAGTGCGCCCTAGGTGAGTGCCTAGTTCACCTAGCAGATGAGCCGGCACTGGCCACCACACACTAACTCAGTTTAGAGGGAACACTGCATGTGACGTGAGCAATTATGTCTAGCAGCGCCTTGGAAGAACTCGATCATCCCCAACTGAGCACTCAGTTTTTGAGGCATATGACTGTAGAACGTGCCACTGTACCTAGTCAGCCAAGCAGTCGGTGTAATATCCATGAAGATAATTTCAGAGGCCAGCCAATGTTGGTCTACAGTCGAACAGTAGGGCTGCCAGACCCCCAGGGGTGCGCTGGGTTGCCTGCTCTAGGGGCCCCTGACCCACTGGCCCGGATCCAGCTGGCAGGGAACCCCACCCCCAAACTGCCTGGATTGAACCAACATGCCCGGCATGATGATATCACCCAGAGGTGACGTCATCATTCTGGGCACGTCACCGGGGGGCACTCTAGCCTTTGACCTGAAAAGTCTATGATATCATAGAGTTTTCAGGCAAAATGTTAGAGCATCCCCGGTGACGTGCCTAGTGCTATGACGTCACTTCCAGGCCAGGAGATGGAAAGAGGTAGGAGACCTGCCAACCCTATAGAACAGCTAGATTTGAGTCCAGTAGAGCCTTAGAGGCCCAAGCTGGCCCAATCTCAGCAGATCTCGGAAACTAAGCCGGGTCTGCCCTGGCCAGGATTTGGATGGGAGACCTCCAAGGGATACCAGGGCGGGGACGCAGAGGCAGACAATGGCAAACCAAATCTTGCCTCAAAAACCCTTCGGGCTCACTGTAAGTCAGCTGTGATTCCACCACCAACAGCACCTTAGAAACCAACAAGGTTTTCAGGGTATGAGCTTTAAGAGAAGAAGAAGAGGAGGAGGAGATTGGATTTATACCCCGCCCTTCACTACCCAAAGGAGTCCCAGAGCGGCTCACAAACTCCCCTCCCCACAACAGACACCCTGTGAGGTAGGTGGGGCTGAGAGAGCTCTGATAGAAACGGCTCTTTTTCAAGGACAGCTGTGCCAGAACTATGGCTTGCCCAAGGTCACATCAGCAGCTTCAAGTGGAGGAGTGGGGAATCAAACCCGGTTCTCCCAGATTAGAGTCCATGCACTTAACCACTACACCAAACCGGCTCTCCTCTCCTCTCCTCTCCTCTCCTCTCCTCTCCCTCTCCTCTCCTCTCCTCTCTTCTCTTCTCTTCTCTTCTCTTCTCTTCTCTTCTCTTCTCTTCTCTTCTCTTCTCTTCTCTTCTCTTCTCTCTCTCTCTCTTCTCTTCTCTTCTCTTCTCTTCTCTTCTCTCCTCTTCTCTCCTCTCCTCCTCTCCTCTCCTCTCCTCTCCTCTCCTCTCCCCTCCCCTCCCCTCCCCTCCCCTCCCCTCCCCTCCCCTTCCCTTCCCTTCTCTCTTCTCCTTCTCCTTCTCCTTCTCCTTCTCCTTCTCCTTCTCCTTCTCCTTCTCCTTCTCCTTCTCCTTCTCCAGTTTGGTGTAGTGGTTAAGTGCATGGACTCTAATCTGGGAGAACCGGGTTTGATACCCAACCCCACTCCTCCACTTGCACCTGGCTGGATGACTGTGGGCAAGCCATAGTTCTGATAAGAGCTGTTCTTGAAAAAAGAGCAGTTTCGAGCTCTCTCAGCCCCACCTACCTCCCAGGGTGTCTGTGGTGGGAAGGGGAAAGGAGTTTGTCAGCCACTCTGAGACACCTTTGAGTAGTGAAGGGGGGTATAAATCCAATCTCTTCTTCTTCTTCTTCTTCTTCTTCTTCTTCTTCTTCTTCTTCTTCTTCTTCTTCTTCTCCTCCTCCTCCTCCTCCTCCTCCTCCTCCTCCTCCTCCTCCTCCTTCTTCTTCTTCTTCTTCTTCTTCTTCTCCTTCTCCTTCTTCTCCTCCTCCTCCTCCTCCTCCTCCTCCTCCTTCTTCTTCTTCTTCTTCTCCTTCTCCTTCTCCTTCTCCTTCATCCTTCTCTTCTTCTTCTTCTGAGAATGAAAGCTCCCTGATGAAGGTTGCTTTGACTCTCAAAAGCTCGTATCCAGAAAATCTCATTAGTCTCTAAGGTGCTGCTAGACTCGGGGTCGAGCAATACAACATCTAGTATTCAGTCAATGCAATACGAAATTCCCAGGGTCAGCACAGGGGAGCTATCAGTTGTGTTTTTGTTTTGCTTTTTTAAATACCAACTGCATTTGTCAGGGCTTTCTGCAAAGGGGGTTAGAGTTGCAGGAGGGAGCGGAGAGAATGTGTTGTCAGGGATAATTAGCCTCCTCTGGCAGGACTCTCCTTCCAAGCTTTTCTCAGGGCATGGAAATGATGACATCAGTTTCACACTTGCATTTGTGCGACTCGTATTATGCAAGCCGCGAGACGTCTCAATTGCCTCGGAGTGACATTTTGACAGCAGAAATTCCCTCCGAAGACAATGCGGTAAGAAGAACTCAGGTGTAATATCCTATTTGAGATTTATCAACTGATTTAGAAGAAGAGAAGGGATTGGATTTATACCCCACCCTTCACTCAGAGTGGTTTACAATCTTCTTTCCCTTCCCCTCCCAACAACAGACACCCTGTGAGGTAGGTGGGGCTGAGAGAACTCTTTCAAGAACTGCCCTTGAGAGAACAGCTCTGAAGGAACTTGTGACTGACCTAAGATCAGCTGTATGTGGAGGCGTGGGGAATCAAACCCGGTTCTCCCAGATTAGAGTCTGCATTCCTAACCTCTACACCAAACCGGCTCTCATTCGAGATCCATCAACTCATTTCTAAAAACACACAAATATCTACATTTTTCAAAAGCTCCAATTCCTGGACTTGCTCTTGATGCGTTCACGGAATACAGAAATCAACATGCGGACACAGAATTCACATAGGGACAAAATCCTGAGGGCCGTGGCTCAG
Organism: Gekko gecko; assembly: GCA_029375565.1. Classification (NCBI taxonomy): domain Eukaryota; kingdom Metazoa; phylum Chordata; class Lepidosauria; order Squamata; family Gekkonidae; genus Gekko; species Gekko gecko. The sequence goes on along the minus strand of JAPDNY010000008.1, from coordinate 144,372,464 downwards.
TGGTACAGCAACTGCTGAATGTCTCTGGTTCAATCCCCAAGGGATGAGGTACACCAGACTCTGAGAGCCTGATGGCCTGGAAAGCCACTGCCTGTCTGAGTAGAAGACACTGATGTCGGTGGACCGAGGGTCTGATTCAGTATAAGGCAGCTTCATAAGAACGTAAGAACATAAGAGAAGCCAATGTTGGATCAGGCCAGTGGCCCATCCAGTCCAACACTCTGTGTCACACTGTAGCCAAAAATACCAGGCGCCATCAGGAGGTCCAGCAGTGGGGCCAGGACACCAGAAGCCCTCCCACTGTTGACCCCCCCAAGCACCAAGAATACAGAGCATCACTTGCCCCAGAGTCCCTATCTATACCTTGTGGCTAATAGCCACTGATGGACTTCTGCTCCATATGCTTATCCAGTTCCCTCTTGAAGCCATCCATTCTTGTAGCCACCGCCACCTCCTGTGGAAGTGAATTCCACGTGTTAATCACTCTTTGGGTGAAGAAGGACTTCCTTTTGTCCGTTCTAAACCTACCACTCAGCAACTTCATGGAGTGCCCACGAGTTCTTGTCTTGTGAGAAAGGGAGAAAAGGACCTCTTTCTCGACCTGCTCTGTCCCCATGCATAATCTTATAAACCCTGATCACGTCACCCCTCAGCTGTCGTTTCTCCAAGCTAAAGAGCCCTGAGCTCTTTCAAATGTTCATATGTCCTGAAGAGCAAGAAATTCTCTGTGAACCTTAGACTGAAACTTGCTTGAAAATAAATACTGGTGAGGGCACGGATTCAGATGGATTCTTCCAGCTGGGAGCTGGAGATGCCAGTCAATAGGAGGATCATGGTTACATCTGCTCTAGTAACACCTTCCTGGCAGGATGTAGAATCCAAGTCACTTTCAAATCCTCATTTGAATTCACAGCTATAACGAGGTCTGATATCTGAGACTTGGAATTTTACACCATACCCAAAGTCTGCGTCTTTTGAAAGCAGCTGTTGTGGCTGAAGGCCTCATTCTTCAAAAAATAGGTGAAATCACTCCTGCAAATGAAACTGTCTTGGGGACGGCCTAAAGGCTGTGGCACATTGAATAATGCACTTTCAATGCACTTTGCCACTGGATTTTACTGTCTGAAGTAGCAAAATCCACTCGCAAACAATCATTAAAGTGTTGCTGTAGATTTTCCGGGTTGTGTGGCCGTGGTCTTGGCATTGTAGGACCTGACGTTTCGCCAGTAGCTGTGACTGGCATCCTCAGGGGTATAACACAGAAAGATGGAGTACTCTCTCTGTCAAGGTGAGAAGAAAAGTGGTAGGCAGGTAATTTATATCTACCCTGGAAGGTGGGGTAGGGCTGGGTCATTATCTTGTAGTAGTTCTCCAGGCTATGAACATGCTAATGGAGGAGCTTTCCTGAGGAGGTTCTTTTGTCTATGGATTGTTTCCTGTTTCTTGAGGAGGCTCTTTTGTGTGTGGAATGGCTACTGAAGCTCTAATCTTATCTGCAGTCATTAAAGTACATTGAATGTAGATTGAAAGCGCAGTATTCAGTGTGTGTGAAAGCACCTAAATTCCATTGTAGTTGAGCTATACCATAATCTGTTGCCAAAGGGACTTTTTAAAAAACTGACGATTTATGGAGAGGAAAGTAAAGGAGGAAAAGGAAGAAGAAATCAGATTTATACCCCGCCCTTCACTCAGAGTATCAGAGCAGCTTTCAATCTCCTTCCTTTGCTCTCCCCACAACAGACACCCTGTGAGGTAGGTGGGGCTGAGAGAGCTCTGACAGAAACTGCTCTTTCAAGGACAGCTCTGACAGAACTACGGCTTGCCCAAGGTCATCCAGCAGGTGCAAGTGGAGGAGTGGGGAATCAAACCCAGTTCCCCTTCCCCTCCCCACAACAGAAACCCTGGGAGGTAGGTGGGGCTGAGGGAGCTCTTTCGACGACTGCTCTTGAGAGAACAGCTCTGAGAGAGCTTGTGACTGGCCCAAGGTCACACCGGCAGCTGCATGCGGAGGAGTGGGGACTCAAACCCGATTCTGCCAGATTAGAGTCCGCGCTCTTAACCACTACACCAAACTGGCACACATTTCTTCAGGCATACCGTACCTTTGCTGTTGGAAAAATTCTCCACCAGGTGACCGGCTTCCTCTTGGATCTGGTACTCGAGGCTGGTCTTCCCCAAGCCGAGACTTTTCAGAGTCATCAAGGAAAATCGTCTCTGATGCTTCCATGTGCGGCCGGTTGCCAGCAAAATCCCTGGGTGAAAATAAGTGTTGTTTTCTTTGTTTGTTTGTTTGTTTTTTTTTTTAAAAAGAAAGATTGTAGATACTCAAAAAATTAATAGAAAAAGCTCATACAGATAGAGAACTTTCAGCAGATGAGGAGGTAAAGTCATTATTTGAAGCATTCATTCTGCTTCTGGAACTGCTACGGTCCCCTTTTGTCAGGCTCAATAGCAAGTAGATCCAAGCATTCTTCAGATCAAGAAAAGCTTTATTGGAATACAATGCTGTAACCCACAGTAATACTGTTATTGTCAGGAATGGCGGCATAAGCTGCTCAGGCATTATTATAGTATGATGCATAAGCGCAACTGGCAAATGAACTTTTAGCGTGCGCGCGGGAAACTCCCGGCGGGAGACTACTTAACGATCGGGAGAACCAGTTCCCCCCACCCCTCGGTCTCACAGGACTGGAAAATTCCCTCAGACAAAAGAATACTCCATAGCCGCCTTCCAAGGCCACTGTGATAAGCCGGAGCAGCCGGAACCATTCTCCCACGTTGCAGCTGGCAATGCTACGCAAGCGCACAAGCAAGAGACAAGATAGCAGACACAGTACAATGAGCTCAGTGTCAAAGTAACCCAAGCCTCAATTCTCTGACACCTTTCTGGTTTCTCGTCTATTGTAGTGATTACAGTGTTCCCTCTAAGCTTAGTTCGTGTGAGCTAGGTTACAGTTTTTTAGCCTCCGGCTCACACATTTTTTTCATCTTAGCTGAGGAAGGATGGCTCCAGGGCAAACTGATTGATGCAGTGGCCCAATCGCTCGCTCGCAACTTGAATGCCAGTCGCTCAGAAAGTAGAATTTTTGCTCACCAGACTCCACAGCTCAGAGGGAGCCTTGGCGAACTAGGCTTTCTGTTTGTTTGTTTGTTTGTTTGTTTGTTTGTTTGTTTGTTTGTTTTGCGTCCCGCCCTCCTCACCAAGGCAGGCTCAGAGCGGCTTACAGGATGGATGGATGGATGGATGGATGGATGGATGGATGGATGGATGGAGACAGACAGACAGACAGACAGACAGTTAGATGATAGACAGACAGACAGACAGACAGACAGACAGACAGACAGACAGACAGACAGATAGATAGATAGATAGATAGATAGACAGACAGATAGACAGACAGAGACAGAGACAGAGACAGAGAGATAGAGATAGAGACAGAGACAGAGACAGAGACAGAGACAGAGACAAAGACAGAGACAGACACAGACACAGACACAGACACAGAGACAGAGACAGAGATGATAGATGAAACTGCCAGTCTACCCTCTCTGTGGTACTGTGCAGCGCAGTCTGAACAGTCCACCGTGACCTATAAACAGAAAACTAGACCACAGTCCCTAATAATAGCAACTAGACCACAGTCCCTAAAACAGAAAACTAGACCACAGTCCCTGGCGACGTGCCCAGAATGATGACGTCACCTCTGGGTGACATCATCGTGCCGGGCACGTTGGCCCAATCCAGGCACTTTGGGGGTGGGGTTCCCTGCCAGCTGGATCCGGGCCAGCGCGTCGGGGGGGAACTAGAGCAGGCAACCCACACCCCCTCTCTTGCCTTGAAAACCCGATGAGGTCTCCATTAGTCCATTGTGACTCGATGGCAACAACAACAATCATGCTTATATGTTTTTTTTAAAATGTGTATTTACTGTTTTTAACTTTATAACATTATTGTTTATACTGCAATCTGTCTATGTTCCCTTTCAGGTGTCCTCACAGCAATGGCCTTTGGCCCTACACAACAAAAGCTACCTAGATATAAAGATGGCCCCGACCTGGATAGCCCAGGCTAACCCGATCTCATCGGATCTCGGAAGCCAAGCAGGGTCAGCCCTGGCTAATATTTGCACGGGAGACCTCCAAGGAATACCGGGGTCGTGACATGGAGGCAGATCACCGGGGATGCTCTAGCAGTCAGCCCGAAAACTCTAAGATATCATAACAGTTTTCAAGCCAAATGCTAGAGCGCCCCCTGGCGACATGCCCAGAATGATGACGTCACCTCTGGCTGACATCATCGTGCCGGGCACATGGGCCCAATCCAGGCACTTTGGGGGGGGGGTTCCCCAGCCAGCTGGATCCAGGCTGGTGGGTCAGGGGGCCCTAGAGCAGGCAACCCCCCCTGCACCCCCTCTCTGGCCTTGAAAACCCGATGAGGTCTCCATCAGTCCATTGTGACTCAACGGCGGCAACAACCACCACCACGAAGCCATAAGAACAGTTATCCCGAATTATCATGCAGTTCCTATATGGATCATCTTACCCTTGTTATGGGCCATATCATGGAAGAAAGGGGCCAGTGGGCGGCCGGCAACATCTTCTGGGTGGGTGATGAGACCATCCCTCACTGCTTGGAATCCATTTAAGACAACCACAGGGGTCCATCCAAACCACAAGGTGTAAATGTTCCCGAAGGACTTGGCCACCTTTGGGGAAATACCAACAACCACAAGTGATTACACACAAACAAAGATCCAGGTCTCTTTTCTTTTCTTTTCTTTTTTTTAAAAAAACTATAATTCCCCAAACAGAAAGATATAAAAGATACAACAGAAATATAACAACAATGCAGATAAACATCTATAAAAGGTTTCCAAATATCTAAAAACATGTCCAAGCACAACGGCGGAGCTGACTATGCGCCACACAATGGGATGCTGATACACCAGGGTTGCCAACCTCCAGGTGATGTCTGGAGATCTAATGGGATTACAGCTCATCTCCAAGCAACTGAGGTAAATTCCCCTGGAGAAGATGGCTGCTTTGGAGGGTGAGCTCTATGGCATGATACCCCTTTGAAGTCCCTCCCCTCCCCACCCCAAATCCTGCCCCCCCCGGCCTCCACCCTCAAAATCTCCTGGTATTTCCCAAACCAGAGCTGGCAATCCAGGGCTCTTTTTGTAGCAGGAACTCCTTTGCATATTAGGCGACACACACCCCTAATGTAGCCAATCCTCCAAGAGCTTACAGAGCTCTTCTTACAGGGGCTACTGTAAGCCCTTGGAGGATTGGCTACATCAGGGGTGTGTGGCCTAATATGCAAAGGAGTGCCTGCTGCAAAAAGAGCCCTGTGGCAATCCTACTACAGTTGTAAGGTCCTCAATCCAGTCCACTGGATTACTGGAGGTTGGCATTTATCTCTCCTGAGCTGTAATCGGACCTCTTTTTGTAGCAGGAACTCCTTTGCATGTTAGGTGACACACCCCTAATGTAGCCAATCCTCCAAGAGCTTACGGAGCTCTTCTTACAGGGGCTACTGTAAGCTCTGGGAGGATTAGAACATAAGAACATAAGAGAAGCCAATGTTGAATCAGGCCAATGGCCCATCTTGTCCAACACTCTGTCACACAGCGGTCAAAATATACCAGGTGCCATCAGGAGGTCCAGCAGTGGGGCCAGGACACTAGAAGCCCTTCCACTGCTGCGCCCTCCAGCACCAAGAATAGAGTGCATCACCTGCCCCAGACTGAGAATTCCCTTCTATACCCTGTGGCTAATAGCCACTGATGGACTTCCGCTCCATATGTTTATCTAATTCCCTCTTGAAACTGTCCATGCTTGTAGCTGCCATCACCTCCTGTGGCAGTGAATTCCATACGTTAATCACTCTTTAGGTAAAGAAGTATTTCCTTTTATCTGTTCTAACCTGACTGCTCAGCAATTTCATGGAGTGCCCACGAGTTCTTGTATTGTGAGAAAGGGAGAAAAGGACTTCTTTCTCAACCTGCTCAATCCCATTCATAATCTTATAAACCTCAATCATGTCACCCCTCAGCCGTCGTTTCTCCAAGCTAAAGAGCCCCAAGCATTTTAACCTTTCTTTGTAAGGAAGGTGTTCCAACCCTTTTATCATCCTAGTTGCCCTTCTCTGCACTTTTTCCAATGCTATAATATCCTTTTTGAGATGTGGTGACCAGAACTGTACACAGTATTCCAAATGAGGTCGCACCAATGATTTATACAGGGGCATTGGCTACATTCGGGGTGTGTCGCCCAATATGCAAAGGAATTCCTGCTATGAAAAGAGACCTGGAAGGCTTTCAGCAACAGGAAGGACCATTTTCATCAGCCCGTCGGTTAACTTCCAGGAGACAGGCCAATAGTTTAATAGTACAGAAGGCATCCTCAAAGATCAGTGAGTTTTCTTTTACCAAATTGACACGAGTTATTACTTCCTCTCAAAAAGACTGAATAACACGACAGGCCATAGCATGTGTTTAAGCTTGAGATTCAAGTTTTCCAAAGATCCGCAGCTTCTGGGAAGAAGTACTGAAACAAACCAGTGAAATAACTTCCCACATCCTTATCTCGAAACCTGAGATTCTGCTGCTGACTCACTGGGCTGACCCCATTGATAACAGAAACAAGGAAATCATTTCATTACTCCTTGCAACAGGTCGCCTGACAATAGCTTCGTGTTGGAAATCCCCATTGTCACCAACGCTATCTGCCGGGCATGATAGATTATGGGAACAGTTTGTGATGGCAAAAATGACAGACACAATAACACAGAGCGCAAACAAGCCAGACGTTTCAAAATTTGAATCAACCTGGTATCCAATATTTCCTTCCCTAGCAACACATGATATACTTCCTTCCAACCTGCATTATCACGAATGGTTGACGCTCTGAAACATTAGTAGGGGCATCTCTGTTGGATATTGATAGTATAATTAGTCTTTACATCTTTTAATTCACTAGGGCAATAACCTTACACCTAGCAGAGGTTCTATCTGTTGAATTGTTAAGTTCAGTTCAGTTCAGTTCAGTTTTAGTTTATTGTCTTAGCCATTGGCCATAACGACACAAAATAGAACAAAATACAACAAACATTATACATCAAAGTGGGGAAGACCCTTCAATAACTTGCAGTAAGTCCTAAACTCATTCTTATCTTTTTTGCCGCCAGTGCAAACAAGGCCATTCTGCTGGTAACATGTGCATCTGTATCAGAGAGCAAAAAAAACCCACCGGATCCTGATCTGAGGTTCCATTATGCAGAGGTACAATAGGATAAATAAACCTTTGCCTAAGTGATTCGTGCCATACGCATCTCAAAATGTAATGCTCGACATCGTCTACCTCACCCACACCACATTGGCATATTCTAGAGGCGGCAGAGGTATTCAAAAAGCAGCCAATGCAAACCATTGAAGGTACGGCATGGAATCTTAGGGCAGTAAAAGCCCTTCTTATCTCCAGAGTAGTTAGCTTCTCAAGATATACCGTCCTACAATGGTCTCTCTTAAAGTTCTTATACAAGGGGGCTGTACGGCAACTTACCACCGCCTGGCGGTTCAAGAGCCCATCCTTACTAAATACCCATTCCTTCAATTTAGACTTTTGATTTTCACTGTCCAGTAAGTCATCGGGGATGGAGTATTTCAATAAAATAGAGTTCAAATGTTCATCTAGTCTTTTCGAGGATTTCAACAGCAACCCGAAACTTTGAACACCTAGGATATCGAATTGTTAAGTTGTATAAACAGTTCTGACATTGTTTTCCAGCGTTGCATGCTGATACACATTTATTATAAAGTTGTATCTCTGGAAATCGGCCACTTCCCGACTATTCAGATCTGGTATGATAAGATATGGGACCAGTTTATTCTAGCTAAAATCACAAATGTCGTCCAATTAGCGGACGGAGGTTCGTCCTCCGTGGATTCTCACTTCGAGTCCACTTGGTTTCAGTTACTTCAGTATATGGCAAACAAGAAAATATTTCCAACAAACACTTCTTATCTTTCTTGGTTACACTTCCGACATAAAATGGGATCATTGAGCTGCTTAGGCCTTCTGTAATGAACAGAGCTAAATATAATCTGAATTAACTAGCTTGTGGCAGTTTTTGCGGGGTTCTCTAAATATACTGGAGAGCTGAAAGGTTGAATGTATTAATGCTATCTGAAGTTTGGGTGTATCTTATTTACTGCCTGGTTCAATGGTTGTTTACATTGTTAACATTGCTATTTGTATTTGTTACATTGTTATTTGTATTTGTCTTTCGATAAAAAATTGAAAAAGTTTTAAAAAGTTATATCTCTGTTAATTGCACTTGTTTGTTACTTTATGTTATGGCAAAATAAATAATTTTTTTTTTTTTAAAAAAAGCTTGGGATTCATAGAAACAACAGGTATAAAATTTAGGGCCATATCCCTTTACTCTGGTTTCTCTTCAGATAGTATATATCTTCCGCCTTTTACTAAAGACCAGTCCCTTTCAGCTGTGGTGGCTCAAGTGGTTAAGACGCTGAACTGCAGGCTGTGGAAGGTCAGTAGTTCAGCAGTTCAAGACCCGAGAGTGCCGCATGATGGGGTGAGCTCCTGTCTCTAGTTCCAGCTCCTGCCAACCTAGCAGTTTGAAAGCAAGAAATTGCAAGTAGATAAATAGGTACCACTTCGGTGGGAAGGTAACAGCATTCCGTGCGCTTTGGTGTTTAGTCATGCCAGCCACATGACCACGGAAATGTCTTCGGACAGCGCTGGCTCTTCGGCTTTGAAACAGAGATGAGCACCGCAACCCTAGAGTCGGATTCGACTGGCTTTCGAGCAAGGGAACCTTTACCTCAACCTTTACCTAAACTAGGGGTGTCAAACATATGGCCTGGGGCCCAGAACTGGCTCATCCGGGGCTTTTATCCAGTCCATGAGCAACTGGTATGACAGAGGGAAGACAGGATGCTGTGGGGGGAAAGTTCCTATCTATACCTTGTGGTTAATAGCCACTGATGGACCTCTGCTCCACATGCTTATCTAATTCCCTCTTGAAGCTGTCCGTGCTTGTAGCTGCCACCACCTCCTGTGGCAGTGAATTCCATATGTTAATCACTCTTTGGGTGAAGAAGGACTTCCTTTTATCTGTTCTAACCCGACTGCTCAGCATTCGTACAAATTTGTACAAATTTCGTACAAATTTGCACAAATTTCTGGGAACCTTCCTGTACACATATTAAACTATTGTTTACACCAGTTTGGTGTAGTGGTTAAGTGTGCGGACTCTAATCTGGGAGAACCGGGTTTGATTCCCCCACTCCTCGACTTGCACCTGCTGGTGTGACCTTGGGTCAGTCACAAGCTCTGGCACAGCTGTCCTTGAAAAAGAGCAGTTTGTGTTAGAGTTCTCTCAGCCCCACCTGCCTCACAGGGTGTCTGTTGTGGGGAGGGGAAGGGAAAGGAGTTTGTAAGCCGCTCTGAGACTCAAAAGTGAAGGGCGTGGTATAAATCCAATCTCTTCTTCTTCTTCTTCTTCTTCTTTTAAGGGCAAACCTGTTTTATTGCCCTAATTCTTTCCTATAAATACACGAAACCAGTTCCAGTACACACACTCTCTCTTGGAGTCAACTTCATGCTCCGTGAAGCGCTGGCCGCTTCTTTTTCTCCCTGCGGACCTGAAACTTCACGACTGGTAAATATAGCCTCCCCTGAACACTGTTCCGCCGCTACTTCTTGGTTAGCCCTTGTTTGTGCATTCTACAAGTGTGCTTTGCGCGTACGATTTCACTTTCTACCAGGACTCTTTTTGTAGCAGGAACTCCTTTGCACACCCCTGATGTAGCCAGTCCTCTAAGACCTTAAAGTAGCCCCTGTAAGAAGAGCTCTGTAAGCTCTTGGAGGACTGGCTACATTAGGGGTGTGTTGCCTAATATGCAAAGGAGTTCCTGCTACAAAAAGAGCCCTGCTTTCTACTATTTTCCAATAAAATTCTCTTAATTGAACATCTGCCTGGTTTCATAGACTCATAGAGTTGGAAGGGACCTCCAGGGTCATCTCGTCCAACCCCCCGCACAATGCAGGAATTTCACAAATACCTTCCCCCGCACACCCCCAGTGACCCCTGTTCCATGCCCAGAAGATGGTTTATTTGACGGTTCTCAAGGGAAGGACCCCCATATACAAAGGTGGAGATCTTGTGTTACCCGCCTCTTGCTAGCTAAATTCCCCAATCTATTAAATATTAGACCAATTCAGGTAACCATTTACCAAGCCGAAAGCACTGCACAGGGGTCCGGCTAGACATCACTTCCACAGAAGTAGATTTCTTTTCAGTCAGCTCCTAAAGAGACGGTGCTACATAAAACAGAATAGCAGATAAAAATCTATGTTGCTAAGTATCCCCTCCAGGTACACTTTTGCCAGTGTGACTGCAGTTGGGGGCGGGAAATCCCAATCCAGCAATTAGGGTTGCCAGCTTCCAGGTGGGGACTGGAGATCTCCCTGGATGACAATCTCCAGACCAGAAAAACGGCTTATTTGTTATTTTTTTTTAATCTATTTACAAAATTACACACGGGATAGAGAAAGTAGAGAAAGAAGTCCTTTTCTCCCTTTCTCACAGTACAAGAACTCATGGACTACTCACTGAAATGAATGAGCAATAGGCTTAGAACAGATCAAAGGAAATGTTTCTTCATTCAAAGAAGACTAATTAACACGTGGAATTCACTGCCGCAAGAGGTGGTGGCAGCTACAAGCACAGACTGCTCCAAGAGGGAATTGGATAAACATCTGGAGCAGAAGTCCATCAGTGGCTATTAGCCACAAGGTACAGATAGGAACTCTCGGTCTGGGGCAAGTGACGCTCTGTATCCTTGGTGCCTGTGGGTGTTATGGACCCTGGCCAGGGACTCCACAGGTTCGCAGAAGTTCCCGGTAAATCAATTGCTTTTGTGGGCTCCCCAGTAAATCAGTTGCTTTCACTGCTAGGAATCAGTTGCTCTCGACTGTATTTCGAGTAAAAAATAATACTGTGAATTGCCTGTGTCCTTTATAAAGTTTATATCTCCAGTACCGGGCATTACATTTTATGGTACACGTGGCCCGGCCCGACAAAATGACATTTATGTCAGATCCAGCCCTTGAGCTGCGGTGGCTCAAGTGGTTAAGACGCTGAACTGCAGGCTGTGGAAGGTCAGTAGTTCAGCAGTTCGAGACCCGAGAGTGCCGCATGACGGGGTGAGCTCCCGTCTCCAGTTCCAGCTCCTGCCAACCTAGCAGTTCGAAAGCAAGAAATTGCAAGTAGATAAATAGGTACCACTTCGGTGGGAAGGTAACAGCGTTCCGTGAGCCTTGGTGTTTAGTCATGCCGGCCACATGACCACGGAAATGTCTTCGGACAGCGCCGGCTCTTCGGCTTTGAAACGGAGATGAGCACCGCAACCCTAGAGTCGGATTCGACTGGCTTTCGAGCAAGGGAACCTTTACCTTTACCTTTTACCAGCCCTCGTAGCAAACGAGAGTGACACCTCTGCTCTATGGTTTGGCCATAGAGTTTTGCCCAGATGCTAGAGTGCCCCATGCGAGATGCTGGTATCGCTTCCGGAGTTTCCTGGCTCCCCCCTCACTGGCCAGCTGAGTGGCTGTGAGAAGAACCAGCTGAAAGCAGGGGGGGGTCCCCTGTGCCCGCTGAGGTGACAGCAGCCCTGGTCGGCCCCCGTTTAACTCTTCTCAAGAATTCTCATGCACCGTTGTTGGCACATGCTGCCGCTCTGCTTAATAAGACAGACCCGGAGGTGTAAATGTACAGTAAGCCAGGTGCCAAGACTTCTAGTTGGCAGGGGTTATTGTTATTTAAAAAGAAGAAGAAGTGCTTTGAAGACTCTGCCTGCCCAGCCTAGCCCAGGAGGCAAAGGAGGGTTATGATTGCCAACTGGCAAGAAGTATATCAGATTTCACAAAGAGGTGCAATAAAAATTATTTTTTTAAAAAAAAAGAATTCACAAGGAGGTGCGGAGGTGCAGGCCAACTAGGACAGTTGTGCCATCTCTTCGCTCCGGCTTGCCTAAGGTTAAGAGACTGAGCTACAAAACTGGGAGTCCCTGAAACTTGCCTCTCCCTTGACCTGTCCCGGTTGCCTTGGAAAAGACCAACACCCCCTACCTGTGAGACCAGGTACATAAGAACATGAGAGAAGCCAATGCTGGATCAGGCCAGTGGCCCATCCAGTCCAACACTCTGTGTCACACAGTGGCCAGAAATACCAGGTGGCATCAGGAGGTCCAGCAGTGGGGCCAAGACACCAGAAGCCCTCCCACTGTTGGCCCTCCCCAGGCACCAAGAATACAGAGCATCCCTTATCCCAGAGTCCCTATCTATTGTTGTTGTTGTTCAGTCGCACAGTCGAGTCCGACTCTTCGCGACCCCATGGACCAGATCACGCCAGGCCCTCCTGTCTTCCGCTGTCCGCTGAAGTTTGCTCAATTTCATGTTCGTTGCATCGATGACACTGTCTAACCATCTCATCCTTTGCCGTCCCCTTCTTCTTTGACCTTCAATCTTTCCCAGCATCAGGGTCTTCTCCAGTGAATGCTCCCTTCTCATTTGGTGGCCAAAGTATTTGAGCTTCAGCTTCAGGATCTGGCCTTCCAGGGAACAGTCAGGGTTGATTTCTTTTAGGATTGACTGATTGGATCTCCTTGCAGTCCAAGGGACTCTCAAGAGTCTTCTCCAGCACCATAGTTCAAAAGAATCTATTCTTCGGCGCTCGGCCTTCCTTATAGTCCAACTCTCACAGCCATACATTACTACGGGGAATACCATTGCTTTGACCATGCGGACTTTTGTTGGCAAGGTGATGTCTCTGCTTTTTATCATGCTGTTTAGGTTTGCCATTGCTTTCCTCCCAAGAAGCAGGCGTCCCTATCTATACCTTGTGGCTAATCACCACTGAAGGACCTCTGCTCCAGATGTTTCTCCAATTCCCTCTTGAAGCCGTCCATGCTTGTAGCCGCCACCCCCTCCTGTGGCAGTGAATTCCATGTGTCAATCACTCTTTGGGTGAAGAAGGACTTCCTTTTATCCATTCTAACCCGACTGCTCAGCAATTTCATGGAGTGCCCACAAGTTCTTGTCTTGTGAAAAAGGGAGAAAAGGACTTTCTCAGCCTGGTCTATCCCACGCATAATCTTGTAAACCTCAATCATGCCACCCCTCAGCTGTCGTTTCTCCAAACTAAAGAGCCCCAAGCGCTTTAACCTTTCTTGACCTACCTTACAGGGCTGTTGTGAGGACTCGGGATAATGCGCGTGAAGCGCTCTGAACATGCGAAAGGGTTGCTATTTGTCCTTTGTGTTCATCTTGAAAGCCAGTGTGGTGTAGTGATGGACTAGGATCCGGAAGACCCAGCTTCGAATCCCCATTCGTTTCATGAAAGCTCGCCGCGTGCCCCTGGGCCAGTCACACTCTCTCAGCCTAACCTACCTCACAAGGCTGTTGTCAGGGTAAAACGGAAGAGAGGAGAATGAGGTAAGCCGCTTTTGGTTTCCGTTGTGGAGAAAGGCAGAGCGGCTCGCTGGATGAGCTGGTGGAGGACTGGCATGCCCGGCTCTCCTCAGCCATCGACGAGATCGCTCCCAGGCGCCCTCTCTGCATTCGTGTAAGGCGAGCGCCTTGGTATACCCAGGAGTTGCGTGAGCTGAAGCGAGAACTGAGACGGCTGGAGAGACGGTGGCGTCGAGCTCGTGATGAGGCATCAAGAACATCTTATAGGACGCTTATCAGGGCCTATGAGATGGCAGTCAAAGCCGCTAAGAGAGTTTTCTATGCGGCCACGATTGCATCTGCTAGCTCACGCCCGGCCCAATTATTTAGTACAATTCGGTCCTTGACAGCTCTGCCACAGGGCAGGCAAAATGCTAGGGAAATGGATATTGGCTGTGAGGCATTTGCGAGCTATTTTGCAGATAAAGTCTTGGCGCTCCGCCGTGACCTCCCCGCCACAATTGACACAGTGAGTGAACTTGAGGCCCCTTGCATGGCTTTGGGGCCGGGTTTAGAATGTTTTGTCCCACTCAGCCTGGAAGAAGTTGTTTCTGTGCGTCCAACCACGTGCGACCTGGATCTGTGCCCCTCCTGGCTCATTAAAGCAGGCCATGAGGGGTTTCGAGGTGCCCTGCGGGAGATTATCAACATGTCCCTTTCCGAGGGACGGTTCCCCAGGGCGCGAAAGGACACGATGGTCCGCCCCCTCTTGAAAAAGCCATCTCTGGACCCGGCCGAATTGGCCAACTATCGGCCGGTGTCCAATTTGCCCTATTTGGGCAAACTTATAGAGAGGGCGGTAGCGTCACAGCTGCAGGGTTTTCTGGATGACGCTTCTGTCCTTGATCCCTTCCAGTCCGGCTTCCGCCCGGGTCACGGGACGGAGACAGTGCTGGTCGCCTTGACCGACGATCTCCGTAGGCATCTGGATCGGGGTGGTGTGGCTGCTCTGGTGTTGTTAGACCTGTCGGCGGCGTTTGACACGGTCGGCCACCAGTTCCTGGCCCACCGCCTCGCCGACGTGGGGATTCAGGGGCTCGCACTTCAATGGTTGGCCTCTTTCCTTCAAGGTCGGGGACAGAGGGTGGTGATAGGGGATCAGCGGTCCCGGAGACACCCCATTGAGTGTGGGGTGCCCCAAGGGGCCGTGCTGTCCCCGATGTTGTTTAACATCTACATGCTCCCCCTCGCCCAGATTGCCCGGAGTTGTGGGCTTGGGTGTCATCAATATGCAGATGACACCCAGCTCTATCTGATGCTGGGCGGCCAGTCAAACTCGACCCCGGATGACCTTCATCGGGCTTTACAGGCTGTGGCTGGATGGCTCAGGCTGAGTTGGTTGAAACTAAACCCGGCAAAGACGGAGGTCCTGGGCCTGAGTCAGATCGGTTCAGGGTTGGGGTTCCCTCTCCCGGCCTTCGACGGGGTGCCGCTGGTGCCGGCGTCAGAGGTTAGGAGTCTGGATGTGCTCCTGGATTCCTCTTTAACGATGGAGGCCCAGGTAGCAGCCACTGCCAAGTCAGCCTTTTACCACCTTCGGCAGGCTCGGCAGTTGGACCCCTTTCTTGACCGCGATGACCTGGCCACAGTGATCCATGCGACGGTCACCTCAAGGCTAGACTACTGTAACACTTTCTACTTGGGGCTGCCTTTGTCGCAAATCCGGAAGCTGCAGCTGGTGCAGAATGCTGCAGCCAGGCTGCTGATGGGTCTCTCTAGGAGGGATCATATTCAGCCTGTGCTGAAAGCGCTGCACTGGCTGCCAATAGTGTACCGGATTCGCTTCAAAGTGCTGGTCTTGACCTTTAAAGCCCTGTATGGCCAGGGTCCAGCCTACTTGAGGGACCGCCTTTCCCCATATGTTCCCCCAAGGGCACTTCGGTCGGGGAGTCAACAGCTCCTGGAAATGCCAGGCCCCAGGGAAGTAAAATTTGCTGCCACCAGAGCCAGGGCTTTCTCGGTGGTGGCTCCTACCTGGTGGAGGGAGCTCCCGGAGGAGATCCGGGTCCTGCGGGACCTTGCTCAGTTCTGCAGGGCCTGTAAGACAGAGCTATTCCGCCGGGCCTTTGATTAGGAGCCGCCACCATGGATAGCCATCTGCCATCGCACTATCGTCACCATTGAATGCGGGGCGGCCCTGGCAGGAGAGGGGGTGATGAGCTACTGTTTGGCTGCTGTTTGGCTACTGGGGGCTAACGTTTGCCGGGGGCTATAATCTGCCCCATCTTGTTTATATGTTTTTGGTTTTATACTGTTGAACTTGTTTTAAAGTTGGCACACGTGCCTTGTTGTGAGCCGCCCTGAGCCTTCGGGGAGGGCGGGATACAAATCCAAATAAATAAATAAATAATATGGAATAATACAATTCATTCAATGAAAGATTGATCAGGGTGGGCGGCCATATTGGTCTGAAGCACTGGTTCCCAAAGTGGGCAATACTGCCCCCTGAAGTGCACTGGAAGTAGAAGAAGATACCCTGTGAGGTAGAAGAAGAAGAAGAGATTGGATTTATACCCCCCCTTCACTACCCAAAGGTGTCTCAGAGCGGCTTACAAACTCCCTTCCCTTCCCCTCCCCACAACAGACCCCCTGTGAGGTAGAAGAAGAAGAGATTGGATTTATACCCCCCTTCACTACCCAAAGGAGTCTCAGAGCGGCTTACAAACTCCCTTCCCTTCCCCTCCCCACAACAGACACCCTGTGAGGTAGAAGAAGAAGAAGAGATTGGATTTATACCCCCCTTCACTATCCAAAGGTGTCTCAGAGCGGCTTACAAACTCCCTTCCCTTCCCCTCCCCACAACAGACACCCTGTGAGGTAGAAGAAGAAGAAGAGATTAGATTTATCCCCCCCTTCACTACCCAAAGGTGTCTCAGAGCGGCTCACAAACTCCCTTCCCTTCCCCTCCCCACAACAGATACCCTGTGAGGTAGAAGAAGAAGAAGAAGAAGAGATTGGATTTATACCCCCCCTCCCAGTTTGACCCGAACAGACGATAACCAGAAACCGAGCGTGTTATTCTTCGGATAGGTTAAAAACCATCTTCATTATTTGGCATGCAAATCTAACTAGCCACCTTCCATATAGACAACTCTGTAATTCCATTTTGTCGTCTGACAAAGCGCGCTTTGCACACAAAAGCTCACACCTTGAATGAAATCTTTGTGGGTCTGAAAGGTGCCCCTGGACCAGTGTTCCCTCTAAGCTGAGTTAGTGTGAGCTAGCTCAGAATTTTTTAGCCTCCAGCTCACACATTTTTGTCTTAGCTCAGGAAGAATGGCTTCAAAGCAAACTGATTTATGCAACAGCCAAATCACGCTTGCTCACAACTTTAGTACCTGCAGCTCACAAAGAGGAATTTTTGCTCACAAGACGCCACAGCTTAGAGGGAACATTGCACCTTCACTTTGTTCAGTTAAAAATAATTAATGGTAACATTTCTTTGCCACCTTTGATTTCTCCTTTCTTGGATCAATACCCATCAGCTGCTCCTTCTTCCCTAACTGGGCAGCGATGTTTTGTTCTCTCTTCATTCCCCCTCCTGTCTGCCAACACACCTCTTGTCGGGTTTTTTCAACTCTGGGTTTGGAAGTTCCCGGAGATCTGGGAGCAAAGGCCAGAGAGGGCAGAGTCATGGGAGGAGAGGGTGGAATTTGGGGAGGGGAGGATGCTCAGCAGGGGGGTGGGAGGCTATAGAGCAGGGGTATGAAACATGCAGCCCAGGGGCCGGATCAGACCCCCCAGAGGGCTTCTATCAGGACCACAGTGGAATAAGCTGTCTTCTTCTTCTTCTTCTTCTTCTTCTTCTTCTTCTTCTTCTTCTTCTTCTTCTTCTTCTTCTTCTTCTTCTTCTTCTTCTTCTTCTTCTTCTTCTTCTTCTTCTTCTTCTTCTTCTTCCAGTTCTGCTGCTGCTGCGTCATCAGAGGTCTGCAGCTTACAGATACACACCTGAACAGCAAACTCAAGACTGCAACGGCACAGACATTTTGATGCAATCGTTCAGAGCAAGAGGTGCCAGTGATCAGACACTGCTAGATAAACAAAATATTGCAAGCGTGCTCATGTTTTAAGCATGTTTTTATTTTAAGTTAAAAAAAACCCCTTTGTGTTTGTGTCCTTTATAAAGTTTCTATCTCCGCTACCTGGCATTACATTTTATGACACACACAGCCCAGCCTAACGAGGACTCATTTATGTCAGACCCGGCCCTCGTAACAAACGAATTGACACCCCTGCTATAGAATCTGGCCTCAGAAGCTGGGGCAACCAGTCTGGAAACCAGTTGTGATCCCAGGAGAACTCCACGCCTCATCTAGAAGCTGGCAGCCCTGACTTCTAGCTCCTTTTTCTATCTGCCCTTTTGGGCTTCACATATAATTTCCTGATAGGGATGAATGGCAGCCAATTCACTTATGCGAGAAATTGGATTGTTCCTAGGGGGCGCCATTCTGATGGGAACCAAATCTACCCCCTCGTTCCTATAACCTGAGCCCAGTGAGAGCACAGCCTGCGGGTTCTGTTTCATGGTGCAATCCTATGCCTAACATAAGAACATAAGAGAAGCCAATGTTGGAACAGGGCCAATGGCCCATCTAGTCCAACACTTTGTCACACAGTGGACAAAAATACCAGGGGCCATCAGGAGGTCCAGCAGTGGGGCCAGGACACTAGAAGCCCTTCCCACTGTTGCCCCCTCCCGCAAGCACCAAGAATACAGAGCATCCCTTGCCCCAGATCAAGAGTCCCTATCTATAAAGGTAAAGGTTCCCTTGCTCGAAAGCCAGTCGAATCCGACTCTAGGGTTGCGGTGCTCATCTCCATTTCAAAGCTGAAGAGCCAGCACTGTCCGAAGACGTTTCCATGGTCATGTGGCCGGCATGACTAAACACCAAGGCGCACGGGAAGCTGTTACTTTCCCACCAAAGTGGTACCTATTTATCTACTTGCAATTTCTTGCTTTCAAACTGCTAGGTTGGCAGGAGCTGGAACTAGAGACGGGAGCTCACCCCGTCATGCGGCACTCTTGGGTCTCGAACTGCTGAACTACTGACCTTCCACAGCCTGCAGTTCAGCGTCTTAACCACTTGAGCCAACGCAGCTCCTGTCCCTATCTATACCTTGTGGCTAATAGCCACTGAGGGACTTCGATGAGGCGCCTTTGGTGCCAGCCACTGCCAAGTCGGCCTTTTACCACCTTCGGCTGGCTCGGCAGTTGGTTCCCTTCCTTGACCGCGATGACCTGGCCACAGTGATCCATGCGACGGTCACCTCGAGGCTAGACTACTGTAACACTCCCTACCTGGGGCTGCCTTTGTCGCAAATCCGGAAGCTGCAGCTAGTGCAGAATGCCGCGGCCAGGCTGTTGATGGGTCTCTCAAGACGGGACCATACCGGGCCTGTGCTAAAAGCGCTGCGCTGGCTGCCAATAGCATTCCGGGTTCACTTCAAAGTGCTGATTTTTACCTTTAAAGCCCTTTATGGCCAGGGTCTGGCATACATGAGGGACTGCCTTTCCCCACATGTTCCCCCAAGTGCACTACGGTCGGGGACTCAACATCTCCTGGTAACTCCAGGCCCCAAAGATACCAAACTGGCCGCAACTAGGGCCAGGGCCTTTTCGGTGGCGGCTCCTACCTGGTGGAATGACCTCCCAGAGGAGATCCGAGCCCTGCGGGACCTTGCGCAGTTCCGCACGGCCTGTAAGACGGAGCTCTTCTGCCAGGCTTTTGAGTAGGAGCTGCCGCCACCACCGTACCATCATTGTACCATCACCGCACCACCACCACCAAATGGAATGGGAACCATCGGGGAGCAAGATGGCCCTGGGATGAAGAATGGATGGCAGTGCTGTCTGGAACTTACTTTGTTACTTCGTTGTTCTGGGACCATCTTGACCAGAACCCCATCTTGCTATTAAGATTGTCATGGTGGGAACAGATAATGTTAAGGGACAGATTTCAGAAGGACCTAGTAAGGAGGTTTGAAGACCAAAACAACGAACTTGGTAAGATTTGGCTCTCATCAAATGACAAATTAATACAGAAATTATATGGTTTCCTGTTGGATGAATATGAGCAAGATGAGGCAATTAAAGTAGTGATGGTTTCATGGATGAAAGATCTGGGTGATAACGTAGAAATAGACCAGTGGAACAAGATATGGAAATCAATTAGATTTATGAGAGCTGTTGCATACAAAGAAAAGGTATATAGAATGTTTTATAGGTGGTACTGGTCTCCAGATAAATTGGCTAAATATTATACAGGTTATTCCGGCCAATGTTGGAAATGTAAAGCTAATGTGGGGACCTTTTACCACCTATGGTGGAAATGTGATAAAGTACAGGGATACGGGAGAATGGTGCGAAAGATGATTCAAGAAATTTTGGAGAAGGATGTCGCTCTAAGACCGGAATTATTTTTGTTAAATATAATACCAGATGGATTCAACCAACAGGAAACCTACCTAATATCCTATATAGTAACGGCTGCTCGTTTATTACTGGCGAAAAGTTGGAAATTAGATATTATCCCCTTAAGAGAGGAACTAGTTTTGAAATTGCTAGAGTTAGCACAATTAGACGATTTAAGTTTGAGGTTACAAAACAAAAAGGAAACGGTACATGACGAAAGATGGATAAGAGTGCATAAATGGATAGAAAACTTAACGAATGTATAAGACTCCAAATTATATGTAATCTGAACGATGGAATGTAAGGTAATGATAAGAAAATGAAAATATATATATTTTTTTTAAAAGAACTCTGGCGACAACCAGAACACCTGCATTTTATTGTATTGTTTAAACGATTGTTTTATCCTGTTTTTAGCTGTATTAACCTTGGCATGCGTGCCTCATCTGTTGGCTGCCCTGAGCCTGCTTGGGGAGGGCGGGATATAAATCTAAAAATAAATAAATAAAAATAAAATACGTTTATCCAGTTCCCTCTTGAAGCCGTCCATGCTTGTAGCCGCCACCCCCTCCTATGGCAGTGAGTTCCACGTGTTCATCACTCTTTGGGTGAAGAAGGACTTCCTTTTATCTGTTCTAACCCGACTGCTCGGCAATTTCATGGAACTGTGCAGGAGAGAGCAAGTCTGAGAGAACTTGTGACTGACCCAAGGTCACACCAGCAGCTGCAAGTGGAGGAGTGGGGAATCAAACCCGGTTCTCCCCGATTAAAGTCTGCACTCCTAACCACTACACCAAAGTGCCATCAAGAATCAGAAGCTGAGTTATGGTGACCCCTCAAGGGGCTTTCAAGGCAAGTGAGAAGCAGAGGTGGTTTGCCATGGCCTTCCTCTGCCGTTTTCCCTGGAGGACTCCCATCCGAGGACTAACCAGGGCTGACGCTGCTTAGCTTCCGAGATCTGATGAAATCGAACTACACTGTGCCACTTTTCCTCCACACCATCATGCCTCTATAGCACTGGTTCCCAAGGTGGGCAATGCTGCCCCCTGGGGGGCGCTGGAACAATCCAGGTGGGCGGTAAGAACATAAGAACATAAGAACATAAGAGAAGCCAATGTTGAATCAGGCCAATGGCCCATCTAGTCCAACACTCTGTCACACAGCGGCCAAAATATACCAGGTGCCATCAGGAGGTCCAGCAGTGGGTCAGGGCACCGAAGCCCTCCCACTGCTGCCCCTCCAGCACCAAGAATAGAGTGCATCACCTGCCCCAGACTGAGAGTTCTCATTCTATACCCTGTGGCTAATAGCCACTGGTGGACTTCTGCTCCATATGTTTATCTAATTTCCTCTTGAAACTGTCCATGCTTGCAGCTGCCACGACCTCTGTGGCAGTGAATTCCATATGTTAATCACTCTTTGGGTGAAGAAGTATTTCCTTTTATCTGTTCTAACCGGTAGGAGCCTTGGGTGCAATTGGGGGGCGTTGAATAAAAATATAGGGGCAGGGGATGCATCAAGAAAGAAGAGTCCAGAACCTATCTAAAGCAGCCTTTTCCTGCCTTCTCCTGGTCTTCCCTGGGATCAGGGAGGGAGGGGAGGGGAGAGGGGTCCCAACAGCCAATCACAGCCATGCCCTTGTAAGGCTGGCGTTGCTGCTGGGCTATTGTGTGGTGGTTGCTGCTGGCCTCTGGCTTCAGGCCAACGACATCTTTCTTTACTTACAATGACATCTTTCTTTACTCTGAGCAAATTTGTCATCAAAGGCTCCTAAGTAAGCTCAATAGTCATGGGATAAAAGGACAAGTCCTCTTGTGGATCAAAAACTGGCTTATAAATAGGAAACAGAGAGTGATTATAAATGGGAAACTTTCTCAGTGGAGGGTGGTAAGCAGTGGGGTACCACAGGGATCAGTACTCGGTCCGATGCTTTTTAACTTGTTTATTAATGATTTGGAATTGGGAGTAAGCAGTGAAGTGGCTAAATTTGCAGATGACACGAAGTTGTTCCAGGTGGTGAAAACCAGGGAGGATTGTGAGGCACTCCAAAGGGATCTGTTGAGGATGGGTGAGTGGGCGTCAACGTGGCAAATGGGGTTCAATGTGGCCAAGTGCAAAGTGATGCACATTGGAGCCAAAAATCCTAAATATAAATACACGTTGATGGGGTCTGAACTGGCAGAGACGGACCAAGAGAGAGATCTTGGAGTCGTAGTGGATAACTCAATGAAAATGTCTAGACAGTGTGTAGCTGCAATAAAGAAGGCCAACGCTATGCTGGGGATTATTAGGAAGGGAATTGAAAACAAATCAGCCAGTATCATCATGCCCCTGTATAAATCATTGGTGCAACCTCATTTGGAATACTGTGTACAGTTCTGGTCACCACATCTCAAAAAGGATATTATAGCATTGGAAAAAGTGCAGAGAAGGGCAACTAGAATGATAAAAGGGTTGGAACACCTTCCCTATGAAGAAAGGTTAAAATGCTTGGGGCTCTTCAGCTTGGAGAAACAATGGCTGAGGGGTGACATGATCGAGGTTTATAAGATTATGAATGGGACTGAGCAGGTTGAGAAAGAAGTACTTTTCTCCCTTTCTCACAATACAAGAACTCGTGGACACTCCATGAAATTGCTGAGCAGTCGGGTTAGAACAGATAAAAGGAAGTCCTTCTTCACCCAAAGAGTGATTAACATATGGAATTCACTGCCACAGGAGGTGGTGGCAGCTGCAAGCATGGACAGTTTCAAGAGGGAATTAGATAAACATATGGAGCAGAAGTCCATCAGTGGCTATTAGCCACAGGGTATAGATGGGAACTCTCAGTCTGGGGCAGGTGCTGCACTCTATTCTTGATGCTGGAGGGGGCAGCAGTGGGTGGGCTTCTGGTGCCCTGGCCCCACTGCTGGACCTCCTGATGGCACCTGGTATATTTTGGCTGCTGTGTGACAGAGTGTTGGACTAGATGGGCCATTGGCCTGATTCAACATTGGCTTCTCTTATGTTCTTATGTCACTGCGTCTGTTTGTCCACTTCTTGAAGGTAGATTTCCAGGGAGGCACTGAGTAATTCTTTTTCCTGAAAAGGGGGCAGTAAGCCAAACAGGTTTGGGAACCTCTGGTCTATACTTTGCTAGTTGGGTCGGCTTCTTTTTCACTAAGTGCTTTTCTCGAGATGAGATCTGATCTGTCGCAATCCTGCTTTGCCTATCTGCCTGCCAGCCGGAACGTGTAAGAGCGGGTGGCTTAACGTTTCGATCGGATCTTGTTTCCAACATGCTTTCGTTCATGGCCCTAACCCTTTCTGGGTTTTGTTTTGCAATCTCGACTATGAAAGGATCTGCCTAATGAAGGAATATGTTTCATTTTACCTTCGCCATGGCAATGCCACACTCTATATCAGGGGTGTCAAACCTCTGCTCTATACTTTGCTAGCTGGGTCGGCTTCTTTTTCACTAAGCGCTTTCTTGAGATGAGATCTGATCTATCGCAATCCTGCTTTGCCTATCTGCCTGCCAGCCGGAATGTGTAAGAGCGGGTGGCTTGACGTTTCGATCAGATCTTGTTTCCAACATGCTTTCGTTCATGGCCCTAACCCTTTCTGGGTTTTGTTTTGCAATCTCAACTATGAAAGGATCTGCCTAATGAAGGAATATGTTTCATTTTACCTTCGCCATGGCAATGCCACATTCTATACCAGGGGTGACAAACATAAGGCCCAGGGCCCAAAATCGGCCCATCCACGGCTCTTATGTGGCCCACGACCAACAAGTGCAAGGGTGGGAACGGGAGACTGTTCAGGAGAGAGTGTGGCTTCAGTATGGGAACACAACCTTGTCTGTAGCAGCCAGGCAGTGTGGGAGTGTCTGCATCACTGGCTCTCCAGTCCACCCATAGGGGTTTCCCACTGCACTGTCCCCCCAGCCCACGGGCCTTGCAGTGAGGATACTGTCAGGTAGCCCTGTCATGGCCTTGGAATGCGAGGGAGTACTCTCAGTCTACCGGCCTCTGACCATTACTATTCTACTATCTGTATGTTATCATCTTCCTGACCTTGTAGTGTCTCCAGCTGCAGAACTCCTCTGCTGGGAATCAACAGCTTTCAGATTGTTTTGCCCACTTTGCCCACGCTTGGCTTCAG
The DNA here is from genome assembly GCA_029375565.1 of Gekko gecko. Classification (NCBI taxonomy): domain Eukaryota; kingdom Metazoa; phylum Chordata; class Lepidosauria; order Squamata; family Gekkonidae; genus Gekko; species Gekko gecko. The sequence goes on along the minus strand of JAPDNY010000008.1, from coordinate 144,348,370 downwards.
CTCGTTTAGGGGGTTGGTTGATCTCACTATAATTTAGAGAGCCCTATAATTCCCGGGCATTCCTGACACAAGCTGTACACGTGTCTTTAGTTATGATTCACCAATAAACAGTTTCTTCTGCTGAAGCCCTGCGTTGTGTGACCTGACATTACATTTTATGGCATACATGGCCTTGGCCCGCCCAACAAAGTGACATTTACGTCAGATCTGGCCCTCGTAACGAATGAGTTCGACCCCTCTGCTCGGTACAGTGATCTCACCCACAAAAGACCAACCGTGTAATAAAATCGCAACAAAGCACGAAACGCAAATTGTTACCAGTAATCATAACATATTGAAAACATCACCAACAAAGAATATGAATCCAATAAAGGAGCACCACTACAAACACGGATAATCCATAAATGCTAAAGAATCAAAATGGTCCAAAGTGTTCACAATTAATGTCAATGAACTGTGTACAGTTCCGCAGGGCCTGTAAGACGGAGCTCTTCCGCCAGGCTTACGACTAGGAGCCGCCACTGCCACCACCACCAACAGAGCGGCCTTATGACGATCATACTCCAGTGGCGTGGTGGATCGGCACCGTGGTACGGAGATGGAGGCAGCATCTATTGGACACCATCTTGTTTTAATTTAAGAGTAACAGCGTAACATAAGAACATAAGAGAAGCCAATGCTGAATCAGGCCAATGGCCCATCTAGTCCAACACTCTGTCACACAGCGGCCAAAATATACCAGGTGCCATCAGGAGGTCCAGCAGTGGGGCCAGGACACCAGAAGCCCTCTCCCACTGCTGCCCCCTCCAGCACCAAGAATAGAGTGCATCACCTGCCCCAGACTGAGAGTTCCCATCTATACCCTGTGGCTAATAGCCACTGGTGGACTTCTGCTCCAGATGTTTATCTAATTCCCTCTTGAAACTGTCCATGCTTGCAGCTGCCACCACCTCCTGTGGCAGTGAATTCCATATGTTAATCACTCTTTGGGTGAAGAAGTACTTCCTTTTATCTGTTCTGACCCGACTGCTCAGCAATTTCATGGAATGCCCACAAGGAGTTCTTGTATTGTGAGAAAGGGAGAAAAGTACTTCTTTTTCAACCTGCTCAGTCCCATACATAATCTTATAAACCTCGATCATGTCACCCCTCAGCCGTCGTTTCTCCAAGCTGAAGAGCCCCAAGCGTTTTAACCTTTCTTCATAGGGAAGGTGTTCCAACCCTTTTATCATCCTAGTTGCCCTTCTCTGCACTTTTTCCAATGCTATAATATCCCTTTTGAGATGTGGCGACCAGACCTGTACACAGTATTCCAAATGAGGTCACACCAATGATTTATACAGGGGCATTATAAGCACTTTATGTAATTTTTGGTATTTACTCTGTTTTATCCTGTTTTATCTGGTTTTTATGCATTGGCACATGGTGCCCTTGTCTGTTAGCGGCCCTGAGCCCATTCACGGGGAGGGCGGGGTAGAAATCTAAATAAATGAAATAAAATAAATGACATGTAACGAACGGAAGTAGCATTGGACACTGGCCAAGCACCTTGGAAATGAAGATATCGGGTCACGCGACTTCCTTCGTAGCAAAGAGATGGCATCTGCATTACTCGCTTGATTTGTCTACAACGAGGAAAGGGGACTGCATAGTCGGAAAAGCCAGGAGGAGACATTTCCTGCCACATAGCCCTGAGTGTGAGGATAGCAGCGTCCATCCAGGCAAGTGTTCCCGGCACCAGAAGAATTCTCTTGGTTAATATATAAAACTGTTTACAACTGCAGTCACTCTGAGCATGCTGGGGCCATACCATAGCTACCGCTCGAGAACATGAACCACAGCTCTAACTTGTTGGCCTTAAAGGAGCTGCCAGACTCAAACAATGGGCGATTCTCCATCTGGCATTTGTTCCTCATTTTCTCAACTGGGAGGAAAAGGTGCACCTTAAAACCACATTCAGGTACCTCGGGGCAATGCTGTACTGACTGCAAAGTCACAGAAATCTGCGCCTAAGGTACCATAAAACTCAATGATCAAAGAAAGTGAAAGCAGCATGCAGTGTAGAGGGTATCATAAAACCAAGTGATCAAGAAAGCGGAAGTGGCATGCAGTGTAGAGGGTATCATAAAACCCGATGATCAAAGAAAGCGGAAGAGCATAGGTACCATGTCGATGTGAAGGAGCCACAGTGTAGGGTACCATAAAACCTGATGATGTAAGGGAAAGTGACAAAGCAGCATGCGGTGGAGAGGGTACCATAAAACCCAATGATCAAAGAAAGCGGAAGCGGCATGCAGTGTAGAGGGTACCATAAAACCCGATGATCAAAGAAAGCGAAAGCGGCATGCAGTGTAGAGGGTACCATAAAACCCAATGATCAAAGAAAGTGAAAGCAGCGTGCAGTGTAGAGGGTACCATAAAACCCAATGATCAAAGAAAGTGAAAGCAGCATGCAGTGTAGAGGGTACCATAAAACCCGATGATCAAAGGAAGTGGAAGTGGCATGCAGTGTAGAGGGTACCATAATACCCGATGATCAAAGGAAGCGGAAGCGGCATGCAGTGTAGAGGGTATCATAAAACCCGATGATCAAAGAAAGTGAAAGCAGCGTGCAGTGTAGAGGGTACCATAAAACCCAATGATCAAAGAAAGCGGAAGTGGCACGCAGTGTAGAGGGTACCATAAAACCCGATGATCAAAGAAAGCGGAAGCGGCACGCAGTGTAGAGGGTACCATAAAACCCGATGATCAAAGAAAGCGAAAGCAGCACGCAGTGTAGAGGGTACCATAAAACCTGATGATTAAGGAAAGTGAAAGCGGCATGCGGTGGAGAGGGTACCATAAAACCCAATGATCCAAGAAAGTGAAGTGCAGCGTAGAGGTACCATAAAACCCGATGATCAAAGAAAGCGGAAGCAGCATGCAGTGTAGAGGGTACCATAAAACCCGATGATTAAAGAAAGCGAAAGCGGCATGCAGTGTAGAGGGTACCATAAAACCCGATGATTAAAGAAAGCGAAAGCAGCATGCAGTGTAGAGGGCACCATAAAACCCGATGATCAAAGAAAGCGGAAGCGGCATGGAGTGTAGAGGGTACCATAAAGCCCGATGATTAAAGAAAGCGAAAGCGGCATGCAGTGTAGTAGGGCACCATAAAACCCGATGATTAAAGAAAGCGAAAGCGGCATGCAGTGTAGAGGGCACCATAAAACCCGATGATCAAAGAAAGCGAAAGCGGCATGCGATGGAGAGGGTATCATAAAACCTGATGATTAAGGAAAGTGAAAGCAGCATGCGGTGGAGAGGGTACCATAAAACCCAATGATCCAGTGTAGAGGGTACCATAAAACCCGATGATTAAAGAAAGCGAAATCGGCATGCAGTGTAGAAGGTACCATAAAATCCACTGATCAAAGAAACTGAAAGAGGCATGCAATGCAGAAGGGAATTTCTGTTCCAAGGTGGGTCTGGTAAAACAACGGAGGGGAAAAGCCAAGGCAGAATCGCCCCATTTGATCCACAGCTCCAACCTGTAAAAGCCCTGAAGATTCGCTAGCCAACAACCAGTAAATCAATTGATCAGAAATGTAGTTGCAGAAATACCTCCGTCAGGATCTTGCGGTCTAATCGAAAGAATTTCAGTTGCCATAAGCATCCAATAACCGGGATCGGAACCGGTCCGGGCGGAAACTTCCTTATTTCTCTCTGCAGTTTGACGAACTGTACCACCAGATAGCACAGAAGGAGCAGGCTAAAGATGGTGCTCAGCATCAACATTTCGCTGCCGCTTTTTCGGTGTGCCGAATAGCAGCCGCCCGGATTGTGGCATATGAGCAGACTCCCGGTAACCTGTTATGCCCTTCCCAGGAGGGTGTTCCCATGCACAGTCCACGGATTTCCATCTGCCCTTCGCTTTCGGCTCATTATGTCTTTGATGCCTGCAACTGTTAATTAAATACGGCTGTGTTGACTACACCTTTCAGGCTGTGACACAGACCGGGCCAATCTGCGTTTAGCATTTGCTCAGTTGTTTTACCAAACCCACACTGGAACAGAAAAAGATGCAGTTCAAAACCACATTCAACACTGTACTGACTGCAGAGTCACCCCTGAATGGCCATAAAATATAAGAGAACATAAGAGAAGCCAATGTTGAATCAGGCCAATGGCCCATCTAGTCCAACACTCTGTCACACAGTGGCCAAAATATACCAGATGCCATCAGGAGGTCCCACCAGCGGGGCAGGACACCAGAAGCCCTCCCACTGCTGCCCCCCCAAGCACCAAGAATAGAGTGCATCACCTGCCCCAGACTGAGAGTTCCCATCTATAAAGTAAAGGTAAAGGTTCCCTTGCTCGAAAGCCAGTCGAATCCGACTCTAGGGTTGCGGTGCTCATCTCCGTTTCAAAGCCGAAGAGCCAGGCTGTCCGAAGATGTTCCGTGGTCATGTGGCCAGCATGACTAAACACCAAGGTGCACGGAACACTGTTACCTTCCACCGAAGTGGTACCTATTTATCTACTTGCAATTTCTTGCTTTCGAACTGCTAGGTTGGCAGGAGCTGGAACTAGAGACAGGAGCTCACCCTGTCATGCGGCACCGGGTCTCGAACTGCTGAACTACTGACCTTCCACAGCCTGCAGTTCAGTGTCCTAACCACTTGAGCCACCGCAGCTCCTATTCCCATCTATACCCTGTGGCTAATAGCCACTGATGGACTTCTGCTCCATATGTTTATCTAATTCCCTCTTGAAACTGTCCATGCTTGTAGCTGCCACCACCTCCTGTGGCAGTGAATTCCAAGTGTTAATCACTCTTTGGGTGAAGAAGGACTTCCTTTTATCTGTGGCCATAAATCTATGCAGACAGCCACCATTAAACCAGAGATCAAACGAAGTGAAAGCAGCCTGCTAGTCTGGACACTGCCATAAAATGCAACACGCAGTCAAAGTGAAAGCGGCATGCAATGTAGATGGGAATTTCTGTTCCAGCGGGGGTTTGGTAAGACAGCGGAGCAAATGCATATCGGGCACCGTCTGTCTTTCCACAGACAGAGCTCAGCCCTGTCTACACCAGTTTGGTGCAGTGGTTAAGTGCATGGACTCTAATCTGGGAGAACCGGGTTTGATTCCTCACTTCCCTTCATGCAGCTGCTGGTGTGACCTTGGGTCAGTCATAAGTTCTTTCAGAGCTGTTCACGATGAAAGAAATTACATCTTCAGCAACTGAACGAATTCCCATGCTAAAACTGAATCACTGTGAAATCCTTAATAGGGGGCCCCTGTTTCGGATCCCTGTACATATGCGCATCTTAGCATGGGCCTAGCGATGAAAAATGGAATCTGCATTGAACTGATACCAAAATTATATATTCATTTATTTATTTACTTGAACTTTTACCCCGCCCTCCCAGCCGCAGCCATTAATCACATTAAAACACAAGTTACGCTTAAAAGAGTTCTAAAACCGTAATAAAGTGCTAGTGATCATTGTTAACCAGAAACAGTAGCAGCCATCCTTCGGAGTTCACAGCTTGCGGTCAGCTCCCAGTATTCGTTTTAGATGTTCCAGCAGTACTTGTTGTTCTGTAAGCCGTTAGTGGTTGGTGGCAGCTTCCAGACTCCAGGGCCCTCTCTGAAGTTCTTAATTGGTGGTGGTGGCAGCTCCAAAAAGCCTGGCGGAAGAGCTCCATTTTACAGGCCCTGCGGAACTGTAAAAGGTCCCGCAGGGCCCTGATTTCCTCCGGGAGCTCATTTCACCAGGCTGCGGCCGCCACCCAGAAAGCCCAGGTCCTAGTTGCCGACAGCCTAGCCCCCTTAAGGCCCGGGAGGGCTAGCCGGTTCTGAGCGCCTGACTTCAGTGCTCTCTGGAGGACATACGGGGAAAGGCAGTCCCTCGGGTATATAGGTCCCTGACCATGTAGGGCTTTAAAGGTAAGAACCAGCACCTTGAAACGAATCCGGTATGCTATTGGCAGCCAGTGCGGCGCCTTCAGTACAGGCTGGATGTGCTCCCGTCTAGAGAGCCCCATCAAGAGCCCGGCCATGGCATTTTGCACCAGCTGCAGCTTCCGGATTTGAGACAAGGGCAGCCCCATGTAGAGAGCATTACAGTAATCTAATCTTGAGGTGACCATTGCATGGATCACTGTTGCCAGGTCGTGGCGTTCAAGGAAGGGAACCAACTGCCTGATCAGCCAAAGGTGGTAAAAGGCTGATTTAGCAGTGGCTGCCACCTGGGCCTCCATAGTTAAGGAAGCATCCAGGAGCTACTCCCAAATTCCTAACCTCCGGCGCTGGCCCCGGTGGTGCCCCATCGAAGGTCGGGAGTGGGATCCCTAACCCCGGTCCGCTCCGACCCAGGCACAGGACTTCAATCTTCGTCGAATCCAGTGTCACTTGGCTCAGCCTAAGCCAACCAGCCACGGCTTGTAACACCCGGTCCAGATCTTCTGGTTTGGAGTCAGACTGACCACAGACTGACAACAGATAGAGCTGGGTGTCACCCGCATACTGGTGACAACCCAGCCCATGCCCCCGGGCAATCTGGGCAAGGGGGCCCATATAGATGTTGAAAAGCATCTAAGAACATAAGAGAAGCCAATGTTGAATCAGGCCAATGGCCCATCTAGTCCAACACTCTGTCACACAGCAGCCAAAATATACCAGGTGCCCTCAGGAGGTCCAGCAGTGGGGCCAGAGCACCAGAAGCCCTCCCACTGCTGCCCCCTCCAGCACCAAGAATAGAGTGCATCACCTGCCCCAGACTGAGAGTTCCCATCTATACCCTGTGGCTAATAGCCACTGATGGACTTCTGCTCCAGATGTTTATCTAATTCCCTCTTGAAACTGTCCATGCTTGTAGCTGCCACCACCTCCATCTGGAACGGCACCGCCCCTTGAGGCACTCCACAATCCAGTGGGTGCCTCTGGGACAGCTGTTCCCCTAGCGTCGACCTTCGTCCCCGACCTTGGAGGAAGGAGGCAAGCCACTGCAAGGCTAGACCCTGGGTACCAACGTCGGCGAGGCGGTGGATCAGTAGCTAATGGCTGACCGTGTCGAATGCTGCCTAAAGGTCTAACAGCATCAGCACCGCCAATCTACCTCGATCCAGGTCCATGACAGTGAGTCATGCTAAGGTCAGGCTAGGAGTGGGAGGACAGCGCTTCCATTAATTGCGCCCAAACCCATCTCCAGTGGGAGTCAACCGAAGGGAGAGGTCAGGGAGGTTCTGGGCAAGAGGTCAGGCTATTGAAGAAGCAACATTGAGACAACGCCCACGCCCATGGGCACCTCCGACCCTCCTCCTCCCGCATTCCCATGCACCGTACACCTCCCGCCAACTCTCCAGCCTTCCCCCTCCAGCTCCTACCACAAAGTTACTAGTTGCCCAACAGATACCCCCCTCCCCTCACTATTGTCGCAAAGGGAGGAGGAAGGCAAGAACGCGAGAATCGGACAAGGAGAGTTCTTGGAGTCGTAGTGGATAACTCGATGAAAATGTCTAGACAGTGTGTAGCTGCAATAAAGAAGGCCAACGCTATGCTGGGGATTATTAGGAAGGGAATTGAAAACAAATCAGCCAGTATCATCATGCCCCTGTATAAATCATTGGTGCGACCTCATTTGGAATACTGTGTACAGTTCTGGTCGCCACATCTCAAAAAGGATATTATAGCATTGGAAAAAGTGCAGAGAAGGGTAACTAGAATGATAAAAGGGTTGGAACACCTTCCCTATGAAGAAAGGTTAAAATGCTTGGGGCTCTTTAGCTTGGAGAAATGACGGCTGAGGGGTGACATGATCAAGGTTTATAAGATTATGAATAGGATTGAGCAGGTTGAGAAAGAAGTACTTTTCTCCCTTTCTCACAATACAAGAACTCGTGGGCACTCCATGAAATTGCTGAGCAGTCGGGTTAGAACAGATAAAAGGAAATATTTCTTCACCCAAAGAGTGATTAACATATGGAATTCACTGCCACAGGAGGCGATGGCAGCTACAAGCATGGACCGTTTCAAGAGGGAATTAGATAAACATATGGAGCAGAAGTCCATCAGTGGCTATTAGCCACAGGGTATAGATGGGAACTCTCAGTCTGGGGCAGGTGATGCACTCTATTCTTGGTGCTGGAGGGGGCAGCAGTGGGAGGGCTTCTGGTGCCCTGGCCCCACTGCTGGACCTCCTGAGGGCACCTGGTATATTTTGGCTGCTGTGTGACAGAGTGTTGGACTAGATGGGCCATTGGCCTGATTCAACATTGGCTTCTCTTATGTTCTTATGAGGGCAAGGGAGGAAAGAATGGTGCCAAGGGCATTTGGTGTAGTGGTTAGGAGCACGGACTCTAATCTGGGAGAACCGGGTTTGATTCCCCCACTCCTCCACTTGCACCTGCTGATGTGACCTTGGGTCAGTCACAAGCTCTGGCGCAGCTGTTCTCTCAAGGACAGTTTCTGTCAGAAGTTCTCTCAGCCCCACCTACCTCACAGGGTCTCTGTTGTGGGGAGGAGAAGGGAAGGGAGTTTGTAAGCCGCTCTGAGATGCCTTTGGGCAGTGAAGGGTGGTGTATAAATCCAAACTCTTCTTCTCTTCTTCTTCCTCCACATGCAGCTGTTGGAGTGACCTTGGTTCGGTCACAAGTTCTCTCAGAGCAGTTCTCTCAAGAGCAGTCCTCGAGAGAGCTCTCTCAGCCCCACCTCTCTCAGCCTGGCCCCACTGCTGGACCTCCTGATGGCACGTGGTATATTTTGGCCGCTGTGTGACACAGAGTGTTGGACTAGATGGGTCATTGGCCTGATTCAACATTGGTTTCTCTTATGTTCTTATGTTCACCTACCTCACAGGGTGTGTGTTGTGGGGAGGGGAAGGGAGAGGAGATGGTAAGCTGCCCTGAGACTCCTTCAAGTAGTGAAGGGAGGGGTATAAATGCAATCTCTTCTCTTTAATGTGGGCTGGCCTCCTCCCCCATTTTAAGAGGCTTTGCAACCTACTTTTGGGTCCCAGCCCACAGGTTGGGAAACACGGTTGTGATGGAAAACTGACGGAGGGAAAGCTCCGCTTGCAACATCGCACCAGCATGTCGCCACCCTGACAGCACATGAGGCTGTGCCGTCCGCAACGTGTGTGCAGAGCCTCTTCCCTTTCCCGTTGCCTTGCAGACAGATGCATTGCCAGTGATGCTGGAAAGCGGGGTGTTGCCGAGGTCATTCACAGATTGGGTAGGTACGTGGGAGGGGGTGGATAGAAACGCTTGCAGCACAGGCAGCTCGGGGCAGGGCAAGGAGCCTCCCTCCCTTGATGACCTGCCAGCATGCATTCCCCGTGCCTCCCGAGATGGAGGAAGGGAGGCTCCCATCGGACGCTTGTGTCCTAAAGTGGAGAACCCGCAAGAGTTCTGAGCAGTCGGTTACGGGCAAGGCTTTTTTTCTGTAGAAAAAGCCCAGCAGGAACTCATTAGCATAATAGGCCACACCCAACAGCAGGAACTCATTAGCATATTAGGACACACCCTGGCAGCACGGCTCATTGGCATGTCAGGCCACACCCCCATGTTACCGGAAGTGTGGTCATCCAGCCACACCCAAATTTTGCTTCTTATCCCATTTACCTTGTTTGTTGTCAAAACCCAGGGGGGTTTTTGGAGCAGGAACTCCTTTGCATGTTAGGCCACACACCCCTCATGTAGCCAATCCTAATGAGTTTCTGCTGTTGGGTGTGGCCCGTTATGCTAATGAGTTCCTGCTGGGCGTGGCCAACTCAGGAGCCAGCCGGAACTCTGTTCCTGTGCATTTCCGTCCCAAAATAGCCCTGGTTACGGGTAAACACAACCCTGGTTTTTTGCACGACATGGGCCAGCGTGTCTTGAGGTTGGCACTTGTGAGATCTGGAGCGGTGGAAAGTGCCGTCGAGCCACAGCCAACTGACGGTGATCTCGTAGCGCAGAAGTGTTGAACTCGTTTGTTACGAGGGCTGGATCTGACATAAACGTCACTTTGTCAGGCCAAGGCCGTGTATGCCATAAAAGGTAATGAGAGGTAGTAAAGGTAAAGGTTCCCTTGCTCGAAAGCCAGCCGAATCCGACTCTAGGGTTGCGGTGCTCATCTCCGTTTCAAAGCCGAAGAGCCAGCGCTGTCCGAAGACGTTTCCGTGGTCATGTGGCCGGCATGACTAAACACCAAGGCGCACGGTACCAGAGATATAAACCGCATAAAGGACAGTAGCTGGTAATCTCCGAGTTGGTGTATCCGATTCCGCACTGCAGGGCCCCACAGGCTGGAAGAATAGTGCAAAGGAAAACCTATATGGGCAGACTGGAGAGCCAGCGGCGAAGCACTGGGCAGGCGCTCCCACGCTGCCTGGCTGCTACAGACGAGGCTGTTCTGCTGTGATGAGGCCACGCTCCCTCCTGAACAGTCTCCCATTCCCTCCCTTGCATGAGTTACTCACGGGCTGCATAAGAGCCCTGGATGGGCCAGTTCCAGCCCCCCAGGCCTTATGTCTGACACCCCCGCCATACCGTTTTCAAGACAAGAGACGAACAGAGGCGATTTGCCACTGCCTGCCTCTGCGAAGCAACCCTGGGCTTCCTTGGCGGTCTCCCACCCAAATACCAACCAGGGCTGACCCTGCTTAGCTTCTGAGATCTGATGACACCAGGGTAGCCCGGACCATCCAGATCAGAGCTTGGCCTGTGCTTATCTGCAGAACTGTGGCCGAGAGAGCAGATTTCCAACTAGAACCAATTAAAAGGCTAAGGTAAGACGAGCAGTGCTCCCTCTAAGCCATGGAGTCCTGTGAGCAAAAATTCTACTTTGCGAGCCACTGGCATTAAAGTTGTGAGCGAGCCATTTGGCTGCTGCACAAATTACTTTGCTCTGGAGCCTTCCTTCCTGAGCTAAGACGAAAACGTGCGAGCCGGAGGCCAAAAAACGGTGAGCTCGCTCGCACTAACTTAAGAGGGAATGCTGGGATTGAAGACAGGGATTGAAATCTATTTTTGGATATCATACAGTGATTTTTTTGGGGAGGTGCTCATATTCTAAATGGAGCTGCGGTGGCTCAAGTGGTTAAGATGCTGAACTGCAGGCTGTGGAAGGTCGGTAGTTCAGCAGTTCGAGACCTGAGAGTGCCGCATGACGGAGTGAGCTCCCGTCTCTGGTTCCAGCTCCTGCCAACCTAGCAGTTCGAAAGCAAGAAATTGCAAGTAGATAAATAGGTACCACTTCGGTGGGAAGGTAACAGCGTTTCGTACGCCTTGGTATTTAGTCATGCTGGCCACATGACCACGGAAACATCTTCGGACAGCGCTGGCTCTTCGGCTTTGAAACGGAGATGAGCACCACGACCCTAGAGTCGGATTTGGCTGGCTTTCGAGCAAGAGAACCTTTACCTTTACCTTTACATATTCTAAACCTCTCCTTCTCTGACAGATGCAGTGATTCTTTTTGGTGACATCAAAATCCGGAAGTGATCAATCGAATCAGTGTGACAACTAACTGATCTATAAGGGCCGAACTATGTAGATAGGTGCTGTCAAGTCGCAACCGATTTATGGCGACCCCATGCTTCAAGGCAAGTGAGGGGCAGACAAAGTTTGCCATTCCCTTCCTCTGCTGAGTCTTCCTTGGTGGTCTCCCATCCACATACTGACCCTGCTTTGTAAGGCCCCCTAGGTGCCTATGCAAAGGGGAGCAACAAGAAGAAGATACCCCTTATCATCTTTTACTCCCCAACACCCTCTGTATGTAATTACTAGACTGTGGCTTGGAAATGTACACCAAACCAAGACGGAGCACAGACAACAATATGGTTCCTAGAGAAGCCCCTGATACTGGGAAAGATTGTAGGTCAAAGAAGAAGGGGACAGCAGAGGATGAGATAGTTAGTGGCATCGATGCAACGGACATAAAGTTAAGCAAACTCCAGTGGATGATGGAGGACAGGAAGGCCTGGCGTGATGTGGTCCAAGGGGTCGTGAAGGGTCAGACTCGACTGTGCAACTGAACAATAAAAAAGCAGCAAATAACAAGGGCCTGTAAGGCAGAGGTGTTCCACCAGGCTTCTGGTTGAGGCAGGGCTATTTGGGGGCAGGAACGCACAGGAACAGAGTTCCGGCTGGCTCCCGAGTTGGCCACGCCCAGCAGGAACTCGTTAGCATAATAGACCACACCCAACAGCAGAAATTCATGAGGATTGGCTATATGAAGGGTATGTGGCCTAACATGCAAAGGAGTTCCTGCTCCAAAAAAAGCCCTGGGTCTTGACAACAAACAAGGTCAACAGAATAAGAAGCAAAAGGTGGGTGTGGCTGGACGACCACACTTCTGGTAACACGGGGGTGTGGCCTAATGTGCTAATGAGCTGTGCTGCCAGGGTGTGGCCTAATATGCTAACATGTTCCTGTTGGGTTTTTTCTACCAAAAAAGCCCTGGGTTGAGGGCAGCAACAGTTACCCAACTGGCTGGCACCCTTCTTTCTTCTCCCCTCCATATTCTGAGTTCCCACCCACCCCCACCACCCAGAAGGAAAAGGAACTGGTAGTCCGAAATTGGGATTCGTGATAATATAGGGAAATGGCCATCTTGGATCTTTTATCTACATTGAGGCTTTTATGAACGTTGTGTGTAAATTTTGTTTTGAACTTTGTATTTTACAGCGTTATGTCCTGTACATCGCCCAGAGCCTGGCGCAGGCTGGGATAGGGTGATTAATAAATCCAATAAATAACAATAATAAAATAATAATGTTGGGGAGGTGGCTTTAAGGCATCTGTCAAACTAATAGTTTCCTCCCCCATCCAAAACAAAGAGCGCTCTCTCTCTCTCTCTCTCTCTCTCTCTCTCTCTCTCTCTCTCTCTCTCTCTCTCTCTCTCTCTCTTGGAGCCCACAAGAAAGAAGATCTCCTTCCAGATACAAAATCTTATCACCTGGAAAGCCAGTTTGGTGTAGTGGTTAGGAGCACAGACTCTAATCTGCGAGAGCCGGGTTTGATTCCCCACTCCTCCACATGCAGCTGGTGGTGTGACTTTGGGTCAGTTACAAGTTCTTTCAGATCTGTTCTCTCACAAGCAGTTCTGGAAAGAGCTCTCTTAGCCCCACCTACCTCATAGATTGTCTGTTGTGGGGAGGGGAAGGGGAAGGAGTTTGTCAGCCTCTCTGAGACTCCTTCGGGTAGTGAAGGGCGGGGTATAAATCTTCTTCTACTACTACTTAGCTGCCAAGCATTCCAACAGGCTAAGGGACCAGATAACACATTTATTCCATGGCGGCAAAAGGTGGCATAGAAATCCTCCATAGAAATCCTTCTCCTTACACCCCCCCCCCTTCAAGCCATAGTCTTCCAAATTGTTTTGAATTATACTGTTCCCAAGCCAATCAAATGCTAATACTAGAGTAATTCCCACTTTCATCTCCCTCGTGCCCTTCAGCAGTTCTCAACAGTTCAGCAGTGAAGGGTGGTGTATAAATACAATCTCTTTGTCGTCTTCTTTCTCATCCCTTCCTGGTCAAATCACTCTGATCAATAGGCTATTCACACAGCTGGGTAGCCTTTTCTCTCCAGCAGTCAGAGATCATCAGTGGATTGTTAACTTCTCACATTCCTAGCCACATTCCAAGAGAAACATTCTGTTTGCTCCAGGAAATCTATTCATCCACACAAATGCAAAACATGACAACGTCTTTGTCTTCTCCTGGGGACGCTACTCAGAGCCTCCCTTGCATATCGTTCTGGTCCCAGTTAATCCCTTCAGCAGCACTGTTTCACTGGGCAGGGGCATTAGCATGCCCTCAAGTTCCATTGCTGTGTGTCTGCCCTGGGCGCCTACTGACAGGTCACCCCCAAATTTGCTTGGGTTCCTTTCCATCTGCACAGCCTCTTCTCCATGGACTTCTGCACATCTGGAATGGTAATTATAACTCCCAACAACCTCCTATTGTTCCCACTCACCTTTGTATTTCCAGTGCTTGTGTGTGTGTGTGTGTGCTTTAAAGTGTGTTTCGTTTCTGCATGTGAGCATTTTATTAGGATTTCTGGTTCATTCCTGAAAGTTTCTCTATGGGAAAGGTCCCCATAAAACAAAGGTGGAGACTCTCACTAGCTATCTCTCTCCCACAAGCTTTCCTGTCTCCTTGCTAATTCCCCTAATAAACAGGAGACAGCCTTTTTGGACAAATATAGCATCTTAGGTAACTGAGATCTGAGATCTGATGGGATCGGCCTATAACCATAGCATTCCACATCCCCAACGGCGAAATTGAAGGATTTCACAATAGTACAAATTGCAGAATAGATTAAATTCCCTCCCAAAGGACAGCAAGTAGGTATCAGAGTCTGGAATAAAGAAATCCGAAAAAAGGATTGCCATGCATTAAATAAATGCTATGAATAGGACCATAAGATCTGAGCGATATGAGTTATGATGTGTAGCATCAATAAGAAGATAAACTGCTGAAGGCAGGTCTTAAACTGTTAATCCTAATTAAAGCTTGTGAAGGCATGTGCAATGAACTTCCTGGCGTATAGACGATGGAAAATGAGATGTCAGGAAAGAGAATTTTACCAGCCTTCCATGCGGGCCTGTGGCTCAGAAAAAGAGCCCCTGCTTGTCATGCCGAAGGTCCCAGTGTATTGTGCAACATTATGACATCACTCCCTGATATGGACTTGGAAGGGATATCATTGTGTCCCATAAGAGAGATTTTCTCCCATTTTTGCTTCTGCTACTCCAGCAAACAGGGGTGAGAGGTTGTGCTGAAAGTTCCAGATGTGATGTCCCCTGCCTCAGACCTCGAGACTGAGTGGCAAGACAGACTAGATAGCTAGACAGTGCAACAAACAGACACATGTCGAATCTGCTTTTGCATTTTTAAATCAGTTTCGTGCTGCTGTGACGCCATCTTTCTCTATGCTTGTTTGAAAGTTGTTTGGAGAAGATTCATTTAAAGCGGTGCGGAGGCGCAATGACAATGGAGCCGCCACAAGAGGGTGATAAACTTATGCAGACAGGCAAAAATATACTAGCACAGTTGAAGTGCAAAAATGAAAGCAAATGTAAATAGTTTTTTTGAAGGCTGGGACACCAGTGGGAAAGACAAATAGGCTGTGGTCACACACATTAAATAATCCCCTTTCATTGCACTTCCAGTGCACTTTGCAACTGGATTTTTACTGTGTGAACTGGCAAAATCCAGTTGGAGAGTGTATTGAAAGTGGACTGGAAGCTGATTATTTAGCATGTGTGACCGCAGCTACAGGACGCTTTCACACATGCTAAATAATGCTGTTTCAATCCACTTCCGTGACCGTTTGCAAGTGGGTTTTGCCATTTCACATGGTAAAATCCGGTTGCAAAGTGCATTGGAAGTGGACTGAAAGTGCATTATTTAGTGTGTGTGAAAGCACCCATGGAGTGAGTCCCCTGAACTAGTTTATTTGTGATTGATCACAGGAGCGTCTCATCCCACCGTGATGGGGGGGGGAGGCCCCCCTGAAAACAAAGAACACAGGGTATATAAAGGCAAGGATGATACATAGTGAAAGAAAACTACAAAGTTGATACGGCGCATGTCTAAATTGCTCAGAAGGAATGTTACAACTTCGAGACAATTCATATCAGTCATACCTTGTTAGAAAAACAGGATTTTGAGAAACAACAGCTCTTAACTAAAAACATCTAGAAGAAGAGAAGAGATTGGATTTATACCCTGCCCTTCACTCGGAGTCTCAGAGCAGCTTACAAACTCCTTTCCCTTCCCCTCCCCACAACAGACACCCTGTGAGGTAGGTGGGGCTGAGAGAGCTCTTTCTAGAACTGCTCTTGAGAGAACAGCTCTGAAGAAACGATGGCTTGCCCAAGGTCATCCAGCAGCTGCATGTGGAGGAGCAGGGAATCAAACCCAGTTCTCCCATATTAGAGTCTGTGCACTTAACCACTACACCAAACTAGCTCTACCACTGAGTCTGGCAATCAGGAAAACCTCGCTCTTGGGGTTTTCTCAGCCTAGCACATTGGATACTTATAGGGTTGCCAGCCACCAGGTGAGGTCTGGAGATCTCCCACTTTTACAACTGCTCTCCAGCTGACAGAGATCAACTCCCCTGAAGAAAATGGCTGCCTTGGAGGGTGGTATCTATGGCTTTGTGCCATGCTGAGGCCCCTCCCCTCCTCAAACCCCACCCTCTCCCAGATCTACCCCCAAAGTCTCTGGGTATTTTCCAACCCAGACCTGGCAACCCTGGATACATGACCTGTCCGCTTTGCTCTAATGGAGGCCAGGCTCCATTTTGTTTGCTTCTTCCTCCACACAGCCAGATGACATATAACAGCACGTGAGCGTTCAAATACTCTGGAAACCGTTCATCAGTTAACTGAAGAAGGAATAAGAAATAAGTCTCTTGGATATGTGTTATATTGTGTAGTGTATGTTAGGTATGGGTATGTTTGTATGTCTGTAGTGTATATTGGTGGAGCTACGGTGGCTCAAGTGGTTAAGACGCTGAACTGCAGGCTGTGGAAGGTCAGTAGTTCAGCAGTTCGAGACCCGAGAGTGCTGCATAACAGAGTGAGCTCCCGTCTCTAGTTCCAGCTCCTGCCAACCTAGCAGTTCGAAAGCAAGAAATTGCAAGTAGATAAATAGGTACCACTTTGGTGGGAAGATAACAGCGTTCCGTGCGCCTTGGTGTTTAGTCATGCCGGCCACATGACCACGGAAACGTCTTCGGACAGCGCTGGCTCTTCGGCTTTGGAATGGAGATGAGCACCGCAACCCTAGAGTCGGATTCGACTGGCTTTCGAGCAAGGGAACCTTTACCTTTACTAGTGTATATTGAAAAATAATAAAAGTGTACCTTGGGGTACTTTAAAAGAAAAAGAAAAAAGGATAGGACGTTGCCAAAAAAATTAAAACATTTAGAAAGAGAAAGGAACATTCTTCAGGACGCGATGGTGAGCCCCGGTTATTCAGCTTCAGAGGACGCTGTCTTCACGCCACAGCTGTGTCTTTTGGGCAAGAGTCAATGCGGTAATTAATCTCCAGAGGCGTGAACCAATTTGTCATGAACCAGAACGCAGACTCCTCCGCAGATGAGGAGACTGAAGACTTAACACCACCACCGAGTGAGGTAGCTGGGTCACCTCCAGAAGACCACCCGTGACACACAGGAGGTACCCAGGAGCCTGATCCAATCTGTTCAATGTGGGAAACAGCCCTGCTTTTGGACTTAGACTGGAAACCTGAACCATCTCAGCTTGGCCCCTAGCTACAACGGGGCATTTTGGGGCCCTGCCCCCTTAATTGAAAGCCCCGCCCCTCAAATAGCCATGTCAGAAACCTTGTTCTTAAAAGAAGAAGAAGAGATTGGATTTATACCCTGCCCTTCACTCAGAGTCTCAGAGCAGCTTAAAAACTCCTTTCCCTTCCTCCTCCCCACAACAGACACCCTGGAGGAGGAGGAGGATATTGGATTTATACCCCGCCCTTCACTACCAAGGGAGTCTCAGAGCAGCTTACAATCTCCTTTCCCTTCCCTCTCCCCGCAACAGACACCCTGTGAGGTGGGTGGGGCTGAGGGAGCTCTTTCCAGAACTGTCCTTGAGAGAACAGCTCTGACAGAGCTTATGGCTTGCCCAAGGTCACCCAGCAGCTGCAAGTGGAGGAGTAGGGAATCAAACCCAGTTCTCCCAGATTAGAGTCCGTGCACTTAACCACTACACCAAACTGGCTTCCCCTGGTGCTGCCTCTCTTTCAGGGCCACCGCTCAGCCATCGACAGTCACTTTCAGAGGCAGCGCACAGGATTGTGCTTTTTCAATGAGATACTTCAGGCCCGAGTCATCTATTTAGGGCTCAGCGCCCAAATACAGTTGTGCTCTTCTGTCAGGTAATCCTGCCATAAGATGGATGGGAGGATAGGAGGGATGGATGGTCTGTAACTCTTCATGTGTGGAATGTAGGGAGGTGCGCAGGTTGCCTAGGAGACAGAAGATTTCACAGCCTGGGAGTCTGCTATCTCACCAAATGGCCTTGGTCTCACAGTCTTTGTTTTCCTCTGTGGAGACAGCTTTGGGCCAGTTGGTTATTTACTGCTTATAACTTTCGCACCTAGTTCCCGCGCGCGGGCTTAGTAGTCATTGGTAGATGGAGGGGGTGGGTCACCCCTCCAGTGGGTATAACTGTAGAGGCTTCTTCAGTATGACTTATCCCTGACAAAGAGATGTTAATGTGCCTTTAGAACTGCTTTCAATAAACGCTATCTTCTTCATGAAGCCTGGTGTTTGACTGACTTTCTGAAGTGCCATCTTCTCAACGTGCTGTCTGTCCCTGTAACAAAAAGGGGGGGGGTGTTCGAAGTAATGAGTGTAATGGATTTATATTTGAAGATTTTCTCTTTCGGTTTGAAAGACTGGTTAACTTTAGATAGTTTGCATGACCTTACTGGTTGGACCGAGAGACTAAACTGGCGCTTTCCACCCATTCGCAGACTACCCCTTTCTGTTACACCTGTCTGCCTCCCGATACCAACGACCAAGAATATATCTCAGCAAGAAGCATGGAGACAGATCAGATTGAAGTGTCAGGACCCGCAGTCAGGTCACACAACACAGGACGTCTTCAGAAGACAATGTTTAATGGTGAAACAGAACTAAAGACACGTGTACTGCTTGTGTCAGTAATGGCCACATACAGTAAAGCCTTCTAAGTTACACGACGTACAATAAGGCCTTCTAAGATATACTACATTCAAGCACCATCCCCGTGCAGCAGAAGCCAATGAAGACTGTTTGTGTGTGCAAACAAGCAAAACAATCTAGAAACCATTAGGTTCCCGGCCGAAAGTCCAGCAGCTGGAGAGGCAAGGTCAGAGACCTGATAAGAGACAGTGAATGAAAGTTCAAAGGATGGGAGACTGGAGCACTCCCTCTGTATACCATACACATGACAGGACTACCTGACATGAAGGCGGGAAACTGGGATAGGGCCAGTACGGCTGCACATGCTGGGCGTGTATGATCGCCACTAGCTTTGGGGATCTCTCCTTCGTTGACCCTTCCATCATATCTAAGCCATCTTACCACCGCCTCTCATAGATTTGCTTTTACTCTCGTAAGATTAAACGCTATACCGTTTGCAGAATTAAGGGGACTTTTTCATGAACTCCATATTCGGATAGGCTTTGTACCTGCGCATCTGGCGAGACGGAGACGCTGGCACATCTTCTTTTGTTTTGCTCTCATTGGTTCGCTCTTAGGTCGTATTGGATATATCCGCTTTTATCCAAATACCACCTCCCACTGGAGCCATGGGTGATTTCCTATCTGCCGTCAGATATCGATCCGGTAATTATTGCTTCAGTAGCAAAATATTTATGCTATCGTAATAGCATCGAGGCGTAAGTAATTGCTGCTAGGATTAGGTCTGCGTTGCTGGTTTTGTTTTATATTTTAAATCTTTTACCTTGCTCATATTTTACCTGGATTTGAATGTATAGTTTTAAATTCTTGCTTTGTTATTTTATACGTATGTTGTGGATGTGTTTGAGACCATTGGTCATGTGAGCTGAAATAAACGAACGAACGAACACCCGTCTGCTCCCCCTGTACAAAATTCAATGTGCTATTTTGGTTCGTTGGAGCTTCGGGAGATTTCTGGTAACTCCTAGAGAGGACTGATGTCACTTCTGGGTTTTGCCTGGAACTGATGTCATGCGTTTGGGGACAGATTCAGACCCCCTGACAATAAAACTTCAACCCCACACTTTTCCATTGTACATTTCATTATTTTTTATTTTAAGCCGACAGTAGAAGAACTGATGGTACTGATTCGTAGAGTAGGGTTTCCAAAACCTGCAGCATCCCGAAAGCATGAACCAAACCTGTCGCAAACTTCATCTCTAGCTGCTACTGGAGCAACGCCCGTGATAAGTTTCTAGGCAAATGCACCGCAAGCAAAGAACAAACCCCCCCCCCCAGAAGAAGTTCATGTCTACAATTCGTGAATGGTTCCCCCCTCTGCCCATAAACTACGTTATCCTAAACAAGCTGATCTACAGGAGATTCAGGTCAGTTCTGGATTTGCAATACTTTTTCACGGATTTGCAATACTTTTTTCACAGAATGCAGAATTATTATGCATAATTCACTGTCACAACACTCGTTTACACAGCTTTAAAGGGGAAGTGGATACATTCATGGAGAATAAAGAGTTGTAGTCAGGTTGGCTGGATGAAACCTCCGTGCTCAGAGGCAGCTCAGCTCTGAACGTCAGTTCCTAGGGGGTGACGAGGGGAGAGGGGAGTCTGTTACCGTCATTCCCTAGTTAAGGGTTTCCTAGAGACGACTGATGAGGAACAGGATGTTGGACTAGGGTTGCCGATTCCATGTGGGGAGATTCCTGGAGGTCTGTGAACTTTCTCAGCCCCACCTACCTCACAAGGTGCTTCTTGTGAACTCCCTCAGCCCCACCTACCTCACAAGGTGCTTCTTGTGGACTCCCTCAGACCCACCTACCTCACAAGGTGCTTCTTGTGAACTCCCTCAGCCCCACCTACCTCACAAGGTGCTTCTTGTGAACTCTCTCAGCCCCACCTACCTCACAAGGTGCTTCTTGTGAACTCCCTCAGCCCCACCTACCTCACAAGGTGCTTCTTGTGGACTCCCTCAGCCCCACCTACCTCACAAGGTGCTTCTTGTGAACTCCCTCAGCCCCACCTACTTCACAGGTGCTTCTTGTGGACTCCCTCAGCCCCACCTACCTCACAAGGTGCTTCTTGTGGACTCCCTCAGCCCCACCTACCTCACAAGGTGCTTCTTGTGAACTCCCTCAGCCCCACCTACTTCACAAGGTGCTTCTTGTGGAGAAAGGAAGGGGAGGTAATTGTAAGCTGCTCTCATGGCAGAGAATTTAGGGTATAAAAAAACGACTCTTCTTGTTGTTGTTGTGGGTGGGGCCTAGGAAGGGTGGGGTTTGGGGAGGGGCCTGACATGGCATCATGCCACAAAGGTCCACGATCCAAAGCAGCCATTTTCCCCAGGGGAACTGAAGCCTGGAGATCCGTTATGATTCAGGGAGATTGCCAGGCCCCATCTGGAAGTCGACAACCCCAGAGGTGGATTTTTATGCTGCAATTCTTCGCTGAGTTAGTCTAGCCTACACCTATTCTTTTCCTCTGTTAGGCTGACTCGGCGGGCCTTTTCAAAATACATCTGTGCAGGTGATATGAAATGTCTCTTAGGCCTGGAACTCTACAAGGTCACTCAGAGAAGGTGTTTCAGTAACTAGGAGCCAGTGGCCAAAACGCAGGGACGAGGGGTGGCTGTATAAAGATGGAGCCACCCCCCAGGCGTTAGATTCATTGCCTGTTCTTACAGGCAATCGGAGCAACGTATGTTCACGTCTTTTCTTGGAAATCACGAAGGCTAGGTAGAACCTCCCCTGATCTGGATGGCCCAAGCTAGATTGATCTAGTCAGAAGTGAAGCGGAGTCGGTCCTGGTTAGCACTTGGATGGGAGACCACCGAGGGGTTGATATGCAGAGGTATGCAATGACAACCCACCTCTGTGAGTCTCTCACCTTGAAAACCATAAGGTGCTGCCATGAGTTGGCTGCAACTGAATGGCACATAATTATTCAGGCCCGTGGGCAGGATTTCGTGGCTTCTGAGGCCAATTTTTTTCCTTGTGGGGCTGAAGTTCTCAGTGCAGAAAGAGAAGCCATTTAGCCAACAGGAAGCTGTTGCCAGGACAGATCTCTAAATTGCAAGCTGTCCACCACTTTAGATGACAGTTCTCAGCTGCTGTAAGTTAATCACTTCCGCCAACCGAAGCCACAATTCTCAGAACAAGCTGGCAAGTGGGGGGTGATGACTTCTGTAGTCAAGAAAGCTAACACTTAGGCAGAAAAAACTCTCTTAAAGGAGACCAGTTTCTTGACACAGAGTTAGAAGGGATCCTAGAGGTCACCTACTCCAAACCCCTTGCTCGCTGCGGGAATCAGTCAGTTACAGCACCCCACTCTGCTTAAAGGAGCACACGCCATTGAAGAAATGTTTTAAAGTGATTGGGAAAAAGCACTTACAGGAGAAATTCTTGTGGGGCTGTGCCTTTAAGGAAGGGGGCGGAGCCCCCCAAAGCCCCAGCCATAGCTATGGGCCTGCGATTATTAGTCCTTGTCCTGAATGGCCCAGGCTAGCCTGATAGCATGAGATCATGGAAGCTAAGCAGGGTCGGCCCTGGTTAGTACTTGGATGGGAGACCACCAAGGAAGCCCAGGGTTGCTACACCAAAGGCAGACAATGGCAATTCACCTCTCTCTCCCCTTGGAAACCCTATGGGGAAGGCACCATAAGTTGGCTGTGACTGGACAGCCCTATCCACCACCAGAGAGAAACTTGTCTTATTTGTCTTTAAGACGCATGGGTTTCTGAAGAAACCACACCATCTAGCACCAGAATGCCGTCTCTTGTTTTCCACGGTGTTCTCCATGATACTACAGACACCACGAATGGCCTATCGAGCGAGAGCACAGATCTCGAAGTGGTGCGGCTGCAAGGTTGCCCCCCAGATCGGTTCTATGTTGACTTCTTTCACTCCGTCCGGCAACTGGAAGGTGAAAGCCCTCAGGAGGTTGGAGAAGAAGACAAAGAGTTCTGTCCTCGCCAAATGTTCTCCCAGACACACTCGGTGCCCTGTAAGGAAAGACGCCGGGGGGAGGGAGATAAGTTAAGAAAGGTACATGTTGATTTGGGGTCTTTCACATTCCCCTTGGTCATTCATAGGCCCGATCGGCATCTAGCATTCGCTCCGCTGTCTTACCAAACCCACACTGGAACAGAAATTCCTGTCTGCATTGCATGCCGCTTTCACTTTGATTGTCGCATTTTATAGCAGTGTCCAGACTGTATGCTGCTTTCACTTCGGTCGAATCTACATTTGCATTTTTAAATCGGTTGCGTGCTGCTGTGATGCTGTCTTTCTCTATGCTTGTTTGGAGAAGATTCTTTTAAAGCAGTGCGGAGGTGCAATGACAGTGGCGCCGCCCCGAAAGGACGATAAACATGTGGACGTGCGAAAGTATGCTATCACTGTCGAGGTGTGAAAACGACACCAAATGTGGACAGCTTTTTTGAAGACGGAGTCAAAAGGCGGGGACACTGGTGGGAAAGACCAATGCAGATTCGGCCTTTGTTTGATTTCTGGTTTTATGGTGGCTGTCTGCATAGATTTATGGCCGTTTTATGGCCATTCGGGGGTGACTCCACAGTCAGTACAGTGTTGGCCTGGGGTAGCTGAATGTGGTTTTGAACTGCATCTTTTTCTGTTCCAGTGTGGGTTTGGTAACACAACGGAGCAAATGCTAAATGCAGATTGGTCAACAGGAGCTGGTTCGTCACTTGGAGTGCTGCTGTACCTGAACCTTCTGTTGCTCACAGCGAGGGTGGGGTATAAATTGAAATAATAATAATAATAATAATAATAATAATAATAATAATAATAATAATAAGAAGAAGAAGAAGAAGAAGAAGAAGAAGAATAAGAAGAAGAAGAAGAAGAAGAAGAAGAAGAAGAAGAAGAAGCAGTCGAGTTAGAACGGATAAAAGGAAGTCCTTCTTCACCCAAAGAGTGATTAACACATGGAACTCACTGCCACAGGAAATGGTGGTAGCTACAAACATGGATGGCTTCAAGAGGGAATTAGGTAAGCATGTGGAGCAGAGGTCCATCAGTGGCTATTAGCCATAAGGTATAGATAGGAGGTCTCTGCGGCAAGTGATGCTCTGTATTCTTGGTGTTTGGGGGGTAACAGTGGGAGGGCTTCTAGTGTCCTGGCCCCACTGCTGAACCTCCTGACGGCACCTGGTATTTTTGGAACAAGGAAACACTGTGATGAAGTTGACAATAACACTTAATGGAATGGAACTCTGAGTAAGTTCAAATTTGTTAAAAACTAATATTTTTCAAAAGTTTAAAAATTAGAATTAAGCTAGTTTCCATTCAGCTTCATGTCCCACTCCATGCTAAATAATCATGTTTGTTTTAGGATATTTTGAAGAAGAAGTCAAGCTGTTATAATTTGAAGAAAGAAGAAAAAGAAGTTAATGCTGCAACTATTCGAAGGAAATCAAAAAGGAAGTTAAAATGTATCAAAAGGCCTTGTTACTTAATAGGACTACTCCTGAGGAAGGCTATTGAAATGCGTGTATAACCGGGTGCTCATTGCGGATATTGGATTTTGTCTTGAACATGTTAGAATTTCCAAAGTTTTTATTAATATACAAAATTGGAGGATATTGGATCTTGTCTTGAATATGTTAGAATGTCTAAAGTTTTTATGAGTATACAGAATTGTCATTAAATGTTATTGTCGACTTCATCACAGTGTTTCCTTGTTCTGATATATTGTCTGTCAGTGTGACTACTCCTTTGATCTTTGCACCTGGTATTTTTGTCCACTGCATGACCCAGAGTGTTGGACTGGATGGGCCCATTGGCCTGATCCAATATTGGCTTCTCTTATGTTCTTATGTTCTTTCTTAAGCGGTGGCGGCCAGGGGCACCTTTCATTAGCTTCTGCAACTGCAGCCCTTCCTGGGCAAGAAAGACTTTGCCATTGCGCCCTGGCAACATCTAGATTAGACTACTGCAATTCACTCTACAAGGGGCAGCCCTTGAAGAGTGTCCAGAAGATATCATGCGTACAGAATTCTGCAGCCAGAATGTAGCCTGGAGTGGGTCATAGGGACAGAGTGTAAAGGACCTGGGATAGCCACCGAAGGGGCCCTTCATGCCCAATCCCCTTCAATTAGTTTTTAACAATCCGTACAAATCACCTATAGAAAATGGAATGAAGGCGTCTCGGCAGATGAAATTCCCATCTTCGTCCAGGAAATGGTTTGGGTTGAACTGTCGAGGGGTATCCCATTCCTTTGGATCGTACAAGGAAGAAGCCATGTTTGAAAATATCACAGAGCCCTGCAGAGGAAAAAGCCAAGGATTCAGTCCTTGCTCTGTGTTTTTACTTGAGAGAAGTTGAAGGCAAAGGAATATCATACCGGCTTTCAATATACAAAGAAATGTCTGCTGGCAAAATATTTCAGGGCAAGACTTTTGTCCCAGGTGCCTTGGTAAGGGAGCCAGTTTGGCGTAGGGGTTCACAGTGGCAGGATTCTAACCTGGAAAATCAGGTTTGATTCCCCAGTCCTCTGCCACATGAAGCCAGCTGGGTAACCTTGGGTCAGTCACAAGTTCTCCCAGAGCTGTTGTCTCACAAACAGTCCTTGAAAGAGCTCTCTCAGCCCCACCTACACACAGGATGTCTGTTGCGGGGAGAGGAAGGGAAAGAGACTGTAAGCCACCCTGAGACTCCGAGTGAAGGGCGGGGTATAGATCCAAACATTCTTATTTTAGGAAGTGTTTTTAAGGATACAGTTTTAAAATAATCCATGCTGAGGAAGCAACAGTGTGGCTTCTGCTTAGGTTTCCCCGGTCCCCGGTCCGGGTGCGGTTTCCCCCAATTCTCCAGGTTTCTGCTTACTGGCTGGCAGGGGAAATCCCGCCTCTGAACAGTGATGTTACAGGGTGACACTCTGCTTTGAGGGCAAAACTTCATGGTTTGAGGCCAATTTTAACCATAGAGTTTGCCCAAAAAGCAGAGTGTTGCCCCTGATGTCTCTGACGTGACATCATCATCATCATTTGTATTTATAGCCTGCCCATCCCATAAGTGGGCTCAGAGAGGGTAACATCATAAAAACAGTACAATAAATACAATTAAGATTAAACAAGTTAGGAATTCAAACAATAATAAACCTTAAAACATAAGAACATAAGAGAAGCCAATGTTGAATCAGGCCAATGGCCCATCTAGTCCAACACTCTGTCACACAGCGGCCAAAAATACCAAGTACCTTCAGGAGGTCCAGCAGTGGGGCCAGGACACTAGAAGCCCTCCCACTGCTGCCCCTCCAGCACCAAGAATAGAGGGCATCACCTGCCCCAGACTGAGAGTTCCCATCTATACCCTGTGGCTAATAGCCACTGATGGACTTCTGCTCCAGATGTTTATCTAATTCCCTCTTGAAACTGTCCATGCTTGCAGCTGCCACCCCCTCCTGTGGCAGTGAATTCCATGTGTTAATCACTCATTGGGTGAAGAAGGACTTCCTTTTATCCGTTCTAACCCGACTGCTCAGCAATTTTCATGGAGTGCCCACGAGTTCTTGTATTGTGAGAAAGGGAGAAAAGTACTTCTTTCTCAACTTGCTCAATCCCATGCATAATTTTATAAACCTCGATCATGTCACCCCTCAGCCGTCTTTTCTCCAAGCTGAAGAGCCCCAAACGTTTTAACCTTTCTTCATAGGGAAGGTGTTCCAAACTCAGTCACACTTCTGACAAGTCACTGGTTGCATGGTTCTTTAGCATATTCAGGGCTCTTTCTGTAGCAGGAACTCCTTTGCGTATTAGGCCACACACCCCGAATGGAGCCAATCCTCCAAGAGCTTACAGTAGCCCCCTGTAAGAAGAGCCTAATATGCAAAAAATATGTGTGGCCTAATATGCAAAGGAGTCCCTGCTACAAAAAGAGCCCTGGATATCATTTGGGTTAATAGATGGATAGGTGACGATCACCTCAGGGAGGCCATATAAAGACGTCCGCTGCCTCAACCAGAGGCCTGGCGGAACAGCTCCGTCTTACAGGCCCTGTGGAATTGAAGAAAATCCCGCAGGGCCCTAATCTCAACTGGGAGCACTTCCACATGACGCCATCGCATCCCGGATGTCACTGCTCACTCCTGGACTGCCCCCCAATCCCCCTGCCGGCATGATGGTCGTGCCCGGCAACCCTCCTTCTGAGGCAGGAGTGTGAAATGTACGGGTGTGAAAGTTGGTCAATGAAGAAAGCTGACAGGAAAGAAGCTGATTTCTTTGAAATGTGGTGTTGGAGGAGGGTTCTACGGATACCGCGGACCAACGGAAAGACAAATAAGAGAGTCCTAGATCAGAACAAGCCTGAACTCTCCCTAGAAACTAAAGTCACTAAACTGAGGCTGTTGTCCTTCAGTCACATCACGGGAAGACGGGAGTCTATCATGGGATAGAGCAGGTTGAGAAAGAAGTCCTTTTCTCCCTTTCTCACAATACAGGAACTCGTGGGCACTCCATGAAATTGCTGAGCAGTCGGGTTAGAACAGATAAAATGAAGGACTTCTTCACCCAAAGAGTGATTAACACATGGAACTCACTGCCACAGGAGATGGTGGCAGCTACAAGCACGGACGACAATTTCAAGAGGGAATTAGATAAACATATGGAGCAGAAGTCCATCAGTGGCTATTAGCCACCAGGTATAGACAGGAACTCTCGGTCTGGGGCAGGCGATGCACTCTATTCTTGGTGCTGGGGGGGGCAGCAGTGTCCTGGCCCCACTGCTGGACCTCCTGATGGCACCTGGTATATTTTGGCCACTGTGTGACAGAGTGTTGGACTAGATGGGCCATTGGCCTGATTCAACATTGGCTTCTCTTATGTTCTCTTATGTTCTTATGAGTCACCGGAAAAGACAATAATGCTAGGAGAAGTCGAAGGCAGCAGGAAAAGAGGAAGACCCAGCAGGAGATGGATTGAGTCCCTCAAGGAAGCCCCACGGCTCTCAGTTCACAAGACCTGAGCAAGGTTGTTCACAAGAGGATTGTTTTTTGGAGGTCATTCATTCCTAGGCAAAGACAATAATATTAGGAAAAGACAATAACGCTAGGAAAAGTCGAAGGCAGCAAGAAAAGAGGACGACCCAGGGCTCTTTTTGTAGCAGGAACTCCTTTGCATGTTAAGCGACAGAATGGAGGGAGCCAATCCTCCAAGAGCTTACAGTAGCCCCCTGTAAGAAGAGATCTATAAGCCCTTGGAGGATTGGCTACATTAGGGGTGGCCTAATATGCAAAGGAGTCCCTGCTACCAAAAGAGCCCTGGGAAGACCCAACAGGTGATGGATCGACTCCATCAAGGAAGCCACGGTTTTCAGCTTGCAAGCAGCGTTCCCCTCAAGCTGAGTGAGTGTGAGCTAGCCCACAGTTTTTTAACCTCCAGCCCACAGATTTTTTTGTCTTAGCTCAGGAAGGGATGGCTCCAGAGCAAACTGATTTATGCAGGAGCCAAGTCGGTAGCTCACCGCTTTAATGCCAGCAGCTCACAAAGTAGACTTTTTGCTCACAAGCTTAGAGGGAGCGTTGCTGGCAAGTCTTTTGCAAGGCTGTTAACAAGAGCACATTTGGGAGGGCGTTGATTCATAGGGTCAGCCAAGGTCAGAGTGACTTGATGGCGCTTAACACACAATCCAAGAATGATCCAAGACATACGAATGCAATGGAAGGATTTTACACATGCAATCTTCCATTCCCCCCGCCCCCCCAATTAATTTAATGGGGGTCTGGTAGTAATCCAGCAGACTCTCTTCTTCAGGTGGTTTTGAGATAGCATCGTGAAGACTTCTAAATCTCTGCATCAAGTTTAAATTGCAGCTGAGCAGTTCGGGGACCTAAATGGGTTCTGAGGTGTTCTGATCTGTATTTCAGATATGCTAGATGCATTTTGATGCCGTAAAACAGGAACAGATTTACGAGCGTTCAAGAGACTGTCTCAAAACATCTCAGAAGGGAGGTCTGCCTTAAAGCACAAACATTACCCGACTTCTGTAATATATTAACCATAAAAACTGGGCATGCTATAAGTGAAAAATCTATCTATTGCATTTTTAAGCTCTTCCACCAGGCTTTCGATTAGGAGCTGCCACCATCAGTAGCCACCATCACTAGTAACCAGGGCTATTTTTGAGCAGGAACGCACAGGAACGGCGTTCCGGCTGGCTCCCGAATTAGCCACGCCCAGCGGGAACTCTTTAGCATAACAGGCCACACCCAACAGCAGAAACTCATTAGGATTGGCTACATTAGGGGGTGTGTGGCCTAACATGCGTGTGGCTGGATGACCACACGTCTGATCATGGGGATGTGGTCTAATATGCTAATAGGCTGTGCTGTCAGGTGTGGCCTAATATGCTAATGGATTTCTGCTGTTGGGTGTGGCCTATTATGCTAATGAGTTCCTGCTGGGCTTTTCCAACAAAAATAGCCCTGCTAGTAACTATCACTAATAACAACTGTAGAGCCTGGTTCCTGGTGAACTATCGACAGCCTGTGTGCATCGAGTAACATCAGTGCTGGAAATGAACATCAGATGGTATGTGCTCCCGCAGCACTGCCAATCGTTGTGATATTGGATATCATCGCTAGCGCTTAGTATGTAGTATGGTATTGTTTTAATGAACTGTTCTAATTTATTTATTTTTATTTATTGTTTCTATGTGTATCCCGCCTCGCCGGACACGCTGGCTCAAGGCGGCTAACAAGATTAAAATATCGTAAAACAATCCAGAGTTAAAACAGTTAAAAGTACAGTGCAAAGTTGAACAACATCGGTTTACAGATAGAAACTAGCAAATGATGGCGGTATTCCAAATCAACCCAATGGCAGAGACAGCATCCAACGGAGTCAGGTGATAACGGTGTTCCAAATCAACCCAATGGCAGAAATAGCATCCAGCGGGGTCCCAGGCCAGAAGATGTTCTAGGGCACATTCGTCAGTGGCGGCTCCTAATTGAAGGCCTGGTGGAAGAGCTCCGTTTTACAGGCCCTGCGGAACTGTAAGAGGTCCCGCAGGGCCCTGACGTCCTCTGGGAGCTCATTCCACCAGTTTGGAGCCACCACTGAGAAGGCCCTGGCCCTGGTGGTCACCAGTCTGTCTTCGTTTAATGATTGGATTGTTCGTCTATGTTTTATTGGTGTGAGCTGGCCAGAGCCTGCTTTGGCGGGGTGTAGGGTGGGATATAAATTGGAATATAAATAAATCTTGTATTTTGTGTGTTTGCGTGTGTGTGTGTGTAAAACGTCGTAGCTGACTTATGGGGGCTCCACGAAGGGGCTTTGAAGGCAAGTGAGAAGGTCGCTTGTTGCTGCTTTTCTCTGCAGAATCTTCCTTGGTGGTGTCTCTTCCAAGTATCAACCCTGTTTAGCTTCTGAGATCTGATGGAATCAGGCAATATCATGGTGCCTTCCGTCCACAAATCATCGAATCCCAGAGTTGGAAGGGGCCATAAAGGTCATCTAGTCCACCCCTCCCCGCACTCAATGCAAGATCAGCCTAGAGCAGGGGTGGCCAGAATGTGCCTCGGGAGCCGCATGCGGCTCTTTCACGCATATTGTGCGGCTCCCGGAAGACGGCTGGGGAAGCCACATATCATTAGCAAATGAATTATCATCGGACAAATAGGCATCAATACCAATATCTGCTTTTGTTCTTACTTTTGGCCATCTCGTTTACTGTTAATGTAAAGCAAATTTGCATACTTCCCAATAAAAACGTGTAACATCTGTTCATGTCTTGCGGCTCTCAAAACATTTATTTTATTTGTTTAAATTTGTATCCCGCCCGCCCCGCTATGGCAGGCTCTGGGCAGCTGACATAATAAAAGCACAATAACAATAAATATCACGGCATCGAAAAACAATCCGTCGAACAATTCATTAACAAGCCATTAAAACCAACTTACGCTATATGAAAGTGCTAGCAGTTAACTTATAATATCAAAAGATGGCCTCATACATTCAGTGAATTCGCTTGATAATTCAGCTCGTTGGTCA
Organism: Gekko gecko; assembly: GCA_029375565.1. Lineage (NCBI taxonomy): Eukaryota > Metazoa > Chordata > Lepidosauria > Squamata > Gekkonidae > Gekko > Gekko gecko. The sequence goes on along the minus strand of JAPDNY010000008.1, from coordinate 144,317,677 downwards.
TTCTCGGTCGATAATAGACCAGGCACCAGGCTTCTATTGTTGTTAGATTGATGGTAGTAATGATCATAGATGGTAATACTGGTAGTGATGGTAATGGTAGTAATGGTGGCAGCTCCTAATTGAAGGCCTGGTGGAAGAGCTCCGTCTTGCAGGCCCTGCGGAACTGCAAAAGGTCCCGCAGGGCCCTGATCACTTCTGGGAGCTAATTCCACCAGTACGGAGCCACCACTGAAAAGGCCCTGGCCCTGGTTGCAGCTAGCCTGGCGTCCCTGGGACCTGGAAGAGCCAATCGGTGTGGTGACCCTGACCAAAGTGCTCTCCAGGGTATATATGGGGAAAGGCGGTCGGACCCTGGCCATGAAGGGCTTTAAAGGTAAGAATCAGCACCTTGAAGTGAATCTGGTATGCTATTGGCAGCCAGTGCAATGACTTCAGGGCAGGCTGGATGTGTTCCCTCATGGGGAGACCCATCAGAAAGCCTGGCCGCCGCATTTTGCACTAGCTGCAGCTTCTGGATTTGCAACAAGGGCAGCCCCATGTAGAGAGTGTTACAGTAGTCTAGTCTCGAGGTGACCATTGCCTGGATCACTGTTGCTAGATCGTTGCCTTCAAGGAAGGGAACCAACTGCCAAGCCAGCCGAAGATGTTAAAAGGCCAACCTGGCAGTGGCTGCTACCTGGGCCTCCATAGTTAAGGAGGCATCCAGGAGCACTCCCAGACTCCTAACCTCCAGCGCTGGCACCAATGGCGCCCCATCGAAGGTCGGGAGTGGGATCCCTACCCCTGGTCTGCCCCAACTCAAGCACGGGACCTCTGTCTTCGTCGGACTCAATTTCAGTCAGCTCAGTCTAAGCCAACCAGCCACGGCTTTAACGCCCAGTCCAGATCTTCCGGTCTAGAGCCAGACCGGCCACCCAACATCAGATAGAGCTGGATGTCGTCCGCGTACTGCTGACAACCCAGCCCCTAACTCCAGGCAATTTGGGCAAGGGGGCGCATGTAGAAGTTAAATAACATCGGGGACAGCACCGCCCCTTGAGGCACTCCACACTCTAGTGGGTACCTCTGGGAGAGCTGTTCCCCTAATGCCACCCTTTGTCCCCGACCTTGGAGAAAGGAAGCAAGCCATCGCAAGGCGGGCCCCTGAACTCCTATGTCAGCGAGGTGGTAGATCAGTAACTGATAGTTGACTGAGTCAAACACCATTGACAGGTCTAACAACAACAGTACTGCTGATCCGCCCCGATCCAGATGCCTCCGAAGATTGTCTGTGGGGGCGACCAGTGCTGTCTCTGTCCCATGTCTCGAGCAAAAGCTGGACTGGAAGGGATCTAAAATGGAAGCATCATCCAGAAAGCCCTGTAGCTGAACTGCCACGGTCCTCTCTATTATTTTGCCCAGGCAGGGCAAATTGGACACCGGCCGGTAGTTGGCCAATTTGGCCGGATCCAAGGATGGCTTCTTCAAGAAAGGATGCACTGCTTCCTCAAGCACCCCAGGAAACAGTCCCTCAACAAGGAACTTGTTGATAATATCCCTTAGGGTGCCACCCAACCCCTTACAGCCAGCTTTAATAATCACAATGGGCATGGGTCAAGGCAGTATTTAATAAGCACAATGGGCATACAGCTAAGAGCAATTTGTCAACTTCCTCAAGGCTGAGTGGACTGAAATAATCCATAACCTGCCTTGGAGACGTGCATGGAGCCTCGAGTTCACTAACAGTATCAACTGTGATGGGAAGATCGCGGTGGAGCAACAGGACTTTTTCTGCAAAATAGCTCGCAAAAGCCTCGCAGCCAATATCCAGTTCTCTAGAATTTAGTTTGCCCTGTGGCAGAACAGTTAAAGACTGAATTGTTCTAAATAATTGGGCTGGGTGTGAGCTCGCAGACGCGACCTTGAGTACTCATTCTCCCAAGATAAAAGAGATTATTGTGCCTACAAAATTTGGTTTTTGATATATTTGTACAGTGATGCATTTCAGCATCTGTGTGTTTCTACATTTGCGCAATGCTGTTCTGTTGTAACTGTGATCTTGAGTCGGATTCATTATCAGAAGTGTAGCTCATTCTTTTAGGGAAGCCATCCAGCGGCCACTCACCTTGGCCTCAAAGGGAAACACTTTCCCAGGCACAATTACAGGCATGAAAAGATCTCAGATAATGTTCTGTCTCCCATAGGAAGGTAGCCTGATCCTTCATCCTTACGGATCTTTTACATCTTACCTAGGGCTTTCCCACATTCTCATTTTCCTAACTTCCCGTTTCTTCCGGGAGGGAGGGATGTCTGTTCTGCATGCACTTTGCTCCCTCTAGTGGTCAATTTGAGATTACACCGGTTTATGTCAGGCATACAAATCTGCAGCCCAAGTCTGCAGGGAGATATGCCAGAGACAACTTGGTGTCATATGGAATCAGCCACTAGAGGGAAGCAGAAGATGGGTGGAACAATGGGGGAAAGACCCTGAAGAAACAGGAACTTACATGAGAAGGGAAATGAGACTGCAGAAAAGCCCCTAGTCGGTACGTTTGCCTTTATAGCTGCAGGTGGCAGAGGATTAGTCTCTGCTTCTACTGAACCCAGTCTACAAACCGTCTAATCCTTACCCTTCAGTCCCAGCCTCCTCAGCCCTGGCTGCTTGTCATAGTGTTAGTCATATCCATAGATGTCAATGGAAAACACATCATTTAACCTGGGGATCCGCTATGTGGTGCCTGTGGGAACCATAGCCCTTGCTGACACCATTCCTGGTGCCCGCCAAGTGTTTATAGAAAGTAGGCATAGCCAGGGCTATTTTGGGGCAGGAACGCACAGGAACGGAGTTCTGGCTGGCTTCTGCGTTGGCCATGCCTACAGCCTCCCCCCCGCCCTCTCCTCAGGTTCCCCAGGCGCCCCACTGCTGCTGGGCATCTGGGGAAGCCGATCCAGAAACTGCCTTCCTCCCTTTGGGTTCCCCATGCGCCCCGCAAGCCACAGGGGCACCTGGGGAAGCCGGGAGGGAGCTGCACCGTCAGGGGTGTGGTCTAGTATACTAATGAGTTTCTGCTGTTGGGTGTGGCCTATTATGCTAATGAGTTCCTGCTGGGCTTTTTTTCCTACAAAAAAAAAGCTCTGAATTACCTGCCTACCATTTTTCTTCTCACCTTGACACAGAGAGTACTCCCTCTTTCTGTGTTATACCTCTGAGGATGCCAGTCACAGCGGCTGGCAAGACGTCAGGTCCTACAATGCCAAGACCACGGCCACACAGCCCAGAAAGTCTACAACAGCTAATACTACTACTACTACTACTACTACTACTACTACTACTACTACTACTGAAGTTTTCACTTCCTTCAGTTCATTTATATATTTTCCCTTTTCCATAATATGCATTTGCGCGATGCTAAAATATCACAGAACTTCTTGAGGCGATCAAATGCATGCTTGTTACAAGATTCTTTTTGCAGGGTGTTTTTCTGGGATTGAACATGCACCCCCGTGCCCTGGTCAAACACCATACACAAAAAGAATCATCGTATAACTGTGTACACTGGGTTTAGTCTTATGCATTTTTTTTGGTCAATGTGCACTCAGTAGTGCAGATAGGAAAAAATGCAAAGAAGGGGGACAAAACAGGGCCAAATACTGGGGAAACTGTTCGCTCTCTCTGCTTTGTGGGCAGGAGATACAATGAGGATGATGAGCATGACCACCGTTCTTTAGGATCCTACACTGAAGTGGAAAGTAAAGTAACCAGCATGGAGTCTGGTACTCTCAAGCACTCCTCCTCCCCCAATTCTCTGAGGATCTCCCCACCCCCCAGGAGGCTCGGGGAAGCTGAAATCTTTCTCACCATCTTGAAACAGACCATATGTTACGAAAGCAGCTATTATTGTTTTATTGTAACTTTTAAATTCTAATTTATTATCTGTATGCTGTTTGTTGTAAGCTGCCCTGAGCACTGCTTGCAAGGAAGGGTGGCCTAAAAGTCGGGAGGGAGGGAGGAGGAAGGAAGGAAGGAGGAAGGAAGGGAGGGAGGGATGGAGGAAGGAGGAAGGAAGGAGGGAAGGAGGAAGGAAGGAGGAAGGAAGGAGGGAAGGAGGAAGGAGGGAAGGAGGAAGGGAGGAGGAAGGAAGGGAGGAAGGAAGGAGGGAGGGAAGGAGGAAGGAAGGGAGGGAGGGAGGAAGGAGGGAGGGAGGGAGGAGGAGGAGGGAGGAAGGAAGGAGGGAGGAGGGAGGGAGGGAGGAAGGAAGGAGGGAGGGAAGGAAGGAAGGAAGGGAGGGAGGGAGGGAGGGAGGGAGGAAGGAAGGAAGGAAAAAAATCTGCACTCTTTTGCTAAAACATTGAAAGGAAGGAGATCTCTATTTACCTTTTTAATTGGGAATTGTCGGATCTTGGTGTCTTTTATGCACAATCGGGGCATTCCTGTTGAGATAATGTTGCTGAATCGCTGGACCTCATGAATCACGGCGTTCGTATAAGGCAAGTTCTTGCGGTCCTCGTAGCAGATTGTTTGGCAGGGAGTCAACACAGCATCTATCTCCTTCTGGACTTTGGCTGAGGAAAAACAAACACACAAAGGGATTGTCCATACATAGAGTTACAAGGATGAACTTTAGCACCAGAAGAGAAGAAGAAGAAGAGGAGTTGTCTATACCCTTCTTTTCTCTACCCAAAGGAGTCTCAAAGCAGCTGACTATCAGTGTTCCCTCTGAGCTGAGTTAGCGTGAGTTAGCTCACAGTTTTTTAGCCTCCAGCTCACACAGTTTTGTCTCAGGAAGGATGGCTCCAGAGCAAACTAATTTCTGCAGCTGCCAAATTGCTGGATCGCAACGTTAATGCCAGGAGCTCAGAGTGTAGAATTTTTGCTCACAAGACTCCACAGCTTAGAGGGAGCATCGCTGACAATCACCTTCCCTTCCTCTCCCCACAACAGCCACTTTGTGAGGTAGAAGAAGAAGAAGAAGAAGAAGAGATTGGATTTATACCCTGCCCTTCACTGCCCAAAGGTGTCTCAGAGCAGCTTACAAACTCCTTTCCCTTCCCCTCCCCACAACAGAAACCCTGTGAGGTAGGTGGGGCTGAGAGAACTTCTGACAGAAACTGCTCTTTTTCAAGAACAGCTGTGCCAGAGCTTGTGACTGACCCAAGGTCACATCAGCAGGTGCAAGTGGAGGAGTGAGGAATCAAACCCAGGTAGGTGAGGCTGAGAGAGTTCTCAGAGAAACATGACTGGCCTAAGGTCACCCAGCAGGCCTCATGTGCCTCAAAGCGGCTTACGATCACCTTCCCTTCCTCCTTCCACAACACGTGCCTTGTGAGGAAGGTGGGGCTGAGAGAGCTCTGAGAGAACTGGGACTGGCCCGAGGTCACCCAGCAGCTTTCATGTGGGGAGGAGTGGGGAATCAAGCCTAGTTCTCCAGATTAGAGTCCCCCGCTCTTAACCACTACACCACAATTGCCTTCCCTTCCTCTCCCCACAATCAGGCACTTTGTGAGGTAGGTGAGGCTGAGAGAGTTCTCAGAGAAACATGACTGGCCTAAGGTCACCCAGCAGGCCTCATGTATCTCAAAGCCACTTACAATCACCTTCCCTTCCTCCTTCCACAACACGTGCCTTGTGAAGCAGGTGGGGCTGAGAGAGCTCTGAGAGAACTGGGACTGGCCCGAGGTCACCCAGCAGCTTTCATGTGGGAAGGAGTGGGGAATCAAGCCTAGTTCTCCAGATTAGAGTCCCTCTCTCTTAACCACTGCTCCAAGCTGGCTGTAAGGTTGTATTGGCTAACCATTGCCTTCCCTTCCTCTCCCCACAACAGGCGCCTTGTGAGGTAAGTGGGGCTGAGTGAATTCAGAGAGAACTGTGAGTAGCCCAGGATCACCCAAGCAGGCTTCATGTGGAGAGGAGTGGGGACTCAAACCCGGCTATCCAGATTAGTCCGCTGCTCTTAACCGCTATACCATGTTGGCACCAGGAGAGACACCTGTTATTCCTTCTTCAGTACAGGGAAGAAAAACAGTCACCCGACTACAGCATGACAAAACACTTTCTCACACCTCAACAAACTCTCCCTCTCTCATGAATACGGACAAGTACATATGTTGTACTTGCCAAATTGCCGAGGATGAGATGGAACCGTCTCCGTATTCTTATATATGAGGCCTTCTTTCCTTTGGTCTGAGGGAAAGGTTAGTCAGACACCGCATGATGTGGTGAGCTATATTTAGAGCTAGATGGATGAAGCCCAGCAACTCGGGACAGAGCCTCCCTTTCGGTGTTCCCTCTAAGCAAAGTTAGTGTGAGCTAGCTCACAGGTTTTTAGCCTCCAGCTCACACATTTTTGTCTCGGCTCAGGAAGGATGGCTCCAGAGCAAACTGATTTATGCCGTAGCCAAATCGCCGGCTCGCAAGCAATGTTCCCTCTAAGCTTTGGAGTCTTGTGAGCAAAAATTCTACTTTGTGAGCTACTGGCATTAAAGATGTGAGCAAGTGATTTGGCTGCTGCATAAATTAGTTTGTTCTGGAGCCATCCTTCCTGAGCCAAGACAAAAATCTGTGAGCTGGAGGCTAAAAAACTGTAAGCTAGCTCACACTAACTCAGCTTAGAGGGAACACTGCTCGCAACTTTCATGCCAGTAGCTCACAAAGTAGGATTTTTGCTCACAAGACTCCACAGCTTAGAGGGAGCATTGCTCCCTTTCCTCTGGGGAGAGAGACCCTTTCACGTGCAGGCTCAGTCCTTAGCATGTCCAGGTAAGGGTCTCAGGTACCAGGTACTGGGAAAGACTGCTCTTCCTGAGACCCTCAAACAGGGGTCCCCAACTTTTCTGAGCCTGCAGGTTCCTTTGGGATTCTGACACAGTGTGCTAGGCACAACCACAAAATGGCTGCTGCAGGAGGCGGAGCCAGCCACACATTGGCTGTCACGACTTACCTTCAGTCACCTAGAAAAGATCCTTGAGGTGCGGCAGTGGCAGCTGCAGCCAAATCAACCTTTTTTAAAAATACGCCCAGTCAATCAACTATCCAATGGCCAATCAGATGCTGGCTGGGCAAAATCCGCACCCGGGCCCACCCACTTTCTCAAAACACTTGGCAGGCACTTGGAAAGGCATCGGAAGACACCACTGCACCTACGGCCACCATTTTAGGGACCCCTGCCCTAGAGAACAAACGGTAGTCAGAATCGTTGATGTTGGGCTAAACAGACCAGTGTTTCCAAAATGGCGGAAGACTCTGAAGGGATCTCATTCCGCACTCACCTTGGACATCAGGATATGCCACCATGTAGAGCAGCGCCCAGCTGAGCGTGGTACTGGAGGTCTCTGTCCCACCCAAGAACAGGTCAAATATACTCTGGATCATGTTATCTTCATCGTAGTCTGGATTTGACTGGCCTTTGGTCTGTAGGACAGAGAAAATGGAATGTTACATTTCTGTGGCGATAGTTACGGTGATAAATCCTTTAGGGCTTGTGACTGAACACTCTCCCAGGAAAAAGAAAGTCATTCCATTGTGTTCTCTCATTTTTTTGAAAAAGAATCCCATGAAGTTTGAAGGAGTGGTGAAGTGTGACGTCTTGGTCAACAGAAGGTGGAAGTCGAAGGCTTCCACGGCCAGAGTTCATTAGTTGCTGTAGATTTTCCGGGTTGTGTGGCTGTGGTCTTGGCATTGTAGGACCTGACGTTTCGCCAGTACTATGCCCTGTTGTTGGCTGTCCAGAGGAACTCGCTGGCCACTGGGTGAGACAAGATGCTGGACTAGAGGGACCACTGGTCTAATCCAGCAAGGCTCTTCTGGTGCCCCTAAGAAGGCCTCAGCCTCTATGCCCTCTTGGCCCTCCAGAGGAACTGGTTGCCCCCTGTGTGAGACAGCTAGACTAGATGGACCACTGGTCTGATCCAGCAGGGCTCTTATGTCGTTATACTGTATCTCAGTACATGTAGAGTTTACTTCCAGATCTCTGCCGTCTGGAAATCTGTTGTAATTCAAGGTGATCTCCAGGCCCTACCTAGAGGTTGAATACCAAAAACAACTTCCCTGACAAAAATAACCAAGAGTCAATAAAGATAGGTCGCAAAGACGTTTACTATAGTAATTCTGTAGAAAATTTTCATCTATAATCGCTCACAGGCAACGAATACTGCGCACCGAAAACAATTTGTTTCACAACATTTGCTTTATCCGAGCGTGTAGAAATCCCAGTTCTTATCAATTACTACTTAGCAACTCTCGAAGGAAACATTCCATGTTGACTCTCTAATAACAGAACCCAAGGTCTTCACAATGTATTAGCTGGAAAGGCTAAGAGTTGATAAGTAGTAATTGATAAGGATCGGGATTTCTATGTGCTCAGATAAAGCAAATATTGTGAAACGAATTGTTTTCAGTGCGCAGCATTCGTTGCATGTGAGCGATTACAGAAGAAAATTTTCTACAGAATTACTATAGCAAACGTTTTTGCAACTTATCTTTATGGACTCTTCATTATTTTTGTCACGGATGTTGTTTTCGGTATTCCACATCCTCCCGTGATCTCTCATTTTTGGCTTCCACCTGGAAGTTGGCAACTCTAGCGAAGGGGGATTTGGAGGTCCGCCGCAGGAGGGGAATTGACACCCGGAGAAGTCCTCTGAGGGATCCAGCCGTGCATGCATTTTCAAAACAGTTTTGGCTGGGGTGGCCAGACCCCCAGTCTGGGCGGGGTTCCCCCCCCCAATTTTCGAGGATTCAGCCGGCTGCTGACCAGTTGGCCAGCAAGGGAAGCCCCGCCCCCAAGCCCCACCCCCAAGTACAACCACCCATGGTCACCCCTCTCCCTTCTCTCCAGAGAGATTTAAAGGGCCCTCCAGCTGATCGGGGGAGTACGTGACCTGCCAATCAGCTGGAGGGCCCTTTAAGTCTCGCAGAAAGGAAGAGAGAGGGGGCGGCTGCGGGTGGCCATTATTGGGGATGGGTCTTGGAGGGATGTCCCCAAGGTGACATCATCACATTGGGGATGCCCCCCACTCTCTATGGGAATGCCTCCCAAAGTCCCCTGCTGGGAACAAGTCCAGACCCAACAACCCCCTCATTTTGGTATCAAGCCCAGCAGCTACTTACCTTCTCAATCTGAGCAAGGTAATGATCAATGAAGTCTTCTGGCTCACTCAGAGCACTCCTTTCCTGATGCTTGAGGATCTCATTCCTTATGAACGCACGTACAGCGTCACAGTCAGAAAACACATCCTTGTGAGGACCTGGGAGGTGGTTCATCAGCCAGGGCATCATATCGTAGATCTAGAAAGGGGCAGATGAAACCGAAGTGCTGAGAAACTGCAGAAGTCTGCAAGATCTGGTGGGGTCTCCGGGGCTACGCCGAATGGTAGAATGCAACTCCCGAAATTAAAAAAAAACCCGTTTTGTAAATAGAATAAACCAGGCCAGTGGTTGTGCTTTGCCCTGACCTGGATAGCCCAGGTTAGCCCGTGTCAGGCCTCTTAGTCAGATCACGCAAGGCAGGTCTTCATAAGAAGAATCTGTTTCTTGGTAAATCATAACTAAAGGTGCATACACAATCCGTGTCAGGAATAGCCTGAGAAAATGGAGGCCTCTGACTTACAGTGAATTCAAACAACCCCCTGGTCTAAGCAAAGCCTATGATTATGATTCGCGCACGCTGGCAAAGCAAGCAGACGTAAGAGAAAAACAATTTAAAAGTCACTATTTCCCAGCATAGTGCCTTAGCAGGCTCAGACACCACAAGGTCAGACATATGATAACAAGCGAACAGTGAAATGAACAGATGCGAACCTCAGAGGAGGATGTACTCCCTTACATTCCAAATGCATGGCAGGCTACCTGACTGCCCGATATCGTCAGATCTCAGAAAGCTAAGCAAGGGCAGCCCTGGTTAGTACTTGGATGGGAGACCTCCAAGAAAGTCCAGGTTCGCTACGCAGAGGCAGGCATTGGCCAAACACCTCTATACATCTCTTGCCTTGAAAACCCATCTGAACAAAGCTTACTGAAAATATCACCCTGCAAAGAGGTAAGATCGGCAACTGCCTATTCATGTGTATTCTCTGCGGTGTCTAAGAGAACATGAGAACATAAGAGAAGCCAATGTTGAATCAGGGCAATGGCCCATCTAGTCCAACACTCTGTGTCACACAGCAGCCAAAATATACCAGGTGCCATCAGGAGGTCCAGCAGTGGGGCCAGGACTCCAGAAGCCCTCCCACTGCTGCCCCCCCCAGAACCAAGAATGGAGTGCATCACCTGCCCCAGACTGAGAGTTCCCATCTATACCCTGTGGCTAATAGCCACTGATGGACTTCTGCTCCAGATGTTTATCTAATTCCCTCTTGAAACTGTCCATGCTTGCAGCTGCCACCACCTCCTGTGGCAGTGAATTCCATGTGTTAATCACTCTTTGGGTGAAGAAGGACTTCCTTTTATCTGTTCTAACCCGACTGCTCAGCAATTTCATGGAGTGCCCACAAGGAGTTCTTGTATTGTGAGAAAGGGAGAAAAGTACTTCTTTCTCAACCTGCTCAATCCCATTCATAATCTTATAAACCTCTCCTGTTGGAGTGGGCGACTCAAAATGCCTGGACATTCTAAGGGTGTCTAGGTGCTGCCTCTTTGCATGGGATGCCTCTCTTTGTTTTCACCTGGGAGCTGTCCTCTGACCCCCTCCTCTGTCTCTTTGTCCTCTCACTCTTCTTCACATGGCCTTCCGTGGAGACACATGTGTCTGCAGGTCATCTCCTGTGGAGACAATGCCCCTCATACTCCCACACATGGGATGCTGGACAAGCTGGCCATTTGTGATAGGGAAAACATTCTTTGGATTAGGCCCCTCTCTCTTCTGTTAGCTGCCACCTGAATGTGAACGGGATCTACTTCCTCACATGGCCTCACATGGCCTTATGAAATGCAAACGATACTGGATTTTATTGTAATTTTGTATGGACTTCATTTGTAGCCCGTCCTTCTCGGTGACTTGAATAAATGCCAGTTTGCATTTTATTTCGGCCTTTAAATGACCCCGATTGAGGTTTTATTTTATTTTATTTTATTTATAATTGCATTTCCATCCCGCCCTCCCCGTAAATGGACTCAGGGCGGCTCACATTCAGGGACAACGTGTGCCCAAACGTCTAAAACAACTAAAACAAGGTAAAACAATCCATATTATAATTAAAATGCAATCCAATGCAATTAAAGTGCTCGAAAGAATGTTGGCCCTACCGTCGAATAAAGATGGCGTACTATAAATATCTGCAGACCAGTGTTCCCTCTAAGCTGAGTTAATGTGACCTAGCTCACCATTTTTTTTAGCCTCCATCTCACACATTTCTGTCTCAGCTCAGGAAGGAGGGCTCCAGAGCAAACTGATTTATGCAGTAGCCAAATCGCTCGCCCACCACTTGAATGACAGGAGCTCACAAAGTAGAATTTTTGCTCACAAGACTCCACAGCTTAGAGGGAGCATTGCCACAGACCCCAGATTTATGGCGGTCTGTCCTGTCCAGATTTAAGAAGAAGAGACTGGATTTATACCTGAAGGAGTCTCAGAGCGGCTTACAATCCCTTTCCCTTCCCCTCCCCACAACAGACACCCTGTGAGGTAGAAGAAGAAGAGACTGGATTTATACCTCGCCCTTCACTACCCAAGGGAGTCTCAGAGCGGCTTACAATCCCTTTCCCTTCCCCTCCCCACAACAGACACCCTGTGAGGTAGAAGAAGAAGAGACTGGATTTATACCCCACCCTTCACTACCCAAGGGAGTCTCAGAGCGGCTTACAATCCCTTTCCCTTCCCCTCCCCACAACAGACACCCTGTGAGGTAGAAGAAGAAGGGACTGGATTTATACCCCGCCCTTCACTACCCAAGGGAGTCTCAGAGCGGCTTACAATCCCTTTCACTTCCCCTCCCCACAACAGACACCCTGTGAGGTAGAAGAAGAAGGGACTGGATTTATACCCCACCCTTCACTACCCAAGGGAGTCTCAGAGCGGCTTACAATCCCTTTCCCTTCCCCTCCCCACAACAGACACCCTGTGAGGTAGAAGAAGAAGAGACTGGATTTATACCCCACCCTTCACTACCCAAGGGAGTCTCAGAGCGGCTTACAATCCCTTTCCCTTCCCCTCCCCACAACAGACACCCTGTGAGGTAGAAGAAGAAGGGACTGGATTTATACCCCACCCTTCACTACCCAAGGGAGTCTCAGAGCGGCTTACAATCCCTTTCCCTTCCCCTCCCCACAACAGACACCCTGTGAGGTAGAAGAAGAAGGGACTGGATTTATACCCCACCCTTCACTACCCAAGGGAGTCTCAGAGCGGCTTACAATCCCTTTCCCTTCCCCTCCCCACAACAGACACCCTGTGAGGTAGAAGAAGAAGGGACTGGATTTATACCCCACCCTTCACTACCCAAGGGAGTCTCAGAGCGGCTTACAATCCCTTTCACTTCCCCTCCCCACAACAGACACCCTGTGAGGTAGGTGGGGCTGAGACGAGAACTGCCCTTGACAGAACAGCTCTGAAAGAACTTATGACACTAACTCAGCTTAGAGGGAACATGGCTGGTGACCAAGATCACGTTAATTCATGCCACAGTATTCCCCATTAATACATATGTGTGTGAAAGTTGAAGAATGAAGAAAGCTGACAGGAAGAAGAAGAAGAGGAGGAGGAGGAGGAAAGAGGAGGAGGAAAGAGGAGGAGGGGGAGATCGGATTTATACTCCGCCCTTCACAACCCAAAGGAGTCTCAGAGCAGTTCACAACCTCCTCTCCCTTCCCCTCACCACAACAGACACCCTGTGAGGTAGAAGAAGAAGAGATTGGATTCATACCCCACCCTTCACTACCCAAAGGAGTCTCAGAGCAGCTTACAAACTCCTTTCCCCTCCTCTCCTCACAACAGACACCCTGTGAGGTCGGCGGGGCTAAGAGAGCTCTTTCCAGAAGTGTCCTCGAGAGAACAGCTGTGCCAGAACTATGGCTTGACCAAGATCATCCAGCAGGTGCAAGTGGAGGAGTGGGGAATCGAACCCGGTTCTCCCAGATTAGAGTCCACGCACTTAACCACTACACCAAACTGGTTGATTCCTTTGAAATGTGGTGTTGGAGGAGAGTTGGATGGATGCCTTGGACAGCCAGAAAGACAGAGAAGTGGGTCCTAGAAATCAAGCCTGAACTCTACCTAGAAGCTAAAATGGCTATACTGAGGCTGCTATATGTTATGAGGAGACAAAGGGTCACTGGAACAGCCAGTCATGCTAGTAAATGTTGAAGGCAGCAGGAAAAGAGGAAGGCCTGACAGGAGAGAGAGTCATTCAATAAAAGAAGCCACCGCCCTCAGTTTGCAAGACATTTTGGAGAACGTTAATTCCAGGGCTTTTTTGTATAAAAAGCCCAGCAGGAACTCATTAGCATAATAGGCCACACCCAACAGCAGAAACTCATTAGCATATTAGGCCACACACCCATGTTACCAGAAGTGTGGGCATCCAGCCACACCCACCTTTTGCTTCTTATTCTGTTGACCTTGTTTGTTGTCGAAACCCAGGGCTTTTTTTGGAGCAGGGACTCCTTTGCATGTTAGGCCACACACCCCTAGTGTAGCCAATCCTAATGAGTTTCTGCTGTTGGGTGTGGCCTATTATGCTAATGAGTTCCTGCTGGGCGTGGCCAACTCGGGCGCCAGCCGGAACTCCGTTCCTGTGCGTTCCTGCCCCAAAGTAGCCCTGATTAATTCATAGGATCACCATAAGTCAGAAGGAACTTGACTGCTCTTAACACACACACACACACAAGGTGCATTGCCAGTCCTGGAAATCAATATTATATCAAAAGGCCCCCACCACATGGAAGTTTTCCATAGAGTGGCTGCACCATTAGATTGGTATTGTCAGCTAGGCCTCCTGCCTGGCTGTCACAAGGAGGGGAGGGATGTTTTGGAATGCTGGGTTCGTTTCTGCTGTGCCTACACTGGTTTTATTACCTGTCTTCTGTGCTATCTGACCTTGAGTGCCTGGTGTAGTTTTCTCCTGGGAAATGTTACCTGTTACTTTGGCGGGCTTCTGCTGGCTACCTGATTGGCTAGGGGCCATCAGGGGGGTCCCCTTTGAATAATGCATACCTATATGCTTCGTGCGCTTTTGCTTCAGTTCCAAAATGAAACAGTTAAGATACCTGTACCACTACTGTCTCAATAAACTTCACTTCTCTGAACGAACGTTGTTGGGAACTGATTTGCCTCAGGAGTCTGACAGGTGTAGTGGTTAAGAGCGACAGATTCTAATCTGGAGAACCAGGTTTGATTCCCCACTCCTCCGCATGAAGCCAGCGGAGTGACTTTGTGTCAGTCACATCTCTCTCAGAATGCTCTCAGCCCCACCTACCTCACAGGGAGTCTGTTGTGGGGAGAGCAAGGGAAGGGGATTGTAACCCACTCTGAGACTCCTTTGGGTAGTGAAGAATGGGGTATAAAAACCAACTCTTCTTCTTCTTCATAATTTTTTCAAAAGAGGCTCTCCTCACAACGAGCTACTATGGACCCACACAACTACCTCAAACCTTTCTGAATTGCCTAGTAACGTTAACATCTTATCCTGACTCTTTCAGGTGAAAGAGAATGTAAGAACATAAGAGAAGCCATTGTTAAATCAGGCCAACAGCCCATCCAGTCCAACACTCTGAGTCACACAGTGGCCCAAAATACCAGGTGCAGTCAGGAGGTCCAGCAGTGGGGCCAGGACACTAGAAGCCCTCTCCCTGTTGACCCCCCTCAAGCACCAAGAATATAGAGCATCACTTGCCCCAGAGTCCCTATCTATACCTTGTGGCTAATAGCCACTGATGGACCTCTGTTCCATATATTTATCTAAAAATATATAGCACACAAAAAAATATATAATTTACTCACATATTGCCAGACAGTGCCTCCAAATCTGAACAAATGCTCGACAGTTTCCAGCAGTTGATGAAACTCTTTGTTGTCATTGGAGAAACGGTGGCCAAAGACAACGGCACAGATCACGTTGGAAACGGCAAGTGTGAGGAAGAAAGAAGGGTTCATGGGCTTTCCTGAAATGGGAGGGAATGGTGCAGATTGTTAGCCCATTTTGTGGATCTGACACAGTGGTCAGGAGTATGAGCTGTGGTCCAGGAGGTCTCTGGTTCAAGTCTCATGGCAGCCATGAACTCACTAGGAGGCCTAAGGTCAGCAGCTACTGTTCAGCCTCCTCTTCTCTCCCACAATACTAGTTAGAAATGCAAAGCGTACAGCAGTTTTCAAGCCACCCACAGAACAGAGGGAAATGCTTTGCTTGTACTAGCTGGCAGGCAGATAGGACTGCAGCAGAATGTCAGGCAGCCTGCCTGTCCTGTAGACAGACTGGACGGCAGGGGATATTTCATTTATTTAATGGAGCTATATACCATATACTCAACCAGGTTTCCAAGGTGGCTACAGCAGACAGCAGCAGAGAATTAGACTTTCACTCCCTTGATACAAAACATATATTTGCACACCCACAAACTCACACCCCAAACCAGCTGAAAGCAAGAGCTTAGAGGAGAAGGATAACATCATCTTTCTATGTAATTAAGAGATCTCTCAACACCTGTACATTTCTGCAAAAGCACTGAACAGCTTCACCTTACCTGTAGGGAGCAGAGATGGGCAGACTACGGTGGGGATTTGGGGGCTCTGCCCCCTTTCTTAAAGGGGCAGCCTGTAATGATTCCATGTTTTGGTATGTGTGTTCCCTTAAATGTTTAGTTTGACTGCAGTACTGTAAGGAGTGTATTTTGATTGGCTGATGACTGAGAATGTGGGAGATGTTCTGAGAGGGTTCTGGGTGTGTGTATGAAGTGATTCAGTGATATGAGAGAGACAAATATGGAAGAGTTCTGAAGAGAGTCTGTGTGACTCTGAAAGTTATGAGAGATTCTGTGTGTCAAGTTTCAAGAGTGAACATAGTCTGTGTGACTATAGCATTTGGAGTCTATTTCTGAGTGAATAAGACCAACAGTTAGTCCGTGTGACTAAGAGTGTTGAATAAAACAAAGAGACTAGCCTGTGTGGCGATATATATGAGAGAGAGAGTGTACTGAGTGTATAAGCCTGTGTGGCGATATATATGAGAGAGAGAGTGTACTGAGTGTATAAGGTGTTGGGAGTTTGAGAGACTGTTTGTAGCACCAAGCCTTGCCAGTTCCTTTCATCAGCAACTGTTCAAAATAATCAGAAACCTATTTTGTTCTTTATTAAATAAATCAATTTTTTGTTTAAGCTTATCCCAGAAATCAGTACAGTACTTCCTTAGGGCCACATAGTCCTCTGAAGTGCCCAGACCCTAGAGAGAGATTTGAAATTTTTAATTCCTGGTGGCAGCATAACACTACCAAGTTGATATACATAGAATATGATTTAAAGTAAAAACAGTCTTCCCCAATAAGCAGCATGTCACACAGCCCCATAGGTTTTTCCCTTGAAAACCCTTTACTTCTTAGGTGTCCCAGACTGAGTTGAGATCCAGGCTGGAATCTCTGCAAAGGGAAGGAGGCTTGCTGGGAGGGTTGTCAGCTCCAGGTTGGAAAATATCTGAATATTTAGGGGGTGGAGCCTGTGGAGGGTGGGGTTTAGGGAGGGAAGGGCTTCAATGGGGTCATATTTGCTTAAGGCAGGGGGGAAAAAAGATTATCCTATTCATTGAGAACTTCAGCCCCACTAGAAAAAAACAATTGTCCCACAAGCTACAAAATCCTGGCCACGGGCCTGGGGGTGTGCATTCAGCATAAACTAAGCCAAAAAAACCAACCTTATCAGCATTTCTGGGTATTTTTAAGCTGGTTACCAAATGGGGCTCAGTTTCAGCTATCTAAATGGCCAAGCCCCAACAATCCCCAAAATATTTGGGATTTTTGGGGCTGCCACATAGCCAAACTTAAAGGGCATTTAAAGGGATTGTGATCTCTTTAAATGCATTCTCCAAGCCACACAACTCCATGGCGAGTTCACCCAGAAGGTTTTTAAAGGTCTTGCAATCCCTTTAAATGTCTTCTGGGTAAATTCACCACTTGGAGAAGGCATTTTAGGGGACCGTGAACCCTTTAAATGCCTTTGGAGTTCAGCCATGGCTTGAAAAATGCATTTAAAGGGACTGCAATCCCTTTAAATGCCTTTTCCCCCCTCCACTGGAAACAATGGAGGATGGGGAACCTTCTTCTGGGGCCCTTAGAATTGGGCCTGCTAGTTCAAACTTTTTAAAACTCAGGCAGATTTGATGAGAGGCACAAAATTTGCAGCATAGCTACCTCAAAAAAACAATCCCTCTCCCAGCCCCCTCAGTGGAACAGGCTTCCTTGGGAGGTGGTGGGCTCTCCTTCAGAAGGCTTCCTTGGGAGGCAGTGGGCTCTCCTCCTTTGGAGGTTTTCAGACAGAGGCTAAGATGACCATCAGACAGCAATGCTGATTCTGTGAACTTAGGCAGATCATGAGAGGGAGGGCAGGAAAGGGTTGCATCAGTGATTAGTTCTTGTGGCCCTTTCTTACACACCCAGGGAAATGCAGGTCACCACTTGGGGGTCAGGAAGCAAGAAGTAATTTTCTCCAGGCCAATTTGGCCAGGGATCCTGGAGGGTTTGGGTTGGGGTTTTTTTTTTTTTTTTTGCCATCTTCTGGGCATAGAGCAGGGGTCACTGGGGGTGTGGGGGGAGGTATTTGTGAATTTCCTGCATTGTGCAGGGGGTTGGACTAGATGACCCTGGAGGTCCCTTCCAACTCCATGATTCTATGAAAGGCCTTGTTCTCCATCACAGAACTACAGTGCCCAGAATTTCGTAGGGTTGAAAGCCCCTATCGGAATCAAAGGCTTGTGGGAAATCCATTCACCTTCACAGCCTCCTTTACATCAGCCTGCTATAATATTATCTGAATCTTGAGGATTTCTCAATTGCATCGAAGAACCATCACCTATGCCGTACCTTTCATGTTCATAAAGGATTCCACCAGGTGGCAGGCTTCCTCTTGGATCTGGTATTCCATGCTTCTCCTCCCTAGGCCCAAGGTCTTCAGGATCATGATGGAAAACCGTCTCTGAGTCTTCCACGTTTCACCGGTTGCAAGCATGATACCTGTAACAATTTCAAAACCAGTTGCAAACTACCGTGTATACTTATTATTGACTGGGGGGGGCACACATTTGGAATGCAGAATCCAAGTCCTGGTGGGTTAGAATATAAAGGCAGCTGCAGAAGCGCTAATTGTTTAATTCCCACAATTAGAAAAGATGCCTTTTCACATTTATTCCCTATTTTGACATATTTATTACTTTACTGTCCTTCCCCCCTTAATTAAATCAAAACAACCGTTGACCTTATAACCTTAGCTTGTTATTTAATTTGACTTTGCATATCTTAAAGAACCTAAACAGCATGATAAAAAGCAGAGACATCACCCTGCCAAGAAAAGTCAGCATGGACAAAGCAATGGTATTCCCCGTAGTAATGTATGGCTGCAAGAGTTGAATTATAAAGAAGGCCAAGGGCCAAAGAATAGATTCTTTTGAACTATGGTGCTGGAGAAGACTCTTGACTGCAAAGAGATCAAATCATTCAATCCTAAAACTTGGACTGCAAGGAGATTGAATCAGTCAGTCCTAAAGGAAATCAACCCTGACTGTTCCCTGGAAGGCCAGAGACTGAAGCTGAAGCTCAAATACTTTGGCCACCGAATGCGAAGGGAGCACTCGCTGGAGGAGAAGACCCTGATGCTGGGAAAGATTGAAAGTCAAAGAAGAAGGGGACGGCAAAGGATGAGATGGTTAGACAGTGTCATCGATGCAATGAACATGAAATTGAGCAAACTTCAGAGGACAGCGGAAGACAGGAGGGCCTGGCGTGATCTGGTCCATGGGGTTGCAAAGAGTCGGACTCGACTGTGCGACTGAACAACAACAAGCCATACTTGGACTGCAAGGAGATTGAATCAGTCAGTCCTAAAGGAAATCAACCCTGACTGTTCCCTGGAAGGCCAGAGACTGAAGCTGAAGCTCAAATACTTTGGCCACCAAATGCGAAGGGAGCACTCGCTGGAGGAGAAGACCCTGATGCTGGGAAAGACTGAAGGTCAAAGAAGAAGGGGATGGCAAAGGATGAGATGGTTAGACAGTGTCATCGATACAATGAACATGAAATTGAGCAAACTTCAGAGGACAGCGGAAGACAGGAGGGCCTGGCATGATCTGGTCCATGGGGTTGCAAAGAGTCGGACTCGACTGTGCGACTGAACAACAACAAGCCATACTTGGACTGCAAGGAGATTGAATCAGTCAGTCCTAAAGGAAATCAACCCTGACTGTTCCCTGGAAGGCCAGAGACTGAAGCTGAAGCTCAAATACTTTGGCCACCGAATGCGAAGGGAGCACTCGCTGGAGGAGAAGACCCTGATGCTGGGAAAGACTGAAGGTCAAAGAAGAAGGGGACGGCAAAGGATGAGATGGTTAGACAGTGTCATCGATACAATGAACATGAAATTGAGCAAACTTCAGAGGACAGCGGAAGACAGGAGGGCCTGGCGTGATCTGGTCCATGGGGTTGCAAAGAGTCGGACTCGACTGTGCGACTGAACAACAACAAGCCATACTTGGACTGCAAGGAGATTGAATCAGTCAGTCCTAAAGGAAATCAACCCTGACTGTTCCCTGGAAGGCCAGAGACTGAAGCTGAAGCTCAAATACTTTGGCCACCGAATGCGAAGGGAGCACTCACTGGAGGAGAAGACCCTGATGCTGGGAAAGACTGAAGGTCAAAGAAGAAGGGGACGGAAAAGGATGAGATGGTTAGACAGTGTCATCGATACAATGAACATGAAATTGAGCAAACTTCAGAGGACAGCGGAAGACAGGAGGGCCTGGCATGATCTGGTCCATGGGGTTGCAAAGAGTCGGACTCGACTGTGCGACTGAACAACAACAAGCCATACTTGGACTGCAAGGAGATTGAATCAGTCAGTCCTAAAGGAAATCAACCCTGACTGTTCCCTGGAAGGCCAGAGACTGAAGCTGAAGCTCAAATACTTTGGCCACCGAATGCGAAGGGAGCACTCGCTGGAGGAGAAGACCCTGATGCTGGGAAAGACTGAAGGTCAAAGAAGAAGGGGATGGCAAAGGATGAGATGGTTAGACAGTGTCATCGATGCAATGAACATGAAATTGAGCAAACTTCAGAGGACAGCGGAAGACAGGAGGGCCTGGCATGATCTGGTCCATGGGGTCGCGAAGAGCCAGACTCGACTGTGCGACTGAACAACAACAAATTCTTAAAGAATCTGCATCGTGTTACATGTCAATTTGCCATTCAGCCTCTGTCTATAAGTTTGTACTCTAGCTTCCTTTCCAATGTATTTGGGAAAGTGTGCTTGCACAAGAAAGCTCATACCTTGAATGAACGTTTGTCGGTCTTAAAGGTGCCCCTGGACTCTAAATTTGTTTTACTGCTTCAGACCAACATGGCTGATGATCTGGAACTATCTAGGGCCCCGGTCACACGAGTGGGGTACTGCACCACTGAAGGGAGGCAAAGTAGAGCCGGGGCAAAAAGATGCGCGGTAGCGTGATCAGACGGTCCCTGAGATGCCACGCGGATGCCGATAGCCGGCGATCACACCGGCGATGTCGAAGCGCATCAAAGGATCTTGTGCATGCGCACTCTGACATTTCTTCGCATACTGTGGAGGCTTGGGAAAAACACATCCAGTGCAACGGGACACATGCGGGTGCCGGAGGCGCCGGATTACCTCCGCTTCCGCGATCCGACGCTCACCTGTGACCCACGTTTTCTGGTTCCTACTACCCTTTTGCTGGTACTTTTTAAATCCGCTTCTTCGGGCCAATGGTACGGGTTGGTGCCGGGAGCACCACGCTTCCCAGATGTTGCCATATGATCCCGCCCATTTGATGCGCCCTCAACCTGTTTGTTTCGCAGGGCAAATCCTCTCGTGTGACCGGGGCCTTAATGAAACAAAGTTTGAGTCCAGTGTCACCTTTTAGACCAACAAAGATTAATCCTGTGATAGAATGATTTCAGCTTCTCCCTGTGCATTTAGTCAACAAGTGGAGATGGGGAGTGTGTTTCCTCCCCAGCTTTTTCCAGGTGTTACATTTCCAGTGCTCCTATCCCACACATTGGAAGAGCATGTTATGCAAGTTCAGCTCAGTACACACAGTTACCATTGTATATAACGATGGCAACACCTGTATTTTGCAACTTCGACATATGTGAAAAACAGGTTTTCTGGGGTGTATGTTAGTGCATACTGAAACTGCAAAAGACCTACATTGTCCTTTGCAGACACAATGTTATTAATGTAGGTTTGAATCTCCTCATTTACCTAATGTTTTGGTAGCTGAAGGCACTGAACTGCACTGTGTCTTCGCTTTGTGTTCTGTATGTTATATTAAAATCAATAAAGATGACTTTAAAAAAAACATAGCAGGCAGGGGAAAGCCGCAGGGAGCAGAAAGCAGCGGTTTACACTTTAAATGGCTCACGAACTGAGACAAACCAGTTCACGAAGCAGCATAGCAGTTTGTGGTTTGATTTTGGTTCAACCGCAAACCATGGACCAAACTGCAAAAATGCAATTTGTGCCCATCCCTAAATCGAGTTAGCCTAGGCCATCCAGGTCAGGCTTGTTTTAATGCATTTATATGTGGCTTGAGGGCATTCAATACAACTACTACACAGTGCACCCAATTGCCTGGTGGCTGGGTCATAAAAGCATAATAAGACCCAGGCAGACATCACAGAACATCACTCTGAAATGTATAGGGATCTTAGAGAGAAGAAAGCCTGCTTGGTTAACTAATAAAGTAACGGAAGCTGTAAAAGGTAAGAAGGATTCCTTTAAGCAATGGAAAGCTAGTCTCAGTGAGGTTGATAAAACGGAACACAGACTGTGGCAAATAAAATGCAAGTCTGTGGTCAGGCAAGCAAAAAGGGAATATGAGGAGCATATTGCAAAAAACATAAAGGCCAACAATAAAACTTTCTTCAAATACATTAGAAGTAGGAAGCCAGCCAGGGAGGCAGTGGGGCCCTTGGATGACCAAGGGGTAAAAGGAGTAGTGAAAGATGATAGGGAAATGGCTGAGAAGCTGAATGTGTTTTTTGCCTCTGTCTTCACTGTGGAAGAGGAGAAGTGCTTGCCCACTCCAGAAGCACCGATTTCGGGAGGGGGGTTGAAAGACTTGAACCAGATTGTGGTGACAAGAGAGGAAGTCCTCCAACTGATGGACAATTTAAAAACTAATAAATCACCAGGCCCGGATGACATTCATCCGAGAGTTCTGAAAGAACTCAAATGTGAACTTGTGGATCTCCTGACAAAAATATGTAAACTTTCTTTAAAATCTGCCTCCATTCCTGAGGACTGGAAGGTAGCTAATGTCACTCCCATCCTTAAAAAGGGCTCCAGGGGAGATCCAGGAAATTACAGGCCAGTCAGTCTGACATCAATACCTGGTAAGTTGGTGGAAACTGTTATTAAGGAAAGAATTAGTAGGCACATTGATGAACAAAAACTATTGAGGCAGACTCAGCATGGGTTCTGTAAGGGAAGATCTTGTCTCACTAACCTGTTAGTGTTTTTTGAGGGAGTGAACAAACATGTGGACAAGGGGGACCCAATAGATATTATTTACCTTGACTTCCGGAAAGCTTTCGATACAGTGCCTCATCAAAGGCTCCTAAGTAATCTCAATAGTCATGGGATAAAAGGACAAGTCCTCTTGTGGATCAAAAACTGGCTTATAAATAGGAAACAGAGAGTGAGTATAAATGGGAAACTTTCTCAGTGGAGGTTGGTAAGCAGTGGGGTACTACAGGGATCAGTCCTCGGTCCGATGCTTTTTAACTTGTTTATTAATGATTTGGAATTGGGAGTAAGCAGTGAAGTGGCTAAATTTGCAGATGACACGAAGTTGTTCAGGGTGGTGAAAACCAGGGAGGATTGTGAGGCACTCCAAAGGGATCTGTTGAGGATGGGTGAGTGGGCGTCAACGTGGCAAATGAGGTTCAATGTGGCCAAGTGCAAAGTGATGCACATTGGAGCCAAAAATCCTTACTATAAATACCTGTTGATGGGGTCTGAACTGGCAGAGACTGACCAAGAGAGAGATCTTGGAGTCGTACATAACTCAATGAAAATGTCTAGACAGTGTGTAACTGCAATAAAGAAGACCAACGCTATGCTGGGGATTATTAGGAAGGGAATTGAAAACAAATCAGCCAGTATCATAATGCCCCTGTATAAATCATTGGTGCGACCTCATTTGGAATACTGTGTACAGTTCTGGTCGCCACATCTCAAAAAGGATATTATAGCATTGGAAAAAGTGCAGAGAAGGGCAACTAGAATGATAAAAGGGTTGGAACACCTTCCCTATGAAGAAAGATTAAAACGCTTGGGGCTCTTTAGCTTGGAGAAACGATGGCTGAGGGGTGACATGATCGAGGTTTATAAGATTATGAATGGGATAGAGCAGGTTGAGAAAGAAGTACTTTTCTCCCTTTCTCACAATACAAGAACTCGTGGGCACTCCATGAAATTGCTGAGCAGTCGGGTTAGAACAGATAAAAGGAAATATTTCTTCACCCAAAGAGTGATTAACATATGGAATTCACTGCCACAGGAGGTGGTGGCAGCTACAAGCATGGACAGTTTCAAGAGGGAATTAGATAAACATCTGGAGCAGAAGTCCATCAGTGGCTATTAGCCACAGGGTATAGATGGGAACTCTCAGTCTGGGGCAGGTGATGCACTCTATTCTTGGTGCTGGAGGGGACAGCAGTGGGAGGGCTTCTGGTGTCCTGGCCCAACTGCTGGACCTCCTGATGGCACCTGGTATATTTTGGCCGCTGTGTGACAGAGTGTTGGACTAGATGGGCCACTGGCCTGATTCAACATTGGCTTCTCTTATGTTCTTATGTTCTTATGTCAGACTGTTCTCCTGAGCTGGGTTGCCAAAAGATCTTCTCACCAATCAAGGTGGCCTTTCAAATCTAGTGTGATAAAGTCATTTTGTCAGGCTATAGACTTAAAAACAATTCTTCAATTTGACCCACCACCAGATGGTTTGGTAGAGACGTTCCATCAGAGTCTAATAGTAATGCTCTACAAGGCGGAAGAGTGTTGTTTCTAAAGAAAGTATACTTTCACCTATATACTTTGAACTCCAACAACATATATCAAGATCAGGGGTCATTTCCTATAAAAAGAGGTGCATGAGCTCATTTGTATAACTTATTTGCATATGCCACACACCCTTGACAAAGTTATGCAAGATCGGGCACGGAACCCAGGCATTTAAATCCCCCCCTCCCTGTGTGTCTCTGCAGGCAGGGGGTGGGGCCTGGGCTCCTTTCTGCCAGAGTGCCGCTCTGGGGCGCTGCGGCAGGAAACAACCCCTGATCAAGAGCGTATCATTGGACAGAAATACTTTTTAGACTCCAGAAATTCTCACCTTCCCCAATTTGCAGGTTCATACAGCATTCACCCCTTTGGAATTATATGTACCATATGTTAGAACAAATGTATTATTTATTTATTACTTTAGATTTGTACCCCACCTAGCTGGGGCAATAATAAAATAGTCATGCTTTATAGTAATAGGGCATTAAAAATGCAGTCCGACTTAACTATAGAGTTGGTATCAGGGTTCTGTCATGGGAAATGTCTAACATTGCCCTCTGGTTCCTATGAAAACAGGACAATCTTACCCCGTTTTTTCCCCATATTTCGGAAGAAAGGGGTTATTGGCCGGCCAGCAAAATCTTCAGGGTGGACAGCGAGGCCGTCCTTCACTCCTTGGTATCCGTTCAGCACAATCAAAGGGGATGAGCCAAGCCACAAAGTGTAGATATCCCCAAAGACTTTTGCTTCCTGTAAGAAAAATATCAGTAGGAACATACCAATAAGCAACATCCAGTTGAATTGCTAGACAACTGCAATAAAAAAGGCCAACGCTATGCTGGGGATTATTAGGAAGGGAATTGAAAACAAATCAGCCAGTATCATCATGCCCCTGTATAAATCATTGGTGCGACCTCATTTGGAGTACTGTGTACAGTTCTGGTCACCACATCTCAAAAAGGATATTATAGCATTGCAGAAAAGTGCAGAAATGGGCAACTAGAATGATAAAAGGGTTGGAACACTTTCCCTCTGAAGAAAGGTTAAAACGCTTGGGGCTCTTTAGCTTGGAGAAACGACGGTTGAGGGGAGACATGATTGAGGTTTGTAAGATTATGCACGGGATAGAGCATGTAGAGAATGAAGTACTTTCTCCCTTTCTCACAATACAAGAACTCGTGGGCACTCAATGAAATTGCTGAGGGTTTGGGTTAAAACGGATAAAAGGAAGTCCTTCTTCACCCAAAGAGTGGTTAACACATGGAATTCACTGCCACAGGAGGGGGTGGCGGCTACAAGCATAGATGGCTTCAAGAGGGAATTGGATAAACATCTGGAGCAGAGGTCCATCACTGGCTATTAGTCACAAGGTATAGATAGGGACTTTGGGGCAAGTGATACTCTGTATTCTTGGTGCTTGGGGGGGGGTCAACAGTGGGAGGGCTTCCAGTGTCCTGGCCCCACTGGTGGACCCCCTGATGGCACCTGGTATTTTTGGCCACTGTGTGACAGAGTGTTGGACTGGATGGGCTGTTGGCCTGATCCAACATTGTCTTCTCTTATGTTCTCTTATGTTCTTATTTCCCTATGGAGGCAGGGTTCGCTTACTGCTAGGCCTTTCCCTCCAGCAGCTGATCAGCCAGCCAACGGGGGGACTTACCAGAAGAAAGAGGAAGGCCTAGGCCATGTTGCTGGCATCTCACAGGAAGTGATATCATCACACTGACGACTTCTGGTTGACACTCTGGTATTTGGGCAAAAACTCTATAGCGGAAGCCGGGTTTACCATAGAGTTTTTGCCCAAATACCAGAGTGTTACCTGGAAGTCGTCAGTGTGATGACATCATTTCCTGTGTGATGTTGGCAATGTGGCCTGGACTTTTCTCTTTCTACTGGTAAGTCATCCATACCTGCCCTAACCCTAACCCTACTATCCAATGATCCTGCTCTAATTTCCTCTAGACTTATACAACCTGTGTTTTCCTCTAGACTTGTACAACTTCGCCATACTGAACACAACCCACAAATAATGCACAGTGGGCCCCACATAGAGCTTGATAAATCTGCATTTCCCATGATCATACAAAGGAAATCTGAACACATCACAGTTCAGCACTACTTGAACCTGGGACCTTCTGCATGCCAGGCAGAGGCTCTTCCACTGAGCCACAGCCCCTCTTTACAGCTCTCCAGGGTCTCAGGCTGAGGTCTTTCACATTACTTCCTGCCTGGTCCTTTTAACTGGAGATGCCGGGGACTGAACCTGGGACCTTCTGCATGCCAGGCAGAGGCTCTTCCACTGAGCCACGCCCCCTCTTTACAGCTCTCCAGGGTCTCAGGTTGAGGTCCTTCACATCACCTCCTGCCTGGTCCTTTTAACTGGAGATGCCGGGGACTGAACCTGGGACCTTCTGCATGCCAGGCAGAGGCTCTTCCACTGAGCCACGGCCCCTCTTTACAGCTCTCCATGGTCTCAGGCTGAGGTCCTTCACATCACCCCCTGCCTGGTCCTTTTAACTGGAGATGCCAGGGATTGAACCTGGGACTCCTGCATGCCAGGCAGAGGCTCTGCCAGTGAGCCACAGCCTCTTCTTAAGCATTCCCTTAACTGCCCTCATCAAAAGAGAAGAAATGTATCATTATCTCCAAGGAACCCCTGCAAGTTCCTTAAGCAGGATATAATTGCATCCCTTGTTTATCACAGAACACAGTCCCATAATGAGTAGGGTTACAAGCCTCCAGGTGACACCAGCCAATCTCCTGGTATTATAGGTGATCTCCCGATGGCCTAGATCAGTTTCCCTGGAGAAATTTGCTGCCTTGGAGGGTGGAGTCTAGGGCGTCATACTCTGCTGGGGCCCCTCCCCAAACCCTGCCCTCTCCAGACTCCACCCCTCAAATCTCCAAGTACTTCCCGAAGTCAGAGCTGGTGACCCCAATAATGTGTGCAGAATATGGGAAGAAGAAGAAGAGGAAGAAGAGGGAGGAGGAGGAGGAGAGGGAGAAGGAGAAGAAGCCAATGTTGGATCAGGCCAATGGCCCATCCAGTCCAACACTCTGTGTCACACAGGGGCCAAAAATACCAGGTGCCATCAGGAGGTCCACCAGTGGGGCCAGGACACCTGAAGCCCTCCCACTGTTGACCCCCCCTCCCCAAGCACCAAGAATACAGAGCATCTCTTACCCCAGACCGAGAGTTCCTATCTATACCTTGTGGCTAATAGCCACTGATGGATCCCTGCTCAGATGGAGGAGGAGGAGACTGGATTTATACCCCATGCTTCGCTCGGATCCTCAGAGCAGTTTATAATCTCCTTTCCCTTCCCCTCCGCACAACAAACACCCTGTGAGGTAGGTGGGGCTGAGAGAGCTCTTTTGAGGACTGCCCTTGAGAGAACAGCTCCGGACAAACTTGCGACTGACCCGACGGTCACACCAGCAGCTGCATGCAGCGGCGTGGGGAATCCAACCCGGATCTCCCAGGTTAGAGTCCGCGCTCTTGACCACTACACCAAACTGGATCGGGCCTGGAGTTCTCCCAGAATTACAACTGACCCCTACTCTACAAAGCTCTGTTCCCCCAGAGAGAACTGCAGCTTCAGAGGG
Source organism: Gekko gecko (assembly GCA_029375565.1). Taxonomy (NCBI): domain Eukaryota; kingdom Metazoa; phylum Chordata; class Lepidosauria; order Squamata; family Gekkonidae; genus Gekko; species Gekko gecko. The sequence goes on along the minus strand of JAPDNY010000008.1, from coordinate 144,289,889 downwards.
CAGATTCTACGGTGGACAGCAGATTCCAGGTGAATTCTTTCCCCCAAATTCTTCCTTCCACAGGCACCACCTCCAAATCTTCAGGAATCTCCCAGGCCAGAGTTGGCAAGCCCAAGGAAGCCCCGTCCGCTAGGCTGACCTGGACCATAGCCTAAACAGGCAGCCGGACTCCCCGGGTATGGAGGGGTGCCATGCACCCTGAAACAGCAGCTACCATGCCACGGCAAGCAGAAGTCCCGGACCCCCTATCACTGCAGCTGTAGCCAGGCTGCCGTAAGGTTGCCAGTCTCCACGTGGGGCCCGGAGGTCTCCTCTGATTACAGCTGCTCTCCAGATAGGGTCGCCAGCAATGCTCCCTCTGAGCCACCGAGTCTTGTGAGCAAAAATTCTACTTTGTGCGCCACCGGTATTAGAGTCGTCGGCGAGCGATTTGGCTGCTGCGTAAATCAGTTTGCTCTGGAGCCGTCCTTTAGCCGGAGGCTAAAAAAAACCCTCTGCGCCAGCTCACACTAAACTCAGCTTGGAGGGAACACCGGCTGCCAGGGACCTCCTTGCCACCAGCAGCTGCCAGATTTATTTGTTCTGTTTTATTATTTCATTCGTTTAATTTGCATCCTGCCCTTCCCAAGACATGCTCAGGGCGGGTAACGACAAAGGGCATGAATAATTAAAACCAATTAATGTAGTTGCTTCTTTAAACAGCTGAAACCATTAAACAGCGCCATAGAGTCCGCCCTCCAAAGCATCCCTTTTCTCCAGGGGAAAGAGTCTCTTGTAAACCAGAGCTGAGCTGTAGTAAAAAGCCCAGTAGCGCCTTTAAAACTTCATTGTAGCATTCAACCTTTTTCGTGACTTTTGCAGCTGCTTTGCATTTACATGGCACTTTATACATCCTCTCCCCCCTCCCCTTACCACCTATATATCTCTGACCAGTTTCTTCAGACCCTCCACGCATCTGATGAAGATCACTGTGTTTCTCGAAAGCTTATGCTACAATCAAGTTCGTTAGCCTTAAAGGTGCTACTGGGATTTTTACTCTATTGCAGCAACAGATTAACGTGGCTGACTCCTCTGGAGCGGAAATATAATTTCAAGGGATCTCCAGGTCCCCCCTGGAGGCTGGCATCTCTATATCTGGAAAACAGAGATCAATTCCCTTGGAGAAAACGGATGCTCTGGAAGGCAGACTTGACGGCATCACATCCTTCTGAGGTCCCTCCGCAAATCCTGCCCTTCCGAGACTCCACCCCCCAAATATCCAGGAATTTCCCAGCCCAGAGTTGGCAGCCCTAGGCAGCGGGCAGCCTGGGCCTTCACCAGTTGCAGCATAAACCCTGGCAAACGGCCTCTATGCTCTGCCACCACCAGGGCTATTTTGGGGCAGGAACACACAGGAACGGAGGGAGCTGGGCTGTCAGGGGTGTGGCCTAATATGCTAATGAGTTTCTGGTGTTGGGTGTGGCCTACTATGCTAATAAGTTCCTGCTGAGCTTTTTCTACCAAAAAAAAAAAAAAAACCCTGGCCACCACCAGTGTTCCCTCTAAGCTGGGTGAGTGTGAGCTAGCTCACAGTCTTTTTAGCCTCCAGCTCACCCATTCTTGCCTCGGCACAGGAAGGAGGGCTCCAGGGCAAACTAACTTATGCAGCAGCCAAATGGCTTGCTCACAGCTTTCATGCCAGTAGGATTTCTGCTCACAGGACCGCACAGCTTAGAGGGAGTATTGGCCACCACTGCACATCGGCTCCCAGGCCTGCAATGGGACTTTTCACAGTTCCGCAGGGCCTGTGAGACGGAGCTCTTCCACCGGGCTTCCGGCTGAAGAGCCGCCACCACTAACAATATCACCGCTAATATCACTGTTGTGTATTGAAAAGTGAATCAAGGCTATACATTGCCATGTAAAGCTTGAGTCTGAATGTGGCTCTTCAGATGTCGCATTGCCATTGGTCGGTTTCTGCGAAGCCATTTGTAAATAACCAATCACTGAGTGATATTGTTGCAAAGAGGGAACGGTCCTGATTGGCCTTTATTCCTGCAATGCTATTGGTCATTAACATGTTGTGGGTGTGGCTTGGACAGCCCGGGAGAGTTTAAAAGAAGGAGCTGTGCTCCCCTTGGTTGTTGTGTGTTCTTGACTTACAGTCGCCGTTTAATAAAGCTGAAATCACTTGTCGAGCTTATCCTGTTGTTGAGTCTCATAGTTAACAATCACCAACTATAACTATTGAGAAAGACAGAGCCCCCGTCCCCCGGCTCCATCGTTTACAGCCTGTGCCTGCTGTGTGTCTATGATGGAGATCAAGAAGCTGATGAAGAATAGATTACCATGAATGTTGCCGCCGTCTCTAATGTATTTAGCTTCCATCTAGCTAGCACTCTGGAAGGTTTTTAGACGGTTTTGTGTTATAATTGCCTACTTATGTTTTATCTTTCCGTAAGCCACTCTGATTGGAGCTGCGGTGGCTCAAGTGGTTAAGACGCTGAACTGCAGGCTCTGGAAGGTCAGTAGTTCAGCAGTTCGAGACCCGGGTGCCGCATGACAGGGTGAGCTCCCGTCTCTAGTTCCAGCTCCTGCCAACCTAGCAGTTCGAAAGCAAGAAATTGCAAGTAGATAAATAGGTACCACTTCGGTGGGAAGGTAACAGGGTTCCGTGCACCTTGGTGTTTAGTCATGCCGGCCACATGACCACAGAAACGTCTTCGGACAGCGCTGGCTCTTCGGCTTTGAAACGGAGATGAGCACCGCAACCCTAGAGTCGGATTCGACTGGCTTTCGAGCAAAGGAACCTTTACCTTTACCTTTAAGCCACTCTGAGCTTGCTCTGGAGGGAAGGGCGGGGGTATTAAATAAATAAATAAATAAATAAACGATACCTTGTGGATCACGACTCTGTTATCACAAACACCTGGAGTATGGTCCTGCTCCACACCCACGTTTGAGAACTTTCCATCTTTGAATGTTATCAGGGTGTGCCGAACTGACTGTGCAGTATATGTTCCTCGTTGATGAATATGTGGGTAATAATGTTCTTATGCTTAACTTTAGACTATCGGGGAGGTGTGCTATAGTGCATTAGATTATCAACAAATGCAGCCTATGTGCTGTTTTTACGTGGGGCATTATGCTACTCTAATTACTTACACAGGCTGAGTTCAGACTGGCAGTTTGCCCCCCTATAGCCACGTTTCAGCCACGTTTCACAAGCGGATTAAAGGGGGCGTTCACACAGGCACATCTGCCTGGCGTTCCCCGCCCGTAGTCAACCCGTGCTGTTCCGCTTCGCTCCCACGTTTAAAAGATACCTGGTAAAAGCGGTAGCAAATCCCTGAGAGCCCGTTTATCCCGCTTCATTCCGCTTCCGGGAAGTGTGAACGCCAACCTGAAAAGCCGGGAGCAACCCGCCAACCCGAACGCCAACCCGAAAAGCCGGGAGCAGCAGCGATCTGATTGGCTGTCCTCCGGTCTTCCGCCCAATGCGGTGCCAGCGCAACGGGATCCTCCCCAAATCAGCCGGATGCTCTCATGCACTCATGCACCCATGCGCACATGCGCACATAGCCAAATTACCAGGGAAAAGCCGTTTACAACCACGCCTCCAGGCCAGCAGTCTGAACACTCCCGCGCGCCTCCTCCCGGTATGCTCCCACATCAGTCGGCACAGTGTGACCTGGCTTTTTTGCCATGACTGGCTCCCACTTCAAACTGCCGGTCTGAACTCAGCCTGATAGTCTTAATTCAGCAGCGGCTTCCAGGCTGAATATGTTTAGAGTTTTGAGTGCAATTCAAAACATGCCTGGTAACATAACTTTAATTGTTCCAGTACACTACTTCAAACTATGGGGAGCATCTGACTGGGCTCCTCATTTATCATTTCTTAATATATTACAGTTCTATATCCTGGAGGGGAGACCAGGAGGTTATCATCCAGGCTACTCCTGAGGGAGGCATGAATGAAGAGATAAAAATCTCGAAGGATATCCCCTTTGAAATCCGGAAGAGGAGGAGACTCTACAGGGAACTTACTCTCCATCTACAGAAAAAAAGGAGTGCTTTACAGATGGTTATTCCCGGAAGGGCTGAGTTTTAAATATGAAGATAAAAGATTTAATATCGATACTGTTCCTAAGACAAAAAAGTTTGTGGACCAATACTTCAATTCAGCGCAACGCAAGAAAGACAAGAAACCTAAAACTGATGATGAGGAAGAAGAAGATGAAGAATCCTACTCATAGGATTCATCAAGCGGCAGTGCTAAACTTTGCAGTTCTCCAGACGCTTCAGAATCAGAGAAAGGAGCAGCCACTCCCAAACCCCGAGGAAAGAAGAAACGCAAGAAGAAAAGACTCTAAAACCAAGATAATTGTTGATAATGCAGTTTTTGGTTAACCGGCTAACTAATGTTTTCCTTTTTTTTTTAACCAATCTTTGTTAAAATTTTATAAGCAGCAACAATTTTTTGTACCACTAGGTGACAAAGATATATATCTATGTAACCAGATTGTGTCACCCTGTTAGTTTACCCTTCCCTATATCCATTAGTATGTTTAGAGGTAGGGTCTTAGTTTTCCTTCCCCATTCCAGTAGTTGATGGTGCATTAGTTGCCCTCTCCTGTCTCCCATAGAATTTAGAGGTAGGAAATTAGTATCTCTTCCCTGAACCCCATAGTATAGATATTAGAAAATGCAATAAAAAATTCCTCTTCAGGGGGCCTAAAAAAAGAAGAAGAAAAGATTTGCTCATTGTTTCACTCAATAGAAGAAGAAGAAGAGATTGGATTTATACCCCGCCCTTCACTGCCCAAAGGCGTATCAGAGTGGCTTACAAACTCCTTTCCCTTCCCCTCCCCACAACAGACACCCTGTGAGGTAGGTGGGGCTGAGAGAACTCTAACACAAACTGTCCTTGAGAGAACAGCTGTGCCAGAGCTTGTGACTGACCCAAGGTCACATCAGCAGATGCAAGTGGAGGAGTGGGGAATCAAAACCTGTTCTCCCAGATAAGAGTCCGCGCACTTAACCACTACACCAAACTGGCTCTCTCAATACAGAATTATTTGTCTGTAATAGGTGAGTCTGGAACCAGGGACAGGAGCTCACTCCATCTTGCGGCATTTGGGTCTCAAACAATTGAACTACTGGCCTTCCGGTCTGCAGTTCAGCATTCCGTGCACCTTGGTATCTAGTCATGCCGGCCACTTGACCACGGAAATGTCTTTGGACAGCGCTGGCTCTTCGGCTTGGAAACAGAGATGAGGACCGCATCCCTAGAGTTGGATTCGACTGGCTTTCGGGCAAGGGAGTCAGTGTACTCCAGAGCAGTGCTCCCTCTGAGCTGAATTAGTGTGAGCTGGCTCGCAGTTTTTTAGCCTCCGGCTCACACATTTTTGTCTTAGCTGCAAGAAGGACGGGCTCCAGACCAAACTAATTTATGCAATAGCCAAATCGCTCGCTCACAACTTGAATGCCAGTCGCTCGCAAAGGAGAATTTGGGATCACAAGACTCCGCAGCTTAGAGGGACCGCTGCTCCAGAGTGTTTAAAATTTGAGTTTTGTAAGCATGAGCTGGATACCCACCGCAATGCATTTTGTCTTCTTTTTGTTGGCTCACAGCGACTGAGGAAGAACATTTAAGGAAACAAGGGAAGTAAACCGGGACCTTGTGTCGCTCTTACCGGCATCTTTACTCCTCACTGTTGATCTAATTCTTCCTCATTGTGACTGTTGCGTCTACACCTAATTACTCTGTATGGTTATTATAAGTGCTTAGTTAAGGTTATGATCCCCATGCTTATAGGATGTCCTAGCTATTTCTTTATTTGATTAATGGCATCCTATTTGATTAGTTGGCAACTGGGATCCTGTAACTCTGGCCGAGTTCAGACTGGCAGTTTGACGCGGGAACGAGTCGTGGCAAAAAAGCCCCAGAACAAACTGTTCCAGGTTTTCCTGGTCACACTGCACCAACTGATGTGGGAGCATACTGGGGAGGAGGCGTGAGGGAGGCATGGCTGTAAGGCGTGGCTTTCTGTTTCGCTAATCTGGAGATATGCACTTAACATAAGAACATAAGAGAAGCCAATGTTGGATCAGGCCAATGGCCCATCTAGTCCAACACTCTGTGTCACACAGCGGCCAAAATATACCAGGTGCCATCAGGAGGTCCAGCAGTGGGGCCAGGACACTAGAAGCCCTCCCACTGCTGCCCCCTCCAGCACCAAGAATAGAGTGCATCACCAGCCCCAGACTGAGAGTTCCTATCTATACCTTGTGGCTAACAGCCACTGATGGACTTCTATTCCATATGTTTATCTAATTCCCTCATGAAACTGTCCATGCTTTTAGCTGCCACCACCTCCTGTGGCAGTGAATTCCGTATGTTAATCACTCTTTGGGTGAAGAAGGACTTCCTTTTATCTGTTCTAACCCAACTGCTCAGCAATTTCATGGAGTGCCCACGAGTTCTTGTACTGTGAGAAAGGGAGAAAAGTACTTCTTTCTCAACCTGCTCTATCCCATGCATAGGCTTATAAACCTCGATCATGTCACCCCTCAGCCGTCATTTCTCCAAGCTAAAGAGCCCCAAGCGTTTTAACCTTTCTTCATAGGGAAGGTGTTCCAACCCTTTTATCATTCTAGTTGCCCTTCTCTGCACTTTTTCCAATGCTATAATATCCTTTTTGAGATGTGGTGACCAGAACTGTACACAGTATTCCAAATGAGGTCGCACCAATGATTGATACAGGGGCATTATGATACTGGCTGATCCCCAAGCGTTATAACCTTTCTTCATAGGGCAAGTGTCCCAACCCTTTTATCATTCTAGTTGCCCTTCTCTGCACTTTTTCCAATGCTAAAAATGAACACATATGCACATGAGCACACAATCAAAATAGCGGATTTTAGCATTCACACGGTGCGGGATATACGCGGGATAGACACACTTTGCGGGGTTTGATACCACTTTTAACAGGTATCTTTTTAACTCGGGAACGAAGCGTTACAAGATGGGTTGAGTACGGCTGGGGAACGCCAGACAGATGTGCCTGTGTGAACGCCCCCTTTAATCCGCTTGTGAAACGTTGCTGAAACGCACCTCTCTCGGGGCAAACTGCCAGTCTGAACTCGGCCTCTGTGAATCTATTGGTATTGATGTTACAATTTGACTAAAGTGTTGTATTACTTTCAATAGAAGCTTCAGTTGTTAATTTTTACTGGCATAACTTTCATACCACTTGGGATTCTTTGGTAGGCAGCCCGCTTTCGGAGTTTTCTTAATTGGTCACAGCAGCCTCCGCGGGGCACCGGGGGATCCTCTAGAATTACAGTTTATCACCTGACTACAGACATCAGTTCCACTGGAGAAAATGGCTGCTTTGGAGGGCGGACTCTATGGCATTTTACCCTACTGAGGTCCTCATCCTCCCCGGGCTCCATCCCCAAATCTCCGGGAGTTTCCTAACCTGGATATGGCAGCCCTACCCAACCCATTCCCAGCTAGTAGCCGGGGGGAACCTGGCAACCCCCGCTGGAACCGTGACATGGTTGTTCTATGGTTTTGTGCTTTCTTTGTCCAGACAGAGGCCGAATCTGCATTTGACTTTCCCACCAGTGTCCCCGCCTTTTGACTGCATCTTCAAAAAAGCCATCCACCTTCGGTGTCGTTTTCACACCTTGACAGTGCTAGCATACGTTTGCATGTCCACATATGTTTATCACCCTTTCGAGCCGGCGCCACTGTCATTGCGCCTCTGCCCTGCTTTAAAAGAATCTTCTCCAAACAACATTCAAACAAGCGTAGAGAAAGACGGCGTCGCAGCAGCATGCAACTGATTTAAAAATGCAAATGCAGATTCGACCTCTAGAGACTCGGATAATTTCCACTGGAGATGCTGAGTCAGCAGCATGGGGTTTAACAGGCGGCAGTCCTCAGACTTGTTTGTTCTTTCGCTGTGGCTTTTGCCAGGCTGCTGAGTAAGGCAGCTTAGAGCTTTAGGGCTGATCGCTAACAGTTCTGGAAGGAAGAAGAAGAGGAGATTGGATTTATACTCTGCCCTTCACTCGGAGTCTCAGACTGGCTTACAATCGCCTTTCCCTTTCCCCTCCCCACAATAGACACCCTGGGAGGTTGGTGGGGCTGAGAGAGCTCTCCCGAGGACTGCCCTTGAGAGAACAGCTCCGAGAGGACTTGTGACTGACCCAAGGTCACGCCAGCCAGCTGCGTGTGGAGGAGATATTTCCTCTGTGCAAGCTTCCCAGGGCTGCCTAGGGGTTCTCTGAACCATGGCCTTGAAGTTGCGACCCAATGGCTGAGGGCAAAACTAAATCCAAACAAGACTGTTTGGCTGGAGATCCTGGAGGTTTCTTGTCATCTTCTGGGCATGAAGGTCACTGGGGTGTGTGGAGGTATTTGTGAATTTCCTGCGTCGTGCAGGGGGTTGGACTAGATGGCCTCAGAGGACCCTTCCAGCTCTTTGATTCTGGTTGGGAAGGTTGTGACCTTCTTGGTGGTGGTGTGGGGGTCAATGTGCCACACTCAGGTGAGGTTGCCAACCTACGGGGTGGGGGGAATTACAGCTGATCTCCAGACTATGTAAATCACTTCTTTATTCTTTATTTATTTGAAACATTTATTCTCCTGGAGAAATATAGCTGCTTTGGAAGGTGGACTGCAGGGCATTATACCCTACCAAGAGCCCTCCTCTTCCTAAACCCCACTGTTTTGGCAGTTTGGTGTAGTGGTTAAGTGTGCGGACTCTAATCTGGGAGAACCGGGTTTGATTTCCCCACTCCTCCACTTGCAGCTGCTGGATGACCTTGGGCAATCCACCATTCTGACAAGAGCTGTCCTCGAAAGGGCAGTTCTTGAAAGAGCTCTCTCAGCCCTGCCTACCTCTCAGGGTGTCTGTTGTGGGGAGGGGAAGGGGAAGGCATCCGTAAACCATTCTGAGACTCCACATGAAGGGAGGGGTATGAATCCAATCTCCTCCTCAACCGTTCCAGGCTTCAACCACAGATCTTCAGGTACTTCTGAATCCAGAGTCTCTCTTTAACAGATCATATAAAATGCCTGAAGTAGACTCCTGGACCCAAAACTAATGATGGAAGAAGGAGGAGGAAGAGGAGGAGGAGAAGAAGAAGAGATTGGATTTATACCCCGCCCTTCACTTGGAGTCTCAGAGTGGCTGACAAACTCCATTCCCTTCCCCTCCCCACAACAGACACCCTGCAAGGTAGGTGGGGCTGAGAGGACTTCTGACAGAAACTGTTCTTTTTCAAGAACAGCTGTGCCAGAGCTTGTGACTGGCCCAAGGTCACATCTGCAGGTGCAAGTGGAGGAGTGGGGAATCAAACCCAGTTCTCCCAGATTAGAGTCCACACACTTAACCACTACACCAAACTGGCTCTCACACCAAACTGGAGGAAGTGGGGTGGGGCCGGCTGAGATTGTGAGATGGATTAGTGTTGTTCATTATCTTGTCTTACACCCTGAGCAGCACCCACAACCAAAGGTCTATCAAGTGAACTCTTTGAAAAAATACCATGTGTTTGCCCAACATGTTTGTTTTGGGAAGTAAAGCTGACATTCATGAACAGCCTCTAGATAGGCTTGTTGAATGCCAACAGGCAGGAGGCCTTGAAGATATTTCAACAGATCCTGTTTTAGAGGAAGAGCAAGCTGCTCAACTGTATGCTGTTTTGGAGGAATTTAAAAGTGTTTTGACTAGTCTACCCGGCAGAACTCATTTGATTACCCATGGCATTAGCACTGGAAATGCTGTGCCCATTGCTAGTCACCTTTACAGGGTATATGGCCAGGATGTAAAAGGACCATTGCAAATGAGATTCAAAGCATGCTAGATCTGGGAAGTGCCCCACAGCCGTCGGCAACCCGTTCTGCTCTGCCGCAGAAGCGGTTAAAAGACACCGGGGAAAATCTGGTAGTAAACGAGTTGTGACAGGCCACGGACAGACTTTCCCATGTCTGATCACTTCGCAGTATGCGCATTGTCACAAACTCCATAGGGAGCCTTTGGTGCGGAGGTGCGATTCACCGATCCCTCAGTTAAGCGCATGAGGAAAAGACAGCACAACCCCCCCCGACTCACCCGCAGTTGCATCTGATCATGCACTGACAGACTGCACCCGCAGCTTCAAAGGGAGGTGTGATCATGCAACTGCAGGTCAAATTCTTCCAGAGGAGATAGCCTCGCTCCCCCCCCCCTTTTTTTTTCTGGTGCGTGTGACCACAACTTCAATCTCCCTGGAGTTCTCCTGTTGTTTTGGTTCCTAAGAAAGATGGAGGAATTCATTTTTGTGTGGACTATAAGAGGCTGAATGCTGTGACAGTGCCAGACCAGTTCCTCTTGCCTCAAATAGATGAACTGATTGAGAAGCTGGGCAGAGTGCAATTCATTGCAGTTGTGTATCTGAACAAAGGATCCTGGCAAGTGAGTGAGGATGAAGCGTCCTCACTTAAATCTTCCCTTTGTGACCTACCTTGGACTGTTCCAGTTTGTCACTATGCCGTTTGGCTTGTGTAAGGCCCCAGCAACCTTCCAAAGATTGGTCAATACCATAAAACATTTTTCCACCCTTGCTGCACCACTCACTGACTTGTGCAAGAAGAAACAACCTGTTAAAGTTATTTGGACTGAGCAATGCCAGACTGCTTTTGACACCTTGGAGAAAAGCTTGTTGCAGTCTCCTATTATGCTTGCTTCAAACCCAAGCCAGCCCTACCCTGGCAAACTAACGCCAGTGAGCATGGATTAGGTGTAGTTTTACTCCAGCAAGGCTCTGATGCAGAATGACATCTTATTGTGTTCCTAAGCAAAAAACCTCTTGCCAAGAGAGAGAAATCTGTCAGTTATAGAGAAAGAGTGTCTTGGAATAGTGTCGGCTTTGAATAAATTAAGGCTTTACTTGTGGTAAACTGGTCATTCTCCTTTGCAAACTGATCATTCTCCTTTGTGTTGGCTATACTGGTTTAAAAATACCAACCAGAAATAAGAACATAAGAGAAGCCAATGCTGGATCAGGCCAATGGCCCATCCAGTCCATCACACAGTGGCCAAAAATATCTGGTGCCATCAGGAGGTCCACCAGTGGGGCCAGGACACTAGAAGCCCTCCCACTGTTGCCCCCCCAAGCACCAAGAATACAGAGCATCACTGGCCCCAGACTAAGGCCGAATCTGCAACTTCATTTTTAAAGCAGTCTTGACACCATCTTTCTTTATACTGATGTGATGCTTGTTTCAAAGTTGTACAAAAAAATCTGCTATTTTTTTCTGCTTGCTGGCCGGGAATGTTGTTGTTCTCCTCCCTCTTCTCGAGCATGCCTGGAGTTTGCCGGCACCCATTAGCTTTACGCAAGGCAATAAATTACTTAAGGCAACACACCAACAATCTATAAACTTCTCTTTACATTCAAAGAGAAGGATTTTCTCAGCTTTCAGTTTTACCCAGCTTTTGGTTTAAACAAGAAAGCTAAAATAGCCAAAAAACTATAAAGACTGGGTGTTTAGTTTGCAGAATGTATGTATGTATGTAAAAGGGATCTTTCTCTAACTTTTCAGGCAATATAAAAATTACAAAACAAGATAAAATCATCCACTCTTAGCTTGTCAAGCAAGGGAAAAGTTTCTTACATTCCTCTATGTGCTGTCAGAAGGTAAGTAGAGAAGATAAGTCTCCAATTAGCACTGGGGGGGAGGGCTTAGAGTGCCTTTAACCACATCCAATTGATCCAGAGAGAAGCCACAATCACAACAGAGCCGAAACCATAGGGCAATAAAATAAAGATGTGGACATCTTTTTTGGACACAGAGCGAGGGTGTAGTCAAAGCATTGGAAAATACCAATGCAGATTCCATCTGAGAGTTCCTGCCCTCCTCTAAGTGACAACCCTTCGAAGACTTCAAGACAGCAGTTAAGTCCCCCCTCAACCTCCTCTTCTCCAGACTGAACATTCCCAAGTCCCTCAGCCTTTCCTCACAGGGTTTGGTCTCCAGGCCTCTGATCATCCTTGTCAGATGATCGGAGTCTAGATGGAGTCCAGCCTTGCAGGATTTCGATTCCTCAGTTGAGCACAAAAAAGGGAATCGATTGCTGATCAATTATTAGTCTATTGTTCTGATGACAATGCTGAAAAATAAGAATATAAGAGAACATAAGAGAAGCCAATGTTGAATCAGGCCAATGGCCCATCTAGTCCAACACTCTGTCACACAGCGGCCAAAATATACCAGGTGCCATCAGGAGGTCCAGCAGTGGGGCCAGGGCACCAGAAGCCCTCCCACTGCTGCCCCCTCCAGCACCAAGAATAGAGTGCATCACCTGCCCCAGACTGAGAGTTCCTATCTTCCAAATTGTGTATTGGGTATTGAGGATTGTGAATTGAGGATTGTGTATTCGGCTTCCATGAGCCAAAACAAAAACCACAGTCCAAATTCCTTGCCAGCATTTATCTGGCATTTCTGTAGCCAAATGCACTTTAGAGAAGCTATTTGGTGTTGCCAATTAGAGAATCCCCGAATCAGGCCAGGACAGAATCCGGCTTGATTCGAGATTCCCTAATAGCGTCTAATAGGGGCTATAAATTTAAAAGGGATACACTTAGGCTGATTTCCCACAAACGCTGCTCCGGGCTTGCTCTTCCCTTTTGCTCTAATGGAATGTGTCAATTTCACACTAAGTGCTGCTAACCACATTTTGCTCCACAGCATCCTGCAATTTTCCCCACGTCTACCCAATCCTCAAAAAACAGGATTGAATAGACGCGGGGGAAATGGCGCAAAGCTGCAGGGCAAAATGCGGCTGCACAGCACTTAGTGTGAAATTGACACGTTCCATGGGGCAAAAGGGAAGAGTGAGCGCAGAGCAGCGCTTGTGGAAAATCAGCCTTACTTTTTCATTATTTGGTCTCTTTCCCACCCTTTGCTCAGATTTCCAGGGCAACAGGAGGGGGAGGGAAGAGGGCCATTGGCTAAAGCCCCGTTGGGGGAGCTTTGAGCGATCATGCTTTTTGCGAACGGAATCCCATCGGTTTGCAAATTCCAATTGCAATTGCAACTTGGTTTCAAAAGGGCCACCCAGTTATCTTGCTGGATGGGGGAGGTTTTTGGCTTGGAGATACTGGCTGCCTGGCTCTGGGGCTGGTCTAGCCCTGGGGTTTGAGGAGAGGCACCAGCAACTTGGGGGGGGGGTTTGAGGAGAGGCACCAGCAATATGTAGCAGATTTGGCGCATCTACTTCAAAAAGCAGGTGGGGGGCCGAGACCACTGAATATACCCCAGGGAGGATTTGCCATTGACTTCAGCGCCCCCTTAATGCCTGTGTAACTGGATTTACAAAGCATGGAAAATATAGACTCAATTGTATATAAAGATGACTATATGTAATTGCTAACCAAGTGGAAAACTGATAAATAAAAAAAAAAATTTAAAAAAATTTGCACACCCCTAAGAGTGGATTAACAAAGAAACCTCTCACAATGGCGATGCCAACAATTGTGCAAGCTCCTTGGTACCCAATGCTTGGCAGAGAATCCCACAGTTCCCGATTGTGTGATGTAGAAAGCTTGTTGTTGTGAGAGATTGCTTAGGCAACCCCAAACGGCAGGTTCTCACAAGATCTTTATCTTCCGGCAGCTCCATTGCTCTGTTACAGTTCTTAAAGAAAATATATATACACAAGTGGAGACCCGCAAGAAATTTGCGGGATGGTTATCTCATTCGTCACACCTTTGCTTCCTCTGCTCACCCCCTACTTCTCAAGGTGGCCATGCCCAGCAGGAACTCATTAGCATAATAGGCCACACCCAACAGCAGGAACTCATTAGGACTGACTACATTGGGGGGGGTGGCCTAACATGCAAAGGAGTTCCTGCTCCAAAAAGAAGCCCTGGGTTTTGACAACAAACAAGGTAAACAGAATAAGAAGCAAAAGGTGGGTGTGGCTGGATGACCACAGGTCTGGTAACATGGGGGTGTGGCCTAATATGCTAAAGAGCTGCACTGTCAGGGGTGTGGCCTAATAAGCTAATGAGTTTCTGCTGTTGGGTGTGGCCTATTATGCTAATGAGTTCCTGCTGGGCTTTTTCTACAAAAAATGCCCTGTATATATATATATACATACACCTTTTGGGGTTTTCCTGAAAACTTAGACTTCCCTTGGACTTGTAGAAATATATTTCTTAGCCCATAGTGGCCCTGTTGTGCAGATTTTTTGATCCACATGGTGGGACCACGTTGAGAAATGGATATATAATACCATTACTGAGCACCAGGCTGCATTCCCTTGCCATTCATCTCATTATACAAAAGCAACCACCACCACCCAGGGCCTCCTGCACCATCTCCCGCTACACCATCTCAGCCTGTTCTTCTTCCTTCCACATGATCTTGTGGGCCCACTTGTGGGAGCCATAGTCCACTTTTGGATTCAAACCCACAGCCACCGAGGTACACAGTTGGAGTGGTCCTCTTGAACCCTGCCGTGCTAATAGAGAAGAAGACGGTTGCATTGTTAAGACTAGTGTATCGGTATTGGGATTATCTTCATTTTTTGTAAGAACCATTTGATTTGATAGTGGCAGGGCTCATTTCCTGCAGGAGCGCACAGGAGCAGAGCTCCAGCAGTAAGGAGCCCAGGGGGTGGGCACATGCAGCAAGCCCCGCCCCCTGCTCCCAGCAGCCCCCCCCCTGCCTTTCCCAGCTTGCTGGCCGACCCAGTGGAGTGCTGCCACCAACTGGCCCTCCAGCTGCTCTGCTACTGCCTGGGCTCAGGCACCTTTAAGACCAAGGTTTATTCAGCTACAAGCTCTCCCTCCTCTGTAAGGCCAGGTCTGTGTGCTCCCCACCCCCCAGCTAGCAATCCAAAACAGTCCAGTGGAGCCTGAGTGGTGTGTGTTGCCTTCTGACAAGCTTCTAGTGATATTAGGGGGTGTGGCATATGCAAATAAGTCATGCTAATGAGTTATGCTAATGAGCTCCTGCACCTCTTTTTCTACAAAATGACCCCTGGATCATGGTGTGACTTTTTTTTATCTGCACTGGATGGTGGTATGATGTTTTTATCTGCATCCTGGTCTCAGCATCCATTTGGAAATGTAAGAAGAACCACACTGGCTCAGATCAGTGGTCCATCGAGTCCAGCATCCTGTTTCGTACAGCAGCCAAATAGTTGCCATGGAGGGTTCCCCCCACTGCTGGTGGGGGATGGAATGCCTAGAGTTGCAGCTCCATGTTGGGAAACTCCTGGAGATGTGGGGATGGAGCCTGGGGAAGACAGGAACTTCAGTGGCATACAGTGCCATAGAGTCCATCCTCCAAGGCATCCATTTGCTCCAGGGGAGTTGATCTCTGGAGACGAGCTATAATTCCAGGGGATCCCTAGGCCCCCCCTGGAGGCTAGCACATCTAGGGCACAGAGGCCCAGGCCTTTCTTCCATGCAGTCTCCAAGTACTGGGTTTCAGTGCTATGTTCCCTCTGTATATGGGGGTTTCCTTTACTCACCATGACTGGTAGCTATTGATGAACCTGTCCTCCATAAATCTACCTAACCCCTTTTTAATGCCATCTGAATAATTAGATATCATCTGCAAATGTGACCACAACACTACTCGCCCCCAATTCTGAATCATTTGTGAACAAATTAAAGAGCACTGGTCCCAGCACTGACTGTCGTGGGTACTGGCTCTGCTGAGGCTGGCTACTCCTCAGATGTGGAAGAGGCATGGAGCAACCCAGCCTCCTCTGGAGTCAGCCCAGAAGAGGAACCCTTAATAGCACCCGAGGGAGAAGAGGTCCAGCCAGAGGGAGAGACTGATCCAGATCCTGGCCCAGCACCCCCCGGTGGAGATACCCTGAGGCCAGAATCCCCACCTAGTTCTCCCGGGTGTCCCAGACGCAGGACATGCCAGTGGCTGGATGTGCAGGAGTGAAGGAGGAGTGCCAGATTGCAGCTCTTGCAAAGGCAATGTGAGGGGCTGTGAGTCTTGGCAGACTGACTCCCAGGGAAGGGAGGACCTAGCCATAAACACCCCCATAAACCCGCCTCAGCATGGAAGCAACTGTGTATGCTTGGATCTGATCCTGGCTTGTAGCAACCACTCCCTGTTCTTAGCTCCTGCGACCCTTTGACTGACTTCCCGGCTTCCTGACCTTCGGCTCTGTTGTTTGACTTGATTTTGGACTGTGTATCCAGTTTCTAGTGTATGGTAACTGTGGTGACCGGCTGAGCCAGCACACTGACCTTTATGGGGCCCCACCAATTACTTCCTTCCATTGAGAGTACT
The DNA here is from genome assembly GCA_029375565.1 of Gekko gecko. Taxonomy (NCBI): domain Eukaryota; kingdom Metazoa; phylum Chordata; class Lepidosauria; order Squamata; family Gekkonidae; genus Gekko; species Gekko gecko. The sequence continues at coordinate 144,273,586 of JAPDNY010000008.1, read as the reverse complement.
GTCCATGGATTACTTCCTGTTTCCTACTGTTCAATTAACTTCAGTCCATAAAAGTACCTATCTTGTTATCGCATAAGTTGTAAGATTACTCAGGAGTCTTTGGTTAGGTACCTTGGCAAACGCCTTTTGGAAGTTCAAGTCTACGACGTCTACTGGATCTTCCTCACCCACGTGTGTATTAACCAGCTCAAAGGATCCGCCCCCAAAGCTGATGAGGCAGGACTTATTTCTTTACTTTGTTTATATCAATGATAAAAGGGTTGGGACACTTTTCCTTTGAAGAAAGGCTAAAACGCTTGGAGCTCTTTAGCTTGGAGAAACAACGGCTGAGGGGTGACATTATCGAGGTTTATAAGATTATGCATGGGATTGAGCAGGTTGAGAAAGAAGTCCTTTTCTCCCTTTCTCACAATACAAGAACTCGTGGGCACGCCATGAAATTGCTGAGCAGTCGGGTTAGAACAGATAAAAGGAAGTCCTTCTTGACCCAAAGAGTGATTAACACGTGGAATTCACTGCCACAGGAGGTGGTGGCAGCTACAAGCATGGACAGTTTCAAGAGGGAATTAGATACACATATGGAGCAGAGGTCCATCCGTGGCTATTAGCCACAAGGTATAGATGGGAATTCTAAGTCTGGGGCAGCTGATGCACTCTATTCTTGGTGCTGGAGGGGGCAGCAGTGGGAGGGCTTCTGGTGTCCTGGCCCCACTGCTGGACCTCCTGATGGCACCTGGTATATTTTGGCCACTGTGTGACAGAGTTTTGGACTAGATGGGCCATTGGCCTGATTCAACATTGGCTTCTCTTATGTTCTTATGTGCTTATATCCTGCCTTTCTGCCCAACAGGGACCCAAAATCAGCTTACCTCATTCTCCTCTCCTCCGTTTTCCCCCCACAACAACCCTGTGAGGAAGCTCAGGCTGAGAGCATGTGACTATCTCAAGGTCGCCCAGTGAGCTTCCGTGGCAGGGTGGGGATTCCAACCTACGTTGCCCAGATCCTAATCCAACACTTTATCCACCACCCCACGCTGACATCTCTTTGCAGAAGCCATTCTGGTTTTGCCTGGCAGGATGTTCTTGGTAATCCTATCTTTTATTAAGAACATAAGAAGAGCTCTGAAGAGATCAGGCTACAATAAGAACATTGTAGCGAGAACCGAGACGGCTAGAGAGACGGTGGCGTCGAGCCCGCGACAAGGCATCAAGAACATCCTATAGAACGCTTATGAGAGCTTATGAGATGGCAGTCAAGACCGCAAAGAGAGATTTCTTTGCGGTCACAATTGCATCTGCTAGCTCACGCCCAGCCCAATTATTTAGTACAATTTGGTCTTTGACAGCTCTGCCACAGGGCAGGCAAAATGTTAGGGAATTGGATATTGGCTGTGAGGCTTTTGCGAGCTATTTTGCAGATAAAGTCTTGGCATTCCACCGCGACCTCCCCGCCACAATTGAAACAGTTAGAGAACTTGAGGCCCTTTGCTCGTCTTTGGGGCCGGGTTTAGAGTGTTTTAGCCTGCTCAGCCTGGAGGAAGTTGACAGATTGCTTGTATCTGTGCGTCCAACCACTTGCGACCTTGATCTGTGCCCATCATGGCTCATTAAAGCAGGTCATGAGGGGTTTCGAGGTGCCCTGCAGGAGATTATCAATACGTCCCTCTTGGAGGTACAGTTCCCCGGGGCGCTAAAGGACGCGATGGTCCACCCCCTCTTGAAAAAGCCATCTCTGGACCCAGCCGAATTGGCCAACTATCAGCCGGTGTCCAATTTGCCCTATTTGGGCAAACTTATTGAGAGGGCGATGGCGTTGCAGATGCAGAGCTTTCTGGATGATGCTTCCGTCCTAGATTCTTACCATTCCGGCTTTCGCCCGGGTCATGGGACGGAGACGGTACTGGTTGCCCTGACTGACGATCTCCGTAGGCATCTGGATCGGGGCGGTGTGGCAGCTCTGGTGTTGTTGGGTCTGTCAGCAGCGTTCGACACGGTCGACCACCAGTTGCTGGCCCACCGCCTCACCGACGTGGGGATTCAGGGGCTTGCCCTTCAATGGTTTGCCTCTTTTCTCCAAGGTCGGGGACAGAGGGTGGTGATAGGGGGACAGCGGTCCTGGAGAGACCCCATTGAGTGTGGGGTGCCTCAGGGGGCAGTGCTGTCCACGATGTTGTTTAACATCTACATGCGCCCCCTTGCCCAGATTGCCTGGAGTTGTGGGCTCGGGTTTCATCAATATGCAGATGAGACCCAGCTCTATCTGATGTTGGGGGGCCAGTCGGGCTCCACCCTGCATGACCTGCATTGGGCATTACAGGCCGTGGCTGGGTGGCTCAGGCTGAGCCGGCTGAAACTAAACCCGGCAAAGATGGAGTTCCTGGGCCTGAGTCGGATCGGTTCGGGGCTGGGGCTCCCTCTCCCGGCCTTCGACGGGGTACCTTTGGTACCGGCGTCGGAGGTTAGGAGTTTGGGAGTGCTCCTGGACTCCTCTCTAACGATGGAGGGCCAGGTAGCAGCCACTGCCAGGTCGGCCTTCTTCATCTGAGGCAGGCACGGCAGTTGGCCCCCTTCCTTGGCCGCGATGACCTGGCCACGGTGATCCACGCGACGGTCACCTCAAGATTAGACTACTGTAACGCTCTCTACTTAGGGCTGCCTTTGTCGCAAATCCGGAAGCTGCAGCTAGTGCAGAATGCTGCAGCCAGGCTGCTGATGGGTCTCTCTAGGAGGGATTATATTCAGCTTGTGCTGAAAGCGCTGCACTGGCTGCCAATAGTGTACCGGATTTGCTTCAAAGTGCTGGTGATCACCTTTAAAGCCTTGTATGGCCAGGGTCCGGCTTACCTGAGGGACCACCTTTCCCTACATGTTTCCCCAAGGGCACTTCGGTCTGGGGGCCGACATCTCCTGGAAATTCCGGGCCCCAGAGATGTGAGGCTGGCTGCCACAAGAGCCAGGGCTTTTTCGGTGGCGGCTCCTACCTGGTGGAAAGAGCTCCCAGAGGAGATCTGGGCCCTGCGGGACCTTGTCCAGTTCCGCAGGGCCTGTAAGACGGAGCTCTTCCGCCAGGCTTTTGAGTACGAGCCGCCACTGCCGCTATTCCACCTTCGATATCCCACCTCGATAACCCGTGCCATCGCACTCCCGTCATCTTGGTTTTAAATGTTGTGTTGATGTTGTATTGTCTGATTTTATAATTTTATCTGTTGATATTGTTTTATGTTGTTTAAATTGGCATTTATGCCCACTGTTAGCCGCCCTGAGGCTTCGGGGAGGGTGGGATACAAATAGAAACAAACAAATAAATAAATAAATAACATCAGAAGAGCCCTGCTGGATTAGACCAGTGGTCTATCTAGTACAGCATCTTGTCTCACACAGGGGCCAACCAGTTCCTCTGGAGGGCCAACAACAGGGCATTGAGGCCAAGGCCTTCATAAGAACATCAGAAGAGCCCTGCTGGGTTAGACCAGTGGTCTATCTAGTACAGCATCTTGTCTCACACAGGGGCCAACTAGTTCCTCTGGAGGGCCAACAACAGGGCATTGAGGCCAAGGCCTTCATAAGAACATCAGAAGAGCCCTGCTGGATCAGACCAGTGGTCCATCTAGTCCAGCATCCTCTCTCACATAATGGCCAACCCATTTCTCTGGAGGGCCAACAACAAGGCAGAGAGGCTGAGGCCTTCATAAGCACATAAGAAGACTTCTGCTGGATCAAACCAGTGGTCCATTGAGTTCAGCATCCTGTCACACTTTGGGCAACCAGTCCCCCCTGGAGGGCCAACAACAGGGCAGAGGGGCTGAGGCCTTCCTAAGAACATAAGAAGAGCCTTGCTGGATCAGACCAATAGTCCATCTAGTCCAGTGTTCTGTCTCACACAGAGGCCAACCAGTTGTTGGACCTCCAGGGGAACAGATTGGCTGCTGGGAGAGACAGGATGCTGGACTGGGTAGGCCATTGGTCTGATCCAGCAGGGCTCTTCTTATGTGCGTATGAAGGCCTCAGACTCCTTGCCCTATTGTTGGCCCTCCAGAGGAACTGGTTGCCTGCTGTGTAGGACAGGATGCTGGACTAGATAGACCACGGGTCTGATCCACCAGGGCTCTTTTGCTATTCTTAGGACATAGCCCAAGCTCGCCAAATCTCAAAAACTAAGGGTCAGTACTTGGATGGGGGACATACATAACGATAATCACCCCAGAAGAAAAAGATTGAAATGTAAGGCCTCCCCCTATAATAAAGAATAAGGAAACACACAAGATCACACAACAGAGGTCTGTGCAGATGGAGGTCCAATACCATTTCTCTTGGTGGAGAAGAAATCATTGCTTAGATGAACCTGCCCATTCAGAAGTAAAACTGGAGTCTCCTTCTGCAAAACTAAATTGGAGTATTCAAGCCAGGATTTATCTCGCCATCAGTCCCCCCAAGAGCCAACTCCCAAAGCTGCAACCACAATGCAGGCGTCGGAGCCACATGACAGCTACAGTTAGACAGCATGAACGGCTGTACTCTACTACAGCCCCTGAACTCTGCTTGTCCGCAAACCATCCCTTAACTCCCCTTCCCTGTCACCGTTTCTCGTCTAAAACCCCGTCAACCGATTCAAGGGTCGGGGGGGGAAAAAGAAGAAATACCTCCATCAGGGTATCGCGATGCATTTGAACGAATTTCAGCTGCCATAAGCTTCCGACAATTGGGAGAGGAGTTGGTCCAGGTGGGAATTGCTTTTTTTTCCGTTGCAGTTTGACCAACTGTATGATCACGTAGAGGAGGAGGAGGAGAATAACCCCGGTACTTATCGCTGCCATTTCCCTGCTGCTTCCCGGGCAACACCAAAGGAACTCTGAGTTGGTCTAGCACGAACTGAACCACCTTATCCTATCTGCTCGTACTTCTTATAGGTGTGTTCTACGGCATGTGTTTCCCTCTGTACTCCCTTACCCTCCTCCGCCGTGACTTGTCCAATCCCACACCTATTGCTTAAGGCATTACCTAAGTTCAAGCACGTTGACCTAATTACATTAGAGAAAGTTGCAAATCAAATGGGATTCCCAGCTGGAAAATCATCTCAGACGCTCGTTGACATACGAAACTGAGAATTTAATATAGGTATCCTACAATACTTTCCGGATTATACCGTATCATCTGTGCCTGTAAGCCTCGCAGTCAAAACATATATATATATATATATATATACACCCAAATATAATTAAAGAGCATTAGAAAGGATCCTTCAGGCAATCGGCATTCTGGTAAGTCCGTAAAAACCCAACCTAAAATTAGCCGTTCTCGCATTAATTTTTGCCCCTCGGTGACTCGCATTCGGGAGGGATGGAGGCACGGTGTGACCCAATCTCATCAGATCTCTGAAGTTAAGCAAGGGCAGTGCTTGGAAGGGAGCCCACCGAGAAAGATTGTGCAGAGAAAGGCAAGGCCGACTGCTTCTGCTTCTCACGGGCCTTGAAGGCCGGTTGCTGGCATCTCCGTAAATCAGTTGCAGCCTGATGGCTGTTTACACACACAACTCGCTTACAGAGGTATTTTGCTTCTGAAAACTCGTGCCAGTGAATGTTATGATTTACCAGTGTGAATTCGGCCCAAAGCAATCTCATTTTGCCAACCATATATTCTAGTATTATGAGAGGGAGGATAATTCATCTTTATACCCTCTCCACACCAAGCATAACTTTTATAAACCTGTGTCATGAATATCTTTGTCTGACTTTTTACGAAGTAAGTCCCCAAAGTTTTATTCTTTTATTAGAGGGAAGGTGTTCCAACTCTTCCTTATTTGGGTTGCATTTTTGGCATTGAGGGTCAATTGTTCGGTAAAATTCCGAACACATTAATATTTTCGAGAGCCAGTTTGGTGTAGTGGTTAGGAGTGTGGACTCTAATCTGGGAGAACCAGGTTTGATACCCGACTCTTTCACATGCAGCTGCTGGTGTGACCTTGGGTCAGTCATGAGTTCTTTCAGAACTGTTCTCTCAAGAGCAGTCCTCGAAAGAGCTCTCTCAGCCCCCACCTACCTCCCAGGGTGTCTGTTGTGGGGAGGGGAAGGGAAAGGAGAGTGTAAGCTGCACTGAGACTCTTTCAGGTAGTGAAGGGCAGTGTTCCCTCTAAGCTGAGTTAGTGTGAGCTAGCTCACAGTTTTTTAGCCTCTGGCTCACCCATTTTTGTCTTAGCTCAGGAAGGATGGCTCCAGAGCAAACTAAATTATGCAGTGGCCAAACTGCTTGCTCACAACTTTAATGCCAGTAGCACACAAAGTAAAAATTTTTGCTCACAAAACTCCACAGTTTAAAGGGAGCATTGGTGACGGGTGGGGTATAAATCCAATCTCCTCCTCCTCTTTCTCCTTGTCCTCCTCCTTCTCCTTGTCCTCCTCCTCCTTCTTCTCCTTGTCCACCTCCTCTTCCTCCTCCTTGTCCTCCTCCTCCTCCTCCTTCTCCTCCTCCTTGTCCTCCTCATCCGCCTTCTTCTTCTCCTTCTCCCTGTCCTCCTCCTTCTCCTTGTCCTCTTCATCCTTCTTCTCCTTCTCCCTGTCCTCCTCCTTCTCCTTGTCCTCCTCCTCCTTGTCCTCCTTCTCCTTGTCCTCCTCCTCCTCTTTCTCCTTCTTATTCTCCTTCTCCTTGTCCTCCTCCTTCTTCTTGTCCTCCTCCTCCTCCTCCTCCTTCTCCGTCTCCTTGTCCTCCTCCTCTTTCTCCTTATTCTCCTTCTCCTTGTCCTCCTCATTCTTCTTCTCCTTCTTCTCTTCCTTCTTCTCCCTATCCTCCTCCTCCTCCTTCTTTTCCTTCTCCTTCTCCTTGTCCTCCTCCTTCTGCTTCTTCTTTGTTAGAATCCAGTAGCACTTTAGAGACCAACAAGAGTTCCAGGATATATGCTTTCAGCAGTCAAAGCCTCCTTTGTCAGATGTCTGATGAAGGGAGCTTTAACTCTCGAAGGCTTATACCTTGAAACTCTTGTTGGTTTCTAAAGTGCTATGGGGTTCGAATGCGAGTGTTCTGCTGTAGACCAACACAGCTACCCACTGAAACAGTTCTAAAAAGAGTCATTGTCCTTGTTTTTAGATGATACTTGCATATATCAGACATCACAGGCCTACGTAATATCCGTTTTCCAAAAAAAGTCAATATTTCTAGGAATGTAGCAGAAATTATCATAGACATGTTTACGTTTGTAATGAAATGGCTGCCAGGCAGAGGCAGCAGGTTATTTTAAAATGGCCGCCAGTCTGGTAGTCCTCTGGAGAGGGGAGGTGCTCCATAGGGAACAGTGGAACTGCCATACTTCCCTGTCTACATTTCCCAGCAGCTTTAGGGGGAAAGTAGGGACCCACCCCAGGGGCGGAGCAAGGCAGATAAAGGCTTCAGCCCCCCAAGGGAGGTTTTAGTCTCAGCCTGAGGCTTGGCTGTTGCCTGAGCTTAGACAGCAGCTTCAAGGGGTGTGTACAGGTGGGACGCCTGCTACCAAAACTCCATGGGCAGTCCAGGCCACTATAAATTGTGGTGGACAGACAGGAGGGTTAGCAGTACTAGTGACCAGTCCAGTGAAGGGCTGGAGTTTCTCTCCCCAACAACAAGGAGAGGGAAAGTAAATCCTGGCCTGCAGCCACCAACTATAGAGGTAGACAGGGTGTGTGTAGGGGACAGAGGAATTGCGTTTAGATTGTGTTTATTTTCTGCCCAGGTTGTGTTGATGTGCCTGAGTTTATTCTCTGTGCCTAACTTGTACATAGTTCAAATAAATCTTTTTTGAGTTATAAAGCCCAGTAATGCCTTCACTACCTATTCCTCCCCAGTCAGCACGTTACCAGAGGCAAAGGGAAGCCAGAGAACCCAAACGGGCCCAAATTGGAGGGGTTGCCAAGTCTCCAGGGGGCACCCAAAGTTTGAGGAATCAGCCAGAGGGGTCTCACTGTCCCTCCAGGAAGGCGGTGTCCATTCAGTGAGTGGTGGCAGCGACAGAGGAAGGAAATAGCCCCACCGGGCAGGATGGGCAGGCAAAAACGGGCTTGCAAAGCCATCAGTCTCCCAGGGCTGAAGGCAGGCCCCCATTTCGCCACAACGTTCATGCAATTCTATATAAGGACTCAAAGATCTCCTTTCCTGCTTGTATCTGATGAAGGGAGCTCAGACTCTTGAAAGCTTAGGCCCCCAAAATCTTACTGGTTTCTATGGTGCTACTGGGCTCAAAGCGAATGGTCCTACCACAGACCAACATGGCAAATTAAGATTTTAGCAAATGACAATTGATTATGTGAGATGAAACAAAGGAACTGCCGGAAACAGAGAACGACCTTTGCTTCCACTGCTAGGGTGTCTTCTCTATACGGCACCGAAATCATTACCTTTCAGGAAGGTATTCCAGGAACAAAGTTTTCATGTTTCAATAAGCATCCCACAAGACATTCTCAAGGGAGTGTTGCGTTAGATTTCTTGGAAGGTTTTCAATGGCTTGATTCGATGCGTAAGAAAAATGTTCCATTAATGTTTCCTACCTGGTGGTGTTGGTGCAAAATGCCATCAAGATACATAAGAACATAAGAGAAGCCAATGTTGAATCAGGCCAACGGCCCATCCAGTCCAACGCTCTGTGTCACACAGCGGCCAAAAAAACCAGGTGCCATCAGGAGGTCCAGCAGTGGGGCCAGGACACCAGAAGCCCTCCCACTGTTGTCCCCCCAAAGCACCAAGAATTCAGAGCATCACTTGCCCCAGACCGAGAGTTCCTATCTCTACCTTGTGGCTAATAGCCACAGATAAGAACATAAGAACATAAGAGAAGCCAATGTTGGATCAGGCCAATGGCCCATCTAGTCCAACACTCTGTCACACAGCAGCCAAAAATACCACGTGCTATCAGGCGGTCCAGCAGTGGGGCCAGGACACTAGCAGCCCTCCCACTGCTGCCCCCTCCAGCACCAAGAATAGAGTGTATCACCTGCCCCAGACTGAGAATTCCCATCTATACCCTGTGGCTAATATTCACTGATGGACTTCTGCTCCATATGTTTATCCTTATTCTAATTCCCAGACTTTTTTTTTCTGTGCAGATATCTATTCCCTCCAACAGGGGCCTCACTCTCCCCCAACAGCTTTTCCTACATAGTCAGTAGACTTCCTGGGTTTGTAGAAAAATCCGAAAAGTGAGAAAATCCCTTCAGGGACGGTTGAATTCCCCCCAAAAAGCCTTTTGAAATGGCCTCTGCAGGGACCTGACTCCAGGCATCAACGGTGAGAGATTAGAACGTTGGGTGGGGGGGAGGCTTCTGACTGGCTCTGTCAGTAAAAGGGTGGGGGGAAGGGCCCTTTCTTTCCAGGCCTCTTTCGGCCTTGGAGGGAGGGAGCGGGGGAGGGAGGGAGCCTTGGGGCCAGGCTGGGGGATTCCTAGAGGTTTTGGGGTGGAGTGCAAGGAGGGCAGGATTTGGGGAAGGAGAGGCCTCAGCTGGGTATTATGCCACAGAATCCACCCTCCAAAGCAGCCATTTTCTCCAGGGAGACAGATCTCCGTTGTTCACAGATCTCTGGAGTTCACTCTCCAGCAGGCCCCACTTGGAGGTTGCCAACCCTAGGCCTGGCAGCAGTCTAGGGTTGCCAGGTCCCCCCACGGGCACTGGCAGGGGATGGGGGTAGTGGGGTTGCCAGCTCCAGGTCTGGAAACTCCTGGAGATTTGGGGATGGAGCCTGGGGAGGACAGGGACCTCAGTGGGGTACAATGCCCTAGAGTCTACCCTCCAAAGCATCCATTTTTTCCAGGGGAAGTTATCTTAGTAGTCTGGAGCTGAGCAGTAATTCCAGGGGATCCCCAGATCCCACCTGGAGGCTGGCATCCCTAGGCAGCACCCTCTGGGTGACTTGATACCACCTAATTTGCATGACTCAACTTGGCCTGGCAGCTTGCTGCTGTTCAGCAGCCACCCTATGAAAGCCAGCAGTGGTGCAGCAGTTAGAGCCTCAGAGTAGGGTCTGCAAGACCCAGGTTCAGATCCCCATATTGCGGTGGAAGCTGACTGGGTGATTTTGGACCAGTCACATACTTTCAGCCTAACCAACCTCACAGGGTTGTTGTGCAGATAAAAAGGAGGTGAGAATAATGTAAGCTGCTTTGGTCCCCACTGTGGAGAAAGACTATAATTTTCCTTGGTAGAAGCTGTGAGGGAGGAGGTTGGAGACAAAAAGCTGAAGACAGATAAAGGCAGATAAAGGTTAAGTTGGCTGTTGGGTGGGAAGGAAATAGGGTTGCCAACTCTGGATTGGGAAACTCCTGGACATTTAAGGGGTGGATCCTGGGGATGGTGGGGTTTGAGGAGGGGAGGAACTTCAGACCGGTATAATGCCATAGACTCCACCCTCCAAACCAGCCGTTTCCTCCACGAGAACTACCATTGCTAGCCTCTGGGTGAGGGCTGGAGATCACCCAGAATTACAACTGTTGTCCGGGTGACAGAGATCAGTTCCCCTGGATAAAATGGCTGCTTTGGAGGGTTGAGTCTATGGCTCCACCCCCAGAAGGGAGAAAGAGTGTGAGATAGGTAAGAGTAGAGGGGAGGAAGCAAAGGTGTGAGGAATGGGATGACCATCCCGCAAGTTTCTTGCGGGTCTCCACTTGTCTAATATCTAATTCCCAAGTGGCCCCCTGTGTGCAGATATCTAAATCCACACATCGGGGGCACCTGGGGGGCAGGGAGATTTTCCTGCGCACGTGGGGCAGTCCCCACGTGTGCAGAAAAATCTAAAAAGTGTTTAAAAGTCTAGGGGGATATCAGAATCCCCAAAAAGTAAGAGCGTTTCCTGCGCATGCGCAGGGAACGCTCTGGGAACTCTGCAGCGGCTGGCGGCTAAAAGCCGCTCAGTCCTCGCCACCGGAGCCGGGGGGGAGGGGAGAGGAGAGAGCTGAAGGGGGGGGAGGAGATCGGCGGGCCCGGCGGCTGGAAGCCACTTGGGCCTCGCCTCCGGAGCCGGGGGTGGGAGGAGGAGGAGGATCGCGGGGGGGGGGAGATCGGTGGGCCCGGCGGCTGGAAGCCGCTCGGGCCTCGCCTCCGGAGCCAGGGGGTGGGGCGAGGAGGGGGATTGCTGGGGGTTGGGGGGAGGAGGAGGATCGCTGGGGGGGGGAGATCAGCGGGCCCGGCGGCTGGAAGCTGCTCGGGCCTCGCCTCTGGAGCCGGGGGGTGGGGGAGGAGGGGGATCGCCGGGGGTTGGGGGGAGGAGGAGGATCACCGGGGGGGAGATCGGCGGGCCCGGCGGCTTCCAGTCGCTCGGGCCTCGCCTCCGGAGCCGGGGGTTGGGGGGAGGAGGAGGATCGCCGTGGGGGGAGGAGATCGGCGGGCCCGGCGGCTGGAAGCCGCTCGGGCCTCGCCTCTGGAGCCGGGGGGTGGGGGGAAGGAGGAGGATCGCCGGAGCCGGGGGGGGAGAATCTGCTGGGGAGGGGGAATCTCGGCAGGCCGACTGGCCTCGCCGCTGCTGCCGCCGCCGCTGCTGGGGGGGGGAAGCTTGGCGGCTGGAATACTCCCTCCCCCCCCTGCGAGTATCGCGGGTCCGCCTCTTGTGTTTATCTAATTCCCTCTTGAAACTGTCCATGCTTGTAGCTGCCACCACCTCCTGTGGCAGTGAATTCCATGTGTTAGTCACTCTTTGGGTGAAGAAGTACTTCCTTTTATCTGTCCTAACCTGACTGCTCAGCAATTTCATGGTGTGCCCAGGAGTTCTTGTATTGTGAGAAAGGGAGAAAAGGACCTCGTTCTCTACCTGTTCTCTCCCATGCATAATCTTATAGAACTCAATTATGTCACCCCTCAGCTGTCGTTTCTCCAACAGGTAAGCAGGCTCGGCCCTGGTTAATATTTGGATGGGAGACTGGCCAGGAAGTCCAGGGTGGCTGCACCAATCTCTCCTTCTCTTCTGCAATGAATACCAGTCATCTTTCCCTGGTGTATACTTATCTTCTGAGATGGTGAGAAACTAGCTTATTCTTTGAGCTGTAATCATGTAGCCTTGTTTATTAACTTGGTTCCCGTATTCTTCCCACCTCTGGGCCGTGTGCTAATGCGGGGATGCCTGCGGGTGCCGCGGCACCTGCCAACACCCTTCCTGACAGCTGTCTTTAGAAGGAGGGCAGTGCCACGTGGAGCTCTTGCTCAACAAGGCTTCTAATTAGCCCTTGGAGAACTGATTGGCTGGGCACTTTTTCTCAACACGTTAGCAGCAGCTGCCAACACAGCCCAAGACCCTTCACAGATTCATAGAATCTGGGCTCTTTCTGTAGCAGGAACTCCTTTGCATATTAGGCGACACACCCCCTAATGTAGCCAATCCTCCAAGAGCTTACAGTAGCCGCCTGTAAGAAGAGCTCTGTAAGCTCTTGGAGGATTGGCTACATTGCGGGGGGGAGTTGCCTAATATGCAAAGGAGATCCTGCTACAGAAAGAGCCCTGCATAGAATCATCGAACCGTAGAGTTGGAAGGGGGCCATACAGACTGCCTATTTCAACCTCCTGCCCAATGCAGGACCAGGGCTTCGAGGTAAGCAGCCGCTGCCGCCATTTTGTCGCTGCGCCCAGCGCGCTGTGTCAGAATTCCCGAACTGCCTGCGTGCTCAAAAAGGCTGAGGACCTTTGTGCTAACGATTCCTCTCTTGAGCCAAGATGGACTCCCAGACCTGTATAAAAAGGGAGAGCCCAGTTTCGTGTGGGGGTTAGGGGCACAGAATCTGATCTGGGAGAACCGGGTTTGGTCTCCCCACTCCTCCCCACGCAGCTGCTGGAGTGACCTTGGGTCAGTCACAAGTGCTTTCAGAGCTGTTCCCTCTCTCGGCCCCACCTACCTCACAGGGTGTCTGTTGTGGGGAGGGGAAGGGGAAGGAGATTGTAAGCCGCTCTGAGACGCCTTTGGGTAGTGAGGGGCTGGATATCAATCCAATCTCCTCCTCCTCCTCCTCCTCCTCCTCAACAGACTGTAAAGTTTTATTCTTTACCTTTACCCCCGGCCCCCCAGCAGACTCTCCTCTTCCTCTTTGCCCAAAGGACCACTCTCTTCCTGTTATTCTATGGCTTAGTTGTATTCTGGCCAATGCCTCCTCTAAGCTGTGGAGTCTTGTGAGCAAAAATTCTACTTTGTGAGCTACCAACATTGAAGTTGTGAGCGAGCGATTTGGCGGCTGCATAAATTAATTTGCTCTAGCGCCATCCTTCCGGAGCGAAGGCAAAAATGTCCGAGCCGGAGGCTAAAAGAATTGTGAGCTAGCTCGCACTAACTCAGCTTAGAGGGAACACTGTTCATTGTCCTCCTCTGGCCAGGGTCATCGGCCTCGCTAGGACCCTTGATGGCTCTCCTCCAGAGAAGTGATCACCCAACTTGCTTGTTCTTCCCCCTGCCCTCCTGCTGACCAGCAAAGAGTCTCTATAGTCTCTGAGTCTGTACAGAGCACAAATCCAAGAATCGTCCTCTGGGTCTGAAAACTTTGGCACGGATCCTAGGGTGAAAGGTACTTCATGGAGGGAAGTTTTAGCCATGGTTAGGTTTGCCAGACCCCCCCCCCCAGTGCAGAAAGCAGTCCCCCACTGCCAGGCCCTGCCCCCCAGCTGCCCATCAGCTGGCTGGTGGGGAACTCGGCAGTAGAAAGATGCCAGCAACGTGGATAGGGTTGCCAGACCCCTCGGGGGAGGTGGGGTTCCCCCACCGGCAGGCCCCACCTCCCCACCGCCAATCAGCTGGCCGGCGGTGGGGAACTCACCCTGAAAAAGAGGGAGATCTATCCAACATGCAGTGACTTGCCTACGTCACTGCCTACATGACCCAAAAGTGATATCATCACTTCCGGGGCATTGGGGCAACACTCTGGTGCTTAAGCAAAAATTCTATTCTAGAAGCCAGATTTACCATAGAGTTTTTCCCAAATGCCAGAGTGTTGTCCCGATGTCCCGGACATGATGACATCACTTCCAGGTTACATGGGCAGTAATGTAGACAAATTGCTGTACATTGACTGGCCCCCCCTGCTGCTCCGGGTAAGTCCCTCTCATCCCCCACTGGTCGCTAAGAGACGGGGCCAGTCTGGTGTAGTGGTTAAGTGTGCAGACTCTGATCTGGGAGAACCAGGTTTGATTCCCCACTCCTCCACTTGCAGCTGCTGGATGACCTTGCGCAAGCCATAGTTCTGTCAGAGCTTCTCCTTGAAAGGGCAGTTCTGGAAAGAGCTCTCTCAGCCCCACCTACCTTGTAGGGTGTCTATTGTGGGGAGGGGAAGAGAAAAGAGTTTGGAAGCCGCTCTGAGACTCCAAGTGAAGGGCGAGGTGTAAACCCAATCTCTTCTTCTTCTCTTCTTCTATATGTGGAATGAGCTTTTCTCTTTCTCCTGGTAAGTACCCCACATCCCCCCTCTGGTTGCCAGGGTCAACCAAAAGGTCAACTGAAAGCATCTGAGGGGTCAACAGTGGAAGGGCTTCTAGTGTCCTGGCCCCACTGGTGGACCTCCTGATGGCGCCTGGTATTTTTGGCCACTGTGTGACACAGAGTGTTGGACTGGATGGGCCACTGGCCTGATCCAACGTTGGCTTCTCTTATGTTCTTATGTTCATCCTAGAACAAGCGTTCATCCAGCCACTGCTTGAAGGCTTCCAGTGAGGGGCAGCCCACCACCTTCCTGCACCTGAAAATGTGGAGTAGCACCCCCTGGTGGTACAAGCCAGGGCTGCAGGTGTCAGTCAGTTCAGCGGTATAAATAACGGGTCTTGGCTCACCCATTGCTTCATCCTGAAAACTGGTGGCAGCAAGGGAAAAGATAACTGGTAAACTGAAATCAGCATCCATTACCGGTCTGAGTCATGTGGCCCCTGATGCTCAGGCAGAGTTGCTAGATCTTGACTTTGTTCGCTCCATTTTGCCAGTGGTCCTCTAGAGGAGTGGCGCACTGGGAATTTTCCCAGTAAGTTAAATGGCCAGTCTGCCCCTGATTGTTTAGAACAACAATACCAGTTGTGTTGTAGGATTCTAGGAGTTTTATGGTTTATAGAAAAAACCCACTGTAGGCAGTATATGGATATACATGAAGGTGCCTTATACTGAGTAGGCAATACTGACTTTGATGGACCAAACGTAAGTATGCAGCATAAGGCAGGTCCATGTGTTCCGGAGGGGCTGTGGCTCAGTGGCAGAGCCTCTGCTTGGCATGCAGAAGGTCCCAGGTTCAATCCCCGGCCTCTCCAGTTAAAAGGACCAGGCAGGAGGTGATGGGAAAGACCTCCGCCTGAGACCCTGGAGAGCTGTAAAGAGGGGCTGTGGCTCAGTGGAAGAGCCTCTGCCTGGCATGCAGAAGGTCCCAGGTTCAGTCCCCGGCTAGTTAAAAGGACCAGGCAGAAGGTGATGGGAAAGACCTCAGCCTGAGACCTGGGAGAGCTGTAAAAAGGGGCTGTGGCTCAGTGGCAGAGCCTCTGCTTGGCATGCAGAAGGTCCCAGGTTCGGTCCCCGGCATCTCCAGTTAAAAGGACCAGGCAGGAGGTGATGGGAAAGAACTCAGCCTGAGACCCTGGAAAGCTGTAAAGAGGACTGTGGCTCAGTGGAAGAGCCTCTGATTGGCATGCAGAAGGTCCCAGGTTCAGTCCCCGGCCTCTCCAGTTCACAGGACCAGGCAGGAGGTAATGGGAAAGGCCTCAGCCTGAGACCCGGGAGAGCTGTAAAGAGGGGCCGTGGCTCAGTGGCAGACCCTCTGCTTGGCATGCAGAAGGTCCCAAGCTCAATCCCAGGCATCTCTAGTTCACAGGACCAGGCAGGAGGTGATGGGAAAGACCTCAGCCTGAGACCCTGGAGAGCTGTAAAGAGGGGCTGTGGCTCAGTGGCAGAGCCTCTGCTTGGCATGCAGAAGGTCCCAGGTTCAATTCCCCAGCATCTCCAGTTAAAAGGACCAGGCAGGAGGTGATGTGAAAAAGACCTCCATCTGAGATCCTGGAGCCCCACACCTAACTGCTAACACTCTGAGCAGGCAATACTGACTTTAATGGACCATCCCTGGCTGATTCCACATTGGCTCTTAAGCCACATTGGAACAGAAATTCCCCTCTGCATTGCATGCTGGTTTCACTCCCTTTGATTGTCGGGTTTTATGGCAGCGTCCGCGCTCCATGCCACTTTTGATTTATTTGATTGTCGGATTTAATTGTACCTTCTGCATAGACTTATGGCCATTTTATGGCTGTCCTGGGATGACTCTGCAATCGGTACGGCGTTGCCCCGAGGTATTTGGATGTGGTTTTGAGCTGTCCTTTTCCCTCCCAGTTGAGAAAATGTGGAGCAAAGGCTAGATGCAGAATCGTGCCCTGTTTTCTACATTTACCGTTCCAGTGTAAGGCAGCTTCATGTGTGTACATTGGATTCAGTGATCCAGGATCTGAGGGGGTCTTATACATCTTTATTGACATATCTCTACCCAGCTCTGGGGTGGGTTCTCTTTCCCAGTATCTGTTTCTGTGCAACGTGTTATCAAGTCATACCTGGCGTACGGTGGCCCGGAGGGTTGTCAGGGCAAGATACTAACAGGGGTGATTTGCCCTTGCCTCCCTCTGAATAGCCACCCTGGATTTCCTTGGTGGTCTCCCATCCAAAGATGAACCAAGGCCGGTCCTGCTTAGGCACGGCTGATTTGAGCCACCCAGGGCACAGTAGGCAGGCCAGTTTGGTGTAGTGGTTAAGAGCGGCGGACTCTAATCTGGGAGAACCGGGTTTGATTCCCCACTCCTCCATTTGCACCTGGCTGGAAGACCTTGGGCAGGCCACAGTTCTGGCACAGCTGTTCTTGAAAAAGAGCCGTTTCTGTCAAGAGCTCTCTCAGCCCCACCTACCTCACAGGTGTCTGTTGTGGGGAGGGGAAGGGAAAGGAGTTTGTAAGCCACTCTGAGATGCCTTTGGTTAGTGAAGAAGAAGAAGAAGAAGAGTTTGGATTTATACCCCGCCCTTCACTGCCCAAAGGCGTCTCAGAGCGGCTTACAAACTCCTTTCCCTTCCCCTCCCCACAACAGACACCCTGTGAGGTAGGTGGGGCTGAGAGAACTCTTAACACAAACTGTCCTTGAGAGAACAGCTGTGCCAGAGCTTGTGACTGACCCAAGGTCACATCAGCAGGTGCAAGTGGAGGAGTGGGGAATCCAACCCAGTTCTCCCAGATAACAGTCTGCACACTTAACCACTACACCAAAGTGGCTCTCCGTGAAGGGCGGGGTATGAATCCAATCTCTTCTTCTCCTTCTCCTTCTCCTTCTCCTTCTTCTTGATTCCCCACTCCTCCACTTGCACCTGCAGGATGACCTTGGGCAAGCCATAGTTCTGACAAGAGCTGTTCTTGAAAAAGAGCAGTTTCTCTCAGAGCTCTCTGAGCCCCACCTATTTCACAGGGTGTCTGTTGTGGGGAGGGGAAGGGAAAGGAGTTTGTAAGCTGCTCTGAGACTCCCTTGGGTAGTGAAGGGCGGGGTATAAATCCAATCTCGTCTTCTTCTTTTAAAAACCAGTTTAAACATTCACCAGGCATTTGACCATTGCACCATACTGACCACATCTAACATCTGGTACATTTGGTACATCTGGTGCAATGGGTGTATCTGGTTATAAACATCAGAGCCTTCCCTGGGACTTTGCCATTGTCACTGTTGCACCGACTGACTCCTGTTAGAAAATATCGGATACAGCAATATGGGAATGTGTGCGCCGCGGCGTAGGAAAACTTGAACGTATAGCACTTCAGTTCTTATATTGGTTTTAATTTGTTCTAAAACTCTTCTAAAATTTCATGTAAGCCACCCTGGGCCTGCTTCAGCGGGGAGGGGAGGGTATAAATCCAATAAATAAAATAAATAAATAACCTTGGGATGCATTTATTAAATAAATAATGCAATCTTAGGATGCATGAACAGAAGCATTGTGTCCAGATCACGGGAGGTGGTGGTTCCACTCTATTCAGCTACGATCAGGCCTCACCTGGAGTCCTGTGCCCAGTTTGCAGTGCTGCATTTTAGAAAGGATGTTGAGAAGCTCGAGCGTGTCCAGAAGAGGGCGACCAGGATGGTGAGAGGGTTGGAATCCAAGGGTGATTTCCCACTAAAGCTGCCGTGGGGTTGCGCCGCCGTTTGCCCCGAGATTTTTAGTCAATTTCACACCCGAAGCCGCGGGGCTGCATTTTGACTCGCGGCTCGCCCGATTTCCCCGCAGTTTCGTAATCCTCAAAAAACAGGATTACGAAACTGCGGGGGAAATCGGGCGAAGCCAAAATGCAGCCCCGCGGCTTCGGGTGTGAAATTGACTAAAAATCTCGGGGCAAACGGCGGCGCAACCCCGCAGCAGTTTTAGTGGGAAATCACCCATGGTCTTAGGAGGAAAGGCTGGAAGAGTTGGGTCTGTTTAGCCTGGGAAAGAGAAGACTTAGAGGGGACATGATTGCAGCCTTCCAATATTTGAAGGAGCAGATCTATTCTCTCTTGCTCCGGATTGCAAGACTAGATCTAATGGGTGGAAATTACAAGGGAGTCGTTACCGGCTAAATATCAGGAGAAACTTCCTAGCTGTAAGAGTGGTTGAGCAGTGGAACAGCCTGTCTCCGGAGGTGGTGGATGCTCCTTCCCTGGACGTTTTCAAGCGGAGGCTGGATGACCATCTTTTGAGTATGTTGTAGGGCTATCTTCCGGCTACGGTCCTGCAGAGTGCAGGGGGTTGGACTAGATGACCTGCAAGGTCCCTTCCAACTCAAACATTCTATGATTCTATGAAATAAATGTGAAGTGGTTTAGGGTTGCCAATCTCCAGGTGGCACCTGGAGATCTCCCACTATTGCATTTGAACAGCAGATGACCAAGATCATTTCCCCTGGAGAAAATGGTTGCTTTGGAGGGCAGACTGTATGGTATTGTACCCAGGGCTTTTTTTTTGTAGAAAAAGCCCAGCAGGAACTCATTAGCATAATAGGCCACACCAAACAGCAGAAACTCATTAGCATATTAGGCCACAACCCTGACAGTGCAGCTCATTAGCATATCAGGCCACTCCCCCATGTTACCAGAAGTGGGGTCATCCAGCCACACCCACCTTTTGCTTCTTATTCTGTTGACCGTGTTTGTTGTCGAAACCCCAGGGCTTTTTCTGGTAGCAGGAACTCCTTTGCATATTAGGCCACACACCCCTCATACAGCCAATCCCAATGAGTTTCTGCTGTTGGGTGTGGCCTATTATGCTAATGAGTTCCGGCTAGGCGTGGCCAACTCGGGAGCCAGCCGGAACGCCATTCCTGTGCGTTCCTGCCCCCAAAATAGCCCTGATTGTACCCTACTGAGGTCCCTCCTCTCCATGAACCCCGCTCTCCCCAGGCTCTACCCCCCAAAATCTCCAAGCATTTCCCAACCCCAAGCCGGCAATCCTAAACTGGGTGGAGAGAACACCTTCGCAGTTTCCCCCGTCTTCCTTTTTGTGCACTAGTCCTGTCTGCAAAAATGGAGCCACATTTAGAGGTTTTACCCCGGTACTTTCTTATTCTGTCTCCTCCTCCTTCCCCGCGGAGAACCATGCGCTCTTACATGACTGTTTAGCAAGGACAGGCCTGCTGCAGGGTGTTCACACTTCGCCCGTCAGATGGCACGAAAGACAAACACGGAGAACCAGTCTGGGGACTATTCTGCGGCTCTGTTACTGGGAGAACTGTGCTCCTGCTCCGTAACAGGTTGAAGGAGGAGTCTGTTTCGCATGCATTTGGAAAACTGCATGGTAGCCAAAGGCAGAGACCTGCTCTTTTGGTTCGGAATCTTGAGAATCGACAAATGTACCACTCGTCTTGTGAAGACCACTAAAGATACACTTCTAGCCCTTATGATTGCCAAGGAAACACACTGTTAAGTAAGGTTGCCAGCTCCAGTCTGGGAAATTCCTGGAGATTTGGGGGTGGAGACTGGGGAGGGAGGGGTTTGGAGAGGGGAGGGAGCCCAATCAGGTATAATGTCATAGAGTTCACCTTCCAAAGCAGACATTTTTCTCCAGAGAAGCTGATCTCGATAGTCTGGGAATCAGTGGTAATTCCAGGAGATCTCCAGGTCCCACCTGGTGGTTGGCAAGCTTGCCACACTGACTTCCGGCAGGCAAAAGAGCTGAATGTTTATGTGTCAGGTGCTGTCAAGTTTCTTCCAATTTACGGTGGGCTTATGAATGAATGAAGAGGAGCTGCGGTGGCTCAAGTGGTTAAGACGCTGAACTGCAGGCTGTGGAAGGTCAGTAGTTCAGCAGTTCAAGACCCGAGAGTGCCGCATGACGGAGTGAGCTCCCATCTCTAGTTTCAGCTCCTGCCAACCTAGCAGTTCGAAAGCAAGAAATTGCAAGTAGATAAATAGGTACCACTTCGGTGGGAGGGTAACAGCGTTCTGTGCGCCTTGCTGTTTAGTCATGCCGGCCACATGACCACAGAACGTCTTTGGACAGCGCTGGCTCTTCGGCTTTGAAACGGAGATGAGCACCGCAACCCTAGAGTTGGATTCGACTGGCTTTCGAGCAAGGGAACCTTTACCTTTACCTATGAATGAATGCTCCTGCCAACCTAGCAGTTCGAAAGCAAGAAATTGCAAGTAGATAAATAGGTACCACTTAGGTGGGAAGGTAACAGCGTTCCGTGCGCCTTTGGTGTTTAGTCATGCTGGCCACATGACCATGGAAACGTCTTCGGACAGCGCTGCCTCTTCGGCTTTGAAACGGAGATGAGCACCGCAACCCTAGAGCAGAGGTGGGTTGCCATTGCCTGCCTCTGTGTAGCCACCTTGGACTTCCTGGCCAGTCTCCCATCCAAATATTAACCAGGGCTGAGCCTGCTTATCTTACCTGTTGGAGAAACAACAGCTGAGGGGTGACATGATTGAGTTCTATAAGATTATGCGGGGGATTGAGCAGGCAGAGAAAGAAATACTTTTCTCCCTTTCTCACAATACAAGAACTCGTGGCCACTCCATGAAATTGCTGAGCGGTCGGGTTAGAACGGATAAAAGGAAGTCCTTCTTCACCCAAAGAGTGATTAACACATGGAATTCACTGCTGCAGGAGGGGGCGGTGGCTACAAGAGGGAATTGGAGAAACATCTGGAGCAGAGGTCCATCAGTGGCTATTAGCCACAAGGTATAGATAGGAAAGGAGCTGCAGTGGCTCAAGTGGTTAAGACGCTGAACTGCAGGCTGTGGAAGGTCAGTAGTTCAGCAGTTCAAGACCCGAGAGTGCCGCATGACGGAGTGAGCGCCTGTCTCTAGTTCCAGCTCCTGCCAACCTAGCAGTTCGAAAGCAAGAAATTGCAAGTAGATAAATAGGTACCACTTTGGTGGGAAGGTAACAGCGTTCCGTGCACCTTGGTGTTTAGTCATGCCGGCCACATGACCATGGAAACGTCTTCGGACAGTGCTGGCTCTTCGGCTTTGAAACGGAGATGAGCACCGCAACCCTAGAGTTGGATTTGACTGGCTTTCGAGCAAGGGAACCTTTACCTTTAGTTTATGAATGAATGAACCCCCAAAGCATTCTATCACTGACAGCCTTTCTCAGGTCTTTCTTGCAAATGGAGGGCTGTGGCTTCCTGGATGGAGTCAATCCATCTCATGCTGGGTCTTCCTCTCTTCAGGAAGCAAGATGGCATGGGATAGAACAGGTAGAGAAAGAGGTACTTTTCTCCTGTTCTCACAGTACAAGAACTCGTGGGCACACCATGAAATTGCTGAGCGGCTGGGTTAGAACGGATAAAAGGAAGTCCTTCTTCACCTAAAGAGTGATTCACATGTGGAACTCACTGCCACAGGAGGTGGTGGCGGCTACAAGCATGGACGGCTTCAAGAGGGAATTGGATAAACATCTGGAGCAGAGGTCCATCAGCCACAAGGTATAGTTAGGGACTCTGGGGCAAGTGATTCTCTGTATTCTTGGCGCTTGGGGGGTCAACCGTGGGAGGGCTTGTAGTGTCCTGGCCCCACTGCTGGACCTCCTGATGGCCCCTGGTATTTTTGGCCACTGTGTGACACAGAGTGCTGGACTGGGTGGGCCATTGGCCCGATCCAACATTGGCTTCTCTTATGCTCTTATGTTCTTGCTGCCTTCAAGTTCTCCTTGCATGATTGTTGTTTCAGTGGCTCTTGTCTTCTCATGATGTGACTAAACTACAATAGCCTCAGTTTAGTTATTTTAGATTCTAGGGAGTGGTTAGGCTGGATTAGATCTCGAGTCCTGAATATGGAGCTGAGAAGTGAGAACGTGACCTTGCGTTTGATCCCAGGGAAGATCTCCACACGCCCAACAGTCCTTCATAATGCTAAAATTACCCCTCACTGACTGCTTGTGCTAAGCAAAAAGTGATTGCATCTCCACTATCTTTACTTGGGTGTTCCTTCTCATATAATTTCAAACCTAAATGAAATGGAATGATTAGAGACATCTGTTCTGCATTCCATTGCTCCTTAGGCCCAGTTGTTTCATCAAAAATTATATTATGGGGGTGGGGCCTCAGGAAGCAAGATGGCAGACATGTAATTTCTATGCTCCCAATCCCTCCCGATCCTTCTCTGCATATTATTCCTCGTGACTCTCCAAAACAAAGATGTGACTTCTACAAAATCTTCTCCACTACACGGGCATCTTCGCTGACATTTTGGCTCGCCTACTGAACCATAATCAGGCTGACTAAAAAAGGCAGGAAACGACGTGACCTTTATCAAAAGGGCATTGAACCCAAACACCGTGAGTAAACAAAAACCAACAGCCTTAAAATTAGAGCTTGTCTCCTCACTTCATCAGATGGAAAAAGAAACCCTGACCAAAATGTCATCACTACGAGACCCACTGACAGAAAAACTACTAAAAGATCCACTGACAGAACAACTGAAACAAAAAGAAACCCTGACCAAAATGTCATCACTACGAGACGCACTGACAGAACAACTAAAAGTTTTCCTAGGGCAAGTAAATCAAAAGGCGGAAATGGTGTTAGACGCGAGTGTCACTGTACAAGATGAAGTCCGAGTACTACAAAAAAGAAATGTCTGGAACAAACAAAAAGGCTATTACTCCTAGAAACAGCTGCCAAACAAGGAAAAATCCTGGACACTGCCCCTTTGAATGGTTCTTGGAAGTTCAATGATGCTGATATTCAGGTTTTCCCCGACGTACTAATGATTTCCCGCTGTCTTCAAGACACGAATGTGCATTTACAAGAAAGAAATCATTGATACAAATGGCTAGCATCAGGAAAACTCTCGATCTTGCTCCAGGGTTGGTAGCTCTTGGCTTGGGATGAAGAAAGTGGCAAAGACCTCCTTTGTTTGCTGTGTTTGGATCCTGAGCTAGAAGGCGACCACCCATCGCAGAAACACAAGCTTCCATCACCCACTTCTCCGGAGAAGACCTCGAAACAACACATCCGATAGATATGTCCTTGTGCAACCTTCAGAATTTCAGGTTGTGTTACTGAATGTCTTTGGAGGGCCTACGTAGCTTTCTTTATAACTTCAGGTTTTATGCAATTCTGTCACTAAGTTGATATTCATAGTTGAGCTAGGCAGGAAAGGGGGGAGGGGGCGGGGTTATCGACACTATGACCTCTGTTTGTTGTGAGCTTCTTATACTTTTACAAGTTGTAAGTGGTGGTTTTTAACTAGTTGATCACGTTCTTAGTGTTACATAAAGGATACAACTGTTGATCCACAGCTGATTGTCAGTGTGTGGAATGGAAGACATTTCTGATTTCTGTTCCTTTAGATTTTTCTTGACTATATTAAAGGGTATAAAGGGATTGAGATTTGGGTTTCTGTTGTGAATGGGGTGGAGGGGTGGTTCTTCTAAGATTTTCAATAATAATTTCATCTGAGAGAACAACTTTATGCATACATCTAAGTTTAGACTTAATAATTAATTTAATTAATGATTTAATAATAAATAATTCATTGATTCTATCTTACATTAATATTATTGAACGAGTAATTGATTGGTTCCTAAGCCCTTCGTGAAGCATGTACTTAATTTTGGCACATTTATATCTTGTGGTTCTAAGGTGGCAGCAATTAGGGGATTTCAATAGACAGGGGGTGAAGTTTTTTCCAGTTCACTATATAGACTAACCTTCAGAAACATGGATTTTCAATCTATTTAGCTGGCTTAATCACACTATGATACTTTAGTCTCTCACCTTTTTACAAATTGATTGTACTAGTGGTAGTCAAAAGGCAAGAGTGTCCTGTAATAATTAGTTTGGGGGTATTTTTCACAAATCTTGCTTGAAGAAGAGGAGGAGGAGGAGGAGATTGGACTTATACTCTGCCCTTCACTACCTGATGACGTCTCAAAGCAGCTTACTGTTGTGAGAATTTTGGGGTAGCACCCTTTCTTCAATAAGGTTCGTTGGCTAAGATGGTGGACCACTTACCAAGGGCTTAGTGTGGTGAGGAAATACGAAAACAGACCTGTCTTTTGACAGTTCCAAGACACATTCACACCGATAGTGAAATAAGCAAGCTTTTCTTTATTAAGGGTTAGTAAAATAAGGCTGGGGCACAGCCCGCCACAGACGCCCACAATTCTAGTATCCAAGCTTCATATAGACATACACACATACCACAGATAAGACATAACAACAAAATTACAAGCACACAGAACGAGGGGCCCTCAGTTCCAATCAGAGGAACAAGAAGAGTGGAAGCCTCTCATTGTTCCAACAAGTGGACAAAGATAAGCCAGCAAGGTACCGTGTTTTATACAAAATCTTCAAAGGTTTCACAAGAATTGACACCTCAATGAATTACATCAGTCTTCACTTCAATCGTCTGTTTGATATGCAATGGATGTTCTCTTTTAAATTCTGACATAGGAAGACCATTTGTTGTTACAAGGATGTTCCCAAACTACAAGATTGACTTATTACATTGAAATGGACACTGTCAGGATGTTTCTCGATGTTCCCATCATAGAGATAACAAGATGCCTCAGGGCCTGGCGTTCTGGTGCTTGAAGGGGAGGTATGAAAGGCTAGGCCTTTTCACACTTTACAATGCTAATAGAGGGATTCAAACTAAATTACCTATTGCTTGTCAATACATCTAAAGAAACAGGTTACACTTCAAATGTAAATACACAAGGGCCAGATGGCCTAATAAACAAGAAACCAGTCGTTGTTCTCAGGGGCGGGGTGAGATCTGTTTCCCATCAACTGGCAAACAGGAGAGACTAAAGATTGATCCTGGAAAGTCATGTATTTTGGAGGCATTCATTATTGGGGAGTCAAACTTATTCATTTATATGCCCTAATAGAAAAATTCTCCCCACACTTACAATCCCTTTCCTTTCCCCTTCCCATAACAAACACCCTGTGAGGCAGGTGGGGCTGAGAGAGCTCTCTTGAGAATTGCCCTTGAGAGAACAACTCTGAAAGGACTTATGACTGACCCAAGGTCACACCAGCAGCTGCATGTGGAGGAGTGGGGAATCAAACCCTGTTCTCCCAGATTAGAGTCTGCGCTCTTAACCACTACACCAAACTGGCTCTCTTTGCTAGGTCCTCCTCATTGGGGGTGTATATTTAGACAGCTTTTATTAAACTCTTTCTCTGTATAACTTACTGTAGTTCTAGTCTCACCCTACCCTTCACAATGGATAAAACCCTGAAAGTGACATCCCTAAATGTCTGGGGTCTCAATAATAAAATTAAAAGAGAATGACTGCACATATATTAAAATCTAAACCTGATATCCTATTTATACAAGAATCCCATCTTAGGTCCAACTCAATTCTGGTTCTTAAAACTACCTGGTACCCAGCCCAATATCAAGCCCCAGGTTCCTCTAAGGCTCAGGGCATCTCCATCCTGATTGCTAAAATGATACCCTTTCAACTGCTAGAAAAGTTACAAGATGAACAAGGCAGATTCTTATTTCTCAAAAGCATGATTAATGGTCATAGACTAACCTTAGTATCTGTCTATATGCCCAATTCTGAGCAACTGAAATTTTTGGAAGACACTTTAACCAGACTGTGATAGTTTCAGGAAGGTGATCTCATACTGGGCAGGGATCTGAATTGCCTAATAGACTTAGATCTGGCAAAATGACTAAACATCAAAGACAAAATGACTCCTCCGAGACCAAACTCCATGTGCTTCTATCTGAATATGGCCTCTGTGATGTGTGGTGACTTTCACATCAACAAGACAGGGACTATACTTATTCTCTCTCCGGTTGCAAACTCACACCAGGATTGATAATGTCTTAGTTTCACAATCATTGGCAGATAACATTATTGCTGCAGACACAGGGATCACTGTGTGGTTTGACCATGCCCCGGTGAATTGCACTGTAGCAGGTCTGAGGGGGAAACAACGTGAATACAACTGGACTTTTAACAAATTGATATTATTTCATGAATCATATAAAACTTGAAACAACATGCATCCACAAAAATTTATTATATCTGAAACAACAAATGTGGCCAAAAAAAAAAACACCCTAGGAATCTGAAGATACTCTCTTGGAAAGTACAGGAGAACAGAACAAAGAGAGAAACTCACTCCCTGTGAGACAACTTGATTACTTTACATGCTGGAGCAAGTCAACTAAAATTCTATTTGAATTTTACAAAAATCTTTATGCAGTTAAGCAATTGATGTTCAGTCTGTTAATGACTTTCTTAAATCTTCAGTGTATCTCAAAAAATTATCAGAACCTCACAAAATCCTCTTAAACCAACCAATAACTAAACAAGAAATTCTAGATATGATAAGACAATTAAAACTAAACACGGTTCCAGAAATGATGGATTTGGTCCAGAATTTTATAAAACCTTTGCTGCAGATAATGCTGATCCCCTG
This sequence comes from Gekko gecko, assembly GCA_029375565.1. Classification (NCBI taxonomy): domain Eukaryota; kingdom Metazoa; phylum Chordata; class Lepidosauria; order Squamata; family Gekkonidae; genus Gekko; species Gekko gecko. The sequence continues at coordinate 144,246,744 of JAPDNY010000008.1, read as the reverse complement.
ACTGATTTATGTAATTACATCTTGGAACACAAAATAATGCCTCCTACCTGGTCAGAGGCCAATTTAATTTTAATTCTGAAAGAACATAAAGATCTAACAGAACCAGACTCCTGTTGGCTAATAGCTCTTCTAAACGCTGATGTAAAAAAAATAATTCCTGATGATATTGGATCTCGGGTTGCACGCATGCGTTAAACCAAGCCGGCTGTGTTTCCTCCGAGCTCCTCCTTCGAACTAAAGAATTTATAGCTCAAAGTTTGTAAATACTACGCAAACCCAGATAAGAGGCTGATAACCAGGAAGCAGCTGGCTAGAACAACTTCAGAGTGGTAAGAAACTAATTTATTGCTGTGCTAGAAAGGAAAGCCTTGAGATTCTTAAGGCCGCTCCCAAAGCTTTGAACCAGATTTGGCAAAGACAATTAAGGACCTATCTGAACAAATTGCAGGACTCCAAAATACAGTCCTTGCCTTTCAAGAAAAAATTAGTAGTGAGTTAATCTTACTACGTGGAGAAATTAGCAAAATAGGCACAGAAATAGCTTTTATAAAGCAGACAGCTATAACAGCCAAAGAGCTTGCTGAAGCTAATGAGCAAAAAATAACCAAATGACCAAATAAATGACTTGTCAGACAGAAACAGGAGAGCTAACCTTATTTTATCAGGGATATCTGAAGAAATTTCCATAAATAAATTGGAGGAGTCTCTGATACAGTGGATGCAGACAAACGAAGTAGAAATAAAAACAGAGGATGTTGAGAGAGTGCATCGACTACAAAGGAATGGGAGGGGCGTGGCCCCTAGAGATGTAATAATTAAATTTGCCAGAGAGAAAATTCAACAGCAAATATATACGGCACTAAAGAAGAGGAAAGACCTGACTTTTAGAGGAAGAAAAGTCTGGGTGAGACAAGACTTTTGTCAAGAGACCTTAAGGGAAAAAAACCTCATGCACCCCTTCGCCCAAAAGCTTTATGCAAATAACGTGAAATTTTCATGGGGCTATCCATCCTCGATAATTATATTTCGGGAAGAAAAGCGACTTATGGCAAGGAACACTACAGAGGCAAAGGAACTACTTAAACAATTAGGTATCAACACAGACGATATGGGAGAGCAAGAAATGGAAGAGGAATCGGGGGTTCCTGAAGATGGCGACGAAGGAACTTCAGAGAGAGGAGGGAAACGCCTCAGGACCAGCTCCCGATAACCAATTAAGGGAAGTATACCTTTATTGATTGAGCTAATGACTATTAATAGTATTATCATTTTTTACAGTATCAAGGAGGAGGAGGGGGGGGGATGTGTGCACCCCATGCAGTGGAGAGAGGGGAAGAGATTTTCTTTCCACCTTTACTCTCAACCACGGGGGGGAAGGGAAGGGGAAGGGTAAACTAATTAACCATTCAAATTTTTCACAGCCACGAGATGTCAAAGCCTTAATTGATGTGGGATATGGATAAAACAATAAAAATTGTATCACTGAATGTCAATGGTTTAACATCAGAAATTAAACGATATAGGATAGCCAAGTTGGCAAGAGAGCAAAAAACTGATGTTCTGTGTTTACAGGAAACACATAAGAAAAGAAATGACAACAAGCCTTTGCTAAAAGACTTGACCTGGATGATGTTAGCGGAAGCTAGGAGCCACACCAAGGCCAGAGGAGTGGCAATAATGACTCATAAGAAACTTAGAGTAGAGGTACTAGAAAGAAAGACAGACAGGGAAGGGAGATATGTGATGGCTAAATTCAGATTAGAGGGGAAGAAATTTACACTGGTAAATATATATGCACCCAATAAAGGACAAAAGAAATTTTTAGCCAAGCTAGTTAAAAAAACTAAGCAATTCGCAGAGGGAGAATTAATTATGACAGGAGATTTGAACATGGATCTGACCAAAAATAAGGCAATTAAAATAGGAGATTGGGGCTTGAGGGAAACACATGAATTGATAGGACAGCAGTCAAAACCCACCCATGTATCCAGCCGGCACAAAACCCCATCATGCATAGATTACATAATTGTAGAAAAAAGCAGCAACCTGACTATAAAAAAAATTACAACGCACCCAATCTGGATATCGGATCATGCACCAATCACTATAGAAATAGAAGGTAATCAAAACCCAAAAAGTAGAACTTGGAGGTACAACAATTTAATAATGGCTAAAGAGGAAGATAGGAGCTATATGATGGAGCAGATAAGATTATATTTTGAGGAGAATAGAGGGACTGTCCCAACTAATACCCTGTGGGATGCCGCGAAGGCGGTGATAAGGGGACACTGCATAAATAAGGAAAAGTACATCAAAAGAGAACGCTATCTAAAAAGACAATCTAAAATTCAGGAACTGGAGAGGTTGCAAAAGGAACAAATCAACAATCATAATTTAAAAGTACAGAGTCAAATAACAACAATTAAAAAACAATTAGATGAGTTGGACTCAGTTACATTATGGAAGAGAGAAGCAATGGTAAGAAATGACTTCCATAGAAATAGTATTAATTCGGCCAGGAGGTTAGCTAGCTATTTGAAAAACAGGAAGGTAAGGCAAAAGATAGAAAATATAAAAGTGAATGGCCAAAGAACTGGCAACTCAAAAGATATAGTAAAAGCCTTCGAGACCTTTTATAAAGAGCTGTATATAATAAAGGACATAGTCATATATGAGGAAGATATAAGAACAACACTTAAAGAAAATGATAAAATTATGTTAAGGGAGGAAATAACACTACAGGAGATAAAGGATGTAATTAAAGAATTGAAAAAGGGCAAATCCCCAGGCCTAGACGGTTTCACAAGTGAATTCTATAAGGAGATGGTAGACATATTGGCCCCAGAGCTCCAAGAGGTATTTAATGGAATATTGAAAGGGGGAAAAGCCCCAGATTCGTGGAGGCAATCAGAAATAGTGGTAATCCCTAAACCACATAAAGACCCAGAGGAAGTGGGCTCATATAGACCTATTAGTTTACTAAATCAGGATTATAAAATCTTTGCAAAAATATTGGCAAATAGATTAAAGAAGATCATACCTAACATAATAAAGGAGGACCAATATGGATTTGTAAAAGACAGGAATATAGCCCACCCCATAACGAATATTATAAGTGTATTACAACATGGCCACAAAAAAAAGCTAGGCCTCTTGAAATTAGATGTCTACAAAGCATTCAATACACTCTCCCAGGATTTTCTGTGGCAGGTAATGACTAAATACGAGATGGGGGAGCCATATATAAAAGCGATCCAAGAAATGTACAGAGAAGGGACAGCAGTGGTGAGAGTTAATGAAGAACACTCACAACCCCTCAAGATTCAAAGAGGAGTCCGGCAAGGATGCCCGCTCTCGCCCCTCCTATTTATACTAGCAATAGAACAGCTAGCTGAAAGAATAAGAAATTCTGCAAGGGTGGAAGGATACAGGGTAAAGAAGGAAGAAATGAAAATCAATTTATTTGCCGACGACATCATAATCGCTGTGACAAACCCCAAAGAGGCAGTAAAAGAAATAAAAGTTATATTAGAGGACTTCGAAAAATGTTCAGGACTGAAGGTGAACATGGCTAAATCAGAAATTATGTACCTTAATGTGACTAAAGAGGAAAGGGAACAAATACATGGGATTACTAATATTGGAATGGGCACCAAAAATTCAGATATTTAGGCATTGTACTACAGAAGAATATCGATAAAATAGCAGAGAACAATTATAACAAGGTCTGGAAGAAAATAGAAAAAGATATGAAAAAGTGGAAAAATAAAATAATGAATATATCTACTAGAATAAAAAGTGTTAAAATGTTTTGGCTTCCAAGATTAATATACCTCTTTCAGACAATACCTCTAGAAATGTATACCAAAAAACTAGACCAATGGAACAGAGTGATTAAGGAATGGATTTTCGGTAGTAAAAAATGCAGAATACAGAGAAAGATAATTTATAGCCATAGATCAGAGTTGGGATGGGGAGTCCCTGACCTGATTAGCTATTACGAAGCCTTCCAAATAAAATCGATACTGGAGATAGGCGATGGAGAGGGACTAAAATGGGTGAGTTTTGAGAATGAAATCAATAATAACATAGGGAGTTTTGGGGTATTCTCCAAAATGACAAATAAAGATCTTATACAAGTTAAGGGACCTAGGTATTCAACACTAACAGTGTGGAACAAGTGGCAGCCCTCATGGCTTAAAAGAACCTCAAAATGGGCACCACTAAAGTCCCTCTATAACGAAACAGAAGAAAATAAATGGTGCGAACTCCTGAGATCAAAGGGATATTATAGGCTAAGAGACTTATTTAGAGGAGGCACTCTAAAACCAGCACAGGAATTAATCGAGGAGATAGGCAAGCAATATTGGTTAAAAATTACAGGCCTTTATAGAATGATTAAGGAAGTTAATGAAAAAGGAAATATTTGGACAGAAGAACCAATTGAAGAAATACATAATAGGATGCAAAAATTTAAACATGGATTAGCAGGATATATTTACAAGAAAATGTTATCCAATAAAGATAAGGCAATACTTTATTTACAGAAAACATGGTGTAAGGAAGGCCAGATATCGGAAAACGATGCAAATAGAATAATGAAGGGAATAGAAGAAACCAAAATTATTAAATTTAATGAATTGGAACATAAATTTTTCACAAAGTGGTATAAAACACCAGCGCAGATAGCAAACATGTTTCTGGGATCGAGTCCTATGTGTTGGCACTGTAAACAATTTAAGGGTTGGTTCTCTCATATGTGGTGGGAATGTCCAGAGGTGAGAGTCTTTTGGTCAAAAATAATACAAATTATAAAGAAAATATGTAGAATCTCATTGAATGTAGACTTTAAACTAATGTTAATGGGTATATTAGGAAATAAGGCAGTCAATAAGGAAACCCAGGCTATACTCAAAGCTATGGTGTTAGCAGGCAAGGCAGTGATAGCTCTGGGCTGGAAAGATAAGAGCAAATGGACAATAGATACCTGGCACACTTATTTGTTTGATTTTGTGCAGTCGGACATCATTGAGAAATTGCGCCAGAAGACCACATGGGAGGATAAAGCCAAAGAAATTGAAGCAAGATGGAAGACCTATCTAAAGTGGATAACAGTGGAAGGAAGACAGGACATTCGGTGGAAGATTCAGACTTTGTACCCGTGGCTGTGAATAAAAGATCAACAAACAAGGGGTAGAGGGAGGGAGGGGGGAACTTATTGAGTTAAGTAAAGTAAGGAGACAAAAGATATTGTGTAATATATAGAAAATTCAAAAAAATAAACCTATTAAAAAAAAAATAAACTCACGTTGCCAAAAAAAAAAAAAAAAAAAGTAAAGGCAAGTCATCTGCACACACACCCAGTGTCAGGAATGAAAGTAAGCGCACATAGCTGAATAATATACAAAATTCAAAGGGGTCAGGGGATGGACCAGAGCCAATCAGAATAACTGCAAAAGCCCACCTAAGCTACTGGCTAAGAATGCCCAGAGAATAGAGTAACAAGGCACCAAGTTCACAGGTCTCAGCTGCAAGAAAATAAGGAGGCAAGGAGAATCGGGACTCAACATTCCAAGTCAGGCATAGACAAGAGGTTGAATCTGCATTTGCATTTTTAAATCAGTTTTGTGCTGCTGTGATGCCATTTCTCTCTGCTTGTTTGAAAGTCATTTGGAGAAGATTAATTTAAAATGGTGCAGAGGCGCAATGACAGTAGAGTCACTACGAGAGGGTGAGAAACATTTGCAGATGTGTAAAAGTATGCTACCCCTGTCGAGGTGTGAAATCGGCACCAAAAGTAGACAGCTTTTTTGAAGACAGAGTCAGAAGGCTGGGACATCGGCGGGAAAGACAAATGCAGATTCGACCCTTGACGGCATCACAGCAGCATGCAACCAATTTAAAAATGCAAATGCAGATTCGAACAAAGACAATGCGCCCCACATAGATAAACTACTTACAGGGTGCGTTTAGACAGCGTGCTGGAGCGGTTTAAACTGCTCCGGCACGATGCGTTTTTTTTTTAAACTGGAGAATCGCGCTCAGACTCACCTCCTCCTTCCGAGCGCCCCGCCGTCCTCCTGCAGGTGGGAGGGGTTTCCCCCTCTCCTTTGAGCATGCGCACAGGCAGCCCTCTCCTGAACAGGAAGTTTGGCCGGTGCGAAGAAGAGCGAGCTCAACAGGTCCCTTTAAAGTTTAAAGGAAGAGTCCTTTTAAAAATGGCCTCCCCGAGATCCCGGACTCCTCTAAATGCCTAAACTAGGCACCAGTAAACCTTTTCTTTTTTTAACCTAAGTGCGGAGCTCCGCTCAAGCGCACACCGGTAAGGGGGGAAAAAAATGGAGGACTAAAACCGGAAGCTGGAGGCAGCTTCCCAGAGGGGGGGGGTTGAAGCACCCGGAAGTGGCTGGATGGAGCGATCAGACAGGGAAAAGTGCGGCTTGAAACGGAGAATCATGGAAAACACCGCTTGGGTAAGTGGTGCCAAAATACTCCGTTTCAAAGGGGGTTTGCTCCAGAAAGCGACGGCTGGGGACGGTGGGCAGATGTTGGGCGTGTGAACGCGCAGGGAAAAGCCGTTTCTGAGCCGTGCTGAAAACGGCTCAAACGGCGCGTCTGAACGCACCCACATTGTCCTCTGGAGCAAAGTTTGAGTCCAGCGGCACCTTTAAGTCCGACAAAGTTTTATTCAAAGCGTCAGCTTTCATGTGCAAAGCACAGCCCTTCAGTCTGACAAGCTTCCCTCAGTAAATTACAATTAATTATAATTCCTGCATTAATGATAAGAACAAAAAATTTCAGGCTTCTATACTATAGAATATAATTACGCTAAGTTCAGGTGTTTTATAATCCATTATACTGCGGTTATTTCCTGTGTTTTTTCTTCTTCTTTGCTTTCAAAGTCTTAGGTGCTGCTGTTCCTTTCTCAGATTCTGAAGTTTCAGTTGTACTGCTGGATACTCAATTGTCCGTTTCTTCATCACTTAATTCCTCTTCTTCCTTATCATCTTTATTCGGTCTTAGTTGATGTTTCAAAAAACTTTTGTCCTTTTGGACCAAATCGATTTTGGTTTTCTTATCGTTGAAGCTGAAAACAAGTCCCTCTGGGAAAGTCCATCTGTACACGATTGATTTGTCTTGGAGAAAGTGGATTACGTCTTTATATTGACGTCTTCGTTTCCGGATCTCAGATGGAATGTCTTTTAGAATTTTGATTTCTTCCTCCTTGACTTTTAATGTTTTCCCCAATGTAGCTTTCAAAATGTTCTCTCTCATAGTTCTCTTGGAGAATTTTACATATATTTCGCCAGGTAACTTGTTTTTTTTCTTATAAAATCTGGATATGTGCGATAGACCAAGTCCATGTCATTATGGAGGTCCTCTTGTTTGAGATCTGAGATTGATGGGATGGTTCACTTTTAAGGAGACTAGGAAAGCCAGGGCAATATGGTGGCTGACTGAGAGCACAGGTTTTTATCTGCTCCCATGCATATTCTGCATCAAGGGCATCATGATATGCCAGGAAGGGTTGGAACAATCCTTGCTCCCCCTTTTTGAAATTAAGAAGAAGGGCTCTAGCGATCTGTGCATGAAAAACCAGAGGATTTTGAGTCTTAATTAGGTGGTTTCAGGTCCTCTGTCTCCGGAGACACTGAAAATATTGACGCTGATATGGGAGTAACGCAAGTGGAAGAATTCCACTGTGTAGGTCTGTCTGCTCTAAATGACTATTTTATGGGACTCGCTTGAAGCATTTTTGGAAATTAATTGCTGTAGATTTTCGGGGTTGTGTGGCCATGGTCTTGGCATTGTAGTACCTGACGTTTCACCAGTAGCTGTGACTGGCATCCTCAGAGGTATAACACAGAAAGATGGAGTACTCCCTGTGTCAAGGTTTTTGAAAATTTCTATTATCTTTTCCGGTATTAATGAGAGAAGGATAAGGAGACTTGCCAATTTCAGTTAAAGACATTATCGATATACTTACTCTCCACTATATCACCAAGTATCTGCAAGCTTTGATTAATAGTTTTGAACAACACAGAAATGCATTTTAACTTTGTCCGCGGTTTTTGTCATTAAAAGAAGACTAATTGGACTCATTTTACAAGGCAAGAGATAAGCTGCCATTTTGTTTTGGAATGCCTGTGGTTAGCTGTAAAACAAATTAAACTGGATGAGAAAACTTAAAATGCTGTGAAACTGAATTAGGCTGACTGCCAACATTTGGATTTCATTTTACTTCCCCGGCCTTTTCCCTTCTGGACTGAGAAGGAAAAAAGTGGTTATTTCTACAACATCAGGGGGTGGAGGGGTTCATATTTTTTCGTCTTTGACTCTTTTCGACCCTTACTTGGGTTTACGGGGTTATAATTCCTTTTTCTTCTTGGCCCTCAGCCTGACTGACCTCGAGGTTGTTGTTGTGTGTGAAACTGAGGAGAAGGGAATGATGCAAGTTCTGGGGGAGGGGAGGGTCACTAAAAAAAAACCGAGTGAATGGATGAGGCCCCCTAACTGTGTGTCTGCTCCAGGAAGGGTGTCCCCTGGTACCCGAAAGGGGGGAGACATCTCTGCAAGTAGCACTGAGGGAACAGGGGAATATGGGGATTCCCTGAGCCAATGGTGGGGGGAACGACTGCAGCAGATGGACTCCCAAGTATTTGGGAGGGTGGGGTTTTTGGGGGGCTAGCCATGGGACATGGTGGCATGCAGGAACAACAAATGATGGAGACCACCTGCCTGCCATTGCTGCGGGTCTCTGGCAGAGGGGCAGGGTGGGAGCAGAGAATGGGATTCCCCAAGCTGCCCTTCCTGCCCCCTAACTAAGACATGCAGTGGCATCTTCCCCCAAGACTGGCCATTCCTGTTGACCCAAAGTGCCCCACCCTTCGTGCCACACCCCACCTCGACACTACACCACGAGGCCATGCTGTGGCAGAATCACCGTGGACGCACCCTCGCAAACCACCTCCCCCCTGGCTCCACTGCAGTGTAACTTGCTCTGTAGGGAGCTGACTGGTGGCTCCACCCCTGCGCCGTGGCTGGCCACTGCAGTGTGAGCGTGGCTCAGTATTGCTCTGTTAAAGCACTTACTAGGAAAAAATCTACAGGATAACTATTACAATATGACACTGAAACAGAGCAGATTAAAAACTGCATGATAAAATGGATGCAAAATTTAGGAGACAATGTACCCGTGAGTCAGTGGGAAGATCTAGGGACTAAAGAAATTAAATTTAGTGAATGTCAAACACTAAGGGAGAATCGGTACAAGCTGTTTTTTTAGATGGTATATCACACCCAAAGATATAGTAAAAAAACAAGAAAGGCTATAATGGGAAATGTTGGAAATGTCAAAATGCAGATGCAATATTTTATTATATGTGGTGGTCATGAGGCAAGAAAGCATTGGATAGAGGGACATGAAGAAATAGAAAAGATTTTGAAACTCAAGGTTGCCTTGGATCCTAGAAACATGTTATTACATACAGTACCAAGTAAGATTACCAAGACAAACAGTGAACTATTTAAGTATATAGTGAGGGCAGCAAGAGTAATTTTTGCAGCAAAATGGAAGGCAGAAAAATGTCCAGATTTGCAGGAATGGAAGAATAAAGTAAGTGAATGCATGGCAATGGCAAAACTAACAACTTATATACATAATAGATCAACATCAGAATTTCAAGAAAAATGGACACCTTTTTTTGACTCCAGGGCTTTTTTTGGGCAGGAACGCACAGGAAGGGAGTTCCGGCTGGCTCCCGAGTTGGCCACGCCCAGCAGGAACTCATTAGCATAATAGGCCACACTCAGCAGCAGAAACTCATTAGGATTGGCTACATGATGGGTGTGTGGCCTAACATGCAAAGGAGTCCCTGCTACAAAAAAAAGCCCTGGGTTTTGACAACAAACCAGGTAAACAGAATAAGAAGCAAAAGGTGGGCGTGGCTGGATGGGGGTGTGGTTTAATAGGCTAATGAGCTCTGCTGTCAGGAGTGTGGCCTAATATGCTAATGAGTTCCTGCTGTTGAGTGTGGTCTATTATGCGAATGAGTTCCTGCTGGGCTTTTTCTGCAAAAAAAGCCCTGTTTGACTCTATAGTTGTAAATTAAGGTGAAAATTAACGAAATAGTAAATGATAGAAGGAAAGTGTTGGGAAATAGAATTGTTAGGAAAATTTTTTGTTAAATAAGATGATAGATGGAAAAGAGAGAACAAAGATATTTTAATTAAAGTGATATATTAAGTAAATATAAATATGTTCCATACAAATGTATGAATTGAATATACATGATATGTTTTATACGTCTCTATGTTTGGTATGTCTATAAACTGAAACAAAATTTCAGAGAGAGAGATGGGGCCGCGGTAGCTCAGTGGTTAAGATGCTGAATTGCAGACTGGAAGGTCAGTAGTTCAGCAGTTCGAGACCTGAGCGCCGCATGACGGAGTGAGCTCCCGTCTCTGGTCCCAGCTCCTGCCAACCTAGCAGTTCGAAAGCAAGAAATTGCATGTAAGTAAATAGGTACCATTTCGGTGGGAAGGTAACAGTGTTCCATGTGCCTTGGCATCTAGTCATGCCGGCCACATGACCACGGAAATGTCTTCGGACAGCGCTGGCTCTTCGGCTTGGAAACGGAGATGAGCACTGCATCCCTAGAGTCGGATTCGACTGGCTTTCGAGCAAGGGAAACCTTTACCTTGACCTATGTTTTGTATGTCTATAAACTGAAACAAAATTTCATATATAGATAGATAGAGGTAGAAATATGTAGATAGTTCAAGCTAGGACAGACAATTTGACTTGAGGGGAAAATGTAACAAATCATTAAGCAAGACTTTCCCTGGTTCATACTAGGGATGCCCGAATACCCGCCGGTTCTGCTGGTGCCCTGCTCACCAGCGGGCAATTGTTCAAGTGGACAATTAGATCATTTACAAATCCTATAAATATCACCAGCAAATGGCACGTTGCAATAAAATCCTACCTTTTGGTGTTCATCTAAGTAGTTCTTAACAGTGCTGATGGCTGCCAATAAGTATAAATCAGCATCCATTTTGTGCATGCGTGGTCCTGGGAGAACTCTACGCAAACTAGTTCAGCAGGAATTTGGAACTGCTTGGCACAAACAAAACAGGCTATTGTTGTTTTTTACCTGTTTTTCTTCTCAGAACCAATGCAATCACCTGCAAACAGAAAAACAAGCACATGCCTGGAAGAACAAACTGTAAATTAAGATGTTACATTAAACCAAAACAGCCTGCAGAGAACGCATATCAGAATGAATTGTGCTGTATTTTCTGTACTGGCATTATCATTTGGAGAAGCCGCAGGCATTAGAGTTCTACTGCTTATTAATTTTGAATTTATGGCGGCAGTGGCTTAGAGGTTAAGATGCTGAGAGGCAGACCAGATAATCTGTAGCTCAGCCCTTCAAGACCCGAGTGCCGCGTGACGGAGTGAGCTCCCATCTCTAGTCCTGCCAACTTAGCAGTTCGAAATCAAGACATTGCAAGTCAATAAATAGGTACCGCTTCGGCAGGAAGGTAACAGCATTCCGTGCACCTTGGTGTTTAGTCACGCCGGCCACATGACCACGGAAACATCTTCAGACAGCGCTGGCTCTTCGGCTTGGAAACAGAGATGAGCACCGCCCCTTGAGTCGGATTCGACTGGCTTTTGAGCAAGGGAAACCTTTACCTTTACCTTTTTATTGTGTGAACATTAGAAACATACTCCATTCTCTACCTTCTCTATCCCATGCATAATTTTGTAAACCTCTATCACCGTCACCCCTCAGTCGTCATTTCTCTAAGCCAAAGAGCCCTAATCGCTTTAACCTTTCTTCATAGGGAAGGTGTTCCATCCCCTTAATCATATTTTCCAAAGCTATAATATGTATTTTTGGGGTGCAGTGACCAGGACTGTCCAAAATATTTCAAATAAGGCCACACCATAGATTTATACAGGGGTATTATGATTCTAGGAGCTGCGGTGGCTCAGTGGTTAAGACGCTGAACTGCAGGCTGGAAGGTTGGTAGTTCAGCAGTTCGAGACCCGGGTGCCGCATGAGATCCATATGTTCTTTTTTTTTTTTTTTTGGTAAATACAGTTTATTATTGGATATATCACATGTTCATACAAATTAAACCTACATACATATCCATTTTTCTTATTTCCCTTCTCCCCCCCAAACAAGGCTTCCTGCACTGCTCCAACCCCATTAATGTATCTCTTGTTCTATTACAATAACTTCTAAACTTATTTTCTCTTACAAATGGTAACATTTCAAAAATCTAATTCTCTTTCATTTTCTTCCTAATAACTATCAAAACAAATCAAACCACGTTTAATATCCCAGTTTTTCAACAAGTACTTTTGAAAGTCTTTCCAGTCTTCAAAGAAAGTTTCATCTTCTTCGTTGTTTAACTTTCTTGTTAATTTGTCCATTTCTGCCAAAAACAACGTCTTTTTAATCCATTCCCATGTTTCAGGTACTTTATCTTGTTTCCAATATTGAGCAAAAATCAGTCTAGCTGCTGTAATCAAGTACCATAATAATGTTCTCTTGGCTACATTTATTTCTTCCATTTTAAGACCTAGCAATAACATCTGTGGGTCTTTCTTAAAAGTACAATTCAAAATTTTTTGTATCTCATTGTGGATCTCAGTCCAATACTTTACTGCTTTATCACATGTCCACCACATATGGTAAAAAGACCCTTCATGTTTCTTGCATTTCCAACATTTGTTAGACATACTTTCATTTATAATGGCAATTTTTTTAGGCGTCATATACCATCTATACATCATTTTATAACAGTTCTCTTTAACATTTACACAAGTTGAAATTTTCATTGACTTTTTCCACAAATATTCCCAAGATGTCATTAATATATCATTGTTAACGTTTACAGCCCATTTTATCATTTGTTCTTTTACAATTTCATCCTCAGTGTACCATTTCAATAAAACCTTATACATTTTAGAAATCATTTTTTTACCTTTCTCAAGCCATACAGTTTCCATTTCAATGTTCTTTTCTCTAAAACCATGTTCTCTTTTATCGGTCTTAAACAAGTCATAAATCTGTCTATACTTCAACCAATCATATTCAAATTCCACATCAAATCTATCTTTTAACACAAAGTTTTTCCCTTCTAATTTTAAAAGACTTTTATAAGGTAGCCAGTCTAACCCTTGATTTCTTGAATATGGATTAATCACTTCTGCTGGTACTATCCAAAGTGGTCTTTCTTCTGAGAAGAATTTTCTATATTTCATCCAAGTCTCGAACAGTGATCGTCTTATAAAGTGGTGTTTAAAGAATTTGTCCATTTTTACTTTTCCATACCATAAATATGCATGCCATCCAAATTTGTTATCATGCCCTTCTAAAGCCAATAACTTCTTATTCTCTAGATTAATCCACTGTTCCAACCATGTTAAACAGACGGCATCATAATACAGTCTTAAATTTGGTAGTTGTAGGCCTCCTCTCTCTCTTGCGTCGCATAAAATTTTCATTTTAATCCTTGGCTTTCTTCCTGCCCATACGAATTTGGATAGTTCTTTCTGCCACGAGTCCAATACTTTCCTTTGTTTTAGTATTGGAATTGTCTGGAATAAAAACATCAAACACGGTAGAATATTCATTTTTACAGTTGCGATTCTTCCCATTAATGATAAATTTAAAGTGTCCCATTTCTTCATATCTTGCTGAATCCTGTGCCACACCTTTTCATAATTGTTTTTAAACAAGTCAATATTTTTCATGGTTAATTCAATTCCTAAATATTTAGTTTTTGTAACTACATCACATTGGATTTTCTCTTGAAGTTCTGTTTGTCTTTGCTTGGTCATATTTTTACACATCACCTTAGTTTTGTTTTTATTAACATAAAAACCCGCAACTGAGCCAAATTCTTCAATTTTCTCCATCAGATGTGGTATTTTCTCAATAGGATCCTGAATCATAAACATCACATCATCTGCAAATGCCCTATATTTGTATGCAAATCCTTTCACTGAAAGTCCTTCAATATTATTATCTTTTCTTATTGCTGTCAGTAATATTTCCAACATCCAAATAAACAACAACGGAGACAACGGGCAGCCTTGACGTGTTCCCTTTTGAACTTGGAAGAAATCCGTCCTTTCTTTATTTATGTTCAAAGCCGCTTTTTGTTCTGAATATATTGCCACAATCATGTTTAAAAAAGACTGTCCAATGTCCATCTTTTCAATAACTTGTAGCATAAACTCCCAATTTAAATTGTCAAAAGCTTTTTCCGCATCTAGGAAGAGGAATCCAACTTCTTTTTCTGGATGTTTATCATAGTATTCAATTGCGTCTATCACCACTCTTAAGTTATCTCTGATTTGTCTATTTGGTAAAAATCCAGCTTGTTCTTCTGCTATAGTATCTTTGAGATATTTTTTCAATCTCTCCGAAATTATTTTTGCAAACAATTTGTAATCATTATTTAATAGCGATATTGGTCTATAATTCTTTACTTGGGTCAAATCCAAACCTTCTTTAGATATCAATGAAATATTTGCTTCTTTCCATGAGTCTGGGATCCTTTTAGTCTTTCTTATTTCATTCGACAGAAGTACTAAAATAGGGGTTAGCTCCTCTTTAAATTTCTTGTAGAATTTTGCTGTGAAGCCATCTGGTCCTGGAGCTTTACCCAACTTTGCATCTTCTATTGCCATTAACACTTCTTCTTTCCTTATCAAACCATTTAATGATTCCTTAATTTGTTTTCCCAGCTTTGGAACTTCAATAGTCTCCAAATATTTCTTAATTCTCTGTTGATCAATTCCTTTCTTTTTAAATAATTTGGCGTAATATTTAAAGAAAGCTCTTTTTATACCATTCAAATTTATAACATCCTTTCCATCTTCAATAATCTTAGGTATAAAATTCCTTTCTTTTCTATTTTTCAATTGCCACGCTAAAAACTTTCCTGGTTTATTTGCACCCTCAAATGCCTTTTGCTGTAGTTTCTTCAGATTCCAGTATAATTCTCTGTTTAATAAAACATTCAACTGATCTTGCAGAAAGTGGATCTCTTTAATAATCTTTTTCTTCCCTGGTCTTTTCTTTAATTCCTTTTCTTTTTGTCGAATTTTTTCATAAAGATCTTTTTGTTGTTGCATCTTTTGCTTTTTATCCTTGGAGTTCAGAGAGATAAGCATACCTCTCATTACTGCTTTGTACGCATCCCATACAACTTGTATATCCGTACCTTTATTTAAATTCAGTTCAAAAAAACTTTTCGTTTCTTTTTTTAATGTTTCATTAATTAATTTTTGATCCAATAAGTCCTCATTAATTCTCCAATATAGTTGTTTAGTTTTTTCCTTAGATATCCAGAGTAAGGGATTATGATCAGAGTTAGTTTTCGGTAAAATTTGTATTTTATAAGTTTTTTGCGCCATCTCTTCTGACATCCAAATCATATCAATTCGAGAAAAGGAATTATGTCTATTAGAATAAAACGTATAATCCTTAGTCTTGGGGTTCCACTTTCTCCAAACGTCTTCCAGATTCTCTTGCTTCATCAATTGAAAGAAATTTTTTGGTAACTTTCCAACTGTCTCTCCACTTGCTTTGGATTTTCTATCCAATATGTTATTCACTGTACCATTGAAATCTCCAGCTAGAACTATTTGATCGTAATTTAAACAATCCAACTCTTTGGTCAAGTCATTGAAGAAAGTCTCTTTTGCACCATTGGGTGCATATATATTAACAAGCAATGTCTTTTTTCTATTCATCAATATTTCCACGCCAACATATCTTCCTTCATTATCTGAGAAGATTTTTTTTAGGATCCAATTCTTTTGAAACATAAATCACTGTTCCTTTTTTCTTGTTAATTGCTGAGGAATGAAATTCTTCTCCCAATTTTTTATTAATCAAATATTTATTATCTTGTTTTCTAATATGCGTTTCTTGTAAACAGATTATATTACATTTTTGTTTCTCCAGCCAATGATTCACTAATCTTCTTTTACTTGGTGAATTTAGTCCATTTACATTCCAAGATAAAAATTTGTAATCCATAATTGTATTGAATTAAATGTCTTTAAAATCATCAAAATTGTTCTCTTTAAATCTGTATAAATCTCCTTCAGATTTGAGGGTAGATCTCACTGAATTGTACACAAATGAAAGTCCATATGGAATCTCCCATCTGAACCTGATGTTCATTTCTTTAAGTCTGTCTGTCAATTTCTTGAATTTTTTTCTATCTTGAAGGTTCGATCTCGGAATTTCTCTCAGAATTATTATTTTTTTTCCATTAATTTCCAACAGTTGTGTGAATTGTTTCTTGAACACGTCTTCCTTCATTTTTGTTGTCACAAATTGTACAATCACATCTCTGGGTAGTTGCTTTCTTTTGGCATAAGCTGAGTTTACTCTGTAGATCAAGTCAAAGTCTGGGTCCAAATCTCCAACATCTTCCCCTACATAAGTTGTCAGTGTATTGATTACTAGGGCTCTTAGATCCTGATCTTCCTCCTCTTCTATCCCTCTCAATCTCAAATGATTCTGAGAAGCTCTATATTCCATCATAGCCTCCAGTCTTGTGTTTTCTAACAGGGTTTTCTTAACCTTCTGTTCCATTTCTTCAGATTTTGTCACCAGACTTTTGACCTCTTTCTTAACTTCTTCTGTATCTTTTTTAATCCCTGACACTTCTGTTAGTACCAGTTCTTTCAATTCTTCCATTTTTTTTTTCTGTACTTGGACTTGGACTTGTTCTATTTGCTCCAGTTGTATTTGCAGCTGTTGTTGCAATTGTTGTTGAAGCTGTGATTCTATTTGTTTTCCAAGGTTCCGCACCACTTCGGTCATCCGTTTTTCCATCGCTTCCATAGCCGCTTGCCACTCTTTTTTTTCCTTTGCAGTCATTCTTGGCCTAGGTGATGAAGCAGCTCTAGGTCTTGATCTCAAATCCGTCTTGGAAGCGACTTCAGTGCTAATCAATCTTTATATTAGCAATCCTCAAGCCAAATCCCCACCTTTAAAACTTGTATCAACGCTTTTTCGGCTTAAAAATAACTTTTTAAAATTTAGTCCTCCTCAAAATGTCGGGCGCAATTTCTCTATGATTTTCCGGCTAGAGTAGGCTCCTTCGAAACTTCCTGCTTGAATGTCCGTCTCCGTAATCCAACTTCCGGTAAAGGTGGTGTCACACAGTCAAACGTCCGTCTATTTCCGGCACAGCAGCCTCTAAAACGTCCACTCTAGCCTACTTCCTGTATCATAGAGTCACAGTTAGTTTCGTTTCTGCTACGTAAAGTTTAGACTTGATTGACCACAGGAATGCAAAACAAAGTCACTTTTTAGCCGTTTTCTCTAAAGGAAAACTTTCATTTTACTTTTAAATCAAGCGGAATAGTTCACTAAGGATTTCTACGCTTATCCGTATGTTTCAATTTCGCGTTCTTCTTTAAACCGGTAAGCGCTTATTCGTTTGTTACCTTGCTTGTAATCACGGGGTTTCGCGGTGCTTCTTCTGTAATCGATGTTAAACTTGATGTTGAAGAGATCGGTAGATGACGAATTTATGCTGAATTCTCAGCCCCGCTGGTATCTGTAGTGCTGATTGGCAACTGCCCTCTTCACGGAAGGAGATCAAAGTGTAAACAAGCTTCCTCCGAAGCTTATCCACACCGATCTCAACTCCCCCTCAGGCTTTGCTGCTTGCTTGCCACCCCCCCGCCTGGGGAGTGCTGCGCTGGGCCAGATGGAGCCCAGACTGTCGTCAGATACCACAGTACACTCTGCACAACTCGCAAAGTGTGTCAATTCGCCATTTTACTCTGACCGGAAGCCAGATCCATATGTTCTGTAAGTCTGGCTAGATGTATTTGATCTAGTGACAGGTAGCTGTCAGCCAGGAACCTCTGTTAGAGCTGGCTATAACCGGTTCAGGGCAGTCTTGCCACTGCTATCACAGTGACTCAGCACTGTAGCCTGATTGGCTGGTGTTTGTATAAATGTACAGTAAGTGATGTACAGTTTCTCCTCCTCATTTGTATGATTGCAGCAGAGCACTTTGACACTCTGTTTGATGGTGGCTGTGGTGTGTAAATAAATGTATATAGTTTGCACCTAGCTGAAGCCTCCAGTATTATTTGGATACTCGCACTCTCTTCTGGCCCACTCTGTGCCTACCAGTTCTGCTGTTCGAACCCGCGACAGGGTTATGGGCCCAGCCTACGGTTGGCTGTGCATGGAGTAAGTTGGAGCTGTTGGGAGCTGTGGAAGCAGTATCTGTGAAGCTGTCTGTCTGCTGTGGCTTTCTTTGCTGAAGAGAAAGCAGTGTCTGGCCGTGCTGTCTGAGAAGCAGGCTGGAGGAGCTGTGAGCTGGAGGAGCCGGAGGTCGGTTGCAGTGTGTAGGAGTCCTGTGTGGAGGAGGACGCCAAGCAGCCGGAGCCGAGAGACCAGCAGCCGGGAGCCGGGAGCAAGCATCATGGCTCAGGTACCTACTTCCCAGCTGGTTGAAAAGCTCACTTCTACAAACTATAACAATTGGGCACTTAAAATGCAGTTCTTTCTTGTGAAGGAGGGGCTTTGGGCATATGTAAATGACCCCCCCGAAGATCCAACACCGCTTGATGAGAAAAATGATGAAAAAGCCCTAGCACTGATTGTTTTGAGCGCCAGTGACGATCAGCTTGTTTATGTTTCTCAAGCTGAAAGAGCTGAACAGGCTTGGTCTTCACTTAAAAGCATTTATCAGCAGGCTAATGTCGGGTCTCTTATCTCATTAACCCGGCGTTTGTATAGAAAGCTGCAAGCACCCCAGGAGCCTGTGAAAGACCATCTCAAGGTCCTGATGGATTATTTTCGTCAGCTTCAGGAGCGTGGCAAAGTTTTTGAGGAAATTGATAAAACTTTCATAATATTATCATTGTTATCACAAAAATTTGATTGCCTTTTACCTGCATTTGAAACACTGGATGAAAAGGTTTTAACAGTCCAGTTTGTCACCGGAAAGTTAATACAACACGAGGAGCGACTTGCAGAATCTAGGCAGCATGCCAGGGAGTCTGGGCAGTCGGCCAAGGTGACCGGGCACAGTTCCAGGCAATCTGCAGACGAGATAACAGAAAGCACCTGTACTGTTGCTGTTGCCACTCTCCAGGAACAGGCCAAAGATACTTCCAGAGGCAACAAGAACAAGAGGAAATGTTTTTTCTGCGGCTCTACAAAACACCTGATTCATTTCTGTACTGAGAGGCAGAAGCAAGGAAAGAAACAGCCTGAGTCTCTGCATTCTGTAGCTATGGTGGGCCCTGTGGACAATTTTGTGGCTTCATCCTGGCTACTCGATTCAGGCACATCCCAAACATATTGCAAGAATGAGGGGCTTCTACACAACACTAGGACCTCTCCCTTAACACATGTAAGTCTTGCAGATGGGACGCCTTCCCAGGTTACAGCTGAGGGGGATGTGTTTTTCCCCAACTTAAACCATACTTTAAAGGGGGTGATTTGTGTTCCTGGCTTACAAAATAACTTGTTAAGCATTATGAGCTTGGACACTGCAGGGTTCCAAGTGGTATTTGCCAACAAAGAATGTAAAATTATGAAAGCTGGTAAAGTGTGTGCAATAGGCAGGTTGCAAAATAATGTTTATGTGTTGAACAACACTAAAGAAAATGTACAAACTGTTACCAATGTTAACCCCCATAATAACTGTCAACATTTGTTACACCGTCATCTAGGTCATGTGAGTTACAAAACTATTCAAAAGACTCTGGCCCTGACAGGCCAAGAGGGTGTAAAAGAGTGTAAAAACTACCTAGACTGTGAGATATGTAAGATGGCAAATTCTAAAGTGTTTCCAGTCGCAAAACAGAGCTTGAGAGAGTCTCAAAAGCCTTTGGCTTTGTTTCATATGGATGTGGTTGGTCCTTTTCCAAAAAGCCATTCGGGTAACAAATATGTTCTCATTATTACTGATGACTGGTCAAGATTTTGCTGGGTGTATGTGATGAAGTGTAAGTCTGATGTCTTCTCAACTTTTAAATATTGGTACAAAAGAGTAAAGAACCAGTTTGGCAATGCGCTAGCCATCCAAACTGACATGGGAGGGGAATTTACCCCCAATGCTTTTGAGCACTTCCTACAACAAAAGGGAATAAAACATAGGGTTGCCAATGTTTGTACTCCAGCAGAAAATGGTGTAGCCGAGCGCAAAGGTGAGGTTCTTCAGAACATGATGTATGCAATGTTGAAGGATTCTGGCCTGGGTATTGTGTTTTGGGCTGAGGCAATGAAAAATGCCCGTTATGTAAGCAACCGGATTTATTCACGCTCTATAGAGGATATCCCATTCAGATTACTGTACAACCGTTTACCAAATCTGGATTACCCAAGGGTTTTTGGCTCCAAAGCATGGGTAAGCATACCTCTTGAGCGCAGGAGGAAAGGGGGAGCCAAAGCCAGGAAATTGGTCTTCCTTGGTTATCAGTCTGGCATGAAGACCTATAGATTTGCTGATCAGTTCAACAAAGTGAGTTTCAGCAGGTCTGCCTCTTTTGTGAGCATGAAAACTGGGGAAAGATTCATGCTAATGAAGTACCACAAATGGTTGCTTTACCTAGCTCTGATATCACTGAGGGTGTCAGTAATGAGCCTGTGATCAAACAAGAGCAACAACCTGTAAATGTGCAGTCTGATGGAGTGCAAAATGAGAAAGTACTACCAAGGGTTTCTATGCGCAGTACTAAGGGCATACCACCTGTAAGATATGGCTATGATGTCAATCATGTTTTCATTAAGGAGCCTCAAACCTACCATGAAGTATTGCAAATGCCTACAGATGAAAAGGAGGCTTGGTTTCAGAGTGGCCCTCGTAAAAGCAGGGCAAAATAACATGGGAGTGGATCTTTTGGCAAATGCATCCATCTCTAAGAAGGTTTACATAGCACAAACTTGCTAGTGTTGTGTGCAGTTAGAATGGGTTTTACAACTGCTAACCGACTTCAATGTAAACTATGTACTACCAATTAATGTTTTCTGTGACAATGTGGATACACAGAGTATTAGAGTTAGAAGCAGGCACATTAACATAAGGTACATGAATGTTAAGGATGTACTACAACGAGGTTTCATTAAGTTAACCTATTGTGCTTCCAAGTCAAACGTAGCTGACTTGTTTACCAAGTGCCTTGATGTAAAAACGTTTACTGATTTGAAGATCAAATTGAACATCCAGATGCAGACTTAAGGGAGAGTGTTGAGATCCACATGTCCTGTAAGTCTGGCTAGATGTATTTGATCTAGTGACAGGTAGCTGTCAGCCAGGAACCTCTGTTAGAGCTGGCTATAACCGGTTCAGGGCAGTCTTGCCACTGCTATCACAGTGACTCAGCACTGAAGCCTGATTGGCTGGTGTTTGTATAAATGTACAGTGAGTGATGTACAGTTTCTCCTCCTCATTTGTATGATTGCAGCAGAGCATTTTGACACTCTGTTTGATGGTGGCTGTGGTGTGTAAATAAATGTATATAGTTTGCACCTAGCTGAAGCCTCCAGTATTATTTGGATACTCGCACTCTCTTCTGGCCCACTCCGTGCCTACCACTTCTGCTGTTCGAACCCGCGACAGGAGTGAGCTCCCCTCTCTGGTTCCAGCTCCTGCCAACCTAGCAGTTCGAAAGCAAGAAATTGCAAGTAGATAAATAGGTACCACTTCAGTGGGGAGGTAACAGGGTTCCATGTGCCTCGGCATCTAGTCGTGCTGGCCACATGACTACGGAGAAGCCTTTGGAAAGCGCTGGCTCTTCAGCTTGGAAACGGGAATGAGCACCGCAACCCTAGAGTCGGATTCGACCGGCTTTCGAGCAAGAGAAACCTTTACCTTTACCAGGGCTATTTTTGGACAGGAACGCACAGGAACGAGTTCCGGCTGGCTCCCGAGTTTGCCACGCCCAGCAGGAACTCATTGGCATAACAGGCCACACCCAACAGCAGAAACTCATTAGGATTGGCCGAATGAGGGGTGTGTGGTCTAACATGCAAAGGAGTTCCTGCTCCAAAAAAAGCCCTGGGTTTTGACAACAAACAAGGTGAACAGAATAAGAAGCAAAAGGTGGATGTGGCTGGATAACCACCCTTCTGGTAACATGGAGGTGTGGCCTGATATGCTAACGAGCTGTGCTTTCAAGGGTGTGGCCTAATATGTTAATGCCTTTCTGCTGTTGGGTGTGGCCTATTATGCTAATGAGTTCCTGCTGAGCTTTTTCTATCAAAAAAGCCCTGACCTTTACTATTATGGTACTGGCTGATTTGTTTTCAGTCCCCTGTCTAATCAACCCCAGCAGAGCATTTGCCTTTTTTTTTTCTTGCAGTTGCACACTGAGTTGACATTTTCAGTGAGTGCCACCTCCAAGGTCTCTCTCCTGGTCAGTTACCGCCAGTTCGGACTCTGTCGACATATATTTATGGTTAGGATTTTTGGATCCAATGTGCATTACATTGTACTTGACCGTGTTGAACCTCATTTGCCACATTGACACCCACCTGCCCAGCCTCAACAGATCCCTCAGGAATGTCTCATAGTCCTCCCTGGTTCTTACCACCCTGAACAACTTAGTGTCATCTGCAAACTTAGCCACTTCACTGGTTACTCCCAACTCCAAATCATTAATAAATGAGTACCGGACTTGCCCATTTATAGTCTCTATTTCCTGTGAATTAACCAGTTTTTAATCCAGGAGAGAACTTGTCTTCTTATCCCATGACTGCTGAGTTTACTTAGGAGCCTTTGATGAAGAACTTTATCAAAAGCTACCTGGAAGTCTAGATAAACAACATCTATTGGGTCCCCCTTGTCCCCCTGTTTGTTCACCTCCTCAAAGAACGCTAAAAGGTTAGTGGGACAAGATCTTCCCTTACAGAATCCATGCTGAGTCTCCCTCGATAGCTTTTGTTCATCAATGTGCCTACTAATTCTATCTTTAATAATGGATTCCACCAACTTTCCCAGAATCAACGTTAGACTGATTGGCCTGTAATTTCCCAGATGTCCTGTAGAACCGTTTTTAAAGATGGGGGTTACATTGGCTACCTTCCAGTCCTCAGGAACGGAGGCAGATTTTAGTGGTAGATTGTCAGGAGATCTACAAGTTCACATTTGAGTTCTTTCAGAACTCTTGGATGTATGCCATCTGGGCCTGGCGATTTGTCGGTTTTTAATTTGTCCATCCATCATAGGACCTCCTCTCTGGTCACCTCAATCCGACTCAGGTCTTTCAGTTCCCTTCCTGAAATTATCGGTTCTAGATCGGGCAGGCACCTCCCATCTTCCAAAGTGAAGACAGGCAAAAAATGCATTCACCTGCTCTGCCATTTCCCTATCATCCATTAATCCTTTCAGCAGTAGCTGTTGTAGATTTTCCGGGTTGTCTGGCCGTGGTCTTGGCATTGTAGAACCTGACGTTTCACCAGTAGCTCTGACTGGCATCCTCAGTGGTATAACACAGAAAGACGGAGTACTCTCTGTGTCAAGGTGAGAAGAAAAATGGTAAGCAGGTAGTTTAGTTTAGTTTAGTTTAGTTTAGTTTAGTCTAGTCTAGTCTAGTCTAGTCTAGTCTAGTCTAGTCTAGTCTAGTTTAGTACCTCCTCAGGAAACAGCCAATCCATATACAAAAGAACCTCCTCAGGAAAGCTCCTCCATTAGCATGTTTCACAGCCTGGGGAGCTCCTACATGATAATGTCTCAGCCCTACCCCACCTTCCTGAGTAGATATAAATTACCTGCCTACCATTTTTCTGCTCACCTTGACACAGAGAGTACTCCATCTTTCTGTGTTATGCCTCTGAAGATGCCAGTCACAGCTACTAGTGAAATGTCAGGTCCTACAACGCCAAGACCACGGCCAGACAATCCAGAAAATCTACAACAGCTAATGAACTCCAGCCGTGAAAGCCTTCGACAAATCCTTTTAGCCCTTGGTCACCTAATGGCCCCACTGCCTCTCTGGATTGTTTTCTTCTTCTAATGTGTTCGAAGAGATTTTTATTGTGGGCCTTTACGGTTTCTTGCAATATGTTCCTCATGGTCCCTTTTTGCCTGTCTGATCACCCACTTGCATTTTATTCGCCGCAGCCTGTACTCACCCAGACTAGCCTTCCACCTCAATCCGACTCAGGTCTTTCGACACCCCCCCCCCCGAAATTGGTGTCTCTAGAGTGGGCAAGCACCTCCCGTCTTCCATAGTGAAGACGGAGGCAAATCACGTTTAACAAACTGAGGTTAATACTTATGCTTTGTTTCAAACTTCTGTAATCTAATCCAGGTGGAAAGTGCTATTAAATTGCAGCCCAACTTATGGCAACCCCCACAGGTTTTCAAAACAAGAGACAGACAGAGGTGGTTTGCCCTTGCCTTCCTCTGTGCAGCAACCCTGTTGGTTGTCAGTTATGTTGCCATCGCAAGTGGGGAGGGGGGAAGGATGAGGCTGTTACTGACCGTCTTAATTTGCTGGAATGTTAGCTTTCACTTCTCTCGCAGTGCCTTATCGTGTAGCCTGCTCTAGTGACCTTGGCGCTTCCCCGTTTTCTCTGACTTGGTACGCGCACCCGTGATTTTCGGCGCGCTTGCCTTTCTCCGCTGATTGGCCTGGGCCCATCAGGACGTTTCCTTTTGAACTCTGTATATCTTTAGCCACGACTCCAATCTGCTTCATGAAATTAAGCAAACTCCGGAGCACGGCGGAAGACAGGAGGGCCTGGCGTGATGTGGTCCATGGAGCTGCGAAGAGTCGGTTTCGACTGTGCGGCTGAACCACAACCACCACAACCCATCTGCTTAGACAGGTTTTTACTATCCCAAATGATATTTGAATCCCTGAAGGGTAACACACTCATAACAAGTATCTGTCCGTTCTCCACCTTACTGGGTACGAGGAGCCTTCAGGATAAACATGCTGTAGCAGGAACCGCTGAAAACTAGCGAGTCCGGACTTCTCTTTTTAGCATCCTTAAGATCAGTTCTGACACTGAATGTTTATAACAGATGACCTACCTTTCCTGCCTCCAATAAAGCTTTACTCTTTGGAAAGAAAGTGTGGAGAACTGATTGCTGTGGGGCTCCCTGAGGTGGGAAGGGTGAAAGATATACAGAGTTCAAAAGTAGCCCTCCTGATGGATCCAGGCCAATAACGGGTGTGTGTACCGAGTCAGAGAGAACGGGGAAACACCAAGGTCACTAGAGCAGGCTACGTGATAAGGCAATGTGAGGGAAGCGAAAGCTAACATTCCAGCAAATTAAGACGGTCAGTAACAGCCTCATCCTTCCTCCCCCCCACCTGCGATGGCCGCATAGCTGACAGTGGTCTCCCAACCAAGTTCTTCGCTTCTGAGATCTGATGTTACTGGAGCAGCCTGGGCCCCCCAGATCCGGGAAGGTGGTGGAATGGGCCATCCAATAGCAACCCTATTGGGCTTTTGAGGGCAAGAGATGAACAGAGTTGGTTTGCCATTGTCTGATTCTGCACAGCAACCCTGGACTTCCCTGGTGGTCTCCCTTCCAAGTACTAACCAGTGTTCCCTCTAAGCTGAGTTAGTGTGAGCTAGCTCACAGTTTTTTAGCCTCCGGCTCATGCATTTTTTGTCTCAGCTCAGGAAGGAGGGCTCCAGAGCAAACTAATTGATGCAGTAGCCAAATCGCTCGCTCGCAAACTGTAATGCCAGTAGCTCACAAAGTAGGATTTTTGCTCACAAGACTCCACAGCTTAGAGGGAACATTGGACCAGGGCGGACCCGGTTTAGCTTCTGAGATCTGGAGGCCTGTATTTAGCCTTTAGGACTGTATGGCAGTATGAATAATTTACCAGTTGCTGAGAGTCCATCCCTCCCCCCTCCCCGGTCCCGTCTTCCTTTATATATTCATTTTACAGAAAAATGTGATTGGATTCACTGCTATTGAGAATGTACCAAAAATCAACAAATATTGTGCTACAGACGATTACAAAGTATCTCAAGTAGTTTTTATATATATATATTTGTTTTTATATCATTTTTTCTATATTTCCTATAAATTATTAACCATTATATTAATTATCCTATAAACATTAACAGAGAAAGAATCCTATATTCAAACACCAGTTTGGTGCAGGGGTTAAGTGCATGGACTCTAATCTGGGAGAACCGGGTTTGATTCCCCCACTCCTCCACTTGCACCTGCTGATGTGACCTTGGGTCAGTCACAAGTTCTGGCACAGCTGTTCTTGAAAAAAGAGCAGTTTCTGTCAGAAGTTCTCTCAGCCCCACCTGCCTCACAGGGTGTCTGTTGTGGGGAGGGGAAGGGAAAGGAGTTTGTAAGTTGCTCTGAGATTCCCTTGGGTAGTGAAGGGCGGGGTATAAATCCAATCTCTTCTTCTTCTTCTTTATATATCACAAAAGATATTGCACAACCCCTTTATTAATACCAGTCCTCCTTAATTATACAGAAGTTTTAAGAGGGAGAAGTCCTTTAAGTCATGAGCACTAATTTAAAATAGACTTAAAGGAGTCCTCGCTCTTAAAACTTTTGTACAGTTAAGGAGGACTGGTATTAATAAAGGGGTTGTGCAATATCTTTTGTGATATATAAGAAGATGATACTTAGATGTTTGGAGATATGATTCTTTCTATGTGTTAATGTTTATATGATAATCAATATAGCGGTGAATAATTTATAAGAAATATAGAAAAAATAATAGAAGAAGAAGAGATTGGATTTATACCCCGCCCTTCACTACCCAACGGAGTCTCAGAGCGGCTTACAAATCCCTTTCCCTTCCCCTCCCCACAACAGACACCCTGTGAGATAGAAGAAGAAGAGATGGGATTTATACCCCACCCTTCACTACCCAAGGGAGTCTCAGAGCGGCTTACAAACTCCTTTCCCTTCCCCTCCCCACAACAGACACCCTGGGAGGTAGAAGAAGAAGAGATTGGATTTATACCCCGCCCTTCACTACCCAAGGGAGTCTCAGAATGGCTTACAAACTCCTTTCCCTTCCCCTCCCCACAACAGACACCCTGTGAGGTCGGTGGGGCTGAGAGAACTTCTGATGGAAACTGTCCTTGAGAGAACAGCTGTGCCAGAGCTTGTGACTGACCCAAGGTCACATCAGCAGGTGCAAGTGGAGGAGTGGGGGAATCAAACCCAGTTCTCCCAGATAAGAGTCCGCGCACTTAACCACTACACCAAACTGGCTCTCCTACACCGAACTGGCCCTTTTAAATCAGTGCTCATGCTTAATATAAAAGCAAAAATATCTATATAAAAATACTTGAGACACTTTGTAATTGTCTGTAGCACATTGTTTGTTGATGTTTGGAATTTCCTACTTATCGTGGGTCCTGTTTTGGTTTTGTGAATTGCTATTGAGAGCGTGGCAAGGTGGTAATTGTAGGTACATGACGCAAAGGGAAGGGGTAGCTTTAACTCACACACAGTCCGGTCACAGCAGGGTATGGATTCAGAAGAGCTCCTGCCTATTGTTAGACAGCATTGTTAGACAAAGAAAGAAAAGCCTTTCCATTTCAATGGATATATGAAATTTTGTTTCAGTTTATAGACATACGAAACATAGAGACGTATAAAACATATCATGTACATTCGAGTCATACATTTGTATGGAACATACGTCTATTTACGTGATGTATCGCTTTTATTAAAATATCCTTGTTCTCTCTTTTCCATCTATCGTCTTATTTAACGACATTTTCCCCTAGCAATTCTATTTCCTCTTTCCTTCTACTATTTTGTTAATTTTATCCTTAATTTAGAACTATAGAGTAAAAAAAAAAAAGGTTTCCATTTTCTTGAAATTCTGATGTTGATTTATTATGCATATAAGTCGTTAGTTTTGCTATTCACTTAATTTGCCGTCATCATATACTTAAATAGTTCACTGTTTTTCTTGGTAATCTTACTTGGTACTGCACTTAATAATATGTTTGTAGGATCCAAAAGCAAACTTAAGTTTCAAAATCTTTTCTATATCTTTGGGTGTGATATACCATCTAAAAAAGCAGCTTATACCAATTCTCCCTCAGTGTTTGACATTCAGTAAATTAAATTTCTTTAGTCCATAGATCTTCCCACTGACTCACGGGTACATTTCCTCCTAAATTTTGCATCCATTTCATCATACGGTTTTTAATTTGCTCTGTTTCAAGCACCAAGAATACAGAGCATCACTTGCCCAAGACTGAGACGTCCTATCTACACCTTCTGGCTAATAGCCACTGATGGACCTCTGCTCCTTATGTTTTATGCTCCACGGTGTTTTATGTTCCCGTGTGGTGTGCTTTTGCTGTTCTCTGGTGGTCAGAATGTGTGTGCATTGAGTGACATCAAGTCACTTCCGACTCATGGCGACCCTGTGAAATAATAATTTCCAAAATTTCCTACAGTTCAGTCTTGCTCTGGCCTTGCAAAATGAGGGCCGTGACTACTTTGATTTGATCACAGAACCGTAGAATCATAGAGCTGGAAGAGACCTCTGGGGTCATCTAGATCAACCCCCCTGCACAATGCAGGAAATTCACAAACACCTCCCCCCTCCACGCCCACAGTGACCCCTGTTCCACGCCCAGAAGGTGACAAAAACCCTCCAGGATCCATGGCCAAACTGGCCGGGAGAGATATTGCTTCCTGACCCCAAAGTGGCGATCAGCATTTCCCTGGGTGTGTAAGAAAGGGCCACAAGAACTAAGCACTGCTCCTGGTAAACCCACCCCCCGTCTCCCGCCGGGGGACCTGGCAACCCTTCCTAGAGCTCCAGAAACATGGGTTTGAACCTGGGACTCCTAGATCCTGCGAGGATTTAAAAGTACCCATAGGGAGCTGATTTGTATTAGGGCCGGAACAAGCACAAGCTTGTTTCTACGGTTGCCGGCATCCAGGTGGGTCAAGTAACAAATAAATATACACTGCAAGAAACTGTTGTAAATTAAGGTGTTCTTTTTATAACTACCGTTCTAGCAAGGGCCTTGTGTGCTATTATAACATCCTAGTCAGGTGTGTACATCCAGTACGTATAACACAACATTCAGTTCACTCAATTAAATAACTACCAGTCAATCTTGCGTCAGTATTTTAAAAGTCAAGCCCCAACGGGAGTTTCCAGAATTACAAGGCCACTTCTCCTTGCAAGTAGTCTTCCAAAAAGGGGGAGGGGGGAAGCTTTCATTTATAGTGGGGCTGATGCTCATTGCCGGTCCTACAGACGACACATTTGTGCAGCTAAGATTCACGGACGGAGCGCTTGAAAAGCGGGCTTGTAATTCCGGAGACTCCCGCTAGGGCTTGACACAATGCGCTTTATAGAACGATAATTATAAACAGAACACATTGGTTTACAAAAACTTCTTGCAGTGTGTATTTATTCGTTACTTGACGCTCCTAACGCTGCAGCTCATAAGAACATAAGAGAAGCCAATTTTGAATCAGGCCAATGGCCCATCTAGTCCAACACTCTGTCACACAGCGGCCAAAAATACCGGGTGCCATCAGGAGGTCCAGCAGTGGGGCCAGGGCACCAGAAGCCCTCCCACTGCTTCCCCCTCCAGCACCAAGAATAGAGTGCATCACCTGCCCCAGACTGAGAGTTCCCATCTATACCCTGTGGCTAATAGCCACTGATGGACTTCTGCTCCATATGTTTATCTAATTCCCTCTTGAAACTGTCCATACTTGCAGCTGCCACCACCTCCAGTGGCAGTGAATTCCATATGTTAATCACTCTTTGGGTGAAGAAGTATTTCCTTTTATCTGTTCTAACCCGACTGCTCAGCAATTTCATGGAGTGCCCACGAGTTCTTGTATTGTGAGAAAGGGAGAAAAGTACTTCTTTCTCAACCTGCTCAATCCCATTCATAATCTTATAAACCTCGATCATGTCACCCCTCAGCCGTCATTTCTCCAAGCTAAAGAGCCCCAAGCATTTTAACCTTTCTTCATAGGGAAGGTGTTCCAACCCTTTGATCATTCTAGTTGCCCTTCTCTGCACTTTTTCCAATGCTATAATATCCTTTTTGAGATGTGGTGACCAGAACTGTACACAGTATTCCAAATGAGGTCGCACCAATGATTTATACAGGGGCATGATGCAGCTCGGGTTCCTACAGCCTCCAGGTACGGCCTGGAGATCTCCCACCAGTGAAACTGATCTCTGGACTACAGAGATCAGTTCTCTTGGAGAAGAGAGCTGCTTCGGGGGTTGACGTCTACGGCGTTATACCCTGCTGAAGCCACTCCCTCCCCAAATTGTGCCCCCCACCCCCAGGCTCCACCACTAAATCTCCTGGAATTCCCCAACCTGGATTTGGTAACCCTAGCTGTTTCCCAGTTTGGTGTAGTGGTTAAGTGCGCGGACTCTAATCTGGGAGAACCGGGTTTGGTTCCCCACATCTCCACTCGCTCCTGCTGGATGACCTTGGGCAAGCCATGGTTCTGGCACAGGTGTTCTAGAAAAAGAGCCGTTTCTGTCCGAGCTCTCTCAGCCCCGCCAACCTCACAGGGTGTCTGTTGTGGGGAGGGGAAGGGAAGGGAGATTGTGAGCCGCTCTGAGACTCCTTTCAGTAGTGAAGGGTGGGGTATAAATCCAATCTCTTCTCTTCTTCTCTCCTCTTATCCTCTCCTCTTCTCTCAGAGCTGTTCTTGAAAGAGCAGTTCTCGAAAGAGCTCTCTCAGCCCCGCCTACCTCACAGGGTGTCTGCTGTGGGGAGGGGAAGGGAAAGGAGTTTGTAAGCCGCTCTGAGACTCCTTTGGGTAGTGAAGGGCAGGGTATAAATCCAATCTCTTCTCTTCTTCTCTTCTCTTCTTCTCTTCTCTTCTTCTCTTCTCCTCTTCTCTTCTCTTCTCTTCTCTCCTCTCCTCTCCTCTTCTCTCAGAGCTGTTCTCTCAGAAGCAGTCCTCGAAAATGCTCTCTCTTAACCCCGCCTACCTCACAGGATGTCTGTTATGGGGAGGGGAAGGGAAAGGAGATCGTAAGCCACTCTGAGACTCCTTTGAGTAGTGAAGGGCGGGGTATAAATCCAATCATCTCCTCCTCCTCCTCTTCCTCCTCCTCTTCTTCTTCTTCCTAAACAGTAGCTGGGGGGTGAGGGTTCTTTTTAAAAACCCTTTCCTCATGCTGTGACCCTGATTCAAATAATGATTAAAGCACAAGAGTTTTCCTAAGATCATAGGCCCAGTTCTAGCCGCTTCTGGTTCCCAGTTGCCTGCATATGGTGGGACACCTCCAGTAGCCCTTGTCTGCCGACGCTCAGCAAACCAGCAGGCAGAAACTGGGGCTAAAAAAGCGGTGCAATAATTCCGGGGGGAAAATAGGAAGTCCAGAGTTGCTGGTGCAGGGGCAGGCAATGGCAAACCACCTTTCTTCATCTGTGTCCTTGAAAATCCTCCCAGGTCACCATGAGTCAGTTTGTCAGTTCTCGGAAGCAATTCCTCTCACAACACTCTTGTGTCAGCAAGGTTTATTTATTGAGAAGTGGAAAGATTCCAAGCAGAGACAGATTCTGTGTCAGAACTGACCCCCCAGGTGCCAGGACCGACCCTATACTACATGCAAGACATATCCCCTGTTAAATAGGGGGGGTTCCATGGATGAGCAGGCTCAGGTCCAGCAATCAGCTCGACTTTATTTGTGATTTCAGCAAGAGCAATACAAGATCCCAGAGCCACAGCTCTGTTAAATAGCATGCAATTGCCACATCCAAACACACCCCACTCCCAATGACAGGCTATTGACATAACATTACAACTTGATTGGTTACTTCCCGAGTCCTGGTGGTAGGCTATTGTTCTTGGGCTCCAGGCTCAGCCTGGGATGTTTCAGTCCCAATACATAACACCCCCCAAGTCAAATTATCCAATCAATATTCTCACTCAGCCTGCCAAAGATTCCAACTTGCCCTAAAGGCCGGTCCCCTGGCGCCAGCCACTAACGGTTACATTATCTAGACATTCCGTGCACCCAAGGTCAGGGTGGATGCTGAGATCATATCTTTCCCAGTGTCTCACAAACTACTTCAAGCTAGCACTACACAAGCATAAGCAGACACTCATACACACACACAACCTTCTGGCTAGGAAGATAAACAGCACGTTGATGAAAACAGTGGACTGGGAACTACTGAGAAACTAATTGACCCCTGAGGCCACGCAGCCTAAGTGTAGTTAGAAAACATTATACGACAAGCGAGACTCGAGCTCAACACAGTTGTGACCTGATGGCACTTCTCGCCACCGTTTCCCCCAGGTCCAGTTTGGTGTAGTGGTTAAATGCGCGGACTCTAATCTGGGAGAACCGGGTTTGATTCCCCCACTCCTCCACTTGCACTTGGCTGGATTACCTTGAAAAAAGCTGTCCTTGACAAAAGAGCCATTTCTGTCAAGAGCTCTCTCAGCCCCACCTACTTCACAGGGTGTCTGTTGTGGGGAGGGGAAGGGAAGGGAGATTGTAAACCGCTCTGAGACACCTTTGGGTAGTGAAGGGTGGGGTATAAATCCAATCTCTTCTCTTCTTCTTCTACTTCACAGGGTGTCTGTTGTGGGGAGGAGAAGGGAAGGGAGATTGTAAGCCGCTCTGAGACACCTTTGGGTAGTGAGGGGCGGGGTATAAATCCAATCTCTTCTCTTCTTCTACCTCACATGGTGTTTGTTGTGGGGAGGGGAAGGGAAGGGAGATTGTAAGCCGCTCTGAGACAATTTTGGGTAGTGAAGGGCGGGGTATAAATCCAATCTCCCCTTCTTCTTCTACCTCACAGGGTGTCTGTTGTGGGGAGGGGAAGGGAAGGGAGTTTGTAAACCACTCCGAGACACCTTTGGGTAGTGAAAGGCGGGGTATAAATCCAATCTCTTCTTCTTCTTCTTCAAAATCAGCACGTAAACACCCTCCTCTGACATCGGGGGGGGTATACATAGGATGCTGCTTTATACTGACTCAGACCCTTGGTCTATCAAGTTCAGAACTGTCCATTCAGATTGGCAGTGGCCCTCCAGGGTCTCGGGCAGAGATTTCCCACATCACCTCCTGCCTAGTCCTTTCAAGTAGAGATGCCGGGGATTGAACCAGGGACCTTCTGCATGCAAGGCAGAAGCTCTACCACTGATCCACAGCCCCTCCCCAAGTCTTTACATGTCCACATCTTAGCCAGCACATGTGCCCGGCACCTCCTGGCCAGCCACCTACCGTGATGATGAACTGTGAATGGGATCAACCATGCTGATGCAAAAGCAGTGAATGATGCACAAAATGCACCTCCTTTAAAATGGCCAAGGCATCGGCAATTGGCAAGTGGGGGTATGGGCTTGAGAAACAAGTGGACCTTAATGAGCATTTTGGCTGTTGCGTATGTGGTCTGCAAGAATCAAAACATCGCTATTTGCAATTCCGCTTAGAGCTGATGGGCCATAATAATAATGTGATCAATAAAACTCCAATAGGCTCAAGCGATCAATAATAATAATAATAAGAGACTGGATTTATACCCCGCCCTTCACTACTCAAAGGCGTCTCAGAGCGGCTTACAAACTCCTTTCCCTTCCCCTCCCCACAACAGACACCCTGTGAGGGAGGTGGGGCTGAGAGAACTCCTGACAGAAACTGTCCTTGAGAGAACAGCTGTGCCAGAGCTTGTGACTGACCCAAGGTCACATCAGCAGGTGCAAGTGGAGGAGTGGGGGAATCAAACCCAGTTCTCCCAGATAAGAGTCCGCGCACTTAACCACTACACCAAACTGGCTCCACCAGGAGATACAAGAAGGAGGAGGAGGAGGAGAAGGAGGAGGAGGAGGAGGAGGAGGAGATTGGATTTATACCCCGCCCTTCACTCAGAGTCTCCGAGCAGCTTACAAACTCCTTTCCCTTCCCCTCCCCACAACGGACACCCTGGGAGGTCGGTGGGGCTGAGAGAGCTCTTTCCAGAACTGCTTTTTCAAGGACAACTCTGACAGAACTAACCCTTGCCCGGGGTCATCCAGCAGCTGCAAGTGGAGGCGTGGGGGAATCAAACCCGGTTCTCCCCAATTAGAGCCCACGCATTTAACCACTACACCAAACGAGCAATAAGTGACCGATTAAGCCGTGGCAAAGAGGAATAAGTGATTGATTTATCTGTGGGGTGGTGCAATAGGAGACTGAGCAAATAACTCAGGTAATGTATAACCATTAATGCTGAAACATTAGTGGTGATTCCCGGGAAACATCAATTTTTCATTTTGTTTTGATTTGTTGGACTCCCCTCCCCTCCCTAATTTCTCTGTTTTTTTTCTACTCAGTACATTCCAGGGTTGCCAGGTCCGTTCTTACACGCAGCAGGGGACTCCCGGCTCCGTCTACTTTGTATACAGAAAGTCCCAGGTTCAATCCCCGATGCTGTAGCGTTTGGGGCAAAAACTCTATGGTAAACATAGAGTGCCTCCCGAATGCTAGCGCATCACCACGCGATGGACCTAGCATGATGGCATCGCTATTGGTGACGTCATTGCATCAGCGGCGTCCTTGTGGGACACTGCTATTCGGGGTGTGGGGCTCCCCCCCCACTGGCTAGCTGGCCAGCAGCAGATTGGGGGGGCCCAAAAACAGAGTATCTCCTGGACTCACTGCGGGGAAGGCAGCCCTAAGATATTTCTTAACACAAAGTTCTATAGGCAGATATTTGCTAGGTATTCAGAGCCAGTTTGGTGTAGCAGTTAAGTGAGCGGACTCTAATCTGGGAGAACCGGGTTCGATTCCCCCACTCCTCATAAGAACATAAGAGAAGCCAATGTTGAATCAGGCCAATGGCTCATCTAGTCCAACAACTCTGTCACACAGCGGCCAAAATATACCAGGTGCCATCAGGAGGTCCAGCAGTGGGGCCAGGACACTAGAAGCCCTCCCACTGCTGCCCCCTCCAGCAACAAGAATAGAGTGCATCACCTGCCCCAGAGTTAGAATTCCCATCTATATCCTGTGGTTAATAGCCACTGATGAACTTCTGCTCCATATGTTTATCCTCCACTTGCATCTGGCTGGATGACCTTGGGCAAGCCGTAGTTCTGATAAGAGCTGTTCTTGAAAAAAGAGCAGTTTCCGTCAGAGCTCTCTCAGCCCCACCTGCCTCACAGAGGGTGTCTGTTGTGGGGAGGGGAAGGGAAAGGAGTTTGTAAGCCGCTCTGAGACTCCTTTGGGCAGTGAAGGGGAGGGTATAAATCCAATCTCTTCTTTTTCTTCTATTTAGATATTGATATCCTGGCTTTTCCTTCAATGGCGACCCGAATCTGCTTACAAAATTCTCCCCACCCCCATTTTTATCCTCACAATGACCCTGTGAGGTAGGTTAGGCTGAAAGAGACCCCAAAAAAGAGGGGGGGGGAATCTAAACCAACAAAGCCCAAACCTCCAAAGGAAGTTTAAAAAAATAATTGAGGGCCAAAAGTTAAAAACATAAGGACATAAGAGAAGCCAACGTTGGATCAGGCCAATGGCCCATCCGGTCCAACACTCTGTGTCACACAGCGGGCAAAAATACCAGGCGCCATCGGGAGGTCCAGCAGTGGGGCCAGAACTCCAGAAGCCCTCTCACTGTCGCCCCCCTCCAAGCACCAAGAATACAGAGCATCACTTGCCCCAGACTGAGAGTTCCTAAGAACATTAGAGAAGCCAATGTTGAATCAGACCAATGGCCCATCCAGTCCAACACTCTGTGTCACACAGTGGCCAAAAATACCAGGTGCCATCAGGAGGTCCAGCAGTGGGGCCAGGACACTAGAAGCCCTCCCACTGTTGCCCCCCTCCAAGCACCAAGAATACAGAGCATCCCTTGCCCCACTGATGGACCTCTGCTCCAGATGTTTATCCAAATTCCCTCTTGAATCCGTCCATGCTTGTAGCTGCCACCACCTCCTGTGGCAGTGAATTCCATGGGTTAATCACTCTTTGGGTGAAGAAGCACTTCCTTTTATCCATTCTAACCCGACTCCTCAGCAATTTTATTGAGTGCTCACGAGTTCTTGTATTGTGAGAAAGGGAGAAAAGTACCTCTTTATCTACCTGCTCTATCCCCATGCATAATCTTATAAACCTCGATCAAGTCACCCCTCAGCCGTTTTTTCTCCAAGCTAAAGAGCCTCAAGCGTTTTAACCTTTCTTCATAGGGAGGTTGTCAGTAAGTGATATAGCCCTTGATACGTGTCTACCTCTGCTGTGCAAGGATAGCTCTTGCATCGGTACAGTGAAGTCCTAGGAAGAGCTTAGTGCGATTAACGCCCCCCAACCCCACCCCCCATTACTCTAGGCCGGAATGACCAGGGCATCATTAAGACCACACAGGAGAATCTGAGGGTAATATTTCAAAACTCAAGGCAAACTTTTATTTCAGTACATAAATGGAAACTCAAGATCTCATACCCACCCACCCAACCACCGCCAAACGAAACATTTCCTCATTGGAACGGTGTTAGTATAAACTGTATTCATATAAACCAAACAACGGAACATTAAACAGTTTGAACAAAACAAAGTTAGTCATGCAGTGATTACATTAGGGTGAAAGTCTCTCCCTGGGGCACCCTGCGTTTTTCCTTCTCTCCTTCCCACTTCCGTGGTTCAAAGGTACTGACTGAGGTTCCCCCCCATGCTGTGGATTTTGCAGCTCCCTCTCTAACAGCTGCGATGGCTCAAGTGGTTAAGACGCTGCAGTTCGAGACCCGAGAGTGCTGTATGACGGAATGAGCTCCCGTCTCTAGTTCCAGCTCCTGCCAACCTAGCAGTTCAAAAGCAAGAAATTGCAAGTAGATAAATAGGTACCACTTCGGTGGGAAGGGAACAGCGTTCCGTGTGCCTCGGTGCTTAGTCATGCCGGCCACATGACCATGGAAACGTCTTCGGACAGCGCTGGCTCTTCGGCTTTGAAACGGAGATGAGCACCGCAACCCTAGAGTCGTATTCAACTGGCTTTCGAGCAAGGGAACCTTTATCTTTACCTCTAACAGGGCAGTGAGCCTTGAAAGGGTCTGAGAATGGTTATGTAATAACCTAAGGGACTGCCTTCCCCATATGTGCAGAATGCTGCAGCCAGGCTATTGGTGGGCGTCCCCGGTAGGGAGCACATCTGGCCTGTGCTGAAAGCGCTGCACTGGCTGCCTATAGCATACCGGATCCGCTTCAAAGTGCTGGTGCTCACCTTTAAAGCCCTATATGGCCAGGGTCCGACATACCTGAGGGACCGCCTTTCCCCACATGTGCCCCAAAGAGCACTTCAGTCTGGGACACAACATCGCCTGGTAGTCCCAGGCCCTAGGGAGGCCAGGCTGGCGGCAACCAGGGCCAGCTCCTTTTCAGTGGCGGCCCCTACCTGGTGGAATGAGCTCCCAGAGGAGATCAGGGGCCTGCAGGACCTCTCACAGTTCCGCAGGGCCTATAAGATGGAGCTCTTCCACCAGGCCTTTGAGTAGGAGCTGCCATTTCCTCAGCCGCTATTTTTACCATCTTATGCGATGGATGGAGGAAGATCAATCTGACCCTGCTGTGACCAATACCGCCGGAGGGGTCCAATACCGCCGAATGGAGCCAAATAGCGCCGAATGGCAGCCTTCTGTGAGACTGACATCATCGGGCTGAGCTGAGTGAGGAACTGTTGAGCACTTTATTGTGAATACTTATTTGGAATGTTTTATCTGTTTTTATATGTTTTAAGCTGTTTATCTTTGGCACTTAGTTGCCTCATTGTAAGCCGCCCTGAGCCCCAGGCTCCAGGGAAGTCAAACTTGCTGTGACCAGAGCCAGGGCCTTCTTGGTGGTGGCTCCTACCTGCTGGAATGAGCTCCCGGAACAGATCCGGGCCCTGCGGCACCTTGTGGAGCTCCGCAGGGCCTGCAAGACGGAGCTCTTCCACCAGGCTTTTGAGTAGGAGCTGCCGCCGCTATTGTACCATCAACGCACTGCCACCATGACTTGGGTGGGAACCATTGGCCCTGGGACGAAGACTGGATGGAGCGCTGCTATGGAACTGTTCTGGGTTTAAATTCTTATTAGAACCCATCTTAGAACTGAGGACAGTAGTAACATCTAGAGCACCGGCACGTCAGTGCTGAACGGGATTGTTTTTAACTTGTGTTTTAATCATGGCTTGTGCCCTAATTGTTAGTTGTTTTAATCGTGGCCTGGTGCCTAAAGTGTTAGCCGCCCTGAGCCCATTTGGGGAGGGCGGGATATAAATTGAAGTATAAATGAATAAATAAATAATAGCACATAAAGCTGCGTAAGAGCTTCCTGGGGCATCCGCCTGTCCTCCCTGCTCTCCAACATCTCCTCTCTGTACAGCTCCATCTCTTGCCTCTTTGCCTCCATATACTCAGCACGCTGGCTGTCCACCTGGAACACTCTTCACCCAAAAGGTAACCACACAAAGAAACCAACAAGACCAAAAAAGCTGTCAATGGACGCTATAGAACAAGTGGAAATGATATCAGAATACATTAAACGTCAATATCTTCTAAACAATACAGAAAAGTGCATAAAAGGGGTCTGAAAGTAGCTGCGGTTGACCGAGTTCTCTGGAATAGCGTTTCGTTTCATGAGGACTTCCTCTGAACAGGACCACATCGACAATTGCATCTTTTGTTTAGCTTTTTTGGGGGTATGCTTTTTGTTTAGCCTGCCCACTTCGAATTGACTATGTTTAAACTCAAGAGTTGAGGATACGACTTCTGTAAAGCTATCAGAATACATCATGAAGAACAAACAATAGAAGACGCTTCCCAGCCAATCGCCTCCTGGCATGGACGGATGAACATCAGGCTGGGTTAGCAACGTCTGTCTCACCAATCACTGGTGCCCTGATCTCCCGCCTAAACCTGCTGTCCAATGAGATACTTGTTTCCAGGTGGCAGATGTAGCGATCTCAATGGAGTCCAGGCATCCCGATGGGGTCGCTATTGCGCTGATTTGGCGTGGTGTTTCAGCACCATAGCGCTCTTAAAAGAATGCAAAGAAAAAGACAGAGATTGCCTGCACAGGCGAAAAAGGGCGGGAAAACCTTGTCACTTGAGGAAGCGCTACGGGACATTACACAGCAAATCAGATCCAGAAGAAGGGAATGAAAACAGGAAGGAAGCGGTTTGTAGTAAAAACGGCTCAGGCCCACTTCCCAGGCATGACCGAAACGGCATTGTATGAATAGGTAAATATATTCCGTCAGGGAACGGTTCTGTCTGAAATGACAGGGGGGGAAAGTTAGTGAACAGTTCCTGAAACAGAATACATTGGCTGTCTGAAATTCCTCTCTGTCTGGGGCAGCTCTGTATTCTTGGTGCTTGGGGGGCATCAGTGGGAGGGCTTCTGGAGTTCTGGCTCTGCTGGTGGACCTCCTGATGGCCCCTGGGTTTTGGTCCCTGTGTGACACAGAGGGTTGGACTGGATGGGCCACTGGCCTGATCCAACATGGCTTCTCCTATGTTCTTAAAAGTGCTGGACTAGTACTAGGAGGATGGAGATTGACATAAGAAGAACTCTGCTGGGTCACGCCAGAGGTCCTTCTAGTCCAGTATCCTGTCTCACACAGCGGCCAACCAGTTCCTCTGGAGGTCCAACCACAGGACACAAAGGCCAAGGCATTCCCCTAATGTTTGCTTGTGGCACTGGGATTTAGAGGTTTCCTGCCTCTGGACATGGAGGTCCCCCTCAGCTACCATGGCTAGTAGCCGTTGATGGACCTCTCCTCCGTGAATCTGCCTAATCCCCTTTTAAAGTGGTCTGTGCTGCACTTGCCTTGACCTGGACAGCCCAAGCTACCTTGGTCTCCAGATCTTGAAAGCAGGATCAGCTCAGCTCTGGTTAATATTTGGATGGGAGACCACCACAGAAGTCCAGGGTCGCTATGCAGAGGCAGGCTATGGCAAACCACCTCTGCCTTGCCTTGAAAACCACATGGGGTTGCCATAAGTCAGTTGCGACTTGACAGCTAAAAGAAATCTGCCAAAGGAGTGACCACAGAATGGGTGTGATAAAAATGCTTCACCAAACGATCGCGCTGTACTGTGAAGTACTATTCGAATCCGTGAAAAGTAATCAAACGAATAAGCTCGAACTTCTCGGCTCGATGAAAATTTGGCTACCTGTTCACGACTGGCGAACAAAACAAATGCAACAGAATGGAAGGATGTAAGAATACTGTGCTATGTTCCTGAAACTAAAGTTTTGGTACCTGCCAGCAATCAATGAGCAAATTTATGTTAACTAAATGTGCTTTCATTTTCAAATTTATCTCCTGCTGTTTCTTCGAGACATTCAAGGTGGTGTACGGGGGGGGGACTTACTCCCCTCTATCTTTACATGAGTGTGAGTTTAGGAGAGTATGGTTAGTTGACACTAACAGGGATTTGAACCCAAGTCTTCATAGACCAAGCTTAACTCTCTAACCCAGGGGTTCCCAACCTTTTTGAACCGATGGGCACCCTTGGAATTCTGACACAGTCTGGTGGACGCCGCCACAAAATGGCCACCACAAATTGGCTGCTGCTGGAGGCAGAGACAACAACAAAATGGCTGCCATAGTTTACTTTCAGTCACACATTGAAGATCCTTGTGCTGTAGTGGCAGTAGCTGCCAAAGAATCTGCATAAACCTAACAATTTTCAAATGGTCCTGGCCCTCCCCACTTTGTAAAAACTCTTGGAAGGCACCAAAAAAGGTGTCAACGGGGACCCACAGTCTGGGAGTCTTGTTCTAAGCAGTCCACCATACTGGCTCAGTCTAAAAAAATTGTAAGTTAGGCCCATTCTGCATCTAGCAGAATGTTCCATGATGGAACAGAAATCCCACTCTACATTGCATGCCACTTTCACTTTCTTTGATTGTTGGCTTTTATTGTATTCTTCACAGTGCATGCCGGTTTCACTTCTTTTGATCTCTCCATTTTATTGTACCTTCTGCACAGATTTATGGCCATTTTATGGCCATTCAGGGGTGACTCTGCAATCAGTAACAGCCTTGGCCCGGGGTATTTGAATGTCATTTTGAGCTGCATCTTTTTCTGTTCCAGTGTGGGTTTGGTAAAACAACAGAGCGAACCCTAGAAGCAGAATGGGCCTAGTCAGGGGTCATTTCGTAGAAAAAGAGGTGCAGGGACTCATTAGCATAACTCATTAGCATAACTTATTTGCATATGTCACACCCCCTGACATCACTGGAAGTGTGTCAGAAGGCAACACCCACCAGTTTGGTGTAGTGGTTAGGAGCACGGGCTCTAATCTGGGAGAACCGGGTTTAAATCCCCACTCCTCCACTTGCAACTGCTGGATGACCTTGGTCAAGCCAAAGTTCTGTCAGAGCTGTACTTGAAAGGGCAGTTCTGGAAAGAGCTCTCTCAGCCCCAACTACCTCACAGGGTGTCTGTTGTGGGGAGGGGAAGGGAAAGGCATTTGTAAGCCGCTCTGAGACTCCAAGTGAAGGGCAGGGTATAAATCCAATCTCTTCTCTTCTTCTTCACTCAGGCTCCACCCCTAGGGACTGTCTTTCCACTCTGGGGGCTGTCATTCCAGTCCCAGAGTAGCCTACCTGGGCCCAGGTGGAATGCTACACATGCTGCTTCATGCTCCTGCTGGGAGCTGGGGGCAGGGCTTGCCACCACCTATGCTTCTAACTGCCAGAGCTCCGCTCCTGCACGCTCCTGCTCCAAACGACCCCTGGGCCTAGTCATGACATTCCAACTTGTTTGCAGTGTCGGAAAAGAATATTTCAGGCATTATTCAGTCAGAATGTGTGCAGGCCAG
This sequence comes from Gekko gecko, assembly GCA_029375565.1. Taxonomy (NCBI): domain Eukaryota; kingdom Metazoa; phylum Chordata; class Lepidosauria; order Squamata; family Gekkonidae; genus Gekko; species Gekko gecko. The sequence goes on along the minus strand of JAPDNY010000008.1, from coordinate 144,204,951 downwards.
ACAGTCAGGATGTGTGCAGGCCAGACAGAAAGCACGGATCTTGAGTGCACTGAACTTTTCTGGCTGAGACACAAGACCTCTGGGCTCTTCTTGGATGGACAATCTGTCTCAGCAACCCTGTAGCTTTTCGCAACAGGACATTGATTGCTAGGGTAAGTGTAGAACTGGAAGAAACCATCGTTTGTTCCTGTTATTAGCATGCACCATACCTTCCCGTTTCAGGCATTCCCTGAACCTTTCTAAGCAATCTGTTCTATGATGGTAAATACAAGGTTTTTTGGTGCAACATTTGGAAGTCACTGTGCAACATTTGGCAGACAATCCTTCGCTTCAGAACGCCCTGTTACACTGGAAGCTTGGGAAGAGGAGTACTCCGAGGGCACAAGACGTGCTTGGTTAGTAAGTTTATTAAAATTTCAGAATGCCGGTTAGGGATGCCAGCTCCCGGTTGGGAAACCCATGACAGGTGGAGCCTGGGGTCGGTATGAAGAGGAGAGAGGCCTCGGTGGGGTGTAACGCCATACAGTCCACCCTCCAAGGCAGTCATTTTCTCCAAGAGAACTGAACTCTGTAGTCTAGCAATCAGTTGTGATCCCAGGAAACCTCCAGGCCCCACCTGAAGGTTGCAAACAGAGATCACAGGAAGGAAGTAGAGAGGAAAACAACTGTGATGTGTTAACGTCACAAAAGTCTCCACAGACTGAAAGTTCTTTTGTTCCGAAATTCAGTTTAATCAGTGTAATTCAAACACCACCACACAACGGATTATGCATATTATCTCGTTTCGTGTGCGCCTTTGTCAAGCAGAATAGCGTTGAAATATCCAAGTATCCTATATATAATGTAAAAATATAAAAATCCATTATTAGTATTAATGTTAACACAAGGCTATGCAAACAACTGACTGTTATCTACTGTCAGATAAACTGCCATATTTCTCTCCTGTCTGCATTCAGACAGTGTCTGTATTGTTTGTTTTAATTAGCTGACATGCCTGCGCATAGTCTGCTTTGCTGGAACTTGTGGGAGAGCTCTCTACCGCTCCTTGCTATCTTAGTGTCCTTGAGTAAAAGAGACACAGGCTTGACTTCCCAGCCGGTGGGAAATTTCTTGCCTTAGATAGAGGGAAGGGAGGGGGCCTATCTCCCGTTCATTATGTATCCTCCCGCCAGGAGTATTCCCGCTCACGCATCATACTATATCTGTAAGCCATGATGCTTGGTGGGGTATTCCTGATAATGACTCTGCTTACAAAGGCAACTTACTTGTATTCCAATAAAGCATATCTTTTATGAAGAGTGCCTGGACTTACTTGCAGTTGAACCTAACATCTACCAACGCTATTCTGCTTGACAAAGGTGCGCACGAAACGAGATAATACGCATAATCCGTTGTGTGGTGGTGTTTGAATTACACTGAGTAAACTGAATTTTGGAACAAGAAAACTTTCAATCTGTGGAGACTTTTGTGACGAAACACATCACAGCCGTTGTTTTCCTCTCTACCCAACTCAAAGGTTGGCAGCCCTACATATGATCAAAGTGTTAAGTATTGAGACTCAACAACGGAGTAAGCTCAACAAGTGATTTCAGCTTTATTGAACGGCAACACCAACTCAGGAACACGCCACAGCAGGGAGCACAGCTCCTTCTTTTAAACTCTCCCAGGCTTCCAAGAACTCCCAGAACATGTTAAGGACCAATCAAAACTCAGGGATAAAGGCCAATCAGGACCGTTCCCTCTTAGATACATTTTCACACAGTGATTGGATATTTACACAGGTTTCGCAGAAACCAGCCAATGCTGATGCGACAGCTGAGAAGCCACATTCAGAGTCAAGCTTAACATGGCAATGTATAGGCTTGATTTACAGTTTAATACACAACACAAAGCTTGGAACTTCACAGTGCAGAAGAAGAAGAGGAGGAGGAGATTGGATTTATACCCCTCCCTTCACTACCCAAAGGAGTCTCAGGTGGAGGTCACATGCACAAGATAAAGCGGGGGGGGGAAGCGAGGCGATTTGCTCCGTAGGAATTTGACCCACAGTTGTGCGATCACACAGTCCTTGGGAGATGCGGGGGCAGCCCGCCACTGTGTGATCAGACACAACCACGGGTAAGTCAGGTCTGGGGTTTTTTTGCCGTGTGTTTCTGGTGCACTTCAACAAGAGATCGACGGTTCACATCTCCGCGCTGAGGGCTCCCCGTGCAGTGTGCAGTGATGTGCGTACTGAGACAGGGGGAAAAAACAAGGGCACGGAGTCAGGATGGCCTGAACAGGCCCTCTTGACACCATGGGAGCGCACTGGAGCAACCACACAGGAGAAAGTCTGTCTGTGGCCTGTAGCAACCTGTTTGCTACCGGACTTTCCCCAGTGTCTTTCTACACTGCTTCTGTGGAGGAGCAAAACAGGTTGCCGACCGGTGCGGTGCGCTTCCCAGATGTTTGTGTCTGATTGCGCCCTTTAAATCTGCCCAGCATTCGCGCCTATGGCACGGCTAATTGTGTATGTGATTGCGACCTCAGAGTGGCTTACAATCTCCTTTCCCTTCCCTTCCCCACAACAGACACCCTGTGAGGTGGGGGGGGGCAGAGAGAGCTCTCTGGGGAACTGCTCCTGAGAGAACAGCTCTGAGAGAACTTGTGACTGACCCAAGGTCACACCAGCAGCTGCATGTGGAGGAGTGGGGAAACAAACCCGGTTCTACCCAGATTAGAGTCCACACTCCTAACCACTATACCAAACTGTACCTGAAAGGGGTACATACAGAGTTGCTAGTCCCCTGGCAGGGGGAAGATCCTCCCATCTTAAAAAAAAAATATGGCCGTTGGGCTGATGGAGTAATGTCACTTCATGGAGGGAACCCAGATGTGACATCGATACACTCTAGGAATTTCCAGAAACTCTATGATAACCATAGCATTCTTCATGATTCCCAGAGAGGTCTGACATCATTTCCTGGGAAAACCCCTAAGTGGCATCAGACCTCTCCAAGGTATCCAAAGCATCCATTTTCTCAAGGGAAACTGATCTCGAGGCAAGCTGTAATTCCCGGGGATCCCCAGGTCCCACCTGGAGGCTGGCATCCCTACCTACCCTCCAAACCCTCCGTTTTCTCCTGGGGAACTGATCTCTGTAGTCTGGAGATGGGCTGTGTTGTGGGTTCGATTGGCTGCTGGGGTCCCATGAACCCAGGTAAGAGGTTTAAAAGTTTCTTTTTATTTGCCAGGAAAAGGCGATCACAGAAACAAGCCTGAAAACGATCACACCCGGATGAGGGTGGGCTAGACAATTATAGACATTGGTTAAATAGTATCTGAGCACGCACAGCAAGTTGGGGGGTTTTTTTGGTTTTCTTTATACCTAAGATTCTACACAAATTCCTACTGCCAATAGCTGCACGATTCGAGGAAGAGTCTGTGTCAACCGCGACAGTCTTTGGTATTCGCAGTCATTCTGGGAATAATTATTAACCCAGGCATTTGCCCACCAGCTTCCTTTAGATTAGCTGTTATAAGCACAAATCTGTACTTCTCGCAATGCAAACAGAGCTTACAAAGCAGCCAAACATGACTCCCTTAATGCCAAGCTGAGCATTTCTGTCTCCGCTGTGGTTCTGCAAGATCCCCAGGTCCCGCCTGGAGGCTGGCACCCCTGCTTTCGTCAGAAATATCAGCCACGTTTCACCAGCACTCAGTAAACAGTGAAAGAATAACATTGGGCATGTGTCGGGCTTGCAACAGAAGCCCGGCCCGGAGGCCAGCCACCAAGAATCCCTCCAAATGTTGGAGGGCAGCCGACACCCGGAAAGCCCAGAGCTGTGAGAAGTCGGATTGCAGGGTGGGTGTGGTTTGGCTCCAAGAAGAGGGTCGCCCATTTATAAGAATGAAAAATCGATGAGAGAGGAAGAAGAGAGGAGAGAACATGTGCAAGGGGTGGCCGGAAAGGACTGGTGCACTGAGCAAAGGTTTGAAACAGGAGATTTCCCAGAACTGGGTGTGGGGGACCAAAGGAGAGAGAGAGACATGTCCGAGGGGACACTGCTGCTGACGGAACTGGTCCTCCTGCTGGTCATCTCCCTGCTGGTCTTTCAGCTTCTGAAGCTGCAATGGGCACGGAGGAAGCTGCCCCCGGGACCGATGCCTCTACCCATGATTGGCAACTTGTGGCATCTTGACTTTGACCTTAAAGGAAAGGCTCTGACGAAGGTAACGACTGTTGCTTGGTGACCGGAAAGGGGTGGTGGTGGTCAGGGACTCTACAGCTGGTAGGAAAAGAGTTGCGGCGGTGCAGGGGGAAGAGGAAGAGGAGGAGGAGGAGGAGGAGGAGATTGGATTTATACCCCACCCTTCACTTGGAGTCTCAGAGCGGCTTACAAACTCCTTTCCCTTCCCCTCCCCACAACAGACACCCTGGGAGGCAGGCGGGGCTGAGAGAGCTCTTTTGAGGACTGTCCTTGAGAGAACTTGTGACTGAACCAAGGTCACCCCAGTAGCTGCATGTTGAAGAGTGGGGAATCAAACCCGGTTCTCCCAGATTAGAGTCTGCACATTTAACCACCACATCAAACTGGTTACAGGGTTGGCTTAGGACTGGCGAGACACCGCCTCCAATCCCGGCTCTGCTCTGAAGTTCCCAGGGTGACCTTGGTTCGCTCAATCTCACTCGGTCCAACCTACCTCTCAGGGTTGTTGTGAGGCTACAATGGAAGAAGAAGAGAATGAGGAGGAGGAGGAAATTGGATTTATAACCTGCCCTTCACTACCTGAAGGAGTCTCAGAGCGGCTTACAAACTCCTTTCCCTTCACCTCCCCACAAAAGACACCCTGGGAGGTCGGTGAGACTGAGAGGGCCAGTTTGGTGTGAGAGCCAATTTGGTGCAGAGGTTAAGTGTGCGGACTCTAATCCGGGAGTTTGATTCCCCACTCCTCCACTCGCACCTGCTGGATGACCTTGGGCAAGCCATAGTTCTGTCAGAGCTGTTCTCTCCAGGACAGTTCCGGGAAGAGCTCTCTCAGCCCCACCTACCTCACAGGATGTCTATTGTGGGGAGGGGAAGGGGAAGGAGTTTGTAAGCTGCTCTGAGACTCCGAGTGAAGGGCGGGGTATAAATCCAATCTCCTCCTCCTCCTCCTCCTCTTCTTCTCTTCTTCTTCTTCTTCTCTCGAGGACTGCTCTTGAGAGAACAGCTCCGAGAGAACTTGTGACTGACCCAAGGTCACACCAGCAGCTGCATGTGGACGAATGGGGACTCAAACGCAGTTCTCCCAGATTAGAGAGAACCTAACCACGACACCAAAGTGGCTCTCTGGGGAGAACTTTGTCAGTTGCATGAGCCCCTTGAAGGAAAAGAGGGCGAAAAAGGGATGGATGGATGGATGGATGATTTGGAAGGCTTTCTTCATGCCCCCCAGTGTGTTATGCCAGGGTTGTGAACCTACAGCCAGGGGTTGTGGACCTCAGGCACCCAGGAGGGAGGCAGCCCACAAACAGACTCTATCCAGCTTATGTTACCCTTCCAGCAGCCTTTCATTTTCTTTCCTTGCTTTCTCCTTCCTTACAGTTTCCAACTCCACGCCAGGAAATTCCTGGAGATTTAGAGGCGGGGTGTGGAGATGGCAGGGTTTGTGAGGGTCCCTTTATGCAGACTAATGCCATAGAATCCACCCTCCAAAGCAGCTGTTTTCCCCAGGGTGACTGATTTCTGTCACCTGGAGATGATCTGTAATCCCAAGAGATCTCCAGCCCCCACCTGGAGGCTGGCAACTCTATAATCCTTCCTGGGGGAGGCTGGTATCCTGGCCAGATGCCTCCCTCTTCAGTTTGCACATCTCCTTCCTTCCTCCCTCCCTCCCTGCCCCCCAATGAAGAAGAAGAAAAGATTGGATTTATACCCTGCCCTTCACTAACCAAAGGAGTCTGAGAGCGGTTCACAATCTCCTTTCCCCTCCCCTCCCCACAAGAAACACCCTGTGAGCAATGCTCCCTCTAAGCTGTGGAGTCTTGTAAGGAAAAATTATCCTTTGTGAGCGACTGGCATTAAAGTTGTGAGCAAGCGATTTGGCTGCTGCATAAATTAGTTTGCTCTGGAGCCCTCCTTCCTGAGCGAAGGCAAAAATGTGTGAGCTGGAGGCTAAAAAACTGTGAGCTAGCTCACACTTAACTCAGCTTAGCGGGAACATTGCCTGTGAGGTAAGGTGGGGCTGAGAGAGCTCTTCGAGAACTGCTCTGGATAGAACAGCTCTGAAAGAGCTCGTAACCGACCCAGGGTCACACCAGCTGGCTGCCTGTGGAGGAGTGGGGAATCAAACCTGGTTCTCCCAGATTAGAGTCTGCGCTCTGACCGCTACACCAAACTGGCTCTCAAGAAAAAGAGTTGGGTTTTACGCCCCACTTTCCACTACCTGAAGGAGTCTCAGAGTGGCTTACAATCTCCTTTCTATTTCAGTCCCCTCACCACAGCAGACTCCCTGGGAGGTAGATGGGGCTGAGAGAGCTCTCCCGAGAACTGCCCTTGAGAGAACATCTCTGAAAGAACTTGTAATGACAAGAAAGCTTAATAATGAAGAAGACGAAGCATTTTATGAACAATGGAAAGATTTCAAAGACTATCTTGAGAAAAACTGGGACGTTAAAAATAAATTGATTTGCTTCGATAGTTATTAAGGAGAAAACAAGAAAAAGAATGATAAGATTGTTAAAATGTTACCTAATTTGACAATGAAAGTGAGACATTTTGTTAATGGTAATTAGATAATAGAGTTTATAAGGGGGTAAGAGAGTTGCGGGAAGCCTTGTACTGGGGAGGGTGGGGAGGAAAGAAAAAGGTATGCGATATCTATAAGATGTAATTTTAAATATGTGAAACATACTCTATAATAAATGGTTTTTTTAAAAAAATGAAAGAACTTGTGACTGGCCCAAGGTCACGCCAGCAGCTGCATGTGGAGGAGCGGGGAATCGAACCCGGTTCTCCCACTACACCAAACTGACAAAGGGAGGGCAGGGTTCTCAGATCCAGAGTAGAGAGGCCAAAGATCTGCTGTACTGATTCACCCAGCAGGGTGTTCTGGCTGCTTCCAGGCACGATTTTGACTCCTCCATCTCCTTCCCCAGAGTTTTGCATGTGGCAAACTGGACTGCTTGGGGACATCCAGGTAAAATTCCCAGACCAGGCAGGACAGTCACCAGGTAGCTGGTGAGCGGGTGGACCTGATGGCCATGAAGGAGGAAAAAGTGCCCAAGCAAAACATGCTTCCTTGTATATGGCAGCAGCTATAGGAGCTGACCAGCCCGTGGCTGCTACACTCTTGAAAACAGGGGTCATTTTGTAGAAAAAGAGGTGCAGGGGCTCATTAGCATAACTTATTTGAATATGCCACACCTCCTGACATCACTGGAGGTGTGTCAGAAGGCAACACCCACAGCTCAGGCTCCACCCCTAGGGACTGTCTTTCCACTCTGGGGGCTGTCATTCCAGTCTCAGAGTAGCCTACCTGGGTCCAGGAGGAATGCTACACATGCCGCTTCGCACTCCTGCTGGGAGGTATAGGCAGGCCTTCCTGCCACCTGTGCTTCTAACTGCCGGAGCTCCGCTCCTGCGTGCTCCTGCTCGGAATGACCCCTGATTGAAAAGGTTTTTCTGCCTTTCCTTGACGGGACAGGAAGGGGAGAAGAGCAAGGGAGGAAGCTGTCCCTAGCATGCAGAGTGCTCTTCGGTTAGCTTAAGAATATAAGAACATAAGAGAAGCCAATGTTGGATCAGGCCAATGGCCCATCTAGTCCAACACTCTGTCACACAGTGGCCAAAAATACCAGGTGCCCTCAGGAGGTCCACCAGTGGGGCCAGGACACTAGAAGCCCTCCCACTGTTGCCCCCCCAAGCACCAAGAATACAGAGCATCCCTTGCCCCAGACTGAGTCCTATCTATACATTGTGGCTAATAGCCACTGATGGACTTCTGCTCCATATGCTTATCTAATTCCCTCTAGAAGCTGTCCATGCTTGTAGCCGCCACCACCTCCTGTGGCTGTGAATTCCATGTGTTAATCACTCTTTGGGTGAAGAAGCACTTCCTTTTATCTGTTCTATAACCCGACAGCTCAGCAATTTCATGGAGTGCCCGCGAGTTCTTGTATTGTGAGAAACAGAGAAAAGGACTTCTTTCTCAACCTGCTCTATCCCATGCATAATCTTGTAAACCTCGATCATGTCACCCCTCAGCTGTCGTTTCTCCAAGCTAAAGAGCCCCAAGCATTTTAACCTTTCTTCATAGGGAAAGTGTTCCAACCCTTTTATCATCCTACTTGCCCTTCTCTGCACTTTTTCCAATGCTATAATGTCCTTTCTGAGATGCGGTGACCAGAGCTGTACACAGTACTCCAAATGAGGTTGCACCATCGATTTATACAGAGGCATGATGATACTGGCTGATTAGTTTTCAGTTCCCTTCCTAATAATCCCCAGCATAGCGTTGGCCTTTTTTATTGCAGTTGCACACTGTCTCGACATTTAGGGCTAGTGGAAGGACACCTTATGAGGGTGTCCCCATAAGGGCTGAAAGGCAGAAGAGAAAAGGTAAGGCATGGGAAAGTCTTTTTGGGATTCCATGCATGCCTGGCTCCTGGTGCTTCCTGGGAAATGTAGTTTCTGGAATGTTGGCATCTGCCGGCAAACTTCCAGGGGCATTGTCGTTCCCAGAATGCACCAGGTGCGATGGATGCTCTCCATTCCAAGCGCAGGAGGAGGGAAGAGTGAAGATCCTGCAGGAATGTCTCTTCTTGGCCTCCCCCCACTGCCATCCCTCACTTCCCATAAGCAGATGAGACGGAGTGGGGTGGAGAGGCACCTAGAGCGCCTTGGTCTCCCTTTAGCCCCCACATCCATACATGGCCCTTAAACTGTATTTATATATTTCAATGTCTAGCCATCTCAAATGCTTAGAGGGATAAGAAAAAGCATTCATTCATTTATTCATTCACAGACCTTTATTGGCATATCATCAGTCATAAAACAAATTAGAACATCGTAGCATAACAATTAAGGTCTAAGTGTCCATATAAATTAGGTGCAGTCAAGAATAGTACTATCTAAAACAGGGGTGTCGAACTCTTTTGTTATGAGGGCCAGATCTGACGTAAATGAGACCTTGTTGGGCTGGGCCACGTGTGTCGTGAAATGTAACGCCAGGCAGCGGAGATATAAACTTTATAAATGACACAAACACAACGGGTTTTTTTTAACTTAAAATAAAATCATGCTTAAAACATTAAGCACTCTCGCAATATTTTGTTTATTTCACAGTGTCTAATAAGTGACACCTCTTGCTCTGAATTATTGCCTCAAAATTATTGCCTCCTCCTCCTCTTCTTCTTCTTCTTGATTCCCCACTCCTCCACTTGCACCAGCTGGAGGACCTTGGGCAAACCATAGTTCTGACAAGAGTTGTTCTTGAAAAAGAGCAGTTTCTGTCAGAGCTCCCTCAGCCCCACCTACCTCACAGGGTATCTGTTGTGGGGAGGGAAGGGGAAAGGAGTTTGTAAGCCGCTCTGAGACACCTTTGGGTAGTGAAGGGCAGGGTATAAATCCAATCTCTTTTTCTTCTTCTTCTTCTACCTTAACCATTTCCTAATTCACGCTTCTCAACTTTCCAGTTAGCTGGCGTCTACGGAAACGTCTTCACTGTGTGGATGGGACCGACCCCGGTGGTTGTGCTGAACGGGTACAAGACAGTCTCCGAGGGCCTTATTTTGGAAGAGTTTTGCGGACGGCCTCTGACGCCATTCTACAGGGATATGATGGGAGACAAAGGTAAGGGCGAATATTCTCCTTTCTTACAAAAAAATAATAACAATTATGCAAAAACTGCTCTGCTCCCGTTTCCTTCTGGCATGACCCCACTTCCTTTAACACGTCTAGGACCTCAACACCATAGAGTCCATCCCCCAAAGCAGCCATTTCCTTCGGGTGGACTGATCACTGTAGTCTGGAGATTGGTTATTATTCTGGGTGATGCCTAGGCCCTACCAGGAGGTTGGTAACCCTAAATCTGAGCCAGGCTGCCCCATAAGAGTTGACAGCCCCCTATAAGGGTCACTTTCCTCAGCCTGCTCCATCACTGCTGCTGCTATGGTTAGGGCGGCTCTCTTGTTGTTTGTGCTCCATCCACCCTGACAGGGTGTTTGTCCAGCCGCTGCTTAAAGACTGCCAGGGAGGAGGGGCTCGCCACCTCCCCAGGCAGCTGGTTCTACTGTGGCACGACTCTGACTGTCGAAAAGTTTCCCCTCAGATCCAGCCAGTACCTTCCCGCCCTGAATATAAACCCCTTCTTGTGAGTCCTCTCCTCTGCTGCCAACAGGAACAGCTCCCTGCCCTCCTCCAAGTGAGAGCCCTTCAAGAGAGCCATCCTGTCCCCCCTCAACCTCCTCTTCTCCAGACTGAACCTTCCCAAGTCCCTCGGCCTTTCCTCACAGGGCTTCTTGGTCTCCAGGCCCCCGATCACCCTCGTCGCTCTCCTCTGCACCCGCTCCGTTCTACCCACATCCCTTTTGAAGTGAGGCCTCCAGAACTGCACACAAGAGTCCAGGTAGAGCAGGGACGGATGAAGGCTCACTGGTGCCCTGAGCACTGACCAATCTTGGTGCCCCTCCCATCCTTTCCACAGTGACCCCGTCCCATTTTAGTCGTTGACCTGTCTGACCAGATAGACAATGCAGGCTGCAGCAATACAAAAATTTATTCCTATGATAGCACAATAGACTGTACAAACCCAGCCAAGCTTTGGCTGCATAAAGTTCTACAGAAATGCAATGCAACATCTATTTTAATATTTCACAAGTTCAATGTATCAAAGTTCCAATATTCCTGACCACCCGAAAGGCATTTTTCGACATTTTTTTCACCCCTTTCCCCAACTTTGTGGTGCCCCCTTTGGCCCTGGCGCCCTAAGCATGTGCTTAGACTGCTTAATCGTTAATCTGCCACTGAGGTAGAGCCTGACCAATGCAGCGTACATCCAATCGGCTGGATAGATCAAAAAGACGTTGTTTCGGCAGCGGCAGCCACGACAGTGTCAGTTTTATCCTCTCTCTTCCTTCTCTTCCGGAGTGCATTCTTTTAATTATCCCCCTTCTCTTGGGTTTCCTCTATGACTGGCTCCGCAGTGATTTCATAGTTGAGCCCGCCACTCCGTGTCACTGTTCCAAAGGGTTGGGGACCCCAATCTAATCGATCTATGAAAAGGCAAAATACTGGATCCAACGACACTTCTGCTGGGCCATTGGCCGGAAGACAAACCACCTGCAATGGAAAGAGAACTAATTGGTATACTATTGACAGCAGCCAAAGCCACAGTTGCTCATACCTGGAAAGAAACCAAACGACCCACAACAGCCTCTTGGTATGCCATAGTCTGGGATTACTTTTTACTAGAGAAACGTACGGTCTTCTTCAACGAGAGCCGTAGTGAGAGGGAACTGTATAATCCATTGGGAAAATTGTCACTTTTTTTGGAGAGAAAAGACCTCTTGATATAAAGTTAAAAAGCAGTTAACATTCCTTTCGTAGTCAAAGATCGGTACTTAGTCAGCTCAGTCCTTTTCTTTAAATTGCCTCCTGAAACAAAATATCTATGTAATTAGCACTACTCAACTAAATAGTATAGGTAAAGTAAAGTAAAGGTTCCTTTGCTTGAAGGGCACATTAAAATGTATTATTAAACTGTGGTGTTTTTTTTAGAATGCTTTTCTTAATGTAGCTCACCAAGTTGACAATGTTTGTATTGCTCTGTTAAACATTTGAAAATTTTAATAAAAATAACTAAAAAAAACAAACCAAGCTAAGAAAACAAGACCACAGTCTGTGTAGGATGCTGTCCAAGTAAAGCAAAGGTTTTGGGTGCCCTTTCACACTGCAGGAGTTTTCCTTACCAATGGCCATACTTGGAAGCAGCAGAGACGCTTTGCCTTCGCCACCCTCAGGAACCTGGTGCCGAGCATCCAGCGACGCGTACAAGAGGAAGCCGACTATCTTGTGAAGGTGCTGGCGAGCAAGCAAGGTAGACCCGCTGTAATGATTCCATGTTTTGGTGTGTGTGCGTGTCTTTAAATGTTGAGTTTGACTGCAGTAAAGTAAGGAGAGCGATAGGGGGAGAGGAGTGCGCTGCGATTGGCTGATGGCTGAGAGTGTGGGAGGAGAGATGTTTTATGACGGAGTTCTGTGTGTGAAGTCTGAAAAGACAGCATATGGTCTGTGTGGGACTATGGAATTTTGCTTCCATTCTGGCCAAGTTCAGACTGGCAGTTTGCCCTGAGAGAGGCGCGTTTCAGCAACGTTTCACAAGCGGATTAAAGGGGGCGTTCACACAGGCACTTCTGTCCGGCGTTCCCCAGCCGTACTCAACTCATCTTGTAACGCTTGGTTCCGGAGTTAAAAAGATACCTGTTAAAAGTGGTATCAAACCCCGGAAAGTGTGTTTATTCCACGTATATCCTGCACCAACACAGTGTGAATGCTAAAATCCGCGATGTTGATTGTGCGCTCATGTGCATAAGTGCATATCTCCAGATTAGCAAAACAGAAATCTGCGCCTTACAGCCGTGCCTTCGGACCAACAGTGTGAATGCTCCATCATGCCTCCTCTTTGGTATGCTCCCACATCAGTCGGCCTTGACTTGCTCCCGCTTCAAACTGCCAGTCTGAACTCGGCCTCTGTGTGAATAAGGCAAACAGTTTCGTCTGAGTGACTATAAGAGCTGATTCTGTTCTGGGTGAATAAGACAAAGAGATTAGCCTGTTTGGATAGATAGATAGAGGATAGAGGATAGAGGATAGAGGATAGAGGATAGATAGATAGATAGATAGATAGATAGATAGATAGATAGATAGATAGCTAGATAGCTAGATAGCTAGATAGCTAGATAGCTAGATAGCTAGATAGCTAGATAGCTAGATAGCTAGATAGATAGATAGATAGATAGATAGATAGATAGATAGATAGATAGATAGATAGATAGATAGATAGATAGATAGATAGATATTGAGAGTCTGTGTCTATCAGAGTGAAGTCTGAGTGACTGTTTGTGACACCAAGTTTTGCCAGTTATATTTACAAGTTCTTTTTTTCCCCAGTAACAGTTCAAAACAACCAGAAACCTATTTTGTTCTTTATTAAATAAATCAATTTTTATTTAATCTTATCCCGGCAATCAGTACAGTCCTTCCTCAGGGCCACATAGTCCTCTGAAGTGCCCAGACCCTAGGTCATTCTACCAAAAGAGAGAGAGTTGGAATTTTTAATTCCTGGTGGCAGCAGAAAATTACCAAGTTTATACAGACAGAGGGTGCGGTCAGACGGCATGCTGAGTTTAAACTGGTCCGGTTCTGACACCATTTTTTTTAATCTGGATAATCGCAATCACGCTCACCTCCTTATCCCGGCTCACCGTGCAGTCACATCGCTCCCCACCGTCTACACTACCGACGCGTGGGAGCGTGTGTCGGTGGTTTTTTTAAAAAAATTCTCAGTTTGCGCATGCGCATAGGGAGTCATCTGTAGAGCTGGAATCTTCACGCATGTGCAGAACAACTAGTTTCTCACCAAAAGCAAGCCCTGAGGTGTCTCCGACCGCTGTAACAGAACACTTCCCATTAAACTTTTGACCTGAAACTGGCCTCTGTGAGATGCTGAACTTGTCTAAATGCTAAAATGAATCACCATTTAAACTTCAGTTTTATTAACATGGGAGTGGAGCTCCACCTATGCGAATAACGCTGATGCTTTAAAAAAATGGTGGGCGAAAAGTGGAAGCCTTGGGTTTCTGCGGCAGCTTTCCAGAGAGGAGGGGGCTGAAGCACCAGGAAGTGGCTCAACACCACAGGAACGATCAGACGTCAGAAACTGCGGCTTGAAACTGGAGAATCAGGAAAACACCAGACGGGGAAGTGATATCAAAATACTCCGGTTTAAAGGAGGGTTGAGCTGGAAAGTGATGGCTGGGGATGATGTACAGATGTTGGTGTGTGAACGTGCATATAAACTCCATTACTGAAGCATGCCGAAAGCGGTTCAAGAGGTGCTCCTGAACACACCCAGAGAGTGTTTAAAGGTAAAACCATTTCCCCTATAAGCAAGAACACCACACCCATCATCTGACATCTGAAACACAGATGTGCTACAGGGGCCGCTTCTGGAAAGCTGGATTCGAGCACAGTAGCACCTTAGAGACCAACAGGGCTATTTTGGGGCAGGAACGCACAGGAACAGAGTTCCAGATGGCTTCAGAGTTGGTCATGCCCACTACAGCCAAAACCTCTGTGTGTGTGGGTACAGAGGGAAGGCCTGGAGAGTGATACCCTCCCCGGCGACTCTGAAGCGAGCGGGCCAGGAGGGACCCTGGAAGAATTGGGGAAGCATTTAAATGCCTCCCCGTGCCTTCCCCGGCCTGTCCAAGCAGGAACTCGTTAGCACATTAGGCCACACCCCTGACAGCACAGCTCATTAGCACATTAGGTCACACCCCTGACTGCACAGCTCATTAGCACATTAGGCCACACCCCTGACAGCACAGCTCATTAGCACATTAGGCCACACCCGCATGCATTCCCTTGGCTTAACCAGGTGCCTGGGCAATTTTTCTCCAAGCCGGTTTGGCCAGAGATCTTGGAGGGTTTTTTGCCATCTTCTGGGCATGGAACAAGAGTCACTGGGTGTGTGTGGAGGGGGAGGTATTTGTGAATTTCCTGCCTTGTGCAGGGGGGTTGGACTAGATGACTCTGGAGGTCCCTTCCAGCTCTATGATTCTATAAAAGCCCCCCCTGCTGCTTTCTTCTTATTTTTTAAATAGTTTTTTTATTCTTTTTAGGATAAACAGCATATATATCCAACTATAACGTAACATTTTAACATGATCAACACAAAAGGAATCCAAACAACCTTATTATCGCATTATTCGGCAATGTTACCATTTCCACGTTATGTGTAGTCGATTAACACAGAGGATAGTCGCACAAAACTTTAACTCTTTATACAAATTCAGAAGGAAAGTAAGTCTTTGTAATATTAGATTTTGGGGATAACCTTGTGTTCCATGCTGCTTTCCTTGAATTCCTTTATTTTTTTTAACTAATTCTTTGCAAACTCCCCTAAACCCCCGACTGATAAATCCCCAGGTCAAGGTTGGTTCCGTTCTCTTGTTTCCCCAGGGTCAGCCTTTGAGCCTAAACCAGACCTGGTCCATGCTGTCGCCAACGTCATCTGCGCCACTGTGTTCGGTCACCGCTTTACCGACGAGGACCACTCTCTCGACAAGATGATAAAAGCCATCTACTTAATCATCTTTGTCCCGTTCACTTCGTGGGGCAGGGTGAGCATCTTATCACTTAGCCTTTTTCTTTTTTTAATTATTTAATTTATACCCTGCCCTCTCCACCAAAGCAGGCTCAGGGCGGCTTACAAGGCCAATTGGCATCATAAAAATATTAAGACAATAAAAATCAGGTTAAAATCTGAGGCTACATTGATGGGGAGGGCATGGTATCTCTCCTTATATATAACTGAGTAGTGGGGTGGCACTTCCCAGCTCTCCCATTGGTTGTGCACTGCCCTCCATCAGCCATTGGCCCATCAGCCACCACTCAAGAGTACTTGCGTGCCATTGGCCACATGCTGGCTCTGCTCCCCTTCCCCGCCCACTCCCACCTCAGCCACTGTTCCCTGTCAGAATTACTGGCAAATGGCTGTCTCTCCTGACAAAGACACTTCTCCTGCTTGGTTCCTCTGTGGGACTAACTTTTCCCTCAGTGGCCGCTGGTAGAAGGAAACCCTTTCCAGGCCTTTGTGAATAACTCCTTGGGGCCCATCCTGACTAGGGTTGCCAGCTCCAGGTTGGGAAATTACTGGATATTCTGTGTCTAAGGAAGCCAGTCTAAGGAAGCCAGAGTTTGGGGAGGGGAGAGGCCTCAGCTGAACAGAATGCCATAGAGCCCACCATCCAAAGCAGTTATTTTCTTGAGGGGTGAGGGAGAAATTTGTTGTCCGGAGTTCAGTTGTGATACCTGGCGATCTTCAGGCTCCACCTGGAGGTTGGCTACCCTAGGCGTAGCAGTTAGTGCTTCAGAGCAGGGTCTGCCAGGCAGAGATCGGTTCCCCTCTGGCATTATACCCTGCTGAGCCAGAACTATGGCTTGCCCAAGGTCATCCAGCAGCTGCAAGTGGAGGAGTGGGGAATCAAACCCAGTTCTCCCACATTTAAGCCCGCACACTTAACCACTACACCAAATTGCCATAACCTAATTGTTCTTCTCATATTTCTTTGTATTTCACCCTCCGCCCACAAGCAGCTCAGGCTGTTCAGCAGCACACGTACTGGAACTGGAACAACACAGGGATGATCAGTGTGGCCCCAGCCTAGGGCGATGGCCACAGGGAAGGCTCTGTGGGTTATCCGTGGTGCCAGAATCCTTGTTGCGTGGCCTCTTCAGGACAGTCCCACAGGGCTGCTCAGCTCAGAACCGCCTGGTGGCAGTGCAAGAATGGGTGGAACTCCTTTGCATATTAGGTGACACCCCCCCTAATGTAGCCAATCCTCCCAGAGCTTACCGTAGCCCCTGTAAGAAGAGCTCTGTAAGCTCTTGGAGGATTGGCTACATTAGGGGTGTGTCATCTAATATGCAAAAGAGTTCCTGCTACAAAAAGAGCCCTGGGTAGACCCATACCCACTGTCAATTCTGCTGCTCGTGTGGCCTGAGCTAGAGGTACTAGTGGGGTAGTGCCACAAGAGCCATTCAACTCAGACACAACTGGGGGGTGGCACGGGGCAGGTGATAGCTGTGCGTGATCCTCCTTCTCCAAGAGTTTATCTTTAGAGCAATTTCAGGAGAAGGCTAGGCTGTGAGAAAGGGACTGGATCACCCATGGACAGGGTTCCCCCTAAGCTGAGCTAGTGTGAGCTAGTTCACAGTTTTTTAGCCTCCGGCTCACACATTTTTGCCTTAGCTCAGGAAGGAGGGCTCCAGAGCAAATTGATTTATGCAGCAGCCAAATTGCTCACTCACAGCTTTAATGCCGGTAGCTCACCAAGTAGAATTTTTGCTCACAAGACTCCACAGCTTAGAGGGAACATTGCCCATGAAGATCCCGGACAGTGGGGATCAGAACTCGGGGCTCCCCAATCCTAGTCCAACGCCATCAATATTCACTCAACAGCTCACGAGCCACATGCGGGAACTGTTTCACAGGCCATCTGCAGTTCTTCATCTAATTTCCGGGCAGGGCCTGTCAAGAATTCCCAATCCAGGGGATCCTTGCTATGAGCTCAAAAATACAAAACCCCGGGGGCAGGGGGGTGTCCACACACTCGCCAGTATGGTAGTCTGCCACCAGCCTCTTGAAGTATCCACATAGTCATAAGAACATAAGAGAAGCCAAGGTTGGATCAGGCCAGTGGCCCATTTGGTCCAACACTCTGTGTCACACAGGGGCCAAACGTACCAGGTGCCATCAGGAGGTCCACCAGTGGGGCCAGGACACTGGAAGCCCTCCCACTGTTGCCCCCCCCCCAAAAAAAACACCAAGAATAGAAAGCACCCCTTACCCCAGACTGAGAGTCCCTATCTATACCATGTGGCTAATAGCCACTGATGGACCTCTGCTTATCTAATTCCCTCTTGAAGCTGTCCATGCTTGTAGCTGCCACCACCTCCTGTGGCAGAGAATTCCATGTATTAATCACTCTTTGGGTGAAGAAGTATTTCCTTTTATCTGTTCTAACCCGTTCATTGAGTTCCCACGAGTTCCCACGTGTTCTTGTATTGTGAGAAAGGGAGAAAAGTACCTCTTTCTCTACCTGCTCTATCCCATGCATAATCTTATAAACCTCGATCATGTCACCCCTCAGCCATTGTTTCTCCAAGCTAAAGAGCCCCAAGCGCTTTAACCTCTCTTCATAGGGAAAGTATTCCAACTCTTTTATCATTCTAGTTGCCTTTTTCTGTACTTTTTCCAATGCTATAATATCGAAAAGTCAGAAGCCAAGGGGCAAGCTTCTAACCATACTGGAAAATATCTGGCTGTCCTCGAACAGAGCCAGGGCTTTCTCGGCCCCCTGTCTCTGACCTGGTGGAACTCTCTGCCAACTTCCATCAGGGCTCTGGGAGCGCAATTCTGCAGGGCCTGTAAGGCAGAGATGTTCTGCCAGGCTTTCGGTTGAGGACAGCAATGGTTTCCCATCATAGTGGGCACCCTCTTCCATTCTGCCCTCTTCGGCCACCTCCCTAACCTGCCCACGAGATAGAAGAACAGCTCAGAGTAGGTTTCTTTCTTTCTTTTTTTACAAAGTTATTGGGTTTTTTAAATGCAAATCTAAAACTACTAAACTAAGGGGAAAGGGTTTGGGCAAATCTACCAAGGTGACAACAATCTTGGATACATAGTTGTACACTCTCACACCTCCTAATCTATGTTTAACACCAAAAGTAAAAATTGGAGAGATATGAATTTAGCTTAGGTAACTTAAAGTAACATTTTGACTGCAACTGCAGTATCAACAGTTATCTTAAGTTCAGAATCTTTTCTTCTTGCGCTTCTTCAGTTTATGTGGCTTAAGAGCGGCTGCTCCTTTTTCTGATTCCGACGTTTCTGAGGAGTTGGAACTGGTGCTCGCTGAATCCTATGAGTAGGATTCTTCTTCCTCATCTTCTTCCTCCACATTGGGTTTTGGATTTTTCTGCTTCGTTGGTTTTGAGTATTGGTCCATAAATTTATCTGCTTTTGGAATAGAGTAGGTTTTTGAATAAAATTAAGGACGCCTCCTGGAGACTATTAAATTAAAGGGAATTGATTTTTTTTTAATTTTAATCTGAAATTTTGTACTGTTTTTAACCTGTTGGAAATCACCCAGAGCCTTGTGTATGCAGGGATTGGGGGATCCAGAAATTTAATTAATAAACAAATAAGAAGAAAGGAATCCAACCCTGCAAGGTGGGTTACTTGCAGAATGAGTTTCCACTAAAAATTAATCGGTTCGGTGGACACTTTAGTTCTAAGGTACTGGAATTAGATTGAAGCTTCTGAAGTACAGAACAACCAGGTATAGTCAAAGTATTTTTTTTAATTAAATAGAGAGTGCAAGAATATTTCCCAAAGAACAAAAGCAACGCTCAGGAAAAATGAAAAAGAAGAAGAGAAGAGATTGGATTTATACCCCGCCCTTCACTGCCCAAAAGCGTCTCAGAGCGGCTTACAAACTCCTTTCCCTTCCCCTCCCCACAACAGACACCCTGTGAGGTAGAAGAAGAAGAAGAAGAGATTGGATTTATACCCTGCCCTTCACTGCCCAAAGGCGTCTCAGAGCGGATTACAAACTCCTTTCCCTTCCCCTCCCCACAACAGACACCCTTTGAGGTAGAAGAAGAAGAAGAGTTTGGATTTATACCCCGCCCTTCACTCCCCAAGGGAGTCTCAGAGCGGCTTACAAACTCCTTTCCCTTCCCCTCCCCACAACAGACACCCTGTGAGGTAGGTGGGGCTGAGAGAACTTCTGACAGAAACTGTTCTTGAGATAACATTTTTCTCTGAGCTCAGGAAGGGATGGCTCCAGAGCGAACGAATTGATGCAGTCACAGTCAGGGATCTTTCCAAGCGCTTTTGTGTGTCAGGCCCATATCTAACCTATGACAAGGTTAGATTAGACGTTGGATTGCTGCAACTAACCAACAAACAGCTGGAAAGCTAAACTTTTTTAAAAAAGAATTCTTTATTAATAGGAGATTTTTGCAAGATTTAATGTATCTCATCACAGTGTAACATAAAAGGTATAACAAAAAATAAGCCAAATAAAACAAGAGAAGGGGGGGGATTTCAACACAGGACCTGATGAGTCTTAATCCAACAAATCGGCATGTGCAATTGGATCCATCTCAAATTATTTCTTTAATGTGAATCTTGCAGAGAAATAATTTATAAAATGATCGACTAATTGTGTCTCAATACATTGAAATAATTTGTAAATTTTTAAAAAGTTCCAAAATGTGGTTTAGACACAAAACTAATGCAAAACCAGAACTATTCTTGGAGATACAATTATATACAAATAGCTGCAATAAAATACTGATTTCTTATCTTTGAAAACAATGGACCAAAGCTTTCAGAATTACTAGTGTTAGATTGTTTCAAATCCAGGAAATTTTACTAAGAATTGGATGAACCTTATTCTAAGGTCCAGTGGATGTTCTGAATAAGGCTATTGTTTTCACTTCAAACAAAAGTTAAAGGATGCCATGGTTTCATATTTATACAATAAAATATAAAGAATCTCTCCTTATATATAATTCTGTTTTGATCATGGACTCCCCTGAACATTCCAACACACTCCGAAATCAGTTTGCTCCCTGATCTGTCATTCAGAGGGTCTCTCTATCCACTGCCTGCTTTGTCTGAGTCCTGCCTCCAACATTCTAAACAGTTTGCTGCTCCTCTACCCCCCATAGCCAGGCAGAACACAGAGGTCATTTGCTATGTGGTCTGATTGGTCTTTGCCTCGGAACACAGACATCTTTTGCATATGCGGCCCTATTGGCATTTGCCTCTAACATTCTAAACAGTTTGCTGTTGCTGTTCTCAGGTAAAATGTGTTCTGAGGTAAAATACATTTCCCCTTAGTGCCTGTTGGGGGAAACCATTGTTGCCAATCTCCAGGTGAGGGCTGAAGATCACTCAGAATTACAACTGCTTTCCAAAGAGCAGAGATCAGTTCCCCTGGAGAAAATGATGGACTCTGTGTCCTTATATCCTGCTGAGATGGCTTCTGTATGACAGCCAATGTGACGCAGCTGTCAGGGCTTCAGAGCACAGTAGAGGCTGCAGGTGTGGGGGGGTGGAAAGCTGAAGAGTGAGGAGAAAATAAAGGTAGGTTGATGATTGACTGAGAAGGAGGTAAGAGTTGCCCACACCAGGTGGAAAACCCTGGAGATTTGAGGGATGGAGCCTGGAGAGGGTGAGGTTTCAGGAGGGGTGGGACCTCAGACAGGTACAATGCCATAGCCTCCACCCTCCAAACCAGCCAGTCCCTCTGAGGGAACCATTGTTGCCAATCTCCAGGTGGGAGCTGAAGATCACTCAGAATTACAACTGCACTCCAGGAGGGAGGGGGGAAGAGATGGAAAGCTGAAGTGAGAGGGGCAGATCAAGGTAGGTTGATGGTTGACTGTGAAGGAGATAGGATTGCCAAGTCCAGGTTGGAAAATTCCTGGAGATTTGAGGGGTGGAGCCTGGAGAGGGTGGGGTTTGAGGAGGGGTGGGACCTCAGACAGGTACAATGCCATAGACTCCACCCTCCAAACCAGCCATTCCTTCCTGGGGAACCGATGTTGCCAATCTCCAGGTGAGGGCTGGAGATCACTCAAAATTACAACTGTTCTTCAGGTAGCAGAGATCAGTCCCTCTGGAGAAAATGGTGGACTCTGTGTCATTATACCCTGCTGAGGTCGCCACAGCAAATTGACACTGAGTGCCCAGGACCAGAGCACCCACCCAGAGCCTCTTTCTAGAGCTCGTTGTATTTATTTCCACAACGGGCCTTATTCCTAATAATTAAATAAGTAAATATTTATTTAAAAACCTTGGGACAATTGTCTTGGCAGGAGCTTTTGGAAAGCTAAACTTCTTAACGGCTACGGTTTGCATAGGCTAGGGCAGATTACCCAAGTTTATCTTGACATGGATCTGTGACAACAAGTGGCTAAGCCGAGAAACAGTTCATGACAGGATGCGTCCTCTCTGAAGTGTAAAAAAAGCCACAACGGAAAGAGGGAGGGCTGTGTTCAATGACCAAACGGGGCGGCTCTGTTTGGTCTCTGTTATTCAAAGTCACCAAGTCAGGCTCGTTAACTTTCTCAGGACAAACCCCAGATGTTCCCCTTCGATCTCCTTCCCCCACGTTTCAGGCCTAAGTTTTGACAAGAAGCCTGAACCAAGATCTGTCCTGATGTGCTGGATGTCATGGTTCTTGTGAAACTGGTGACTTGAACGTTGTTTGGTTTATATGTTTCCATCTTTGCTAGCCGCTTCATGCTTTGAAGAAACGAGATTTTAAAATTTTAAGCACATACATAAATTTGAAATAGCTTCCTCCCCCCCCCTTTGCAAATGGGATCGTGCTATCAAAGAGGCAAACGGTACAGGAATGAGGCGATCAACCCTTTCCTTCCCTGCTATTTTCTCGCTGAAAGATAGCAAACCGTCTGCTCTCACTCCTTTGAAGCGCTTCAAGAATCTTTCCAGATTGCGCCAACAAATGCCCCGGCTATGTCCTTTCGCCCGCAGCTGTATGATGCTTTCCCAAGGATTATGCACCGTCTGCCAGGACGCCACCAGCGGGTCTTGAAATACAACGACTTCTTACACGAGGCGGTGAGGTCGGAAGTCCAGAGCCACCAGGCAAAATGGGCAGAAGGGAACAAACCTCAGGATCTTGTTGACTTCTACCTGGGTCACATGGAAAAGGTAATAAGAACATAACATAAGAGAAGCCAATGTCGGATCAGGCCAATGGCCCACCCAGTCCAACACTCTGTCGCACAGTGGCCAAAAATACCAGGTGCCATCGGGAGGTCCAGCAGTGGGGCCAGGACACCAGAAGCCCCTCCCACTGCTGCCCCCCCCAGCACCAAGAATGGAGTGCATCACCTGCCCCAGACTGAGTTTTCCCATCTATACCTTGTGGCTAATAGCCACTGATGGACTTCTGCTCCAGATGCTTATCTAATTCCCTCTTGAAGCTGTCCATGCTTGCAGCTGCCACCACCTCCTGTGGCAGTGAATCCCATGGGTTAATCAGTCTTTGGGTGAAGAAGGACTTCCTTTTATCTGTTCTGACCCGACTGCTCAGCAGTTTCATGGAGTGAAAGTGTTCCAACCCTTTTATTATTCTAGTTGCCCTTTTCTGCTCTTTTTCCAATGCTATAATATCCTTTTTGAGGTGTGGTGACCAGAACTGTACACAGAGGTCGCACCGTAGATTTATACAGGGGCATGATGATACTGGCTTTGCTACGCTTGCTTGGGTTGCCATAGTTATGGGGGGAGGGCATTCCCGCGGGGAGGGAGGGGAGTGAATGAGTGAGAGAACAGGACGTTTGCTTTAGGAGGTCATAACTTTCCTTGCAAGATGTGCCTCCTCTCCCTCTTTCCCAGGGAGGGGTGTCCTTGAAAGCTTTTTGGTACCAGCTTGAGCCATGGATAACCAAGCCTGTTTGGTGTAGTGGTTAAGACGCGGACTCTAATCTGGGAGAACTGGGTTTGATTCCCCACTCCTCCACTTGCACCTGCTGGATGACCTTGGGCAAGCTGTAGTTCTGGCACAGCTGTTCTTGAAAAAGAGCAGTTTCTGTCAGAGCTCTCTCAGCCCCACCTACCTCACAGGGTGTCTGTTGTGGGGAGGGGAAGGGAAAGGCATTTGTAAGCTGCTCTGAGTCTCCTTTGGTTAGTGAAGGGCGGGGTATAAATCCAATCTCTTCTTCTTCTATATCTTTCCACTTCGTTGAGATGGCAACACTAGGCATGGTGTGTCTGTATGACATGTGCTCTGGGAAAGAAGGGGCTTTTATTCAATTTACCTATAATAAGCTTGTACCAGTGTTCCCTCTAAGCTGAGTTAGTGTGAGCTAGCTCACAGTTTTTTAGCTTCTGGCTCACACATTTTTCTCTTCGCTCAGGAAGGATGGCTTTCAGAGTTTATTTATGCAGTAATTTATGCAGTAGCCAAATCGCTCACTCGCAACTTTAATGCCAGCAGCTCACAAAGTAGAATTCTTGCTCACGAGACTCCGCAGCTTAGAGGGAACATTGGCTTGTACCCGCCAAAGGTCTTTAGTTCTAACACCAGTGATGTTCCGGATCATGCATACATCTCAATAAACTTTTCACTGCCAAAGAGAGATTTGTTGAGAGTAACTTGACTGGGGATCTGGCAGATAAGAACTGCCATTTGGACTTGAGATGACGTCTGCTTAGCTTCGTAGTCATTACTGACTAGATCGTTGTGCAGAAGAGCGTAATAGCATCAAAGATGCCACGCTGGATCAAACCAAAGACCCCCACTTTAGTCCTCTGGCCAAGATCCAAACTGCCCTGCATGCGCTTGCTGGAAATATCCAGATTTACTCCTCTAGCAGCATTTCTAGAAGGTTACCCGGCTTTCCAGACTCTCTTTATGGGGGTCATGATAGACCATAGAGGAAAGGGGGGCCATGGAATGTTCATGGAAACTCCACCTGTCGCTGCCCTCTGTAGGGCTGCCATTCTCCTGGTGGGGGCAGGGGTATACCCGCTTTTGGGGGGCTCAATCTGCTGCCACTCAGCTGGTTAGCAGGAGAGCCCCACCCCCAAGCAGTCCTGTCCATGGCAGCATTCCCGGTGCTATGACGTCACCCAGAGGTGACATCATCGTGCAGAGCATATTGCGGGGGGGATGCTCTAGCATCTGAGACAAAACTCTATGGTAATCATAGATGGTTTTTTCCCCAAAATGCTAGAGTGTCCCCCTCACAACGTGCCCTGCATGATGATGTCACCTCTGAGTGACATCATTGTGCCAGGCACGTCGACATGGATGGGGCTGCTTGGAGGTGGTGCTCCCCCGCTGGACAGCTGAGTGGCGGCAAATTGGGCCCCACAAAAGTGGGTAAACCCTCACCCCCATTGTGGGGATGGCAACTCTACAGAGGGCAGCGACAAGTGGAGTTTCCATCAACATTCCATGGCTCCTCTTTCCACCTTGAGTTCCATAAGGCAGAAAGGTAGCTAATATTGTTGATAATAGATAATAAATGTAGATAATAAATGTAGATAATAAATGTAGATAATAAATGTTAGTAAATGAAAACAAACAAAACTGGACTTTTTGCTAATGCTCTTTGACTTATTCCACTGACAGGCCAAAGATGACCCGACCTCCACTTTCAGTGAAGATAACATGGTTCAAATTATGGTCGACCTTTTAATCGGAGGGACCGAGAACACAGCCTCCCTCCTGTGTGGAGCGCTGCTCTTAATGATAAAACACCCAGAGGTTCAAGGTGCGTAAATGCAGTTGCAATGGCTATTAACACTATGTTGTCGAAGGCTTTCACGGCCAGAGTTCATTAGTTGCTGTAGATTTTCCGGGTTGTGTGGCCGTGGTCTTGGCATTGTCCTACAATGCCAAGACCACGGCCACACAACCTGGAAAATCTACAGAAGCTGTTAACACTGTTTGTATGCACGTTCCTTGAGCCAAAATTGTGGGCCTAATCCAGACAACTCCCATGTGGATAGAAAGGAGGAGAGGAGAATAATGTGAGCTGCTTTGGTCCCCACTGTGGAGAAAGACGGGGGTATATATGAAGTAAATAAATAATCAATGTCGCCGAAGATGGGAGGCAGGTAGAACATATGTTGGTGAATGGCTGAAGAGAGATGAGGCAAAGAAAGGGAAGAGGAAATGCGGGGACACCAGGAAGAGGGAAAGAGGAAAGAGTGCAGGGAGGAGGATACAGGGGAAAGTGAGGTGCCGACCCACAAGTCCTTGAGAGTTCCCTACCGTGCAAGTGGGCCTGGCCCAGTGGCTGGCACCACAGACCAGTGTTCCCTCTAAGCTGAGTTAGTGCGAGCCAGCTCACAGTTTTTTAGCCTCCGGCTCACGCATTTTTGTCTTCGCTCAGGAAGGGAGGGCTCCAGAGCAAACTAATTTCTGCAGTAGCCAAATCGCTCCCTCACAACTTTAATGCCAGTAGCTCGCAAAGTAGGATTTTTGCTCACATGACTCCACAGCTTAGAGGGAGCATTGCCACACACCTGTGTCATGGTTCCCGTAGACGGAGGCTGCTGTGGGGGAGGCGGGAAGCGGAAGACAGAGGGTTGCGGAAGACAAAGGGAAGCGGAAGACAGATAAAGGTAGGTTGGGTGGGAAGGAGAGAAAGAAGCAGGAGAAGAGGAGAGGCGACGGGGGCTTCCAGGAAAGGGAAGGAGGAAATAGTGGAGGGAATGAGATGCCTCCCACAAGGCGTAGAATATGCCATAGAATGTGATGCCAACAAGCAGGCCCGTAACCAGGATTTTGTGGCTTGCAGGGCAAAATTTTTTTTCTGGTGTGGCTGAAGTTCTCAATGAATAGCCTTAAGTAAAAAAAGCTTTAAGCAAAACAAGGAGTGCACACCTTTAAAAACTGTAACGTTCTCTACATGGGGCTGCCCTTGGCTCAAATCCGAAAGCTGCCACTAGTGCAGAATGCTGCGGCCAGGCTGTTCATGGGCCCATTGAGATGGGATCACATCCAGCCTGTGCTGAAGGCTCTGCACTGGCTGCCAATAGCATACCGAATTGGCTTCAAGGTGCTGGTGCTTACCTTTAAAGCCCCTTATGGCCAGGGTCTGACATACCTAAGGGACCGCCTTTCCCCATACATACCCCCGAGAGCACTGTGGTTGGGGTCATAGAATCAACTGACCCTCCGGGGCCCCACAAGTGCCAGGCTCGCTGCAACCAGGGCCGGGGCCTTTTCAGTGGCGGCTCCTTACTGGTGGAACAAGCTCCCGGAAGAGATCTCTCACAATTCCTCAGGGCCTGCAAGATGGAGCTCTTCCCCCAGGCTTTCTACTAAGGAGCGGCCCTCACTATTACCATCAACGAGCCCAGCCCCTAGCCTTAACATCTGGCTTATTCCACTGACTGACCCAGCAAGGCCTCTGAGCTAGAATTTATCAGCTTGCAATCATCATTAGCACGCCACCACGAGTAATGAATTGAATGATTAGCACCTTATCACTTTATGATCTGGATGTACTGTATTGTTTCACAATGATTTTATACAGGGCTCTTTCTGTAGCAGGAACTCCTTTGCATATTAGGCGACACCCCCCTAATGTAGCCAATCCTCCAGGAGCTTACAGTAGCCCCCTGTAAGAAGAGCTCTGTAAGCTCTTGGAGGATTGGCTACATTAGGGGTGTGTGGCCTAATATGCAAAGGAGTTCCTGCTACAAAAAGAGCCCTGATTTTATATGGTTTTATCGGCATTTTGTGCCAACGTTGTAAGCCGCCCTGAGCCCGTTTGCAGGGACGGCGGGGTATAAATTGAATGAATGAATGAATGAATGAATGAATAGATAAATAAAAATGTTATTAAATGTCTTTAAAAAGGGGGTTTAAGGGGAAATCTTGTGGGGCTGTCTTGTTAAGAAAGGGGGCGGAGCCCCGAATAGACCCACCGTCGCTACGGGCCTGGGTAGATAGGTAGGTATGCATATCTAATACATAAACGTATACATTCCTTTTTTCCAAAACAAGCCCCATTTAGGGCCAGGTCAGTAAACCGGAGCTTTCAGAAATATCCATTTCTCACATGCCTCATTTAATCCTAGAAAAAGTGCTCGAGGAAGTCAATGCCGTTCTGGAACCTTCCCAAGCCGTCTGTTACGAGGATCGGAAAAAACTGCCGTACACCACCGCCGTGATTCATGAAGTCCTCCGTTTCATCAACATTGTAGGCACCGGTCCTTTCCGGCTGTGTCTGAAGGACACCACGATGCTTGGGTGCCCTATTGCTAAGGTACAAAATGCCCCCCCTGGACAAGGCCTGAGGACAACCATCTCCGTTAGTAGTAGGAGCCTGGAAATCTGGTGCTTTACAGCAGGGGTTCCCAGCACAACGTTCTCCGACACTTTTCCCTGCGCCCGCAAAGTGCGTTTATAAAGTGGGCAGGGCCAGGTGGGACTTTTCTCCAGCAAGGCTTCTGATTGGCTGTGCTTACAAATTGGCATCTGCTTACAAATGTCACTCGGGCAGGCGCTGCCTCCACAGCAAAAGGATCCTCACTGTGTGACTGGAGTTGAGTGGCGGCCGCCATTTTGCAACTGGCTCCGCCTCCTGCTGAGTCAGAATTCCCAAAGGTGCCCACAGGCTCAAAAACATTAGGGACCCTGCTTTATGGGAACCCGGGTGCCAAATCAAGCACAAAAGAACAAGGGAAGATCTTGCTTGGCCAGAGCAAAGGGTCACCCGGCCCGTTGTTTCCTCCAGGCCTCAGCGAGATGCTTCCAGAAGTCCCATTTAAGAAATCAGGAAGGGGACAGGCTTCCTTCATTATTCTGACCACAGCCTTGGGTGTTCAGAGGTATACTAACTCTGAACACGAAGGCTCCGTTTAGCTTTTCCGGACGGTAGCTGCTGAAATGCCCAGCTTCCAAGGGTTTTTTTGTCTAAGCCCCTTTTAAAAGCCTTATCTTGTCAGATCTCAGACTGGGTTTACATTCAGGGCCTGGATCGTAGGAAAAACTTTTTGACAGTCAGAGTTTTGCAACAGAGGAACCAGCTGCCTCGGGAGGTGGTGAGCGCCCCCTCACTGGCCGTCTTGAAGCAAGCGGCTGCACCAAGACTTGTCAGGGATGCCCTATGCTGATCCTGCCTTGAGCAGGGGGTGGGACCAGATGTCCTGTAGGCAGGGCTATTTGGGGGCAGGAACGCACAGGAACGGCATTCCGGCTGGCTCCCGAGTTGGCCACGCCCAGCAGGAACTCATTAGCATAACAGGCCACACCCAACAGCAGGAACTCATTAGGACTGGCTACATTAGGGGTGTGTGGCCTAACATGCAAAGGAGTTCCTGCCACAAAAAAAGCCCTGGGCTTTTGACAACAAACAAGGTAAACAGAATAAGAAGCAAAAGGTGGGTGTGGCTGGATGACCACGCTTCTGGCAGCATGGGGTGTGGCCTAATATGCTAATGAGTTGTGTTGTCAGGGGGTGTGGCCTAATATGCTAATAAGTTTCTGCTGTTGGGTGTGGCCTAATGTGCTAATGAGTTCCTGCTGGGCTTTTTCTACAAAAATAGCCCTGCCTGTAGGGACCCTCCCAACTCTGGGATTCTAGGATTCTGTGACCCAGCTCATTAGAACATAAGAACATAAGAGAAGCCAATGTTGAATCAGGCCAATGGCCCATCTAGTCCAACACTCTGTCACACAGCGGCCAAAATATACCAGGTGCCATCAGGAGGTCCAGCAGTGGGGCCAGGACACTAGAAGCCCTCCCACTGCTGCCCCCTCCAGCACCAAGAATAGAGAGCATCACCTGCCCCAGACTGAGAGTTCCCATCTACACCCTGTGGCTAATAGCCACTGATGGACTTCTGCTCCATACGTTTATCTAATTCCCTCTTGAAACTGTCCATGCTTGCAGCTGCCACCACCTCCTGTGGCAGTGAATTCCATATGTTAATCACTCTTTGTGAAGAGGTCTGAGGGACTTTGATTATCGAGGGTGCGTTGATTAGAGCCTGCA
The DNA here is from genome assembly GCA_029375565.1 of Gekko gecko. NCBI lineage: Eukaryota > Metazoa > Chordata > Lepidosauria > Squamata > Gekkonidae > Gekko > Gekko gecko. Next base: position 144,175,636 of record JAPDNY010000008.1, on the reverse strand, counting down.
GAATCAGCGCTCCCTCTAAGCTGAGTTAGTGTGAGGTAGCTCACAGTTTTTTAGCCTCCGACTCACACATTTTTCTCTGAGCTCAGGAAGGGATGGCTCCAGAGCGAACAAACTGATGCAGTCGCCAAATCGCCCGCTCCCAACTTTAATGCCAGTAGCTCCCGAAGCAGAATTTTTGCTCACAGGACTTCATCGCTTAGAGGGAACATTGCGCGGAATGTGTTCCTCTTTCCCAGTAGGCGTTCTCCCTCCCGACAAAAATACCAAACTATCAGTCAAAACTGACTCCTCCAAAGTACAGAAGGTCATTCATGCTGGCAGGCCTGACTGCTCTACCTTCAGCAGTGACGTTAGGAATAGCACGTGGTATTTTTGGCCGCTGTGTGACAGAGTGTTGGACTAGATGGGCCATTGGCCTGATTCAACATTGGCTTCTCTTATGTTCTTATGTTATGTTCTCTTATGAAGACTCAATGGGATTCCATATTCAGACAGACTCTGTAATTGTGGCGACAACAGAATCGATTCTGTGGATCGTATTCTTTTGAATTGCCCCAAAATTTTCAGATCTCCCCATTATTTAATCAGGACTTTCTCTCCTCAGAAGGGAAATCGTCTTGGTTACTCAGAGATCAAGATAAACAAGCTACTCTGTGTGTGGCGAAATTTCCGACAGCTGTCGTTAAGCTACATGATAACTTTTATGGTAGTCAGGCTGAGTTCAAACTGGCAGTTTGCCCCGCTATAGCCACGTTTCAGCCACGTTTCACAAGCGAATTAAAGGGGGCGTTCACACAGGAACATCTGTCTGGCGTTCCCCACCCGTAGCCAACCCGTCCTGTACCGCTTCGCTCCCGTGTTTAAAAGATACCTGGTGAAAGTGGTAGCAAATCCCGGAAAGCACCTTTATCCCACTTCATTCCGCTTCCAGGAAGTGTGAACACTAACCTGAAAAGCCGGGAACAACCCGGGGTAATAATGTCCGCCAGGTGTTTCCGCGCATAAGGTGCACCTAATTGCCCTGGAGAGGTAGCAGCGATATGATTGGATGTGCTCCACTCTACCACCCAATGCGGTGCCGGCGCAACGAGATCCTCCCCAAATCGCCCTGATGCGCTTATGCATATGAGCATATATGCGCACATGCACACATAGCCAAATGACCAGGAAAAAGCCATTTACAGCCACGCTTCCAAGCCAGCAGTCTGAACGCTCCCTCGCGCCTCCTCCCAGTATGCTCCCGTATCAGTCTGCACAGTGTGACCAGGAAAACCCAGAACATTTTGTTCTGGGGCTTTTTTGCCATGACTGGCTCCCGCTTCAAACTGCCAGTCTGAACTCAGCCTTAGGCTCTCCTTTGGAAGAGAAGAAGACAGAGAAGAGATTGGATCTACACCCCACCCTACACTACCCAAAGGAGTCTCAGGGCAGCTTACAAACTCCTTTCCCTTCCCCCTCCCCACAACAGACACCCTGTGAGGTAGGCGGGGCTGAGAGAGCTCTTTCGAGGACTGCTCATGAGAGAACAGCTCTGAAAGACCTTGTAACTGACCCAAGGTCACACCAGCAGCTGCATGTGGAGGAGTGGGGAATCCAACTTCTCCCAGATTAGAGTCCGTGCCCCTAACCACTACACCAAACTGGCTCTCCCCATTTCGTTGGAGGAGGGTTTGCTGTTTATGACTCTGGTTGTGAAAGCCGTAAGTCGTAAGGTGTAAGACAAACCACTTCTGTTTTTGCTCTGTTCGTACATCAGAACATAAGAACATAAGAGAAGCCAATGTTGGATCAGGCCAGTGGCCCACCCAGTCCAACACTCTGTCACACAGCGGCCAAAATATACCAGGTGCCATCAGGAGGTCCAGCAGTGGGGCCAGGACACTAAGCCCTCACTGCTGCCCCTCCAGCACCAGAATAGAGTGCATCACTTGCCTCAGACGGAGAGTTCCTATAAGAACATAGAGAAGGCAATGTTGGATCAGGCCAGTGGCCCACCCAGTCCAACACTCTGTCACACAGTGGCCAAAAATACCATCAGGTGCCATCAGGAGGTCCACCAGTGGGGCCAGGACACCAAGCCCTCCCTGTGCCCCCAAGCACCAAGAATACAGAGCCTCACTTGCCCCAGACCGAGAGTCCCTATCTATACCTTGTGGCTGATAGCCACGGGTGGACCTCTGCTCCAGATGTTTATCCAATTCCCTCTTGAAGCCGTCTGTAAGGAAGAGACCGACTTATGAGTAAAATATCAACGCGGCAGAATTGAATGGCGGCAGAAGGGGGAGGATCAATCCTGCAAGTCATTACAGGGACTGCCTGGTGCTCGGCTTTGCAAGAGCTGCATAGCTGAAATACCTTAATTAACAGCTGAATTAGATGGAGGGAGGGGCAGCGTCTTAGCAGGGCTTTTGAGAGATAAAAAGAAGGAAAGGGAGGGGGAGGCACACGCGTCTTTTCGGCAGAGCCTCCCCTGCCTGTTTGAGTCTTTGTAAGTTTCAGCTGATTTTTAACTATCGTTTATGTTCTGGCCATCAATGAAGCAGCTTGGATTTTCCCTGCTCTTTTTGAACTTTGTCAATTAAGGCTGCCTCTTTCGCTGTTTTGATAATAAAATGCATTTTGCTTGACCTGCCGAGTTGAAGTGTGAGAGCTGAAGCTGGATAGCCCGGCAGAGAACCCGAGGCCTATACCTTAGACTGTCCATGCTTGTAGCTGCCACCACCTCCTGTGGCAGTGAATTCCATGCGTTAACCACTCTTTGGGCGAAGAAGGACTTCCTTGTATCCGTTCTAACCCGACCGCTCAGCAGTTTCATGGAGTGCCCACGAGTTCTTGCATTGTGAGGAAGTGAGAAAAGTACCTCTTTCTCGACCTGCTCTGTCCCGTGCAGAACCTTATAAACCTCAATCATGTCTTTTCTTTTTCCTTCCAGGGCACCCTTATACTGCCTAACTTGGCCTCTGTCATGGCTGACCCCGAGCACTGGGAGTCGCCTTTCGAATTCAATCCGGGGCACTTCCTCGACGCCAAGGGCGACTTTGTGCCCCAAAAGGGCTTCCTAGCTTTCGGAACAGGTAATTAATCCACGCTGCCTTTTTCCTGGGGTGAAGCGAGCTGAGGTTTTCATGCCCTATTGAAGGTGAACTGGTGAACTGGTTTCTATTGAGGTGAACTGGTTTCTGTTGAGGTGAACTGGGGTGGTGAGTCCAGCCACCATTAGTTAGCAGAGTGCTTTAATAAAGCTGCAAACGCAGGAGCGTCACTTGACCAGGTTGCTCAGCTTACAAAGCTACACAGAGCCACGTTGCAGGTTTAGAAGAGAAATACTTCTCTCTTTTATTTGAGAAGTACACTTTGGATAGGAAAGGGTAGGGACATGATAGAGTACTAACTTACTAGCTAAAGGATGGAGGCAGATGGCAAGTGGCTCATCTGCCTCACGGTGCTGCCAGGCGAGGACCACATGTCCTTCTCTTGGTATGTGGAGGTAGAGAGCACATCTTCATCCAGAGAGGGAGAGAAGGAGGAAGGGGAAGTTGATCCCGGAGAACACAATCTGCATTTCATAGAGGACGGTGGCAGAAGAGCAGTTACAGGAAGGAAGGTCAGCGTGCCCATCTAGCTGTCTAGTCTCTCTTGCCACTCAGTCTGGAGGTCTGAGACAGGGGACATTGCATCCGGAACTTCCAACGATTTCAAGTTGAGGCAGTTCTTGGGCTGCCTCGGCAAGCAGGAGAGATTTCCCCCACAGCTCAGGAACAGCAGGACACGATTGTGGAACCACTTCCCGGAGAAGGAGGAGTATCTGGCCTCCTCCCTTTTGATATTCAGGAGGCAGTTGAAGACAGTCTTATTTAGGATTGCATTTGACTTATGGAGGCAGCAGTCACACGGGCAAGATAACGCTGGGGGGGAAAGCAGGGCTATTTGCTCCGGAGTAATTTGACCCGCAGTTGCGTGATCACACAGTCCCTGGGTGCTGCGGGGGCAGCCCGCCACTGTGTGATCAGTCGTGAACCGCAGGTGAATTGGGGGGGTTGCCGCATGTTTCCGGTGCGCTTCAACTGGGGATCGATGATCCTCATCTCCACACTGAGTGCTTCCTATGCAGTGTGCGATGATGCACATAATGAAACAGGGAAAAATACAACGGCATGGAGTCAGGATGGCCCGATCAGACCATCCTGATGCCATGAGAGCACATTGGTGTGATCACACAGGGAAAGTCTGTTCCCGGCCCGTAGCAAACCTGTTTGCTACTGGATTTCCCCTAGTGTTTTTTTTCACTCCGCTTCTGCGGCGGAGCAAAACGAGTTGCCCACGGGTGTGAGATGCTTTCCAGATGTTCTCATGTGATTGTGCCCTTAAAATCCGCCTGGCAATCGTGTCTATGGCGGGGCTAATTCTGCATGTCATCACAGCCTCAGTTTTTATTTATTATGTGGACATATGAAGTTGCTGGGGTTTCCAGGTCCATCATGGCCACTGCTGGCGATGGAAGGTATAGAATCATAGAATCATAGAATGTTAGAGTTGGAAGGGACCTTGCAGGCCATATAGTCCAACCCCCTGCACTCTGCAGGAACACAGCCGAAACCCCTACATACCTACAACATACCCAAAAGATGGTTGTCCAGTCTCCTCTTGAAAACGTCCAGCGAAGGAGCATCCACCACCTCCCGAGGCGGTCTGTTCCACTGCTCAACCACTCTGACAGTCAGGAAGTTTCTCCTGATATTAAGCCAGTAACGACTGCCTTGTAATTTCCACCCATTCGGTCTAGTCTTGCAATCCGGAGCAAGAGAGAATAGATCCACTCCATCTTCTACATGACAGCCCTTCAAATACTTGAAGACTGCAATCATGTCCCCTCTAAACCTTCTCTTTCCCAGGCTAAACATACCCAACTCCCTCAGCCTTTCCTCATAAGACTTGGACTCCAACCCTCTCTGATCCAGATTGGGAAACACCTGGAAATTTGGGGATGAAAGGGACTCCCGAGGGGTACGATCAGCGTTCCCTCTAAGCTGAGTTAGTGTGAGCTAGCTCACCGTTTTTTAGCCTCCAGCTCACACGTTTTTGTCTTCGCTCAGGAAGGAGCAAACTAATTTATGCAGTCGCCAAAATCGCTCGCTCACGACTTTAATGCCAGCAGCTCAACAAAGTAGAATTTCTGCTCCCAAAAGACTCCACAGCTTAGAATTCTTGCCCACAAGACACTGCAGCGTAATAAGGCTTTATTAATTGTTTCTATATTTGAATTATGTAATACCTTTGGTAATATATTTGATTTTGCTTGTTGTACGTAACAAGTCATAATATTTGACAAACTTATAGAACCCATATGTTGTCGAAGGCTTTCACGGCCAGAGTTCATTAGTTGCTGTAGATTTTCCAGGTTGTCTCGCCGTGGTCTTGGCATTGTAGGACCTGACGTTTCACCAGTAGCTGTGACCAATGCTCACTCTAAGCTGTGGAATTCCATGAGCAAAAATTCCATTTTGTGAGCTACTGGCATTAAAGTTGTGAGCGAGCGATTTGGCGACTGCATCGATTAGTTTGCTCTGGAGCCCTCCTTCCTGAGCTAAGACAAAAATGTGTGAGCTGGAGGCTAAAAAACTGTGAGCTGGCTCACACTAACTCAGCTTAGAGGGAACACCGGCTGTGACTGGCATCCTCAGAGGTATAACACAGAAACTGGCCTGTGTTATACCTCTGAGGATGCCAGTCACAGCTACTGGCTAAACATCAGGTCCTACAATGCCAAGACCACGGCCAGACAACCTGCAAAATCTACAGCAACTTATAGAATCTATGTTTCCCCCCCCTCTCCTTTTCACCTTCTGCATCCCATCTTTTTTTTCCCCCTTGAGAAAATAATTAAAAAATATTTTTTTAAAAAGACTCCACAGCTTAGAGGGAGCATGGGGCACGATGCCACATTGCCCACCATGCATAATATCCATTTTCTCTGGGGAACCTGATCTCTGCAGTCTGGCAGTGAGCTGTAATTCTGAAGGGTCCTGAAATATCCTGGGTTCGAGACGCGTAGAGCGATCAGCTCATAGTTTATTAGTGATTTCAGCTTCTCTCTAAGACAACCCTAGCAGAGCCAGAGCTCTGCTTAAATGCATGCAAAACACCCCACCCCAAACACACCCCACTCCCAGTGATAGGCTATTTACAAAACATTACTACTTGACTGGTTTATTCCAACGTCCTGGTCGGCTACTGTTCTTGTGCTCCAAGCTCAGCCAGTCTCTAGGGTGATTCGATCAGGGATGATTCAATCCCAATACATAACAGGTCCCCCGGTCCCACCTGGAGGCTGGCATCCCTAGAAGTTGCCTTATACTAAAACTGTGACTCAGAGCTTTTTCCCCAGCCCACAGCATTTGCAGAAATAATTCCTGTCCCCGGCTTCTTTCGCAGGGCGCCGCGGGTGCCTGGGAGAGCACATGGCCTGGGTGGAGATCTTTGTCTTCTTCATCACCCTGATCCGCGCGTTTGTCATCCAGCTACCGGAGGGAGAACAGGACCTCCCCCTCAACAGCATACAGCAGTCTCCACGGCAACACCGCTATAAGCTCCGTTTCCTTCCCCGTCAAAGCAGCTCGGCCTAGAAGTTAAAGCGCCGGACTAGGATCCGGGACACCCAGGTTCGAATCCCCCTACTCTGTTGCAGAAGCTCGCCGAGTGACCGTGGGGCTTCCATTCTCTCTCAGCCTAAGCTACCTCTCAGGGTTGTTGTGAGGATAAAGCAGAAGAGGGGATGACGGTGTTGCAAGCCGCTTTGGGGAGCTCGCCTATCGGGGAGGAGGCGGGGCTGCATGTAAATAAATCAATAAATCTATGTGGATGCAATTCATTCCCGAAAGCAGTTGGGCAGGGCAGGCAAGGAAGTACTTGAAAGGCTGTCACAGAAAGAATGGGGCGGAGGTGTTTTCTGTTGCCCCAGAAGGTCAGACCAGAATCAATGGGTTGAAATTAAATCCGAAGAGTTTTCGGCGAAACATTAGGAAGGACTTCCTGACAGTCAGAGCGGTTCCTCAGTGGAAGAGGCTTCCTCGGGAGGTGGTGGGCTCTCCTTGGAAGGTTTTCAAGCAGAGGCTAGATAGCCATCTGACAGCAATGCGGATCCTGTGAACTCGGGCAGATCATGAGAGGGAGGGCAGGAAGGGTCGCATCAGCGCTTAGTTCTCGTGGCCCTTTCTTACATGGCTATGGAAATGCTGATTGCTACTTTGGGGTCAGGAAGCAATTTTTCTCCAGGCTAGTTTAGCTGGAGATCCTGGAGGTTTTTTGTCATCTTCTGGGCGTGGAACAGCAGTCACTGGGGGTGTGGCGGGGGAGGTATTTCCTGCCTTGTGCAGGGGTTTGGACTTGATGTCCCTGGAGGTCCCTTCCAACTCTGTGATTCTGTGAATACACAAAATGGTCATACTTTTCCTCCTCGCTGGGGGGTGTAATCTCAAGTCTCAGCAACGAGGACATACGTTTAGAGCCCAATCCTTGATGTGATGCCTTTCACTCACTCACTGCCATCCTTTTAGAGCTTACGCCGGTTTTCCAACTCACTGCCCTTGGCCGAATGAATGGCCGAGAAAGGTGGCTGGAAGACACACAGAGAGACACATAGCTTTCCATCTCGCGCTGCACCTTGGAACCCTGGCACTGAATCAGAGTTGGAAGAGGGAAGAAGAAGAAGAAGAAGAGGAGGAGGAGGAGGAGGAGGAAGAGGAGGAGGAGGAGGAGGAGGAGATTGGATTTATACCCTGCCCTTCACTACCCAAGGGAGCCTCAGAGCGGCTTACAATCTCCTCCTCCTCCTCCTCTTCCTCCTCCTCCTCCTCTCTTCTTCTACCTCACAGAGGGTGTCTGTTGTGGGGAGGGGAAGGGAAAGGAGTTTGTAAGTCGCTCTGTGACTCCTTTGGGTAGTGAAGGGCGGGGTGTAAATCCAATCTCTTCTCTTCTTCTCCTCCTCCTCCTCCACCTGAGACCCTGGAGAGCCACTGCCGGTCTGGGTAGACCATACTGACTTTGATGGACCGATGGTATGATTCAGTAGAAGGCAGCGTCATGTGTTCAAGTTGCAGCCAACCTATGGCAACCTCATCGGGGTTTCAAGGCAAGAGGTGTTCAGAGGTAGAATCACAGAATCGTTGAGATGGAAGGGACCTCCAAGGGTCATCTAGTCCAACCCCCTGCACAAGGCCGGAAATTCACAAATACCTCCCCCTCCACACCCGCAGTGACTGCTGTTCCATGCCCAGAAGAGTGAGTAACACATGGGATTCACTACCACAGGAGGTGGTGGCAGCTACAAGCATGGACGGGCTTCAAGAGGGAATTAGATAAACAGCTGGAGCAGAGGTCCATCAGTGGCTATTAGCCAAAAGGTATAGATAGGGACTCTGGGGCAAGTGAGGCTCTGTATTCTTGGTGCTTGGGGAGTGGGGGGCAACAGTGGGAGGGCTTCTAGGGTCCTGGCCCCACTGGTGGACCTCCTGATGGCACCTGGTATTTTTGGCTTCTGTGCGACAGAGTGTTGGACTGGATGGGCCATTGGTCTGATCCAACATTGGCTTCTCTTATGTTCTTATGTCTGGGGCAAGCGATGCTCTGTATTCTTGGTGCTTGGGGAGGTCAACAGTGGGAGGGCTTCTAGTGTCCTGGCCCCACTGGTGGACCTCCTGATGGCACCTGGTATTTTTGGCCACTGTTGTGACAGAGTGTTGGACTGGATGGGCCACTGGCCTGATCCAACACTGGGCTTCTCTGATGTTCTTAAGATGACAAAAAAACCCTCTCCAGGATCTCCCCGGCCAAACCGGCCTGGAGAACAATTGCTTCCTGACCCCAAAGTGAGCAATCAGCATTTCCCTGGGCGTGTAAGAAAGGGCCACGAGAACTAAGCCTTCCTGCCCTCCCTTCTCATGATCTGCCTAAGTGGTCTGCCATTGCCCACCTCTGCGTAGCAACCCTGGACTTCTTGCATGGTCTCCTTAGCTTCATTTGCTCCTAAATCCCAAAAAGGCAGTCGTATTCCTTCCATTGCAACAGAGCACCCTACAGGACAAGTTAAAGACTGCAGACTGGCTTTCCCATGAACTAGTGCCTGCTTCATCAAAACGCGCACCATCTGTTCTTCTCTGTTGACAGATGGGAACAGCGAGGCCAAAAGGCCACTGAATGGAAGAGGTGCGGTGGGTCTCTGCACCGTCTCTGCAAAACTCAGGCACGTACAAGATAAGCGCCACGGCCAATTGTCACCGTCCTTATCTAGTATAGATTTGAACTCCTGACATTTCTAAGCATGGGCTTCCTGTACCTCTTCCGTCACGCAGCCTTTTGGCCGCTCTGTCGGCAGGCATCTGTGTATCTGTCAACAGAGGGGAACAGTTTGTGCGTCTGAAGAAGGCACTAGCCTGCGAAAGCTCATGGCCTGATAAAGGTGTTCGTCTTGAGGATGCTACGAGATTGTGCTGTTTAGTGCAACCTGTTTACCTTGAACTTCCTGTTTACAGCGGGCATTGTAGCCAACTCATTAGGACTGGCTACATTAGGGATGTGTGGCCTAACATGTAAAGGAGTTCCTGCTACCAAAAAAACACTGGGTCTGATGAAGGCACTAGCCTGTGAAAGCTCATGGCCTGATAAAGGCGTTCGTCTTGAGGATGCCACAAGGTTGTGCTGTTTAGTGCAACCTGTTTACCTTGAACTTCCTGTTTACAATGGGCATTGTAGCCAACTCATTAGGATTGGCTACATTAGGGGTGTGTGGCCTAACATGTAAAGGAGTTCCTGCTACCGAAAAAACCCCAGGGTTTTGACAACAAACAAGGTAAACTGAATAAGAAGTGAAAGGTGGGTGTGGCTGGATGACCACACTTCTGGGAACATGGGGGTGTGGCCTAATATGCTAATGAGTTTCTGCTGTTGGGTGCGGCCTGTTATGCTAATGAGTTCCTGCTGGGCTTCTTCTACAAATAAAGCCCTGTGCAGTGCTAAATAGCAGGATGACGTTCCTGGAAAAGTTAAGTATTTCAGAGACCAAGGCCCGTTCAGAGCCACAGAGTGGGAGAGAGAGTCAGTCGACTAAATTTGGGTCTCGGCTTTGGAGGCCTGGGAGGGGGGCGTGGGGCTCTTGCGGTTTCCAGGGCCCACTTCCAACCTGGGAAGACCCGGAGGAGGCCCTCAGGCGGAAAGGTTTGTCTCTTTCCAAGCTCAAAATCGAATGCAAGGGCCAGTGAAAAAGAGGGTAAAGTCATAAGAACATAAGAGAAGCCAATGTTGAATCAGGCCAATGGCCCATCTAGTCCAACACTCTGTCACACAGCGGCCAAAATATACCAGGTGCCATCAGGAGGTCCAGCAGTGGGGCCAGGACACTAGAAGCCCTCCCACTGCTGCCCCCCCCAGGCACCAAGAATAGAGTGCATCACCTGCCCCAGACTGAGAGTTCTCATTTATACCCTGTGGCTAATTGCCACTGATGGACTTCTGCTCCATATGTTTATCTAATTCCCTCTTGAAACTGTCCATGCTTGCAGCTGCCACCACCTCCTGTGGCAGAGAATTCCATGTGTTAATCACTCTTTGGGTGAAGAAGGACTTCCCTTTATCTGTTCTAACCCGACTGCTCAGCAATTTCATGGAGTGCCCACGAGTTCTTGTATTGTGAGAAAGGGAGAAAAGTACTTCTTTCTCAACCTGCTCAATCTCATTCATAATCTTATAAACCTCGATCATGTCACCTCTCAGCCGTCGTTCCTCCAAGCTGAAGAGCCCCAAGCCTTTTAACCTTTCTTCATAGGGAAGGTGTTCCAACCCTTTTATCATCCTAGTTGCCCTTCTCTGCACTTTTTCCAATGCTATAATATCCTTTTTGAGATGTGGCGACCAGAACTATACACAGTATTCCAAATGAGGTCGCACCAATGATTTATACAGGGGCATGAAGTCCAGGGGAAGCCAGAGTGGATTGCGACAAGAGACACAAAACACACCCGAGTGGGAGGTTCCATTTTGGCCAATGTCCTTTTTGCCCCTGGGTCAGAGTTTCGCTAACTGCCCTCTGCTCTAAGTGAGCTGATCACGTCTTGGCATCGTCCTCTGCGACGTCCCTCCTGCCTTCTGACTGGGATAGAAGGGCTCGGGGGATCTCTGCACCTACTTAGAATCATAGAATCACACAGAGCTGGAAGGGGTCCGTAGAGGCCATCTAGTCCAACCCCCTGCTCAATGCAGGGTCATCCGAGAGCATCCCTGACAAGTGCTTGTCCAGCCGCTGCTTAAAGACTACCAGTACTGAGGGGGAGCTCACCACCTCCCCAGGCAGCCAGTTCCACTGTGGCGCAACCCTTGACTGTAAAAAAGGTTTTCCTAATATCCAGCCAGTACCTTCCCGCCAGTGCTCCCTCTAAGCTGAGTTTGTGTGAGCTAGCTCACAGTTTTTTAGCCTCCGGCTCACACATTTTTGTCTTCGCTCAGGAAGGACGGCTCCAGAGCAAACTATTTTATGCAGTAGCCCAATCGCTCGCTCACAGCTTTGATGCCAGTAGCTCACAAAGCAGAATTTTTGTTCACAAGACGGCACAGCTTAGAGGGAACATTGCTTCCCGCCCTTAATTTAAACCCATTATTGTGAGTCCTCTCCTCTACCGCCCACAGGAACCGCTCCCTGCCCTCCTCCTATAAGTGACAGCCAATGCTCCCTCTGAGCTGTGGAGTCTTGTGAGCAAAAATTCTACTTTGTGAGCTATTGGCGTTAAAGTTGTGAGCGAGCGATTTGGCTGCTGCATTCATCAATTTGCTCTGGAGCCATCCTTCCTGAGCCGAGGCAAAAAAATGTGTGCGCCGGAGGCTAAAAAACTGTGAGCTAGCTCACACTAACTCAGCTTAGAGGGAACACTGGTGACAGCCCTTCCAATCCTTCAAGAGAGCCATCATGTCCCGCCTCCACCTCTCTCCTCCAGACCGAACCTTCCCAAGCCCCCCAACCTTTCCTCATCGGGCTTCTTGGTCTCCAGGCCCCCAATCATCCTCGTCGCTCTCCTCTGCATCCGCTCCATCCTGCCCGCATCCCTTCTGAAGTGAGGCCTCCAGAAGTGCACACAAGACTCCAGGTGCCACCTGACCAATGCAGTGTACAGCGGGACGATCACACCTTGCAATTTGGATGTTATGCCTCGTATCCGACAAAGGGAACTCCGGCTGATTTTGCACTAGAGCTGCCTCGATGTTGCGCCGCCGTTTGCCATGATACTATTGGTCAATTTCACACCGAAGCTGCGAGGCTGCATTTGACCCACGTCTTCGCCCGATTTCCTCCACAGTTTCGTGATCCTCAAAAACAGGATCACGGAACGGTGGGAAGCCGGAGCGGGTCAAAATGCAGCCCCACGGTTTCGGGTGTGGAATTGACCAATAGTATCGGGGCAAACGGCGGTGCAACATCGAGACAACTCTAGTGTGAAATCAGCCTCTGACTCTGCAAAGCTTATACCCTGGAGATCTTGTTGGCAATATATTCTATGGCATTTCTCTCATTCCTATGCAGGTCTATCAAATTCCTTTTTTAAAAAATTCAAACCAGGTGGGCAGATTGAAGGTGTAGAGGGTTCTGAAAAGTAAGGAAAAGAAGCAGTAGCGGGTCAGATACAAGCCCGAAAGAAGGGGCCCCAGTTTTGGCTCGGAACGTGCCGAAGCCGACGGTCACACAGCTGTGAAGAAAGACGGGATAACAGGACGCCATTTCGTATTTTATTCTCCAAAAGACATTTTAACAACCACTTTGGTTATTCAAAAAAATACAGTATTTTAAAATCTCACTTAAGAAAGGCTTTACAAAGGGAAGGGGGTGGTGGAAATCAGTTGCAACTAGAATTTCTTGCACTCGTAGGGAGGCAAAAACCCCGACGTTTCCCCCCAAGAGATTGTTTTCGCCCACGTCCTCTTGACACAAGTGTGCCACGGGAATTCTTTCCCCCACGTATACATTCCATAATTTAAATAAATAAATATCCCACTATGCCATGAAGCCTTTGTGCTGTGAGATCAATTCTGACAACAGGGACACCGAGGTGGCCATTGACTGTGGCACACCCTGATAGGCGGTGTCGCTGTCCCTACCCTGTAAGAACCTGGCGAACTTGTTGCTTCGTGGGCTAAGGGAAGTGGAGCTCAGGTACTGGAGGAGGCCACAAAGAGAAATTGTAGCAGCAGAGAAGAGGTGGCAGGTGAACAAGAAAGGGAGGTGTGAATGTTTCAAGGTCAGCTAGTATGGGAAGAGCAGAAGGATGCAAGGGACTTGAGCAGGGTGATACATCCGGGACTTCTGGGGCAGCTCTACCAGATACATCAGGCAGATGAGAGGGACTTGAGGAGGGTGATACATCCGGGACTTCCAGGGCAGCTCTACCGGATACATCAGGCAGCTAAGAGGGACTTGGGGAGGGTGATACATTCGGGACTTCTGGGGCAGCTCTACCGGATACATCAGGCAGATGAGAGGGACTTGGGGAAGGTGATACATCCGGGACTTCCGGGGCAGCTCTACCGGATACATCAGGCAGATGAGAGGGACTTGGGGAGGGTGATACATCCAAGACTTCTGGGGCAGCTCTACTGGATACATCAGGCAGAAGAGAGGGACTTGGGGAAGGTGATACATCTGGGACTTCTGGGGTTGCTCTACCGGATACATCAGGCAGATGAGAGGGACTCGGGAAGGGTGATACATTCGGGACTTCCGGGGCAGCTCTACCGGATACATCAGGCAGCTGAGAGGGACTTGGGGAGGGTGATACATCCGGGACAGCTCTACCGGATACATCAGGCAGCTAAGAGGGACTTGGGGAGGGTGATACATCCGGGACTTCCGGGGTTGCTCTACCGGATACATCAGGCAGATGAGAGGGACTTGGGGGATGATACATCCGGGATTTCCGGGGATGCTCTACCGGATCAAGCGGGAAGATGAGAGGGACTTGGGGAGGGTGATACATCCGGGACTTCTAGGGCTGCTCTACCGGATACTCTACCGGATTTGGGGAGGGTGATACATCTGGGACTTCTAGGGCTGCTCTACCAGATAAAAGGGACTTGGGGAGGGTGATGCATCCGGGACTTCCAGGGCAGCTCTACCAGATACATCAGGAAGATAAAAGGGACTTGGGGGGTGATACATCCAGGACTTCCTGGGCTGCTCTACCGCATGAAACAAGAAGATGAGAGGGACCTGGGGAGGGTGATAAATCTGGGACTTCCAGGGCTGCTCTACCAGATACATCAGAAAGATTAAAGGGACTTGGGGGGGATGATACATCCAGGACTTCCAGGGCTGCTCTACCGGATACATCAGGAAGATAGAAGGGACTTCGGGAGGGTGATACATCCAGGACTGCACTACCAGATACATCTGGTAGAATTCTCCCTTGTCATCTTTTTCTCCCAGGGGAATAGCTGAGCATAAGAGACTAGGGGGCAAGGTGGACGAGGAAACTGCTCCAGGGCAGGTTGGGTGCATGGCCTCAAACAGACCTGCTCCCATTTGCAATGAGCCTAACTGAATGTGGTCCACAACCTCTGACTTGGTACCCCCCACCTTATTCCGAGGCTAAGCTTATCTGTTCCTGCCACCGTCTCGGTGAGAATCTGACAAGCCACATTACATAGCTGGTGAGCCGCGTTCAGTCTCCTGGGTCATGTATTTTCGGGCCCAGCCAAACAGAACCTTGTGCAGGCAGGTAGAAGGTGGAAAGCACATCTCGCTGTCACAGGGTATTTCAGCTGTGACATTTCCTGCTTCCTCTCAGGCCTCTCTTCCACACTATCAGCCTCCAACACTTCATTTGCCAACTTACTGTTTTTGCCAAAAGAATTTGTTTTCACCACATATACATGCACACTTACACAACCACACAGGCCAAAGTGTTACTGCCACTGAATTAAGAAACTGATCTGAACACAGCACATACACAATGTATCTTTCCACTGATATCGGGGACGTGAGGTTCAAAGAGAAGGAGACAGATAGAATGGAGTCCGTACGACGCTGCCAAGAGATTTCAAGGGAGGCCGAAGTCCATGCAGGAGTGTTACAAAACCAAGGTGTGATTTGTGTTGGGAGTTCTCGTTTACTTTATTAGAGAGAGAGAGAGACAGAGAGAGAGAGAATAAATAAGAAGGCTGGAATGCTGATATGCCCAGGAAGCCTCTGGGCCAGACGTATCCTCGGATTATTGCCGTTCAAATTGAAAACACCTCCGCCGTTCCTGAGGCTTGACACCATTTCTGCCGATGCTGATGTGCCGACCCGAAATCACATTTTCATCACTGCTTTAAAGGAGACCTGCAAAAAAAAAAATAGATAGATAGACATAAATTTCGCCCGTGCCGTTTTAAAAAAACAAATACGTTGTTTGTTAGTCTCCACTTCGCGAAGGTCAGAAGGATCCATTTCTCTTGTTTACCCATTCCAAACAACATCTAGGGAAACCAACGGGATGTCTCCGTGGGGTGGGCACCACGAAAAGGGAATCATTCATGCGCTGCAGGAGCACAGTTCACTGCCAAACACTGATGGTGCAAGAGATGACTGGTATTCTGTCCTGGACTGACCCCATCACTGGTTGGGTCTAAGCTAAGCCGCAAGGGGAAAGTTGCAGCAACCCAACTTAGAGCTTTCCTGCACTCTTATTTTTAGCACTTGTGCCTGTAACCCCCCTTTTCTGCACATGTTTTGCTCCTTCTGCTGGTTGCTTCTATATTTCACCTCTGTATTTCCGAATTATTTCTCTGCACTTTTAAAGTGGCTGGGAATAAGCCGGTGATACAACGATGAAATATCAAAACGGCCACTAGAGGGAGCAGAAGATGTGCAGGAAAAGGAAAAAAGATGGCATCTGGACACACAAGCCACCGGGGCTATTTTTGGGCGGGAACGCACAGGAACGGAGTTCCAGCTGGCTCCCGAGTTGGCCACAACCAGCAGGAACTCATTAGCATAATAGGCCACACCCAACAGCAGAAAATCATTAGGATTGGCTACATTAGGGGTGTGTGGCCTAACATGCAAAGGAGTTCCTGCTACAAAAAAAGCCCTGAGTTTTGATAACAAACAAGGTAAACAGGATAAAAAGCAAAAGGTGGGTGTCGCTGGATGACCACACTTCTGTCAACATGGAGGTGTGGCCCGATATGCTAATGAGCTGTGCTGTCAGGGTGTGTGGCCTATTATGCTAATGAGTTCCTGCTGGGCTTTTTCTACAAAAAAAGTCCTACAAGCAACGAAAATAAGAGTGCTGAAAAGCCCTTTGACTTGGCTACCAGGGGCACAGGCCCGAGGAGGGGGATGGCTGTACCTGGTCTGGGGAGAGAAAACCCATCTTCCAAGCCCATCAGGACCAAGTTCTCCAACCCTGGTGGGACCAAGGAAAAGCAGCCACCAGAAGGGGAGGAAGAAGGGGGGCACAAGATTTTCAGAGGGCTCCCTCTGCTAGGTCATGCTGAGCTCCGAATACTCCAAGTGGAGCAGAATGAAGGGGGGGAGAACTCAGGCTCTATTCAAAGAAGGGTTCTAAGCTAAGAGAACCAGGAGTACAGAAGACTAACTTAACACAATGTAATTGTTAAGTGGGGTGGACTCTAACCTGGAGAACCAGCTTTGATTCCCCACTTCTCCCCACAGTGACCTTGGGCCAGTCACAGTTCAGTCAGACCCACCTGCCTCACAAGGTGGGTGTGGCTGGATGACCACACTGCTGGTGACATGGGGGTGTGGCCCAATATGCTAATGAGCTGTGCTGCCAGGGTGTGGCCTAACATGCTAATGAGTTTCTGCTGTTGGGTGTAGCCTATTATGCTAATGAGTTCCTGCTGGGCTTTTTCTACAAAAAAGCCCTGTATATGTGTGTGTGTGTGTGTGTGTGTGTGTGTGTGTGTGTGTGATATATATATATATATATATATATATATATATATATATATATATGTGTGATAGGCAATCATTTTTTATTCTCTGTATTTTCTTTTTATTATCTCTCTGTTTTGCAAAAATAAAAAAATAATAATATACAACAAAACCAAGAAGGTGATGCAATGTCAGATAGTGGTCTTAAGGAAGGCTGCGTGAACCAGGTGACCTAGCACGCCGGACACCATTCCACGCCTCTCGGGAAAGGGAGGGGGGCTTGAGTCAGTCACACACTCATAAGAACATAAGAGAAGCCAATGTTGGATCAGGCCAATGGCCCATCTAGTCCAACACTCTGTCACACAGTGGCCAAAATATACCAGGTGCCATCAGGAGGTCCAGCAGTGGGGCCAGGACACTAGCAGCCCTCCCACTGTTGACCCCACAAGCACCAAGAATACAGAGCATCACCTGTCCCAGACTGAGAGTTCCTATCTATACCTTGTGGCTAATAGCCACGGATGGACCTCTGCTCTGTATGCTTATCTAATTCCCTCTTGAAGCCGTCCCTGCTTGTAGCCGCCGCCCCCTCCTGTAGCAGTGAATCCCATGTGTTCATCACTCTTTGGGTGAAGAAGGACCTCCTTTTATCCATTCTAACCCGACTGCTCAGCAATTTCATGGCATGCCCACGAGTTCTCGTATTGTGAGAAAGGGAGAAAAGTCCTTCTTTCTCTACCTGCTCTGTTTCCCACGCATCATCTTCTAAACCTCGATCGTGTCACCCCTCAGCTGTCGTTTCTCCAAGCTAAAGAGCCCCAAGCGCTTTAACCTTTCTTCATGGGGAAAGTTTTCCAACTCAGATTAACCTCCCTTGCAGGGTTGTTGTGAGGACAAAATGGGGGGAGAGAATAACCATACAAGTTAACCACTGGGCTGTTTGGAGGCATGGCAAGGCAAAAAATTAAGAGTCCGGAGCTTGAAAAGCCTTCAGTTTTTCTTCCAAAATCAGGCAGTTGTCAGTTACTCTGGTAGGCCTCATGATGTATGTAGGGGTTTCAGCTGTGTTCCTGCAGAGTGCAGGGGGTTGGACTAGATGGCCTGCAAGGTCCCTTCCAACTCTAACATTCTATGATTCTATGATGTGGGACGGGACACTGAGCTTGGAGACTCGTGGGCTTTGTGCTGGCCAGGCACAGAAGAAGAAGAAAGGCTGAAAGAGTTGGGTATGTTTAACCTGGGAAAGAGAAGACTTAGAGGGGACGTGATTGCAGCCTTCAAGTATTTGAAGGGCTGTCATGTAGAAGATGGAGCAGACCTATTCGTTCTTGCTCCGGATTGCGAGACTAGATCTAATGGGTGGAAATGACAAGGGAGTCGATACCAGCTAGATATCAGGAGAAACTTCCTAACTGTCAGAGTGGTTGAGCAGCGGAACAGCCTGCCTCGGGAGGCGGTGGAAGCTCCTTCCCTGGACGTTTCCAAGCGGAGGCTGGACGACCATCTTTCGGGTATGTTGTAGGTATGTAGGGGCTTTTCGGCTATGCTCCTGCAGAGTGCAGGGGGGTTGGACTAGATGACCTGCAAGGTCCCTTCCAACTCTAACATTCTAGGATTCTAAGAGAAGAGACTGAATTTATACCCCACCTTTCGCTACCCAAAGGAGTCTCAGAGTGGCTTACAATCTCCTTTCCAGGGCTTTTTTTGTAGAAAAAGCCCAGCAGGAACTCATTAGCATAATAGGCCACACCCAACAGCAGGAACTCATTAGCATATTAGGCCACACCTTGACAGTGCCGCTCATTAGCATATTAGGCAACACACCCCATGCTACCAGAAAAGTGGTCATCCAGCCACACCCACCTTTTTGCTTCTTATTGCATTTACCTTGTTTGTTGTCAAAACCCCAGGGCTTTTTTGTAGCAGGAGCTCCTTTGCATGCTAGACCAGATAGCCCTAATGTAGCCAATCCTAATGGGTTTCTGCTATTGGGTGTGGCCTATTATGCTAATGAATTCTTGCTGAGCGTGGCCAACTCGGGAGCCAGCCGGAACTCCGTTCCTGGGCGTTCCTGCCCCAAAATAGCCCTGTTCCTTTCCCTTCCCCTCCCCACAACAGACACCCTGTGAAGTAGGTGGGGCTGAGAGAGCTCTTTCCAGGACTGCCCTTGAGAGAACAGCTCTGAAAGGACTGGTGACTGGCCCAAGATCACACCAGCTGCTGCATGTGGAGGAGTGGGGGAATCAAACCCGGTTCTCCCAGATCAGACTCCATGCTCCTAACCACTACACCAGACTTTTCGACTTCCACAGTGTCAGGGTCACGCACGGCACACGTCAGCTTTCCATGACAACATACCACCGTGCAGGTCAGCACAACCCAGACAGAAATTTGCAAAGCAGCTGACGCTTTGAAGAGAGGTCCAAATGAACTGGCCCGCTCCCTCCCTTGGCTGCTTTTCCCGTCTGCCGTTTGTCTTTCTCAAGCAAAGTAAATTTCGCACTCTCAGCCAACTCGTCTATTTGCAGAACGTGAACTTTGTTTTCAGAAGTGGGGTGGGGTTTTTTTTGCAGTAATAAAAAAGATGGCCTTATAAACCAGAAACGACACAATGCATAACGGGGAACATTCGAAGGAGAGGAAACGATCAGTTGACATTTTAAAACATTGATTCATCGTAAGCCGGAGCAGCTCGTAGTTACAAACGCTAAGGTCATGACAACTTTTGTGTGTATATTTGTGACTATTAAGAAAATACAGGGCATGATTATAGGAACGTCACGAGAGCCCTGCTGGATCAGAGCAACGGTCAATCCAGTCCAGCATCCTGTCTCATACAGTGGCCAAGACAAGATTACTGGATGGTCACAGTTAGGGCTCTTTTTGTAGCAGGAACTCCTTTGCATATTAGGCCACACACCCCCTAATGTAGCCAATCCTCCAAGAGCTTACAGAGCTCTTCTTTCAGGGGGCTACTGTAAGCTCTTGGAGGATTGGCTACATCAGGGGTGTGTGGCCTAATATGCAAAGGAGTTCCTGCTACAAAAAGAGCCCTGGTCACAGTACACAGTTCAGAGGCAAAAATGATCATTATTGAAGGCATCATTCAAGCACTTTGCCCTTCGAGTGACGCCGTAAGAATCTTTGTAACCAGGTTTATGACACATCTGTGAAAATGAACGAGACCAGCGATTTGTATACTTTTCGAATTAATCAACCAAGAAGCACAACATCTTCCACCCTTGTTTTCGGAAGAAGAGAGACATCGAAACGATTGACCAGTCCCAGAGACTTTCGTCAAAAGTTCACCCATTAATATTATTTTGGACGCTAACATGTTTATCTATTGTAGACATTTTGTACAAGAATTTCATGTTGGATATCTGAACATTGTCTAGCGCATTTTTCACAGTTTCTTTTGATCATTTTTGCCTCATACAGTGGCCAACCAGATCTTTTGGATGGCCAACCACAGAGCACAGATGCCAAGGCCTTCATAAGAACATAAGAAGAGCTCTGCTGGTTCAGACCAGTGGTCCCTCTAGTCCAGCATCCCATCTCACACAGTGGCCAACTAGTTCCTTGGATGGCCAACAACAAGGCATAGAGGCCAAGGCCTTCCCCTTACACCAGGGCATAGAGGCCTTCCCCTTATACCACGGCCAGCCAATTCCTCTGGACAGCCAACAATAGGACACAGAGGCTGAGGCCTTCATAAGAACATGAGAAGAGCCCTGCTGGATCAGACCAGTGGTCCATCTAGTCCAGCATCCTGTCTCACACAGTGGCCAGCCAGTTCCTATGGAGGGACAACAACAGGGCACAGAGGCCAAGGTCTTCATAAAAACATGAGAAGAGCCCTGCTGGATCAGACCAGTGGTTCATCTAGTCCAGCATCCCACCTCACACAGTGGCCAACTAGTTCCTTGGATGGCCAACAACAAGGCATAGAGGCCTTCCCCTTATACCACGGCCAGCCAATTCCTCTGGACAGCCAACAATAGGACACAGAGGCTGAGGCCTTCATAAGAACATGAGAAGAGCCCTGCTGGGTCAGACCAGTGATCCACCTAGTCTAACTTCCTGCCTCACACAGCGGCCAACCAGTTCCTTGGATGGCCAACAACAGGGCACAGAGGCCAAGACCTTCCCCTAATGTTGCCTCCTGGCTCTGAAGGTTCCCTGTAGTCTATGTGGCTAGTAGCCATTGATAGACTTATCCTCCGTGAATCTATCTAATCCCCTTTTAAAGCTTTCTATTCCTGTGGCCATCACAACATCCTCTGGCAGCGAATTCCACATTTTAGTCACTCTCCTCAGCCCATTTAGATGGAAGAAAATCCCAGAAAACTCAATGGCACCCACTTCTGTGTAACTTATTCTTAAGACTGGGGACTAAGACACTCACATGCCAACCACCTTCGGATGTTCATTTCTACCCGAGCCGGCCACTGACTTAGTGACTTAACAGGTCACTCACCTCTTGCAGTCTTTGCCCCAAAGTCTCCTGGATCCGAAGGCTTTTCCTGTGCGAACGCAAACACAAGCCACTGGGGTTACAAATACACTGACATTTATTTAGCGCATTAGCCCAAGAACGAGGACAAATTAAGGCAATCGAAACAATCACAATGCATAAAATCAGGAAAATAAGCAGGGCATCTTAAATAACTGCAGTTTTGAGAGAACAGATTGGATTCATACCCCACCCTTCACTCAGAGTCTCAGAGCGGCTTACCATCTCCTTTCCCTTCCCCTCCCCGCCACCGACGCCCTGTGAGGTCGGTGGGGCTGAGAGAGCTCTTTCAAGACCTGCCCTTGAGAGAACAACTCTGAGAGAACGTGTGACTGACCCAAGGCCACACCAGCGGTTGTATGTGGAGCACTCGAACCCGGTTCTCCCAGATTAGAGACTACGCTCTTAACCACTACGCCAAACTGGCTCTCTCTATAACACATCACTGTAACCATAATCACATTTAACAACAACAATAACTACAAATTACATTGCTGGGAGTTGAGATGGGATATTTCTAGGCCCAGCAACCAGTTCCAGGGGACGCTGGGGGCCTGTTTTTGTCCTGTAATGCAGATGAGTTGAAACTTGGGCAAAATCCTACAATGTTAATCGATAAAGGATCTCCATGCCAGTCTCCTGAAATCTGAAAAAAGCTTTTTGCTCTGCCAAGAACTTGATGAATGATCAATCAATCAGGGGGAGGACGTGGCCCAACGACAGAGCGTCTGCTCAGCACACAGAAGGTCTCGGGTTCAATCCCCGGCATCTCCAGTTGAAGAATGTGGCAGTTGGTGATTTATTGATTCTATTTATTTATTATTTTCATTTATACCCCCGCCCATCCCGCAGGTGGGCTCAGGGCGGGTAACATCATTGAAATAAATACAATTTCAGTTTAAAACATTAAGAACATAAGAGAAGCCAATGTTGGATCAGGCCAATGGCCCATCCAGTCCAACACTCTGTGTCACACAGTGGCCAAAAATACCAGGGTGCCATCAGGAGGTCCAGCAGTGGGGCCAGGACACTAGGAGCCCACCCACTGTTGACCCCCCCAAGCACCAAGAATACAGAGCATCCCTTGCCCCAGAGTCCCTATCTATACCTTGTGCTCCATAGGTTTATCCAATTCCCTCTTGAAGCCATCCATGCTTGTAGCCGCCACCACCTCCTGTGGCAGTGAATTCCATGTGTGAATCACTCTTTGGGTGAAGAAGGACTTCCCTTTATCTGTTCTAACCCGACTGCTCAGCAATTTCATGGAGTGCCCACAAGTTCTCGTATTGTGAGAAAGGGAGAAAAGTACCTCTTTCTTGACCTGCTCTATCCCACGCATAATCTTATAAACCTCGATCATGTCACCCCTCAGCCGCCGTTTCTCCAAGCTGAAGAGCCCCAAGCGCCTCAACCTTTCTTCACAGGGAAAGTGTTCCAACCCTTTTATCATCCTAGCTGCCCTTTTCTGCACTTTTCCCAATGCTATCATATCCTTGTTAAGGTCTGGCGACCAGAACTGTGCACAGTACTCCAAATGAGGCCGCACCATCGATTTATACAGGGGCATTATGATACTGGCTGATTTGTTTTCAATTTGTTTTCAATGTAAACATCAAAACACAATAAAACAGTTATAACAATTAAAACAACGGGTACAGCTTGGAACAGCATAAGTTGGCCATAGAGTTCTGACCCGATGACGCAGCGAGTTAATGGCCAATTGTCGGTGGTCAGTAAACGGACGGGAGACGGCAACCTCAGGGAGGCCATGTATGGGCGCCCACTGCCTCAACCAAAGGCCTGGCAGAAGAGCTCCGTCTTGCAGGCCCTGCGGAATTGAAGGAGACCCCACAGGGACAGAGAAAGCCCCAGTCCTGGTTGAGGCAAGACAGGCATCCCTCGGGCCAGGAGGTGTTGATCTTTTGAGCATAATGCTCTTCAAGGGGTATATGGGAAGAGGCAGTCCCTTAGATACGTTGCTCCCAGGCCGTATAAGGCTTTGAAGGTCAAAACCAGCACCTTGAAGTGATGTGAAAGGCCTCCATCTGAGGCCCAGCACAGTCACTGCCAGTCTGAGTAGAGAATACTGGCCTTGATGGACTAGTGGTCTGATTTGGTATTAGGCGTCTTCACCGTCTCCTACGGCAGCAAGTTCACTGATAGTGCCGCCCTAAGCAGAATTACACTGCTCTAAGACTGTTGACATCAGTGGACATAGAAGGGTAGAATCCGAGAATCAGAGAGTTGGAAGGGGCCATAGAGGCCATCCAGTCCAACCCCCTGCTCAGTACAGGATCAGCCTAGAGCATCCCTGACAAGGGTTTGTCCAGCTGCTGCTTGAAAACTGCCAGGGAGGGGGAGCTCACCACCTCCCAAGGCAGCTGGTTCCACTCTTGCACAACTCTTATTGCAAAAAAGTTTTCCCTCAGATCCAGCCGGTCCCTTCCCGCCCTTAATTGAAACCCATTCTTGCGAGTCCTCTCCTCTGCTGCCGCCAAGAACAGCTCCCTGCCCTCCTCGAAGCGACAGCCCTCCAAATCCTTCAAGAGAGCAATCCTGTCCCCCTTCAACCTCCTCTCCTCCAGACTCAAATCCAGTCCTTCAAAATGAGCCCAGCACCTATTAACGGCAATCACACAAGGAAAAATAATGACATGACCTTTGGCAATATGATCAGTTCACACGGAGAGATTAAGATGTGGAAAGAGGTCAAAGAAGACAGGAAAGAGATACAGTGGTGGATATATTTTTAAACTGCTTCTAGATTGTGTAGACAGTGTGTAGCTGCAATAAAGAAGGCCAATGCTATGCTGGGGATTATTAGGAAGGGAATTGAAAACAAATCAGCCAGTATCATCATGCCCCTGTATAAATCATTGGTGCGACCTCATTTGGAATACTGTGTCCAGTTCTGGTCGCCACATCTCAAAAAGGATATTATAGCATTGAAAAAAGTGCAGAGAAGGGCAACTAGAATGATAAAAGGGTTGGAACACCTTCCCTATGAAGAAAGGTTAAAACGCTTGGGGCTCTTCAGCTTGGAGAAACGACGGCTGAGGGGTGACATGATCGAGGTTTATAAGATTATGCATGGGATTGAGCAGGTTGAGAAAGAAGTACTTTTCTCCCTTTCTCACAATACAAGAACTCGTGGGCACTCTATGAAATTGCTGAGCAGTCGGGTTAGAACAGATAAAAGGAAATACTTCTTCACCCAAAGAGTGATTAACATATGGAATTCACTGCCACAGGAGGTGGTGGCAGCTACAGGCATGGAGAGTTTCAAGAGGGAATTAGATAAACATATGGAGCAGAAGTCCATTAGTGGCTATTAGCCACAGGGTATACACAGGGCTCTTTTTGTAGCAGGAACTCCTTTGCATATTAGGCGACACACCCCTAATGTAGCCAATCCTCCAAGAGCTCACAGAGCTCTTCTTACATGGGTTACTGTAAGCTCTTGGAGGATTGGCTACATTAGGGTGTGTCGCCTAATATGCAAAGGAGTTCCTGCTACAAAAGAGCCCTGGGTATATATGGGAACTCTCAGTCTGGGGCAGGTGATGCACTCTATTCTTGGTGCTGGAGGGGGCAGCAGTGGGAGGGCTTCTGGTGTCCTGGCCCCACTGCTGGACCTCCTGATAGCACGTGGTATATTTTGACCGCTGTGTGACAGAGTGTTGGACTGGATGGGCCATTGGCCTGATTCAACACTGGCTTCTCTTACATTCTTATGTCTGGGGCCAGTGATGCTCTGTATTCTTGATCCTTGGGGGGGTCAACAGTAGGAGGGCTTCTGGTGTCCTGGCCCCACTGCTGGACCTCCTGATGGCACCTGGTATTTTTGGCCACTGTGTGACAGAGTGTTGGACTGGATGGGCCATTGGCCTGATCCAGGATTGGCTTCTCTTATGTTCTTATGTTCTTAGATTAAAAAAACGGCACCTGTATAAAAAGAGGTGTTCTAAAAGAACGGACTGATTTTGAAAAGATGGTCTCATGATCTAACGAACCACCTACTAGGGTGAATTTATAAATTATTGCTTCGATGAAGAGAGGGACAGGTTAAACCATGCATGATTAAATGGATGCAACATTTTGGTGAAGAAGTACAGTTTCAATGCTGGGAAAACCTATGGACTAAGAATATTAGATTCACAGCCAGCCAAGCATTAAGAGCAAACTGGTATAAGACGTTTTAGCGGCGGTACGTCACTCCAAAAAGAGACTGAAAAGACGGGTAAGAACGACAAAGGATCCTCTTGGAAATGCAAAGGAGCAGACGGCACCTTTTATCATATGTGGTGGTCTTGCATCAAGACGAAGAGATATGCACGATGAAATCCAAAATATTTTAAAAACTAAATTCCCAGTGAAACCACAGATTATGTTATTGGGAATTCTGCCTGACAATATAGGAAGAGGAAGAAGAAGGAGGAGGAGGAGGAGGAGGAGGAGGAGGAGATTAGATTTATACCCCGCCCTTCACTACCCAAAGGAGTCTCAGAGCGGCTTACAAACTCCTTTCCCTTCCCCTCCCCACAACAGGCACCCTGTGAGGTAGGTGGGGCTGAGAGAGCTCTGACAGAAACTGCTCTTCTTCAAGAACAGCTGTGCCAGAACTATGGCTTGCCCAAGGTCATCCAGCAGCTGCAAGTGGAGGAGTGGGGGAATCAAACCCGGTTCTCCCAGATTAGAGTCCACGCACTTAACCACGACACCAAACTCACAAGACCTACTCAGATATATGTAGACAGCTGCCAGAGTAACATTTGCAACGAAATGGAAGACAGAAGAATGACCCACAACAGAGATTTGGAAAGAAAAATTAGCTGAGTACACAACAATGGCAAATATATAAATAAAAGACTGCTGAAAGAATTTCAGCAGAAATGGCAACTCTATTACTCGTATTATGAGGGTAGTTGAGTTTCTTGGAAATTTTTGAGTTTATCTGAATACTACATAAAAGATGACGATGAGATATGATTACAGTTTAAATCTCTTTATTTAATACTCCATTAAGTATTTAAGATATTTAGTAAAAATAAGACTTATAGCGTGATAAGTGATTAAGATAATATCCGGGTTTTAAGGATGGTTTAAACTTAGTGCAGAAATTTAATCGTTAAAAGATGTAATCTCGTTTATTTTTATTAGACTATCGCTGGATATTCAGAAATATTTTGTTTCTGATCCCAAAGAGAGAACTTATTCCTGAATACTGTAAGAACGATGTTTTAATTGCTGTCTCCATATTTGAACACTGTCATCGATGCAACGGACATTAAATTAGGCAAACTCCGGAGCACGACGGAAGACAGGAGGGCCTGGCATGATGTGGGCCACGGGGTCGCGAAGAGTCGGACTCGACTGTGCGACTGAACAACAACAGCATATTTGAACAATGTATTTTTATTAATACAGTTGATGGCAGCTATTAATATTTGATAACCTTTGACGAATTTCCACTTTCCCTTACTCTTTTTTCCTTTTGTAACCCACATTTCTTTTTTTTAATGAAAAATTAAAGAAAAACAGAACAAGACCAGCACCGATGCAATGCTCCCTCTAAGCTGTGACGTCTGGTGAGCAAAAATTCTGCTTTGTGAGCCACTGGGATTAAAGTTGCGAGCGAGCGATTTGGCTGCTGCATAAATTAGTTCGCTCTGGAGGCCATCCTTCCTGAACTCAGACAAAAATGTGCGAGCTGGAGGCTAAAATACTGTGAGCTAGCTCACACTAACTCAGCTTAGAGGGAACACTGGCACCGAGTTCCACATTCTTGAATCCATGCATCTCTCCCAAAGGCAGAAATTCACACCCACCTGTCTATCTGGGTTGCTACGATCAAGGTGAAACTGCCTTCTGTATCAGGCAGGTACGTCGACGGAACGACGGCGTAGTTTCCCGAAGCCAGGCGGCACAGCTGACTGACTTCCTGAGAGTAGCAATGAGGTACGCAGCTCACCACTGGCTCTGATTGCAGGCAGGACGAGAGAGGCATTTTCACGTTGTTGTTGTCGCTGGGGACCTGGAAGGTGGGAAGTGTCAGCTCGCTGCCATAAAGGCTTGTGGGGTGTGGGGGGGGATGCTTGGAATGTGCTAGTTTCTATTCTCTTGCTGTCTTGGTGATGCTGTGTTTCGGGTACACTCCTGTAAAGTGCAGGAGGTTGAACTAGATGACCTGCAAGGTCCCTTCCAGCTTTAACATTCTATGATTCTATGATTCTATGCTCCCTTATCTGTATGTTTTATGTGCCTGACCTTGGTTCCTGGCTGTAACATCATCTCTGGGAACGCGGGACCGTTACATTCTGGCGGGCCCCGCTTTTTGCCTTGATTGGCCCCTGGCCACCCAGTGACCCCCTTGAAACATGTATATCCGTATCCCCCGCGCTTTTGACTTTAGTCTTAACACAGAACCTGAAGTAGAGATGCCCTGCCGATACTGTTATCAATAAACTTTCCTTCTAAAGAAGCGAGTCGTCGATTCTGATTTTTGCAGGAGTCTGACAGGAAGTCTTCCGGGAAGGTTTCCTCGCAGCTTATAGAGAGGGTCCACTTTGAGAAAAGGATTATGACTTATCCATCCACATGACTGGCTTACGGCCCCCGCCCTGCTCTGAGGGAGAACAGAACTCTCTATGCAAAGGGACTGGCTAGGGCAGGGGTCCCCAACGTGGCACCCAGGGACTCCTCTGTGCCCAACTGACACCTTTCCTGGTGTCTGCCAAGTGCTTTTAGAAAGCAAGGGTTCTGATTGCCACTGGAGATTTATAAAATGTCGCTTCGGTAGCAGTTGCCACCACAGCACAAGTCTTCTGGGCATGGAACAGGGGCCACTGGGGGTGTGTGTGTGGGAGGGTATTTGTGAATTCCCTGCATTGTGCAGGGGGTTGGGCTAGATGACCCCGGAGGTCCCTTCCAGCTCTGTGATCCTATAACTGGAAGTATCTTCGCTGTGTGACTAAAAGGAAGCTACAGCAGCTGTCTTGTGCCAGCGTTGACTCCTTCAGCGGGCATTTTGCTGCCGCCATTTTGTGACTACCCATACCACGCTGTGTCAGAATTCTAAACACGCCTGCAAGTTGAAAAAAGTGGGGGGGGGGGCCCTGGGCTAGAGCAACTGTGGCTTAGACCAGTGGTTTTCAACCAATGCGGCCTTCCCGGAACAATTTCCTAGTTGATTTACCCGTCAGGGAGATGTTACAGAAGGTTCTGGGTGGTGTTTTTAGGACACACCTCACGAAGTGCATCGGCCTACCCAGGAGGAGGAGGAGAGGAAGAGACTGGATTTATACCCCGCCCTTCACTACCCGAAGAAGTCTCAGAGCGGCTTACAAACTCCTCTCCCTTCCCCTCCCCACAACAGACACCCTGTGAGGTAGAAGAAGAAGAAGAGATTGGATTTATACCCCACCCTTCACTACCCAAAGGAGTCTCAGAGCGGCTTACAAACTCCTCTCCCTTCCCCTCCCCACAACAGACACCCTGTGAGGTAGGTGGGGCTGAGAGAGCTCTTTCAAGGACTGCTTGTGAGAGAACAGCTCTGAGAGAACTTGTGACTGACCCAAGGTCAAGCAGCAGCTGCCTGTGGAGGAGTGGAGAATCAAACCCGGTTCTCCCAGATTACAGCTCACGCTCCTAACCACTACACCAGACTCAGCTGACCTGGTCAACTGTGGTAGCCATTTTGTGGTTGGCTTCTCCAACAGTGGCAGCCATTTTGTGGCTCGGTCCGCCTGCCGCGGCAGCCATTTTGTAGCTGCGTTCATGTTGTAGCCGCCGTGAGACTGCCTCAGCAGGGAAGGCAGGGTATCAATCAAATAAATCAAATCAATTTCTTTTTCTAGTAATTTTTGTGGCTTTTATCTCTACATCCTACTATCTACACACTACCATTCTAAAAATGCAGAGTACGCGAGGATCTTTGAAAGTCTAAATTCTTTCTCTTGATATCTCTCTAACGGTTATTTTATCTATTCTGTATCCTCATATCATGAAATCAAATCAATTTCAAAGGTGGCCACGGGCTCAGAAAGATCAGGGACGCTGGTTCTAAGATCTCATCTATTTGGGCGTGGACTCAGTGGGACAGGGAAAACTGAGCACCACACGGCTTCCCTCGTGACAGCCCTCAGTTCAAATCCTACCTGGAAGATATGAAACCCAATCGGGCGGCACTTGTTATCCGGGCAGTGCTGGCGGAGAGAGACCTTCACGCTGCTCTGCCCCGCGCCAGCGACGGAGAGGGGGAAGCAGGGATTGGTGTGGAAGGAAGGGAAGTTCCTGCTGCCGCCGGCGTTCTGCCCCTTTCTCCAACAGCCCTCCGTCTGGGCCGTCTCCCATTCGCCCCCCGGGAGCTCTTCACGCGCGGCATTGTCCAGGGGCAACAGTTTTATCTCGCTGCAGGAAGGAAAGGCACATGGATAAGGCGCAAGGGAAGGGGAGGAAAGAAAAAGGAGGCGAAGGCCCTCGAAGTTCTGGGAAGCACGGGACTCAAAACTGCCTAGATGCTTATAATTATTGTATACTAATATTTATAACTGGTTTGGCTAATTAGATTTACTATGCCTGAGCCTAATTGTATTTAATCTTTGTAATCTAACATTAATTCGTTCTTGTATCTTACCTTGTATCCCGTATCTTAATGCTGATCTTTTGCTTGAATACTTTTATCATTATGCTCTTATCTATCTATCTATCTGTCTGTCTGTGGGCACTCCATGAAATTGCTGAGCAGTCGGGTTAGAACAGATAAAAGGAAGTCCTTCTTCACCCAAAGAGTGATTAACCCTTGGAATTCACTGCCACAGGAGGTGGTGGCAGCTACAAGCATGGACAGTTTCAAGAGGGAATTAGATAGACATATGGAGCAGAAGTCCATCAGTGGCTATTAGCCACAGGGTATAGATGGGAATTCTCAGTCTGGGGCAGGTGATGCACTCTATTCTTGGTGCTGGAGGGGGCAGCAGTGGGAGGGCTTCTAGTGTCCTGGCCCCACTGCTGGACCTCCTGATGGCCCCTGGTATATTTTGGCCGCTGTGTGACAGAGTGTTGGACTAGATGGGCCATTGGCCTGATTCAACATTGGCTTCTCTTATGTTCTTATGTTCTTATGTTCTTATGTTCTTATGTTCTGTCTGTCTGTCTGTCTGTCTGTCTGTCTATCCATCCATCCATCTATCCATCCATCCATCCATCTATCTATCTATCTATCCATTCATCCATCCATCCATCCATCCATCCATTCGTCCATCCATCCATCCATCCATCCAATCCTCCAAGAGCTTACAGTAGCCCCTGTCAGAAGAGCTCTGTAAGCTCTTGGAGGATTGGCTACATTAGGGGTGAGTCACCTAATATGCAAAGGAGTTCCTGCTACAAAAAGAGCCCCCTATCATCCATCCATCTATCCATCTACCTACCTACCTACCTACCTACCTAACCCATCCATCCATCCAATCCTCCACGAGTTTACAGTAGCCCCTGTCAGAAGAGCTCTGTAAGCTCTTGGAGGATTGACTACATTAGGGGTGAGTCACCTAATATGCAAAGGAGTTCCTGCTACAAAAAGAGCCCCCTATCATCCATCCATCTATCCTACCTACCTACCTACCTAACCCATCCATCCATCCAATCCTCCAAGAGTTTACAGTAGCCCCTGTCAGAAGAGCTCTGTAAGCTCTTGGAGGATTGGCTACATTAGGGGTTAGTCACCTAATATGCAAAGGAGTTCCTGCTACAAAAAGAGCCCCCTATCATCCATCCATCTACCTACCTACCTACCTACCTACCTAACCCATCCATCCATCCAATCCTCCAAGAGTTTACAGTAGCCCCTGTCAGAAGAGCTCTGTAAGCTCTTGGAGGATTGACTACATTAGGGGTGAGTCACCTAATATGCAAAGGAGTTCCTGCTACAAAAAGAGCCCTCTATCATCCATCCATCCATCTACCTACCTACCTAACCCATCCATCCATCTATCTATCCAGGGCTATTTTGGGGCAGGAACGCATAGGAACGGAGTTCTGGCTGGCTTCCAAGTTGGACACACCTACAGCCTCCCCCCACCCCGGGTTCCCCAGATGCCTCGCAAGCTGTGGGGCGCCTGGGGAAGCCAAGCCAATCCAGGGAGGGAAGACAGTTTAAACTGCCTCCCCTCCTCGGGTTCCCCAGATGCCCCACAGCTGCAGGGCCGATCCAGAAATTGCCTTCCTTCCCTCGGGTTCCCCATGTGCCCCGCAAACCGTGGGGCACCTGGGGAAGCCGATCCTGGGAGGGAGCTGCGCTGTCAAGGGTGTGGCCTAATATGCTAATGAGTTTCTGCTGTTGGGTGTGGCCTACTATGCTAATGAGTTCCTGCTGGGCTTTTTCTACCAAAAAAAAGCCCTGCATCTATCTATCGATCTCAAAACTGCCTACATTAAATATACTGCTAGATTCAAGTCTGGTAGTGCCTTAGAGACCGACAAAATGTTCGGGCGACGAGATTTCGAGAGTCAAGGCTCCTTTCGTCACGTCAGGCCTCGCAGGGGAGTTGTAATAATTAGGAGGCAGTGCCTGCAAACCCTCCTACAGTGTACGTTATCCCACAGAAAAGGGCGACATGGATAAGAAACGCAGGCACAGGGAGCAAGCTGGACATGGAAGAGTTTTCCGGGGCGGGAGGTTCATAGGGGCGGTTAGGGTTCAATGACGGCTACCCACAAATTCTCCACCCACCCCTCTTTTCATCCCCTTTGGAAGCACCTGAGGGAGATTCTCCCGCTGGAGAAGACCCGAAGTAGGAAGTTTCCCTCGGCGTCGTTCAGAAAAGTGCTGGGGATGACGAGGTAATAGCCCGGGGAGAGGTCACAGTGGAGGTGGACTTCCCGGTTGTAGGAATGGCAAACGGTGCCCGAAATCGGGGGAGCAGAGAGGGTCTTCGGGAGGTTGAACTTCTTCTTCTCAACCTAAAGGGGGGGGGAGTCAGCCATGCCGGAAGTCGTAACAGGGAAACCAATCAGGTTTGCAAAAGGAAAAGAAAAAAGGAGTCAGGCGTTCAAAATCTGAAACGTGAGACCTTTTTTTTTTTTACAAGCACTTCTGTGCCTTTTCACATCTGCTCCGGCGGGGAGGGCAGGATACGAATTAAATAAATAAATAAATAAATAAATAAAGTTTGGGTTTCCCCACATTTTCCATGCTTGTGTGTTCCTGTTCCTTGGCAGGGGTGGGGAGTTCTGTTCCATAAGTCTCTTACTCCCTCTAGTGGCCACTTCGATGTTATATCACGTTACATCCACTGTTATCTCCCTGCAGATTTAAACGGCAGGCCTTTTATGTTGGATATAGAGCCAATACAATATCAAATTGACCGCTACAAGGAGAAAGACACGCGCAGAACAGAAAGAAAATCCCCAAAGCAACAGAAAAAACACCAGCAAGGAAAATGCTGGAAAGCCCACTGATTCCAACACATTTTCACATTTCTAAATTCATCTCTTCAGTCTCAGGGAGCTAGGAACCTTCATAGGGCTACCCTTGAAAACGCTCCAGAACTTGCAAGCGGTTCAGAATGTGGCTGCCAGGATGCTGATCATATGTCTTTTGCTCCCTCTAGTGGCCAGTTTGATATTATATCACATTACGTCCACCATTATCTCCCTGCAGATTTAAACAGCAGGCCTTTTATGTCGGATATAGAGCCATACAATATCGAATTGACCACTACGAGGAGAAAGACATGTGCAGAACAGAAAAAAAATTCCAACAGGAAAAACACCAGCAAGGAAAATGCTGAAAAGCCCACTGATTCCAACACATTTTCACATTTCTTGCAAGTGGTTCAGAACGCGGCTGCCAGGAGGCTGATCATCTTCAGCTCATTTTACCCCAATTCTGCAGCAATGGCGCTGGCTACCAATTAGATTCTAGATGCCAACCAAGGCGTTAGCGTTAACATCATGATCTGGGACAGTCATAACTACACAACTGCCTCTCCTGTCACAACTCCCTGTGCCCCCTTCGGCCAGCCTCTCGGGGCTTTTTCCCAAGTGCCCCGCCCCAGGATAGTTCTGGTAGCTGTTACCAGGGGAAGGGCTTTCTCCGTGATGGCCCCTACCCTGTGAAATACACTCTCTGATGACACCCACGCCCTGCGGGACTTGCTTCATTTCTGCAGGGATTGCAAGGCCAAATTGTTCAGGCTGGCCTTTGAAATTAACCAGATGTTTGGGGTTGGTTTGACAGTGGTATGGTTCAGAGTTATATATCTTAATATTTTAAGGAGGAGGAGGACGAGGAGGAGATTGGATTTATACCCCGCCCTTCCCTCGGAGTCTCAGAGCAGCTTACAATCTCCTTCGCTTCCCATCCCCACAATGGACACCCCATGAGGTAAGTGGGGCTGCGAGAGCTCTTTCGAGGACTGCTCTTGAGAAAACAGCTCCGAGGGAACTGTGGCATGCCCAAGGTCACCCAGCAGCTTCATGCGGAGGAGTGGGGAATCAAACCCGGTTCTTCTAGATTAGAACCCATGCACTCCTAACCACCACACCAAACAACGATGATGTTGTTTTAAGTGTCGTAAGTCACCGCGAGACCCTCTGTTTGGGTGAGCGGCGGCTAAAGACAAATCCAACAAGCAAATCAATAAAATAAAAAATAATAAAGTATAGCCAAAGACGAAGGAAGGAACCCACTTACCTTCCAGATATGTAGTCCCACAGCATGATAATTCTTCCCCCTGATCCCATCAGCCAAAGACGGGTCCGCTTCCACCAGGCGGGGCCAGTTCCGGACCCTGCCCGCCCAATCCGTACTGTACTTCCGATGCTTCTGCAGGAGGGCGATGCAGACCTCGCTCGGCTCGCACACCCTCAGCCAGAACTTGGGGTTCGTGGGGAAGGTGCTGTTGTTACGGCAGCCACCGGCGGAGTGTCCCCTCACCCAGGAGCCGTACAGCTTTTGCGTGTGGTTCAGGACTCTGTCTGTTGAGAGAGGAAGTGCACCCGTGACATCACTTCAACAGGATACCTTTTAAAACAAATCTATTATTTAAAAATATATTTCCTTGCATACAGGGAGAAGGAGCAGGAGGAGGAGGAGGAGGAGGAGGAGGAGGAGGAGACTGGATTTATACCCCGCCCCTTCACTCGGAGTCTCAGAGCGGCTTACAAACTCCTTCCCCTTCCCCTCCCCACAACAGACACCCTGTGAGGTAGGCGGGGCTGAGAGAGAGCTCCTTTGAGAACTGCTCTTGAGAGAACAGCTCTGAGAGAACTTGTGACTGACCCAAGGTCATCCAGCAGCTGCCAGTGGAGGAGTGGGGAATCGAACCCCGTTCTCCCAGACTAGAGTCCGCACACTTAACCACTACGCTAAACAGAACAACTTGCTGGTGGTTCCCGGCCCAAGGGATATCAGGCTGACCTCGACCAGGGGAAGGGCCTTTTCGGTCCTGGCCCCGACCTGGTGGAACTCTTTGCCAAATAACACCAGGGCCTGTGAGACCATATGCAATTCCACAGGGCCCGCAAGGCAGAGATGTTCTGCCACGCATTCAGTTGACAGCAATAGTTGACAACATGGCTGGCATCCTAACTTGCGGAGCCTACCCATCCACCGTGATGTGCAAAGCACTCATAGACCAGATGGGAGGGAACTGCAAAACTTTTCGCCACTTGCTTTTAATCACTGTATAATGCTGGATATGGTTTTCATCTGTTTTTATGATTTCAGAATATTATCGCCTAGAGCCCCATGGTCGTGGGGATTAGCTGGTTAATACATGTCATATAATAAATAAATAAACCATAAACCATTTTCTCCAGGTGAACT
Organism: Gekko gecko; assembly: GCA_029375565.1. Classification (NCBI taxonomy): domain Eukaryota; kingdom Metazoa; phylum Chordata; class Lepidosauria; order Squamata; family Gekkonidae; genus Gekko; species Gekko gecko. Next base: position 144,140,374 of record JAPDNY010000008.1, on the reverse strand, counting down.
GATCTCCTGTAAATGCAAAAAAGGGGCAACTAGGGTGATAAGGGTTGGGACACTTTCCCTAAGAAGAAAGGTTACAGCGCTTGGGGCTCTTTCGCTTGGAGAAACGACAGCTGAGGGGTGACATGATCGAGGTTTACAAGATTACGCATGGGATAGAGGAGGTAGAGAAAGAGGTCCTTTTCTCCCTTTCTCCCAATACAAGAACTCACAGGCACTCCATGAAATTGCTGAGCAGTCAGGTTAGAACAGATAAAAGGAAGTCCTTCTTCCCCCAAAGAGTGATTAACGCATGGAATTCACTGCCACAGGAGCTAGTGGCAGCTACAAGCATGGGCGGCTTCAAGAGGAAATAAGATAAACATATGGAGCAGAAGTCCATCGGTGGCTATTAGCCACAAGGTACAGATAGGAACTCTCAGTCTGGGGCGAGTGATGCTCTGTATTCTTGGTGCTTGGGGGGAGGGGGCAGCGGTGGGAGGGCTTCTAGTGTCCTGGCCCCACTGCTGGACCTCCTGATGGCACCTGGTATTTTTGGCCACTGTGTGACAGAGTGTTGGACTGGATGGGCCACTGGCCTGATCCAACATGGCTCCTCTTACGTTCTTATGATTGTTTAGTGTGTGACCCCAGCCTTGTTCAGCTTCACTGAGTCTACGCATGTTCCGCTCCGAGGAAGGCTATTGAAACAGGTGTCGGAGCAAGCCGGTCTGCAGATTCGTGACCTTTGTGCGATTTGTCTACTAGCCAATATTAGTACAGGAAAGAGACAAAGAAGGTTTATTCTTTGTCGCACTTTATTTGCATTGGATGACACTTGAGGTGAAGAGGACCAGGCAGACCCATGCAGTAGAGAAGAACTTTGGACTACTGGACTGTGCTTTGTCAACACTGAGGGATCATGTTTTGATGTTCATTCTCGTGTGAATGTACAGAAGTGTATTAATATTTATCTATTTCTTGGAAAATTTAAGAAAAGAGTGATATTTTCTTCGTAAGTATATCATGGTTGTCGCTGATGGTTTTCTACTAACTACTGGGAACCCTAATGCCACCTGATGCCACCTGATGCCCTAATGCTACCCTGGGCCCGTTGGAGGAAGGCAAGCAGGGACACACAGTAAATGTGGAGCAAACAGGAAACAACTGGGTGGAAAAGACGCTAAGAACTACTCAAGGACTACTCAATAACTATAGCATGCAGAATTTTATAATAAATGCAAATACAGTATGTAAAAACAATATAATAATAAATATGTTTTCTCTAGAAAGCATATTTATTATTATACTAGCAGCAAAGCCCATTGTAAAAGGCATACAATGAGCTCTAGGAAGATCTTGGCCTCGCCCTCCTCCTTGGCTGTCTTCTCCTGCATGGCGCCGGCCAACTGCACCCGGCCCACCCGGCCAACTGCACCCAGCTGCGACTGACGATGCCCACTGCGGGGCCGCCATGGTCGGCCTCGGCCTCCTCACCCTCCACCCGCTGGAGCATCCAGCCCATCCTTCACCTCCCTGCACAGTGAGCCCGAGGCGCTGGCCAGCGCTTCTACAGACTCAAAGCTCGGCTGGCTACCTGCTCCCAGCCATGGCTGACAATGACCGTCCTTCACCTCCCAGCACACTGAGGCCGAGACGCTGGCTGCCGCTTCTGTGGGCGGTACTCTGGGAACGCAGCCAATGGATTGGGACGCCTTCAGAGTGACAGCTCAGGGACCCAACTGATTTGGGAGCGTGTGGAATGTTCCGGAGAGTCCACGACCAAAACACAATTATATATAAGGAGAGATTGTATTTACATACTGTATTTGCATTTATTATACAATACATATGCTATATATGTGCTATAGCTATTGAATAGTCATTGAGTATTTCTTAGCGTCTTTTCCACACAGGTGTTTCCTATTTATCCCTTGGAGGAAGGGCAGAAGAAACGCCAGATAAATCGACCATGAAAAAGGTCCCATACCGACCCGTATAAAGACTCTGGAGCTGTCCTTCCTCAGTGATCGGATATCCAGTTATGATCTCATCAAATTCAGCAAAAAACTCCTCCTCTTCCACCCAGAATTCTCCTTCTTGGATTTGGGACAAGAGCTCTGCGGCTACTACCGGATCCAGCTGGCTCCACCCAGGACCGCTGAAGACAGAAACAAAATGGGGGGGGGATACCAAAGAACAATGTTAGGGGTTGTTGGCCAAACAAAGAATCCTTGAAATCAATGGGCTCAGCTGGGAGCACCTCTGCGGAAGATGGTGCTCATAGTCTCTTGACTACATGAACAAACAATAGCCCTGAAAGAAGTAGGAGGCTTCCTTTGCTTTTTGGTGTTGCGTGAGCCCTGCTTAGCAGAGACCTGCTCTTAGGAGACACACGCCCTCTTGCAAGACTGAAAGTGAGGAATAGCTCTTTCCACCGACAGCTTTTGTGCCCTTGACGGCTCAGGCTAGCATGATCTCATCGGATCTTGGAAGCTAAGCAGGGTTGGCCCTGGCTAGTCCTTGGATGGGAGACCACCGAGGAAGCCCAGGGTTGCTGCACAGAGGAAGGCAATGGAAAACCACCTTTCTCAGTCTCTGCCTTGACATGGGTAGCCCAGGCTAGCGCAATCTCATCAAATATGAAAGCTAAGCAGGGTCAGCCCTGGTTATTACTTGGACGGGAGACCACCGTGGAAGTCCAGGGTTGCCATGCAGAGGCAGGCAAGGGTAAACCCACCTCTGCTCATCCTCTGCCATGAAAACCCGCAGTCTCCATTAGTCAGGTGCGATCCGATGGCCCTTTCCCCTGTCACGAATGGCCCAGGCTGCCCTGATCCTGTCAGATCTCAGAAGCTAAGCAGGGTCGGCTCCGGCTACTATTTGGACGGGCAACCCCCAAGGAATACCAGGGCCGTGACGCAGAGGCAGGCAATGGCAAACCGCCTCTGAAATGTCTCTTGCCTTAAAAATGAGTCTAGATCGCCCCCTGGTGGTGCAGGAGATCTTAGGATCTCCTGGCAATACTACACACATGGCCAGGGGTCGTTTGGAGCAGGAGCATGCAGGAGCGGTGCTCCAGCAGTTAGAAGCACAGGCGGTGGCAAGCCCCGCCCCCAGCTCCCAGCAGGAGCGCAAAGCAGCACGCGTAGCATTCCTCCTGGGCCCAGATAGGCTACTCTGGGACTGGAATGACAGCCCCCAGAGTGGAAAGACAGTCCCTAGGGGTGGAGCCTGAGTGGAGGGTGTTCCGGTGATGTCAGGGGGTGTGGCCTATGCAAATAAGTTATGCTAATGAGTTATGCTAATGAGCTCCTGCGCCTCTTTTTCTACGAAATGACCCCTGCACACGGCCATATGATAACTATTAATTATTATTAAGCCCTCACCTGGATAGCCCAGACCCTACCTCTGGTTTTGTAAGGATCGGTATTGAAAAATATATTTTTCTTCTCGTTGATGTTGAAAGGCACCTTTTGAAAAGGATGAGCAAAAGGCACGGGACGGAGCGAGGAGATTTACGAAACAGCTCAATCATGGAGGCCAAGTTTCATATGCAAAATGTTTTAGGAAGCAACAGTACCCCGGGGGAATCGTCCCTCACCCCAAACGATTAAAATCCTTGAGCATTTCGATCAACGATGGAGACATTAAATCCTTTTTTTTCTTTTTCACTATGTAACCTTCATATCTATCTGGCCAACTTCACCGTTGGGTGAGACAAGATGCTGGACCACTGGTCTGATCCAGCAGGGCTCTTCTGATGTTCTTATGAAGGCCTCGGCCTCTCTGCCCTGTTGTTGGCCCTCCAGAGGAACTGGTTGTCCACTGTGTGAGACAGGATACTGGACTAGATGGACCACTGGTCTGATCCAGCAGGGCTCTTCTGATGTTCTTATGGAGGCCTCGGCCTCTCTGCCCTGTTGTTGGCCCTCCAGAGGAACTGGTTGTCCACTGTGTGAGACAGGATACTGGACTAGATGGACCACTGGTCTGATCCAGCAGGGCTCTTCTGATGTTCTTATGAAGGCCTCGGCCTCTCTGCCCTGTTGCTGGCCCTCCAGAGGAACTGGCTGGCCACTGTGTGAGACAGGATACTGGACTAGATGGACCACTGGTCTGATCCAGCAGGGCTCTTCTGATGTTCTCATGAAGGCCTCGGCCTCTCTGCCCTGTTGCTGGCCCTCCAGAGGAACTGGCTGGCCACTGTGTGAGACAGGATACTGGACTAGATGGACCACTGGTCTGATCCAGCAGGGCTCTTCTGATGTTCTCATGAAGGCCTCGGCCTCTCTGCCCTGTTGCTGGCCCTCCAGAGGAACTGGCTGGCCACTGTGTGAGACAGGAGGCTGGACTAGATGGACCACTGGGCTGATCCAGCAGGTCTCTTCTGGTGTTCTCATGAAGGCCTCAGTCTCAATGCACTGTTGTTGGACCTCCAGAGGAAGTGGTTGGCCACTGTGTGAGGCAGGATGCTGGACTGGATCGACCACTGGTCTGATCCAGCAGGGCTCTTCTCATGAAGGCCTCGGCCCCTATGCATTGTTGTCAGCCATCCATAGGACCTGGTTGAAGACCTTGAAGACCCACAAAGTTTAACTCTGGGTACAAGCTTTTGTGTGCAGGCATGCTTCTTCAGATATCAGAAGAGGTGTGCGGACACACGAAGGCTTATCCCCAGAAACCTGGTTGGTCTTCAAGGTGCCAGAGGACTCAAACTTTGTTCCGTCGCTTCAGACCAACACGACCGCCCACCTGAGTTTATAATTACGTCTGTCCAGAGGTCCTAGAGAAGGGAACCAGAGCCTCCCTAAGAAGTTCTGCCAAAATGCCGGCTTCCCATTTTTACATACACCAGCCACTCAGAAAGCTGTAACTCGGGGGTGTCGAACTCTTGTTATGAGCAGGGCTTCTCTTTTGTAGAAAAAGCCCAGCAGGGAGTCATTAGCATAACAGGCCACACCTAACCGCAGAAACTCATTAGTGTACCACCCCCCTGACCGTACATCTCATTAGCATATTGGGCCACACCCCCATGTCGCCAGAAGTGTGGTCATCCAGCCACACCCACCTTCTGCTTCTTATTCTGTTTACCCTGTTTGTTGTCAAAACCCAGGGCTTTTTTTGGAGCAGGAACTCCTTTGCATGTGAGGCCACACACCCCTAACGTGGCCAGTCCTAATGAGTTTCTGCCGTTGGGTGTGGCCTATTATGCTAATGAGTTCCTGCTGGGCGTGGCCAACTCGGGAGCCAGCCGGAACGCCGTTCCTGTGCGTTCCTGCCCCAAAATAGCCCTGGTTATGAGGGCCGAATCTGACATAAATCAGACCTTGCTGGGCCGGGCCGTGGGTGTGTCATAAAATGTAATGCCCGGTAAGTAAAGGGAAAGGTTCCCTTGCTCGAAAGCCAGTCGAATCCGACTCTAGGGTTGCGGTGCTCATCTCCGTTTCAAAGCCGAAGAGCCAGCGCTGTCCGAAGACGTTTCCGTGGTCATGTGGCCGGCATGACTAAACACCAAGGCGCACGGAACGCTGTTACCTTCCCACCAAAGCGGTACCTATTTATCTACTTGCAATTTCTTGCTTTCGAGCTGCTAGGTTGGCAGGAGCTGGAGCTAGAGACGGGAGCTCACTCCGTCTTGCGGCACCTGGGTCTTGAACTGCTGAACTACTGACCTTCCACAGCCTGCAGTTCAGCGTCTTAACCACTTGAGCCACCGCAGCTCCAATGCCCAGTAGTGGAGATATGAACTTTATAAAGGACACACACACAAAGGGGTTGGTTTTTTTACTTAAAATAAAAACATGCTTAAAACATGAGCACTCTCTGCAATATTTTGTTTATTTAACAGTGTCTGATAACGGACACCTCTCGCTCTGAATGATTGCACCAAAATGTCTTGTGCTGTTGCAATCTTGAGTCTGCTGTTCAGGTGTGTATCTGTAAGCTGCAAACCTACGATGATGCAGCAGCAGCAGAACTGGAAGAAGAAGCAGGAGACGGCCAGTTCCACTGTGGGCCTGATAGAAGCCCTCCGGGGGCCTGATTTGGCCCCCGGGCCACATGTTTGACACCCCTGCTGTAACTGGCCCTGGCACAGCCAGAGGAGGAACCCCCTCTACCCCGGCACGTCTACATCCTTCATGAAGCTGCCCGCTCGATGCCGGCCACTCACCCCTCCCTCCAGGGCCCCTTCCAGCAGCGTCTCCCCCAGGGGTTGCGAATCCGCAGCAGGATAATTTCCTTCCTGGACACTTTGGAGAGATCCTGCATGTCGACGACGATGAAGGCGTGGAACTCGCCCAGTTCGCTCGTACCTGCCGGGGGGGGGGGGAGAGAAGCGCCGTTTAAAACACAGCCAACGCTCAGCTCCCCAAACAGGGGGACACAGCTCCATTGCTCCCCCACCTTCATAACCGCTTTGAGGGCTAGGAAAAGTCACAGGGGTCTGCCCTACCTGGCTGCAAGCCCCCAAACCAGTCCCGTAGCTACGGTGGGGCTTTTGTGGGGCCCCACCCCCTTTCTAAAAGGCACAGCCCCACAAGAATTTCTCCTGTAAATGCTTTCCCACCCCCCAATCATTTAAAAATGTTCTTAAAAGGCATGCACTGCTTTAAGCAGAGTGAGGTGCTGTAGTTGACTAATTCCCGCACTGAGCAAGGGGGTTGGAGTAGGTGACCTCTAGGAACCCTTCTGACTTCTGTGTCATGAAATTGGTCTCCTGTCAGAGAAAGGCCTAAGTGTTCTGCTTTCTTGACTATAGAAGTCATCACCCGCGCCTGCTGGCTTGTTCTCAGAACTGCTGCCTAGGCTGGCGGAAGTGATTAACTTGCAGCAGCTGAGAACTGTCATCTAAAGTGGTTGACAGCTCGCAATTTAGAGCTGGTAACAGTTTTCTATTGGCTAAATGGCTTTTCTTCCTGCACGGAGAACTTCAGCCCCACCAGAAAAAAAAAATTTGCCCCACAAGGCACAAAATCCTGGTGATGGGCCCGCCCCAAACCAAAAGAATACCAAAATCAAACCAAAAAAGGACGTTCCTGCGGAAAGTTTCAGTGGGTACCTGTGCTGGCTTTGCAATAAAAGAGCAAGATTCAAATCCAGCCGCACCTTGGAGACCAATGAGATTTTCAGGGTACGAACTTTCGAGAGTCAAAGCTCCCTTCATCAGATACAAGCAGAAATGGAGGACCTCCCCGGGGCTCTTCTACCCCAGTCAGCAGCAGTGCTCCCTCTAAGCTGTGGAGTCTTGTGAGCAAAAATCCTACTTCGTGAGCTGCTGGCATTAAAGTCGTGAGCCAGCCATTTGGCTGCTGCGTAAATCAGTTTGCTTTGGAGCCTCCCCTTCCTGAGCTAGGACGAAAACGTGTGAGCCGGAGGCTAAAGAAACTGTGAACTGGCTCACACTAACTCAGCTTAGAGGGAACACTGGGACTCGGCAGGTGGGAGGGGCGAAGGCAAGGAAGGGAGTCAGGGTGCAAAGGTGCACCGCAAAAATGTAATCTGCTTTCGCATTTCACCTCCGCATCCCGGGTCCCCCGTTTTGCAACGCCCCTCCATCTTCTGACCGGTATATAAGGACTTGCGGGATCGCCGTTCCAACTTGTATCCGATGAAGGGGGGGCTTACGATGACTCTCAGCAGCTTCTTCCGTGGAAACCCGGTTGGTCTCTTAAAGGGCTACTGGACTTGAATCCAGCTCTTCTTGCAGAAAGTGATATTTATTTATTTTATTTATTTATTTCTTCGATTTCTACCCCGCCCTCCCGCCGAAGCGGACCAGGGCCGCTTACATACAACCATAAAAACAACAGAAGTGCATACATAAAATAACTAACTCCGTTCCAAGTAAATACAGTTAAAACCATTCAAGTGTGGTGGCATCATGTAATAAAGTGCAAATGCAGCTCAGCCGATATAATATCATCCCTACTGAAACGCCTGGCGAAAAAGCTCAATTGTCACGGCCCTGCAGAATTGCTGGAGGTCCCGCAGGGCCCTGATCTCGCTAGGGAGCTCATTCCAGAGCGTCGTCGCCACCAGAGAGAATGCCCTGGTCCTAGCTGACGCCCAGCTGGAGAGCTGCGTTCAAATACGGGCTGGAGAGCTGCGTTCAAATCATGGCTTCGCCGCGAAATCCAAGCCACTGTCTCTGGGCTTAACGGGACCTCGCGGGGTTATTGTGAAGGTCAATTTGACGGAATCCATTCCTGAACGTAAGGCTCCAACACAGAGGGGGTGGAGAAACTTTAAGGAAAGGCAGGTTGTATTGCTGGGTAGCAGAAAGCCACTCTCAAGTCACAATTGACTTACGCAGACTGGGCTCTCAGGGCAGAGATGGATTGCCACCGCTCGTCTCTGCTCTAATCTGGGAGAACCGGGGTCTGATTCCCCACTCCTCCACTTGCATCCGCTGGATGACCTTGGGCAAGCTATAGTTCTGGCAGAGCTGTCCTTGAAAATGAGCCGTTTCTGTCAGAGCTCTCTCAGCCCCACCTGCCTCACAGGGTGTCTGTTGTGGGGAGAGGGAGGGAAAGGAGTTTGTAAGCCGCTCTGAGACTCCTTCGGGTAGTGAAGGGCGGGGTATAAACCCAATCTCCTCTTCTTCTTCTTCTACCTCACAGGGTGTCTGTTGTGGGGAGGGGAAGGGAAAGGAGTTTGTAAGCCACTCTGAGACTCCTTCGGGTAGTGAAGGGCGGGGTATAAACCCAATGTCCTCTTCTTCTTCTACCTCACAGGGTGCCTGTTGTGGGGAGGGGAAGGGAAAGGAGTTTGTAGGCCGCTCTGAGACTCCTTCGGGTAGTGAAGGGCAGGGTATACATCTAGTCTCTTCTTCTTCTTCTATCGCCTGTTCTGGTGTAGCGACCTTGGACTTCCTTGGGGGTCTCCCATCCAAATAGGGACTGGAGCCAAGCCTGCTTAGCTTCCAAGATCTGTCCAGGCTGGGCTAACTTGGACCATCCAGGGCAGGGCAGGTTGTAGTGGCGGATGGAAATTAAAAAAGAAACAGTCTGGGTGGGAGGAGGAGGAGACAGAAGAGGAAGAAGAGGAGACTGGATTTATACCCCGCCCTTCACTACCCGAAGGAGTCTCAGAGTGGCTCACAAACTCCTTTCCCTTCCCCTCCCCACAACAGACACCCTGGGAGGTAGGTGGGGCGGAGAGAGCTCTTCCGAGGACTGCTTTTGGTGCTCGGGGGGCAACAGTGGGAGGGCTTCTAGCAGGCCCATAGCTACAGTAGGGCATCTCGGGGCTAGGCCCCCCCACTTGCTGGCAAGGCCCCCTGACTTCCCATCCGGCCCAGGGCGTCACGGCCTTCTCCTCTGGATTAAATTGATTAGCCAGTGCCCTCTAAGAGATTTAAATGCCCCCTGACGTTAATAATCCTGGCTACAGGCCTGGCTTCTAGTGTCCTGGCCCCACTGGTGGACCTCCTGATGGCACCTGGTATTTTTGGCCACTGTGTGACACAGGGTGTTGGACGAGATGGGCCATTGGCCTGATCCAACATTGGCTTCTCTTATGTTCTTATGTCTGGGGCAAGTGATGCTCCGTCTTCTTGGTGCTTGGGGGGGGGGCAACAGTGGGAGGGCTTCTAGTGCCCTGGTCCCACTGGTGGACCTCCTGATGGCACCTGGTATTTTTGGCCACTGTGTGACACGGACTGGATGGGCCATTGGCCTGATCCGGCATTGGCTTCTCTTGTGTTCTTATGTTCTTATGAACAGCTCTGAGAGAACTTGTGACTGGCCCAAGTTCACACCAGCAGCTGCATGTTGAGAAGTGGGGAATGAAACCTGGTTCTCCTAGATTAGAGTCCGCGCACTTAACCACTACATCAAACTGGCTCTCAGGGAACAGAAGGTCTGGAAATGGCCCAAATGCAGCAGGCTGAAGCCGCCCAATATTTTGGAGATGCCCAATATAGAAGACAGGGGAGTCTGGTCCAAAGATGCCCAACTCTGTCTTTGATAAGAAGAAGAAGAAGAAGAGATTGGATTTATACCCCAGGCATCACTACCTAAGGGAGTCTCAGAGCGGCTTACAATCTCCTTTCCCTTCCCCCTCCCCACAACAGACACCCTGTGAGGTAGGTGGCGCTGAGAGAGCTCTGACAGAAACGGCTCTTTTTCAAGAACAGCTCTGAAAGAACTTGTGACTGACCCAAGGTCATCCAGCAGGTGCAAGTGGAGGAGTGGGGAATCAAACCCGGTTCTCTCAGATTAGAGTCCATGCACTCAACCACTACACCAAACAGGTCTTCCCATAGGCTGCTAGCCTACTGGGCACTTGGAGCGACCTGGCATTGCAGAATCTTTCCCTTACCTTGCCGGGAACTGAAGACAGAGCAGCTCATGACGCATTTTTCTTTCAGGTTCATCAGCCTCCTGAAGACGGCTTTCTCCAGGACTTTGCCCGCCCGCTCCCTCTCTGTGCTCCGCCCCGGGTCTTTGAGGGCCCACCGCTCCGCCAGGCCTCCTGTCAGATCCACCAGGGCATCGGCGACCTGGCCGGCCCACAGTTGCTCGTAGGACCCGTGCACCCTAGAAATTGCCAAATGGAAGCGTCAGGAACTCCAAAGAAGACTTCGAATCCTCCTCCTCGAAAGGAAGGAGGAGCACATACTCTGACGCAGGATGACACGTTGGGGGGAAAGCACGAGCGGCCACTTGCTGGTTTGCCAAAGAATAGAAAAAATAACTAATTTGAAGCCACAGCCAGAGCAAAAGCACGTTCCAGAAGTAATCAAAATGTACAAATGTCAGAAGAGCCTTCCTGGATAGAACCAGTGGTCCATCTAGTCCAGCATCCTGTCTCACACAGGGGCCAACCAGTTCCTCTGGAGGGTCATCGACGGGGCACGGAGGCCGAGGCCTTCATAAGAACATCAGAAGAGCCCTGCTGGGTCAGACCAGTGATTCACCTAGTCCAGCATCCTGTCTCACACAGGGACCAACCAGTTCCTCTGGAGGGCCAGCAACAGGGCATAGAGGCCGAGGCCTTCATAAGAAAATCAAAAGAGCGCTGGTGGATCAGACCAATGAGGGCCTATCCAGTCCAGCATCCTGTCTCACGCAGTGGACAACCAGTTCCTCTGGAAGTTCAACAACAGGGCATACAGGCCAAGGCCTTCCTAAGACCATGAGAAGAGCCCTGCTGGATCAGACCAGTGGTCCCTCTAGTCCAGCATCCTGTCTCACACAGTGGCCAACCAATTCCTCTGGAAGTTCAACAACAGAGCAGAGAGGCTGAGGCCTTCCGAAGAACATGAGAAGAGCCCTGCTGGATCAGACCAGTGGCCCATCTAGTCCAGCATCCTGTCTCGCACAGGGGCCAACCAGTTCCTCTGGAGGGGCAACAACAGGGCATCGATGTTGCCAGATGCTGCCTCCTGGCTCCGGGATTCAGAGGATTAATGCCTCTGAATGCGGAGGTCCCCCTCAGTCACCATAGCTCGTGGTCATTGATAGATCTCTCCTCCACGAATCTGTCTAATCCCTTTTTAAAGCTGTCTATGCCTGTGGCTACCACTACTCCCCCTTGCGGCCAATCCGTGTGTTCTTGCCACCTCCCTGCCGACTCAACACCCGTTCTTTCTGCTTTCGGCCCTCCGACTCCCTCACACTCTCCCTCCTCTCTAGGGCTGAGATCCAGAACATGCGGAGCAGGATCCAAACGCCCTCGTGCGCCCCAGTAAAGACAACTCACCTATCAGATACATCTGGCGCCTGTGCAAAGCACCATTCCCAATACCCTGGGATATGCCGAGGAGAAGTGATCGAACCTCTAAAAACAGGGAGGGGCTGTGGCTCAGTGGTAGGGCATCTGGTTTGCATGCAGAAGGTTCCAGGTTCGATCCCCGGCGTCTCCAGTAAAAAGATCTGGCAGGAGGTGACAGGAAGGACCTCTGCCTGAGACCTTGGAGAGCCTCTCCCAGCCCAAGTAGAAAATACTAACCGTGATGAGGAGAGAAGAAGAAGAGATTGGATTCATACCCCACCCTTCACTACCCAAGGCAGTCTCAGAGCGGCTCACAAACTCCTTTCCCTTCCTCTCCCCACAACAGACACCCTTTGAGGTAGGTGGAGCTGAGAAAGCTCTTCCGAGGACAAATCTTGAGAGAACAGCTCTGAAAGAACTTTTAACTGACCCAAAGTCACACCAGCAGCTGCATGTGGAGGAGGAGTGGGGAATCAAACCCAGTTTTCCCAGATTAGGGCTCGCGCTCCTAACCCATGCTCCCTCTAAGTGGAGTCTTGTGAGCAAAAATCCTCCTTTGTGAGCACATGGCATTAAAGCTGTGTGTGAGCCAGCGATCTGGCTACTGCATAGATTAGTTTGCTCTGGAGCCTGCCTTCCTGAGCAAAGATAAAAAACCTGTGAGCTGGAGGCTAAAATACTGTGAGCTCGCTCACACTAACTCAGCTTAGAGGGACACACTGCCTGTGAGGTCGGTGGGGCCGAGAGAGCTCTCTCTCGAGGACTGCCCTTGAGAGAACAGCTCTGAGAGAACTTGTGACTGACCCAAGGTCACACCAGCAGCTGCATGTGAAGGAGTGGGGAATCAAACCCGGCTCTCCCTGATTAGAGTCCGCGCTCTTAACCACTACACCACACTGGACCAAGGATCCGATTCAGTATAAGGCAACTTCATGCGCTTTTATGCGTATACATGCAAGTCATGCCCAGCTGCGGCTTTGGCCACCAGAACTCCACTGGGGTCTCCTTCTGCATTCACAATGTATTGGTCAGGTGCTGGAGAGTGAACCAGATCTTGATTCAGTCCGTTTGTCTCGCTCGCTTCTTCCTCTGCTCCAAGGAACCTGTTGGCCCTTCCTATTCGTAGGTCCAGATGGGTAGCACGTCACGGGTCTATGCATTCAATTACAACGTACAGCGTATCTGTCCCCTTTGACCCTTGAAAAACATGTGGGATCAATTTTAAGGTACTGAAAAAAAGCATTGAGGAAGTGGGGAGGAAAGTAGCTAATGACATCATCCGTTCCCCTCCCAGGCTGACCCTGGAGAGAAGACTGCGCATCTCAACAAAACACGACAACTGCACTTCCACAGAAGGCTGGCAGGTCAAATGATGAGTGTTGGTAGATGTTGGAAACTAAGGTTGCCAGTTAGAGATCTCCAGGTATGGGTTAGTTAAATACGAGCAGCTGGTGTGACGCGGCGACAAAAAAGGCTAATGCGATCTTGGGTCGTATCAACAGAGGCATAACATCCAGATTGCGAGACGTGATAGTCCTGCTATACAGTGCATTGGTCAGGCCACACCTGCAGTCTTGTATGCAGTTCTGGAGGCCTCACTTCGGAAAAGATGTGGACAGAACGGAGCGGGTGCGGAGGAGAGCGACGAGGATGATTGGGGGCCTGGAGACCAAGAAGCCCGATGAGGAAAGGCTGAGGGACCTGGGAAGGTTCGGTCTGTGGGAGAGGAAGTTGGGGGGAGACATGATCGCTCTCTTGGAGTATCTAAAAGGCTGTGTCACTTGGAGGAGGGCAGGGAGCTGTTCCTGTTGGCAGCAGAGGAGAGGACTCGCAAGAATGGGTTTCAGTTAAGGGCGGGAAGGTACCGGCTGGATTTTAGGGGGAAAAAAATGACAGTCAAGAGTTGTGCAAGAGTGGAATCAGCTGCCTGGGGAGGCGGTGAGCTCCCCCGCAGTACTGGCAGCCTTCAAGCAGCGGCTGGACAAACCCTTGTCAGGGATGCTCTGGGCTGATCCTGCCTTGAGCAGGGGGGGGAGGTGGGACTAGATGGCCTGGATGGCCCCTCCCAACTCTTGTGAATCTATGATCAGCTCCTCTGGAGAAAATGGCTACTTCGGAGAGCCAGGGTGGTACAGTGGTTAAGAGTGTCGGACTAGGAACTAGGTTCAAATCCCTGCTTGTACCGCGGGAGCTCACTGGGTGACCCTGGGGCCAGGCACACTCTCTCAGCCTGACCTATCTTACAGGGCTGTTGTGAAGATAAAATGGCGGAGAGAACAACGATATACAAGCCGCTTTGGGTCCCCACTGGGGAGAAAGTTGGGATACCAATGAATGAAATAAATCAATCACATCCTGCTAAACTCCTACATAAACTCCTAAATAAACTAAGCTAAACTTCTAAATAACGAAACTAAACTCAATAAACTAATAAACTGAACTAATAAACTAAACTCCTAAATACTAAACTCCCAAATAAACTTCTAGATAAACTAAACTCCTAAATAAACGCCTAGATAAATAAACTAAACTCCTAAATAACGAAATGAAACTAAATAAACTAATAAACTAAACTCCTAAATAAACTAAACTGCTAAATAAACTCCTAGATAAATAAAGTAAACTCCTAAATAATGAAACTAAACTAAATAAACTAATAAACTAAACTCCTAAATAAACTAAACTCCTAAATAACGAAACGAAACTAAATAAACTAATAAACTAAACTCCTAAATAAAGAAACTAAACTAAATAAACTAATAAACTAAACTAATACACTAAACTCCTAAATAAACTCTTAAATAAATAAACTAAACTCCTAAATAACGAAACAAAACTAAATAAACTAATAAACTAAACTCCTAAATAAACTAAACTCCTAAATAAACTCCTAGATAAAATAAAATAAACTCCTAAATAACGAAACGAAACTAAATAAACTAATAAACTAAACTCCTAAAGAAACTAAACTCCTAAATAAAGAAACTAAACTAAATAAACTAAACTCCTAAATAAACTCCTAAATAAATAAACTAAACTCCTAAATAACGAAACTAAACTAAATAAACTAATAAACTAAATTAATAAACTAAACTGCTAAATAAATTGCATCCTACTAAACTCCGCCCCTCTCAGGCTCCACCCCCAAACGTGCGGGAACTTTCCAACCTGGAGGGGGCCACCCAGGGAGACACGCAGTTCACCTACTTGGCATAGGCCTTCTCCAGCAGGGGGAGCCAGAACACGTCTTCCGTCTGGCACTGGGAGAAGCAAAGTTTGCCCCCCAGGCACGGCAGGCGGTCGTCTATGGTGACTTCCACCCAGTGTCCAAACTGCCAGATCCGACAGGTGAAACAGCCCCGGTACTTCTCGTCTCTCCAACTGGGCTGGCCCGGAGGGATCACCTGAGAGGAGAGGACGGGAGCAGATCAGCACAGATTTGGAAGAAGAGAACAGGCGCCGATCTCTGTTGTCCTGTATCTCAGTGCTCCCTCTAAGCCGCGGAGTCTCGTAAGCAAAAATTCTACTTTGTGAGCCTCTGGCATGAAAGTTGTGAGCGAGCGATTTGGCAGCTGCATAAGTTAATCTGGTCTGGCGCAAGCAAAAAATGTGTGAGACGGAAGCTTACAGGGAACATTGCTCTGGACTATCCTTAATCGTGTAGAATCTGCAGGATCTTGAGAATTCAGTCCTTCCCTTCCCTTCTTATAGGAGCAGAGAGAAAGTCCAAAGCGCAGACTACAGCTGAGGCATCTGATACCGCCTTACACAGGAAGGGGCGGGGCTTCAGGGCTCCACCCCCTCTTCCCGACTTTTCCAAGATCCCCTCCCCACCCTTGACTACCACATCCTTTCCTCCTTCCGTTTCTGAAATGGAAACTCGCCTTGTGAAAAAAATAGTCACAAAGAAAGAAGAAGAAGAAGAGAGATTGGATTTATACCCCGCCCTTTCCGACCTGAAGGAGTCTCGGAGCGGCTTACAATCTCCTTCCCCTTCCCCTCCCCACAACAGACACCCTGGGAGGTAGGTGAGGCTGAGAGAGCTCTGAGAGAACTGCCCTTGAGAGAACAGCTCTGAGAGAACTTGTGACTGACCCAAGGTCAACCAGCTGGCTGCATGTGGACAAGTGGGGAATCAAACCCGGTTCTCCCAGATTAGAGTCCGCCGCTCTTAACCACTACACCAAACTGGCTCTCTTGTTTTTTAAGATTATTAGTTATAAAAGACAATCAATTTGGCACTAGAGGTTGTATTATAATAAATGCTCCCTCTAAGCTGTGGAGTCTTGTGAGCAAAAATTCTACTTTGTGAGCTGCTGGCATTAAAGTTGTGAGCCAGCGATTTGGCTACTGCATAAATTAGTTTGCTCTGGAGCCCTCCCTTCCTTAGCTAAGACAAAAATGTGCGAGCCGGAGGCTAAAAAACTGAGCTAGCTCACACTAACTCAGCTAACCCCATCCTGACAAGAAGAATGACTTTTGCTCTGAAAAGAAACAGGGCCTGGTAACCCCCCCCATACCTTGGCCAAGAGGTATTTACTCTTCTGCAGAGCAGCACAAGCGCACAGAAACCAGCAGTCTCCCAGCATCCCTTGCTTGACTTGCCACTCATATTGATTGTCTGAAAACAGCCGAGGATTCGAACAGATCTCCTGGTTGGGGTGGGGGGAGAGAGGAAGCAACATTAAGAAGGAAAATACGGGGTGGGGGGAGGTAACCAACAATCTGCATTTTGTAAGAACATAAGAGAAGCCGCCATGTTGGATCAGACCAATGATCTGTGTCACACAGTGGCCAAAACCCAGGTGCCATCAGGAGATTCACCAGCAGGGCCAGAACTCCAGAAGCCCTCCCACTGTTGCCCCCCAAACACCAAGAATACAGAGCATCACTTGCCCCAGACATAAGCACATACGAGAAGCCATGTTGGATTCAGGCCAGTGGCCCATCCAGTCCAACGCGCTGTGTCACACAATGGCCAAAAATACCAGATGCCATCAGGAGGTCCACCAACAGGGCCAGAACTCCAGAAGCCCTCCCACTGTGGCCCCCCCAAGCACCAGGAAGACAGAGCATCACTGCCCCAGAAAGACTCTTCCATCTTTACCTTGTGGCTAATAGCCACTGATGGACCTCTAATCCAGATGTTTCTCCAATCCCCTCCTGAAGCTGTCTGTGCTTGTCACTGCCACCATGCGTTCATTACTCTTTGGGTGAATAAGGACTTCCTTTTCTGTGTTCTAAGCTTACTGCTCATTAATTACATGGAGTTCCCCTGAGTTCTTGTATGGTGAGAAAGGGAGAAAAGTACTTCTTTCTCTGCCTTCTCTATCCCATACATAATGCGGTAAACCTCTATCATGTCATCCCTCAGTCGCTTGTTTCTTCAAGCCAAAGAGCCCTAACGTAACCTTTCTTCATAGGGAAGCGTTCTACCCTCTGAATCATTTTAGTTGCCCTCTTCTGCACCTTCTCCAATGCTATATCTTTTTCCAGGTGCGGTGACCAGAGCTTCAGAACACGACGAAATCCCAAGAATCCATTTTGATTGGTTTTCAAGAATACAGTTGTATTGTCTGTGTTCATGGACTCACAAAGCCAAGCAGAGAGCGTGGGCAGTGAGAAACTTTTCTCCATCTCCCATAGTACTAGATACGTGGGTCATCCACTGGAGCTGAAGAGTGGAAGATTCAGGACAGACAAAATTAGGTATTTCTTCATGCAGCGTATAGTTGATTTGTGGAACTCGCTGCTACAGATTATGGTGACAGCCGCCAACTTGGAAGGCTTGAAAAGGGGAGTGGAGAAATTCATCGAGGATGCGGGCTATCAACGGCTACTAGTCATGATGGATATTGACGCCCTCCAGTACTTTAAATCAGTTGCTGAGGAGCACAGTGTCATAAGTCAGTCTGTGCCAAGTGATGGCTCAGACTTTTCAGATGAAGAGCTACCTGCTAGCCCTGAGTTGGTAACTAAACAGCCAGCTGCCGCTGGCTCTAAGCTGGAAGGAGAACAGCAAGAGATCAGTTTACTGGCTGATCAGGAGTCACAGCCTACAGCTGAAACCAAGCCAACACCTTGTAGCTCTGAAGCAGTAAGCAAGTCTTCAGCAGCCACTCCCAGCCCACCTGGCTCGCCCACACCCTTGCAGTGCCGACGCTGTCAGAGACACTTAGAGTTGCAAGAAAGGAGAAGAGACTCATGACCCATCTTCAGCTGTCAACTGAAGAGACGGATGAGTAGTTTCAGGATGACTGCCAAGGAATTGGGTGGGAGTTTAGCTCATTAAGACTTGGCTATCAATTCAGCTGGGAGAAGCAGCAATTTGTGGATACAAGTACACTTTGCTACTGAGCCGTCAAACTTGCCGCTACTGGATCTCTGCAACCTTGAACGAGACCTGACAGCTAGCTTTTCTGGACCCTCTGACCTTGGACTTGCTGCCTGGAACTCCTTGACCCTAGACTGGACTTTGGTAAACCTGCTCTGTGGAACCCCTAACTTTTGGGCTGGACTTTGGTTATTCTCTGCAACCTTTCCTGTGACCCGCATTACTGGACCCCAGCCTGTGCCTCCTGGGGAAGCTAAATCAGTATACAAAGGGGATTTATAGAGGCAGCTGGTTGGCCACAGTGTGAACAGAATGCTGGACTCGATGGGCCTTTGGTCTGATCCAGCAGGGCTGTTCTTATGTTCAAGTAGGATTGCACTGTTAGGAAATCATCGCACACTGCTAATGACAATTTGATCAATTGTCAAAGAGATGGAGAGTGAAAACATGAGAAAGTCATGAGCTAAGAGGGAGTCAATTGCCGATCAAAAATGGTCCAGCCCATCTTCCCCACAAAAGGTGACATTTTAAAGGGAAATCTTTCAAAGATAAACTGCCTTATTATTGACCTCTGAATTCTTTGCTTTTCTTTCCTTCATCTATTGATGTGTTAGTTCTGAGTTAGTCTTTCCCTGGGGGAAATACTGCTAGAATGCAGATTTCTGTTTGACTTTGCTCGTACCTTAGATTACTCTCCTATTCTGTCCCAGTGGGGAAAATGCTCTTTACCTGCTGATACTCATGTAAATGATTCCATGTCGCTTTCCAAGAAAAAACGTAAGATTTGTTTCAGCTAAATCAGTTTATTTCACCTTCCTCAAAAGCCAGTCTATT
The DNA here is from genome assembly GCA_029375565.1 of Gekko gecko. Taxonomy (NCBI): domain Eukaryota; kingdom Metazoa; phylum Chordata; class Lepidosauria; order Squamata; family Gekkonidae; genus Gekko; species Gekko gecko. The sequence continues at coordinate 144,121,509 of JAPDNY010000008.1, read as the reverse complement.
CTGACTCTAGGGGTGGCACTTATCTCCGTTTCCAAGCTGAAGAGCCAGCGCTGTCCGAAGACTTCTCTGTGGTCATGTGGCCGGCGTGACTAAACACTGAGGCATATAGAATGCTGCTACCTTCCCACCAAAGTGGTACCTATTTATCTACTTGCAATTTCTTGCTTTCGAACTGCTAGGTTGGCAGGAACTGAGGCCAGAGACGGGAGCTCACTCCGTCACACGGCACTCGGATCTCGAACTGCTGAACTACCGACCTTCCAGCCTGCAGTTCAGCATCTTAACCCCTGAGCCACTGCGGCCCCCGGTTATTTCGGTTAACCTGCACCTAATAGTTCTGCCCTCTTCAGTTTTCTTTCTCACTAAATCAAAATAGACCTACTGGACACAATCTGTGTTGTGTGTAGTCCAGGGAAAGGGGGGTTGGCATGCAGTGTTATGTCACTTTTATTTTATTTTTTTATTTTTCAGACTTATACTCCACCCTCATAGGGTAGCTCTAGTAATCTCCTATGGCTTTACCACAGAGTTCCTGGTGATTCCTAGAGCTACCTTATGTCGCTTCCGGGTTTTTACCAGAAGTGACATCGCTCTGCATCCGGTACCATCTAACCCCACAACCTTCCCGTTGGTTATCAGGCACAGCCTGCCCGGCCGCCCTGGTTGTCTGTGATCTTTCCACGGGAAATATTATCGAAGCAGAAAATATTATTACATTTTATTTTGATCTGTGACGTACGCAAACTCCCTGGCTCCTGATTCGTTAGCGAAGTGCTAGAGGACTGCCCAAATCCCGCACAGGTGAAACACTAACCTGAGGTCTCAGCCAACAGACCTCGCCCCTGAAATGGGCCAGTGGAGTTGAGTAGTTAAAGAAGAGCGACTCATCCTTGGCTGGAAAGGAGAGGTCCTTGTAAAGGGCTCCCTCGAGATCCGAGAGCGCTCGGTCTCCCGGCATCTTCCGCGGAAACCCAGATCCGTGCCGCGACCTCAAAGACAGCAGAACGTGGATTTAAACCTGCAAAACAAATTAGGGGAGGGAATCGCTACGGTTCTAAGAACATGACTACAGTTCCCCAAGAAGAAATGGAAAGGTGATGAAATGGTCTAAGCAAGTCGACCTAGAACTGAAAAGAGCCTCTGGATCAACTTGAGCGGTTACCAGGCTTGCGATCATTCTTCACGATAAATTTGCTTGGGGAACCCACTGCCACAAGAGGCAATTACGGCCACTGGTTTTGACGGCTTAGGGGACAGCATTTAATAAATGCATGGAAGAGGGTCACATTTAGCCAAGAGAGCTCAAAGGGGCTGTTCAGAGCAAGGGTCCGGGGACGGCTGCGGCCTCCGGGTCCTACTCCCTAGTCTCCCAGAGGCATACCAGCTGGAACATAAGAGAGGAAGAGGAAGAAGAGAAAGAGGAAGAAGAGAAAGAGGAAGAGGAGGAGGAGGAGGAAAAGGAAGAAGAGGAAGAGGAAGAAGAAGAAGTTGGATTTATACCCCACCCATCACTACCTAAAGGAGTCTCAGAGTGGCTTACAAACTCCTTTTCCCTTCCCCTTCCCGCGACAGACAGTCTTTGAGGCAGGTAGGGCTGAGAGAGCTCTGACAGAAACTGCTCTTTTTCAAGGACAGCTCTTATCAGAACTATGGCTTGCCCAAGGTCATCCAGCCAGGTGCAAGCGGAGGAGTGGGGAATCAAACCCGGTTCTTCCCAATTAGAGTCTGCACACTTAACCACTACACCGAACTGTTGGATTGGGCCAATGGCCCATCCAGTCCAACTCTCTAGGTCACACAGTGGCCAAAACCCAGGTGCCCTCAGGAGGTCTACTAGTGGGGCCAGGTGATGCACTCTATTCTTGGTGCTGGAGGGGGCAGCAGTGGGAGGGCTTCTGGTGTCCTGGCCCCACTGCTGGACCTCCTGATGGCACCTGGTATATTTTGGCCGCTGTGTGACAGAGTGTTGGACTAGATGGGCCATTGGCCTGCTTCAACACTGGCTTCTCTTATGTTCTTATGTTAACTCCAGAAGCCCTCCCACAGTGGCCCCCCAAGCACCAAGAATACAGAGCATCACTGCCCCAGACATAACAACATAAGAAAAGTCTTGAACTGGATCAGGTCAATAGCCCATCCAGTCCAACATTCTGTGTCACACAGGGACCAAAACTTGGGTGCCATCAGGAGACCCACCAGTGGGGCAAGGACTCCAGAAGCCCTCCCACTTTTGCCCCCCAAGCACCAAGAATACAGAGAATCACTGCCCCAGACATAAGAGCGTAAGAGAAGACATGTTGGATCCAGTCCAACACTGTGTCACATACTGGCCAAAACCCAGGTGCCATCAGAAGGTCCACCAGTGGGGCCAGAACTCCAGAAGCCCTCCTGCTGTGACCTCCCCCCAAGCACCAAGTATACAGAGCATCACTTGCCCCAGACAGAGCGTTCCTGTCTATCTTTTGTGGCTAATAGCCACTGATGGACCTCTGCTCCATATCTTGATCCACTACCCTCTTCAAGCTGATGAGAACATAAGAGAAGCCAACGTTGGATCAGGCCAATGGCCCATCCAGTCCAACACTCTGTGTCACACAGGGGCCAAAACCCAGGTGCCCTCAGGAGGTCCACCAGTGGGGCCAGAACTCCAGAAACCCTCCCGCTGTGCCCTCCCCCAAGCACCAAGTATTCAGAGCATCACTGGCCCCAGACCGAGGGTTCCATCTATACTTTGTGGCTAATAGCCACCGGTGGACCTCTGCCCTATTTGGTTATCCAGTCCCCTCTTGAAGCTGGAAAGAGGAGAATGAACTGAGTTTGGAGTTGGGACCTTTGGTCTCATCCAGCAGGGTCCAGCTGGGACGTCAAGCTAGGACCTTTCAGCACAAGAGTGCTACTTAAAAACTCTGGGCAGGTAGAGAGCGGACAACTTGCCTCTGACACAGACCAGCTTCCCGAGATGTCCAGGCCCCGCTCTCCTGCCTCTGTGATGAAGAATGAAGACGAATACGTTTTGCTCTTCCTTCCTGAGAGTATCAAATGTGAAAGGACTTACCATGTCTGTCTGCGGCATCCCCCTTTATCCGGAACCTCCTTCACACTCCATAGCTACCTCCCAGAGAATCCATAAGTAAGCACTGCACAGAAATCAGGGAAAAAATGGAATTAAGAAAAAGCATAAGGACGGAGAAATCACACAGTGGTCAACCAGTTCCTTTGGATGGCGAACAACAGGCATAGAGGCCAAGGCCTTCATAAGAACATCTGAAGAGCCTTGTTGGATATTATCAGTGGCCCATCTAGTCTAGCATCCTGTCTCACACAGTGGCCAACAACAAGACATAGAGGTTGAGGCCTTCATAAGAACATGAGAAGAGCCCTGCTGGATCAGACCAGCCATCCATCTAGTCCAGCATCCTGTCTCATACAGTGGCCAACCAGTTCCTCTGGAGGGCCAACAACAGGGCAGAGAGGCTGAGGCCTTCGTAAGAACATCAGAAGAGGCCTGCTGGATCAGACCAGTGGTCCATCTAGTCCAGCATCCTGTCTCACACAGTGGCCAACCAGTTCCTCTGGAGGGCCAACAACAGGGCAGAGAGGCTGAGGCCTTCATAAGAACATCAGAAGAGCCCTGCTGGACCAGACTAGTGGTCCATCTAGTCCAGCATCCTGTCTCACACAGTGGCCAACCAGTTCCTTTGGATGGCCAACAACAGGGCAGAGAGGCCGAGGCCTTCATAAGAACATCAGAAGAGCCCTGCTGGATCCGACCAGCGGTCCATCTAGTCCAGCATCCTGTCTCATACAGTGACCACCCAGTTCCTCTGGAGGGCCAACAACAGGGCACAGAGGCCGAGGCCTTCCCTTGATATTGCCTTCTGGCACTTGTATTCACTGAAACCTATCAAATCTCGACAACTGGGTAGAGAGTGCTCCGGAGGGGCCCTCTGTGTGACTCATTCCTCCCTCAGAAGCCTGTAATCAGGGCTCGTCCCATCTTCTCAAATCCTTATTCCACCACAGAAGTTTGCTGCTTGACCTTGGGCTAGTCACACACTCTCAGCCTAGCCTACCCCGCAAGGTTGTTGTGAGGATAAAACGGAGGGGCAGAGAATGCTGTCAGCCACTTTGGGGAGGAAGTGGGGAACAGATAAAGTAAATACATAAGTGAAATAGATAAGTTTGGTCTCTCAAGTACAGATCAGCGCCTGAGACTCTGCCCTTCAGCTGAGGGCCCACCTGACAGGCTCCCCACTCCACCCCCCAGCTCTCTCTCCAGCAGTTCAGCTCCCATTAGGGAACACTGCCTGTACAATCAAACACAGCATCTGGGAGGCACAGCAGCCATCTCTGGCCAGGCCAAAAAACCTTCCTTTTATGAAGAAAAAAAAATACTCTTTACATGCTCAGTGGCACTTGAATCGCACAAATTTTGTAAACCAAGGAATGGCCACTCTTTCCTGCGAAGTCCAAGACTTTCCTTGGTTCTCTCTTGCATCTTTATTGCCCTTGTGGCAGCCAGAAGCCAGTCATAGGGGATGTGGAAGACCTCTAACCAAGGCTCTGGAAAATGGCTGCCAGAAGAAGAAGAAGAAGAAGAAGAAGAGGAAGAGGAAGAAGAGGAGGAGGAGGAGATTGGATTTATACCCCGCCCTTCACTCGGAGTCTCAGAGTGGCTTACCAATTTACGAGTCCCACTGCTGGACCTCCTAATAGCATGTGGTATTTTTGGCCGCTGTGTGACAGAGTGTTGGACTAGATGGGCCATTGGCCTGATTCAACATTGGCTTCTCTTATGTTCTTTCCCTTCCCCTTCCCACAACAGACACCCTGTGAGGTAGGTGGGGCTGAGAGAGCTCTGACAGAAACTGCTCTTTTTCAAGGACAGCTCTGACAGAACTATGAGAACACTGACCTCAATAGGCCAGCAATCTGACTCATGTTAACATGTTCCTCCAGAGTACCAGTTGATAGCAAAGAATGAGGAGGAGGAGGAGGGATTTATACCCTGCCCTTAACTCAGCATCTCAGAGCGACTTACGAACTCCTTTCCCTTCCCTTCCCCACAACGGACACCCTGTGAGGCAGCTGGGGCTGAGAGAGCTCCCTTGAGAACTGCCCTTGAGAGAACAGCTCTGAGAGAACTGGGACTGGCCCAAGGTCACATCAGCAGGTGCAAGTGGAGGCGTGGGGAATCAAACCCGGTTCTCCCAGATTAGAGTCCGCGCACTTAACCACTACACCAGACTGGCTTTCCACTACACTAGACTTTAAAAATAGAACTAGGGGCCAGTACCTGGGTTAAATTGCTCATGCAGTTGTAGGTGCATTCAATGCTATGCAAGACTTGCTGTATGCAAGTCCTAAGAAAAATAAACTGTGTTTGGATCGTGGGGGTGTGCATTGTAACATGTATTTAAAAAATCCATAAATTCCAGGGGTACCATCCAGTTAACACTTATTTCCGAAATGTGCTTTCGTGAGTCACCGTTCAGAGGGGTGACTCACAAGAGCTCACCTTGGGAAATAAATGCTATTAGTCTTTAAAAAGTGCCTCTGGACCAGGGTGTTATTTCGCTGCAAGATAGAACCAACACAATGACCCCTTTGCAAACATGTGTACAGGCCTAGTCTAAAGCACATTCATGTGTTCGGCACCTGGACGCGAGGTACACTGCCCCTGAACCTGGAGGCTCCCTGTAACAATCATGGCTAAGAACTATATTCTGTAAAGAGCGAGGTTCAAGTCTAGCAGCACCTTAAAGTGCCAGGCTGGTGTGGTGGTTAGGAGCGCGGACTCTAATCTGGGAGAACCGGGCTTGATTCCCCACTCATCCGCTTGCACCTGCTGATGTGACCTTGTGTCAGTCACAAGCTCTGGCACAGCTGTTCTTGAAAAAGAGCCGTTTCTGTCAGAAGTTCTCTCAGCCCTGCCTACCTCACAGGGTGTCTGTTGTGGGGAGGGGAAGAGAAAGGAGTTTGTAAGCCGCTCTGAGACTCCAAGTGAAGGGCAGGGTATAAATCCAATCTCCTCCTCCTCCTCCTCCTCCTCCTCCTCCTTCTTCTTCTTCTTCTTCAAGATCAACAGGATTTCCAGGGTGTAAGCCTCTCAGGGAGAGCCAGTTTGGTGTCATGGTTAGGAGCATGGACTCTACTCTAGGAGAACCGGGTTCAATTCCCCACTCCTCCCCACGCAGCTGCTGGTGTGACCTTGGGCCAGTCACAAGTTCTCTCAGAGCTATTCTCTCAAGAGCAGTTCTCGGAAGAGCTCTCTCAGCCCTGCCTACCTCACAGGGTGTCTGTAGTGGGGAGGGGAAGAGAAAGGAGTTTGTAAACTGCTCTGAGACTCCGAGTGAAGGGCGGGGTATAAATCCAATCTCTTCTTCTTCTTCTTGATTTCCAGGGTGTAAGCCTCTCAGGGAGAGCCAGTTTGGTGTCGTGGTTAGGAGCACGGACTCTAATCCAGGAGCACCAGGTTTGATTCCCCACTCCTCCCCATGCAGCTGCTGGTGTGAGCTTGGGTCAGTCACAAATTCTCTCAAGGGCAGTCCTCGAGAGAGCTCTCTCAGCCCCACCCACCTCCCAGGGTGTCTGTTCTGGGGAGGGGAAGGGAAAGGAGATTGTAAGCTGCTCTGAGACTCCTTTGGGTAGTGAAGGGCAGGGTATAAATCCAATCTCCTCTTCTCTTCTTCTTCTTCTTCTAAGCTTCAGTGAACTTAAACCTCCCGCTGTCAAGAGACAAGCAGGTATGGAGAATCCCTGAGCCCTTATATCCCAGTCACAAGGTAGAAGGATGCTGAAAAGGAGGGAGTCAGGCTGCAGAGGTACAATTCAACCTCCCTCCCACCTTCTGATGTGGAGTATAAGGGCGCAGGGACCTCCATTCCTACTCATATCTGATGAAGGGAGCTTTGACTCTTAAACCTTACACCCCAGGAAATCTGGTTGGTCTCTAAGGCAGGGGTGTCAAACATATATGTCTAAGGCCCACGAGCAATTAGTGCAAGGGAGGGAACAGGAGACTGCTGGGGGGAGGGGAGTAGAAGCAGAAGAAGAGATTGGATTTATACCCCGCCCTTCACTACCCAGAGGAGTCTCAGAGCGGCTGACAAACTCCTTTCCCTTCCCCCTCCCCACAACAGACACCCTGTGAGGTAGGTGGGGCTGAGAGAGCTCTGATAGAAATAGCTCTTTTTCAAGGACAGCTCTTGTCAGAACTACGGCTTGCCCAAGGTCATCCAGCAGCTGCATGTGGAGGAGTGGGGGAATCAAACCCGGTTCTCCCAGATTAGAGTCCGCACACTTAACCAAACTCTGATGGTGGCTTCAGCAGGGCGGAACAACCTCATCTGCGGCAGTCCGGCACTGTGGGAGCGTCTGCTCCGTGCCGCACCACTGGCTCTCCAAGTCCGCCCATCTGGGTTTTCCTTTGCACCCCCCTCCAACAACCCGGAGCTTACCAGCTGCTGTCCTTTATACCGTTTAAGCCTCCGGTACCTGGGCATTACATTTTATGACACAAAAGGCCCACCGACAAAGTGACATTTATGTCCCATCCGGCCCTCGTGACAAATGAGTTCAACTCCTCTGCTCTGAGGCCGCGCTGCTCGTCTCAATTCGTGCCCTTTTACCGGAGACCAGCATGGCTGCCCCCACCTGAGCAGTCTGAGCAGACAGCTGAGCAGTCGGGTAAATTGCTGAGCAGTCGGGTTAGGACAGATAAAAGGAAATACTTCTTCACCCAAAGAGGGATTAACACGTGGAATTCACTGCCGCAGGAAGGTGGTGGCAGCTACAAGCATGGACAGTTTCAAGAGGGAATTAGATAAACATCTGGAGCAGAAGTCCATCAGTGGCTATTAGCCACAGGGTATAGATGGGAACTCTCAGTCTGGGGCAGGTGATGCCCTCTATTCTTGGTGCTGGAGGGGGCAGCGGTGGGAGGGCTTCTAGTGTCCTGGCCCCACTGCTGGACCTCCTGATGGCACCTGGTATATTTTGGCCACTGAGTGACACAGAGTGTTGGACTAGATGGGCCATTGGCCTGATTCAACATTGGCTTCCCTTATGTCCTTATGAAACCACATCCCATCACTGTCTCTTAAAATGCCCTGCTTCAAGGAAGGGATTCTTCCCAGTCCTACTGCAGCAGAGGAAAAATGGAGCTCCCGGAGGATACCAAGGCCCTGCGGGATTTACTCGCAAGGGCCTGCAAGACAGAGCTCTTCCACCAGGCTTTTGATTGAGGAGCTGCATCTAATAGTTCACCAGAGGTTAAGACCCTATGCCCTGGAAAGCGCTATCAGCGGCCTGCGCTGCGCCGATACAACTTGAAATAGAAGGAGGAGGAGGAAGAGATCGGATTTATACCCCACCTTTCACTCGGAGTCTCAGAGAGCGGCTCCCATCCCTTCCCCTCCCCACAACAGACATCCTGTGAGGCAGGTGGGGCTGAGAGAGCTCTTTTGAGGACTGCTCTTTTTCAAGGACAGCTCTTTTTATCTTTTTTATTTATTATTTTTTATTTTAAGTGCAAACCATATAACAATCACAAAGATTGCAAATATCAGCAATAAAACAGGAACAAACAACAACAACAAAAATACTAAGCAATTGTATCCACAACAAGTATGAACTAGTCCATTCACATATAATATAATAAAAAACTTCATAATATATGCTAGGAACATTGAAATTCGAAATTTCAGTACTGAAGACATATTCAAGGAAAGGGAACCATTTTAAATGAAGATTTGGTCGATTGCTAGACATACTAGTGAAGGCAATTTTGTCAGATAACTTATCCATAATATAATAATCCCATATTTTAAGATAATAGCAATTTATTAGGAGACTTCCAACTGCTGGCAATGACTACCTTAGCGGCCATTAGTAAAACAGAAATGAGTTCTTGATTGGATTTGGGTATCGTAGAATCAGACCAATGATCTAGAAGTATAAGGTCAGGTTGCATGGGGATCGTATAGCCGGTGATGTCTTTAATAGCTAGTACAATCTTTGACCAGAATTGTTGTATATGAATACAAGACCACCAACAGTGGAAGAACATACCCCGCTCTCCACAGGATTTCCAACAGAATGGAGAGTTTAAGCCGGAGATCCTGTGGAATCTAACAGGTGTGAGATACCATCTGGTGAGCAACTTATAACTTTGATATTGAATGTTTAATGAATGGGAGCGGAGTGACGGGGACAACCAAACGTTGGACCAATACGATGATGTAAAATTAATTTCACAGTCCGTTTGCCATGCCTCTTGGTAGGTTAGGGGCTTTGTGGATTGTGAGTCTAATAATACTTGGTAGATAATAGAAATATAATTTTTAAATGATGTTTGTTCAAGTTTGAGGAGACGCTCAAAAGGAGTAAGTGGTCTACAGCTCTGACAGAACTATGGCTTGCCCAAGGTCATCCAGCAGCTGCGAGTGGAGGAGTGGGGAATCAAATCCGGTTCTCCCAGATTAGAGTCCGCGCACTTAACCACTACACCAAAATTATGGGACTTAGGACAACAGTCCTATAACTGCCACTGATCGTTGCCCAATGTGGCCAATAAGGAAACTGTGTTTTCGCCATCCTGTATGTACAGTTAGCACCTGATAAATGTCTTATAAATGTTTTGTGCCTTTTAACTTGTTTCAACCTTTTATGTAAGCCGCCCTGAGCTTGCTTCAGCAGGGAGGGTGGGGTATAAATCTAATTAATTAATTAATTAATTAATTAATTAATTAAAACCCCACAAGATTTTCTAGGGTATAAACTTTTGTGAGTCTCAAAGTGGCAAAATATGGATGGATGGCCATTAACAGGAAGAAAACCTGGCTAGATACGATTAATAATAGATAAACAATATCCAATAATAATCTGTATATGATGTATTTTATGTATGTATAGTTGGACAGTATTGGTAGTTTAATAGCTATTAGTTTTAATGGATATTTAGATTTGAATGGTTATTTATAATTTTCAGGTTATGTTTGTACTCTGTTTTTTTCATGATTGTTATGGCTTGAAGCTAACGCAATAAACTGGCCTGACTACTTTTGTGAGTCAAAACAACCTCCATCAGATATGAAACAGGAAGAGCTTTCATCAGCCCTTGGAGGGGTCCCCTCCCACCTTCCGACCTGGATACGAGGTCCTGACGGACCTTCAGAGGTCAGGAAAGCTCGCACTTTCCTGGCTTTCCGCAAACGATGCAAAACCAAATTATTCCAGAGGGCTTCTCTGTGCAGGTAACCGGATGGCAATTGTACAAAACGGTTCGCAAACCTGCTTGGATAAATGAACCGGCGACTTGTGGTCGACGCTGCTGCGTGTGGCTTACGGTAAGTAGGAAACTGTTATGTAATTTTCTGTACCGCTTAATGTGCCATGTGAATACTTCTGCATCAGTTCTATTGGGAGGGATCCAGACCTCTATAATCCTAATGCACCGGGTATCGATGGCCCCATTTTGTCGGCTGCACTGACTCACTCGGTGCAACACTCCCTCTAAGCTGCGGAGTCTTGTGAGCAAAAATCCTACTTTGTGACCTACCGGCATTAAAGTTGTGAGCGAGCTATTTGGCTGCTGCATAAATCAGTTTGCTCTGGAGCCCTCCTTCCTGAGCTAAGGCAAATATCTGTGAGCTGGAGGCTAAAAAAACGTGAGCTGGCTCACACTAACTCAGCTTAGAGGGAACACTGACGCGGTGTCATCCACCTTGAGACTTGCTGAGAAAGGCAAACTGAGTGTGTGGGTTTTTGGCTCTTTTTATAGCAGGAACTCCTTTGCGTATTAGGCGACACACCCCTAATGTAGCCAATCCTCCAAGAGCTTACAGCAGCCCCTGTAAGAAGAGCTCTGTAAACTCTTGGGGGATTGGCTATATTAGAGGGTGTGTCGCCTAATATGCAAAGGAGTTCCTGCTGCAAAAAGAGACCTGTTTATGTATGTATGTATGTGTACATAACTCCTGCCAACCTAGCAGTCCGAAAGCAAGAAATTGCAAGTAGATAAATAGGTACCATTTCGGTGGGAAGGTAACAGCGTTCCGTGCGCCTTAGTGTTTAGTCATGCCGGCCACATGACCACGGAAACGTCTTCGGACAGCGCTGGCTCTTCGGCTTTGAAACGGAGATGAGTCGGATTCGACTGGCTTTCGAGCAAGGGAACCTTTACCTTTACTTTATGTGTATATATGTGTGTGTCTATATAATGTAAAATAAAAATAAAATCCTATTTGCATCTGACCGGGTGAACTGCGATTCACCAAAACTCATAGCCTGGGAATCCTGTTGGTCTCTTAGGGTGCCGCTGGACTCGCAGTCTCGCTCCTGTACCGCCAACCAACACGGCTCCCCACCTGAAACTAGGGTTCCCAGGTCCCCCCTGGCCACTGGTGGAGGGTAGAGTTGCCATCTCCAGGTAGGGAGATTTGGGGGGGTGGAGCCTGGGGAGGACAGGGACCTCCATGGGGTCCACACACAACCAAAGAGCCCACCCTCCAAAGCGTCCATTTTCTCCAGGGGCACTGAGCTCTGTGGTCTGGAGGCAAGCTGGAATCGAAGCTGCCTTTTGCGGAATCAGACCCATCAAGGTCAGTATTGTCCGCTCAGACTGGCAGCTGCCCTCCAGGATCTCAGGCAGAGATGTTTCACACATTACCTACCGCCTTGATTCTTTTTTATTAACTGGACATGCCGGGGACTGAACCCGGGACCTTCTGCATGCCAAGATGCTCTGCCAGTGAGCCATGGCCCCTCCCCATGAAGCTGCCTTCTACCGAATCAGACCCCAGGGGTCTATCAAGGACAGAATTGTCTGCTCAGATGGGCAGCGATTCTCTGAGGTCTCAGGCATGGAGGTCTCTCATATCACCTCCTGCCTGGTCCTCTTAACTGGAGATGCCGGGGACTGAACCTGGGACCTCCTGCACACCCAGCAGAGGCTCTTCCACTAAGCCACGGCCCCTCTTTACAGCTCTCCAGGGTCTCAGGCTTAATTGAACTTAATTTGAAGTTAAATTGAACTTAATTGAACTTAAATTGAACTTAAATTGAAGAAAGTTGGGAAAACCACAAGGCCATTCAGATTTGACCTAGATCGCATCCCCGATGAATATACAGTAGAGGTGAAGAATAGGTTTAAGGGACTAGATTTGATAGACAGAGTGCCTGAAGAACTATGGACAGAGGTCCGTGACATTGTAAAGGAGGCAGCACTCACCGCCATCCCAAAGAAAAAGAAATGCAAAAAAGCAAAGTGGCTGTCTGATGAGGCTTTACACATAGCAGAGGAAAGAAGGAAAGCTAAAGGCAATGGGGAAAAGGAAAGATTTGCCCAACTGAATGCAGATTTCCAGAGAACAGCAAGGAGAGATAAGGAGGCTTTCCTGAATGAACAATGCAGAGTAATAGAGGAAAACAATAGATTGGGAAGGACTAGAGATCTCTTCAAGAAAATTGGAGAAATCAAGGGAACGTTCCATGCAAAGCTGGCCATGATAAAGGACAAAAACGGTAGGGACCTAACAGAAGCAGAAGAGATTAGGAAAAGATGGCAAGAATACACAGAAGAACTATACAAGAAGGACCTCGATGTCCTTGACAACCACGATGGTATAATCACTGACCTCGAGCCAGACATCCTGGAAAGCGAAGTTAAATGGGCCTTAGAAAGCATTACTAACAACAAAGCTAGTGGAGGTGATGGTATCCCAGCTGAGTTATTCAAAGTCTTAAAAGAAGATGCTGTTAAAGTGCTGCACTCAATTTGCCAACAAATTTGGAAAACACAACAGTGGCCACAGGATTGGAAAAGGTCAGTTTACATTCCAATCCCAAAGAAGGGCAACGTCAAGGAATGTTCAAACTATCGCACAATTGCACTCATTTCACACGCTAGCAAGGTCATGCTCAAAATCCTACAAGCTAGGCTCCAACAGTACGTGGATAGAGAACTGCCAGAAGTACAAGCTGGGTTTCGAAGAGGTAGAGGAACGAGAGATCAAATTGCCAACATTCGCTGGATTATGGAGAAAGCAAGAGAGTACCAGAAAAACATCTACTTCTGCTTCATTGACTATGCTAAAGCCTTTGATTGTGTGGATCACAATAAATTATGGCAGGTTCTTAAAGAGATGGGAGTACCAGACCACCTCACCTGTCTCCTGAGAAACCTGTATAAGGGTCAAGAAGCAACAGTTAGAACCGGATATGGAACAACTGATTGGTTTAGCATAGGAAAAGGAGTACGACAAGGATGTATATTGTCACCTTGCTTATTTAATTTATATGCAGAGTACATCATGCGAAATGCTGGCCTGGATGAATCACAAGCTGGAGTTAAGATTGCTGGGGAAAAGATCAATAACCTCAGATATGCAGATGATACCACTCTGACGGCAGAAAGTGAAGAGGACCTAAAGAGCCTCTTGCTCAGGGTCAAAGAGGAGAGCGCAAAAGTGGGCTTGAAGCTCAACATCAAAAAAACTAAGATCATGGCATCTGGCCCCATCACTCCTTGGCAAATAGAAGGGGAAGTCGTAGAAGTAGTGACAGACTTCACGTTCCTAGGATCTCAGATCACTGCAGATGGTGACTGCAGCCATGAAATTAAAAGACGCCTGCTCCTTGGGAGGAAAGCGATGGCAAACCTAAACAGCATGATAAAAAGCAGAGACATCACCTTGCCAACAAAAGTCCGCATGGTCAAAGCAATGGTATTCCCTGTAGTAATGTATGGCTGCGAGAGTTGGACTATAAGGAAGGCTGAGCGCCGAAGAATAGATTCTTTTGAACTATGGTGCTGGAGAAGACTCTTGAGAGTCCCTTGGACTGCAAGGAGATCAAATCAGTCAATCCTAAAAGAAATCAACCCTGACTGTTCCCTGGAAGGCCAGATCCTGAAGCTGAAGCTCAAATACTTTGGCCACCAAATGAGAAGGAAGCATTCACTGGAGAAGACCCTGATGCTGGGAAAGATTGAAGGTCAAAGAAGAAGGGGACGGCAAAGGATGAGATGGTTAGACAGCGTCATCGATGCAACAAACATGAAATTGAGCAAACTTCAGCGGACAGCAGAGGACAGGAGGGCCTGGCGTGATCTGGTCCATGGGGTCGCGAAGAGTTGGACTCGACTGTGCGACTGAACAACAACAACAACAGGGTCTCAGGCTGAGGTCTTTCCCATTACCTCCTGCCTGGTCCTTTTAACTGGAGATGCCGGGGGTTGAACCTGAGACCTTCTGCACGCCACCCATGAACCTGCCTTCTACTAAATCAGACCTTTGTTCCATCAAGGTCAGTATTGTCTGCTCCGACTGGCAGCCACTCTCCAGGGTCTCAGGCTGAGGTCTTTCCCATCACCTCCTGCCTGGTCCTTTTAACTGGAGATGACGGGGACTGAACCTGGGACCTCCTGCATGCCAGGCAGAGGCTCTTCCACTGAGCCATGGCCCCTTTTTACAGCTCTCCGGGGACTCAGGCTGAGGGTCTTTCCCATCACCTACGGCCAGGTCCTTTCTTAACTTGGGAGATGCCAAGGATCGAACCTGGGACCTCCTGCGTGCCAAGTCAGAGGCTCTGCCACTGAGCCACTGGAGACGCCGGGGACTGAGCCTCTGACCTCCCACACGCCAAGCAGAGGCTCTTCCACTGAGCCATGGCCCCCTCCCCCAAATTCCGGGGGATCTCCAGGTTGCACCTGGAGGCTGGCCTGCCCCCTCGAATTGATACCCTGCAAAGGCGCCCAATGCTCCCCCTTGCCAGTTCTGACCCGTGCCCAAGGGAGCGCGTCGCGTTACCAGGCCAGGTGCCCCCGCTGCTGCGCGCCAGCCTCCTCCCCCTCCCCAACAAAGCCCCCCTCCTCTCTGCCCCCCCCCGCCCCCAGCCCCGCATGCAACCAGCCGCCCCCCTCCCTTGTTCTCCCCGCCCGTCCTTTGCACGGACCTCCATCCATCCATCCATCATCCCGGGTCCCACCTTGCATCAGGAGCGCCCCGAGGACCATCCCGGCAGCCAACCCCGAGCACGGCCCGCGGAGCGCAAGACGCGCCGGCCGCCAATTGCAAAGCCGCCGGGCGCCGCCTTGGCAGGCGGGGAACTACACTTCCCGTCGAGCCCCGCGGCTTTGGAGGGCGCAGGTCCCCCGTAGACGTCACCGGGTCAAAGGAACTACAAGTCCCGGCATGCTCTCTGGGGAAAAGCTTTGCAAGAAGGGCTGGTGGAAGAAGGTTGCTCGGATTGGGTGGTTTTGGAGGGCGTTGCATTTGAGAGGCAATCAGTGAAAAGCCCAGCAGCGCCTTTGAGAGTAACGAGCTTTATCGTGGCATGAGCTTTCGAGAAAGACAGGTCTCTTCGTCAGATGCAAACCCGAAAGCGAATCAGGCAAGCTTTGGCGCCGGGCTGGAGGAAAGAGAGAAGTGTAGGAATTCCTGACCTGGACCTAGCGTTGCCAACCTCCAGGTTGGTAGACCCAGGCGGTCAGCCGTGTTGGTCTTACAAACTCTTCCCCTCCCCGCAACAAGACACCCTGTGAGGCAGGCGGAGCTGAGAGAGCTCTGGGAGAACTTGTGACTGACTCAAGGTCACCCAGCCGGCATCATGAGGAGAAGTGAGAAATCAAAACCCGGTTCTCTTAATCACTACACCAGACTGGCTCTCCAGTAGTGGGAGACCTTCAGGCTCTCTAGAAAACTGACTGTGGATCAACAGCAAAGTTTGTTGTGAATGTCAGCTGCTCATTTTTAGGGGTAACAAACCCCACTCCCCCCAAATTTTCTTAAATACAGCATGAAGCAGGCTTTTTTGCACCACAGTGAACAGCTAAGAGGGATAATCTATCAAAGTTTGTATTGTCTACTTAGGCAGCGGTCCTCCAACGTCTCAGGCAAAGATCTTTCCCCCTGCCTGGTCCTTTTAACTGGAGACCGAACCTGGGACTGAACCTGAAACCTTCTGCATGCCAGGCAGAGGCTCTTCCACTCAGCCACAGCCCCTCTTTACGGCTCTCCAGGGTCTCCGGCGGAGGTCTTTCACATCACCTCCTGCCTGGTCCTTTTTAACTGGAGCTGCCTGGGACTGAACCTGGGACCTTCTGCATGCCAGGCAGAGGCTCTTCCACTGAGCCATGTCCCCTCTTTACAGCTCTCCAGGGTCTCAGACTGAGGTCTTTCACATCACCTCCTGCCTGGTCCTTTTTAACTGGAGCTGCCGGGGACTGAACCTGGGACCTTCTGCATGCCAGGCAGAGGCTCTTCCACTGAGCCATGTCCCCTCTTTACAGCTCTCCAGGGTCTCAGACTGAGGTCTTTCACATCACCTCCTGCCTGGTCCTTTTAACTGGAGATACTGGGGACTGAATCTGGGACCTTCTGCATGCCAAGCAGATGCTCTACCACTGAGCCACGGCCCCTCAGATCTTCTCTCACAAACTCTGGTGTTTTTTTTTTACATTCATATTAAAACATTATATCCCCCCTTTCCTTGTGGTTCAAGGCGGCTTATCTGGAATCGCAAGTTATCTGGAATGAATGCTGGTATGGCCAAGGGGCTTTTTGGTCATCTTATGAGTTCTGTTTTCTTCCTCTCATTTCTAATACCGCCAACCCCCCATCCCAAATTCTGGATTCCCTCGTTGCATAGATGTCTAGGGTCGGGCCCGACTTCAGAGTACAAAGCAGACAAGCCAAGAGAGCGGAAGGTCACGAAGTTCAGTTTTACTTCAAGATTCGTCAGTGACGTTATCACCGTAAGGCATCGACGTGTGTTTAAAAATAAAATTTCCCGCCAGGGTTAGAAACATCCTTCCGCAAAATAAAAGATGCGATCAAATGGAGGCCTAAAGGTAGAGGATGAAAGGAGTGTTTGGTGGTCTCTGCTGGGCTGGAGCCGGTGTAGAAGAGGTGGTACTTCACTTGCAGGGTTATGGCCAGTGTTCCCTCTAAGCTGAGTTAGTGTGAGCTGGCTCACAGTTTTTTAGCCTCCAGCTCACACATTTTTGTCTTAGCTCAGGAAGGGATGGCTCCAGAGCAAACTAATTTATGCTGTGGCCAAATCGCTTGCTCACAGATTTAATGCCAGTAGCTCACAAAGTAGAATTTTTGCTCACAAGACTCCACAGCTTAGAGGGAGCATTGGTTACGGCCGATGAAAGGAAATCCATTTCCAGTTGGGAGACGGGAGGGAAGAGGGGACTCCTCCATATGCCCCCGCCAAAGAAGAGTAATCCCTGTTGGGAAAGGAGACCCAGGGCTTGCAGAAACTTCAAGTGGCATGACATCGTGGGCAAACATAAAAGAAGCCATGTTGGATCAGGCCAATGGCCCATCTGGTCCAACGCTCTGTGTTACACAGCGGCCCAAACCCAGGTGCCATCAGGAGGTCCACCAGCAGACATAAGAACGTAAGAGAAGCCATGTCGGATCAGGCCTAAGGCCCATCCAGTCCAACACTCTGTGGCCAAAACGGTGTCATCAGGAGGTCCCACCAGTGGGGCCAGAATTCCAGAAACCCTCCCACTCTTTCCCCCCCAAGCACCAAGAATACATAGCATCACTGCCCCAGACAGTCTTCCATCTCTCCCTTCTGGCTAATAGCAACTGATGGACCTCTGCTCCAGATGTTTATCTAATTCCTCTCTTGAAGCTGATAAGAACATATGTGAAACCATGTTGTATCAGGCCAATGGCCCATCCTGTCCAACACTGTGTTGCAGTGGCCAAAACCCAGGGGCCATCAGGAGGTCCACCAGCGGGGCCATTTTTCAGACCCTGTTATTGCTTTACCCCACTGTCATCTCAGGCTAGGGCTTCTGTGAAACCAAAAACCCAATTAGAAGTTGAAGAATGAAAACACACACACAGCACAATGGCCATCAGGCCTTGTAACAGCCAAGCACGTAAAATGCTGTCGGTGCGCAGAGGTAAATGGTTTTCATAGGGTCTGCCTGGGTAGCATTTCTGGGACACGATACAGACCCTACCCTTTCCTTTCCCCCCCTCTCCGAATGAGTAAAATGGATTAACGTCATGCCTGAATGTGGAGGCCTTGAGGGAAAGCGACTCCAGTGACTGCTTTGCGCCGTTTTGTGTAGCAGGCAAGAAAACGAGAAAGAGAAAATGGGGGAAGTGTGTGTTTGTGTGTGTAAACATGCACTAGACCCATACCAAGAAGGCAGAACCAACTGCAGCTGAGGGTTCCCGAATCTGGACTGGGAAATGAACATAAGAACATAAGAGAAGCCAATGGCCCATCCATTCCAACACTCTGTCATGCAGTGGCCAAAAAAATACCAGGTGCCATCAGGAGGTCCAGCAGTGGGGCCGGGACACCAGAAGCCCTCCCACTGTTGACCCCCCCTCCAGCACCAAGAATACAGAGCATCACCTGCCCCAGACTGAGAGTTCCTATCTATACCTTGTGGCTAATAACCACTGATGGCCCTCTGCTCCATATGATTATCTAATGCCCTCTTATAAGAACATAAGAGAAGCCAGTGTTGGATCAGGCCAATGGCCCATCCAGTCCAACACTCAATGTCACACATTGGCCAAAAATACCAGGTGCCACCAGGAGGTCCAGCAGTGGGGCCAGGACACCTGAAGCCCTCCCACTGTTGACCTCCCCTCCAGCACCAAGAACACAGAGCATCCCTTGCCCCAGACTGAGAGTTCCTATCTATACCTTGTGGCTAATAGCCACCGATGGATCTCTGCTCCGTATGTTCATCCCACTGCTTAATAAGCAACATCTGAACTGTTGTCAGTTCGAGCCCCGCGCTGGTGTGAGCTGCCAGCCTGTGTCCCTAGCTCGTCGTCTACCCAGCGATTCAAAAGCTTCGGCAGGTAGATAAAATGGGCACCACTCCTTAGGGAGGGTGGGCACAACACCCCCCCCTCGTGGGGGATGTGTTAGCTAACGATGGATTGCCCTGCTACGAAGACCGGAAACCAGAAAGAATCTCTCGGCGTCACGAGGCCCTGCGGTGGGCTGATTCGGCCAGGCGGTGGCAGTGTGGAGCTGTGACACGAAGAGTCCTGACAGCCTGACATCACCAAAGCCGACCAACTGAAAAAAACCGCCGATCAGAACACGGCTAGTCTGAAGGCAGAGACGAATCCTCCGTCAGCTGCGAGTGTGTGGAATTAAAGAACTACATGTTGTCCTCCCTACCCCTTATATAGCATTGTTAGTCCCTTGTCTCAAGAGTAACTGTACATCGCTCAGAGCCTGCCGGCACGTGGGGTGAGCGATTAAATAAATCGAAAGATTATTATTATTCCCTCTTGCAGCCGTCCATGCTTGTAGCCACCGCTGCCACCTCCCGTGGCAGTGAATCCCATGTGCTCATCACTCTTTGGGTGAAGAAGTAGGTGACTCAGGTGAGGCCGCTGTGTTTCCCTCTAATGAAAATGGTATAGCAGAGACACGCCCCAGTCTTTTGAAGGGAGGTTCCGAGAAATGATTGATCTTCCATTGGGAATCATTGAGGACTGATGTAACTGAATACACTTTGTGGATGTTTACACATCTATGAAATGTTGAATCCAGCATGATTCTTGAAAGAAAAAAATGATTGAAAGGGATTTATAACCGGGGGTCCGTCGAGTCGGCTGGCAGGGACACTATTGCATCCTACAGTTCAAGGACTTTTTGGAATTTGTCACAAAGATGTTGATGAAAAAAAACTTTACCTGTGAATTTCTACCTGTCCATTTAATTGCGTCATAGTGAAAATTTGTCCCGAGTAGTGTATATGTTGTATCTATAAAATCTATAAAGCATTCGGGGGTTTTGGGGGTTGAATTTGGGCACATGCAGGGTTTTGTAGAAAAAGCCCAGCAGGAACTCATTAGCATAATAGGCCACACCCCTGACAGCACAGCTTATTAGCATATTAGGCCACACCCCCATGTTACCAGAAGTGTGGTCATCCAGTCACACCCACCTTTTGCTTCTTATTCTGTTTACCTTGTTTGTTGTCAAAACCCAGGGCTTTTTTCGGAGCAGGAACTCCTTTGCATGTTAGACCACGCACCCCTAATGCAGCCAATCCTAATGAGTTTCTGATGTTGGGTGTGGCCTGTTATGCTAATGAGTTTCTGCTGGGCGTGGCCAACTCGGGAGCAACTCCTTTGCATGTTAGGCCACACACCCCTAATGCAGCCAATCCTAATGAGTTTCTGCTGTTGGGTGTGGCCTGTTATGCTAATGAGTTCCTGCCAGGCGTGGCCAACTCGGGAGCCAGCCGGAATTCCATTCCTGTGCACTCCTGCCCAAAATTAGCCCTGATCTTATTTTAGAGTTAACAGGCGGCACAGAAAGGCTAGACTTAATGCCATGGCCCTCTGAAACTACAAACAGCTCTGTAGGGGGCACTGTTGTGCTGAACCCCAAGGGTTTGCACTTGGGACCAAGCGGGCTTTCCAATCTGTCGTTTTCTATCCAGGAACAAAGATGTTTTTGGGAAGTCAAAGTCGGTCCGTTCCCATCGTTTCGGCTCAGGCGCCGGGCGCCCAGGTAGAGCCCCCTGCTGAGATCTCCTCTCGCACCTGCCTCTGGGGGGAAAAAACCACCAAAAGCTGCACAACGCCACATGTGAAAAGCTGCTGGTGGACGGGGGCCACCTCTGCAGATAAATCCAATTTATTAATTTGCAAAAGGAGAGAGAGAAAGAAAAGAGACAGAACGCGGGCTGCCTTGCATGCTTCCCAGCTGCGTCTCAGGCACTAGTGAAGGCCAAACTCTCGGATTTACATCAGACCTTTAGGGGAAAATGGGACCCTGACCACCACCCCCGGGGATAAACAGGATCTGGTCGTCGGATCTCCCTGCGGGAGAGATGGACGAGGCAGATCCGAAGCGCGGAAGAATGGCGGACTCTCCCAGAAGCCTCCACGGCCGAGCCTGGGAGTCGTCTTAGAAGAGACGCTCCTCGTGGGCTCGAGGGCCTTGTCCTTCTCAACTGGACAGAGCAAAAGGAATCACGCCCGCCCCCCCCCCCCGGCCACTTCCTCCCAAGTTTCACGAACAACCCGCTCTCCGGAGAGCGCCCCCCACCTCGGTATCTCCACGAGCCCCTCTCGCCTTCCCTTTTTATCGACTTCCTCGATAGCAGCGATTCCGTTTCTCCCGAAGAGCACAAACACCCGATCCCCGGCCGACCCCGACTGCTGGAAAGAACCTTTCCTGCTCGCAGCGGGGGAGAGCGAACGAGTCACCCTGGAATTCACATTCACGATCCATCTCCAAACCGGTTCCCCCCCCCCACTCCCCGCTGGCAGCTAGGAGGTACATCCCTGATATATGGCTGTGCCAATAGGTTAGACACTTGAAGGCACATATGTTAGGTTTCGGGGGGGGGGGGGGTGGTCCTGAGGAATCCAGCCCTCTAGCAGTGGCAGCGGCTGCTTCGCCGAGGGGCCAAGCGGTCGCGCTTTGTCAGAACGTCCCCTCTTCCCGCTTGGCCCTTCCGGCGGCTCCCGAACCTGGCACCGAGCTGTGGCGAGCTTTAAGCGGACACGTTTACGTCCCTGAGAGAAACGGCACCGTTGGCGGCTTCGGGGGCCTTGTCGTCCAGCACGACGGCCGAGGCGTCTGCCGCCACCGCCACTGTGGTGTCTATGGCGAGGAGAGGGTTCAAGCCCTGGGTCAAGATTTGCTGGATCGTTTTCCGCAGGTTGGGGTGCAGCTGGCTCTGGGTCTGGTAGAAGACTTCTAAGGCAAAGGGCTTCAGCGGGCCGGTGCAGAGGTCCTCGTACAACGGGATCGTGTACATCCGAGACATCTGCGGTGCAAAAAGGGGGGACTTGGGTGAGCGTGGCGTGCCTGAAATCCTCCCGGCCTCCTGCTCCCCCCTCCCCCCGGTCGCCACAGCATTACAACAAGCAAAAATGAAGAGGAGGAGGAGGAGATTGGATTTATACCCCGCCCTTCTCCACCCAAAGGCGTCTCAGAGCGGCTTACAATCGCCTTTCCCTTCCCCTCCCCACAACAGACGTCCTGTGAGGTAGAAGAAGAGGAGATTGGATTTCTACCCCGCCCTTCACTACCCAAAGGAGTCTCAGAGCGGCTCATAAACTCCTTTCCCTTCCCCTCCCCACAACAGACACCCTGTGAAGTAGAAGAAGAAGAAGGGATTGGATTTATACTCCCGCTCTTCACTACCCAAAGGAGTCTCAGAGCGGCTCACAATCTCCTTTCCCTTCCCCTCCCCACAACAGACACCCTGTGAGGTAGAAGAAGAAGAGATTGGATTTATACCCTGCCCTTCACTACCCAAAGGAGTCTCAGAGCGGCTCACAATCTCCTTTCCCTTCCCCTCCCCACAACAGACAACCTGTGAGGTAGAAGAAGAAGAAGAGATTGGATTTATACTCCCGCCCTTCACTACCCAAAGGAGTCTCAGAGCGGCTTACAAACTCCTTTCCCTTCCCCTTCCCACAACAGACACCCTGTGAGGTAGAAGAAGAAGAAGAGATTGGATTTATACCCTGCCCTTCACTACCCAAAGGAGCCTCAGAGCAGCTTACAATCTCCTTTCCCTTCCCCTCCCCACAACAGACACCCTGTGAGGTGGAAGAAGAAGAGATTGGATTTATACCCTGCCCTTCACTACCCAAAGGAGCCTCAGAGCAGCTTACAATCTCCTTTCCCTTCCCCTCCCCACAACAGACACCCTGTGAGGTGGAAGAAGAAGAAGAGATTGGATTTATACTCCCGCCCTTCACTACCCAAAGGAGTCTCAGAGCGGCTTACAAACTCCTTTCCCTTCCCCTTCCCACAACAGACACCCTGTGAGGTAGAAGAAGAAGAAGAGATTGGATTTATACCCTGCCCTTCACTACCCAAAGGAGTCTCACAGCGGTTTACAATCTCCTTTCCCTCCTCCTCCCCACAGCACAGACGCCCTGTGAGGTAGGTGGGGCTAAGAGAGCTCTGAGAGAACTCGTGACTGACCCAAGGTCACACGGCTGGCTGCAACGTGGAGAAGTGGGGGAGTCAAACCCGGTTCTCCCGATTAGGGACCTTCTGCGTGCCGAGCAGATGCTCTGCCGCTGAGCCATGCCCCCCCCCCAGTCCATCCAGGAGGCAGAAGTCCCCAGCTCCATTGCCTGTTTCGCACCCAAATCTCACGTTCCCCCCCCCAAGAGGCGCAACTGCTTTTTAGTACCTGGTTTTCCAAGAAGAGCCGCACTCTGTGAAGGTCGGGGTAGTAGTCGTTGCGGACGATGATCTGGAGCCAGCGGATACGGATCTCGGCGTTCATGCCGTCCAGCTGGGACGAGTAGCATTCGGAGAGCTTCGCTATCACCTCTGAAGAGCGCAAGTTAGAAAGTTAGGCACTGGAATGCGCACAAATACAGGAGGCTGCCTTCTACTGAGTGTGGTCCATTGGTCCATTGGTATTGCTTACTCGGACTGGCAGCAGCTATTCAGGGTCTCAGGCAGAAGTCTTTCACATCACTTACTGCCAGAAAGCCAGTATGGTGTAGTGGTTAAGTGCGGGGACTCTAATCTGGGAGAACCGGGTTCGATTCCCCACTCCTCCACATGCAGCTGCTGGAGTGACCTTGAGTCAGTCACAAGTTCTCTCAGAGCTGTTCTCTCACGAGCAGCCCTTGAAAGAGCGCTCTCAGCCCCACCTCCCTCACAGGCAGTGTTCCCTCTAAGCTGAGTTAGTGTGAGCTAGCTCACGGTTTTCTTAGCCTCCAGCTCACACATTTTTGTCTTAGCTCAGGAAGGGATGGCTTCAGAGGAAACTAATTTATGCGGCAGCCCAATCGCTCGCTCACGACTTTAATGCCAGCAGCTCACAAAGTAGAATTTTTGCTCACAAGACATTACAGCTTAGAGGGAGCGTTGCTGACAATCGCCTTCCCTTCCACTCCCCACAACAGACACCCTGGTTGGTCTGTAAGGTGGGACTGAGCTTGAATCTAGCCAACATGGGTCAGTCATGGCTGCCTCAGAGCTGTTCTCTCATGCAGACGGTCCCTGGTTCAATCCCCAGCAACTGCCAATTAAAAGGACCAAGCAGGAGCCAGTTTGGTGTAGTGGTGAAGTGCGCGGACTCTAATCTGGGAGAACCGGGTTTGATTCCCCAGCTCCTCCACTTGCACCTGCTGGATGACCTTGGACAAGCCGTAGTTCTGTCAGAGCTGTTCTTGAAAGAGCAGTTTCTGTCACTCAGCCCCGCCGACCTCACAGGGGAGGGGAAGGGAGTTGTGGGGAGGGGAAGTGAAAGGAGTTTGTAAGCCGCTCTGAGACACCTTTGGGTAGTGAAGCGTGGGGTATAAATCCAATCTCTTCTTTCTCTCCTCGTACCTGAAGATGCCGGGGATCGGGCCTGAGACCTTCTGCATGCCAAGGAGATGCTCTGTCACTGAGCCATGGCCCCTCCCCAGCCAGACTCAGGGAAGGGGCTGCCAGAAGCGGAGGAAACCGTTTGGTCCACTGGGATGTGGTTTAGCACCTCAGCAAAGCTGAACATAGCAAGCCTAGTTCTGGGCAGGGCATGGGAAGGGGCCATGGCTCTGTGGAAGAGCCTCTGCCTGGCATGCAGGAGGCCCCAGGTTCAATCCCCGGCATCTTCAGTTAAAAGAACTAGGCAGGAGGTGATGGGAAAGACCTCAGCCTGAGACCCTGGAGAGCTGTAAAGAGGGGCCGTGGCTCAGTGGAAGAGCCTCTGCCTGGCGTGCAGAAGGTCCCAGGTTCAGTCCCCGGCATCTCCAGTTAAAAGGACCAGGCAGGGGTGATGGGAAAGACCTCAGCCTGAGACCCTGGAGAGCTGTAAAGAGGGGCCGTGGCTCAGTGGAAGAGCCCCTGCCTGGCATGCAGAAGGTCCCAGATTCAGTCCCCGTCTTCTCCAGTTAAAAAGGACCAGGCAGGTGGTGATGGGAAAGACCTCAGCCTGAGACCCTGGAGAGCTGTAAAGAGGGGCTGTGGCTGAGTGGAAGAGCCTCTGCCTGGCATGCAGAAGGTCCCAGGTTCAGTCCCCGTCATCTCCAGTTAAAAGGACCAGGCAGGAGGGGATGGGAAAGACCTCAGCCTGAGACCCTGGAGAGCTGTAAAGAGGGGCCGTGGCTCAGTGGAAGAGCCTCTGTCTGGCATGCAGAAGGTCCCAGATTCAGTCCCCGTCTTCTCCAGTTAAAAAGGACCTGGCAGGAGGTGATGGGAAAGACCTCAGCTTGAGACCCTGGAGAGCTGTAAAGAGGGGCTGTGGCTGAGTGGAAGAGCCTCTGCCTGGCATGCAGAAGGTCCCAGGTTCAGTCCCCGTCATCTCCAGTTAAAAGGACCAGGCAGGAGGGGATGGGAAAGACCTCAGCCTGAGACCCTGGAGAGCTGTAAAGAGGGGCCGTGGCTCAGTGGAAGAGCCTCTGTCTGGCATGCAGAAGGTCCCAGATTCAGTCCCCGTCTTCTCCAGTTAAAAAGGACCAGGCAGGTGGTGATGGGAAAGACCTCAGCCTGAGACCCTGGAGAGCTGTAAAGAGGGGCTGTGGCTGAGTGGAAGAGCCTCTGCCTGGCATGCAGAAGGTCCCAGGTTCAGTCCCCGTCATCTCCAGTTAAAAGGACCAGGCAGGAGGTGATGGGAAAGACCTCGGCCTGAGACCCTGGAGAGCTGTAAAGAGGGGCTGTGGCTGAGTGGAAGAGCCTCTGCCTGGCATGCAGAAGGTCCCAGGTTCAGTCCCCGTCATCTCCAGTTAAAAGGACCAGGCAGGAGGTGATGGGAAAGACCTCGGCCTGAGACCCTGGAGAGCTGTAAAGAGGGGCTGTGGCTGAGTGGAAGAGCCTCTGTCTGGCATGCAGAAGGTCCCAGGTTCAGTCCCCGTCATCTCCAGTTAAAAGGACCAGGCAGGAGGTGATGGGAAAGACCTCGGCCTGAGACCCTGGAGAGCTGTAAAGAGGGGCCGTGGCTCAGTGGAAGAGCCTCTGTCTGGCATGCAGAAGGTCCCAGGTTCAGTCCCCATCATCTCCAGTTAAAAGGACCAGGCAGGAGGTGATGGGAAAGACCTCGGCCTGAGACCCTGGAGAGCTGTAAAGAGGGGCTGTGGCTGAGTGGAAGAGCCTCTGTCTGGCATGCAGAAGGTCCCAGGTTCAGTCCCCGTCATCTCCAGTTAAAAGGACCAGGCAGGAGGTGATGGGAAAGACCTCGGCCTGAGACCCTGGAGAGCTGTAAAGAGGGGCCGTGGCTCAGTGGAAGAGCCTCTGTCTGGCATGCAGAAGGTCCCAGGTTCAGTCCCCATCATCTCCAGTTAAAAGGACCAGGCAGGAGGTGATGGGAAAGACCTCAGCCTGAGACCCTGGAGAGCTGTAAAGGGGGCGTGGCTCAGTGGAAGAGCCTCTGCCTGGCATGCAGGAGGTCCCAAGTTCAATCCCCAGCATCTCCAGTTAAAAGGACCAGGCAGCGGGTGACGTGAAAGACCTCAGCCTGTGACCCTGGAGAACTACTACTTGTCTGAGTAGACAATACTGACCTTGATGGACTGGTCTCTCCAGGTGCTACCGGACCAGAAAGAGCCAGCTTGGTGTAGTGGTTAAGTATATGGACTCTAATCTGAGACAACCGGGTTTGATTCCCCATTTCTCCACTTGCAGCTGCTGGATGACCTTGGGAAAGCCATAGTTCTGTCAGAGCTGTTCTCTCACAGACAGTTTTAGAAAGAGCTCTCTCAGCCCCACCTACCTCACAGGGTGTCTGTTGTGGGGAGGGGAAGGGAAAGGAGCTTGTAAGCCACTCTGAGACGCCGAGTGAAGGGTGGGGTATAAATCCAATTTCTTTTTCTTCTCTGAATGTGGCGGTTCCCCTCAGCCACCATGGCTAGTAGCCACTGACAGACTTATCCTTCATGAAGCCATCTAATCCCCTTTTAAGGCTGTTTATTCCTGTGGCCATCACTACATCCTCTGGCAGCGGATTCCTCATTTTAATCCCTCTCTGTGTAAAGCAGTATTTCTTTTTGTCTGTCCTGAACCAACTGCCCATCAGCTTCCTTGGATGCCCTCGAGTTCCAGTATTTGGGGAGGGGGAGAAAAAAATTCTCTTTGTCAACCCTCTCCACCCGATGCATAATTTTATAAACCTCTATCGCATGTGTGTCCCCTCCCCCCACAGTAATCTATTTTCTAAACTGAAAATTCCCAGACTCTTTAGCAGTGCAGTGTTCCCTCTAAGCTGAGTTAATGTGAGCTAGCTCACAGTTTTTTAGCCTCTGGCTCACCCGTTTTTGTCTCAGCTCAGGAAGGAGCACTCCAGAGGAAACTAATTTCTGCAGTGGCCCAATCGCTCGCTCACAACTTTAATGCCCGTAGCTCACAAAGCAGAATTTTGGCTCACAGGGCTCCACGGCTTAGAGGGAGCTTTCTTCAGCCTTCCCTCCAAGCCCGTACTTTCTCGAAACGTTCAGGCGAGAGAGATGCGCCTCTGTGCTGCCTTCTTCTGGCCATACTGTTGAAGGCCACAATGGCTTTGAACATCCTCAGTGCTCCCTGGCCACATGCTTAATTTCTAATGGGTGGAAATTATGAGGGAGTCGATACCGGCTAAATATCAGGAGAAACTTCCTAACTGTCAGAGTGGCTGAGCGGTGGAACAGTCTGCCTCTGAAGGTGGTAGATGCTCCTTCCCTGGACATTTTCAAGCGGAGGCTGAACGACCATCTTTCAGGTATGTTGTAGGTACGTAGGGCTATCTTTTGGCTATGCTCCTGCAGAGTGCAGGGGGTTGGTCTAGATGACCTGCAAGGTCCCTTCCATCTCTAACGTTCTATGATTCTATGATTCTCCCCTGCACTTGGGCTTCCTCTGTGTGTCTGGCCCCGCCTCCCGTGGCAGCCATCTTGTGGCTGGCCCCGCCTCCTCCAGCAGCCATCTTGTGGGTGCGCCCGCCACTCTGCGTCAGAATTCCAAAAAGTGCCCACGGGCTCAAAAAGGGTGAGGAGCTCCGGCCTAGACCGTGCGCCGCCTCTCTTTCCGAGAACAGCACTGCTGCCCCGCAAACCCGGCCGAACTCACCGTGAGGCAGTGGTGAGCCGTCCAACAGCCTGTCCAGGAAAAGCACCGTTTGGAACGTCTGCCACTTTGTGATGTCAACGCAGCTGGACACGGCGGCCACGTCCAGGGGCTCCGTCGTCCAGAGGCTGAAGAGCGCCTCCACCGGGCTGGTCAGACTGGATCCCTGAGATAAGTCCGGCTCGGCTAGAGGAGGGCCCGTCGCGTTGAGCCAGCGCTCGAACTCGAGACCTGCAACGAGAAGGTGCCGACGAGGGTGAAATGGGGATTGGCTCGCAGCGGCTGTGACGGCTTTTGGACTGGCAAAGCCCTACGCAGCATCTGAATTTGCCTGGCTGAAGCAGTGGCCGCCAGGAGTGCAACTTTATATGACAGGAAAGACAAGTCACAGTGTTCCCTCTAAGTGGAGTTAGTGTGAGCCAGCTCACAGTTTTTTAGCCTCCAGCTCACACATTTTTGTCCGCTCAGGAAGGACGGCTCCAGAGCAAACTGATTTGTGCAGTAGCCAAATGGCTCGCTCACAACTTTAAGAACATAACATGAGAACATAAGAGAAGCCAATGTTGGATCAGGCCAATGGACCATCTAGTCCAACGCTCTGTCACACGGTGGCCAAAAATACCAGGTATGAGACATATCACCAGCTGATGGCCACAGTCCCTGATCAGACCAAACTGATAACAAAAAACTGTGCAGGATTTGCACTAATAAATTTGACACAAGTCTTCTTCTGAACAATAATGTACAACATGTGGTGTCTCTCTATTTCATTTCAACTGATTCATCATCGACAGTTTCACGGATCTCTCCGGATTGTCAACAGCAGGGCTTTTTTTGTAGAAAAAGCCCAGTAGGAACTCATTCGCATATTAGGACACACCCCTGGCAGCACCGCTCATTAGCATATTAGGCCACACCCCCATGTTACCAGAAGGGTGGTCATCCAGCCACACCCACCTTTTGCTTCCTATTCTGTTTCCCTTGTTTGTTGTCAAAACCCAGGGCTTTTCTTTGGAGCGGGAACTCCTTTGCATGTTAGGCCACACACCCCTAATGTTGCCAATCCTAATGAGTTTCTGCTGTTGGGTGTGGCCTGTTATGCTAATGAGTTCCTGCTGGGCGTGGCCAACTCGGGAGCCAGCCAGAACTCTGTTCCTGTGCATTCCTGCCCAAAAATAGCCCTGGTCAACAGTGTGTCTGGCCCCTTTCAATTGTGTCGAAACGGCAGAACATTCCAGAGATCGCCGCCTTCACTTACATTTGATACGTTATGTAAACATTGGTCACTTTTTTTGTATGAAATCTTTTTGATCAATATTTAAAATTTACTAGCGCAAATTCTGCACAGTTTTTTGTTATCACTTCGGTCCAAAAATGCCAGGTGCCATCAGGAGGTCCAGCAGTGAGGCCGGGACAATAGAAGCCCTCCCACTGTTGACCCCCCCCACAAGCACCAAGAATACAGAGCATCCCTTGTCCCAGACATAAGAACATAAGAGAAGCCAATGTTGGATCAGGCCAGTGGCCCATCCAGTCCAGTCCAACACTCTGTGGCACATACCAGGTGCCATCAGGATGTCCAGCAGTGGGGCCAGGACACTAGAAGCCCTCCCAGAAGAAAAAGAAGAAGAGTTTGGATTTATACCCCGCCCTTCACTGCCCAAAGGCGTCTCAGAGCGGCTTACAAACTCCTTTCCCTTCCCCTCCCCACAACAGACACCCTGTGAGGTAGGTGGGGCTGAGAGAACTTCTGACAGAAGCTGTCCTTGAGAGAACAGCTGTGCCAGAGCTTGTGACTGACCCAAGGTCACACCAGCAGGTGCAAGTGGAGGAGTGGGGAATCAAACCCCGTTCTCCCAGATTAGAGTCCGCGCACTTAACCACTACACCAAACTGGCTCTCCCACTGTTGCACCCCAGCCCCCAAGCATCAAGAGCCTCACCTGCCCCAGACTGAGAGTTCCCATCTATACCTTGTGGCTAAGAGCCACGGATGGACCTCTGCTCCAGATGCTTATCTAATTCCCTCTTGAAGCCGTCTTTAATGCCGGTAGCTCACAAAGTAGAATTTTTGCTCATAAAACTCCACAAGCTTAGAGGGAGCACTGGAGGTAGCTAGTGGTTCAAAAGGTTTATGGATCGTCTTTGCCAAAACTGGACACAGGACTCCAGGTGAGGCCTGACCATAGCAGAATAGAGCGGAACTACCACCTCCCGTGATCTGGACACGATGCTCCTGTTAATGCATCCTAAGATTGCATCAGCTTTCTTCGCAGCCACATCGCACTGCAGGCTCGTGTCGAGCTTGTGATCAACCAGAACACCCAGATCCCTTTCACATGTTATAAGAACATAAGAGAAGCCCATGTTGAATCAGGCCAATGGCCCATCCAGTCCAACACTCTGTCACACAGCGGCCAAAATATACCAGGTGCCATCAGGAGGTCCAGCAGTGGGGCCAGGACACCAGAAGCCCTCCCACTGCTGCCCCCTCCAGCACCAAGAATAGAGTGCATCACCTGCCCCAGACTGAGAGGTCCTATCTATACCTTGAGGCTAATAGCCACTGATGGACTTCTGCTCCATATGTTTATCTAATTCCCTCTTGAAACTGTCCATGCTTGCAGCTGCCACCACCTCCTGCGGCAGTGAATTCCATGTGTTAATCTCTCTTTGGGTGAAGAAGGACTTCCTTTTATCTGTTCTAACCCGACTGCTCAGCAATTTCATGGAGTGCCCACGAGTTCTAGTATTGTGAGAAAGGGAGAAAAGTACTTCTTTCTCAACCTGCTCAATCCCATTCATAATCTTATAAACCTCGATCATGTCACCCCTCAGCCGTCGTTTCTCCAAGGTAAAGAGCCCCAAGCTAAAGAGTTCTTATGAAGGCCTCGGCCTCTATGACCTGTTGTTGGACCTCCACTGGTCTGATCCAGCAGGGTTCTTATGAAGTCCTTGGCCTCTATGCTCTGTTGTTGGCCCTCCAGAGGAAATGGTTGGACACAGTGTGAGACAGGATGCTGGACTAGATGGGCCACTGGTCTGATCTAGCAGGGCTCTTCTGATGTTCTTAGGAAGGCCTCGGCCTCTATGCCCTGTTGTTGGCCCTCCAAAGGAACTGGTTGGACACAGTTGGATGGGATCCTGGATTAGATAGACCACTGGTCTGATCCAGCAGGGCCCTTCTTAGGTTCTTATGAAGGCCTCGGCCTCTCTGCCTTGTTGCTGGCCCTCCAGAGGAACTGGCTGGCCCCTGTGTGAGGCAGGATGCTGGACAAGATGGACCCTCACTGGTCTGATCCAGCAGGGCTCTCTTCTGATGTTCTCATGACCTAGAATCAGAGGATTTTAGCTGCAAGCGCTCAACTGCCTGTTGAATTTCTCATGAATCAGGGCTGACATATAGAACCATCTGGATAGAGGCAGGCAACGGCAAACCACTTCTATTTGTCTCTTGCCTTCAGAACCCGACACTTCTTGGAAGGTGAGAATACCGGAACATGAGGGCATCCCATGAAAGTGACAGGCAGTAGGCTTGGGACGGACAAAAGGAAATACTACTTTACACGGAGAGCGATTAAGATGTGGGATTCGCTGCCAGAGGATGGGGCGATGGCCACAGAAATAAACAGCATTCAAGGTGGTGGTGGTGGAGGAGAAGGAGGAGGAGAAAAGTTTATCTATTAATTCAAATTTAAGAATTTATCTATTTATTAATTCAATTTGTACCCTGCCCTGAGCCTGAGCCTGTTCACGGGGAGGGGAGGGTACGAAAGGAAGGAAGGAAGGAAGAGAGAAAGAAAGGGAGAGAGAAAGGGAGAGAGAGAGAAAGGGAGAGAGAAAGGGAAAGAGGGAAGGAAGGAAGGAAGGAAGGAAGGAAAAGAAAGAGAGAGAGAGAGAGAGAGAGAGAGAGAGAGAGAGAGAGAGAGAGAGAGAGAGAGAGAAAGAAAGAAAGAAAGAAAGAAAGAAAGAAAGAAAGAAAGAAAGAAAGAAAGAAAGAAAGAAAGAAAGAAAGAAAGAAAGAAAGAAAGAAAGAAAGACAGACAGACAGAAAGAAAGAAAGAGAGGAAGGGAGGGAGAAGGGAGGAAGGAAGGAAGGGAAGAAATTGGAAGAAGAAATTGGATTTATACCCCACCCTTCACTACCCAAAGGAGTCTCAGAGCGGCTTACAAACTCCCTTCCCTTCCCCTCCCCACAACAGACACCCTGTGAGGTAGGTTGGGCTGAGAGAGCTCTGACAGAAACTGCTCTTTTTCAAGTACAGCTCATATCAGAACTGCGGCTTGCCCAAGGTCATCCAGCAGGTGCCAGTGGAGAAGCGGGGTATCAAACCCGGTTCTCCCAGATCAGAGTCCGCGCACTTAACCACTGCACCAAATTGACGCATGCCATTGATGTGCTTCTCTCCCACCTGTTTTGCTATCGATGCATTGTTCTTTCAGTTCTGGGAAGAAAGCCAGGAAGGAGTCCAAGAGGTCCTGAGCCACGACGCTGGTGAATTTGTACTTTTCGATGTAGGCCTAGAAGAGAGACCGGCAGGCGGGTTAAGAGGAGGGCAAGTGTCAACGGGAAAGGGCAAGGCGGTGAGGGAGCGGGGTTGTGAGATTGGGGAAGAGAGGGCGACTGGGAAGGGAAGGGGGCGGAGAACAAGAACAATCAAGGAGAAACTCAAAATGGAGAGCAGGCGTCTTGTCTGAGAAGAGAGCAACGCAGAATGCAATTAGCGTGAAACAAGGGTGTTGACTTAGGTTAACAGCCAGAATAGCCCTGAATTATTTGAAGGGCTGTCATGTAGAAGATGGAGCAGATCTATTATCTCTTGTTCCAGATCGTAAGACTAGATCTAATGGGTGGAAATTACGAGGGAGTCGATACCGGCTAGATATCAGGAGAAACCTCCTAACTGTGAGAGTGGTTGAGTGGTGGAACAGCCTGCCTCGGGAGGTGGTGGATGCTCCTTCCCTGGAAGTTTTCAAGCGGAGGCTGGACGACCACCTTTCGGGTATGTTGTAGATACGTAGGGATACCTTTTGGCTATGCTCCTGCAGAGTGCAGGGGGTTGGACTAGATGACCTGCAAGGTCCCTTCCAACTCTTAACATTCTATGATTCTATGATTCTGTGCTATCTGACAAATCTCCTGAAATTACTGCTGCTGTTGCCGAATTCTTATCATGTGTATGGAAGCTAAGGGTTAGAGACTGTAATACTTAGAATTTTTTTTTCTTTGCTTAGAATTATTTTTTCTTTATTAATCCCAAACAGGTTTTGTTTGCTGGAAACCTTTTTAGTAAGAGTGCGTAAATGTGTGTGTATTGGTGCGTAGTTTTTTTGAATTTCTGATTTGTTGTATTATTATAATGCATTAAAGGCTTCTCGGACTCTTATTTACTGGAGTTATATTACCAACCACGACCTCCCCAATTTGCAATATTTCCTTCCCCTGGAGATCTGCCAAGGGCCACGAGCGTTATGGCTACATACTCTGAGCCCTTTAGGTGTGACAGCCCAGAAAAGGAAACAAAGTTGTTATGGGTGAGCTGTAGGGATGCAACTCATGTGTCTTACAGACGGGACCCTGAGAGCACAGGTGGGGAAATGAAACATTAGAATCACAGAATCATAGAGTTGGAAGGGACCTCCAGGGTCATCTAGTCCAACCCCCCGCACAATGCAGGAAATTCACAACTACCTCCCCACTCCACACCTCCAGTGACCCCTGTTCCAAGCCCAGAAGATGACAAAAAAACTCTCCAGGATCCCCGGCCAAACTGGTGTCAAGGTGGTGAGTGCTGCTACTGAAAAAAATTGAAAAATTTGGCAATGTATGAGGTAATTTAACAGACAAATTTTATGGTGTAAATGGAAGGGCCCCCCTCCCTTTTAGTTGTATGTATGTTTGTTAGTCTATTTTGTGTTTGTCTTGTATGGAGAATAAAAAGATTGTGGGTTGTTTTTTTTTTTAAGAAAGCTGCTTCTGAGAAAACTAGCGGAAGCTCCGTCAGGCGTTGCCGCGTCGGCTGCCTGCTCGGACTTCCTTCCCTTCTCCACTTCTTCCTGCTCTACCGCCTCTCTCACCCCAAGGAGAACTTCCATGTCCGCTCAGCATGCCGGCCACATGACCACGGAAACGTCTTCGGACAGCGCTGGCTCTTCGGCTTTGAAACGGAGATGAGCACCGCAACCCTAGAGTCGGATTCGACTGGCTTTCGAGCAAGGGAACCTTTACCTTTAAGCAAATTCTACATTGGGGTTCCCAAAATTTTCGAGCCCGCAGGCGCCTCTGGAACTCTGACGTGGCGTGGTGGGTGCAACCACGAAACGGCTGCCACAAAATGGCTGCCGCACGAGGCGGCGGTGCCTAGAAAACGGGTGGTAGTTGATCCCAAGGCAACAGTTAAAAAAAGAATCTGCACAGCCAATCAAATCTCCAATGGCCTGGCTGGACAGAAGCCTCACGTGGCCCTGCCTACTTTCGAAATGCCCTTGGGGGGTGGGCCAGGAAAGGAGTTTCGTGGGCGCTATGGACCTCTGAGGACCTCTGATCTAGATTCAGGGACTGAGAACTGCGAACAGGCAAGGGTCTTTGCCGGCACGCACGTGGAACAGGGCCCCCCTGAATCTCGAACCCCGGAAACCCAAGGTACTAACTCGGAGGAAGGCATCGAAACGTGCTGGATCTCCACAGAGCTGGGACAGGTAGTAAACAAAGCAGTAGCCTTTCTCGTACGTAAAGAGGTTCATCAGATTGCTGGGGTTCACACCTGTGAAGAGAACATTTCGGTAAGAAGAAAAAGAAAAGGAGACTGGATTGATGCCCCGCCCTCCACTACCCGAAGGAGTCTCAGAGCGGCTTATAATCTCCTTCCCCTTCCCCTCCCCACAACAGACACCCTGTGAGGTAGAAGAAGAAGAGGAGATTGGATTTGTACCCTGCCCTTCACTACCCAGAGGAGTCTCAGAGCGGTTTACAATCTCCTTCCCCTTCCCCTCCCCACAACAGACACCCTGTGAGGTAGAAGAAGAAGAGGAGATTGGATTTATATCCCGCCCTTCACTACCCAGAGGAGTCTCAGAGCGGTTTACAATCTCCTTCCCCTTCCCCTCCCCACAACAGACACCCTGTGAGGTAGAAGAAGAAGAGGAGATTGGATTTATATCCCGCCCTTCACTACCCAGAGGAGTCTCAGAGCGGTTTACAATCTCCTTCCCCTTCCCCTCCCCACAACAGACACCCTGTGAGGTAGAAGAAGAGGAGGAGATTGGATTTATACCCTGCCCTTCACTACCCAGAGGAGTCTCAGAGCAGCTTACAATCTCCTTTCCCTTCCCCTCCCCACAGCAGACACCCTGTGAGGTAGAAGAAGAAGAAGAGTTTGGATTTATATCCCGCCCTTCACTACCCAAAGGAGTCTCAGAGCGGCTTACAATCTCCTTCCCCTTCCCCTCCCCACAACAGACACCCTGTGAGGTAGAAGAAGAAGAAGAAGAGATTGGATTTATACCCTGCCGTTCACTACCCAGAGGAGTCTCAGAGCAGCTTACAATCTCCTTTCCCTTCCCTTCCCCTCCCCATGACACCCTGTGAGCAATGCTCCCTCTTAAGCTGTGGAGTCTTGTGAGCAAAAGTTCAACTTTGTGAGCTACTGGCATTAAAGCTGTGCGTGAGCGATTTGGCTGCTGCATAAATTAGTTTACTCTGAAGAAGAAGAAGAGATTGGATTTATTCCCCGCCCTTCACTTGGAGTCTCAGAGCGGTTTACAAACTCCCTTCCCTTCCCCTCCCCACAACGGACACCCTGTGAGGTAGGTGGGGCTGAGAGAGCTCTGACAGAAACTGCTCTTTTTCAGGAACAGCTCTGCCAGAGCTTGTGGCTGACCCAAGGTCACATCAGCAGGTGCAAGTGGAGGAGTGGGGAATCAAACCGGGTTCTCCCAGGTTAGAGTCCGCACACTTAACCACTACACCAAACTGGCTCTCTGGAGCCGTCCTTCCTGAGCAAAGGCAAAAAAAATGTGTGAGCCGGAGGCTAGAAAACTGTGAGCTGGCTCACACTAACTCAACTTAGAGGGAACACTGCCTGTGAGGTAGGTGGGGCTGAGGGAGGTCCTTCGAGGATCGCTCTCGAGAGAACAGCTCTACACTGTTGGCGGACATGCAAAATTATTCAAAGCTTCTGGGTCCAAATATTGTCATATAACAAATTATATCCCAGACATGAGGTCCCCTTAACCTCACAGCTGTACTTCTTAATCTCTGGGACACTAGGAAATTACCAAGAGCTGTAGTTAAAAGCCTTACTGCCCAACAATGGGAAAGGAATGTTTCCCCTCCTATAGAACAACGGCATGCTAAACTATGGGAATACTGTATTTTTAGACAAGGTAACAGGCAGCGTATCCAGAACCAATGACAATATAGTAAGGGTGGACTTAAGAAAAATGGCTCTCATTACTGAAACGTCTATGGGGCTACTCATCTCAAAACACTGCTGTATGGGAAAATGACTATTTCTCTATTGTCTACTTACATTGATCCCTTACATTCCTGGGGTACAACACCAATATGTTATATTGCATCGAGTACTTAATGTTCTGACTGACGGGTTATATTCTTATATAATTGCGCCCGTGATCAGTCCGATTCCAAAGTGAATACTTATAATCAGGGCTATTTCTGGACAGGAACGCACAGGAACAGAATTCTGGCTGGCTCCTGAGTTGGCCATGCCCAGCAGGAACTCATTAGCATAATAGGCCACACCCAACAGCAGAAACTCATTAGGATTGGCTACATTAGGGGTATGTGACCTAACATGCAAAGGAGTTCCTGCTACAAAAAGAGCCCTGGGTTTTGACAACAATCAAGGTAAACAGAATAAGAAGGCTGGATGACCACGCTTCTGGAAACATGGGGGTGTGGCCTAATATGCTAATGCGTTTCTGCTGTTGGGTGTGGCCTATTATGCTAATGAGTTCCTGCTGGGCTTTTTCTACAAAGAAAGCCCTGCTTATAATTATACTCTCCCCAATTGTGAAGTTTCTATTTTAGATCACTTCGACTGTAGCATCATCGTTCGTCCATGTATTATATATTTTTCATGGAATTGGCTCGATAAAAATTCAAAACTAAAAAAAAAAATTACATTTATATTTGACAGAACTGACCCCCGACATCTGCTGGCCACTTCAGTGCCAGAAACGCAAGATTACAAGTGACCACCACGAAAAACAATGCCAGCATTTTCAAACGGGGTGCTAAAGAGAGTCGAGCGACGTCTGGCCGGCTAGTCCCGAGCAGAAGCCGCAGGTGGCTTATCCCGGCGTACCTGGTTCCAGCTTGACCTGAAGCTTGCTAACGGGGTTGTCTTCCCCGAGGAGTTTCATCTGCCTGTGGAGGGCGTCGAGGCGGAAGGCGGTTTCCAGGCACGTGAAGGCAGCACCTGATTTTTTTAAAAAAACATTTTTTAATTTGTTGTCGAAGGCTTTCACGGCCAGAGTTCTTTAGCTGCTGTAGATTTTCTGGGGTTGACTGGCCGTGGCCTTGGCATTGTAGGACCTGACGTTTCGCCAGTAGCTGTGACGGGCATCCTGAGGGGTATAACACAGAAAGATGGAGTACTCTCTGTGTCAAGAACTTGTGACTGACCCAAGGCCACACCAGCAGCTGCATGTGGAGGAGTGGGGAATCAAGCCTGGTCCTCCCTGATTAGCGTCCGTGCTCTTAAACCACTATACCAAACTGGCTCTCCGAATTCCAGCCCCTGACATAGAGAGTACTCCCCCTTTCTGTGTTATACCTCTGAGGATGCCAGTCACAGCTACTGGTGAAACGTCAGGTCCTACAATGCCAAGACCACGGCCACACAACCCGGAAAATCTACAGCAGCTAATATTTTTAAATTTATTTTATTTCATTAGATTTCTTGACTGCCCTTCCCCTCTTACACAGGGCTCAGAGCGGCTGACAATAGAATAATTCAATACATTAAAAAAACAATTGGAACCATCAAAATTCAATATTAAAAACATTCAAACCCAAATATTTGAAAACATTTTAAGTCTGGGACCCCTTTATAATGGAGAAAATCGCAGACCACATTAGACAAGCCTATTTTAGATCAATTTACCTCGGTTCACATCCAAAAGGGCTACCTTTCCTAGAACGCATATTTTCTAACGACCTCCAACCTCACAACCAAATATATCTTCGATTACTTTTTATGTGGGCTAACTTCCTCAATCTGGATACTCTCTATAACCTCACAACACACATTTGGTTTAGTTGCGGTACACACCTCAGTTCTGACATTAGTTTTAATGTAACTTTACATCATTTTTTTTCACGCAATACTAAATGAAACTTAGCATGAAACTTAGCAGTTGTCATTCAGTAAGGGCAACTAGAATGATAAAAGGGTTGGAACACCTTCCCTATGAAGAAAGGTTAAAATGCTTGGGGCTCTTTAGCTTGGAGAAACGACGGCTGAGAGGTGACATGATTGAGGTTTATAAGATTATGAATGGGATTGAACAGGTTGAGAAAGAAGTCCTTTTCTCCCTTTCTCACAATACAAGAACTCGTGGGCACTCTATGAAATTGCTGAGCAGTCGGGTTAGAACAAATAAAAGGAAGTACTTCTTCACCCAAAGAGTGATTAACACATGGAATTCACTGCCACAGGAGGTGGTGGCAGCTACAAGCATGGACAGTTTCAAGAGGAAATTAGATAAACATATGGAGCAGAAGTCCCTCAGTGGCTATTAGCCACAGGGTATAGATGGGAACTCTCAGTCTGGGGCAGGTGATGCACTCTATTCTTGGTGCTGGGGGGATCAATAGTGGGAGGGTTTCTAGTGTCCTGGCCCCACTGCTGGACCTCCTGATGGCAACTGGTATATTTTGGCCGCTGTGTGACAGAGTGTTGGACTGGATGGGCCATTGGCCTGATTCAACATTGGCTTCTCTTATGTTCTTATGTTCTTATGTTATGTTCTAAACTTACTAGCTGTATTGTGAAGCGTACTGTTCTGAACCATTTTTGAACCTTGTATCTGGCTGTAATTCTGATGTTTTCTTTACTGTAATATTAATATGTGGACTAGACCAGGGGTGTCGAACTCATTTGTTAGGAGGGCCGGATCTGACGTAAATGAGACCTCGTCGAGCCGGGCCACGGGTGTCTTAAAATGTAATGCTGAGGAGCGGCGATATAAACTTGATAAAGGACACAAACACAAGGGTTTTTTTTTTTTTACTTAAAATGCAAACATGCTTAAAACATCAGCGCTCTTGAAATACTGTGTTTATTTAACACTGTCTGGTAACTGGCGCCTCTCCCTTTGAATTACTGTTATCAAAATGTCTGTGCCGTTGCAGTCTCGAGTCTGCTGTTCAGGTGTGTATCTGTAAGCTGCAAACCTGCGATGACGCAGCAGCAGCAGCAGCAGAACTGGAAGGAGAAGCAGAAGGCAGCCCGTTCCATTGTGGGACTGAGAGACGCCTTCCGGGGGCATGATCCGGCCCCCGGGCCACATGTTTGATACCCCTGGACTATACTGTCTTAGTAATATTTCCCGTGTTTCATGCTGTATAGATCAATGGCTATTAGCCACAAGGTATAAATGGGAACTCTCAGTCTGGGGCAGGTGATGCACTCTATTCTTGGTGCTGGGGGGGGTCAACAGTGGGAGGGGCTTCTAGTGTCCTGGCCCCACTGCTGGACCTCCTGATGTCACCTGGTATTTCTGGCCACTGGCCTGATCCAACATTGGCTTCTCTCATGTTCTTATGTTCTTGTTCAGGTTGTCATCACTTTATTTGTTACTTTAACGTTGCACCGTTGCATTTTAAAAGCAAGAAGCGATAGCTAGCATTCGGCTTTGGGGGAGGGGGGGGAGATGGTAGTTAGTTTTGAAATAACCGGGCTGGAGCCTAGAGAGACAGTTTGGCGTAGTGGTTAGGAGCGCGGATTCTGATCTGGGAGAACCGGGTTTGATTCCCCACTCCTCAGCATGCAACCGGCTGGGTGACCTTGGGTCAGTCATAAGTTATCTCAGAGCTGTTCTCTCTCAAGAGCAGCCCTGGAAAGAGCTCTCTCAGCCCCGCCTACCTCACAGGGTGTCCGTTGTGGGGAGGGGAAGGGAACGAGATAGTACGGCAATCTGAGGCGCCTTCAGGTAATGAAGGACAAGGTGTGAATCTAATCTCCTGTTGCCCTCATCCCTCTGGGCCACTCCCTGCCCTAACCACTCCCACCCACCCCTGAGGCCTACCGTAGGTCTCAGTGGTGATCCGACGTTGAGCGTAAGTGGCCAGCCCTTCGCTCAGCCACATCTCTTCCCACGTGGCGTTGGTGACCGCGTTGCCGAACCAGCTATGGGCCACCTCGTGGATGACGTCGATGATGAGGAACTCGTCGCTCTCCAGAATGGACGAGATGATGAAGGTCAGGCATGGGTTCTCCATGGCGACGATGGGGAAGGAGGGAGGGAGGAAAACGATGTCGTACCTGGAAGGGAGGGAGAATCTGGATCACCGCCAAGACACGTGCAGGAAGAGGACTTAATTCTGAATCAGATCAGATCCCCATCAAGGTCACTGTTGCCTCCTCAGACCGTGGCTCTCCAGGGTCTCAGGCTGAGGTCTTTCATATCACCTACTGCCTGATCCTTTTAGCTGGAGATGCCGGGGACTGAACCTGGGACCTTCTGCATGCCAGACAGGGGCTCTCCCACTGAGCCACAGCCCCTCTTTACAGCTCTCCAGGGTCTCAGGCTGAGGTCTTTCCCATCACCTATTACCTGGGTCCTTTTAACTGGAGATGCCGGGGACTGAACCTGAGACCTTCTGCATGCCAAGCGGAGGCTCTAACACTGAGCCACAGCCCCTCTTCTTCCAAATATGGAAGAAGACAATGAAGATGAAGAAGAAGACAAAGAAGAAGACGACGAAGAAGAAGACAAAGAAGAAGAAGACGAGGAGGAGGAGGAATGGGGGGGGAGGATGGGGGGGGAGGAGTTGGTTTTTATACCCTGCTTTTCTCTACCTTAAGGAGTCTCAAAGTGGCTTACAATCCTGTTCCCTTCCTCTCTCCACAACAATCGCCTTGTGAGGCAGGCGGGGCTGAGAGAGTTCGGAGAGAGCCGCGATTGGCCCAAGGTCAACCAGCAGGCTTCATGTGGAGGAATCGAACCCGGATTTTGAGGAGAATCTGTGCCCTAACCTAGACTACATTCTGGTACGGAAGAAAAGAGGAGGAATCTAGTCGCACCTTTGCAACTAACAAAATTTGTGGCGGGGGGAGGAGCCGAAAAAGTGAGCAATGACTCACAGGAGCTCATAACCGGCCGGAAATTTTGTTAGTCTTTCAGGGGCTACTGGACTCTTGCTCTTCTCTCATGCTTGTTATCTTCCATGCCCGGTTGTTTCTCACCCACCACCAGACGGCAGGTGCATGTCGACCTGCCTCATCCAAGTGTTTCGGACAGCTTAAACTAATCGTTCTTTGACTCACAGCCAGAATCTAGGGTATAAGACGTGTCGTTTTAGTCACACCCACGGTCTCGAGGCCTGGCGAAGTTTTGCTGTCTGTGTGTGCCTTCGAGGCCCAGCTGACGGAAACTCAGCCTGCGTTTTCTGTCACTTTGATGCTTTATTAAAGACCTCGAAGAAGAAGAAGAAGAAGAAGAAGAAGAAGAAGAAGAAGAAGAAGAAGAAGAGTAGGAGGAGGAGGAGGAGGAGGAATTCACTGCCACAGGAGGTGGTGGCAGCTACAAGCATGGACACTTTTGAGAGGGAATTAGATAAGCATATGGAGCAGAAGTCCATCAGTGGCTATTAGCCACAGAGTATAGATGGGAACTCTCAGTCTGGGGCAGGTGATGCACTCTATTCTTGGTGCTGGAGGGGGCAGCAGTGGGAGGGCTTCTAGTGTCCTGGCCCCACTGCTGGACCTCCTGATGGCACCTGGTATATTTTGGCCGCTATGTGACAGAGTGTTGGACTAGATGGGCCATTGGCCTGATTCAACATTGGCTTCTCTTTTGTTCTTACGTTCTTATGAGGAGATTGGATTTATACCCCGCCCTTCACTTGGGAGTCTCAGAGTGGCTTACAAACTCCTTTCCCTTCCCCTCCCCACAACAGACACCCTGTGAGGGAGGCGGGGCTGAGAGAGCTCTGACAGAAGCTGCTCTTTTTCAAGGACAGCTGTGCCAGAGCTTGTGACTGACCCAAGGTCACATCAGCAGGGGCAAGTGGAGGAGTGGGGAACCAAACCCGGTTCTCCCAGATTAGAGTCCGCACACTTAACCACTACACCAAACTGGCTGTAAGCAAACCCAGATCTCTCATACCGTTTCTTCGGGAACTTCTGGGAAGCTACGGAGCCCCTGGCCAGGGTCCGTAACGCCCCTCCCCAACGGGACAAAGATGCTCAAATGGCTGCCGCCACCCCCTCACCCCACCCCAGATCTAGAGAACAATCTGACATTTTGAATGGCGCTGCTCAGGAAGGTGGATCCTGAAGAATCAAACCCCGTTTCAGAACGTGCCCGGCTTCCCCACAGAGGGAAACCGGTATGCTCGGCGCCCTTACGTTCAGACTAAATAAAAATGCCAAAAGTGAGGCTTCAGTTCTTTGGTCGCATTACAGGAAGACAAGGCTCACTGGAAAAGACAATAATGCTGGGAAAAGTCGAAGGCGGGAGAAACAGAGGAAGACCCAATAGCAGATGGATTGACTCCGACAAGGAAGAAGAGGAGATTGGATTTATACCCGGCCCTTCACTTGGGAGTCTCGGGGCCACTTGCCGACTCCTTTCCCTTCCCCGCCGCACAACAGACGCTCCTGGGAGGTAGGTGGGGCTGAGAGAGCTCTCTCCCGAGGACTGCCCTTGAGAGAACAGCTCGGTGAGAACTTGTGACTGACCCAAGGTCACACCAGCAGCTGCATGCGGAGGAGTAGGGGAATCAAACCCGGCTCTCCCAGACTGGGGGCCGTGCTCCTAACTATGACACCGAACTGGCTCTGCACCACCAAGCCACAGCCCTGAGTTTGTAAGGCCAGAGCAAGGCTGTTCATGATCAGATGTTTTCGAGGTCATTAAGTCATAGGGTCACCGTTAAGTCGAAAGTGACCCGACGGCACATAAACAAGTGAGGACACAATTGGGTTGCACAGGGAGCCAGTTTGGTGTAGTGGTTAAGTGCGTGGACTCTGATCTCGGAGAACCGGGTTTGATTCCCCACTCTTCCACTTGCATCTGCTGGATGACTTTGGACAAGCCATAGTTCTGTCAGAGCTGTTCTTGAAGAAGAGCAGTTTCTCTCAGAGCTCTCTCAGCCCCACCTTCCTCACAGGGTGTCTGTTGTGGGGAGAAGGGAAAGGAGTTTGTAAGCCGCTCTGAGACTCCTTTGGGTAGCAAAGGGTGGGGTACAAATCCAATCTCTTCTTCCTCATCTTCTCTTCTTCACATACCCTCATGGAGCTAGAAAAAACTCAAGCTGGGGGTGTGGGTGGTGGAGAACAGACATGGAACCAGTGTCCCCTCTAAGCTGAGTTAGTGTGAGCTAGCTCACAGTTTTTGAGCCTCCAGCTCACAGATTTTTGTCTTCGCTCAGGAAGGTGGGCTCCAGAGCAAACTAAGTTATGCAGAAGCCAAACTGCTCGCTCACAGCTTTAATGCCAGTAGCTCACAAAGTGGAATTTTCGCTCACAAGACACCGCAGCTTAGAGAAAACACTGCACGCGGAAACTCCTTGGAAGTCACGGACTTGGAGCTGCCCCTCTCGCGTCGGGCTGCGCACCACGCACAAGCAAGCACGCTTACCGTCCCCAGATGTAGGGCCCGTAAAGGCTCTCCGCGGCGCTCAGCCAGCGCTCCACCCGGCCCGAGAGTTTGCTGATCGCCGTTTCCAGCAGGCATGGTTCTGCCCACACGCGACTCCTGTCACAAAGCAGACAAAAGTAAGCCCAGCGGAGTTCTCGACAAGGGACATCCATTCCCGGCAGTGATTTGGTTTTATTAACTGCGGCGTGATGTGGTCCATGGGGTTGCAAAGAGTCGGACTCAGCTGTGTGACTGGACAACAACAACAATTTCAGTGTGAACTTTTCAATGCCCATACAAATCACAGACTCATAGAATGACGGAGTTGGAAGGGGACAAAATGGCCGGGGGGAGGAGAGAAAACTGAACCTAAAACGTAGAATTCAGAACCTAGAAAAGGTTAGTCAAATGCAAAAGAGGGCCAGCGATAAAAGCTTAATAGATGAAATAGATAAAAAAAGATGCATGTATTTATTAAACAAAGGTTTTAAAATTATATATAAGGGCCCAATCACACCTCCATGTGACTGCACTGTTGGAGGCCTAATTTGTACTTTTATTCTGTGCCCAGTGGTTTAATTTTGGAAGTAAGTCAGTGGTATATATTTATTATTTGGTAATATATATTTACAATTTATTCATCAGTTTTATTATATGTATTTAATTTCCCGTTTCTTTTATCTTTTACAGGAACTTTTTTCTGCTCCCTATTGATTTTATATCTCGTGTATCTGTATGACTGTAATGTATTTTTATAGCCAACATGTTCCTTACTGTGTTTGACCTCTGAAGAAGGCCTATGCAGGCCGAAACACGTCAGGTCAAGTCCATCAGCCCTTGCGTGTTAGAACTGGATATTTGGACATGAGGTGTGATTGGGCCCTTATATATAATTT
The DNA here is from genome assembly GCA_029375565.1 of Gekko gecko. Taxonomy (NCBI): domain Eukaryota; kingdom Metazoa; phylum Chordata; class Lepidosauria; order Squamata; family Gekkonidae; genus Gekko; species Gekko gecko. The sequence continues at coordinate 144,076,763 of JAPDNY010000008.1, read as the reverse complement.
TAAAACCTTTGTTTAATAAATACATGTATCTTTTTAATATATTTCATATATTAAGCTTTTATCGCTGGCCCTCTTTTGCATTTGACTAACCTTTTCTAGGTTCTGAAGAGTTGGAAGGGGGACCTAGAGGCCATCTAGTCTGACCCCCTGCTCAATGCAGGATCGGCCTAGAGCATTCCTGATGAGTGTTCATCTGGCTGCTGCTTCAAGACTGCCAGTCAGGGGGAGCTCACCACCTCCCTAGGCAGCCGATTCCACCATGGCACAACTCTTGACTGTCAAAAAGTTTTCCCTAAGATCCAGCCGGTACCTTCCCACCCTTAATTAATTAATTTATTTTATTTATTTCTTCAAATTTGTACCCCACCCAAGCTCAGGGTGGCTTACGGCAATAAAACAGAATAACAGTCAATCTCATAAAACTTCTAAAGCAATTCATCAAAATCACATGATATCGATATAAAGTGCAAGCAGTGGTGTTTTCCTATCGTATCATATAGACGGCGCCATACATTGTATAGATAGTCTTTGTGTTGAGCTTGTCGGTCATCTCATATTTGAGTGGCAGGCTCGGGCTGTCAGCGGTAGACCAGGTACCAGGCTCTACACGTCGACGGTGACGATGGTGGTGGTAACGGTGGCGGTGGCTCCTAATTAAAGGCCTGGTGGAAGAGCTCCGTCTCGCAGGCCCTGCGGAACTGTAAACGGTCCCACGGGGCCCTGGTCTCTTCCGGGAGCTCATTCCACCAGTGTGGAGCCACCACCGAAAAAGCCCTTGCCCTGGTCATTTGAACCCGTTCTTGCGAGTCCTCTCCTCTGCTGTCACCAGGAGGAGCTCCCTGCCCTCCTCTAAGTGACAACCCTTCAAAGACTTCAAGAGAAGAAGAAGAAGAAGAGAAAAGAGATTGGATTTATACCCCGCCCTTCACTACCCGAGGGAGTCTCAGAGTGGCTTACAAACTCCTCTCCCTTCCCCTCCCCACAACAGACACCCTGTGAGGTAGAAGAGAAGAGATTGGATTTATACCCCACCCTTCACTGCCCAAAGGTGTCTCAGAGTGGTTTACAATCTCCTCTCCCTTCCCCTCCCCACAACAGACACCCTCTGAGGTAGAAGAAGAGAAGAGATTGGATTTATACCCCGCCCTTCACTACCCAAAGGAGCCTCAGAGCGGCTTACAATCTCCTTTCCCTTCCCCTCCCCACAACAGACACCCTGTGAGGTAGAAGAAGAAGAAGAGATTGGATTTATACCCCACCCTTCACTACCCAAAGGTGTCTCAGAGTGGTTTACAATCTCCTCTCCCTTCCCCTCCCCACAACAGACACCCTGTGAGGTAGAAGAAGAAGAAGAGATTGGATTTATACCCCACCCTTCACTACCCAAAGGTGTCTCAGAGTGGTTTACAATCTCCTCTCCCTTCCCCTCCCCACAACAGACACCCTCTGAGGTAGAAGAAGAGAAGAGATTGGATTTATACCCCACCTTTCACTACCCAAAGGTGTCTCAGAGCGGCTTACAATCTCCTCTCCCTTCCCCTCCCCACAACAGACACCCTCTAAGGTAGAAAAAGAGAAGAGATTGAATTTATACCCCACCCTTCACTACCCAAAGGTGTCTCAGAGTGGTTTACAATCTCCTCTCCCTTCCCCTCCCCACAACAGACACCCTCTGAGGTAGAAGAAGAGAAGAGATTGGATTTATACCCCACCCTTCACTACCCAAAGGTGTCTCAGAGCGGCTTACAATCTCCTCTCCCTTCCCCTCCCCACAACAGACACCCTGTGAGGTAGAAGAAGAGGAAGAGATTGGATTTATACCCTGCCCTTCACTTCCCAAAGGAGCCTCAGAGCGGCTTACAAACTCCTCTCCCTTCCCCTCCCCACAACAGACACCCTGTGAGGTAGAAGAAGAGAAGAGATTGGATTTATACCCCGCCCTTCACTACCCAAAGGAGCCTCAGAGCGGCTTACAAACTCCTCTCCCTTCCCCTCCCCACAACAGACATCCTGTGAGGTAGAAGAAGAAGAAGAGATTGGATTTATACCCCACCCTTCACTACCCAAAGGTGTCTCAGAGTGGTTTACAATCTCCTCTCCCTTCCCCTCCCCACAACAGACACCCTGTGAGGTAGAAGAAGAGAAGAGATTGGATTTATACCCCGCCCTTCACTACCCAAAGGAGCCTCAGAGCGGCTTACAAACTCCTCTCCCTTCCCCTCCCCACAACAAACACCCTGTGAGGTAGAAGAAGAAGAAGAGATTGGATTTATACCCCACCCTTCACTACCCAAAGGTGTCTCAGAGTGGTTTACAATCTCCTCTCCCTTCCCCTCCCCACAACAGACACCCTGTGAGGTAGAAGAAGAGAAGAGATTGGATTTATACCCCGCCCTTCACTACCCAAAGGTGTCTCAGAGTGGTTTACAATCTCCTCTCCCTTCCCCTCCCCACAACAGACACCCTGTGAGGTAGAAGAAGAGAAGAGATTGGATTTATACCCCGCCCTTCACTACCCAAAGGAGCCTCAGAGCGGCTTACAATCTCCTTTCCCTTCCCCTCCCCACAACAGACACCCTGTGAGGTAGAAGAAGAAGAAGAGATTGGATTTATACCCCACCCTTCACTACCCAAAGGTGTCTCAGAGTGGTTTACAATCTCCTCTCCCTTCCCCTCCCCACAACAGACACCCTGTGAGGTAGAAGAAGAAGAAGAGATTGGATTTATACCCCACCCTTCACTACCCAAAGGTGTCTCAGAGTGGTTTACAATCTCCTCTCTCTTCCCCTCCCCACAACAGACACACTGTGAGGTAGAAGAAGAAGAAGAGATTGGATTTATACCCCACCCTTCACTACCCAAAGGTGTCTCAGAGTGGTTTACAATCTCCTCTCCCTTCCCCTCCCCACAACAGACACCCTCTGAGGTAGAAGAAGAGAAGAGATTGGATTTATACCCCACCTTTCACTACCCAAAGGTGTCTCAGAGCGGCTTACAATCTCCTCTCCCTTCCCCTCCCCACAACAGACACCCTCTAAGGTAGAAAAAGAGAAGAGATTGAATTTATACCCCACCCTTCACTACCCAAAGGTGTCTCAGAGTGGTTTACAATCTCCTCTCCCTTCCCCTCCCCACAACAGACACCCTCTGAGGTAGAAGAAGAGAAGAGATTGGATTTATACCCCACCCTTCACTACCCAAAGGTGTCTCAGAGCGGCTTACAATCTCCTCTCCCTTCCCCTCCCCACAACAGACACCCTGTGAGGTAGAAGAAGAAGAAGAGATTGGATTTATACCCCACCCTTCACTACCCAAAGGTGTCTCAGAGTGGTTTACAATCTCCTCTCCCTTCCCCTCCCCACAACAGACACACTGTGAGGTAGAAGAAGAAGAAGAGATTGGATTTATACCCCACCCTTCACTACCCAAAGGTGTCTCAGAGTGGTTTACAATCTCCTCTCCCTTCCCCTCCCCACAACAGACACCCTCTGAGGTAGAAGAAGAGAAGAGATTGGATTTATACCCCACCTTTCACTACCCAAAGGTGTCTCAGAGCGGCTTACAATCTCCTCTCCCTTCCCCTCCCCACAACAGACACCCTCTAAGGTAGAAAAAGAGAAGAGATTGAATTTATACCCCACCCTTCACTACCCAAAGGTGTCTCAGAGCGGCTTACAATCTCCTCTCCCTTCCCCTCCCCACAACAGACACCCTGTGAGGTAGAAAAAGAGAAGAGATTGAATTTATACCCCGCCCTTCACTACCCAAAGGAGCCTCAGAGCGGCTTACAAACTCCTCTCCCTTCCCCTCCCCACAACAGACACCCTGTGAGGTAGAAGAAGAGAAGAGATTGGATTTATACCCCACCCTTCACTACCCAAAGGTGTCTCAGAGCGGCTTACAATCTCCTCTCCCTTCCCCTCCCCACAACAGACACCCTGTGAGGTAGAAGAAGAGGAAGAGATTGGATTTATACCCTGCCCTTCACTTCCCAAAGGAGCCTCAGAGCGGCTTACAAACTCCTCTCCCTTCCCCTCCCCACAACAGACACCCTGTGAGGTAGATGAAGAGAAGAGATTGGATTTATACCCCGCCCTTCACTACCCAAAGGAGCCTCAGAGCGGCTTACAAACTCCTCTCCCTTCCCCTCCCCACAACAGACATCCTGTGAGGTAGAAGAAGAAGAAGAGATTGGATTTATACCCCACCCTTCACTACCCAAAGGTGTCTCAGAGTGGTTTACAATCTCCTCTCCCTTCCCCTCCCCACAACAGACACCCTGTGAGGTAGAAGAAGAGAAGAGATTGGATTTATACCCCGCCCTTCACTACCCAAAGGAGCCTCAGAGCGGCTTACAAACTCCTCTCCCTTCCCCTCCCCACAACAGACACCCTGTGAGGTAGAAGAAGAAGAAGAGATTGGATTTATACCCCACCCTTCACTACCCAAAGGTGTCTCAGAGTGGTTTACAATCTCCTCTCCCTTCCCCTCCCCACAACAGACACCCTGTGAGGTAGAAGAAGAGAAGAGATTGGATTTATACCCCGCCCTTCACTACCCAAAGGAGCCTCAGAGCGGCTTACAAACTCCTCTCCCTTCCCCTCCCCACAACAGACACCCTGTGAGGTAGAAGAAGAAGAAGAGATTGGATTTATACCCCACCCTTCACTACCCAAAGGTGTCTCAGAGTGGTTTACAATCTCCTCTCCCTTCCCCTCCCCACAACAGACACCCTGTGAGGTAGAATAAGAGAAGAGATTGGATTTATACCCCGCCCTTCACTACCCAAAGGTGTCTCAGAGTGGTTTACAATCTCCTCTCCCTTCCCCTCCCCACAACAGACACCCTGTGAGGTAGAAGAAGAGAAGAGATTGGATTTATACCCCACCCTTCACTACCCAAAGGTGTCTCAGAGCGGCTTACAATCTCCTCTCCCTTCCCCTCCCCACAACAGACACCCTCTAAGGTAGAAAAAGAGAAGAGATTGAATTTATACCCCGCCCTTCACTACCCAAAGGTGTCTCAGAGCGGCTTACAAACTCCCTTCCCTTCCCCTCCCCACAACAGATACCCTGTGAGGTAGGTGGGGCTGAGAGAGCTCTTGACTGAAACTGCTCTTCTTCAAGGACAGCTCTTATCAGAACTACGGCTTGCCCGAGGTCATCAAGCCGGGTGCAAGTGGAGGAGTGGGGAACCAAACCCGGTTCTCCCAGATTAGAGTCCGCGCACTTAACCACTATGCCATACCACGCACTTAACCACTACACCAAGAGAGCAATCATGTCCCCCCTCGACCTCCCTCATCTGGATGGTCCAGGCTCGCCCGATCTTGTCAGATATGGGAAGCTAAGCGGGATCAGCCCCGGGTTAGTACACCGAGGAAAGTCCAGGGTTGGTATGCAGAGGCAGGGAAGGGCAAACCACCTCTGAATGTCTCTTGCCTCGAAAACCCTACGGGATTGCCACAGATCAGCTACGACTTGACAGCAGTTTCCACCACCAAAATACAAACCCACCCGTCGTTTCGAGATCTGAGTGTCACACGGCCCTCCTCCCAAGAATACGGAGGCGGTGGGATATAAGAACAGCTGCAGTCCAGCGCAGAACAGTTTGCCTGACCCGCGAGGCTTACCGGATGCTGAACAGCTCCTCACATCGACCCCCCCCCGAGCAGCTGCCCACAATCTCTTACCTGGGGCCGATGTCTGCAGGTACCAGGTCCCCTGCGACCAGAGCTACCAGATAGGCAGGGACCGGGTATTCCATGTAGAACTCGTAGATGCCTTCTTGTTCCTTGTAGGTGCTCTGGGTGGCGCTCATCAATACTTGCATACCTGGAGGAGCCTGGAACGGGACATGCACGGGCTGTCAGGACGGCTGGGGAAATGAAGCGCCGAATCCATAAAACGCACGTCCTCGTACTTTTTTAGAAACTGGAAAATACTGGGCTGGGATACACAGACTTTTACAAAAAAAAATCCTATAATGTCCCGTACCTTTTGTGCCAGAAATATTTTTGTTGAGCATTGTACCCAAAAACCGTACAAAAAACGACTCGTTATCTCATATTGTATTTTGTTACAACTGCCAGAATACTCTATGCTAAATACTGGAGAAGAACAGAAACCCCTTCGAGAGAAGAAATTTTAAACAAACTTTTTGGAAACTGCGGAAATGGACAGACTGACTTTAATTCTGAAAGGGAAACCAGAAACTACCTTCGAAGATACATGGGAAAGTATAACTGGTTACAAGATTACATTATATAACTCGTTTGAAGATTACATATATTTATAAATAATGTAATTTATATTTATATTTGGTTTGAATAAATTTATATTTATAACTGGTTTGAAGATTACATTAAGTAAACAATATAGACATCTGAACTTGTTTAGGACATATATAGTAAAAACTTGATACTTTTGCAGATAATATTTTTAATGATATAAGGTGAAATATATAAATTTATTATATTTAGGCATGACTTTGATAAAGATACAAATGGAAGAGAAATCCCCCCCCTGCTTATTTACATGTTTGTGTGGCTTTTAAAAAATTAAAAACTATTTAAAAAAAACAACCCTGACATTCCGCAGCCTCGGGAAAACTAGACTCTGCAACCAATCAGAATTGTGCAAATCTTGGGAGTTTACAGGTTCTCGCTTATACTTTATTCTGGGTTTTGCTAGTCATCGAGAGACGCAAAGCGCTTGGGAAAGGCTCTGGAGAGCCAGTTCAGGCCGCTGGAACACCTGTCTCTACCCATTTCTCTGGCATCTTGGATTTCATCAGGCAGTGCCTGGAAACTGGACACTGGCAAATGGAAAGAAAACAATAAAGCCAGGCGATTCTCCCTGGGGAGTCCAGATACCACCACCTGAGAAAATCCTGCCCATCTCCCAGCTGTGAGCAAAAAGTGCAATGTGGGGAACCATTGACTAGTTTCTGGGAGACTGATCCCTGCTGGTTTTTCTAGGATTTTTGCAAATCGGTCAGGTCTCGGCAGACCATAGTCTAATAGGTAAAGGTAAAGGTTCCCTTGCTTGAAAGCCAGTCGAATCCGACTCTAGGGTCGCGGTGCTCATCTCCGTTTCAAAGCCGAAGAGCCAGCGCTGTCCAAAGACGTTTCCGTGGTCACGTGGCCGGCATGACTAAACACCAAGGTGCATGGAACGCTGTTGCCTTCCCACCGAAGTGGTACCTATTTATCTACTTGCAATTTCTTGCTTTCGAACTGCTAGGTTGGCAGGAGCTGGAACTAGAGACAGGCGCTCACTCCGTCATGCAGCACCCGGGTCTCGAACTGCTGAACTACCGACCTTCCACAGCCTGCAGTTCAGTGTCTTAACCACTTGAGCCACCGCAGCTCCTATTTACCTACTTGCAATTTCTTGCTTTCGAACTGCTAGGTTGGCAGGAGCTGGAACTAGAGACGGGAGCTCACTCCTGGCATGACTAAACACCAAGGCGCAAAGAACGCTGTTACCTTCCCACTGAAGTGGTACCTATTTAGGTAAAGGTAAAGGTTCCCTTGCTCGAAAGCCAGTCGAATCCGACTCTAGGGTTGCGGTGCTCATCTCCGTTTCAAAGCCGAAGAGCCAGCGCTGTCCGAAGACGTTTCCGTGGTCACGTGGCCAGCATGACGAAACACCAAGGTGCACGGAACGCTGTTACCTTCCCACCGAAGTGGTACCTATTTATCTACTTGCAATGTCTTGCTTTCGAACTGCTAGGTTGGCAGGAGCTGGAACTAGAGACGGGAGCTCACTCCGTTACGCAGCACTCTCGAGTCTCGAACTGCTGAACTACTGACCTTCCACAGCCTGCAGTTCAGCATCTTAACCACTTGAGTCTGATACAGCAATACAAAAGGAGTGAAGATTCCAGAAAGGGGAGGGGCCGTGGTGGCTCAGTGGCAGAGCCTCTGCTTGGCCTGCAGAAGGTCCCAGGTTCAGTCCCCAGCATCTCCAGTTAAAAGGACCAGGCAAGAGGGGACGTGAGAGACCTCGGCCTGAGACCCTGGAGAACCACTACCGGTCTGAGCAGACAAGACTGACCTTGATGAACCAAAGATCTGATTCAGTATGAGACTCTGTGTGGGTTTTTTTTTGTGTGTAGTGGTTAAGTACGCAGACGCTCAAGTGGGAGAACCAGGTTTGATTCCCTGCTCCTCCACATGCAGCTGCTGTTGTGACCTTGGGTCAGTCACAAGTTCTCTCAGAGCTGTTCTCTCAGGGACAGTTCTCGGAAGAGCTCTCTCAGGCCCATTACCTCACAGGGTGCCTGTTGTGGGGAGGGGAAGGGAAAGGGATCGTAAGCCGCTCTGAGACTCCGAGTGAAGGGCGGGATATATAAGTCCCATCTCTTCCTCTTGCAGCTGCTGGCCTGACCTTGGGTCAGTCACAAGTTCTCCCAGAGCTGTTCCCTCAAGCGCAGTCCTGGAAAGAGCTCTCTCAGCCCCACCGACCTCACAGGGTGTCTGTTGTGGGGAGGGGAAGGGAAAGGAGTTTGTAAGCCGCTCTGAGACTCTGAGTGAAGGGTGGGGTATAAATCCAATCTCTTCTTCTTTTCCAACAGCTGACAGATTATTCATGCCTTACTTGTTAACAATCCTTTGGTTTGTAACAGAACGAAAGTCGGAGCCCAGTGGCACCCTGAAGACCAACAAAATTTAATTCTGGGTATAAGCCTTCATAGGAGCTGTGGTGGCTCAAGTGGTTAAGACGCTGAACTGCAGGCTGTGGAAGGTCAGTAGTTCAGCAGTTCAAGACCCGGGTGCCACAAGACGGAGTGAGCTCCCGTCTCTAGTTCCAGCTCCTGCCAACCTAGCAGTTCGAAAGCAAGAAATTGCAAGTAGATAAATAGGTACCACTTCGGTGGGAAGGTAACAGCGTTCCGTGCACCTTGGTGTTTAGTCATGCTGGCCACATGACCACGGAAAAGTCTTCGGACAGCGCTGGCTCTTCGGCTTTGAAACGGAGATGAGCACTGCAACCCTAGAGTCGGATTAGACTGGCTTTCGAGCAAGGGAACCTTTACCTTTACCTTTTTATAAGCCTTCATTTTGCATGCCCACTTCTTAATTAAACTGTGTTGGTCTTAAAGGTGCCACTGGACTTAAACTTTCGTTCTGTTGCTTCAGACCAATATGGCAACCCCACCTGGATCTGTCTTTGGTTGGTAACGAACTGATGGACCGTGGGTCATTCTGGTCAGGTGGGAGGAACAAAACACAGAGGACTAAACTGGTCCAGTAGATCACACCTGAGCGAAGAAAGGAAGGAGGCCTCTCTCCTCCAACTGGTGAAGGACAGGGCAAAAATTGCAAGGGACAGAAAACACCTGAACTCTTACTATATATGCCCATTTCACAGCTTCGTGAAAGTTTTAGGAGACGACTGCCCGTGATTCAGGGGTCAATGGCTACAATTTCAGGTTCAACGGCCGTAGGGAAAGAGGGTGTGTATGTGTGTGTATCCCCACTTACCAGCATCTGCCTAAGGATTCTCAGTTTGGTACAACCATCCCGAAAGATACAATCTACTAGGAATGCCCCAGTGTTCCCTATAAGCTCCACGGTGTTGTGAGCAAAAATTCTCCACTATATTGGTAGACATCACCAGTGTTCCCTCTAAGTTGAGTTAGTGTGAGCTAGCTCAGTTTTTTTAACCTCTGGCTCACACATTTCTGTCTTCGCTCAGGATGGATGGATCCAAAGCAAACTAATTTCTGCAGCAGCCAAACGGCTCGCTCACAACTTTAACGCCAGTAGCTTGCAAAGTAGGATTCTTGCTCACAAGACTCCACAGCTTAGAGGGAACATTGGACTTGACCTCAGACCCTGCGCTGAGCCTTAGGAAACATTCCCAGTTTTTAGTGAAATATGACAGATTACAAGTCAAGTATAACAGAGGTGGGACAATCACTGCCGGAACCCTGCCTAACTTAACAAACAGGAAGCTGCTTTAATGTTATCAACCTGCCCAAACTACTTATTTATTCAAATGTTTACATCCCACTTTTCCTGTGACGCAAGGCAGGTTACAAACCATACTAAAAAGCAGAACGGGTGTGCAAAAAAATCTATTATTTCCGGCTCTATTATAGCCTATGTGGATCATTATATTCAATGGGCCCCATAGACTATAATGGAGAATTGATCCAAGGGTATCTGGGGCTCGGGGGGGGACTGTTTTTTGAGGCAGAGGCACTAAATTTGCAGCATAGCTGCTGGTGCTTCTCCTAACCCCCCCCCCCCCCAGTTTCAAAAAGATTGGACCAGCGGGTCCAATTCTATGGGCCTCAGGAGGGGGTACCCCCATCCTCCATTGTTTTCAATGGAGGGAGAAATGCCTTAGTGTGAGCAGAAGCTTAAAATCCCTGAGTTGTCATCTAAAATTCTGTGCACCAGCGCCCCTTAACACAGCTTAGTGGGAACTCTGCTTCCAAGCAGAAAGTTTCACAGAGTAGTCCTACTGGTCTGCAGTAGAACAGCTAGATTTTCTGGTAGCACCTTAAAGACCGACAAGATTTTTGGGCATAAGCTTTTGAGGGTCAAAGTATCTGGCAAAGCAAGCTCTGTCTCTCGAAGCTTAGAACTCCAAAATCTTGCTGGTCAGTAAGTTACTAGTAGACTCGAAGTTGCCGTTCCTTCCAAACGGCTCTGTTCAGATAGGTCACAAAATTAACAGTAGGCATTCGGGGGGGGGGGTGCTCTTTTTGTTTTTAAGCTATAACGTTTTAACTGTTTTTTGTAAGCCACTTTGAGCAAAAGGGTATCTAAACAAATACAATATGACATTAATAACATTCAGTGGAACAATGTTTACAACGATATATACAGTTCTACATTTTCCAAATTTAACCACTATCTATTATCAGAAGGAGCTGCGGTGGCTCAAGTGGTTAAGACACTGAACTGCAGGCTGTGGAAGGTCAGTAGTTCAGCAGTTTGAGACCCGGGTGCTGCAAGATGGAGTGAGCTCCCGTCTCTAGTTCCAGCTCCTGCCAACCTAGCAGTTCGAAAGCAAGAAATTGCAAGTAGATAAATAGGTACCACTTCGGTGGGAAGGTGACAGCGTTCCGTGCGCCTTGGTGTTTAGTCATGCCGGCCACATGACCACGGAAACGTCTTCGGACAGCGCTGGCTCTTCGGCTTTGAAACGGAGATGAGCACCGCAACCCTAGAGTCGGATTCGACTGGCTTTCGAGCAAGGGAACCTTTACCTTTTACCTATTATCAGAACAATGTATGATTTAACACTTCTTATTAATGTCCAATAGGTAAATTGTCTATTATTTCTGGAACTTCTCCTTGAGTCTTCAAATACTCTATAAGGGGAAGCCATACTGAAAAGATAATTTTGTCCTTGTTTAATGATGCTGACTGTATTGATTGATTAATTTTTTCCATTATATATATGTTCCAAATTTTCCCATGCCATAAAGATATAGAAAAGGAAGAAGAAGGAGGAGGAGGAGGAGGAGGAGGAGATTGGATTTCTACCCCACCCTTCACTGCCCAAGGGAGTCTCAGAGCAGCTTACAAACTCCCTTCCCTTCCCCTCCCCACAACAGACACCCTGTGAGGTAGGTGGGAATGAGAGACCTCTTGACAGAAACTGCTCTTTTTCAAGGACAGCTCTTGTCAGAACTATGGCTTGCCCAAGGTCATCCAGCCAGTTGCACATGGAGGACTGGGGAATCAAACCTGGTTCTCCCAGATTAGAGTCCACACACCTAACCACTACACCATAGTGGGAATTTGTTCAGATTTCCATTTATGAGCAAATGCTGCTTTTGCAGCGTATAGTAATAAAGCCAGTCTTTTTCTTACAATATTATGTATTTTAATGTCTTCCCTAAAATTTAATAATAGAATCTCTGGCTTCATTGGAATTTCCACACCTATAACAGTTTTTATTCTCGACAATACATTTTCCCAAAACACTTATTCTGGGACAAAACATCCACCAGTGCGTATATGGAACCTTTCTCTCTACAGGTTTTCCAACAATATTGTTTTATTTCTTTGGGTATAAATGTTTTAATAAATAAAATTTCACGCAGCAAAGCAACCTGAATTACAGCTTCTTCTCCGCCATTTAGCAGACGATTGTGCATGATGGAAAAATTGGCCAGAAACTTGCAATCACTACCTTTTCCCCACAGAGAAGCAGAAATTCACTGTGCAGGTGTGTATAAACAGTAGAGAACAATGGAGGGAATGGGGGCAACCTGTTTGGGGGCCCATAGAATTGGACCCCCTGGTCCAATGTTCTTGAACCTTGGCGGGCATCTTGGGGAGAGGCTCCAACAGCTACCTTGTGAGTTTGGAGCCTCTCCCTCAAACCCTCCCCTCCAGCCCCCAGAATATACCCTATGTTTTCACCATTGACTTCAATGGCCCATAGGATATAATGGAGCTGAAATTGACATTCGGCTGCCTGAAAGACTTCCCCGGGATGCCGGCTGGGGGCGGGGCTTGGCTCCTGAGCTGCCGGAGCTATGCTCCGGTACGCTCCCCCCCAAAAGACCCCTGGATATACTGAATTTCCATGATTAAATGTATCAAATATGGCTACTAGGGGGAAACAAGTCTTTGAGATATTAACCTAGTATGGAAAACAAGAATGGCACACTTTTTAAAGCTCACTTTGGTCCCCTTATGAGAAGACAAGAGTTACTGAGAAAGACAATCATGCTAGGAAAAGCAGGAAAAGAGGAAAACCCAACAAGAAATAGACTGACTCCATCCAAGAAGCCACAGCCCTCCGCTTGCAAGACCTGAGAAAGGCTGTTAAACAGCAGGATGTTTCGGAGAACATAATTCACAGGGATCGAAGTGACTTGGCAATGCTTAATACACACACACACATTATTAAAGTTTCTTCTTTTTTACGGTATCCTGTAGCAATTTTATTTCTCACAAACATATCACATCTCATTCTTTGATATTTAAGATTTTTATTACTCCTTACTCAACGCAGATTATAAATTTTTTTGCGGCAGTTCTTGCAGGCAGATTAAAGAAAATATGGGTTCAGATTATACGTCAAGATCAATCTGGTTTCTTGCCAAAACGATATATGAGAAATACTGTGAGAATGATTATGAGTGTACTGGAGTATTACGAGATAACATGTGGAGAAACAGATGGTGTTGATTTTTTTAGACACTGAAAAGGCCTTCGATAATGTTAGTTGGCCTTTCCTGTTACAGCACCTCAAGGAGATAAAAGTAGGCGAAAAATTTGAAAGAATGACATTTTTAAAGTTTCATGTCTCGCATACAAGTCCAAAAAGCAAACTAAATCACATCCCAGCTGACTTCAGGCGTTGGAAACCCCAAAATCGCCGGCCCCGAGAAACGGCATCTGTTTCGAACTCCCTACCTTGACGACAGCAGAGTAGGAACACTTTACAGCAGGCGTGTCGAAGCAGGGGAAGAAAGACCGGTTGCACACCGAATGGCCCTGGGTGAAGACAAATGGCTTGGAGATGCCGTACGTCAGCTCTGGGTCCAGCCACCAGATCTGATGGGAAAGAAAGAAGGGATGGGTGAGAAAGGCAGAAATAAAAAACCCACAAAGGTTGGCAAGAAACAGACTGTTGAATATAGCTTTGGCGAACTGGGAGATCACTCAGGGAATTCGTTGCGCTCACACGCATTTCCCAGAACCACCATCACTTCTACTGTCCGGGTGGGGAAATACCTGGACATTTGGGGGTGGGGCTTCGGGAGGGCGGGGTTTGGGGAGGGGCATCAGCAGGATATCATGCCACCACGTCCACACTCCAAAGCAGCCATTTTCTCCAGGGGGACTGACCTCTGTCGTCTGGGGATCAACTATAATAGCCGGAGGCCTCCAGGCCCCACCTGGAAGTTAAAAGGGAGCAAAACAACCGTGATATATTATGCCCCCCCAAAAAAAATCTTCATAGACTTGTAAGTTCTTTTCCAATATCCAATTTACTTGTAGCAATTCAAATGCACCAACACCACGACGGACCATGCGTATCGCAACTCGTTTCATAGGCAAACTTCATCAGAGTGCGTAGCATTGAAATTCCTATGTAATTTCAATCCATTTGGCAAACGCCACAGTTATTTCTCATAGCAAAATTCATCATTACACGAGAGGATTCGATGAAAGTTACTATGAGAAATGACTATGGTATTTGCCAAACGGATTAAAATTACATAGGAATTTCTTTTTTAAAAGAAGATTTTTATTAATTTTTAGAAATAGACAACAGCTACAAAAAGAGAAAAACTAACACACAACATAGATGGAGCGTATACTCAATATAACTGCTTAAGTCTAACATGGATAAACAGAATCATTCTCATATACACCTACTAATCCAGTTTAACTAGTAAACCTATAAACTCTTGTTTAATAGTTATTTTGATAATTTCCCAAGATAGTCCTCCATCCAAGCGTAGAATCTTGACCAATTCTTCTCAAAGATTTCTTCTTTTTTGTCTTGTAATTGTAAAGTTAGTTTATCCATTTCCACTGTTTCCAATAACTTACAAATTATTTCTTCTCCTGTTAGAGCTTCTTTTTTTCTGAATATTTTGTGTGCGAATTACATAGGAATTTCAACACTACCCACTCGGATGAAGTTTGCACACAAAACAAAGCGCAATATGCATGGCCCACTGTGGTGTTGATGCATTTGAATTGCTCCAAGTAAAATGGATATTGGAAAAGAACTTACAAGTCTATGAAGGATGTTTTGGCATTATATAACACGGTTGTTTTGCTCCCTTTCAACTCTCTGGAGCCCACTGGTTGGCCACTGTGTGAGGCAGGATGCTGGACTAGATGGGCCATTGGACTGATCCAGCAGGGTTCTTCTGATGTTCTTGTAAAGGCCTCAGCCTCTATGACCTATTGCTGGCCCTCCAGAGGAACTGTTTGGCCACTATGTGTGACAGGATGCTGGACTAGGCGGACGACTGGTCTGATCCACCAATGCTTTTCTGGTGTTCTTTATGAAGGCCTCAGCCTCTGTGCCCTGTTGTTGGCCCTCCAGAGGAACAGGTTGACCACTGCGTGAGACAGGAGGCTGGACTGGATGGACCACTGTTTTGATCCAGCAGGGCTCTACTTCTGTTCTTATGCAGGCCTCTGTGCCCTGTTGTTGGCTGTCCAGAGGAACTGGTTGGCCCCTGTGTGAGACAGGATGCTGGGCTAGATGGACTCTTGGTCCGATCCCGCAGGGCTCTTCTGATTCCCACATCTGTTTTTTCTTCACTCCCATTTTGCGGTAACGAGCTGTGCCCTTGACATTCAGTGGCTTCAGGAGGGCAAAGAATTTGTTCTCCGTGTTCATTTGGGAAGGGGGATTTTTTCCCTCCAACTTGCTTGCTAATATATTCTGGTCTACCACAGGAGCCAGGAAATCTGCATTTTGTCTGTCGCTGGGTAGCCCTGTTTTGCTGCCCTGGTGATGGCTCTTAAAGAATTATCGTGACGCACAAGCAGGGCCAAAATAGTAAAGGCAGCGAGAACGGGGTTTATGCAAAGGGGAGGTCTGCGTATACACGGCCAGCCACTTTTTTGTGTTAGCTGCATACAGACAGCCAGCCAAGGAGACTGCCAGCGTGGTGTAGTGGTTCAAGTGTCGGGCTAGGATCTGGCAGACCCAGGTTTGAATCCCCACTCTGCTGTGAAGACTTACCGGGGGATCTTGGGCCAGTCACATACTCCCAGCCTAACCTACCTCACGGAGTTGTTGTGAGGGTACATAAGAACATAAGAGAAGCCAATGTTGAATCAGGCCAGTGGCCCATCTAGTCCAACACTCTGTCACACAGCGGCCAAAATATACCAGGTGCCATCAGGAGGTCCAGCAGTGGGGCCAGGACACTAGAAGCCTTCCCACTGCTGCCCCCTCCAGCACCAAGAATAGAGTGCATCACCTGCCCCAGACTGAGAGTTCCCATCTATAGGTAAAGGTAAAGGTTCCCTTGCTCGAAAGCCAGTCGAATCCGACTCGAGG
Source organism: Gekko gecko (assembly GCA_029375565.1). NCBI lineage: Eukaryota > Metazoa > Chordata > Lepidosauria > Squamata > Gekkonidae > Gekko > Gekko gecko. Next base: position 144,060,747 of record JAPDNY010000008.1, on the reverse strand, counting down.
GTTGCGGTCCTCATCTCCGTTTCAAAGCCGAAGAGCCAGCGCTGTCCGAAGACGTTTCCGTGGTCATGTGGCCGGCATGACTAAACACCAAGGCACACGGAACGCTGTTACCTTCCCACCGAAGTGGTACCTATTTATCTACTTGCAATTTCTTGCTTTCGAACTGCTATATCTAATTCCCTCTTGAAAGTGCCCATGCTTGTAGCTGCCACCACCTCCTGTGGCAGTGAATTCCATATGTTAATCACTCTTTGGGTGAAGAAGGACTTCCTTTTATCTGTTCTAACCCGACTGCTCAGCAATTTCATGGAGTGCCCACGAGTTCTTGTCTTGTGAGAAAGGGAGAAAAGTACTTCTTTCTCAACTTGCTCAATCCCATTCATAATCTTATAAACCTCGATCACGTCACCCCTCAGCCGTCGTTTCTCCAGGCTGAAGAGCCCCAAGCGTTTTAACCTTTCTTCATAGGGAAGGTGTTCCAACCCTTTTATCATTCTAGTTGCCCTTCTCTGCACTTTTTCCAATGCTATAATATCCTTTTTGAGATGTGGTGACCAGAACTGTACACAGTATTCCAAATGAGGTCGCACCAATGATTTATACAGGGGCATGATGATACTGGCTGATTTGTTTTCAATTCCCTTCCTAATAATCCTCAGCATAGCATTGGCCTTCTTTATTGCAGCTACACACTGTCTAGACATTTTCACTGAGTTATCCACTATGACTCCAAGATCTCTCTCTTGGTCCGTCTCTGCCCATCTAGGAGAATGAGTGGGACCGTGACTCAGTGGAAGAGCCCCTGTCCAGGGTGCAGATGGTCCCAGGTTCAATCAATGCGCCCTCTAAGCTGTGGAGTCTGGTGAGCAAAAATTCTGCTTTGTGAGCCACTGGCATTAAGGTTGTGAGCGAGCGATTTGGCTACTGCATAAATCAGAAGAGAAGAAGAGATTGGATTTATACCCTGACCCTTCACTACCCAAAGGAGTATCAGAGCGCCTTACAGACTCCTTTCCCTTCCCCTCCCCACAACAGACACCTTGAGAGGTAGGTGGGGCTGAGAGAGCTCTGCCAGAAACTGCTCTTTTCCAAGAACACCTCCGACAGAACTATGGCTCGCCCAAGGTCATCCAGCAGGTGCAAGTGGAGGAGTGGGGAATCAAACCCAGGTTCTCCCAGATTAGAGTCCACACACTTCACCACTACACCAAACTGGAGTCATCCTTCCTGAGCTAAGACAAAAAGGTGTGAGCTGGAGGCTAAAAAACTGTGAGCTAGCTCACGCTAACTCAGCTTAGAGGGAACAGTGGGTTCAGTCCCCGGCATCTCCAGGCAAAAGGTGACGTGAAAGGCTTCAACCTGAGACCCTCGAGAGCCGCTGCCGGTCTGAGTAAGCAATACTGACCTTGATGGGCCAAGGGCCTCATTCAATATAAGGCCTCTTCGTGTGATATAAGCCATTTTAAGTCAGCACTGGGGGGGAAAGGAAGGGTACAAATGACACGAATAAATACGTAAGGAAAATAATTTACTCTGGTGTGTGTATGGCTACCTAGGAAGCCAATTGAGAATCGATGCCCCCATTAGCTAAGAGAACAGGTTACGATGCAGGCAGCCGCCGGTTCAGACCTCCTCTAGAACTCAAGGGCATCCAGTGACGTTCCTGTGTGAGACAGGATGCTGGACTAGATGGACCACTGGTCTGATCCAGCAGGGCTCTTCTCATGTTCTTATGAAGGCCTCAACCTCTAGGACCTGTTGTTGGCCCTTTAGAGGAACTGGTTGGCCACTGTGTGAGACAGGATGCTGGACTAGATGGACCATTGGACTGATCCAGCAGGGCTCTTCTGATGTTCTTGTAAAGGCCTCAGCCTCTATGCCCTATTGCTGGCCTTCCAGAGGAACTGTTTGGCCACTATGCGAGACAGGATGCTGGACTAGATGGACCACTGGTCTGATCCAGCAGGGCTCTTCTCATGTTCTTATGAAGGCCTCGGCCTCTCTGCCTTGTTGTCAGCCCTCCAGAGGAACTGGTTGGCCACTGTGTGAGGCAGAATGCTGGACTAGATGGGCCACTGGTCTGATCCAGCAGGGGTCTTCTGATATTCTTATGAAGGCCTCGGCCTGTCTGCCCTTTTGTTGGCCCTCCAGAGGAACTGGTTGGCCCCTGTGTGAGACGGGATGCTGGGCTAGATGGACCACTGCTCTGATCCAGCAGGGCTTTTCTTATGTTCTTATCAAGGGAAGGCCTCAGCCTCTCTGCCCTGTTGTTGGCCCTCCAGAGGAACTGGTCAGCTACTATGTGAGACAGGATGCTGGACTAGAAGGACCACTGGTCTGATCCAGCAGGGCTCTTCTTATTCTTTTTCGTGTATTAACTAGGTGACCTAAGGCAACTGTCCACCTCCCAGCCTCAACGCTGGAGCATAACACCACCGGCATCAGACACAGGGCATCTTGTTACTTCTGAAATATTTTCCCAGGCTTCAATTCAGCACGAAAAGCACAAACCGTCATATACTTTGGCTTCAAGCCTCTTCCAAACGCCTGAAGAAGCAATCTGACATTCACGTGCATCTCGTCCCTGCGCATTGCAGGGAAGACGAAACCGAGAGCGATGACGGCATGCCTCAACAAAATGCCTCAGCTGCCAGCCGTCTGACCCACGGGCAGCCTTCCCAGTGGCGGCACAGCGGACTTTCCACTGCCTATTTTGATAACATGACGGACGAGCGTGTCTTGTCCCATTGTCAAGGAGAGAACACAGCAACAACAACAACAACAACAACAACAGAAAGAGGTTTGGTACCAAGTCACATAAAATGGAAAACAGGGGATTAAAAAAAACTAAGCCAGTTCTACCCTATTTCGACCAGAAGCTGGCCTCGAAAAGCTTCCGGGCTTGCCCTAAATTGGCTGGGATTCACCGGCACTTTTCGCCACAGCCTAAATTCGGTGTAGATCTCATCTAACCCATAATGCCCTGGGCCGAGATAGCCCCGTCTCAGCAGATCTCAGAAAGCAAACACAGTCAGCCTCAGTTAGTAAAAGAGCCAGTTTGGTGTAGTGGTTAGAAGTGTGGACTCTAATCTGGGAGAACTGGGTTTGATTCCCCACTCGTAAGAACACAAGAGAAGTCAATGTTCGATCAGGCCAATGGCCCATCTAGTCCAACACTCTATCACACAATGGCCAAAAATACCAGGTGCCATCAGGAGGTCCAGCAGTGGGGCCAGGACACTAGAAGCCCTCCCACTGTTGCCCCCCACCCCCAAGCACCAAGAAGACAGAGCATCCCTTGCCCCAGACTGAGAGTTCCTGTCTATATCTTGTGGCTAATAGCCACTGATGGACCTCTGCTCCAGATGTTTATTCAATTCCCTCTTGAAGCCGCCCATGCTTGTAGCCGCCGCCCCCTCCTGTGGCAGTGAATTCCATGGGTTAATCACTCTTTGGGTGAAGAAGGACTTCCTTTTCTCCGTTCTAACCCGACCGCTCAGCAATTTCATGGAGTGCCCACGAGTTCTTGTATTGTGAGAAAGGGAGAAAAGGACCGCTTTCTCCACCTGCTCTATCCCATGCATAATCTTATAAACCTCGATCATGTCGCCCCTCAGCCGTCGTTTCTCCAAGCTAAAGAGCCCCAAGTGCTTTAACCTTTCTTCATAGGGAAAGTGTTCCAACCGTTTGATCATTCTAGTTGCCGTTTTCTACACTTTTTCCAATGCTATAATATCCTTTTTGAGGTGTGGTGACCAGAACTGTACACAGTACTCCAAATGAGGTCGCACCATTGATTTATACAGGGGCATGATGATACTGGCTGATTTGTTTTCAATTCCCTTCCTCATAATCCCCAGCATACCGCTGGCCTTTTTTATTGCAGTTGCACACTGTCTTGATATTTTGAGTTATCTACTATGACTCCAAGATCTTTCTCTCGTTCAGTCTCTGCCAGTTCAGAACCCATCAATGTGTATTTATATTTAGGATTTTTGGCTCCAATGTGCATCACTTTGCACTTGGCCACATTGAACCTCATTTGCCCCGTTGACGCCCACTTGCCCATCCTTGACAGATCCCTTTGGAGTGCCTCACTCCTCTACATGCAGCTGCTGGTGTGACCTTGGGTCAGTCACAAGTTCTCTCAGAGCTGCTCTCTCACAAGAAGTTCGGACCCCATCAACGTGTATTTATATTTAGGATTTTTTGGCTCCAGTGTGCATCCCTTTGCACTTGGCCACATTGAACCTCATTTGCCCCGTTGACACCCGCTCGCCCATCCTCGACAGATCCCTTTGGAGTGCCTCACTCCTCTACATGCAGCGGCTGGTGTGACCTTGGGTCAATCACAAGTTCTCTCAGAGCTGTTCTCTCATGAGCAGACCTCGAAAGAGCTCTCTCAGCCCCACCTACCTCACAGGGTGTCTGTTGTGGGGAGGGGGAAGGAAAGGAGTTTGTAAGCCACTCGGAGACTCCTTCAGGTAGCGAAGGGCGGAATATAAATCCAGTCTCCTCTTATTCTGCTGCTGCTTGGGTGGGAGAACACTTAGGAAGTCCAGATTCACTACACAGGAGCAGGCAATGGCAATCCACCTCCGGACCTCTCTTGCCTCGAAAACCCCATGAGGGTTTGCCGTAAATTGGCGGAGAACCAGTGTTTCCTCTAAGCTAAGGTAGTGTGAGCTAGTTCACAGCTCTTTAGCTTCCGGATAAGAATGGCTCCAGAGCAAACTAATTGATGCAGCAGCCAAATCGCTCGCTTGCAACTTTAATGCCAGTAGCTCGCAAAGCAGAATTTCTGCTCACAAGACTCCATAGCTTAGAGGGAGCATTGGCTGAGACCGGAAGGCCCTCCCCCCCCCCAATATCATTTGCGCAAGGGTGAAGCCCCTATACCGCTATTTGCCCCTGTAGAGGAACTCATACAACTATATATACAGTAACAGTTTCAGGGGGCGGGGGAAAAATGGCACAGGAATTAACAGGGTTTCCAAATTCCCACTCTTCCTCTTACGCCAGTTCTGTGGTCCAACTCCCCCGGCCCTTAAATCCCCTTTAATGTCTTTTGGTGTAGTGGTTAAGTGCGTGGATTCTAATCTAGGAGAACCGCGTTTGATTCCCCACTCCTCCACTTGCAGCTGCTGGATGACCTTGGGCAAGCCATAGTTCTCTCAGAGCTGTTCTCTGAAGGGCAGTTTCTCTCAGAGCTCTCTCAGCCCCGCCTACCTCACAGGGTGTCTGTTGTGGGGAGAGGGAAGGGAAAGGAGATTATAAGCTGCTCGGAGACTCCGAGTGAAGGGCGGGGTGTGAATCCAGTCTCCTCTTCTTCTTTTTAGCAAAATGCAGGAAACCGATTCCAGGAAACCACCTCCTCTGGCCTTCAGTTGTGACTTCAATCAAGCCTGGGCTCGGTCACAGTTTTCCTACACAGCTTGTGGCCCTTTCGTACTGCAGGGGCTGGGCATGGAAAAATTTAAAGAATAAGAGAGCCGTGCTGCGCAGACGGGAGGCGGCAGATCGGTCTTGCTAACCGTGGCACTTTCCTCTAGGTCAGGGAACCTTCCGCTGAGGCAAGAGGTTCTTCCAAAGAGTCGGCAGCGGACGGCTCCATGCGCCCAAAGTGTTTTAAATAAACACATAAGCGATCTACGTGGCCCAGAGCAGCAGAAAAGAGCCAGGGGTCCAGAAACACCTTAAAGAGTAACCAAATTGGTGGCAGGTGATGGGCTTTCCCGAGTCACTGCCCACTTCTTCGGATACTGAAGAATCTCTGAAGTAGTCAGCAGTGACTCACAGAATCACAGAGTTGGAAGGGACCTCCAAGGGTCATCTAGTCCAGCCCCCCTGCGCAATGCAGGAAATTCACAAATACCTCCCCCTCCACACCCACAGTGACCCCTGTTCCATGCCCAGAAGGTGACAAGAACCCGCCAGGATCCATGGCCAAACTGGCCGGGAGAGATATTGCTTCCTGACCCCAAAGTGGCAATCAGCATTTCCCTGGGCGTGTAAGAAAGGGCCACGAGAACTAAGCACTGAGGCGACCCTTCCTGCCCTCCCTCTCGTGATCTGCCTAAGTTCACAGAATTGGCACTGCTGTCAGATGGCCACCTAGCCTCTGTTTGAAAAACTCCAAAGGAGGAGAGCCCGCTATTTCCCGAGGAAGCCTGTTTCACGGAGGAACCACTCAAACTGTTATGTTTAGCCTAACATTTAGCCGAAAACTCTTCGGATTCAATTTCGACCCTTCGGTTCTGGTCCGACCTTCTGGGGCCACAGAAAACAACTCCACCCCATCCTCTCTTCGACAGCCCTTCAAGTGCTTGAAGATGGTTATCTTATCACCTCTCTGTCGTCTCCTCTCCAGGCTAAACGTACCCGGCTCCTTCAGCCTTTCCTCACAGGACTTGGTCTCCAGACCCCTCACCATCTTCGTCGCCCTCCTCTGGACACGTTCCAGCTTGTCTGTATCCTTCCTAAATTGTGGTGCCCAAAACAGAACACAATATTCCAGGTGGGGTCTAACCAGAGCAGAATAAAGCGGCACCATCGCTTCGTGTGATCGGGACGCTGTACTTCTGTTGATACAGCCCAAGATCGCATTTGCCTTTTTCGCAGCCGCATCACACTGCTGACTCACGTTCAGTGTACGGTCCACTAAGACCCCAAGATCCTTTTTGCACATACAACTGCCAAGACAAGCCTCCCTCGTCCTATAAAATGAAAGCTCATCCCCTGCCACAAATTTGGTTAGTCTTGAAGGCGCAACTGGACTCTTGCTCTTTTCTGCTGCTACAGACAAACACGGCTACCCATCTTGATCTATTCTTCGCATTGCTGGCTCTTGTTTTTGCTTGCTCCTTTATTTGTGATACATTTGGCTTTTTTTTTTTTTTTGCCGTCAAGTCGCAGGTGACATATAGTGACCCCAAGGCAAGAGAGTTCAGAGATAGTTTGCCATTGCCTTCCTTGGTATAACACTCCCTGTCTTCTTTGGTTGGTCTTCCTTCCAAACACTAACCGGGACAGAGCCTGCTCGGTTTTCGAGATCTGACAAGATCAGGGCATTTCAAATATCAGTTGTTTAATTACAAATACTTTTGCCTGGGGTCTGCGCTACTAGTAACTGATAAAAGAGGGGAGCTGTCATCACTACTGGGGCATAGCCTTGACCAGGCCCGTAGCTATGGTGGGGCTTTGGGGAACTCTGCCCACTTTCTTAAAGGCATGGCCCCACAAGAATTTCTCCTCTGAATGCTTTTTTCAATCCTTTAATACATTTTTTTAAAGGACGTGTTCTCCTTTAAGCAGAATGGGGTGCTGTAGTTGACTAATTTCCACACTGAGTAAGGGGGTTGGAGTAGGTGACCTCTAGGAACCCTTCTACCTCTGAGTCAAGAAAGTGATCTCCTTTAAGAGATTCTGTTACTTACCACAATTAGAAAAAACACCTTTAGACATTTATCTCCTGTTGTGACATATTTATTGCTTTACAACTGTTGACCTTATAACCTGAACTTGTCATTTCGGTTTTCACTTTGCCTAACTTAAACATCATTATGTTTCATGTTAATTTGCTGTTAAATCCCAGTCTATAAATTTAGAGCCTAATCTGCCATTCCAATGTATTTGAAAAAGTGTGCCTTGCACATGGAGGTTCATACCTTGAATAAACCTTTGTTGGGCTTAAAGGTGCCACTGGACTCTAAATTTGTCCCTTTAAGAGAGCTTTTCTGCCTAAGTGTTAGCTTTCTGGAGGACAGAAGTCATCACCCCCACCTGCCGGTTTGTTCTCGGAATTGCTACTTAGGCTGGCGGAAGTGATTAACTTGCAGCAGCTGAGAACTGTTATCTCAAGTGGTTGACAGTTTGCCATTTAAAGAGCTATCCCGGTCACAGCTTTCTATTGGCTAAATGCCTTTTCTTTCTGCACTGGGGACTTCAGCCCCCCCAGAAAGAAATCTGCTCCACAAGCCACAAAATCCTGGCTACAAGGCCTGGCTTTGACCACAAGAACTGCATACAGCTGCACTCTCGTGACCGGTTTCTTGGCCTTCAAGAACAGGATGGCTTTCATCCATTATTCTCTTTGACGCAAACTGTTCCAGCCACCGATCTGAACCGACACTGAATCTGAGGAACAAGAATGCCTCTGTTTGTCTGAACGCCAGCTGTGAGCGGCAAACACAGGTCGTGTTCTGGGGGCAAAGCAACAGAGAGACGTGTTGTGCTAAACTTACGGAGCAGAAAACCAGCCAAATATAGCAGGATGCGACATTATAAAAGAAAGGTTCAGTAGATCACAATAACTATGGGGGGGGAGCCCACTATTTTTAACCGAAGAATTACCGGCTTCGATCAGACCAAAGATCCACTGAATCCAGTACCAGTGTTCCCTCTAAGCTGAGTTAGTGTGAGCTAGTTCACAGGTTTTAAGCCTCCAGCTCACATTTTTGGCTTAGCTCAGGAAGGACGGCTCCAGAGCAAACTAATTTATACAGTAGCCAAATCGCTTGCTCACAACTTTAATGCCAGTCGCTCACAAAGTAGAATTTTTGCTGGTAAGACTCCACAGCTTAGAGGGAACATTGTCCAGTCCAGTCAAGAAAACTGTCACACACTTCTGGGAAGCTCACAAGAAGAACACAGCGGCACCCGGGACGAACAACAATAAGAACGTAAGAGAAGCCAATGTTGAATCAGGCCAATGGCCCGTCTAGCCCAACACTCTGTCACACAGCGGCCAAAATATACCAGGTGCCATCAGGAGGTCCAGCAGTGGGGTATACTGCCCCTGGAACTGGATGTTCTATTCTTATGACAAATGCTCTCTCTCAGCTGTGGGGTCTTGCGAGCAAAAATTCTACTTTGTGAGCTACTGCCATTAAAGCTGTGAGCGGGCGGTTTGGCTACTGCATAGATTAGTTTGCTCTTCCTGAGCCAAGGCAAAACTGTGTGAGCTGGAGGCTAAAAAAAACTGTGAGCTAGCTCACACTAACTCAGCTGGGAGGGAACACTGCTTACAACCAATAGAGACTGTCAGATTCCTCCGGAATTAAGTCACCTCCATATTTTTGGGTGTTTGTACGCGTGCGTGCATGCCTGGAAGTCATGGTTGACCCCTTGAGAGCCCTGCCTTGGACTTTTCAGAGAGGTGGCTTTGATATTTCCTGCCAATGAGTCACAGCCCTGGTATTCCTTGGAGGTCTCCCATCCAAATACTTGCCAGGGTCGGCCCTGCTTAGCTTCTGAGATCTGACGAGATCGGATTCACCTGGGATATCCAGGTTGGGGCATCTCCTGTATTTTCAATGCCATCTGAGCAAGGGGCTATCATCACAAATTAAGAACGTAAGAGAAGCCCATGTTGGCTCAGGCCAGTGGCCCATCCAGCCCAACACTCTGTGTCACACAGTGGCCAGAAATACCAGCTGCCATCAGGAGGTCCACCAGTGGGGCCAGGACACTAGAAGCCCTCCCACTGTTGCCCCCCCCAAGCACCAAGAATACAGAGCATAACTTGCCCCAGGCTGAGAGTTCCTATCTATACCTTGTGGCTAATAGCCACTGATGGGCCTTTGCTCCATATAAGAACATAAGAGAAGCCAATGTCGGATCAGGCCAGTGGCCCATCCAGCCCAACACTCTGTCGCACAGTGGCCAAAAATACCAGCTGCCATCAGGAGGTCAGCACTGGGGCCAGGGCACTAGAAGCCTTCCCACTATTGCCCCCCCCAAACACCAAGAATACAGAGCATCACCTGCCCCAGACTGAGAGTTCTTATCTTTACCTTGTGGCTAATAGCCACTGATGGACCTCTGCTCCATATGCTTATCTAATTCCCTCTTATAAGAACATAAGAGAAGCCGAAGTTGGATCAGGCCAATGGCCCATCCAGTCCAACACTCTGTGTCACACAGTGGCCAAAAAAATACCAGGTGCCATCAGGAGGTCCAGCAGTGGGGCCGGGACACTAGAAGCCCCTCCCACTGTTGCCCCCCCCAAAGCACCAAGAATAGAGTGCATCACTTGCCCCAGGCTGAGAGTTCCTATCTATACCTTGTGGCTAATAGCCACCGATGGACCTCTGCTCCATACGTTTATCTAATTCCCTCTTGAAGCCGCCCATGCTTGTAGCGGCTGCCCCCTCCTGTGGCAGTGAATTCCATGGGTTAATCACTCCTTGGGTGAAGAAGGACTTCCTTTTATCCGTTCTAACCCGACCATTCAGCAATTCCACAATCAAATGATGTCTCGTGTCAATATATTTTTTCCTTTAGTCCGACCTGTACTTCACCGCCAAATCAGTTTCGAGGGATGAACCGGAATGGGAAGTCTTCCTAGCGTTTTTCAGAGAGGGACACTTCCCTGTTCCTTCCCTCCCCACTGTTCACAATTTTGGGCACCTCTCTGACCCCTCTCTATGAAACCCCCCCTCCCCAAAGAGCCAAGGGCCTGGAACCGCTTTCTGCTCCAAAACCTGCTAGGTAAGTGTGAGCCTATCATACGCTCTCAGCCTAGCCTACCTCGTAAGATTGTGTGATGATAAAATGATGATAGGCGGAATGTTGTAAGCTTGAGTTTCCCATCAGGGAAAGCAGCGCACAAATAAAATAAAAAACAGGTCCTGAAGCATTGCAGACAAAGGCAACTCTTCTTCAGAAACTCCTGTGTTTAAGTCTTCCTGTCTAGAGGCTGTGGTGGCTCAAGTGGTTAAGAAGCTGAGCTGCAGCCCGGAAGGTCGGTAGTTCAGCGGTTCGAGACCCGAGTGCTGCCTGACCGAGTAAGCTAACGTCTCTGGCCCCAGCTCCTGCCAAGCTAGCAGTTCGAAAGCAAGAACTTGCAAGCCGATAAATAGGTACCGCTTTGGTGGGAAGGTAACAGCGTTCCGTGTGCCTCGGCGTCTAGTCATCCCGGCCACATGACCATGGAGAAGTCTTCAGACAGCGCCGGCTCTTCGGCTTGGAAACGGAGATGAGCACCGCCCCCTAGAGTCGGATTCGACTGGCTTTCGAGCACGGGAAACTTTAGCTTTTATCTAGAAAGGACTTGTCAGTTCGACCATTAACCACAGTCGAACTTTGAACAAGCTTTTGCTAGCTTGTCTTCCAGCCTCAAGGGGTCCAGCAGCAAGGGAATTGTTTGGCTTCAAAAAAATATCTCACACATCCTTATTTTTAGAAGGAAAGTTTAAAGTCCAGTGGCTCCTTTAAGACCGACAAATTTTAATTCTGGGTTTGAGCTTTCGTGTGCGTGGGCTTTGTTGGTCTTAAAGGTGCCACTGGACTCAACCTTTTTTCTTGCTTCAGACCAGCACGGCTGGCCACCTGACTCAATCCTTATTTTGATTTTCGTATTTAGAAGAGAAGAGGAAGAAGAGATTGGATTTATACCCCGCCCTTCACTCCCCGAAGGAGTCTCAGAGGGGCTTGCAATCTCCTTCCCCTCCCCACAGCAGGTGGGGCTGAGAGAACTCTTTCGAGAACTGCCCGTGAGAGAACAGCTCTGAGAGAACTTGTGACTGACCCACGGTCACACCAGCAGCTGCATGTGCAGGAGCAGGGAATCAAACCCAGTTCTCCCAGATCAGAGCCTGCACTCCTAACCACTACACCAAAGTGGCTCAAAGCCTACCTCAACAACCCTGCGAGGTCGGTTAGACCGTGAGTGCTGGACCAGCGCAAGGTCCAGCGAGCTTCCATGCCGCGAGCAGGGATTCGAACCTGGGTCTCCCAGATAGCCTTGATAAGACTTGATGCAGGAGTTAAAAGAAGCCATTCCCTGCAGGTATGGGGTGAAATGTTCAGGGCCAGAACAAGAACCAGAGGCCAGGGTGGTAAGCTAAGCCGTTAGGGAAATCTTACCCACGTAAGTCAGCCTACCAAGGAATTGTCTGTATACTGCAGAAGATTTGGGGGCACATTCTTAATTCACACAAAGTACCAGAAGAAGAAGAAGAGATTGGATTTATACCCTGCCCTTCATGACCCGAAGGAGTCTCAGAGCGGCTTACAAACTCCTTTCCCTTCCTCTCCCCACAACAGATACCCTGTGAGGTTGGTGGGGCTGAGAGAGCTCTTTCAAGGACTGCCCTCGAGAGAACAGCTCTGAGAGAACTTGTGACTGGACCAAGGTCACACCAGCAGCTGCATGTGCAGGAGTGGTGATTCAAACCTGGTTCTCCAAGATCAGAGTCTGCGCGACTAACCACTATACCAAACTGGCTGTCCTAAGAGAGGCCGCAGTTCAAACCTCTCATCAGACTTTAGCCTGCTTCTGATTCAGAACTGTGACTATGTGGTGTAGTGGGTAGAGTCGGACCAGGATCTGGGAGGCCCGAGTTCGAATCCCCACTCTGCCAGAGAAGCTCACTGGGTGACCTTGGACCGGCCACACACTCTGAGACCGACCTACCTCACTGGGTTGTTGTGGGAAGGGGAGAATGCCGCACGCAACTTCGGGTACCCATGGGAGGGAAAACGGCAAGGTAGAAATTAAGCAAAGAAATAAATATTCAAACCCGTCCCCTCTTCCACCAATGCAGTTTCAAAACCGAAAAACAACTAGGTCAGACGACGGCAATCCGAACGGCAATCCGAACTCTTGCTGTATCGAATGATACCGTAACGCCCTTCAACACCCGGTCTTTGCACAGCCTCAGTCCAGCTTTTGGCAATTAAAGTGCCAGGCAGTAGACCGAGGGCAGATAAAAGGAAGCACTTCACACCACGTATAATTTACCTTACGGAACTCATGGCCACAAGCCGTAGAGGAAGGGCCGCAAGAATAGACAGTTTTAAAAGACGAAGTCACGGACGGCAGGTCCGTCACTAGTTCTTACCCACGGGAGCGAAACGAAAACATTGGCAGAGGCGGCATCCCTCTGAACAGTGACTGCCGACAGGGGGCAAAAGAGGGGCTTTGCCCCTCTGGACTACCTCGCAGGCTTCCCGGAGGCATCCAGCCGTTCACGGCAGTTGCTGGACCAGACACACCACTGGCCTGACCCACCAGGATTCCTCCATCTTTGCTGCAAACAATTCACTGAACGTGACCCCCCAAAAACCCACTCTTTGAGGTCAACCCTGGTGGACGGGCGGCCAAGGGGATACTTACAGCTGGCGCGTCGGTGGTGGTGTAGCGGACGACGACCTGGAACGGCTGGTGGGGCTCCAGGGACGAGGGCAAGAAGACGGTGAGGGACGAGCCGTAGTCGGTGAAGGGGTCCACCCTGAAGACCAGCGGGAAAACGGTGGCGGCCGAGGAGTCCGGGAAGGCGGGCAGGGGCGGAGGGGGCACCTCCGGGGCCGGAGGGAGGCCGGCGAAGGGGCAGGCCGAGGGGTGGCCGGACGGGGCGAGGCGGGGGCGTCGGGGGGCACGCAGCCCGAGAAGGGGGCAGGCGACCCGTCGGGCTCTTCCGGGGGGCACCCCTGGGGGTGCGGGCAGCCGGTGTGGGCGGTGAGAGCGGGGCAAGCAGGGGGCTGCTCGAGCGTCCTTGGGGGGCGGCAGGAGGCACTGGAGGGGCAAGAGGCGCTGGTGCCCGGGGGGCAGCAGCGGGGGGCCGGCTCCGGGGGCCGTGCGCTCAGGGGGCAATGAGGGTGCGGGTCTGCCAGGGGGCACCCATGGGCGCCCACCCCCAGGACAGGCAGGGCGGCGTGGGTGGCCTCCTCCGGGGCGCCTGACAGCTGGGTGGCGGTGTCCCAGGAGGAGGAGGAAGGGGAAGGAGGGCACGCCGGGGCGGCGCCCCCCTGCCCCGGGTTCCCTGCAGGGCCCGGCCCGGCGGAGGGGAAGACGAAGCCGCAGCGCCTGGGGCCAGCCGCCTCCTCCTCCCCGTCCTCCCCGCCGGCCGGGCAGGCTCGGAAGGCGACGGAGGCGACGCGCAGGGCCGGGTGCGCGTCGAGGACCAGGGCGCGGCGGCGGTCGGCGCGCAGGGCGCACAGCTCCAGCACCAGGCAGCCGGCCAGGGCGCGGGCCTCGGGGCGCAGGTCCAGCCCCAGGCGGAGGTGGCGGAGGCGGAAGAGCGCCGCGCTGGAGGCCGAGGCCACGTCCGAGGGAGGAGAGGAGGAGGAGGCCGCCGCCATGGAGGGGAGAGGGGCGCCGCTAGGTGAAATCCATCGGGCGGAGGCGGCGGCTAGAAAAGGCCGCTCGGCCGCGCCAGGAAGAGGCCCGCCCCGCCCCGGCCGCGCTCGCCCCGGCCCAGCCCTGCCCAGACGCCGGGTCGGCCTCGCCTCGCCTCGCCTCGCTCGGCGGCCGCGCGTTGGAGGAGGAGGAGGAGGAGGACGAGTGGGGTCTCTTTCGGCCGCGGGGGGCGCCAGAGAGAAGCAGGCGGCGGCGCAGGGCGAGAAGGTCGGGCGCAGCGGCCGCCAGGGGGAGCTCGCTGCCCGGCGGCTGGCTCGGCTCGGCTCGTGCGCGGCGAGCCGCGTGGGTTGGGTTCTTTTGCACTCGCGGGCCGGAGCGGCACGTGTGAATGCGCGGCTCTGGGGGAGACGGTGAATCCGTGGAGCTGCCTGATCTCAGGTTGCCAGCCCCCAGGTGGGGTCTGGGCAGGGGCGGGAGGGTTGCCGGCTCTTCGTTGGGAAATGCCTGGAGTCGATGCTCCCTCTAAGCTGGGGAGTCTTGTGAGCAAAAAACAATCTCCTTTGGGAGCGCGACTGGCATTAAAGCTGTGAGCCAGCCGTTTGGCTATTGCATATATTAGTTTGCTCTGTGAGCTGCTGCATAAATTAGTTGCCGGCTCTTGGTTGGGAAATACCTGGAGTCAGTGCTGCCTCTAAGCTGTGGAGTCTGGTGAGCAAAAACTCTCCTTTGTGAGCTACTGGCATTAAAGCTGTGAGCCAGCCATTTGGCTGCTGCTTAAATTAAGTTGAGCTGCAGTGGCGCAAGTGGTTAAGACGCTGAACTGCAGGCTGTGGAAGATCAGTAGTTCAGCAGCTCGAGACCCGCGAGTGCCGCATGACGGAGTGAGCTCCCGTCTCTAGTTCCAGCTCCTGCCAACCTAGCAGTTCGAAAGCAAGAAATTGCAAGTAGATAAATAGGTACCACTTCGGTGGGAAGGTAACAGCGCCTTGGTGTTTAGTCATGCCGGCCACATGACCACGGAAATGTCTTCGGACAGCGCTGGCTCTTTGGCTTGGAAACGGAGATGAGCACCGCAACCCTAGAGTCGGATTCGACTGGCTTTCGAGCAAGGGAACCTTTACCTTTACCTAAATTAAGTTTGGTTTGGAGCCCTCCTTCCTGAGCTAAGGCAAAAATGGGTAAGCCGGAAGGCTTAAAAACGGTGAGCTAGCTCGCACTAACTCAGCTTAGAGGGAACGCTGCCTGGAGTAGGGTTGCCAGCCTCCAGGTGGGGCCTGGGGATCTCCAGGTTTTACAACGGATCTCCAGCTGATGAAGATCAGCTCCCCTGGAGGAAATGGCTGCTTTGGAGGGTCGACTCTAGGGCATTGGACCAGGCTGAGGCCCCTCCCCTCCCCAAACCCCGCCTTCTTCTGGATCCACCCCCAAAGTCTCCAGGGATTTCCCAACCCAGACCTGGCAACCCTAACCTGGAGGTTTGGGGGTGGAGCCTCGGGAGGGCATTGTTTGGGGAGGGGAAAGAGGCCAGCAGCATACAGTTCCACAGAATCCACCCTCCAAAGCAGCCGTTTTCTCCAGGGGGAACTGATTTTGGTCGCCTGGAGATCAAGTGTAATAGCGGGAGATCTCCAGGCCCCACCTGGGGATTGACAACCCGGAGGGGCAGACCCTGAACCTTGAATTGTTACTGCTCCCTCTAAGCGGTGGGGTCTTGTGAGCCGAAATCCTACTTTTGTGAGCTACCGGCATTAAGGTTGTGACCGAGCGATTTGGCTCACTGCATAAATTAGTTTGCTCTGGAGCCCTCCTTCCTGAGCGAAGACAAAAGCGTGTGAGCCGGAGGCTAAAAAACCCTGAGCTAGCTCACACTAACTCAGCTTAGAGGGAACACTGCCCCAGGGGGCCCCTCCTCAACCAGCAGCAAGCCCCCGAGAAGATTTTGAAATCTGACCGGTTACAGGGACGTTTTTGAGGCCGTGTGAGACGGGTGTTAGAGAGCATGTTCTACGGTCAATATTAAGTTCTTCAACCCACGGGCTTCTGATTCTGTCACTAAAATGGCCTCATTTTAATAACAAATACTTCACAAAAAAACAACAACACCTCCATCAATTTTTGTTGAAAAATTCACTTCTTTTTTTTTAAGTTGCTTCACGGCCCCCCAGGGTCTTCCCTGTTATTCCCAAGGCAGTTTACATCACGCCCCTCTCCTCCATTTTATCCTCATAACAACGCTGTGAGGTAGGTTAGGCTGAGCGTGCGTGACTGGACCAAGGTCACCCAGCGAGCTCCCACGACAGAGTGGGGATTCGAACCAGGCTCTCTTCATCCTAGTCCAACTCTCTAAACCACTACACCAGGCTGGCTGTAATCCTGGAGTGGATTAAGGAGGCAATTAAATCCCCCCTCTCCAGGGCAGCAGATGATAGGCAGTGTGAACTTGCCTGTTGCACCCCAAATCTTTGTGGAAGTTTCTCCACAGTTTCTCCAGGAGGAGGAGGAGGAGGAGATGGGATTTATACCCCGCCCTTCACTACCCAAAGGAGTCTCAGAGCGGTTTACAATCTCCTTCCCTTCCTCTCCCCACAACAGACACCCTGTGAGGTAGGTGGGGCTGAGAGAGCTCTTCTGAAAACCACCCTTGAGAGAACAGCTCTGAGAGAACTTGTGAAGGACCCAAGGTCACACCAGCAGCTGCATGTGGAGAACTGGATCAAACCCGGTTCTCCCCGATTAGAGTCCGCCCTCCTACAGAGGCCCATTGCATGGACTGAGGACAGAATGACATGTCACACCTTTTGACCCCCTTTAAGCTAGAGAGTGTTTCTTTGGAATTACTTTTCCCCATTTCTGTCTCATCTCAGTCAGGGCAACTGGGAACAGGCCAGTATGAAGCTTCAGAGCAAAGCCCTCTAAGTAGCAAACAAAGGAACTGAGGGAGAATCCTTTCCTGGGGAGGGGGGTGGTTCCCAACTTTTTTTAGCCTGCAGGCACCTTTGGAATGCTGACACCGCATGGTGGGTGCAGCCACAAAATGGCTGCTGCAGGAGGCGGAGACAGGGCACAAAATGGCTGCCATGGCTTCCCACGTTGGGGACCCATGGTTTACATGAACCAGATTCCTGGGAAAATGAGGGAACAGAATCTTTCCTCCCCTAAGTAGGTGCTGGAGGGGGATATACGTGAAAAGGGAAGTTAGATTGGGAAGTGACCAAAAGGCCACCAAATCTAGGCCATGTTGCCAAGGCAAGACCAGCTAATACACAGTCCTAAACTGCATGGGTGTATTCACTGGACACGACAGGGCTCGGGACCTGAATGCAGGAATGGCTCAGCTCATCCTCCGTGCGGCACTTAAGCCTGCTGTGGTCATCGAAGGGAAGTTTCACCCCTTCAAGTCTCTGGGAGAGGAGCAGCAACTATCTGACCTGGATGGTCCATGCTACCCTGATCTTGTTCTTGGAAGTTAAGCAGGATCAGCCCTGGTTGGTGTGGGAGTCTAGCATGGAAATCCAGGGCGCCTGTCATGACGTCCGTAAGTCTGAGAGGCCTCTAGAGACCTGTGTGGGAGTGGAAAGCAGACAGCCTACAATCCCCATAATTCTTAGCGATGGTTGTAACCAATCGGAGTTCAGAGATTGTGTGAGGGAATGTAACTTAAGCTTCCTGAACGGTGAAACTGAGTTCTTGTCTCTTCTACAGTCTTGCCTCACACAGAGTATAACTAGTCGTGTTTTTTGTTGTTGTTGTTCAGTTATTTTGTCTTTAAACACTGTTACGTATTTTGAAGCATCTTGTCTGGTTTTCATTGCCCCAGTACTGTATTAATAAACCATTTGTTTAATGTTCTCTTCCTGGTCATCACGTCTACAGTTCTCGGCTTAAAAAGTGGCATTTTGGTTGGGCTTGGGAGGGTACTCTGGGCCTTCTCAAGGGACCCCGAGTCCAGAGTGGTGGCAGCTGAAAGTGACAACCTGCTGGGGTCATGACAGCGCCAGTGAAGAAGCAGGCAATGACAAGCCACCTCTGGTCCTCTCTTGCCATGAAAACCCTCTGGGGTCTCCTTAATTCAGCTGTGACTTGACGGTGCTCTCCACCACCAGCAAGTGCTCACTTGCTTGTTTGCAGAAGAACTTATTTCTGCTGTAGCCCTCTGAGGCAAAGCAGCCTAGTTTCCTTCAAGGGCTAATGTCTGGCCCTCAGATGTTCATGATCTGAGCCTTCCTGCAGTTAATACCATCCCTTATGAGGGGAACCTCCACATTCAGAGGCACTAAGCCTCTGAATCCCAGAGCCAGGAGGCAACATCAGGGGAAGGCCTTGGCCTCTATGCCCTGTTGTCGGCTGTCCAGTGGAACTGGCTGGCCACTGTGTGAGACAGGATGCTGGACTAGAGGGACCACTGGCCTGATCCAGCAGGGCTCTTCTGAGGTTCTTACGAAGGCCTTGGCCTCTCTGCCCTTTTCTTGGCCCTTCGGAGAAACTGTTTGGACAGCGAGTGAGACAGGATGCTGGACTAGGTGGACCACTGGTCTGATCCAGCAGGGCTCTTCTGATGTTCTCATGAAGGCCTCGGCCTCTATGCCCTGTTGTTGGCCCTCCAGAAGAACTGGTTGGCCACTGGGTGAGACAGAACACTGGCCTAGAGGGACCACTGGTCTGACTCAACAGGGCTCTTCTGATGTTCTTATGAAGGCCTCGGCCTCTCTGCCCTGTTGTTGGCCCTCCAGAGGAAGTGGTTGGCCACTGTGTGAGACAGGATGCTGGACTAGAGGGACCACTGGTCTGATCCAGCAGGGCTCTTCTGATGTTCTCATGAAGGCCTCGGCCTCTATGCCCTGTTGTTGGCCATCCAGAAGAACTGGTTGGCCACTGGGTGAGACAGAACACTGGCCTAGAGGGACCACTGGTCTGACTCAACAGGGCTCTTCTGATGTTCTTATGAAGGCCTCGGCCTCTGTGTCCTGTTGTTGGCCCTCCAGAGGAACTGGTTGGCCCGTGTGAGACAGGATGCTGGACTAGAGGGACCACTGGTCTGATCCAGCAGGGCTCTTCTGATGTTCTCGTGAAGGCCTCAGCCTCTCTGCCCTGTTGTTGGCCTTCCAGAAGAACTGGTTGGCCACTGGGTGAGACAGAACACTGGCCTAGAGGGACCACTGGTCTGACTCAACAGGGCTCTTCCTGATGTTCTTATGAAGGCCTCGGCCTCTGTGCCCTGTTGTTGGCCCTCCAGAGGAACTGGTCGGCCCCTGTGTGAGACAGGATGCTGGACTAGAGGGACCACTGGTCTGATCCAGCAGGGCTCTTCTGATGTTCTCGTGAAGGCCTCAGCCTCTCTGCCTCTGTTGTTGGCCTTCCAGAAGAACTGGTTGGCCACTGGGTGAGACAGAACACTGGCCTAGAGGGACCACTGGTCTGACTCAACAGGGCTCTTCTGATGTTCTTATGAAGGCCTCGGCCTCTGTGCCCTGTTGTTGGCCCTCCAGAGGAACTGGTCGGCCCCTGTGTGAGACAGGATGCTGGACTAGAGGGACCACTGGTCTGATCCAGCAGGGCTCTTCTGATGTTCTCGTGAAGGCCTCAGCCTCTCTGCCCTGTTGTTGGCCTTCCAGAAGAACTGGTTGGCCACTGGGTGAGACAGAACACTGGCCTAGAGGGACCACTGGTCTGACTCAACAGGGCTCTTCTGATGTTCTTGTGAAGGCCTCAGCCTCTCTGCCCTGTTGTTTCCCCTCCAGAGGAACTGGTTGGCCACCGTGTGAGACAGGATGCTGGACTAGAGGGACCACTGGTCTGATCCAGCAGGGCTCTTCCGATGTTCTTAGGAAGACCTTGGCAATCTTTCGTGTGAACGCACACTTCTTCAGATACATTGAAATGGAAGATACCAGTCCATACGTATAGGTAGAGGGTGAGCAGCAGATTAGCATATAGCATAACCTTTATGTTTACCAGATGCAAAGACCAAACTGGAAGTGGGCGTGCACACGAAAGCTTATACCTCGAATAAACTTCGCTGGTCTTAAAGGTGCCCCGGGGGCTCAAACTTTGTTCTGCCGCTTCTGACTAACACGGCTACCCCTCACCTGAATCTTTTTGCACAGAAAAAGTGCAGTAACGCTAGGAAAAGATGAAGGCAGTGAGGAAATGGCTAAATGCCATCTTGTGGTGCATCAACGGAGGGATAACATCCAAATCGCGAGATGTCCTAGTCCCACTGTACACTGCATTGGTCAGGCCACACCGGGAGTCTTGTGTGCAGTTCTGGAGGCCTCACTTCAGAAAGGATGTGGACAGGATGGAGCAGGTGCGGAGGAGAGTGACGAGGGTGATCGGTATTTGAAGGGCTGTCATGTAGAAGATGGAGTGGATCTATTCTCTCTTGCTCCGGATTGCAAGACTAGATCTAATGGGTGGAAATTACAAGGGAGTCAATACCGGCTTAATATCAGGAGAAACTTCCTGACTGTCAGAGTGGTTGAGCAGTGGAACAGACCGCCTCGGGAGGTGGTGGATGCTCCTTCGCTGGACGTTTTCAAGAGGAGACTGGACAACCATCTTTCGGGTATGTTGTAGGTATGTAGGGGTTTCAGCTGTGTTCCTGCAGAGTGCAGGGGGGTTGGACTAGATGGCCTGCAAGGTCCCTTCCAACTCTAACATTCTATGATTCTATGATGGCACCTGGTATTTTTGGCCACGGTGTGACAGAGTGTTGGACTGGGTGGGCCATTGGCCTGATCCAACATAGGCTTCTCTTACGTTCTTAGGACTTAACGGCACTGAATGCGCACACACGCAAAGATTTCTTTTTAAAAAAAAACACACACCTTCACACGAGACTTTTACAAAACCCAAAATAGTTTTTATTCACTTTTTTGGATTTTTTTTTTCCTTCCTCTCGACGGTTTTTGCAAAACATGCTAAGGCTATGAAACGTCCCGGCTGGACGGAAGGGGGAAGAAAACAAAGGACGAACCCCAAACCAAAAGACATGCAACGCTGATCAATTAAAAGTCACAGCTATTACAGGACTGACCGTGCTACTGGTCCCACGCGACAGGGGGGATGGCGTACAGTCACCATGGTAACGTACCACACAGGACTCAGCGTACAGTCACCATGGTAACGTACCACACAGGACTCAGCAACCTGAGGTAGGTCTCTTTACAGTAAGAAAAATAAAAACTTTCCTACACCAGTGTCAAACCCTGATGGGCAGGAACCCTGCTCTTTTCTTGTTTTTTTTTTAGAAAAAGGCAAATCGCCGGGGAAAGGGGTGTCGACGCCGTTGAGCGTGAGCGGAAACGGTTCGTCGTGACGCACGTCGATCAAAGCCGACCTTGGAGGAGGCCTGTCCAGGTGAGGTATTGAGCATCTCTAAGATCAAGAATTCGGCCGAGGAAAGCTTTGAAACTACTGGATCCGGCAGGAGGGACCCCGATCTTTTGAGAAGCTCATTGCGACAGTTAAATTTATGGTTCTGGGCGAGGGGAGGTTGGCCGGTGAAACGGGAGGAGTTGGGGGTTCCTTTTACAAAGTTGGGAAGTTCTCCTGACAGAGAATGTTCTTTTTGCTCCCTTTAACGCAGGAGGGTGCACATTCTACTATCATTGTACCCCACTCCTGGAAACACGGCCTCCACCACCCCGCAACCCTGGGAATTAAGCCGCTTGCTCCTTCCGCGCGCCCTACCAATGGGCCCGATGTCCGAGTCACATCGGTGTAGAGTGTCCCCGCCACCCGCCCCTCCCCGTCTGTGCAAGGACAAAAAGACAAAAATTACACAACGGGGACACACGACTGCAAAGCATCACTCCCCATCCGGAGACCTGGGGAAAAATCTGGCGCGAGAGAAAGCCGACTGCGGGGGACGAGAAAGGTGTCCGACTGCAGGTCGGCAGACGCCGGGATCCCCGGTACCATAAAACCGTACAAAAACGCTAGAAAAGAATATGCGCCGGTATTAAACGCAGCGCTCATTTTAATATAAAATAAACGGCTTACATTTCCACTGTAAATATAGGCTATGTACAGAATTCTGTATAGATATAACTACATGTATAAAGCTTCAATATAGGCCTCTTGATACATTTATAGTTATGGCTCCCTGAGCCATTCTTGTTTTTTTGTAGAGTGCATTTAATAACAAACGAACAAAAAAAAATTAGTAACGAGAATATGGAATAAATACCGTAATAAAAGCCATAAAGAATCTTCCTTACAGTACTTTAAAAAAGAGAAAGAAAAACGTTGGATCCTGACCCACAATGCTAAAAATTTAAAAAAAAAGAGGGGGGGAGGCAATGAACTCTCGGGAGGTCGTGGAGATGGAGGAGGAAGAGGAGGGGCTCTGCCTGCCACAGGCAGGAAGTGGTCGCCTCCTGGTTAAAGTGACGTTGCCCTGAAGTTTTAGCCCTTGACGGTTATCTTGTTTTCTGCAGCAGCGAACATGGCGTAGAAGCGGGAGTTCTCGTTCGACAGAAGGGCGGACGGGGTGTCAAATTCCACCACCTGAAACAAATCAGCCGGGAAGATGGTCAGTGATTGCGAGAGATGAGCCCCATTCAGTCTGCCAGAAGGGAACGTTCCGGAACACGGCAGCGCCGGACCCATCGGAATGGAAAAATGGTCACGGCGGATCATCTAGTCCGGTAATCTACGATATGGCGCCCCGGTGCACCGTGGCACATGCTGGTGGGTTTCCTAGTGCTCACTTGACCTATCAAGCCTGGGTGGTGGTGTGGGGGGGACATCCAAAAGTTTTTGAAAGGAACACGGGGGAAAACCCCAATGGCCTTCTGGTTTTGCTGCCTACCATCAAACTGACTCACAAAGTACCAAACCCTTTCCGGGCAGGTGTATCACCACTGTTTCCCCCTGGCTTGGTCATAAACCCGAGACTTTCGCTGGGCTTGGCAATACTTCTCTGTGAATGCACAGGCAGCAAATCCTCCCTGTTCTTTCAAAACTAAAACAAACAAAAAAATTCCTTCCCCCAAGTTCCCTTGGCTACCATTTTGTGAACTGGACCACCCTGTGGCAACCAAACCCTGAATGCCCCCTCCTCCAAGGCAGCCATACTGGGTCAGCCCGAGTACCCCTTTGTCAAAATCACAGCAGCAGCTCCCCCCCCCCCGTTTCTGCAAAGTTGGGGGTTTCTGATCTAGCACATCTCAGCTCTCATCTTAACCCCGTTATTTAAAGTTTCCCCATCGAGTTCCTGTCCGAGCCCTAACAAGCCTAACAAGAGTGATTAACATATGGAACTCACTGCCACAGGAGGTGGTGGCAGCTGCAAGCATGGAAAGATTCAAGCAGGAATTGGATAAGCATATGGAGCGGAAGTCCATCAGTGGCTATTAGGGAATTAGATAAGAAGGAATTAGATAAACATATGGAACAGAAGTCCATCAGTGGCTATTAGCCACAGGGTATAGATGGGAACTCTCAGTCTGGGGCAGGTGATGCACTCTACTCTTGGTGCTGGGGGGGAAGCAGTGGGAGGGCTTCTAGTGTCCTGGCCCCACTGCTGGACCTCCTGATGGCACCTGGTATATTTTGGCCGCTGTGTGACAGAGTGTTGGACTAGATGGACCATTGGCCTGATTCAACATTGGCTTCACTTATGTTCTTATGTTCTTATAGGAACTCTCTGTCTGGGGCAGGTGATGCACTCTATTCTTGGTGCGGTGGGGGCGGCAGTGGGAGGGCTTCTAGTCTCCTGGCCCCACTGCTGGACCTCCTGATGGCACCTGGTATATTTTGGCCACTGTGTGACAGAGTTTTGGACTAGATGGGCCGTTGGCCTGATTCAACATGGGCTTCTCTTCTGTTCTTATGTTCTTAAGCCTCCCAGAGAGTTTCTCAGACCTTCTCTAAAAGAGCTGCGGAAGTGCTTTTTATAGCTAGAAAGCTCTGACTCATGTTTAAACCCATTCCCCCCCCCAGAGTTTCCTTTCCACTGGGTGAAAAGCTGCCAGATTCTGTCCCGGGGCTTGATGGGAACTTCACATGTTGTATACGAGCATCGTAAGCCGCCGTTCGTTCAAAGTTTACAGCGCTATACATAAGCCCAGTCGTCTACAACAGGGGTTCCCAACACAGTGCCTGTGGGCACCACGTCGCCCTCCGTCACAGTTCCTGGCGCCCACCAAGTGTTTCTGGAAAGTGGGTGGGGACAGGGAGGGCACTTCCCCAGCGGGGCTTGTGATTGGCCGTGCAGATGTTTAAAAGTCGCTTTGACAGCAGCTGCTACCGCAGCAGAGGGCTCTTCTCCGCACGGCCAAAGGTGGCCTCGGTGCATGCAAGGAAACATTTCTTAAACAATATGTTCGCTTTAACAGGCATCCTGTTAGACGGAGCTCCTGCCAGAAATGTTGGAGAATTAGAGTTACTCGTGACATCGCTCCCCTGCAATATGTGTGACGGAGTGGGAGCTTTTTGTGAGTCACCACTCACTTCTTCGGATACTCACGAAAGCTCCTCCCCGGCCACGGATTCTGTTAGTCTTTAAGGTGCTGCTGGACTCTGGCTCTTTCCTAGTGCTACGGACAGACACGGCTCTGCCCATCTGGATCTATCCCCAAAAGATCGGTCTGTCCATAAATTGGGTCTGCTGCTAACCTTCTCTGTCACCCCCAAGCAGAATGTTCTGATGCTGTCCGAAGCTCCCTTGTGGCAAAGCACCTTGGTGTGCCCACACAGAAATACATGAAGCTGCCTTATCCTGAATCAGACCCTCGGTCCATCAAAGTCAGTATTGTCTACTCAGACTGGCAGCTGCTCTCCAGGGTCTGAGGCTGAGGTCTTTCCCATCCCCTCCTGCCTGGTCCTTTTAACTGGGGATGCCAGGGACTGAACCTGGGACCTTCTGCATGCCAAGCAGAGGCTCTTCCACTCAGCCACAGCCCCTCTTTACAGCTCTCCAGGGTCTCAGCCTGAGGCCTTTCCCATCACCTCCTGCCTGGTCCTTTTAACTGGAGATGCTGGGGATTGAACCTGGGACTTTCTGCATGCCAGGCAGAGGCTCTTCCACTCAGCCACGGCCCCTCTTTACAGCTCTCCAGGGTCTCAGGCTGAGGTCTCCCACATGACCTCCTGCCTGGTCCTTATAACTGGGGATGCCGGGGACTGAACCTGGGACCTTCTGCATGCCAGGCAGAGGCTCTTCCACTCAGCCACAGCCCCTCTTTACAGCTCTCCAGGGTCTCAGGCTGAGGTCTCTCACATGACCTCCTGCCTGGTCCTTCTAACTGGGGATGCCGGGGACTGAACCTGGGACTTTCTGCATGCCAGGCAAAGGCTCTTCCACTCAGCCACGGCCCCTCTTTACAGCTCTCCAGGGTCTCAGGCTGAGGTCTCCCACATGACCTCCTGCCTGGTCCTTACAACTGGGGATGCCGGGGACTGAACCTGGGACCTTCTGCATGCCAGGCAGAGGCTCTTCCACTCAGCCACAGCCCCTCTTTACAGCTCTCCAGGGTCTCAGGCTGAGGTCTCTCACATGACCTCCTGCCTGGTCCTTTTAACTGGGGATGCCGGGGACTGAACCTGGGACTTTCTGCATGCCAGGCAGAGGCTCTTCCACTCAGCCACAGCCCCTCTTTACAGCTCTCCAGGGTCTCAGGCTGAGGTCTCTCACATGACCTCCTGCCTGGTCCTTTTAACTGGAGATGCCGGGGACTGAACCTGGGACCTTCTGCATGCCAGGCAGAGGCTCTTCCATTCAGCCACAGCCCCTCTTTACAGCTCTCCAGGGTCTCAGGCAGAGGTCTCTCACATGACCTCCTGCCTGGTCCTTTTAACTGGGGATGCCGGGGACTGAACCTGGGACTTTCTGCATGCCAGGCAGAGGCTCTTCCACTCAGCCACGGCCCCTCTTTACAGCTCTCCAGGGTCTCAGGCTGAGGTCTCTCACATGACCTCCTGCCTGGTCCTTTTAACTGGAGATGCCAGGGACTGAACCTGGGACCTTCTGCATGCCAGGCAGAGGCTCTTCCATTCAGCCACAGCCCCTCTTTACAGCTCTCCAGGGTCTCAGGCTGAGGCCTCTCCCATCACCTCCTGCCTGGTCCTTTCAACTGGAGATGCCGGGGACTGAACCTGGGACCTTCTGCATGCCTTGCAGAGGCTCTTCCACTCAGCCACAGCCCCTCTTTACAGCTCTCCAGGGTCTCAGGCTGAGGTCTTTCCCATCACCTCCTGCCTGGTCCTTTTAACTGGAGATGCCGGGGACTGAACCTGGGACCTTCTGCATGCCAAGGAGGTACTCTGCCAGTAAGCTACGGCTGCCTCCTCACACATTATTGGTCGGTCGCGATAAACAGCAGTGAAACCAAGCCAATCCCGGCCTCCTCTGAAAGCTCGGCTTGCCAGACCCCCTCTCCGTTTCTATCAGGCCGCTTCACCGCACCCCCTCAACTCTATTTTAACCCTCAAAGGCGGGGCGTTCGTATCTTCCTGACCTGTCCTTGCACCAGCACCATAATCCGGTCGGAGCCCAGCACCGTATGCAGGCGGTGAGCGATGGTCAGCATCGTGCAGTCGGCGAACGCCTCTCTGATCGTTTCCTGGATCAGCAGGTCCGTCTCTGTATCCATGGCGGCTGTCGCCTCGTCCAGGATCAGGACCTGAGCACGGCACGAAGGAGATTTAAAAATGAAGATGCTCCTCTCCCCGCACGAGACATCGAGAGAAGTTTCCGCGGTCAATGGCGATGAAATGATGACTGGAGATATTCGGGGGACACCCAGGTCGGAGTGCACAGGAAATGGGGCAGGGGGGGAGGAAGCACCCAGTTTCCCTATATAGCTCCTCCCTCTGGTTGGCTCTACTGTTTCAGATGGAATCGAAGCCGCTGCAGCCTGAGAGTTAAGCAGTGTTCCCCCTAAGCTGAGTCAGCGTGAGGTAGCTCACAATTCTTTAGCCTCCGGCTCACACATTTTTCTCTTCGCTCGGGAAGGAGGGCTCCAGTGCAAACTGATTTATGCAGCAGGCGAACCGCTCACTCACAGCTTTAATGCCGGTAGCTCACAAAGTAGAATTTTTGCTCACAAGACTCCACCGCTTAGAGGGAACATTGGAGGGATGTGAACCCCGGGACGCGCACGTTTACAAAAGACGGCCCCGTAAGGCTTCTCGTGCTGGCGATCCGGCAGCCTGCGACAGCAGAGGCGAGAGAAGGTGACAACGGAGAAGAGACTGGATTTATACCCCGCCCTTCACCCGGAGTCTCAGAGCGGCTCACAAACTCCGTTCCCTTCCCCTCCCCACGACAGACACCGGCTCGCCTGAAAGCTACTAGTGTGTGTTAAATCATCTGCAGCTCTACCCCAGAGCTGATAAGTTGCTAAGTTCCAAGAACCAGGAAGGAGGGGGGCCTATTCTCCTGTCTGGTTGGGAACGTTTAGATTATAAGATTATGAATGGGATTGAGCAGGTTGAGAAAGAAGTCCTTTTCTCCCTTTCTCACCATACAAGAACTCGTGGGCACTCCATGAAATTGCTGAGCAGTCGGGTTAGAACAGATAAAAAGAAGTTCTTCTTCACCCAAAGAGTGATTAACTCATGGAATTCACTGCCACAGGAGGTGGTGGCAGCTGCAAGCATGGACAGTTTCAAGAGGGAATTAGATAAACATCTGGAGCAGAAGTCCCTCAGTGGCTATTAGCCACAGGGTATAGATGGGAGCTGCAGTGGCTCAAGTGGTTAAGACGCTGAACTGCAGGCTGTGGAAGGTCAGTAGTTCAGCAGTTCAAGACTCAAGAGTGCCGCATGACGGGGTGAGCTCCCGTCTCTAGTTCCAGCTCCTGCCCACCTAGCAGTTCGAAAGCAAGAAATTGCAAGTAGATAAATAGGTACCACTTCAGTGGGAAGGTAACAGCGTTCCGTGCGCCTTGGTATTTAGTCATGCCGGCCACATGACCACGGAAACGTCTTCGGACAGCGCTGGCTCTTCGGCTTTGAAACGGAGATGAGCACCGCAACCCTAGAGTCGGATTCGACTGGCTTTCGAGCAAGGGAACCTTTACCTTTACTATAGATGGGAACTCTCAGTCTGGGGCAGGTGATGCACTCTATTCTTGGTGCTGGAGGGGGCAGCCATGGGAGGGGGCTTCTAGTGTCCTGGCCCCACTGCTGGACCTCCTGATGGCACCTGGTATATTTTGGCCGCTGTGTGGCACAGAGTGTTGGACTAGATGGGCCATTGGCCTGATTCAACATTGGCTTCTCTTATGTTCTTATGTAGAGAAAGAAGTCCTTTTCTCCCTTTCTCACAAGACAAGAACTCGTGGGCACTCTATGAAATTGCTGAGCAGTCGGGTTAGAACAGATAAAAGGAAGTCCTTCTTCACCCAAAGAGTGATTAACGTATGGAATTCACTGCCACAGGAGGTGGTGGCAGCTACAAGCATGGACAGTTTCAAGAGGGAATTAGATAAACATATGGAGCAGAAGTGCATCAGTGGCTATTAGCCACAGGGTATAGATGGGAACTCTCAGTCTGGGGCAGGTGATGCACTCTATTCTTGGTGCTGGAGGGGGCAGCAGTGGGAGGGCTTCTGGTGTCCTGGCCCCACTGCTGGACCTCCTGATGGCACCTGGTATATTTTGGCCGCTGTGTGACAGAGTGTTGGACTAGATGGGCCATTGGCCTGATCCAACATGGGCTTCTCTTATGTTCTTAACGTTCTTAAAATAGGTCCTGGTGGCAGAACACTGACTTTCAGTGCTCTTAAAAAGCATGAGGGGTCGGGCTCATTCTCTCACTCCCGGAGGGGGGTGCAAGAGGCAAGAACCCAGTGCTTGTTGGCAGAGCCAGGGTCTTGTGCTGGTTGGCAGTGTACAAAGAAATCTGTGCATGGTGCCTGCGTGTATAGATCCTGTGCCTGGAGGCAGTATCTGGATTCTCTGGACCGGTGGGCAGAGTCTAGATCCTGTACATCCCCCACTCCTCCGCTTGCACCTGCTGGATGACCTTGGGCAAGCCATAGTTCTGGCGCAGCTGTTCTTGAAAAAGGGCAGTTTGTGTTAAGAGCTCTCTCAGGCCCGCCTACCTCCCAGGGTGTCTGTTGTGGGGAGGGAAGGGAAAGGAGATTGGAAGCTGCTCTGAGACTCCTTTGGGTAGTGAAGGTTGGGGTATAAATCCTTCTCCTCCTCCTGCTGTTCTTAAACATTGGGGGGGTGGGCAGGTGAAGAAAGCAGACAGGAAGAGACGGACTTTCCTCTGGATTGGAGGGTAGGAACCAGCCGGCTGTCTTCAGCGCAGCCATCGCTCAGGAAAAACCAGACTTTCAAACGACAGACTTGACGGTTTACTTCTGCTCACCTTACAACGACGCAGCAGGGCTCTGGCAATGCAGAGCAACTGCCTCTCCCCGACGGAGAAGTTCTCCCCATTTTCCATCACTTCGGATTCAAGTTTCATGGGCAGCTGAGAAATCTGGATGAGGATAAGGGAAGAGGGTGATCAGTGCATGGGGCGAAGCCTCTTCAAGACCACCACCGTCTTCCACAGGAAGAAAGGCTACTGAGCTGGCACAGGGCTTGGGTCAAGTCCCAGCGTCCCCTGCTCATTCACCTGGAGTGCCCACGCTTCTCCTGGGCAATGATAGCACGCAATAGTGCCCGGGAAACTAAGGTAACAGGGAAGGGCCCTCTTGACGGTCCCATAAAAGAAGCTTCTTTGGTGGGCACACCGGAGAGGGCCTTTTGGAACTCACTGCCAGAGGACGTAGTGATGGCCACAGCAATAAACAGTTCTGGAAGGGGATTAGATAGATTCACGGAGGATGAGCCTATCAATGGCTACTAGCTATTGTGACTGAGGGGAACCTCCATGTTCAGAGGCACTAATCCTCTGAATCCCAGAGCCAGGAGGCAACATCAGCGGAAGGCCTCAGCCTCTGTGCCCTGTTGTCGGCCCTCCATAGGAATTGGCTGTCCAGTGCAAGACAGGATGCTGGACTAGATGGACCACTGGTCTGATCCAGCAGGGCTCTTCTGAAGTTCTTATGAAGGCCTCTGCCTCTCTGCCCTGTTGTTGGCCCTCCAGAGGAACTGGCTGTCTAGTGTGAGACAGGATGCTGGACTAGATGGACCACTGGTCTGATCCAGCAGGGCTCTTCTGAAGTTCTTATGATGGCCTCGGCCTCTCTGCCCTGTGGTTGGCCCTCCAGAGGAACCGACTGTCCAGTGTGAGACAGGATGCTCAACTAGATGGACCACTGGTCTGATCCGGCAAGGCTCTTCTGATGTTCTTATGAAGCCCTCGGCCTCTCTGCCCTGTTGTTGGCCCTCCAGAGGAACTGGCTGTCCAGTGTGAGACAGGATGCTGGACTAGATGCACCACCGATCTGATCCAGCAAGGCACTTCTGATGTTCTGATGAAGGCCTCGGCCTCTGTGCCCTGTTGCTGGCCCTCCAGGGGAACTTACTGGCCACTCTGTGAGACGGGATGCTGGACTCGACGTGCTAACAGTCCGATCCACCAGGACTCTTCTTACATCACCCTTGCACTTGGTCTGGTTTCTCAAAGGCTACAGGGCCTACCTTTTTGGTCCCTCTCGCTTGGGGTTTCTGCCTTGAAGGATGATAAAAGATGCGAGATTCCTTCTGGCCTGCAAGCAGCCGTTTCGGGTCCTCGCTAAAGAGACGCCCTGAAGTTGTTGGCCCGCATCAGCCCACCGGCCCCTTCTGGCCATACTTACACATTCCTTCATGTGAGTCCTCTCCAAGGCATCCCAGATCTGCTCTTCACTGTACTGAGTGAAAGGATCCAGGTTGGATCTAGAGGAAAGAAAAAGCGTCACGGGAAGCGGCCACCGCTCCCTCTGCCACACAGCGGATCCACCAAAACACACACACCTAGGAAGCTGAGCATCCCCCAAACACGGGGCTCGGAGCCGCTGAACTCACAAGAAGTTCAGAATTTAACTAAGAGGCAGGAAGGACGTCATGGGCGCAAGCCAATATGAACCTGCCGGATACGGAATCAGCTGAAGAAACTTGAGCTGCAGTGTTGGAAGAGTCCAGCAACAAATAAATATACGCTGCAAAAACCTTTTAACAAACTAATGTGTTCTATTCACAGTCACTATTTAGTAAAAGTGCATAGTATATCATTGTTTCATCCTGATCAGGTATAAATATTCACTGTATTCATTAAGCAGTAACATTCGGTACATAAAGATTTCTAACGGCCAAACAGTTTAGCATCGGTGTTTTAAAAAGTCAAGCCCCAACGGGAATTCCTAGAATAATGACCCGCTTCTCCTTGCGATGAAGTCTTCCTACTGAGAAGGCAGTCCCCCTTTTTGGAAGACTTCATTGCAAGGAGAAGCGGGTTATTATTCTAGGAATTCCTGTTGGGGCTTGACTTTTAAAATACTGATGCTAAACTGTCTGGTAGTTAGAAATTTATATGTACTGAATGATCCTGAATCAGGCCAGCTGGCCCTTCAGGGTCAGTACTATCTACTCAGACTGGCAGCAGCTCTCCAGGGTCTCAGGCAGAGGTTCTTGCACATTACCTACCTGGCCCCCCTTTAACCTGGGACCTTCTGCATGCACCTGGGACCTTCTGCATGCAAACCAGAGGCTCAGCCGCCAGTCCACAGCCCCTCCCCTCAAGAGTCTCCAAGCTCGCAAATTTCTCCCTTCTCTCAAATCGAGATTTTAAGAAGACACACATTCTGGTCACTTTCTGCAGACTGCCTGGGAGTCTGAGCCCTTGAACTCAAACATCTGGTTTCCATGCAAGAGAAGTGAGTCGACTGGGTAAGCTCAAACTGTTGTGATTCACTGGTTTTGGTAAGGCTGGCCTAGATGAGTTTGATCTAGTGTCAAAGGGAATGACAGCTAGTGCCAGCATGTGACGGCAAAGAGGCTGGCCATAACCGGTCTGAGGCAGTCCAGCCTGACACTGAGTATTGCATCTGGATTGCATCAGCTATGTGCTGATTGGCCAGAGGCTGTATAAATGTACAGAGTGTACAGTGGTTTTATGCTCTTCACTTGGATTGATTGCAGCGAAGCACTTTGACACTGAGAACTGTATATAGGTGGTGGCAGAGTGTAAATAAAATTCACTTCGTATTTGCACCTAAGTTCTGGACTCCAGTCTTCTCTGGGTACTCTAACTCCCTTTGGGCACTAACGTGCCAGCCAGCGTTGCGTGCGCCTCTCCCCACAGGTGCCCCCAAAGAGCCTTGCGCTCTGCAAATAGCCACCTGCAGGTTGTCCCCAACCCGAAAGATACCCGCCTAGCCTCAAGCAGGGACGGGGCTTTCTCAGCTCTGGCCCCGGCCTGGCGGAACATGCTTCCGATCGAGATCGGGGCCCTGCGAGACCTGTTTACAGTTCCGCAGGGCCTGCAAAATAGAGCTGTTCTGCCGGGCTTTTGCTTGAGGTGGCAGGTGTCTACCAGCTGGCCTCCCTGTTGCTGCTGCGTGAGACCACGAAGGCTCAGTGCCGGCCCACTCATTTCCCGGCTGTAGGGACTGACACGGGAGATACCGCACTGCCCGCTTTAAACGTTTTTTAAATTGGTTTGACTGTAGATTTAACACCGTTATTTATTATCCGACTGAATTAAGATTGCATCGGTTAATTGTTGTGAGCCACCCGGAGCCCGCTAGTGGGAAGGGCGGGACATAAATCGAAATAGAAGAAGAGGACCACAGCTAGAATTCTGAATGCAAAATACTGGAAGAAAGAAGTCCCGAGAAAAGGAGAATTGACATTCAAATCGTTGGATGCGGCAGAAACGGATAAACTAACGCTACAGCTACATGAAAAACCTGAAAGTGACTTTGGGGAAAAAAAAATTGGGAGAGATTTTATAATTGGTTGCAAAAATATCAGGGGAGCATAAGGGATAGATCTTAATAACCAACAAAGGACATAAAACGAAACTGATTCGAAATAGGCATTGGTTTATAGTAAGTGTAGAGTATAGACTCCAGCAACTGTTTTTTCTGTTCTATGTCTTACTGTCTGTCTTGGTTCTACTGTTTTTCCTGGTTTTCTGTCTATTTACTATTTTAAAAACAATAACACTTCTTTATAATAATAAAAAAAACAGGAGATGAGAGATTGGATTTATACCCTGCCCCTTCACTACCCGAAGGCGTCTCAGAGCGGCTTACAAACTCCTTTTCCCTTCTCCCACCCCACAACAGACACCCTATGTGGCAGATGGGGCTGAGAGAGCTCTTTCGAGAACTGCCCTTGAGAGAACAGCTCCGAAAGAACTTATGACTGACCCAAGGTCACACCAGCAGCTGCATGTGGAGGAGTGGGAGAATCAAACCCAGTTCTCCCAGATCAGAGTCCGCACTCTTAACCACAACACGCAAGTAGCTCTTAATAAATAAATAAAAACACACACACACGACATTCCACGCTATTGTGTGCCTGAATGACAACCAATTGTCACTGAAAAACTAGATGTCTAAGCCACTCTCAGGGACACAATCCTGACCATTTTCTCCCTTGCGCGCAACTGGAAATGGAGCGGCAGCAGAGAACCAGCCGAGCAACTTATATTCTATAAGATGTCCCAGTGTGGTGGAACATCCACCTCTCTTGCGGACACTTCCAACTCTGGCTGGGCACCCACCTCACAGTTCCGCTGAACAGCACGGGTTCTTGGGGGATTATGGAGAGCTTGCTCCGGAGATCCGCCAAGCCGATGTCGTTGATCTTCACGCCGTCGATTTTAATGCAGCCTCCGGAGAGTTCGACCAAGCGGAAGAGCACCATCCCTAGAGAAGACTTCCCTGAGAGAGCAAGGGGAAGGAGTATGAGTAGGGAGACCAAGCCCTGCCAGGAAAGGCCGAGGGACTTGGGAAGGTTCAGTCTGGAGGAGGTTGAGGGGGGACAGGGTGGCTCTCTTGAAGGATCTGAAGGGCAGTGTCACTCGGAGGAGGGCAGGGAGCTGTCCCTGTTGGCAGCAGAGGAGAGGACTCGCAAGAAGGGGTTTAAATGAAGGGCGGGAAGGTACCGGCTCCATATTAGGAAAAAAAATTTTTTACAGTGACTGAGTTGTGCCACAGTGGAATTAGCTGCCTGGGGAGGTGGTGAGCTCCCCCTCCCTGGCAGTCTTTAAGCAGCGGCTGGACCAACACTTGTCAGGGATGCTCTGGCCTGATCCTGCATTGAGCAGGGGGTGGGACTAGATGACCTCTAGGGCTCCTTCCAACTCTGTGATTCTGCGATTCCCAGACCATCCTTTGGCTTATAGTCTCAGGTGGGAAGAAGAAGAGAAGAGATTGGATTTATACCCCCTGCCCTTCACTCCCCAAGGGAGTCTCAGAGCGGCTTACAGACTCCTTTCCCTTCCCCTCCCCACAACAGGCACCCTGTGGGGCTGAGAGAGCTCTGACAGAAACTGCTCTTCTTCAAGGACAGCTGTGCCAGAACCACGGCTTGCCCAAGGTCATCCAGCAGCTGCAGGCGGAGGAGTGGGGAATCAAACCCGGTTCTCCCAGATTAGGGTCCGCGCACTTAACCACTACACCAAACTGGCTGGTCTGGTCTGCAGTAGCTGGTCTGGTCTTGCAGTCGGAGAGAAGGAGTCCTGTAGCATCTTAAAGACCCAGCGTTTCCTCAAAGTATAAGCTTTCGAAAGCCAAAGCTCCCTTCATCAGAAGCTGACAAAGGGCACTCTGACTCTCAGAAGCCGACATTATGGAAACACTTCTGTTCTTTCACGAGCTAGTTTGTTTGTAAAGAAGGCTTTTAGGAAATATAAGAGTAGTTGTGTAGTTACTTAGGTAAGTTTTGTTGCAATTATTGTACTGGATTGGGATTTGTATTACCACACTGGTCTTATTTATTGTATTCTGTTTGTTCGATATTTTATTATTAAAAAAGGAGGAGGAGGAGGAGGAGGGAAGAGATTGGATTTATACCCCGCCCTTCACTCGGAGTCTCAGAGCAGCTTACAAACTCCTTCCCCTTCCCACAAAAGACATCCTGTGAGGAAGGTGGGGCTGAGAGCGCTCTGGGTGCCTCTGCCATGAACAGCTCTGACAGAACTGTGGCTTGCCCAAGGTCATCCAGCAGCTGCAAATGGAGGAGTGGGGAATCAAACCCGGTTCTCCCAGATTAGAGTCCGCGCACTCAACCACTACACCGGACTGGCTCTTGAAAACCCCTACACCAAACTGGTTCTTGAAAAGCTCAGAGGGTCAGCCATACATCAGCTGTGACGATGGAACTTTCCTCCACCGATGTCCTCCCATATGGCCGCTAGATGGCTCCACCAGCCTTCATCAGAACAGACGGGAAGAGGGGTTTGCGACACGGCCGGGAATTTTCAGCTTTCTGAAATGCTGCCAGCCGCCTACTCACCTGACCCCGTTCTCCCCACGATGCCAATCTTCTCCTTGGGTTTGATGGTGAAGGACACTTTCTTGAGGACGAGTGGGAGGTTTTCCCGGTACCGCATTTCTGCATTTTCAAAGATGACTTCTCCTTCCTGAGGCCAGTCGGGAGGGGGGGCTTTGTTCTTAATCCGAGCTGGAGCCTCCAGGGACAGTGTCTTGGAAAGGGGTTGGGACAGAAAGAACGTCAGGGTCTCAGCTGTTCAAGAACCATTTCCCTTCCAACTATGGGCTGAACACAGAAAAGTGCACACCAGAAAGCAAAAACTACAACCAAAATCTTCACCCGGGGAAGCTAACAGCGTCAACCACCTAAAGATCAGATGAAATCATTCATTTAACTTCGTTTATACTCTGCCTTTTTCACTGAGACTCAAAGTGGACTACAGCTTTAGAAAAACAATGCTAAAAAAGGCTAGTATAATATAATATATAATAATCAACCAGTATCATCATGCCCCTGTATAAATCAATGGTGTGACCTCATTTGGAGGACTGTGTACAGTTCTGGCCACCACACCTCAAAAGGGATATTATAGCATTGGAAAAAGTGCAGAAAACGGGAACTAGAATTATCAAAGTGTTGGAACGCTTCCCCTATGAAGAAAGGTTAAAGCGCTTGGGGCTCTTTAGCTTGGAGAAATGACGGCTGAGGGGTGACCTGATCGAGGTTTATAAGATTATGCATGGGATAGAGCAGGTCGAGAAAGAAGTCCTTTTCTCCCTTTCTTACCATACAAGAACTCGTGGGCACTCAATGATATTGCTGAGCCGTCGGGTTAGAACGGATAAAAGGAAATACTTCTTCACCCGAAGAGTGATTAACACATGGAATTCACTGCCACAGGAGGTGGCGGCGGCTACAAGCATGGACAGCTTCAAGAGGAAATTAGATAAACATATGGAGCAAAAGTCCATCAGTGACTACTAGCCACAAGGCATAGATAGGAACTCTCAGGCTGGGGCAAGTGATGCTCTGTATTCTTGGTGTTTGGGGGGGGGCGGCAAAAGTGGGAGGCCCCACTGCTGGACCTCCTGATGGCACCTGGTATTTTTGGCCACTGTGTGACAGAGTGTTGGACCAGAAGAGCCATTGGCCTGATCCAACATTGGCTTCTCTTATGTTCTCATGTTAATACATACAAGCAACGCAATAAAACTGGGTGGCAAAACTAGAGAATCTAATAACCACCCCAATAAACAATTTAAACAATCCCAAAGCCCGAGAACAATGATTGTCAAATTTATTATTAGAGGCACTGTGCAAAGAACTGGTCTTTGAGATCTGCCCCCTGATTGCAGATTTCCTGGCAGAAAGTCCTTTTACCTGTAGCTGGAGTCATTACTGGGAGGGAGTGGGGATCTTCCTGCCAATCAAAGTAATTTTATACAGAGATCTTCCAGGCATCCTTTCTCTCACAGCTTTCTTCTTTCGGTCATAGGAAGCAAGGCTTCCTGGAATGGCTTACAGGAAGACACTGCCATCCCTGGCCTATTGAAATGCCTCCTCTACATATAGCAGGGGTGTCGAACATGCAGCCTGGGGCCACTTCAGGCCCCTGGAGAGCTTCTGTCAGACCCGCAGTGGAACTGGCCGTCTCCTGCTTCTTCTTCCAGTTCTGCTGCTGCTGCGTCATCACAGGTTTGCAGCTTACAGATACACACCTGAACAGCATATTCAGGTTTGCAACAGCACAGACATTTTAGTGCAATAATTCAGAGCAAGAGGTGTCCGTTATCGGACACTGTTAAATAAACAAAATATTGCAAGAGCGCTAATGTTTTGAGCATGTTTTTATTTTAACTAAAAAGAACCCCCTTTATGTGTGTGTCCTTTATAAAGTTTATATCTCCGCTACCTGGCATTACATTTTATGACACACACGCGGCCCGGCCCAACAAGGTCTCATTTGTGTCAGATCCGGCCCTCCTAACAAATGAGTTCGAAGTACATAGAGAGGAAGACAATCAAATTTACTTTTCAAGAACATAAGAACATAAGAGAAGCCAATGTTGAATCAGGCCAATGGTCCATCTA
Organism: Gekko gecko; assembly: GCA_029375565.1. Lineage (NCBI taxonomy): Eukaryota > Metazoa > Chordata > Lepidosauria > Squamata > Gekkonidae > Gekko > Gekko gecko. The sequence goes on along the minus strand of JAPDNY010000008.1, from coordinate 144,023,237 downwards.
GTCCAACACTCTATCACACAGCGGCCAAAAATACCAAAAATCAAGCAGTCAGTTTCCACTCCAGGACACTAAGCAAAGTGCACTGTAGAAAAGTCCTGGCTCTCTTCCAGAAACGACACGCAAGACGTTAAGAGAACATATTCTGGATACCTTGATATAGTGGTCGATCCTCTCCACAGAAGTGAAGCGGGCCTCCGTCTCTGAAGCCAGCCTGACCGTGAACTGGAATAAGCCCGTCAGCTGGAAAAGAAACCGACAATACTTGAACCACCGACAGCAGTGACTACAGTATATTCATTCACTGGCCCATCAGGCTTCTCTGACAATAGCAGCATTCCCTACACTGCCCACGCGCACAGACACCCAAGTGTTTTCCTAAGGCACCGTTCAAAGCAACGGAATCACAGGAAAAAAGAGAGATATACATCTGAATGACTAATCATCTACAAAATAACAATTAAGGGTTGCGATCAATGTTCCCTTCTAAACTGGGAAGTCTTGTGAGCAAAAATCCTACTTTGTGAGCTACTGGCATTAAAGTTGTGAGCGACCAATTTGGCAGCTGCATACATTGGTTTGCTCTGGAGCCAGCCTTCCCGAGCTAAGGCAAAAATGTGTGAGCCGGAGGCTAGAAAACTGTGAGCTGGCTCACACTAACTCAGCTTAGGGGGAACGCCAGTTGCGATTCCTCACAGTTGTAACGCTCCATCAATGAATTCAAGCGTGTTTTGACTTGCTGTATTTCTGTCTGGCTTTAGAATACCAGTAAATAAATAAATAAATAAATAAGCTGAATTAATATAAACTGATTGGCTACCCGAGCAAAACACTATGGGCTTATGAAGTATTCACGCCAAGTAAAATAAGCAGTGTGAGATTCCAGATTCTCCGGCTTCACCACTTCCTTACTTCACACATTCTCGGCCGAACCTAATTCGCAAGGGTGTTGTGAGGATAAAAGGGAGGAGGTGAAAATGTCGTAGGCCACTTTGGATCCCCACTGGGCAGAAAAGCGAGGTATGAAGTCAGTAAGTTCTGTAGCACCCGGCCTTCAAAGTTTCCTTTCTGTTAGCAGCAACGGCCCCCCTTCTAAAAGACACAGAGGCTTTTTTAACCAAATCCATTTTCCTTTCCTCTGCAGAAGGTATTTAATTATGCTATTTACGTCCCCCCTCCTGAGCCACTGGAATGCTCGTGAACATTCTACAACACCACACCGTGTCAACCAACAGCTCAAAAGGAAGGCAGAGGGGGGAGATTTTACTTTTTAGCTTTCCTATTCAAACAATGGTCCTTTCCACATCTGCCTGCCACTCCAGATTTTCTCAAGTGTTCGAGTCGAGCCAATTTAAGTCCACGGCAAAACAGCATCCAAATAACCCGGGGCAACGGGCAGGCTGAAACCAGGCTGACCACTGAAGGGAGGGAATGTAAAGCAGAATTGGGGGGGGGGGGAGGAATCCGGAAATAAAAGAAGGTTGAACTCAATTTTAAGTGCAGAATGGGAAATAAACCTGGACTAAGACGGTTGAATTGGATTTTAGAAAAGAATTATTTGGAGAACACCGCAGTGAACATGAATTAAAAGGAGAGTGCAGAAAGGTCCAATGTCTTTGTTGATGCTGCGGCACGATCGCCTGTAACCTGAGCTCCAAAACCCAAATGCTTTATTTTATTATTTATTTATTTATTCGTTATTAGCAGGGCTTTTTTTGTAGAAAAAGCCCAGCAGGAACTCATTAGCATAATAGGCCACACCCAACAGCAGAAACCCACTAGTATATTAGGCCACACCCTTGACAGCACAGCTCATTAGCCTATTAGGCCACACCCCCATGTTGCCAGAAGTGGGGTCATCCAGCCACACCCACCTTTTGCTTCTTATTCTGTTTTACCTTGTTTGTTGTCAAAACCCAGGGCTTTTTGGTAGCAGGAACTCCTTTGCATGTTAGGCCACACACCCCTAATGTAGCCAGTCCTAATGAGTTTCTGCTGTTGGGTGTGGCCTATCATGCTAATGAGTTCCTGCTGGGCGTGGCCAACTCGGGAGCCAGCCGGAACGCCGTTCCTGTGCGTTCCTGCCAGTGTTCCCTCTAAGCTGTGGAGTCTTGTGAGCAAAAATTCTACTTTGTGAGCGACTGGCATTAAAGTTGTGAGCAAGTGATCTGGTCAAAATCCGGAGTCTTTGTCCATTTTGTCTGTGGACCATTTATGGACTTGTACTACTCATTTTGTTTGTATACCATTTATGGACTTGTACTATTTTTGGACCTGCACACTATATGATGTAATTTTGGTTTCACTGATATATGTGATCCTCTTATATAAATTATATAACAGCGTTCCGTGCACCTTGGGTGTTTAGTCATGCCGGCCACATGACCACGGAAACGTCTTCGGACAGCGCTGGCTCTTCGGCTTTGAAACGGAGATGAGCACCGCAACCCTAGAGTCGGATTCGACTGGCTTTCGAGCAAGGGAACCTTTACCTTTACCTTATATAAATTGAGTTTTGTGCATAACTTTTTGAGCACTTGTGGTCTGCGTTATTTGTGCAGTGCTTGTTTATTTGCTGGGAACAGTCACCTGGACAGCATAGGAGATGGCCAGCCCGGCATAGGCAGGGGAAATCTGCCCGTGCATCAAGACGATCATCAGCCCTGTGGTGGTAATGAGCGCAATGCTGACAATATCCAGTCTCACGGCCAGCCAACGCATGGCGCAGCTGAACAGGAATAACGGTGCCTGGTTGTCATCCAGCAACTCCTGGTACCTGGAAGAGAGAGAACAGGAAATGGTACACTTTCTAGGCATCTCACTTTAGGCTAGCAAACACAGTGGTCGGAACCGGAAGTCCACAACTAGAGAAACAACTAACAAAGACACAAGGAAGCCGTCAAAGTGCATTGCAAGCATATATATCAATGTTCAACACAACACAAAGTAACCCAAATAGATATAACCGAATAAAGCCCTTAATATGAAGTTATAAGAAGATGTTGAAACAAAGTTGACGACGTTCTCTGGCACACACCCTCAGTAGTATGCCCGTCTTTGAAAGATACTATGTATAATGGATTAGGAAATTTCAGCTTCCTTGAATTGTTGCACTTTATGATGAATTAATGAACGGAAGGCACAATTTTGTTTGTCTGAGTTGTTCAGAAGAAGCATTCATGAAACAGAAGAGTGCTCCGGAGAATGTCGTCGACTTTGATTCAACATCTTCTTATAACTTCATATTAAGGACTTTATTTGGTTATATCTATCTGGATTACTCTGTGTGTTGAACATTGATACATCTGCTTGCAAAACTGCATGTTCACCACATATGAAAAAAAGAACCAGTTTTAGATTTGCATTTCCAACATGCATTTGACGTATTTGGATACCATTTAGCTAAATTTTCTGGCGCCCTCTGCCATCTATAAAACATTATGTACAAATTTTCTTTATAAGAAACCGCTTTAGTAAGTTTCACATTGACTTTCCGTATCTTTTCCCATTGTTCTCTAGCTATATTATGCCATATAATTTGTGCCCATTTAATCATTACATCTTTTACAACCCTCATCTTCTGCCTTTTCTTTTGTCTTTATTTCCTTGCTGTTCTTTTTTTTCCCCATGGAACCAATAAAAATCTTTACGTAGGGAAAAAAAACCCCAAAAAAAACAAAGCAGCCGTTTTCTCTCGTTTCTCTACTATAATCTCTGTAAGTCTGGAGATCAGTTTTAATTCTGGAACACCTCCAGACGCAATCAGGAGGTTGGCAACGCTAGCTGCTGTATTGGCGCTAACTGAAACAGGAATTAAAACCTGTTGTAAACAAGCCAAAAAAAAAAAAAAGATACATATGCTTGCAGCACACTTGGACGGCTTCCTTGCATCTTTGTTCATTAGAACTGGAAGTCCAGCAAGCGTACCGACCGTGAACTTCAGGGAACGGCCGGAGCACTAACCTGTGCAGGAATTCCTGCCCTTTATTGTAGGCATGGATCGTCGACAGGCCTTGAATGCTTGATGTGATGTGAGAAAGGAACGGAGACTGCGTGATGTTGTCCAGGCGTTTCAGCTCCCGGATGAAAACTCTGAAGGGGAGGGGGGAAAAAACAAACACACCCGAAAATACAGCATCTGTCGCTACGAGATATTAGCGACTGACTGAAGGAACCCGTCCAAACCACCATTCTGCCTACCTGGACACAACGTGCAAGATTGTGAAAAGGATGACGAGGGGCCCGACGGCCACCAGGAACCAGGGGAAGACACCGGCGATCACTCCCACGCAAAAGAATACCAGGATGACGTTCTGGATGAACATTTCAGCTTGGAAGGGCAAGCGGACATCAACTAGAAGAGAGAGAGAGACAGTCTTACCCTACGGACCAAATGCTAATCAGCCAACCAACAGGTACCACTGATTTTAAGGTTTCTTGTTCAGGCGTCTTTCAGAGTTAAACAGAAACTACACTCTGCCAAGACTGACAAAAGTTATGCAGACTCATCCTTTAAGCGAATTAAAACATTAGAGAAACCAATGTTGGATCAGGCCAGTGGCCCATCCAGACCAACACTCTGTTCACATGGTGGCCAAAACCCAGGTGCCATCAGGAGGTCCACCAGCAGGGCCAGAACTCCAGAAGCCCTCCCACTGTTGCCCTCGCAAACACCAAAAATACTGAGCATCACTGCCCCAGACAGAGTATACGCTGAGGAGTGCCAAGACGGTGAAGCCGAAAAATAACAACTGTGCGCTGCAGAAACCCGCACAAAAGCTTACAAAAAGAGACTTCAATACAATAAGTAATTCAACACATGTAATCAATCATAGGAATATATACTATATCCCAAAGGGAAAGAACAAAGTCCAGAATAGAAATCTCTCAGGAGGAAGCAATGAAGTCTGGAATAGATGTCCGATGTCCAACACTTTTCCTAGGTATTGATCAGTGTTTCGGACTTCAGGCCCTTCCTCAGGAACTAGAAGCCATTATAGGAAGTCTTATTGCAATTTCTTAACAGGTCAACATTATTCAGTCTCAATATGGGCCAGGTCCTCCTAAGTTCTAAAAAGCACCTGCAAAGGTTGCTACTATGTAAGTTGGACCAAACAAGCCTCCATGGTGACGGTGAAGCCGGGCAAAGTGGAGGGGATATCTTCACGGTCCTTACATCCCGTCTTTCGAAAGCTCAGACCCCGAAAAACTTGCTGGTCTCTCTGAGATGTAGCCCTCGTTTTCCACGGGGGGGGCCAGGAAGCTGATGCTCCCACCAGACCGGCTGTCTGTTATCGCAATTCCTTAACAGATTCATTATTTTATTTTATTTCGTTTTATTTTATTTCGTTTATTTTATTTATTATAGCTTTGGAAAAAGTGCATAAGAGGGCAACTAGAACGATAAAAGGGTTAGAACAATTTCCCGACGAAGAAAGGTTAAAGCACTTGGGGCTCTTTAGCTTGGGAGAAATGACGGCTGAGGGGTGACGTGGTCGAGGTTTATGAGATTATGCATGGGATAGAGCAGGAAGAGAAAGAGGTCCTTTTCTCCCTTTCTCACAATACAAGAACTCGTGGGCACTCCATGAAATTGCTGAGCGGTCGGGTTAGAACGGATACAAGGAAGTCCTTCTTCACCCAAAGAGTGATTAACTCATGGAATTCACTGCTGCAGGAGGTGGTGGCAGCTACAAGCATGGACAGTTTCAAGAGGGAATTAGATAAACATATGGAGCAGAAGTCCATCAGGGGCTATTAGCCACAGGGTATAGATGGGAACTCTCAGTCTGGGGCAAGTGATGCACTCTATTCATGGTGCTGGGGGGGGAGATCAACAGTGGGAGGGCTTCTAGTGTCCTGGCCCCACTGCTAGACTTCCTGATGGCACCTGGTATTTTTGGCCACTGTGTGACACAGAGTGTTGGACCGGATGGGCCACTGGCCTGACCCAACGTTGGCTTCTCCGATGTTCTTATGTTTTATACCCCGCTCTCCCTTGCGAAGGTAGGCTCAGGGCGACTTACGCCATTTGATACAGAAGTTAACACTTAACATCCACATAAAATTGTCTAAAAACAGTTCAGTTAAAACAATTCGGTACCGTGAAGTGCTGGCGATAATTAATCATTGCTTCATTAATTCGAATTAGATTTATCAGAATTAGATTTAATTAGAATTGGGTTCTAATTAATTAGAAAGGTCTAATTGAATGTTCCACTCCACGATCTTCCCGATATGAGCGGCGGCTCAGGCTGTAGATGTCAAAGCCAAGGGCCGGGGCTCTACAAACTGGGACTGCTGATGGTAATAGTGGCGGCAGCTCCTTAGTCAAAGGCCTGGTGGAAGAGCTCCGTCTTGCAGGCCCTGCAGAACTGTAAGAGATCCCGCAGGGCCCTGATCTCTTCCGGGAGCTCTTTCCACCAGTACGGAGCCGCCACTGAGAAGGCCCTGGCCCTGGTGGTAGCCAGCCTGGTGTCCTTGGGACCCAGGAGGGCCAGTCGATTTTGAGACCCCAACCATAGTGCTAAGAACATAAGAACATAAGAAAAGCCAATGCTGAATCAGGCCAATGGCCCATCTAGTCCAACACTCTGTCACACAGTGGCCAAAAATACCAGGTGCCATCAGGAGGTCCAGCAGTGGGGCCAGGACACTAGCAGCCCCCCACTGCTGCCCCTCCAGCACCAAGAATAAAGTGCATCACCTGTCCCAGACGGAGAGTTCCCAGCTATACTCTGTGGCATGCACTGATGGACTCTGCTCCAGATGTTTTCGGTAATTCCCTCTTGAAACTGTCCATGCTTGTAACTGCCTACTACCGCGTAAAGCATTGAATCCCGTGTTAACCAGTCTTTGGGATTCCAGAAGTATACTCTCTGGAGTATGTCTGGGGAAAGGCAGTCCCTCAGGTATGTCGGACCCTGGCCATATAGGGCTTTAAAGGTAAGAACCAGCCCCTTGAAGCAGATTATTCGGGTAAACTGCTGGCTTTCTCCCAGCAAAAGCCAATGGAAGATTTCCCATAATTATTCCGCCTCTCTAACTGTATCAGCTGTTTTCTGAAACGGACCGAGTAGAAGGTCTGGTTGCAACCACAGGGTCCCCTGAGAGGCACAAAAAACACCTTGACAGATCACAGCCATCGGATTCGAAGTCCCCCTACCGGTCTGTACAGCTCGAAACGTTAACAGTCGTAATAGCCCAGAGCAGCCCAATCTTATCAGCGTGCGGAAGCTGAGCAGGGTCGGGACCAGCGTTCCCTCTAAGCTGAGTTAGTGTGAGCGAGCTCACAGGTTTCTAGCCTCCGGCTCACACATTTTCGCCTTAGCTCAGGAAGGAGGGCTCCAGAGCAAACTAACTGATGCAGCAGCCAAATCGCTCACTCTGAACTTCAATGCCAGGAGTTTTTGCTCACAAGACTCCACAGCTTAGAGGGACTTGGATGGGAGACCACCAAGGATGTCCACGGTCGGTATGCAGGGGAAGGCGATGGCAAACCATCTTGGGTGGTTTGGAAAGCCCATGAGGCGGAACCGAACGGGACTGCCACCAGTCACTGGTGACCTGATGGCGCATTTGGCATTGTCTGCAGACAGCAGTTTTCCGCCGACTCCAGCAGAGGCAGGTCTTTCCCAGCACCTGCTATGCAACATCCTTTTTAACTAGAGAAGTGGAAGATTGATCCCGGGAGGGTCTGCTCCTAGAGCAGGTGCTCTGCTGCTGGACCACAGGTTGTGCAAAGAAGGAGTGGAGAGAGAGGAGGAGGAGGAGGAGGAGGAGATGACGAAGAACAAGGAGGAGGAGGAGGAGATGACGAAGAACAAGGAGGAGGAGGAGATGAAGAAGAACAAGGAGGAGGAGGAGGAGATGAAGAAGAACGGAGGAGGAGGAGGAGGAGATGACGAAGAACAAGGAGGAGGAGGAGGAGATGACGAAGAACAAGGAGGAGGAGGAGGAGATGACGAAGAACAAGGAGGAGGAGGAGGAGGAGATGACGAAGAACAAGGAGGGGGAGGGGGAGGAGGAGATGACGAAGAACAAGGAGGAGGAGGAGGAGATGACGAAGAACAAGGAGGAGGAGGAGGAGATGACGAAGAACAAGGAGGAGGAGGAGAAGATGACGAAGAACAAGGAGGGGGAGGAGGAGGAGATGACGAAGAACAAGGAGGAGGAGGAGGAGATGACGAAGAACAAGGAGGAGGAGGAGGAGATGAAGAAGAACAAGGAGGGGGAGGGGGAGATGACGAAGAACAAGGAGGGGAGGAGGAGATGAAGAAGAACAAGGAGGAGGAGGAGGAGATGAAGAAGAACAAGGAGGAGGAGGAGGAGATGACGAAGAACAAGGAGGAGGAGGAGGAGATGACGAAGAACAAGGAGGAGGAGGAGGAGATGAAGAAGAACAAGGAGGAGGAGGAGGAGATGAAGAAGAACAAGGAGGAGGAGGAGGAGATTGGATTTATACCCCGCCCTTCACTCAAAGTCTCAGAGCGGCTTACAAACTCCTTCCCCACCCCCCACAACACACACCCTGTGACAGAGGTAGGTGGAGCTGAGAGAGCTCTTTCCAGAACTGCTCTTTTTCAAGAACAGCTCTGGCAGAACTGTGGCTTGCCCAAGGTCATCCAGCAGCTGGGAGTGGAGGAATGGGGGGAATCAAACCCGGTTCTCCCAGATTAGAGCCCGCGCACTTAGCCACTGCACCAAACGAAAGCGAGACACAAAGCAAAAACTCGTTACCTTCGTCCATATCTTTGGAGAACCGATTGAGAATCCGCCCGGTCGGCGTGGTGTCGAAAAACTTCATGGGGCTGCGCAGGATCCGCCGGAAGAGCTCGTCGTGGAGCCGGGAGGAGGCTCTCAACGTCCCCTGTGGCGGGTGAAAGAAAGGCCGCGGGAATTGGTGACAACGTTTGGCCGTCTGTGCTAAGTCTGGGGCAGGTGATGCACTCTATTCTTGGTGCTGGGGGGAAGCAGTGGGAGGGCTTCTAGTGTCCTGGCCCCACTGCTGGACCTCCTGATGGCACCTGGTATATTTTGGCTGCTGTGTGACAGAGTGTTGGACTAGATGGGCCATTGGCCTGATTCAACATTGGCTTCTCTTATGTTCTTATGTTCTTAAGTGCGCTAAGCACGACGAGTCACGGGATCAATTTGCCGGCTCCTCTCCAAAGGTGGTTGGAAGAGGGAGCGATGGCTGGCCTTTGGAAGACCGAGAAGTGAATGGGTTATTAAGAAGCTGCAGGGAGGTACTGTGGCCTGGAGGGACCAGGCCGGCCCGATCTTGTCAAAGCTTGGAAGCTAAGCAGGGTCGGCCCTGGTTAGTCCTTGGATGGGAGACCACTGAGAAGTCCAGGGTGGCTACACAGAGGCAAGCCACCTCTGATGGGCCTCCTGGCTTGAAAACCCTATGGATCTTGGAAGCTGGGTTTAGTCCACCCTGGTTAACATTTGCATAGGAGACCACAAAGGAGGAGGAGGAGGAAGAAGAGGAGGAGGAGGAGGAGATTGGATTTCTACCCCTCCCTTCACTATGCAAAGGAGTCTCAGCGCGGCTTACAAACTCTTTTCTCTTCCCCTCCCCACAACAGACACCCTGGGAGGTAGAAGAAGAAGAAGAGATTGGATTTCTACGCCCTCGCTCCAAAGGAGTCTCAGCGCGGCTTACAAACTCCTTTCCCTTCCCCTCCCCACAACAGACACCCTGTCTGAGGTAGGTGGGACTGAGAGAGCTCTAACAGAAACTGCTCTTTTTCAAGAACACCTGTGCCAGAACTCTGGCTTGCCCAAGGTCATCCAGCAGGTGCAAGTGGAGGAGGAGTGGGGAATCAAACCCGGTTCTCCCAGATTAGAGTCCGCACACTTAACCACTGCACCAAACTGGCTCTCGAGAAGAGCTGGTTTTTAGACCCGACTTTTCTCTCCCCAAAGGAGTCTCAAAGCGGCTTACCATCTCCCTTCCCTTCCTCTCCCCACAACGGTCACCTTGTGAGGCAGGCGGGGCTGAGAGAGCTCTGAGAGAACGGTGACTGGCCCAAGGTCACCCCAGGAGGCTTGTGGGGGAATCGAACCCAGCTCTCCAGATCAGAGCCCGGAACTCTTAACCACTACACCACGCTGGAATACCGGGGGGGGGGTCGCTATACAGAGGCAGGCAACGACCAACCATCTCTGTTTCCCTCTCGGCTGGGAAGTCCCATGGGGTTGCCGTGAGTTGGCTGTGGCTCAACAGTTCACACACACGGTGATTGCCCAAGAAAGCCTTCCAACTTCTATTTGGGGTAAAACAAGGGACGGTGGTACTGAACAGTGAAAGCAGACTGGCTCGGAGGAGCTGAACTATCTTTTGGCGATGCTCCTGCAGAGGGCAGGGGGTTGGACTAGATGACCTGCAAGGTCCCTTCCAACTCTAACATTCTATGATTCTGTAAGCCATGGCGACCCAACGCAAGAGCAGCCCAAGAAAGCAAGCCAACCTGCCTCCGCCCCCCACCTTACCCCGCACATACCTTGACGAAAGCCACACCACGCACGGCTTTCAGAATCAGCATGACCCCCATGGAGAGGGCGTAGATGCCGGCATAGTAGCGCATGTGAGGGTTGTCCTTCATGCTGTTGCTCACGACTGTCTCGTTTCCCAACGTCACAGTCGTGTTCTGTTTAAAAAAAACAAACGCAAACCAAGGTCACGTGACCAAGACGGGAAGAGGCGATTGGTCTGCCCGGTTTCGGACAGTCAGCTGACCGCTCTCCTGCTTAAAGAGTGCTTAGCGTTTGCTTGAATGCCTAATTGTATGTAATATTGTTATTGTTTTTAGTTCTGAAACTCGGCTTGACCGCTTGTTAGCCGCCCTGAGCTACCGGATAGGGCGGGGTATAAATCCCAAAATAAATAAATAATGCAGGGATCCCCAGGGGGATAGCCACCATTTTCCCTTCAGAAAGTAGGCGGGGCTTTTCCCAGCAAGGCTGATTGGCTGGGCAGATTTTCAAAAAAAAATTTACTCTGGCAGTAGCTGCCACCACAGAACTGTGTGACTGAAGGTAAGCGATGGCGGCCATTTTGTGGCTGGCTCTGTCTGCCGTGGCGGCCATATTGTCGCTGCGCCCATCACACTGTGTCAGAATTCAACGGATGCCTGTAGGATCGAAAAAGTCCGGGGATCTTGGACTTAATGGTTTCAGGCGCGCAAGTGTGGCCAACAACCCCAATGGCGTTTCCACATAACCATTATGTGTCTGCAATAACTGAGGGAAGACGCAGCTACCTGTATGTCCCCCCCACACACACCTAGATCAACGGTGCTGCTTTCCGAATACTGCTGATCACAGGGAGGGAGAGAGATCTCCCTTGTCAGATAACCAGGGAATTGGGCAGTGCCATGGCTGGAGCTTGTGGGCACTCAATGAGATTGCTGAGCAGTCCTTCTCATTGGATAAAAGGAAGTCCTTCTTCACCCAAAGAGTGATTAACACATGGAATTCACTACCACAGAAGGGGGTGGCAGCTACAAGCATGGACGGCTTCAAGAAGGAATTGGAGAAACATCTGGAACAGAGGTCCGTCAGTGGCTATTAGTCACAAGGTAGAAACAGGGGCTCTCAGTCTGGGGCAAGGGATGCTCTGTATTCTTGGTGCTTGGGGGGGTGTCAACAGTGGGAGGGCTTCTAGTGTCCCAGCCCCACTGGTGGACCTCCTTGATGGCAGCTGGTGTTTTTGGCCACTGTGTGACACAGAGTGTTGGACTGGAAGGGCCATTGGCCTGATACAACATTGGCTTCTCTTATGGTCTTATGGATAAGCATACGGAGCAGAGCAGTGTTCCCTCTAAGCTGAGTTAGTGTGAGCTAGCTCACAGTTTTGTAGCCTCCAGCTCACACATTTTTGTCTTAGCTCTGGAAGAATGGCTCCAGAGCCAACTGATTTATGCAGCAGTCAAATCGCTTGCTCACAACTTTAATGCCAGGAGCTCACAAAGTAGAATTTTTGCTCACAAGACTCCACAGCTTAGAGGGAACATTGGAGCAGAAGTCCATCAGTGGCTATTAGCCACAAGTTATAGATAGGAGCTCTCAGTCTGGGGCAAGGGATGCACTGTGTTCTTGGTGCCTGGGGGTGGGGAAGCAGTGGGAGGGCTTCTGGTGTCCTGGCCCCACTGCTGGACCTCCTGATGGCATCTGGTATTTTTGGCCACTGTGACACAGAGTGTTGGACTGGATGGGCCGTTGGCCTGACCCAACATTGGCTTCTCTTACGTTCTCATGTTCTTATGTGCTTCCATTCACTGTCATATATATACCTGACTTCAAAGAGAACAGACCAGCTGAAAGGCAGTTAAACTTTGTTTCCAAGTCAACACAAACATGTTGGTTAACCAGTTTGTTGAAGGGTTCCTCCGGGCCAAGAACTGTTCAGCTGGGGGGGAAGCGGGATATACGATTATCTAACTACACAATTTCCTGGACTCAGCAAGAAAGCGCTTGTCCAGGGATGTCTGAGTAAGATTAAAGACCAGGATCCTCGGAGCACGTCACTCCATATGTGACTCGATAAATCTTAGTTTGCTCACAAGTCTGGGGTCAGCAGCTTTTGAATCAGACTAGATCGGAACTAGTATTTGTGCCTACTCGGGGAAAAAAATACGGGACGTGTTATTTTAGCGCGGAACCGAAAACGACTCACGTACACACACGGAGGTATTTCTTTTTAAGCCTCCCTTTGCCTAACTGAGCAGAACTGGCTTTTAAGAAACGCCAGCTACCTCACTCGCCGGGGCATCTCATGCCGTGTTCCCTCTAAGCTGAGTTAGTGTGAGATAGCTCACAGTTTTTTTAGCCTCCAGCTCATACATTTTTGTCTAAGCTCTGGAAGGATGGCTCCGGAGCAAACTCAAAGCTTTAATGCCAGGAGCTCACAAAGTATATTTTTTGCTCACAAGACTCCACAGCTTAGAGGAAGCACTGATTTGATCTTGGTTCTGGGTTTACTGCCCCACCCCAAAATGCAGGTGCCGGCCAACCGTGTTCAGATCAGGGGTCCCCAATTGGGCTGCCAGGTCGCCCCTGACCACCGGCAGGGGATAGGGGGTAGAGTTGCCAGATTCATCTTGGGAAGCTCCTGGAGATTTGAGAATGGAGCCTGGGGAGGGCAGAGACCTCGGTGGGGTGCAACACCAGAGAGTCCACCCTCCTGAGCATCCATTTTCTCCAGGGGAACTGATCCCCGTAGCCTGAAGATGAACTATAATTCCAGGGGATCCCCAGGTCCCACCTGAAGGCTGGCATCCCCAGTTCCCGAACTTTTTAAAACCGGGTGGGCTCCTTTGGGAATGCTGACACAGGGGGTAGGCACAATCCAAATACGGTTGCTGCGGAAGACGGAGCCAACCCTGAAACGGCTGCCTTGGGAGGCACGGCCAAACAGACAGAGGGAAGCCCAGGGCCAGGGGAGAAGAGAGGAAATTTTTAAAATACACCCGGAAAGAGGAGTGTGGGAATAAAACAGACACAGAAAACAATGTCGTCTTTAGTCTGCACAGCCCATCTGATGTCCATCGGCCAATCAGAAGCCCTGCTTAGAAGCCCCACCCACTTTCCGATAACACTTGGCATCAGCTGGCCCCCTGATTCCCACCACGCTTGGGACCAGGCCTGTAGCTACCAAGGGGACCGTGGGGCCTGGCCCCCTAGTGCTTTCTATGGGCCCCTCCCTGAGCCATGGCTCCCCCTCCCTCCCAGGCCACCTCACCCCGATTGCCCGTTGGCAGGGAGGACGAGGGCAGCACAAGCAGTGGCAGCGGCAGCAGTGAGGCTGGGCTTAAGAGAGCGGCCTGGGCAGGGAGTGAGCGCGAATGGTACAAGAAGCCTCCATCTTGGGCTGCCAGCAGATGCTCACTGTGCCGCCCACTGGAAGTAGGTAAGTCTAACCAGGCCAGGCAAGGAGGCAAACCGCCTCCTCCTCTTGCCCCTGGCAGGCACACCAGGCTGTCCTCCACTGTGCCAACAAGCCCACACGCAACTGCTCTGTGGCCACCCTGGCTGCTGCGTGCCTCACCTCTCCCAGCCCCGGGAGGGAGCCGAGGGTGGATGTCAGGCTGCCTCCTTGTGTTGTGCCATGGAAGAGGAACTGGGGCTCGGGGGGAGGGGAGCCAGACGCTCTGCAGGGTAGGCCTGCCCTTGCCAAGAGGGGGTGGAGGGAAGCTACGGCTGCTGGGCATTACCCCCTCTTGCCCTGGAGCCTGGGGGGTAGAGGGCCACCTTAGGAGTTCCATCAATTAATTTAATTAACTTTGTTTTAATCGGCTACTGCCCCCCAGGGCCCCCCTCCCCCAAAATCCCTAGCTACAGGGCTGCTCGGGACCCCCAGTTCAGATTAAGGATCTCATTCTGGCCAGGACCGCTCTGATGGGGCCCTACTGTGCTCCCCGCGAGTGAACCCAATAACCTCCCAGACGATCCTCTTGCAATCCACAAAAGGTCTGAAGATGGCATCTGCTCTTACCCCGCTGCCTTGCTTGATCCAGTAGCTCAGCCACCAGTTGCTGAAGGCGGTGCTGCCCACGTTCAAGATGAAGAGCGCCACGATGATGAGGAAGGCAATGGGCCCTCCGGCTGCCTGGATGTAGACCCCGTAGACCGACCAGGGGACGGACCCTTTGCCTTTCTCTTCCAACTGCACCAGCTGGCCTAAAGGCACACATGGCAGAGATCATAGAATCATAGAATGCTAGAGTTGGAAGGGACCTTGCAGGTCATCTAGTCCAACCCCCTGCACTCTGCAGAAGCATAGCCGAAAGATAGCCCTACATACCTACAACAGACCCAAAAGATGGTAATCCAGCCTCCACTTGAAAATGTCCACGGAAGGAGCATCCAACCATCTCCTGAGGCAGACCATTCCACTGCTCAACCACTCTGACAGTTAGGAAGTTTCTCCTGATATCTAGCCGGTAACGACTCCCTTGTAATTTCCACCCAGAGCAAGAGAGAATAGATCTGCTCCATCTCCTATATGACAGCCCTTCAAATACTTGAAGACTGCAATCATGTCCCCTCCAAGCCTTCTCTTTCCCAGGCTGAACATACCCAACTCTTTCAGCCTTTCCTCGTAAGACTTGGATTCAAACCCTCTCACCATCCTGGTTGCCCTCTTCTGGACACGCTCGAGCTTGTCCACATCCTTCCTAAAATGTGGTGCCCAAAACTGGACACAGGACTCCAGGTGAGGCCTGACCATAGCAGAATAGAGCGGAACTACCGCCTCCCGTGATCTGGACGCAGTGCTTCTGTTAATGCATCCTAAGATTGCATTCGCTTTCAGATGCAGGGGGAGAAAAGTGAATAGACGGCAGGCTGATGGGCAGGTGTCAGGGACGGAAGTCTATGGACGCGTGAAGCTGCCTTATTTTCAATTTTCTTCTTTTTTTAATTTTAATTTCAATATGGAACAGTTAAGAACATAGTATAACGTATCAATAACATACCCGCTTAGCAGAAGAAAACAATATCATCTCAACAATGTGGTGTACATGACAACATTGGTTTTGATTTATTACTATTTAAGTACAGGTCGTATGCCTTCATGCTGAGATCGGCTTATAAGCAGGTTAGCGGCGTTGGTGAGCATGCATATGGTAAAGGCGTTACTTTCAAAAACAGAGCCAAAGGTTATCCTTTGCAAGTGGGGGGATCACTTCCTTTTCTGAGAGAAACTGAATTTATTGGGAACCACATACACACGAAAGGTATTTGATAATCCTCGATGGATTGACTGGCTATTCCATTCACTATTTTCCCCCATAATAAATTGCATGCCATAACTCTCGAGGGGAGTCAGGCTCCTTAGTCAGGTCCAGGGCTATTTTTCGGCAGGAACGCACAGGAACGGAGTTCTGACTGGCTCCCAAGTTGGCCACGCCCAGCAGGAACTCATTAGCATAATAGGCCACACCCAACAGCAGAGACTCATTAGGATTGGCTACATGAGGGGTGTGTGGCCTAACATGCAAAGGAGTCCCTGCTCCAAAAAAAGCCCTGGGTTTTGACAACAAACAAGGTCAACAGAATAAGAAGCAAAAGGTGGGCATGGCTGGATGACCCCACTTCTGGTAACATGGGGGTGTGGCCTAATATGCTGAGCTGTGCTGTCAGGGGGTGTGGTCCAATATGCTAATGAGTTTCTGCTGTTGGGTGTGGCTTAATATGCTAATGAGTTTCTGCTGGGCTTTTTCTACAAAAATAGCCCTGGTCAGGTCACACAGCACAGGGGCTTCGTCAGAAGACAATGTTTAATGGTGAATCAGAACTAAAGACACGTGTACAGCTTGTGTCAGGAATGGCCACATACAAGAGGGCCTTCTAAGATATACTAGATCCAAGCACCCCCCATGTAGCTGAAGCCAATGAATACTATTCGCGGGCAAAGCTTAGCACAACATTCTAGAAACCGTTTGGTTTCCAGCTGAAACCTCCAGCAGCTGGAGACGCAAGGTCAGAGACCTGATAACAGACAGCGAATAAAAGTTCAGAGGATGGGACACCGAAAGTACTCCCCCTGTATACCATACTTATGATGGGGCTACCTGACACTTGAGTCTGATTTCCACCTAGTGGCAGTGGTGAGTCTGGCTGCAGCTATTAGTAGGGAGATTATTCCCTTTTTTCGTTTGTTCTGGAGGAGAGGGTTCCGGCCATATTTCTAGTGAGAACAGTTCCGGGCTGAAAGGAATCGTCATTGTTAACTATCTGATTTGTAGTCGCAGCTATATCCTTCCGGAAACTCTGCCTTCTACTGAATCACAGACCTTTGGTTCATCAACACCGGTATCGTCTGCTCGGACTGGCAGCAGCGCTCCAGGATCTCAGGCAGCGGTCTTTCACATCACCGATAACCTGATCCTTTCGACTGGGGATTGAACCTGGGACCTTTCGCATGCCAGGCAGAAGCAGCAGCAGCAGCAGAAGAGACTGGATTTATACCTCGCTCTTCACTACCCGAAGGAGTCTCAGAGCGGCTTACAATCTCCTTTCCCTCCCCCTCCCCGCAACAGACACCCTGGGAGGTAGGCGGGGCTGAGAGAGCTCCCTCGAGGACTGCCCTTGAGAGAACAGCTCTGAAAGGACTTGTGACGGACCCAAGGTCACACCAGCGGCTGCATGAGGAGGATTGGGGAGTCAAACCCGGTTCTCCCGGATTAGAATCCATGCTCTTAAGTACTACACCAAACTGGTAGGGGCTCTACCACTGAGCCACAGCCCCTTGTCAGCATGTGGTTGCTGCAAATAAGAAATCATGCGGTGATCTAGGTGATCTACCTGACAGCTTTTTAGTCCTTATCTGGACTAAACTGGTTCTATCCAGTGCTGGCAGACTAAATCAGAATAACTCAGCACTGATAGCTGATTGGTGGATAGTTGTTGTACATTAGTATATAAGTGTCCATGTACTGTATAGTTCTCTCTCTGCGTCCGAATGTGTCTACGGCAAAGCACTTTTGACAGTCTGTACCAGTATCTTCTTTTGTAAATAAGTTGTATATAGCTATTGCACAAGACTGTGTGAACAGTTCCCTCCTTGGCTAAATCTCACCACACCAGAATCCACGGCACGCTACAAGAACACCCCTTCCTATTTTGTGACTGTTTCAGTGTTACCGGTACAATGATCTCAAAATGGGCTACGGTTACGCTTCACTACAATTTTACCCACATTAAAACTCAATTCCCAGAAGTTGGCTTTGAGAAGCTTTGCATTCACTTCAAGTGGAGATGCGCAACAGTGGAAGCACTGTTTGGTGTAGTGGTTAAGTGCGCGGACTCTAATCTGGGAGAACCGGGTTTGATTCCCCACTCCTCCACTTGCAGCTGCTGGATGACCTTGGGCAAGCCATAGTTCTGTCAGAGCTGTTCTTGAAAGGGCAGTTTCTCTCAGAGCTCTATCAGCTCTGCCTACCTCACAGGGGAGGTTGTGGGGAGGATAAGGGAAAGGAGATTATAAGCCGCTCTGAGACTCCGAGTGAAGGGCGGGGTATAAATCCAATCTCTTCTTCATAATAATAATTAGCAATTTCTTTTCTTAATTTCTTATTAAAGCCACAGCGAGCAAACAAAGAGCAGTGTGGAACATGAATAGTTCAATTGAATGGGTGAACTGAAAATAAGACCAGAACAGCTGTGGCTCAGTAACAGAGCATCTGCTTGGCATGCAGAAGGTCCCAGGTTCAATCCCCGGCATCTCCAGCTAAAAGGACCAGACAGTGGGTGATGTGAGAGACCTCAACCTGAGTCCCTGGAGAGCTGTAAAGAGGGGCTGTGGCTCAGTGGAAGAGCCTCTGCCTGGCCTGCAGAAGATCCCAGGTTCAGTCCCCAGCATCTCCAGTTAAAAGGACCGGGCAGGAGGTGATGGGAAAGACCTCAGCCTGAGACCCTGGAGAGCTGTAAAGAGGGATTGTGGCTCAGTGGAAGAGCCTCCGCTTGGCATGCAGAAAGGTCCCGGGTTCAGTCCCCGGCATCTCCAGCTAAAAGGACCAGGCAGCGGGTGATGTGAAAGACCTCAGCCTGAGACCCTGGGGAACCGCTGCCAGTCTGAGTAAACAATACTGACCTTGAGGGACCCCCAAGGGTCTGATTCAGTAAAAGGCAGCTTCACGTATGTTGATGTATATTAAGATCAAAATACGTTACTTGAAAAGCAGAGAGCCTGTGAGAGAATAGCAGTAAGATAAAATACCTTCTTCCTTCTTGACCAGTTTCTCTTTCTTCACAGATCCTGATTTGGTGCTTTTATCCTGTGGCCTTTTCAACGAACTGTTCGTAGTTTTCTTTACGTTGATCTGCAAACGAGGGAGGGGGAAAAGTAAGCAGGGTGCCACCCGGCCGGAGGTCAAAACGAAACTGCCTTCCATGGGACACCTTCAGCAGTTCTGGTTTCGGCCCCCCGGTTTATTTCACCACTTTGTGTACAAATGCGCAGACCGGCCACGAGGCCCAGGAGGCCGCCTGAAACTCGGTTCCAAAGAGGAGAGTCCCAGAGTGGAAATTTCCCTTCTCCAACAATATACGCAGCAGCATGTGGCTGAGGAACAGCAGAAGTTACAGCCGCTGCAGTCCTCGGGACGCGAAATCTGCCAAAGGTAGAAGGAAATCGGGAACAATCCTGAAGAACGTAAACTCTTGGTGCCGGAAGTGTTTATTGAATAGTGATGCACGTATTGTGATGGGACCAGTGTTCCCTCTAAGCTGAGTTGGTGTGAGCCAGCTCACAGTTTTTTAGCCTCCGGCTCACACGTTTTTGTCTTAGCTCCAGGAAGGCGGGCTCCAGAGCAAACTCATTTCTGCAGCAGCCAAATCGCCCGCTCACAACTTTAATGCCAGGAGCTCACAAGGTAGAATTTTTGCTCACAAGACCTCACAGCTTAGAGGGAACACTGGGCGGGACTCACTTCGCCTGCTTGCCAGAAAAGCATTGAAGAACTACTCTAACCGGATGGGATGAATCGAGATGGGCCGCCACGTTAGTGGCAGTAGAAGAGAGTCCAGTAGCACCTTAAGGACTAAGAAAATTTGTGGCAGGGCGTGAGCTCCGGTGAGTCATAAAGACTCATGTCTTTATGCTGTACCGCAACTATTTTATGGGGGTGCGGGATTTAGCGTGCGAAGACAGCACACAAGCAGAGACCTGAAAAATATATTATGGAGCGGATGTCAGAATCGGGCTCTGTTGAATGTCGTAGTGACACAGGTCTCCTTTGTAGTTTACATCCACTTCAAAGTCCTTTCCAGCCCTCCCTGCCCTAAAACTCCGGGGATGGGAGGAGGAGGTGTGAATGCATATGTGTGCATGTGAGAGGGGCAGATCAGCGACAACTTTCCCATGGGAATGAACCCCAGGATGTGTAGTGGCCGGAAGCCTTGCATCTTTGGAGAAACGTAGGTTACTGAAATATAAACTTTTTAGTGCAAAGTAGCATGGGGGGGGAGTGAAAGGGGAGGAGTGAGTGAAGGGACCATTGCATTGTGGGACAAGGCCCCGTCACCCACCTAACCTTTGATCTGTCCTTTAGTCTGAACGAGAGGTTAAGTATGACACTTAACTTGATTTCAGCAAAGGGATTCAGCTTTATTCAGCAACAGCTCAAGGTCAACCAGAACGGCAAAACCGCAGCTCAATAGATGACAGAGAAACCGTGGAGCTTTGCTCCCTTTTAAACATTCCCGGCTAATGTAGCCACGCCTATTTACATATTAGTAACCAATAAGATTACACGGATAAGAACCAATAGGGTTCATTCCCCCCCCCAAGAGTTTGAGGTTCGTCCTGATAGGACGGTGCTTCATAGACAACCAATCAGAAAGGCTGGATTACGATCCTTGTCGAGGTACTAAGCGTAACGTGGGTTTTCAATGGAGACGTTTCACTCAGCAGCATACATTACAGAGATCTCTCTGGTGCACATCCAAATCTCTGTTTCTAATAAAGCTTTTATAAAAGACTACCTGGACTGAGAGTGGATTAACTCAAGGGTCTGACAGCAGAGCTGGAAGGAAAACCAGCTATGTTTTAGTGGCCGCCGTGCGGCCTACCTCAATGTGCGGCGTCTCTCCCAGCTGCAGGCTGTTAAAAATGGCTGCGTAGTCCCCGTTTAGGTTCATCAGATCCTCGTGGCTCCCTCTCTCCGTGATACAGCCCTCTTTCATGAAGACCACTTCGTCACAGTCCACGAGATACTGGAGGTCGATGACAGGGGAAAGAGCGCTTGATATCAGAAGGAGAGGCGTACACGCATACTTGCCCAGATCGCCCTCACCCTGCTTTGTGGCAGTGGACGGCTGTCTGCACACTTAACCACTACACCAAACTGGCTCTAGAAACTAAATTAGTCAAAGAGGTCCTAAATAATAGAAATAGAAACTAGTCAAAGATGACCTAAATTAGTCAAATGATAGAAATAGAAACCGAATTAGTCAAAGAGGTCCTAAATAACTCCCCTTTCAGCTGCCTCCTGAAAACTGGTAGTGAGGGAGGTTGTTCCACAATTGCGGGCTAAGAAGAAGAGATTGGATTTATACCCGCCCTTCACTACCCGAAGGAGTCTCAGAGTGGCTTACAAACTCCTTTCCTTTCCCCTCCCCACAACAGACACCCTGTGAGGTAGAAGAAGAAGAAGAGATTGGATTTATACCCCGCCCTTCACTACCCAAAGGAGTCTCAGAGGGGCTTACAAACTCTTTTCCCTTCCCCTCCCCACAACAGACATCCTGTGAGGTAGAAGAAGAGAAGAGATTGGATTTATACCCCGCCCTTCACTACCCAAAGGACTCTCAGAGGGGCTTACAAACTCTTTTCCCTTCACTTCCCCACAACAGACACCCTCTTGTGAGGTAGAAGAAGAGAAGAGATTGGATTTATACCCCGCCCTTCGCTACCCGAAGGAGTCTCAGAGGGGCTTAAAAACTCCTTTCCCTTCCCCTCCCCACAACAGACACACCCTGTGAGACAGAAGAAGAGAAGAGATTGGATTTATACCCCGCCCTTCACTACCTGAAGGAGTCTCAGAGCGGTTTACACAATCCTTTCCCTTCCCCTCCCCACAACAGACACCCTGTGAGGTAGGCGGGGCTGAGAGAGCTCTGATAGAAACTGCTCTTTTTCAAGGACAGCTGTGCCAGAACTATGGCTTGCCCAAGGTCATCCAGCAGCTGCGAGTGGAGGAATGGGGGAATCAAACCCGGTTCTCCCAGATTAGAGTCCGTGCACTTAACCACTACACCACACCAAACTGGCTCTCAAGCTGACTTAGCGTGAGCCTAGCTCACAGTTTTTTAGCCTCCGGCTCACAGATCTTTGTCTCAGCTCAGGAAGGGATGGCTCCAGAGCAAACTAATTTATGCAGCAGCCAAATCGCTCACTCACAGTTTTAATGCCAGCAGCTCACAAAGCAGAATTTTTGCTCGCAAGACTCCACAGCTCAGAGGGAGCATTGCCCTTTGCTTGAGTCCAGGAGCACCTTAGAGACCAACCAGATTTCCGGGGGATGAGCTCTCAAGAGCCAAAGCTCAGCCAAAAGGGAGCTCTGATTCTCAGAAGCTCATGCCCCGGAAATCTCGCTGGTCCCCAAGGTGCTACTGGACTGGAATCTGGCTTGTTCCACTGCGACACCGACACGGCTACCCTCCCGAAACTATCCGCAGGCGCACCTGTAACTGGTGAGTGATGAACAAGACTGTTTTCGACTTCAGGTGCTTCCGTATGGCGCTGTTGAAGATGTGGTTCCCGACGTGGGCGTCCAAGGCACTAAGAGGGTCGTCGAGGATATAGATGCTGTTCTCGCTGTACAGGGCCCGGGCGAGGCTGATCCTCTGGCGCTGGCCCCCGCTCAGGTTTGCGCCGCGCTCGCCGATCTAGGGGGGAAAGACTTCCTTAAAACCTTTCCTTTGGGGGGATTATACTTATTGCCAGGGCTATTTGGGGGCCGGAACGCCCAGGAACGGAGTTCCGGCTAGATCCCGAGTTGGCCACGCCCAGCAGGAACTCATTAGCATAACAGGCCACACCCAACAGCAGAAACTCTTTAGGATTGGCTACCTTAGGGGTGTGTGGCCTAACATGCAAAGGAGATCCTGCTACCAAAAAAGCCCTGGGTTTTGACAACAAACAAGGTAAACAGAATAGAAGCAAAAGGTGGGTGTGGCTGGATGATCACACTTCTGATAACATGGGGGTGTGGCCTAACATGCTAATGATCTGTGCTATCAGGGGTGTGGCCTAGTATGCTAATGAGTTCCTGCTGGGCTTTTTCTCCAAAAAAAGCCCTGCTTATTTCAAAATGAAGGACCCAGTCTATTTGTTATGGCCACGTCCCGTCCTTTGTCCAAAGAGCTCAGAACAACGCTCTGGTTGTACCGTGGCCTGACGGAAAAGGCTTAACCGGCGAGATTTGGGTTTCCGCAGGCCTGATCTCGAAGGACGGAGCTACAGGTTAGGTTTACTTCTATGCAGGGCTCTTTCTGTAGTAGGAACTTCTTTGCATATTAGGCGACGCACCCCTAAGGTAGCCAATCCTCCAAGAGCTTACAGAGCTCTCCTTACAGGGGCTGTTGTAAGCTCTTGGAGGATTGGCTACATTAGGGGCGCGTCGGCTAATATGCGAAGGAATTCCTGCCACAAGAAGAGCCCTGCTTCTATGACAAGGTCCCCCAACCCCTTTTGGAAATGCAGCACTCTTTGGATCTCGTCGTGACCGTTAGACGATAAACCACAGCACCTCAGAATTAGTCTAACAGTTTCAGCAGAACAAGCCCTCCTTTGATAAAGCCTCTCTCCTCCAAAGTACAGTGACCAGTGAATCAAAAGTTAACTAGAAGAAGCTAAACTAGACTGGATAAAACAAAAGGTCAGGAGGGGAACGGGCAGCTGCTGCCAGCCCGACACCGCCTTGAAGCCACTCATCCTTTACAAAACGCCCTCACTGGGGTTGGTTTCTGGAAAGGGAGAAGCCGTTGGCAGTTTTGGAATTGGGAGGCTGGATGGTGAGCGCTGCCTCAAAATGGCGGCCAAAAGAAGAAGAAGAAGAGTTTGGATTTATACCCCGCCCTTCACTGCCCAAAGGCATCTCAGAGCGGCTTACAGACTCCTTTCCCTTCCCCTCCCCACAACAGACACTCTGTGAGGTAGAAGAAGAAGAAGAGTTTGGATTAATACCCTGCCCTTCACTGCTCAAAGGAGTCTCAGAGCGGCTTACAATCTCCTTTCCCTTCCCCTTCCCACAACAGACACCCTGTGAGGTAGAAGAAGAAGAAGAGATTGGATTTATACCCCGCCCTTCACTGCCCAAAGGCGTCTCAGAGCGGCTGACAAACTCCTTTCCCTTCCCCTCCCCACAACAGACACCCTGTGAGGTAGAAGAAGAAGAAGAGATTGGATTTATATCCCGCCCTTCACTACCCAAAGGCGTCTCAGAGCGGCTTCCAATCTCCTTTCCCTCCCCCTCCCCACAACAGACACCCTGTGAGGTAGAAGAAGAAGAAGAGATTGGATTTATACCCCGCCCTTCACTGCCCAAAGGCGTCTCAGAGCGGCTGACAAACTCCTTTCCCTTCCCCTCCCCACAACAGACACCCTGTGAGGTAGAAGAAGAAGAAGAGATTGTATTTATATCCCGCCCTTCACTACCCAAAGGAGTCTCAGAGCGGCTTCCAATCTCCTTTCCCTTCCCCTCCCCACAACAGACACCCTGTGAGGTAGAAGAAGAGAAGAGATTGGATTTATACCCTGCCCTTCACTGCCCAAGGGAGTCTCAGAGCGGCTTAAAATCTCCTTTCCCTTCCCCTCCCCACAACAGACACCCTGTGAGGTAGGTGAGGCTGAGAGAACTTCTGACAGAAACTGTCCTTGAGATAACAGCTGTGCCAGAGCTTGTGACTGACCCAAGGTCACATCAGCAGGTGCAAGTGGAGGAGTGGGGGAATCAAACCCGGTTCTCCCAGATAAGAGTCCGCGCACTTAACCACTACACCAAACTGGCTCTCCTCAAAAGAGGTGGAGCCCACCACAAAACATCAGGGAGGGAGGTCAAGCATAACTCTCATGGTAACTTATCAACATTTCGGGCAGAAGCTCTGTTTTGACAGGCTGCTTTTCAAAAATTAACAACAGTTTAAATGTTTTTTTCTTGCCTGCACACTTTGAGGATCCGGTGCTGTGGCATCACTCATTCCTAAAGCCACCTTAAAAATCTGCACGGCCTGCCCTGCCCCAATCGAGACCGATCTCATCAGATCTTGGAAGCTGAGCGGGGCCGACCCTGGCTAGTATTTGGACGGGAGACCTCCAAGGAATATCAGGGCCAGGATTCAGAGGCAGGCAAGAGTGAGCCGCCTCTCTGAAACGCCCAAGCTCCTATAGGGGTCGCCAGAAGTCAACCCATGACTTCCAGCCCCACACGCATGCACAAATACTCAGCAAGGCGGGGGAGGAAATCTGCACGGCCGATCAAATCTCCAAATGGTCAGTCAGAAACCCTGGGCAAAAGCCCCACCCGCTTTCTAGAGACACTCGGCAGGTGCCAGGAGAAGTGTCTGGGAGACCCATATGACGCCCACGGGCGCCCCAGCGGGGAACCCTGGTCTAATTAGACTCCTACCTCCGTCAGGTCCCCGTTTGGCAGGATAGCCAGGTCAGGTCTGAGGCAGCAGTCGTTCAGCACAGTGTTATACCTGGAAATACATAGGTATATATTTTAGAAAACAGCAGTCAAATGGCATACCATTTCCCCTGTGTCCGTGGGATGGGTAAAGTCAGGGCTTTTTTTTTTGTAGCTAAAGCCCAGCAGGAACTCATTAGCATAACAGGCCACACCGAACAGCAGAAACTCATTAGTCTGACAGTGCAGCTCATTAGCATATCAGGCCACACCCCCATGCCTTCCCTTGGCTTGCCCGGGTGCCCCGCGCCTGCAGGGAACCCAGGCAAGCCAGCCCTTGGACAGGCTGGGGAAGGCATGGGGAGGCATTTAAATGCCTCCCCGATCCTCCCAGGGCCCCCCTGGCCTGCCCGCCTCAGAGTCACGGGGCGGGGCGGGTTGCTCTCCAGGCCTTCCCTCTGTAGCCACGCACGCAGAGGTTTTGGCTGTAGTGGGCATGGCCAACTCTGAAGCCAGCCGGAATGCCGTTCCTATGCGTTCCTGCTCCAAAATAGCCCTGGGTAAACTTAAGAATAGCTGGAGACAGAAAGTCTCAGGAGAAAAGCAGAAAGACTGAGCCAAGGACCACTAGGTTGCTTATTCCCGTCCCCTTTCCTGCAGGGACTGTCTTCTCTCCCAAAACATGCATATTTCCAAAGATGGAAATGGAATTCTGGACAGAGAAGTCTCTGTCTGTCTGTCTGTCTCTTTCTCTCTTTTAATACATACACACACACACACACGAATGAGAAACAAAATGCTTTTTCAGGTAAAATTTTAGAATATGATTTTAACTGCCTTTCACTCACTACACAACAGCTACATGAGACAATGTATAACACGTGGTAAATACAGTCCCCATATACTATATGGACAAGCATCATTTGCAAATCTTCTGCCTTACTTCGGAATCCCCCATGCTCTGCAACATGTGAAAGAAACCAATCTAGATTTTGAAACACACCCCAACTCGAGAAACAAGCTATTTATTATTTTGTATGGCTTAGAGAATCTTGTTCCGAACACTGCAAAACTTTAGCCCCCCTGAAGTTCATGGAGATAAAAATGAAAAGTACGAAATCTACTGATCTTTCAGGAAAAGATTCTGAGTAGAAACTTGTGAGTGCTTGGGAAGATATGTCTATTGTTTAAACAGTTTTTAATGTATTGCATGCTGTGGCATCCTTGCTTATTGGGGAGACGGTTTTACCTTTAAAACACACTCTATGTACATGAACTTGGTAGATTTCTGCTGCCACCAGGAATTAAAAATCCCAAATCTCTCCCTTTTGGTAGAATGACCTTGAGTCTGGGCACTTCAGAGGACTATGTGGCCCTGAGGAAGGACTATTCTGATTGCTGGGATAAGTTTAAATGAAAAACTATTTATTTAATAAAGAACAAAATAGGTTTCTGGTTATTTTGAACTGTTGCTGAAGAAAGAAATTTATAAATTTAACTGGCAAAGCTTGGCGTCACAAACAGTCTCTCAAACTCCACAACGCCACTCTGACAGGCTTAGACACTCAGTCTAATCTCTCTCTCATATAAATATATATATATATATATATAGCCACACAGGTTAACTCTTTGTCTTATTCACACAGAATAGACTCAGATTCTCATAGCCACACAAACTCTCTTCAAAACTCTCATAGCCACACAGGCTAAACTCTATGTCTTATTCAGACAGAATAGACTCAGACTCTCTTAGCCACACACTCTCTTCAAAACTCTCATAGCCACACAGGCTAAACTGTTTGTCTTATTCACACAGAATAGACTTAAACTCCCATAGTCATACAGACTATGCTCTCTCTCCAAACGTCACACACAGAAATACGTCATAGAGACACCTCCCACACTCTCAGTCATCAGCCAATCACACTTGTCTCCCTCTATCACTCTCCTTACAATACTGCAGCCAAACTAAACATTTAAAGAAACACACAGACCAAAACAAGAAATAATTGCACATGCGACGATCATATATTACTGAGCAGATCACTGTCACCCTGTATTTTAATTCAACATCCAGGTCTACAGAGGCTGTTAGACTGGAGGGAAATGCATTGTTCCCCCCAGGGAGTTAGTAGTAGTAGTTTTGCTCCTAGTAGTGCCTACCCGTACATCTATATTGCTTCTGGCTAATGGTTGGCCCACACTAGCCCAATTTCGTTCAATCTGGGAAGCTAAGCAGGGTTGGCCCTGGCTAGTACTTGTATGGGAGACCACCACGGAAGTCCAGGGAGGTTCCCTCAGAGGCAGACAATGGCAAACCACCTCTGAATGTCTCTTGCCAATGGCGACCCCTCCTGGGGTTTTCAAGGCCAGAGATGTTCAGAGGTGGTTTGCCATTGCCTGCCTCTGAGTAGGCACGCCCGGACTTCCTTGATTGTCTCCCATCCAAATACTGACCAGGGCTGACGCTACTTAGCTTCCCGGATTGGGTTAGCCTGGGCCATCCAGGTTGGGACGTGTTATATATACACCTTACTTTAAATACACCTTACTTTGCAGATGACACAAAGCTGGGTGGGACTGCTAACTCTGAAGAAGACCGAGTCAGGCTGGAACAGTGGGCTGAGGCAAATAGAATGAAATTCAATAGAGATAGGTGCAAAGTCCTACACCTGGGCACAAAAAATCAAAGGCACAGATATAGAATGGGAGGGACTTGGCTTGACAGCAGCACATGTGAAAGGGATCTGGGTGTTCTGGATGATCACAAGCTCAACATGAGCCTGCAGTGTGATGCGGCTGCGAAGAAAGCTAAGGCAATCTTAGGATGCATTAACAGAAGCATTGCATCCAAATCACAGGAGGTGGTAGTTCCACTCTATTCTGCTATTTCAGGCCTCACCTAGAGTACTGTGTCCAGTTTTGGGCACCACACTTTAGGAAGGACGTTTACAAGCTGGAGCGTGTCCAGAAGAGGGCAACCAGGATGGTGAGAGGGTTGGAATCCAAATCTTATGAGGAAAGGCTGACAGAGTTGGGTCTGTTTAGCCTGGGAAAGAGAAGGCTTAGAGGGGACATGATTGCAGTCTTCAAGTATTTGAAAGACTGTCATGTAAGAGATGGAGCAGATCTATTCTCTCTTGCTCCGGACTGCAAGACTAGATCTAATCTGTGGAAATTACAAGGGAGTCATTACTGGCTAGATGTCAGGAGAAACTTCCTAACTGTAGGAGTAGTTGAGCAGCGGAACAGTCTGCCTCGGAAGGTGGGGGATGCTCCTTCGCTGGACGTTTTCAAGCGGAGGCTGGATGACCATCTTTTGGGTATGTTGTAGGTATGTCGGGCTACCTTTCGGCTATGCTCCTGCAGAGTGCAGGGGGTTGGACTAGATGACCTGCAAGGTCCCTTCCAACTCTAACATTCTAGGATTCTATGAAATGCTGTTTTAATGTTCACCCCCTTGGGGACTCCTATTTGGGTGGAAAGGTGGCCCCAGAAATGTATCAGACAGATAAATCTTTTCCTCCTCACATCCAAAGCGCCGAGCATTAGGAACGCTTAACCGTTTACTGCAGCTTACAGACCTTTCTTCGTCAAACTCCTTCCCAAAGAGGATGTTGTCTCTGAGAGTCGCGTTGAGAATCCAGGCCTGCTGGGCCGCATAGGCAAACGCCCCATCCACGGAAATGCTGCCTTCCAGCAGCGTCATCTGGAACAAAGAGCAAAAGTGAGTCGAGGAGGGACGTCGCTCCATGTTCCAAGGAGGAAACGTCTCTAGCATATGCCCCACCGTGGAAGATCAGCCACATTCTTAAGATTCACCCACAGAGGCATTTAGAAGAAGAGCTCGCATTCATACCCTGCCCTTCACTATCCAAGGGTGTCTCAGAGCAGCTTACAAACTGCTTTCCCTTCCCCTCCCCACAACAGACACCCTGTGAGGTAGGTGGGGCTGAGAGAGCTCTCCTGAGGACTGCCCTTGAGAGAGGAGAAAGAGATTGGATTTATACCCCGCCCTTCACTCCCCAAGGGAGTCTCAGAGAGGCTTACAAACTCCTTTCCCTTCCCCTCCCCACAACAGACACCCTGTGAGGTAGGTGGGGCTGAGAGAGCTCTCTAGAACTGCCCTTGAGAGAGAAGAAGAGAAGAGATTGGATTTATACCCCGCCCTTCACTCCCCAAGAAAGTCTCAGAGCGGCTTACAAACTCCTCCCCACAACAGACACCCTGTGAGGTAGGTGGGGCTGAGAGAGCTCTCTAGAACTGCCCTTGAGAGAGAAGAAGAGAAGAGATTGGATTTATACCCCGCCCTTCACTCCCCAAGGGAGTCTCAGAGCGGCTTACAAGCTCCTTTCCCTTCCCCTCCCCACAACAGACACCCTGTGAGGTAGAAGAAGAAGAAGAGATTGGATTTATACCCTGCCCTTCACTCCCCAAGGGAGTCTCAGAGTGGCTTACAAACTCCTTTCCCTTCCCCTCCCCACAACAGACACCCTGTGAGGTAGAAGAAAGAAGAAGAGATTGGATTAATACCCCCGCCCTTCACTCCCCAAGGGAGTCTCAGAGCAGCTTACAAACTCCTTTCCCTTCCCCTCCCCACAACAGACACCCTGTGAGGTAGGTGGGGCTAAGAGAGCTCTCTAGAACTGCCCTTGAGAGAGATTAGATTTACACCCCGCCCTTCACTCCCCAAGGGAGTCTCAGAGCGGCTTACAAACTCCTTTCCCGTCCCCTCCCCACAACAGACACCCTGGGAGGTAGGTGGGGCTGAGAGAGCTCTGACAGAAACTGCTCTTTTTCAAGAACAGCAGTGCCAGAGCTATGGCTTGCCCAAGGTCATCCAGCAGGTGCAAGTGGAGGAGTGGGGAAACAAACCCGGCTCTCCAAGATTAGCGACCGCACACTTAACCACTACACCAGACTGGCTCTGAACAGCTCTGAAAGGACTTGTGACTGACGCAAGGCCACCCAGTAGCTGCATGTGGAGGAGTGGGGACTCAAATCCGGTTCCCCCAGATGAGAGTCAGCACTCCTAACCACTACACCTTTTGGCGTCTCAAGTGTGCCTCATTTCACTGCCTCTTACAATCAGAATATGAAGCCGGAAGATTTATCGCATGGACTAAAGGGACAGTGAACAAAACAATGTAGCTGGCAGAGATGACAATGGCAGAGACTCTCTGCAAAGTAAGCGGAAGCCGAACTCGGTGCGCAAAAGGAGAAGCCAAGCAATCCTCTCTCACCTGTCCCAAGATGGCCGAAATGAGTGAGGTCTTCCCACTGCCCACGCTGCCACAAATCCCAACAAGCTTCCCCTAGATTAGAGCACAAAAGAAAATATTTATTGCACAGAAATCGATCCTTCATACTAGAGACAGTGAAATGTTTAACAAGTGTCTGGAGTAGAAAGAGAAGTTCGTAGGTATCCCTGGGTGGAAACTCACACTTCCCGTGTTGAAAGCCAGAACTCCAGAGGCCTAAACTGTATACTGTATCAAGGGAACGCACTTTAAGCCTTCTCTATATGGCTAATGGAGCTGCGGTGGCTCAAGTGGTTAAGACAATGGACTGCAGGTTGTGGAAGGACAGTAGTCCAGCAGTTCGAGACCCGAGAGTGCCGCATGACGGGGTGAGTTCCCGTCTCTAGTTCCAGCTCCTGCCAACCTAGCAGTTCGAAAGCAAGAAATTGCAAGTAGATAAATAGGTACCACTTCAGTGGGAAGGTAACAGCGTTCCATGCGCCTTGGTGTTTAGTCATGCCGGCCACATGACCACGGAAACGTCTTCGGACAGCGCTGGCTCTTCAGCTTTGAAACGGAGATGAGCACCACAACCCTAGAGTCGGATTCGACTGGCTTTCGAGCAAGGGAACCTTTACCTTTTACCTATATGTCTAACAATGGCTAGAGCTTGAAATTTACAAGAGGCGTCTCTTAAACATATGCTTTGGCCCTGTCCAGTTATTTGGTGTTTTTGGGAAGAAATAATTACTGATTTAAATTCTGCTTTTGGATACTTATTGATCTTAGAGGACGCTTAAGCATGTGTTTATTTATCTACATTATTTATAGTCCATCTTCCTGGCTGGGATTCCAGGAAGTTTACACAGAATAAGTCAATCCAATCAACTGGATGGGACATTCAATTAACACGGGAATAGGATTTGTATTGTGGGACCAACCAGAAATGTAGAAAACGGAACTGAAGCAAAGCAAATTGTTAACGTGACATGTTAAATGATGCAAAGGTAAACAGCAGGATCCAATTTACGGCAAACTATGCACAATAGTATAGACCACAGTCCCTAATAATTTATTTTTATGATATGTTTGTTTTAATGTGCTGTTGGACACCGCCCCGAGCCCTGTTGCAGGGAACGGGCGGTATAAAAACTGAATGAATTGATGAATTAATAGGAGCACTAGCATGGTACTCGTTGGAGGTCCACAGCAATGCAGCACTGTGTTTCTGACACAAACTTGTCTCTCTCTCAAGAGAGCATGAGCGTCCCGAAAAACAGGCTTGCTGTACAAAGCGGCCCACAATTTCAATCCGACCTGCAAAAGAGCAAAATCGGCAATGGCCCGTACCTGTGCTTTTATCACTGTTGGCTCCCGCCTTGTGGAATGGCCTGCCTTTCTGGCCATCTATGCAAAACTGAACTATTCAAGAGGGCTTTTCTGCACAGGTTTAATAGGGCTGCACTGTACAAAATGGTTTTACAAATTTCCTTG
The DNA here is from genome assembly GCA_029375565.1 of Gekko gecko. NCBI lineage: Eukaryota > Metazoa > Chordata > Lepidosauria > Squamata > Gekkonidae > Gekko > Gekko gecko. Next base: position 143,991,367 of record JAPDNY010000008.1, on the reverse strand, counting down.
GATATATGAATTGGGACTGCAGTTCATGCTGCTGTGTACAATTTATTATATGTAGGATCCTACTCATATAATTTCTCTACCACTTACATAAGAATGTAAGAAAAGCCATGCGGGATCAGGCCAATGGCCCATCCAATCCAACACTCTGGGTTACACAGAGGCCAAAATCTAGGTGCCCTCAGGAGGTCCACCAGTGGGGCCAGAACTCCAGAAGCCCTCCTACCATTGCCCCCCAAGCTCCAAGAACACAGAGCATCACTGCCCCAGACAGAGTGTTCCATTTATATCTTGTGGCTAATAGCCACTGATGGGCCTATGCTCCATATAAGAATGTAAGAGAAGCCGTGCTGTATCCAGCCAATGACCCATCCCGTCCAACACTCTGGGCCACACAGAGGCCAAAACCCAGGGGCCACAAGGAGGTCCACCAACGGGACCAGAACTCCAGAAGCCCTCCTACCATTGCCCCCTAAGCACTAAGAACACAGAGCATCACTGCCCCAGACAGAGTGTTCCATCTGCACCTTGTGGCTAACAGCCACTAGGGGTGTGGGGGAAAAAAAAGATTTGGCCCAATTCGGATTCAGCCGAATCGGGTGGAATCTCATTCGGCTGGCCGAATGACCCCCGAATACCATTTTCGGTAACGTAAGCCGATAGCGGTGGCATTAGGCCGTCCGAATCACATTCGGCTCAATTATACTCTATGGGGAGTATAATTATGTGTTTATCCCATCCCCTCTTGAAGCTGTCTATCCTTGTAGCCGCCACCAGCAAAGGCTACTGTTATATTTCAGGAATTCTTAATCCAAGGGAGCATCTGAAAGGAGAGAGGAGTCCAACTCACCTTCTCGATTTCCAGATCAATGTTGTAGAGCACCTTCTGCAGCCGGACATTCGCCAGGTGAGACGGTTTGTTCTCCTCCTCGGGGCTGGGGGGGTCGTCACTGTCCACTAGGAGGTGGCCCTTCTGCTCGGCCAGCATGGCCTGCTGTCCCTCCCGCTGCTGGACCTTGGCCTTTGCTTTCTTGCCCTTGGCCATCTTGTCTTTTTTCAGTTTAGGGGTCATCTTGGGTGAGCTCTGGACACTGGCATGGGAGGACTCCCAGGCCAAGGTGGCATTTTTCACCTCTATGGCGGTGAGAGGACTGGATGGCTTTTTCTTTACCATATGAACCTCTTCCATTAGAAACAAACTCTGATAGGAGGTTGTGAGAGAGGTGCAAAGATGAGACACCAGGTCAAGACTGGGGAAGAGGGACAAGTCTACGGCACGCACACGCAGCAAAACACATCAGGCTATACAGTGGGAGGAAGCTGAAGAGCAAAAGGTAGCTCATTAGTGCAAACTAACTCCAGGTCCGGGAAAGGGCCTGGCTAGCCGCGAGTGTGGTGGGGGCTCAGACAGAGAGGCTGGTGGAGAGGGGCCGATTTCTGGACACAGGCAGAAACAGAGACAGCTATGCTCTGGACAGTCTTGCCCTCAGGGGCCTCGGGTTTTCGGGGTCTGCAAGATGAGCCTTGCTCGTTACAAACACCACAAGGCCTGAAAAGGGATGGCGTTATTTCTCAGCCGACTTTCGGGGGGGGCGGGGCACAGTGTTCAGTCGCCCAAGAGTCTGGCAATTGGGTCAACGCTTGGGGAATGTTCAGAAACCAAGCCTCTTTTGTCGTGTTTCCCACCACATCCGCTTGCTCCAAGATAGTCTTGGAAGATTCCACAATGCTCGTCAAACAACTCGGGAAAAACAGCATGAAGACAAAATAGACACAAAAAGTCCAAAAGACAGTCACAAGTTAGTTCACCGGGATTTGAAGCAAAGTCACTGTTTACCACAGGCCCTGACTCCTGAAAGTACGAGTATATATTAAGTGCCATCGAGTCGCTCTCGACTTAACGGCCATCCTATAAATTAATGACCTCTAAAATGCTCTATAATTAATAACCTCGGTCAGGTCTTGCAAACTAAGGGTTCCTTTCTTTTTAACCGGAGATGGCGGGGATTGAACCTGGGACCTCCTGGATGCCAAGCAGAGACTCTACCACTGAGCTACACAGCTCTACTAAGGGTTCTTTTCTTGAGCCAGTCCATTTCATGTGGGGCCTTTCTCTTTTATCCTGTTGCCTTTAACTTCCCCTGGCATTATTGTGCTCTCCAGTTAATCTTGTCTTCTCATCATGTGACCCAAGTAGAGCAGCATCAGTCCAGCGATTTTAGCTTCTAGGGAGAGCTCAGGCCTGATTTGGGCTTAAATAGCTGCCCCACACGAGCAAACTGTCAGCGCTGCCCCCCGCCCCGACTCAAGACTGTATGCTCATTCGGGATTATTTATTTCAGGGGTGGCCAAACTTGCTTAACGTTAATAGAATAAACGTCAGATGTTTGAGAGCCGCATGACATGAACAAATATTATACACTTTTACTCAAGTGGTTAAGATGCTGAACTGCAGGCTGAGGAAGGTCAGTAGTTCAGCAGTTCGAGACCCGAGAGTGCCGCATGACAGAGTGAGCTCCCGTCTCTAGTTCCAGCTCCTGCCAACCTAGCAGTTCGAAAGCAAGAAATTGCAAGTAGATAAATAGGTACCACTTTGGTGGGAAGGTAACAGCGTTCCGTGCGCCTTGGTGTTTAGTCATGCCGGCCACATAACCACGGAAATGCCTTCGGACAGCGCTGGCTCTTCGGCTTTGAAACGGAGATGAGCACTGCAACCCTAGAGTCGGATTCAGCTGGCTTTCGAGCAAGGGAAACCTTTACCTTTACTATGCCGATTTGCTTTTTGTTAACATGGAATGAGACTGCCAAAAATAATAACGAAAGCAGTAAAAGCAGATATCGATAATGATATTTGTTTGTCCGATGATAATTTGTTTGCTAATGATGTTTAGCTTCCCCGGCCGCCCTGCTGGGAGCTGCACGGTATGTGAGAAAGCGCCGCATGCGGCTCCCAAACCACAGTTTGGCCACCCCTGATTTATTTTATTATTTATTATTCTGATTAACACCCGCCTGATCTTTTCTCATTCGCATCCCGTACATTTCGGAGAACTAGATTCAAGCCCAGTGGCACCTTTGAGTCCAATAAAATTTTGAGGGTCAAAGTTCCCTGACAAAGGGAGGACTGACTCCGGAAAGCTCGCGTCCCAAAAAATCTTGGCCGCTTAAGCTGCACCTGGACCTCAAATCGAGCTCTTCCACTGCAAGACCAATGCATCTACCCTCTGAAACTGCACCTTCAAGAGTTCTTCAGATGCTTACCACCCAAGAATGAAAGAAGAGAGTTTAAAAATAAATAGGGCATGGTTTCCTGTCCTGAAAAACACAAAACGCTCTACAGCTGACAATAGCCCTACAGAGAAGATTAGAGTTCCAATAGCCATTCCACACACAAAAGAACCTCCTCAGGAAACAATCCATAGACAAAAGAACCTCCTCAGGAAAGCTCCTCCATTAGCATGTTCATAGCCTGGAGAACTCTTACAAGACAACGACTCAGCCCTACCCCACCTTCCAGGGGAGATATAAATTACCTGCCTACCATTTTTCTGTTCACCTTGACACAGAGAGTACTCCGTCTTTCTGTGTTATACCCCTGAGGATGCCAGTCACAGCGACTGGCGAAACATCAGGTCCTACAATGCCAAGACCACGGCCACACAACCCGGAAAATCTATAGCAACTAACGAAAGAAGTGTTTCAAACTCTCTGTGCCATCTGAATGCTGAAGAAAATCACACAGCCTATTTTTCAGTAAACGGGAAATGACATCAGTCGGCTTTCTGCCCAAAACACCGGTGCCCAGAATGTGCAGATAGTATACAGCAGGGGTGTCGAACAGAAGGCCCGGGGGCCAGAACCGGCCCATCCAGGGCTCTTATGCGACCCATGAGCAACTTGTGCCAGGGAGGGAACAGGAGACTGCTCAGGGGGGGAAGTGGGCGGAACCACTCCGATTGTGGCTTCAGCATGGCGGAACAGCCTCGTCTGCAGCAGTCAGGCAGTGTGGAAGCATCTGCCCATTGCTGCACCGTTGGGTTCTCCAGTCCACCCATGTGGGTTTTCCTCTGCACCCCCCCCCCCAGTCCGTGGGGCCTTGCAGTGAGGATACACCATCTCGGAGCTTACCAGCTGCTGTCGTTTATACAATTTATACATACCCAACTCTTTCAGCCTTTCCTCGTAAGACTTGGATTTAAACCCTCTCACCATCCTGGTCGCCCTCTTCTGGACACACTTGAGCTTGTAAACGTCCTTCCTAAAGTGTGGTGCCCAAAACTAGACACAGTACTCCAGGTGAGGCCTGACCATAGCAGAATAGAGTGGAACTACCACCTCCCGTGACCTGGACACAATGCTTCTGTTAATGCATCCTAAGACTCCATTAGCTTTCTTAGCTGCCACATCGCACTGTAGGCTCATGTTGCACTTGTGATCAACCAGAACACCTAGGCCCCTTTCACATGTGCTGCTGTCAAGCCAAGTCCCTCCCATTGTATATCTGTGCCTTTGATTTTTTGTGCCCAGGTGTAGGACTGCACTTATCTCTACTGAAATTCATTCTGGAGGCTCACACCCAGAAGAAGACGAAGACGAAGACGAAGAAGACGAAGAAGACGAAGAAGACGAAGAAGACGAAGAAGACGAAGAAGAAGAAGAGGAGGAGGAGGAGATTGGATTTATACCCCACCCTTCACTACCCAAAGGAGTCTCAGAGCGGCTTACAAACTCCTTTCCGTTCCCCTCCCCACAACAGACACCCTGTGAGTGTCAGGTAGCCCTGCCATGATGGATGGAGGGGAGGGGAGGTTGGCTCTGGGCGCCTTAGTGGCGTGACAGGCGGGGAGGTTGGAATCTGGGGAGTTGTTGATTTACGCTTAGGGTGTGAGAATGGAATGTAGCTCTGGTTACCCCTATCTCCTGCAGACGGGACATTCTGACCTTGAGGAATCAAGCTGCGAGCTTTCCTATCGCTTTCAAAGCTGCAGCTTTGCTGTGAATAATGGGGGCGTTGGGAACTTCATTAGCGTAGTAACTTTCGATTCCCAATCGCATGGTACTCTGTGACTAGGAGAAGGGGGGTCCCCATTCACCCCCTTTCCCTGTATAACCGCTTGCTTTCTGTAACCAAGTCATTCTGAACAATGTACCTGCTTCAGTGAACCTTTCTATTGCAGCATTATAATAAATACTATCCTTGCTTGCATCACAAGGCCTGGTGTTTTGCTGACTAAGTTGGGACTCCTGACAGTGAGGTAGGTGGGGCTGAGAGAGCTCTTGACAGAAACTGCTCTTTTTTCAAGAACAGCTCTTGAAGCCAGTTTGGTGTAGTGGTTAAGTGCGCGGACTCTTATCTGGGAGAACCGAATTTGATTCCCCACTCCTCCACTTGCACCTGCTGATGTGACCTTGGGTCAGTCACAAGCTCTGGCACAGCTGTTCTCTCAAGGACAGTTTCTGTCAGAAGTTCTCTCAGCCCCACCTACCTCACAGGGTGTCTGTTGTGGGGAGGGGAAGGGAAAGGAGTTTGTAAGCCACTCTGAGACACCTTTGGGCAGTGAAGGGCAGGATATAAATCCAAACTCTTCTTCTTCTTATCATCAGAACTATGGCTTGCCCAAGGTCATCCAGCCAGGTGCAAGTGGAGGAGTGGGGAATCAAACCCGGTTCTCCCAGATTAGAGTCCGCGCACTTAACCACTACACCAAACAGGCTCTCCCAGTCTGGCTCTCCCAGACTCACGGTATCCATTCAGTTAAACCTAATTTTCGTGAATGGGGATGTGAACTTGGCTCAGTGCCTGGCGTGATCTGGTCCATGGGGTCGCGAAGAGTCGGACTCGACTGTGCGACTGAACAACAACAACAACAGTGCATAATGGGTAAGGTAAATACATCCCGGCCGGCAGGCCGCGATTTCCAAGGTTGAAATCCAGTTTCAGAGACTAGGCACGCTGGTCTGCAGCAGAAGAGCTAGATTCAACTCCAACAGCGCCTTAGAAATCAATGAAGACAGAGAGGTCTCCATCCCTAATTGTATCTGACAAAGGGACTTTTAACTCTCGAAAGCTCAAACCCAGAAATCTTGTTGGTCTTTCAGGTGCTACCGGACTCGAATCTAAGGTTCAAAACCGGTCCAGTCTGCAGGAACAACAGACACGGCAAGGAAAAGCGTTTGTCGTAAAATTATGGGAATTCCACCCCCACCAGTGTTCCCTCTAAGCTGAGTTAGTGTGAGCTAGCTCACAGTTTTTTAGCCTCCGGCTCACGCATTTCTGTCTCCGCTCAGGAAGGGATGGCTCCGGAGCAAACTAATTTCTGCAGAAGCCCCATCGCTCGCTCACAACTTTCATGCCAGTCGCTCACAAAGTAGAATTTTTGCTCACAAGACCCCACAGCTTAGAGGAAGCACTGACCCCCCCCCACTCCCAACTATGTTCATGATTAAAGGTATCAACCCCCACTAACAGAACATCGCCAAAAAAAGGCCGCCATCACTCACCTTAAATCGGTCGGCGGCAACAGAGGCTTCGGACAAAGACTTCACGGAAAACGGGGTGACTTTGAGAGCAAAGGTCATCGAATTGAACACTGTGACCACCGTAAAAGCCTGAAAAACATGGGTTTTTTTATTTTAATTTTTATTCATTTTTTAACCACACCATTACAACAATATTTGGCACAAAGAACAGTTACCAGCTCGCTTGAACAATTTTCATCCCAGTAACTCCAGGGAATCAAATAGCCTTTACAAATCCACCTAATACAACCACTTAACACGTGCAACAAACATAGAACAAATTAAAAGAACAGCAACTTTTTGTATAACGGGTTTTTTGGGATTGTCTCACTATTTTCTAGATAACTAATAATAGGAGACCATACCACTTGAAACCATTTCTGGTACTTTTCTGACTGCACAGCTGAGGAATTATATAAAGTGCGCCCATGAATAAAGCATTCCCAGATCTTCTCTTGCCAGCATGTTAGTGTGGGAACATATTTTTGTTTCCATTTTTGTGCAATTGTTATTTTTGCCAACATCAATAAAGTCGGCACCAATGTTTCTGAGCTTTTTTTGCTTACAGACGTACGCCATGTCTCCAGAAAGATGGAATCTAGAGTGCAAGGTAAGTTTATTTCTGTTATTAATGCAATTTGTTGAATTATCAGCATCCAGTAGCCTTTTATTTGTGGGCAGGACCACCAGCAATGCACAAAGTCCGCTATCGCACCACAGTTTTTCCAGCATTTATTTGGAATCTTTGAGTTTATTTCATGTAGAACTGCCGGTGTCATATACCACCTATTCAGTATTTTGAATGAGGTGAATCTAATGCTGAAAATATTGGAAGTGTTACTAGGTGAAGACCAAATTGAGTTCCATTGGTCCTCTGTAAGTGTCTTTTGACAGTCTAGCTGCCATTGTTTTTGAGACTTTAGGATAGATGTCTTTTCGCCCTTCAGTATAACACTATAGAGCTTACCTATCATTCCCTTTATTTCCCCATTTGAGTTTTTTAGTAAAACATGGTTGGGAAGGAATGCTTTCAATTGCGGCATCTACCGAAAACCTCAAATAAATTCAAGGACAGCTCGTCAGCAGCAGTAGGCAAAATAGCACCTGAAATATAAAACTGGGGAATGCGGCCACTTGGGACTCCCACTGAGTGACTATAAACCAGACACTTGGCCATTGATACCACTTCATCGAGAATCCAGAACCTGACAAAGGTTAGTCAAATGTAGGAAAGGGGGCCAATGTTAAAAACTTGGTAAAGGAAATATAAAAATACATGTATTTATTGATCACAACTTTAAAAATATATAAGGGCCCGGTCACAGGTTATCTATAAATAACAAACGATAAAACACCAGGGCTCATAAATCCGACCTGACGCGTTTCGGCCTACATAGGCCTTCCTCAGAGGTCAATAGTGAGGAACATATTGGCTATTATAAAAACATATAGCACAATCATATGCATACAGAGCATGAATACAATAAGGACCAGAAGCAAGTTGTTTCAAGATAACCCACCAGGCATAGAGCAAGAAAATACAAATGAGGCCTCTAATAGTGCAATGATATGCCCAGTGGTTCTCAGATATAAACTTCTGGTCCAGGAAACGCCTTCCTATGATTGTGGAGCCAAATAATCCTCAAGCAGAGACTGCTCTTTGCTTGAGTATTATTTGGCTCTACAACGTGTGACCGGGGCCCTTATATATTTTTAAAGTTGTGATCAATAAATACATGTATTTTTATATTTCCTTTATCAAGTTTTTAACATTGGCCCCCTTTCCTACATTTGACTAACCTTTGTCAGGTTCTGGGTTCTAGGTTTTAGGTTCAGTTTTTTTCCCCTCCCCCCTTTTTTGGTCCTTACCACTTCATCGAGCCCATCTATCACACTAAGGTTTTACTGAATGGCGAAACACTTACTAAATGTGGTGTCGAAGGTTCTTGCTAAACCACTATCGGGGTTTGAATACCTGGTATCCCTGGATCAGGTTCATCAGTTTTGCTGAACAAATGAAACCAAGGAAGAAAGCGACGAGGATGATCAGGGGGTCTGGAGACTCGGCCCTAGGAGGAAAGGCTAAGGGCCCTGGGAATGTGTAGTTTGGAGAAGAGGAAATTGAGGGGGGGGACATGATGGCTCTCTTTAGATATTTGAAGGGAATTGAAAACAAATCAGCCAGTATCATCATGCCCCTGTATAAATCATTGGTGCGACCTCATTTGGAATACTGTGTACAGTTCTGGTCACCACATCTCAAAAAGGATATTATAGCATTGGAAAAAGTGCAGAGAAGGGCAACTAGAAGGATAAAAGGGTTGGAACACCTTCCCTATGAAGAAAGGTTAAAACGCTTGGGGCTCTTTAGCTTGGAGAAACGACGGCTGAGAGGTGACATGATCGAGGTTTATAAGATTATGAATGGGATTGAGCAGGTTGAGAAAGAAGTACTTTTCTCCCTTTCTCACAATACAAGAACTTGTGGGCACTCAATGAAATTGCTGAGCATTCGGGTTAGAACAGATAAAAGGAAATACTTCTTCACCCAAAGAGTGATTAACATATGGAATTCACTGCCACAGGAGGTGGTGGCAGCTGCAAGCATGGACAGTTTCAAGAGGGAATTAGATAAACATATGGAGCAGAAGTCCACCAGTGGCTATTAGCCACAGGGTATAGATGGGAACTCTCAGTCTGGGGCAGGTGATGCACTCTATTCTTGGTGCTGGAGGGGGCAGCAGTGGGAGGGTTTCTGGTGTCCTGGCCCCACTGCTGGACCTCCTGAGGGCACCTGGTATATTTTGGCCGCTGTGTGACAGAGTGTTGGACTAGATGGGCCATTGGCCTGATTCAACATTGGCTTCTCTTATGCCATTTGGAGGAGGGCAAGGAGCCGTTCCAGTTGGCAGCAGAGGAGGGGACCCGAAGCAACGGGTTTAAATTACATGCAGGAAGGTATCGGCTGGCTATTAGGAAAAACTATTTCACGGTCAGAGTGGTCCAAAGGTGGAATCAGCTGCCCAGGGAGGTGGTAATAAGCTCCCCTTCACTGGCAGCTTTCCAGCTGGACGAATATTTGTCAGGGATGCTTTAGGCTGGTCCTGCATTGGGCAGGGGATTGGACTAGATGGTCTGTAGGGCCCCCTTCCGACTCCGTGATTCTATGATTCTACAGAACTAAAAAGTTTTAACTGGATTGCGAATAAATGCAATTTACTGTTACTGTTTTGAATTGCATTGTGATTATCCTCCTCACTGGGCTGTGCAAACTGCTCTTCCAGATAAAGCTTTTTATAGAGTAGGGGACAATAAGGTTGAGTATATGGAATTGGGGGGGGGGGGGCGGTGGCCCGAAAAAGTAAGGGAACCCATTCCCTACAGGGTCGCCCGAAACTGACTGCAACCTGATGGGGCCCTCTGCTTCCAAGACACACACTCTGTCGGGGCTATTTTCAAGTGAAGCAGAAGCCCTTTGCAACAAGCCAAAGCCCGACAACCAGCTTGAATTCAGTTGGTGAATGGAAACACACACACCCAAAAACCCCAAACCCTTCTAAGAAATGAAAGCAAAAGCACCACCCCTTTTCCAGCCACAATGCAGGACACGTAAATTGCACTTGGCATGCCTCATCGCCTGCTACAGTAGCCCAGGCCCCTTTTCCAAGTCCACCTTGTCTCCATTCCATGAATTTCAGCACTAGAATTCGCACTAAGGTTTGCAGGCTGTTAACGGGAAACTTTAACGATCATTGCAAAGCCGCCTTCAACCACCAGGGGGTTGGACTCGATGACCCTAGGGGTCCCTTCCAACTCTATGATTCTATAAACCTTTTTAGAAATAAATAAATAGGGAGAGCTTGCAAACCCTTAGGCTGGGGCCTGCTCCGGCGGAGAGAGCGGGGTATAGAATGAATGAATGAATGAATGAATGAATGAATGAATGAATGACCCCCTCCTCAATTCCCACAGCAAAAGCAGTGACACACAGAGGGTTTCCAGGCCATACACTGTTAAGTTTCCATGTCTACAATTTGCACGCCTATCCGAGAGGACAGATTACCTGAGCGGCTGTGAGGTCATAGCCAAGGAACATGTGGACAGAGAAGGTCACCACGCTGGCGATAACGACAACTATGGGAGCCACGCCCACGGTGATGCTCTGGAAGTAGCCTGCCCGTTCCAAGATTCTGCGTTCCTCTTCTCTGATTTCTGTTGATACAAAGTACAAAAACACACACACAAATAGATGTAGCAGTGGCAAGAAACGCTCACAGCAATGCGGGCATGTCTATCAGCAGCTACTACCCATGGTGACTTAAGAAAACCTCCATGTTCAGAAGCAGCAAACCTCTGACTGCCAGTGACAGAAGGCAACATCAGGAGAAGGCCTCAACATCCACGCCCTAGGGGCCCTTTGGAGTAACTGGTTGGCCAACTGGGTGAGGCAGGATGCTTGGTTAGATGGGCCACTGGTCTGATCCAGCAGTGCTCTTCTGATGTTCTTATGAAGGCCTTGGCATTTAGAGGAACGTATTGGCCACTGTGTGAGACAGGATGCTGGAATACATGGACCATCGGTCTGATCCAGCAGGACTCTTCTGATGTTCTTATGAACACCTCAGACTCTCTGCCCTGCTGTTGGCCCTCCAGAGGAACTGGTTGGCCACTGTGTGTGAGAGAGTAAGCTGGACTAGATGGACCATTGGTCTGATACAGCAGGGTTCTTCTGATGTCCTTATGAAGGCCCTAGCCTCTACGCCCTGTTGTTGTCCCTCCAGGGGAACTGGTTGGCTACTGTGTTAGACAGGATATTGGACTGGATGGACCACTGGTCTGATCCAGCAGGGCTCTTCTCATGTTCTTACAGAGGCCTTGGCCTCTCTGCCCTGTTGTTGGCCCTCCAGAGGAACTGGCTGGCCACCATGTGAGGCAGGACGCTGGACTAGGTGGACCACTGGTCTGATCCAGCAGAGCTCTTCTGATGTTCTTATGAAGGCCTCAGCCTCTATGCCCTGTTGTCCCTCCAGGGGAACTGGTTGGCCATTGTCTGAGACAGGATGCTGGACTGGATGGACCCCTGGTCTGATCCAGCAGGCTTTTCTCATGCTCTTACTAGAACTTCATGAAAGTTCCCACTTCATCACTCACAGTATTACATTTTACACCAAAAGGGTTTACACCAGAAGTTCATTTTACACCAAAAAATGAAGACTAGGTTATTATTCCTATCAAGACAAAAATCTATGATCTCCTTGACATTTCATATTGTTCTGTTTGGGCTGCTTCGGTCTACAGAGGACCATGGAAACACACTATAAAGAGACATTCACAAATCTATATAGCTCAAGTAAGTCCGCTGAAGACCAGCTGCCCAGGCAACTCAAGCGCGCTAAACCAATACGCAAGGCTTCTTATATTGCAGATAAACCACAGAAGTGGAGGTAAAGGGAGAAAACATTATTTATTTTACATCCAAGTATGGTAGGCACAGAACGCCAAATGCTCTAACAGTCCCCATTTATTAGCCACAATTATTATGAAAACATAAACACAATTTCAACAGGAAAGAAGAGAGTATAAAAATAAATAGGGCATGGTTTCCTGTCCTGAAAAACACAAAATGCTCTACAGCTGACAATAGCACTACAGATAAGATTAGAATTTCAATAGCCATTCCACACGCAAAAGAACCTCCTCAGGAAACAGCCAATCCATAGACAAAAGAACCTCTTTAGGAAAGCTCCTTCATTAGCATGTTTCACAGCAGAGAAAATGTTACTGGCAATGAAAAGTAGAAACCAACACTCACTCTGGACATTCTGGGAAAAGGCTTTGACCCAGGCATACATTTTAATAAACTTGATGTAGTTCAGAACTTCATTCATTTTCTGGACACGCTCGTCCGTCGCTGACACGCATTTCCTTCTGAAATAGGCCGTGAAGCGGGACGCGAACATCTGAAAAGGAGCGACATCATAAAAGCCAGAACGGAATGTGCCCGGGGCTCCTTCTCTGCTATTAAAAGGGACCACTAGTTACGCAAGAAGGCTCACCATTAATAAATTAGATGCCATCCACTACTGAAATCTATATCCGAAGCAAATACATATGCTTCCATCTTAGCTCAAAATCTGCCTCTTTTCCCTCCCATCCCTCAAGCTACTTGACACAGAGAGGGATTAAAATGTGGAATTTGCTGCCAGAGGATGTAGTGACAGCCCGGAGCCTCTGAATAATCATCCCAGGAGGCAAGAGCAGGAGAAGACCTCGGCCTCTATGCCCTGTTGTTGGCCCTCCAGAGGAACTGGTTGGCTGCTGGGTGAGACAGGATGCTGGACTAGAGGGACCACCGGTCTGATCCAGCAGGGCTCTTATGCGCTTAATAAAAACCACTACTAAGGACTCTGTGGAGAAACACCATTTTGTGGATGTTGGTGTGGGCCAGATAGGAGGAGACCATCAAACTTGAGGTAGGCCTCGGCCTAGTCTCCTCCTCATTCCTCCCTCCCTTCCTATCTCCAAGCAGTAGTCTGAGGGCAGCTCCCTCGAGAGGACAGGAAGTCCATCATGGTGGTGGTGAGATCTGCCCCAGAACGCCGCAAGAGGGAGAGCAAGTTCCTGTTTTATACGTTTGATATAGTGGAGCTTTTGGGCGGGAAGCCAGTTCAGTCTGTCAGGAGTCTGAAGCCAGACAGTTGGCTGGAGTCTGCAGGAGGCAGAGGCCATTGTGGGAGACGTGCTGATCCCACTTTCTCCAATGAGATGAAGTAAAGTAACTGCCCTACAGACCACCTAGATGAGTAGTTTAGAGAAGCGAGAGATGGAGCGTTTTTGTCGCGTTTCTTTTGATTCTTCAGTTCACTGTGGAGATGCCCGTAAAAAGAGTTTTCAAATAAATCCGTTAATTGTTAACTGTGAGAAATCCCTCTGTACCGCATAGTTCCCCCCAGCTGCTTGAACAGGGGCAAAACGGTCAGTTGGCAACTCTCCAGGGGAGCCCCAAAGATTGCCAGGAAACCCCGAGGCGGGTTCCTAGGAATGCCGGAGGGAGGTTAGGAGGCTGTCCCACCTAACCAGAGCCCAAGATAGGGACAGTGGTGGCAGCAACACGCGGAGGCAGTGGAGAAGAACTGCCCCTTCAGGTGCCAGGTCAGGCAAAGGAGGGGTGGGCAGAGCGGGGCCTGCCAGCTGACACAGGCCCGTTCCGCCACAGACTCACAAAGGCTAAGATGAACAATTCCCTTTTCATTTCTTTTGCTTAAGGTCACTATGGCCATGGATTCTTGAGGCTTCCTGGAACAGCAAGATCAATGCAACCTGAGAAGAAAGCACCTCCGTGGGAAGGAAGGACCCCCTATATAGGAAAATGAGCCCACATTTGAAACAGGGGCATTCTGCCGTCTTCCCTTCCTAAAAAAAGTTTTGAACTCTACACAAATGAATGGGGAAGAGAAACCAATTCCTAATATCAGCACCTATTTCCTGGATTTATATCCCAGGTCTTTCTACTTAAAAACCATTCTCGGAGTCGTACAAATCAAACAAATTAAGAATAGTAGAACTAAAAAAAAAAAAGGACCACAAAATGAGTTTTAAAAGGCAGTAGTAAAAGAGCAGCAGTTAAACCCGTTGTGTTACGCAGGGACAGAAAAAGTGACAAGCACAATAAAACTAAGTTACTTCTCAGAATTGCTTAAGCTTCCTTTTAGGTCTCATTTTTTTTCTGGGTTGAATTTACTGAAAATAACACCTTCAGGGCCAAGCTAGCAATCATGAAAGGCAGACACCATTTTGGCCACGAAGGTTTGGACTCTGTGGTCAATTCCTGCAGGCGCAAGAGCCCTTCTGCTGGAAACGGGGGTGGGGGGGAAGGGGGACGGGGACCCCCACACTGTGCCCAGCATGGCCGCCAGAGTCTCCTGAATCCTAGGGGAAGGACTTCAAGGGCATGCCTGGGGACTACAGCAGGCAACTTCCATCTCATAGGATTCCATCCAGGTAGTTTGCAAGACAAAACTGAAAGTTTTACCATTTTGGAAGAAGAAGAGAAGAAGAGATTGGATTTATACCCCGCCCTTCACTCGGAGTCTCAGAGCGGCTTACAAGCTCCTTTCCCTTCCCTCCCCACAACAGACACCCTGGGACATAGGTGGGGCTGAGAGAGCTCTTTCGAGGACTGCTCTTGAGAGAACAGCCCCAAGAGAACTTGTAACTGACCCAGGGTCACACCAGCAGGTGCAAGTGGAGGAGTGGGGAATCAAACCCGGTTCTCCCAAATTAGAGTCTGCGCACTTAACCACTACACCAAACTGGCTCTCAAAGGCAAGGCAACTGCTTGCTATGCAGAGCTATGACTACAGAACCAGACATCTCTGGTTTGGTGTAGTGGTTAGGAGCACGGATTCTGATCTGGGAGAAATGGATTTCATTCCCCACTCCTCCACATGCAGCTGCTGGTGTGACCTTGGGTCAGTCACAAGTTCTCTCAGAGCTGTGCTCTCTCCAGAGCAGTCCTCAAAAGAGCTCTCTCAGCCTGCCCAGGGTGTCTGTTGTGGGGAGGGGAAGGGAAAAGAGATTGTAAGCTGCCCTGAGTCTCCTTCGGGTAGTGAAGGGCAGGGAATAAACCCAGTCTCATCTCTTCTTCTTACCTGTACCAGCCTTTATTTACTGTTTCCTTCATTTTTATTCCACTTTTCACCCCACTGGTGGTGCAAAGTGGCTTACAGCATTTCCCCCTTCTCCATTTTGTCCTCCCATCAACCCAGTGAGATTCCATAGCTGGTCAAAGGTCACCCCAGCCACCTTTCGTGGCAGGGTGGGGATTAGAACCTGGGTCTCACAAATCCCTAGTCTGACACCCTGATGACTATACAACACTGGCTCTCTCTGAAGCACTCCCTTCCCAACCTAGAGAACACAAAACTGTCACGCTTGCCCCTTTCATTTCTTGCAGTGGACACTAATGTTTTGCAGGCTTATTTAAGCAAGGACTTAAAATCGGTTCTCGCACTGCGACCGAGCAGAAGCAAAAGGAGGAGGAGGCACAATTTGCCCTCCTCCCGCTGACAGGTGCTCTGCCTATGCAATCATTCAGTCTCTGTATCTGATATCAATATGTTGTCGAAGGCTTTCTCATGGCTGGAGTTCATTAGCTGTTGTAGATTTTCCAGGTTGTGCGGCCGTGGTCTTGGCATTGTAGGACCTGATGTTTCACTAGTAGCTGTGATGGGCATCCTCAGAGGTATAACACAGAAAGATGGAGTACTCTCTGTGTCAAGGTGAGCAGGAAAATAGTAGGCAGGTAATTTATACCTATTCAGGAAGGTGGGGTAGGGCTGAGTCATTATCTCCTAGGAGTTCCCCAGGGTGTGAACATGCTAATGGAGGAGCTTTCCTGAGGAGGATCTTTTGTATGTGGATTGTTTCCTGAGGAGGTTTCCTGTTCCCGAGAAGGTTCTTTCGCATGTGGATTGGCTACTGGCGAAATGTCAGGTCCTACAATGCCAAGACTACGGCCGTACAACCCGGGAAAATCTACAACATCTAATGAATCTGATATCGTTTCAGATTCATGAACAGGAGCAGAGATCGTGACCTCCTTGTGAAACAGTAGAACACCAACAACAACCAGTCCCTGCTCGAAGGCCATTCGACACAATCTTTTTGTTCCCCAGGCATGAAAGAAAGGGACCTTCACGTACGTTCAGACCCAATTCCGCACGCTGACAGTCACCTACTCACCATTGCTGGGTAGAAGAGGATGAAGACGGCAGATCCCAAGAAGCCAGTTGGCCCCAGAATGATGACGTTATAAATCATCCCAAGGATGGCAACAATTGGACCTCCAGCCAGCAGACTGCCAACGGCAGCAGCCTCAAACATTCTCTGTCCATCGTTGGAGCATATGTTTATGAGCTGAAACACAGACACGACACAAAGTGATGCATGCTGGAGCCAAAAACTCCTAAATATAAATACATATTGATGGGGTCCGAACTGGCAGAGACTGACCAAGAGGGAGATCTTGGAGTCGTAGTAGATAACTCAATGAAAATGTAAAGACAGTGTGCGACTGCAATAAAAAAGGCCATCGCTATGCTGGGGATTATGAGGAAGGGAACTGAAAACAAATCAGCCAGTATCATAATGCCCCTGTATAAATCAATGGTACAACCTCATTTGGAGTACTGTGTACAGTTCTGGTCACCACACCTCAAAAAGGATATTATAGCATTGAAAAAAGTGCAGAAAAGGGGCAACTAGAATGATAAAAGGGTTGGAACTCTTTCCCGATGAAGCAAGGTTAAAGCGCTTGGGGCTCTTTAGCTTGGAGAAATGACAGCTGAGGGGTGACATGATCGAGGTTTACAAGATTAGGCATGGGATAGAGGAGGTAGAGAAAGAAGTTCTTTTCTCCCTTTCTCACAACACAAGAACTCGTGGGCACTCCATGAAATTGCTGAGCAGTCGGGTTAGTGATTAACACATGGAATTCACTGTCACAGGAGGTGGTGGCAGTGGCTACAAGCATGGACAGCTTCAAGAGGGAATAACATAAGTATATGGACCAGAGGTCCATCAGTGACTATTAGCCACAAGGTATAGATAGGAACTCTCAGTCTGGGCCAAATGATGCACTGTATTCTTGGTGCTGGGGGGGGGGGCAACAGTGGGAGGGTTTCTAGTGTCCTGGCCCCACTGGTGGACCTCCAGATGGCACCTGGTATTTTTTGGCCACTGCGTGACAGAGTGTTGGACTGGATGGGCCATTGGCCTGATCCAACATTGGCTTCTCTTATGTTCTTAAGTGTCTTCCAATTTACATTAGAATAGCGCTTTCAACGGGGACCTCCGTCTCCCATGTCAACTATATAGATGGTCCTGCTCCGAGTCACCCTTTTGAACGGCGATCGACAGGGAACGTGGCAGAAACCTACCTCTCCCAAAGACTTCTCCTTGATATTTTTCAGCCTGAGTATTTTCTTAAAAGCCATGGTCAGGATAGCGCCACGCAGTCGGACCCCGGTGCGGTAATTTAAAGCCCACGTTAAAGCCAGGGACCAGGAACGCACTATTTCTGTCATGAGCAGGCCAAGCACCAACAGCAGGCTGTACCGAAGGTTAGACTCCTCCTCCTGGGTGTACTCAAGGAGATGTTTCACAACGAAGGCCTACAGGGAAAAAGGCAGACGCGCATGAACACCCCAACGTGTCACAGGAACCATCTGATTGCTTTACGTTAAGTTAGAAAGGAGCGAGCGACTTCCATTTCCAAATGAAAACTCGGGATTTTTTTCTCCCCCTTCCAAATAGCCTTTAAGCGATCGTCAGTGGCAGCTATACTACTGCCGGATAAAATTGAGAGGCAAGTCAGCTTTTCGTAAGTGAGGAAAGTAATTTGGCACTTCCTGAATCCTGCTCCCTTCACGCTTTCTAACTTAACATAAACCGGTCAGTTTGCTGAAAGCGATTCGTTACCGTCATCGTGATTAACATGTTTAAAATAATATATCTGTACTTTAGGCAAAACGGAACACATTTTTTAAAAAAGGTATATTCCTTTACAAGACATTTTAAGACCTTTTTTTTTTATTATCTCTTTTGTTTCAAACGTGCTTATTTGATAAAAAGGAACAAATGTACCTACAGTTGAACTGGGGAAGAGTGTGAGAAGGACATTTTGCAAAACATTCCTGAAAATAAACATCAGCAGTTTAATAGTAAAGCAAAGGACAAGCAGCAAAAAACAAAATGAAAAAAAGCACAGTAAGATAAGATTTAAAAAGAACACAGATTTTTAAAAACCAACCGAACAACCAAAAAACAAAAACCCTTTTCACCCCTTGCACCTCCCAGTCCTCCCCCTCCAAAGACAAAAACAATTTTACCTCAGGAATCACATTTCACACACCACCTGCGGGAAGAGAAAAACAGGCCCCGGCCCGGAAATCCCATTACGTGTGCTGTCCAAAGGTACGGCACACAGTTATCACAATTCATGTCTGTCACCAACATTAAGTACTAATAAATGGGAAACAGTCAACGTTTATTTTTTTTTTTTATAGAACCATATTAAAACGGGTTAACTTCTCAAGAACACTGTACAAAAAAAAGGAATGGCACTGTGGAGAACACAACCGTCGGCATGCATGTGGAAAAATCATACAGAGCCTGAATCCAACATACAGGTCTAGCTTTCAAGACGAAATGAAAGTTAAAACTACACGTACACACAAACCAAAAAGGAAAAGAAAACACCTGAAACAGGATCGATATTTTTGTCTGCAGTGTCCCCAGAGGTGTGAAAGGCTCGTTTGGATAATCAGGAAGACTTCGGAAGCCTAGCGGTTTCTCACATCTGGTTTACTACAACTTTGCTACTGGTAGGAGGGCCCAGCCTTGCTTTTCCAACACCTACAGATGCTGATTTAGGGTTCCGTAATCAGGTCGGAGAAGGACCTCGGTGCACCACAAGACTTGAAAATCTGAAACCCCGGAAGAGATTTGGGACAGCTTTCCGAGTCCACAGGCAGTCCTCTTGACGAAACAGGCTCGGTAAGAGTTCCGTGCAATGAAAAGACTGGAGGGAAAGGGGAATGAACAGTGCCCTACACTTCCGAGCAAAGGGTCGCGGCTGCCACCGGTTGGCGTCAAGTGACGTGTTTGTTTTTAAGTAGGTAGGATGAATGTATGAGTCCCGCGGTGGTCCGTTTTTAGGAAGCTACAGCGGAGGGTTCTGCTGGGTAGGGTTTCTCCTATGAGTTTTCCACAAGCTCACGCAAAGAGCCTGATGTCCCTCAGGTCCCCAAGCTGACCACCAATTAAAAAAAAACACCCCAAAATACTTTCACAACCCTAACCAAAGAGCAACAGCCCGTCCTGAAAGGTTATTCTAGGCCAGCTTTATCTTCGACTGGATTGACTTTACATTCTCTGCATTGAGGCATAACTGACCAGGAGGCCGGTCAGCTGGTACCTGAGCAAGAAGATCTTTGGTGCGGTGGTCTTTCCCCCAGCACTAAATCCGACAAAGGCAACTGAGTCACCGGAAGGGCCATTCAACCCTTCCCTTGCTGTAGGTTTGTAAGCTGCGTCGACCAGTGCAGCCGACGTTTTCTTATACGTCGTGGTACGGAACGCCAAAAGTCTCCATGAGAATGAGGGCAGCATCGGCCGGAGTTCCTTTTTCTCCCCCTAAGTAATTCGGGGCGCAACCTTTTTGGCACACAGAGTTAGTGATTCCGATGAAGACTAAGAAACACTGCTAACTCCTTTTTTTATTTTAAAATTGAAAAGTTAAAAGCAATTAAAAAAAAGCATTAAGGGAGAGGACACACAGCTATTTCCAGTCTTAAAAATAAACGGTTTCTTTTGGTTAAAGACAGTACACAATGCCAGCATATAAAAACCTAAACATACATAGCTATCAAAACTAACAGAGGCAGAGGGGGGGAAATGACTCCTGTCACGGTACTAGCTGTCCTTTAGCTGCCTGGCTGATCTCAAGCATTCCCAGTGAATAAACATCACCTTACCTTTTTCATCTTGCCGTTGGATTCTGCCCAGCTTGACTGTCTCATTCTGACCGCAGAATACAGCCACCCTGGAAATTCTAAAGAACAGCTTCTGTCATTGGTTTCACTACAGAGAAAGATTTCCCCCCCCAAAACCACATCCAGCATTTTACAGCAGAAAGACAGCTGTTGACTGGAGCGGAGGCTGGGAGAGCGGAAGGCTTACCTCGAATGGCTCCCCCCCGCCGCCCCACCAAACCACCCTTACCGGTACCCCCACGACCCACCCCCTCCATCGTCGCCTCAAATCCCGAATGAAAACCTCAAACTGCATTTGATGGCAGTGGGAAATTTACCTTGCTTTCTGAACAGGAAAAGACTACCGCTGTGCAACCATGCTGGAGACATGTGTTCATGCACGCCCAGATTTAAGGATCTTTGTTGGACCAAGCAAGAATTCATCTTTGCCCCCAGACCTCAACGGGACAGGTTTTAGCATTCGTCTGAATTCAATGCAACCGCCATTTTTTTAAAAAAATCGCCTTTAAAAGATGCATTTCTTCCTACCCTGTTGAATTCTGAAGGGTTTTTAAAAAAATATATTAAAAATGTGGGGTTTTTTGTGAAAAGAGGAACTCCAAAATAGCAACAGTCTGACTTTTAGGCATAATTACCAACAGCATTCCCTGATCCCGGACCTTAAAATGAGAATGTCAGTTTGCAAAGACGTTTCAGCTTCGCTTGAGCTGCCCCCTTTTGTATCTCTACATACTCTTTTTCGGCTTTGCTTTCACCTGAAAAGAT
Source organism: Gekko gecko (assembly GCA_029375565.1). Classification (NCBI taxonomy): domain Eukaryota; kingdom Metazoa; phylum Chordata; class Lepidosauria; order Squamata; family Gekkonidae; genus Gekko; species Gekko gecko. Next base: position 143,970,530 of record JAPDNY010000008.1, on the reverse strand, counting down.
GTGCTTCAATTAAAAAAAAACCCAAAAAAACAGAAGCACTGCTAGTTTTGCGGAGATAAAAATGCGGTTTAAAAACAGTGGGGAGTACGGATTCAGCTCTCCTTCCGAAGGATGGGGCGGTTAAGGGAAAAAAATATTCTTTGGGGAACTTACATGACCGAACAGTGACACATAGGCGGGGAGAGGCTGCAGGCAACCAAATTTGGCACGGGCTGTATCCTACTCATTCCTTCCCATCTTGTCCTGGAATTACTAGTTCTTGTATTGGAATTATTAGTTCCTTCCCGCCTTGGATTGGAACCGGACCGTCTAAAAGAACTCGTGGCAACGTGACTACCGACTTTCCGCTAGAGGTAAGGGAATCTACCGGTTCCTGTAGTGAAACAATGACAGAAGCTGTTCTTGGAAGAAGCTGGATCTGTTAAAACCTAAGACATCCTGGCAATTAACAGCACGGCCCAATAAAACCTGCCTTTCCGTTTCCACCTTTTGCTGTCATCACAATGCCGAGCCAAAAAACAGACACAAACCACCACCACCACCACCCATTTACCCCCTTTCTCAACGAGGGTCGTAACAAGGCAGTTTCAAGATTTAACGGTAACAGGCTTAGGGATTCAGGAGAGAAAAAGACGACAAGGCCGTTCTTAACGTCGCACCTCAGCTGTACTTACCCCAAAGCACTGAACCTTCCCTGCTTAACAGCACACTGAAATGTGTACTACAAGCAGTAAGACTGCTCCTACTCCTCAAGGGAAATTTGTAGAAGAATAGATTTAGTCAAGGTGTCAAAAAAAAAAGAGAGTAAAATCTTGGCACGGGCACGTGCAACAAACAGGCGACAAGGAAAACGGTGTGAGCGTCAGGTCCTACGTGCTGACTAAGAGGCAGCGACCTAACTGTGACACCAGAAAGGTAGAACCTACCCAGTTGTCTTCTCGTGAGACAGACCACGCTAGTTCTGCAAAATCCCCCGAGACGCTGATTTCCTAAAGAACTTTAAGAAGTGACCCCAACTCCGGCATTCCGTTCTCATCTTGCAGAGAGCACAGAGGAGCAAGCAACATATGAAGGACTGCTTCTCTCCCACCCACCCCCAGCAGGCCTCAACACCCTCCCCTAACCATTGGTACAAGCAATTTTAAAAAGACACACGTATGAGCATACACATAAAACTAAAGAGCTCGGAAGCGTTAAGATTCCCACGGCGTTCAGGAAAGGCCTATTTCCTCTCTGCAAAAGGCAGGTTCGCAGCGAACCAAAGTGTTCAGAAGTTCCTCCGCGCGGCGACCTGGGACGCGTGAGCGCTGGCCACGGAACGGAGCCCACGCGGCGGATGTCAGACAAAGGATGGAAAGTACTTACTGGACCGCAGAAGCCAGCGAGCTGCGTGACCATCAAACACACTATGGAGATGATGAGGCGGGTGCAGCAGAAGACCCACGCGACCCTCCGGAGAGAGGCTGCCTCGGGCCCGCGTTCCTGCAACTCTCGTTGCCACAGCCTTTCTAATCTGGAGCGGTACAGAGACAGCAAGGGTTAAGGGATCTTCCCTTCCCAAAGCAACTTAAAACGCAGCGTTCCCTTCTGGACCACATAATATAAGCTAGGGGTGTCGAACTCATTTGCTACGAGGGCTGGATCTGGACATGGAGGAGACCTTGCATGGGCCGGGCCACGTGTGTGTCATAAGAACAGAAGCAAAGCCAATGTTGAATCAGGCCAATGGCCCATCCAGTCCAACACTCTGTCACACAGCGGCCAAAATATACCAGGCGCCATCAGGAGGTCCAGCAGTGGGGCCAGGGCACTAGAAGCCCTCCCACTGCTGCCCCCCCCCAGGCACCAAGAATGCAGAGCACCACTTGCCCCAGACTGAGAATTCCCATCTCTACCTTGTGGCTAATAGCCACTGATGGACTTCGGCTCCATATGTTTATCTAATTCCCTCTTGAAACTGTCCATGCTTATAAGAACATAAGAGATTTTCTTCTGCAAAAATATTGCACGTGACTCAAAATGTAATGCCAGGTAACGGAGATATAAACTTCATAAAGGACACAAACACAAATGTTTTGTTTTTTTTAACTTAAAATAAAAACATGCTTGAGACATTAGCCCTCTGGCAATATTTTGTTTATTTAACAATGTCTGATAACGGACACCTCTCGCTCTGAATTGTTGCATCAAAATGTCTGGGCTGTTGCCATGTTGAGTCTGCTGTTCAGCTGTGTGTATCTGTAAGCTGCAAACCTACGATGACGCAGCAGCAGCAGCAGAACTGGAAGGAGAAGCAGAAGACAGCCAGTTCTACTACGGGCCTGATAGAAGCCCTCCGGAGGGGGGCTGATCCAGCCCCCGGGCAGCATGTTTGACACGCCTGATATAAGCGATACACCAAGGCCAACCCTTTAAAATCAGTTAATATTTTTTTTTAAAAAAGCCGAGGAAAAAATCCTAGAAGAGGAACCAACAGTGACGTTTTCAAAAGGCAAAGAGGGATGGGGAGGGGGGTGTCTTCCACCCTTTTCTGGGGGAAAGTAGAGACCCCCAAAAAAGAATGAAAACAATAGGATGCATCCAGCCTAATTGGCCTGCTAAAGGGTGGGGTGGTGATAGAAAGTGCCATCGAAAAGGATGTGGACAGAATGGAGCGGGTGCAGAGGGGAGTGACCAGGACAAATGGGGGCCTGGAGACCAAGAAACCCTACAAGGAAAAGCTGAGGGACCTGGGAATGTTTAGTCTGGGGGACCTGGGGGACCTGGGAATGTTTAGTCTGGGGGACCTGGGAATGTTTAGTCTGGGGGACCTGGGAATGTTTAGTCTGGAGGAGAGGAGGTGGAGGAGGGACATGTTGGCTCTCTTGAAATATTTGCAGGGGTGTCACTCAGAGGAGGGCAGGGAGCTGTTCCTGGTGGCAGCAGAGGAGAGGACTCACAGTAATGGGTTTAAATTAAGGATGGGAAGGTACCGGCTGGATCTGAGGGAAAACTTTTTTACGGTCAAGAGTTGTGCCACAGTGGAATCAGCTGCCTGGGGAGGTGGTGAGCTCCCCCCTCCCTGGCAGTCTTTCAGCAGCGGCTGGACAAGCCCTTGTCAGGGATGCTCTAGGCTGATCCTGCATTGAGCAGGGGTGGGGTGGGTGAGTGGGGTGGACTGGATGGGCTGGATGGCCCCCTTCCAACTCTGTGATCCTACGATTTCTATGATTCTAAGTTGAAGCCAACTTATGGTAGCCCCGAAAAAGTTCCAAGGCAAGGGATGTCCAGAGGTGGTGTGCCACTGACTGCCTTTGCGTGGTATCCCTGGACTTCCGTAGCCGTCCACATCCAGTACTAACCAGGGCCAACCCTACTTAGCTTGCAAGTTCCGTTATGATCGCGGATAGCCTGAGTCATCCAGGGCAGAGCAAAAATTTTCTACCCCTGCCTAATTTTTGGATCGACAGGTTTAGTGGTGGAAAGTGCCATCTGGTCCCTGACAAATTATGCCAACCACACAGGATTTTCAAGGCAGGAACATTATGTTCCCCTGACAGAAGTGCCTTGGGCGAGTGGGAGAGTTAGTCAAGACCCAACAACGAGGGCCAACTTTTGTCTGGCTTCCTGTCCCTTAAAACAAATATAAAGCCAACAATCGTGAGGGTCTGACCCACAGTTCAAACAGTTATCAAGACTTGCAAAGAAAATACTGTGTATTCTAATCTGAAGCACTACAACATCATAAACGTAAGAAAATCCCTGAACAAAGGTACATAATCAACGTCGTCTCCGGATTACGTAACAACGTTTCAATAATGGATCTTCTTCAGGAGATATGATACAGGTGCAAAAGCTCTCTGTTTCATGAGTACCAGACAACAAGTCTTAAGAAATATTATATTAAGATAGGACGCTGATCTCAACTAACATCCAGGCTCAAAAATATGCTGCTATGTTTACAATGGATCCTGGGCACCCGGGGCTTTTGCACCTTTATAATATCTCCTGAAGAAGATTCATTATTGAAACTTTGTTATGTAATTCGGAGACGACGTTGATTGCGTACCTTTGTTCAAGGATTTCCTTACGTTTATGATGTTGTAGTGCTTCAGATTAAAATACACAGTATTTTCTTCGCAAGTCTTGATGACTGTTTGAATTATGGGTCAGACCCTCATGACTGTTGGCTTTATACTTGTTTTGTGATTCAGTCGTGTTTGTCCAGATCTATCTTGTTCCTATCCCTTAAACCTGGATGCTGATTTGGGAGTCTTCCTATGAGAAAGATTCCCATAGGCTTAAGGGATGTGAAAACCGCTGGGCAGCATTTAGAAGAAGAAGAAGAAGAGATTGGATTTATACCCCACCCTTCACTATCTGAAGGAGTCTCAGAGTGGCTGACAAATTCCTTTCCCTTCCCCTTCCCACAACAGACACCCTGTGAGGGAGGGGGGGCTGAGAGAGCTCTGACAGAAACTGCTCTTTTCCAAGAACAGCTCTGACAGAACTATGGCTTGCCTAAGGTCATCCAGAAGGAGCAAGTGGAGGAGATGGGGAATCGAACCCAGTGCTCCCAGATTACAGTCCGCGCACTTAACCACTACACCAAACTGGCTTAGGGAGAAGGTCTTCTGTGGAAAGAACCAGGAAGCTCATACCTTCGACAGGTAACGTCTGAAGACTCGTGCTTCGACAAAGGCCACACGTCATCCGTCTGCAGCTCCCCCTTCTTGTAGGCGACCCGTGCCAGAGGCGTGAGCCACGAGAAAGTCGTATACGAGAAAAGCCCAGCATTATCTATCGGGTGCGGATGTCTAAAAGCGGAGGAAGGAAAGAGAGAGTGACCGAAGAGCAACGGGGAAAGGACTCTGAAGGAAGAGGGAGCGCTTATGCCTGTAAACTCTGAGTGCCCGTTTCCCTTAGCAAGCAGAACTGTTCAAGTGCAAACAGGTTCCAAGGTAATGTCTTGCTTTTCTAACAGTGAAAATATGAGAAAACAGTCGGGGTTTAGTACTCACACGCTATTCGACAGTGCTTTTGTTTTTTCAACAGGAATATTTATGACAAAAAATAACTCAAAAGAACTCATCACAGTTACAGAAAACCAATATGCAGCAACCGTGTCCAACAATTTCCAAAAATTAACGACGCTTCCGGATTACATTTCTTCGTTTCCAAACTTCGTCAGAAGTATAATTGATGCAGTCAGTGTTCAATAGAACATCAACAGTGTGTTGTCTTATTCAATGGGTTCCAATTAACGAAGTTTACAGGGCGTAGTCAACTTCCACTATGAACAACCAAAAGAACACAGAAGATTCAGCAACCTGTAGCCTTTTGGCATCAAAGACTGAAGCCCACTTAATCTTCTGTGTTCTTTCGGTTGTTCATAGTGGAAGTTGACTGCTCCTTGTAAACCTTGTTAATTGGAACCAGCTGAATAAGACAACACACTGTTGATGTTCTATTGAGCACTGACTGCATCAATTATACTTCTGATGAAGCTTGGAAACGAAGAAATGTAATCCGGAAGCTTCGTTAATTTTTGGAAATTGTTGGGACATTGTTGCTGCATATTGGTTTTCTGTAACTGTGATGAGTCTGAGTTATTTTTTGTTATAAATATTCCTGTTGAAAAAAACAAAAGCATTGTTTAATAGTGTGTGAGTACTAAATCCTGCGGTGGCTCAAGTGGTTAAGACGCTGAACTGCAGGCTGTGGAAGGGCAGTAGTTCAGCAGTTCGAGACCCGGGAGTGCTGCATGACGGAGTGAGCTCCCGTCTCTGGTTCCAGCTCCTGCCAACCTAGCAGTTCGAAAGCAAGGAATTGCAAGTAGATAAATAGGTACCACTTCGGTGGGAAGGTAAACAGTGTTCCGTGCGCCTTGGTGTTTAGTCATGCCGGCCACATGACCACGGAAACGTCTTCGGAGAGCGCTGGCTCTTCGGCTTTGAAACGGAGATGAGCACCGCAACCCTAGAGTCGGATCCGACTGGCTTTCGAGCAAGGGAACCTTTACTTACTAAATCCCAACTGTTTTCTCATATTTTCACTATACTGTTCAGCCGGTGGTCTCTTTATACTCTAGTGCTGCTTTTCTAATAATCAGGCATTTCTTTCTCTCCCTTTTTTTTATCCGGCCGGCGACACTTGCAAGTTCATTAACAGGAAAGTCTTACTTGGAAGTCGTCCGGATGGGTTTCATCAAGTTCCAGCCAAAGCGGTATTTCCCTTTGTGATGGCCTTCGTCCAACATCCCCAAGTGAGGATGCATTGAGACGTCTAGCGGAAGGCCTTCTGCTCGAGCAGCTGCTTCCAACGCACTCTGGCATTCCACCTGCTTTAGAGACAGAAAGGGAAAGGAGGGAAAACTTGAAAGGAGGAAAAACTCGTCAGGCTTTCAAGCTCTTGTTTCTGTCTCAGGCCACGTCATCGCTTACAGGCTCCTGGAAACCGCTCTCTTTATTTATTTTCCCCGATATAATTTACTCAATTTTCAAAATTCCGATAATAAGTAAGAACAATAGTTTACAGGATAAGCATACATAAACTTAACAGCATAAAAGAGAGCATTTTTCATAAGCTTAGTGTTGACATCAACATGTACTGCAAATGAAGAGTGTCTGTTATCTTTGGTATTGTTCCTTGAGAAACCAGATGGGATAAGATCGGTAGCCAGATCATTGTAAATTCACGATGTTCGCCAGTAGATTTTGTTGGATTCGTTATGTCGGATATTTTTTCCATTATGTATAAGTCCCATAACTTTTTGTGCCATAAGTTTAGGGATGGTTTCATTTCTGACTTCCATTTTGAAGCTATGGTTGTTTTGGCTGCGAATTACAATAAGGCAATTCTTTTTCTTTGCAGAGTGGGTAAAGCAGTTTCGTTTCTAAGGTTCAAGGGTATAGATTCTGGGTTCTTTTTTATAGTGTGACCAGATCTACACCTGATTTCCTCTACTATTTCATCTCCAAAGGGTGCTATGATAGGACATTCCATCCAACAGTGGATGTAAGTGTCATTCTCTTTGCAATTCCTCCAGCAGAGGGAGTTTGAGGTTCAAAACCACCCCACCAACCCCCATCACCAGCTGACTCTTCAAGACGTCTGGCTCTCCCACCCCACCACAAAATATCTTGTAGTCAGCAGTTTCCTGACTTCCTCCAGGACAAGAGCTCCGAAGGCCAGGCAAAAGCTGACAATCAGTTTCCATTCACTCTGTTTTTGTCAACTTAATTTTACTGATGTTCTTTCAGGGGCACAGGCCATGGCACATGAATATCAGGGCACGACAGAGCTGGGAAACTGGATGTCTGCATCATCAGGGGTATTTTTGGGCAGGAACGCACAGGAACGGAGTTCCGGCTGGCTCCTGAGTTGGCCACACCCAGCAGGAACTTATTAGCATAACAAGCCACACCCAACAGCAGAAACTCATTAGGACATTAGGGGTATGTGGCCTAACATGCAAAGGAGTTCCTGCTCCAGAAAAAGCCTTGGGTTTTGACAACAAACGAGGTAAACAGACTAAGAAGCAAAAGGTGGGTGTGGCTGGATGACCGCACTTCTGGTAGCATGGGGGTGTGGCCCAATATGCCAATGAACTGTTGCTATCAGGGGTGTGGTCTAATATGCTAATGAGTTTCTGCTGGTGGGAGTTAACCTATTATGCTAATGAGTTCCTGCTGGACTTTTTCTACAAAAAAAGCCCTGTGCATCGCTATGATGCCGAGTACTTCTCTTGACCTGGGGGCAGGTGCGGAACACAAGGCCTTCTAAGGCCATGCAAACCCAAATCACCTTCTGAGCATTCAACAGGCCTAAAGACACAACAATGGCACTGGGGAAAGGTATTTTCATGGAGCTTCAATGCACCTCTTCGCACCTTAGCCGTCTGGCCTTCAGCTCTTCCCCCACTCCCGTGAGCCCACGCCCTCATTTTTAGTCTACACAAAACTCAGTGTTTTGCTCACATGCTAATCGATGGCACGACCAGTCTCCACCGAACATAGTTCAGAAATCACAAGAGGGTTTGATTCCGGGACAAAGTGTGGATTAACAGGGGACTACCAAGCAAAGACAAAATTCAGGGAAGGAGAAAGGAGCTTGGGGGAGAGGGGGAGCAGATTTCAGAGATGCTCATATCTTTCCTAACAGTTGTTCATGCCTCCTTTCCCCAAGCACCAAGCATTCATACTACACAACACTTGTAGTTGATTGGTTCCATTTAGCTAACATGGCCAATGGTTAGACAAAGTCCTCAGTGAGATGTAGAAAAATCCCAGCAGGAACTCATTAGCATAATAGGGCACGCCCAATAGCAGAAACTCATTAGCATATCAGGCCAAACCCCCATGTTACCAGAAGTGTGGCCAGCCAGCCACACCTACTTTTTGCTTCTTATTCTGTTTACCTTGTTTGTTGTCAAAACCCAGGGCCTTTTTTGTAGCAGGAACTCCTTTGCATGTTAGGCCACACACCCCTAATGCAGCCAATCCTAATGAGTTTCTGCTGTTGGGTGTGGCCTATTATGCTAATGAGTTCCTGTTGGGCGTGGACAACTCGGGAGCCAGCCGGAGCTCCGTTCCTGTGTGTTCCTGCCCCAAAATAGCCCTGGATGAGACTAGTTACGGTCTAGGATCATCATACCTATGGCGCAGGGCTCTTTTTGTAGCAGGAACTCCTTTGCATATTAAGCAGCACACCTCTAATGCGGCCAATCCTCCAAGAGTTTACAGAGCTCTTCTTACAGGGGCTACTGTAAGCTCTTGAAGGATTGGCTACATTAGGGGTGTGTCACCTAATAGGCAAAGGAGTTCCTGCTACAAAAAGAGCCCTGCCTACGGGACCATCTTCTATAATCTGGGACCTCATACCAATGGGACCACCTCTCCCATTACAACCCCTCACACACCTTCGGTCACCCCCTTGGAGCCAGTGTTCCCTCTAAGCTGTGGAGTCTTGTGGACAAAAATTCTACTTTGTGAGCTACTGCCATTAGAGATGTGAGCGAGCGATTTGGCTGCCGCATAGATTAGTTTGCTCTGGAGCCCTCCTTCCTGAGCGAAGGCAAAAAGGTGTGAGCAGGAGGCTAAAAAACTGTGAGCCAGCTCACACTAACTCAGCTTAGAGGGAACACTGCTTGGAGCCTCTGTCCGGTGCCCAGCCCTAGGATGGTTCGGTGAGTTGTTACCAGAAGAAGGGGCTTTCTCACTTATGGCCCCTACTCTATGAACACGGGTGCCTTGTGGGCAGTGTTCCCTCTAAGCTGAGTTCGTGTAGCTCACAGTTTTTTAGCCTCCTGCTCACACCTTTTTGTTTTAGCTCAGGAAGGAGGGCTCCAGAGCGAACTGGTTTATGCAGGAGCCAAATTGCTTGCTCCGAACTTCGATGCCAGTAGCCCCCAAAGTAGAATTTTTGCTCACAAGACTCCACATCTTGAAAGAAGCACCGCTTGTGAGACGTTGCTTAGTTTCTGCAGGCTTGCAAGACCGATTCGGCTTGCAAGACCGAATTGTTCCAGTTGGCCCTTGGAGGCTAACCAGATGTCTTAGGCTGGCTGACAGCGGTATGGTGCGGAGAAATTTATCTCAACTTTATACGTATTATCTAATTCTCTTGGTTTTTAAAGTGGTTGTGTAAGTGCTGTAAGTCACCACGAGACCCTTTTGGTGAATGGTGACTAAAAAAAGCCTAATAAATTAAATGTACCACACCGCATGCTGCACTCCCCGAGCCAAAAGATGTTTAAAGGTATCATGAATACGAAAAGGAAAGTTTGTTTAAATGTGGGAACCCAAAAGGACTTTAAGGTGCTAGCATGTGGTTTTTAAGGCATGCTCTCATCGCTGAAAATGGTATTTATCCAACGCAATGTCGGTGGACTTTGTAAGTTTTTAAGATTATGAATGGGATTGAGCAGGTTGAGAAAGAAGTACTTTTCTCCCTTTCTCACAAGACAAGAACTCGTGGGCACTCCATGAAATTGCTGAGCAGTCGGGTTAGAACAGATAAAAGGAAATACTTCTTCACCCAAAGAGTGATTAACACATGGAATTCACTGCCACAGGAGGTGGTGGCAGCTACAAGCATGGACACTTTCAAGAGGAAATTAGATAAACATCTGGAGCAGAAGTCCATCAGTGGCTATTAGCCACAGGGTATAGATGGGAATTCTCAGTCTGGGGCAGGTGCTGCACTCTATTCTTGGTGCTGGAGGGGGCAGCAGTGGGAGGGCTTCTAGTGTCCTGGCCCCACTGCTGGACCTCCTGATAGTACGTGGTCTTTTGGGCCGCTGTGTGACAGAGTGTTGGACTAGATGGGCCATTGCCCTGATTCAACATTGGCTTCTCTTATGTTCTTATGACTTCATTTCTAACTAAGCAACGTCCTAATTTGTGCATGCTGTGGCACTAGACACAGTACAGTTCTTGCACATACCATGTCCTACTTTGCAAATCCATTCTTTAACTGCATTTTCTGCATGCCCAGTTACTGCGAGTACGATGCCTCGATAACAGAGACACTGCTTTTGAGTTTCCTTACACGACCTTTACTGCAGTTTTTGAAAAACCACTTCTGCAAAGACAATGGCTTTTGTGTTAACGTAACTGGACCGCAGGATACATACCGACTGCTTTGAATACCTTGCTACAACAGATTTATTCCTCTCTGGCACTGCACAGGTTAACTACCTCTGCTAGTCAAATAAAACCTCTTAATTTACACATACCACAGCTGCAACTATTCAGGGATAGCTGTCCACCTAACAAGAGCCTCACGTGAAACCCACCATAAGAACATCAGAAGAGCCCTGCTGGATCAGACCAGTGGTCCATCTAGTCCAGCATCCTGTCCCACACGGTGGCCAGCCAGTTCCTCCAGACAGCCAACAACAGGGCGCCGAGGCCTTCAGAAGAACTTCAGGAGAGCCCTGCTCGATCAGACCAGTGGTCCATCTAGTCCAGCATCCTGTCCACACGGTGGCCAACCAGATCCTTCAGACGGCCAACAACAGGCCATAGAGGCTGAGGCCTTCAGAAGAACATCAGAAGAGCCCTGCTGGATCAGACCAGTGGTCCATCTAGTCCAGCATCCTGTCCCACACGGTGGCCAACCAGTTCCTCCAGACAGCCAACAACAGGGCATGGAGGCCGAGGCCTTCCCCTGATGTTGCCTCCTGGCTCTGGGATTCAGAGATCTCTGAACTTGAAGCTTCCCATTACTCACCATAGCCAGCAGTCACTGAGAGACCTAACCTCCATGAATTTATCTAAACCCAGTTTTAGCTATGCCATCTGGCCATCACTACATCCTCTGGCAGAAAAACCCACATTTTAATCACTCCTTGAGTAAAGCAGTACTTTCCTTTGTCCATCTTGAATCGGCCGCCCGTCAACTAACTTCACTGCGTGCCCTTGAGTTCTAAAACTTTGGAAGAGGAAGAAAGAGTTCTCTTTATCTATGCTCTCTGTTCCATGCCTAATTTTATAAAGCTCCAACACATCCCCTTCCATCGTGTGCTTTCCCCCCTAGCCCGAAGTCAGTTGGGGTCACCAAATGCTCTCATGCCTTCCCAAAATAATACATGCATAGGGGAAGACGCCAAGATCTAGAGACGGAACAAGGGTCAACAACTCCTGTGGGGAGTCGGTTTGCCAGCTAAGGCTGGGCTTGACGGTGGCATTTTGGACAACGCCAACAGGACAGCTCAAACCCGCTGTTAGTGCGCCAGTTGACTGGTACAGTAAATGTAGCACAGGGGAAAGCACTAAAGAAACCAGATTGTCACCCACTCGGAATGCAGCTCCCTACCAGAAACGGAGACCAGCATATTGCCCTTAGCAGTCAAATGCTGCTAACCACCAAGGCTGAATCTGACATTAACAACTCGGATGGAACAGATGGGATGCCAGTTAGTTAGATAAACCTTCGAATTAACGCTTTTCGCACCCCCAAGGAGCTTTGCAAAATGAGTTTCTAGCTCGCGTGCCATTTGAGCGCTCAGGGTAATTCGGGGAAGATGGTCTTGGACACGCAAACCGTTCTGTTAATTGGTGCAATCCCCTCGCCTGCACTGGAAGAGAGAAACGCTCTAGACGCCCGCTGGCTTTCTCTTCCTTCCCCAAGTATATGGAACGCACGCTCTGCCACCCCAGGCAGCGGGCCTAATCTTCCTGTCTTACTATGGAGGGTGGTTTGCTGAAGAATGAACAGCACAGTCCAACCAAAGTTTCAATTATTTCCCCCCGATCGAGCTGAAACGCGTCAGCAGACGTGGCCAATTCCATTTATCTATCGTTTTCCGTCTTTTAGGAAGGTAGGGAGAATAGACTGTTGCTTAAAACCAAGGCAAAGCGAAAAGGAAGGCAAGCTGTTGTCTTGTACAGTGATATACCGGAAAAGGGCTATAGTGACCCTGTGAGCGAAGAGGAGGAGGAGAGGAAGAAGAAGAGGAGGAGGAAGAGGAGATTGGATTTATACCCCACCCTTCATTTGGAGTCTCAGAGTGGCTTACAAACTCCTTTCCCTTCCCCTCCCCACAACAGACACCCTGTGAGGTAGGTGGGACTGAGAGAGCTCTCCTGAGAACTGCCCTTTCAAGGACAGCTCTGACAGAACTATGGCTTGCCCAAGGTCATCCAGCAGCTGCATGTGGAGGAGTGGTGAATCAAATCCAGTTCTCCCATATTAGAGTCTGCACACTTAACCACCACACCATACAGGTGTAGAACAAACTACAAGCTATGGATCATCAAAACAGAAAGAATCTGTACCGTGGACCAGCATTCCCTCTAAGCTGAGTTAGTGTGAGCTAGCTCACAGTTTTTGAGCCTCCGGGTCACACATTTTTGTCTGAACTCAGGAAGGATGGCTTCAGAGCAGACCAATTTATGCAGCAGCCAGATCGCTCACTCACAACTTGAATGCCAGTAGCTCACAAAGTAAAATTTTTGCTCACAAGACTCCATAGCTTAGAGACAACATTGCCGTGGGCCTGCTGGCCATGGATGCCCTAAAAATAGACTGAGCCATTTCAGAGCTTGGAGTGATGCAGTGGAGAAACTGAAAACATATACACAGCCCTTGAAGAAAGGGTACATTACAAATATCTGAGAGGAGGATATAGTGATTAGCATGGAAGAGAGCCAGTCCAGTGTAGTGGTTAAGACCGTGGACTCTAATCTGGGAGAACCGGATTTGATTCCCTCACTCCTCCACATGCAGCTGCTGGTGCGGCCCTGGGTCAGTCACAAGTTCTCTCAGAGCTGATCTCTCAAGAGCAGTTCCCGAAAGCGCTCTCTCAGCCCCACCTACCTCACAGGGTTGTCTGTTGTGGGGAGGGGAAGGGAGAGGAGATTGTAAGCCGCTCTGAGATGCCGAGTGAACGGCGGGGTATAAATCCAATCTCCTCTTCTTCTATAATTTGAATGTGTGCCTGAGGTAAGCTGTGGCGGCCATTTTGTGGCTGGCTCTGCTTCCTGCGGCAGCCATTTTGTGGCTGTGTCTACCATGCCGTGTCAGAATTCCGGAAGTGCCCGTGGGCTCAAAAAGGTTGGGGACTCCTGGCCTACCCAGACTGGCAGTGGCTCTCCAGAGTCTCAGGCGGAGATCTTTCACCTCACCTTTTAACTGGAGGTGGCAGGGATTGAACCTGTCTTTCTGCAAAGCGGGGCAGATGCTTTGCCACCCCTCCGTCAGTGCTCCTTGAAGGATCAGATAACAGTGACAGAATGGCCAATCGTCCCACTCCACTACCCCTTTTAACAACGGGCCACATTTGGAAAGAGCCTCGGATATAAGCAGCGTTCCCTCTAAGCTGAGTTAGTGAGAGCTAGCTCACACTTTTTTAGCCTCCGGCTCACACATTTTTGGCTTGGCTCAGGAAGGAGGGCTCCAAAGCAAACTAATTTGTGCCGCAGCCAAATCGCTGGCTCACAACTTTAATGCCAGGGGGTCACAAAATAGAATTTTTGCCCACAAGACTTCACAGCTTGGAGGGAGCATTGGATATAAGTTATTAACAAATACCTAAAGCCCGTTCCACGGAAGGACACATTTGCAACAAGGGAGTCCGTTGAGGGAGAGCTAGTGCAATATAGCAGCCGGGGTGCCGAGATTAAACACAGGTTCGAATCCGCACACAGGTCTCAAAGAGAACCAAACTGGGAGGCCTTGGAAAGCTTAACCATCATTCTGAGCTGCCTTAGAACAAGAGCAGGGGATAGATGTGAGGCCAAACAACCGCCTTCTCCTTACTCAACTAAACTTATCCACGGCGACCTGACAGCTGCTGCTCAGTATCCTCTTCCCTTTCTCTGCTAACTTGCATGTTCAAGGATAAGGCCACTGAGGTCCCTATGTCTCTTGTTGTTGTTTTTGTTGGCAGAGCTTAAACACGCAGAGGAAGGGAGCACCGACGGTTTAAAGAAAATAACTCAGTTTATTAAAGAAGAAATAAAACTCTGATAGAACAGAGAAGAGGGGGAGAGGCTTGACTGACCGACTGCGGTGAGAGACAGGACACAAGAGAAGCTGATGTTGGATCAGGCCAGTGGCCCATTCAGTCCAACACTGTGCGTCACACAGTGGCCAAAAATACCAGGGTGCCATCAGGGGGTCCACCAGTGGGGCCGGGACACTAGAAGCCCTCCCACTGTTGCCCCCACCCCCAAGCACCGAGAATACAGAGCATCCCTTGCCCCAGACCGAGAGTTCCTAACGAAGGAGAGGCTCAGTTGGAGCAGGAAGTCTCCAAGGAAGGAGGAGGAGGTTGGATTTATACCCCACCCTTCACTACCTGAGGGTGTCTCAGAGCGGCTTACAAAGGAGTTTCAGAGCCAGTTTGGTGTACTGGTTAATGCACGGACTCTAATCTGGGAGAGCCGGGTTTGATTCCCCATTCCTCCACTCGCACCTGGCTGGATGACCTTGGGCAAGCTGTAGTTCTGATAAGAGCTGTTCTTGAAAAAGAGCAGCTTCTGTCAGAGCTCTCTCAGCCCCACCTACCTCACCGGGTGTCTGCTGCGGGGAGGGGAAGGGAAAAGAGTTCGTAAGCCGCTCTGAGACACCTTTGGGTAGTGAAGCACGAGGTATCAATCCAATCTCTTCTTCGTCGTCTTCTTCCCTTCCCTTCCCCACAACAGACACCCTGTGAGGTAGCTGGGGCTGAGAGAGCTCTGACAGAAACGGCTCTTTTTCAAGAACAGCTCTGACAGAACTCTGGCTTGCCCAAGGTCATCCAGCAGCTGCAAGTGGAATCAAACCCGGTTCTCCCAGATTAGAGTCCGCGCACTTAACCACTACAACAAACTGGAGCCGATCAGGAGACAGGAAGGGCATGATTTTGAGATGGTGGGAAGTCCCTGATCTAGCTGTGCTAACTAGCAAGCCCTTCGGCCATCCCCTACAGACTGTCCTTCTGACCTTCTTCAAGTAGGTGCGCTAGAGATCTCGCATATTCCAACAGTTTTTGCTGTCGAGCTGCAGCCAATCTACGGCAACCCCAGAGGGTTTTCAAAGCAAGAGGCTTCAAAGGTGGTTTTTGCCACTGCCTGCCTCTGCAGAGCAACTGCGGACCTCCTTGGCGGTCTTCCCCATCCAAGTATCAACCGGGGCTGATCCTGCTTAACTTCTGAGATCTGGCAACATCAGGCCAGCCTGGGCCGTCCAGGTCAAGGCAAGCAACAGAGGCGACTTGCCACTGCCTGCCGTGTGCAGAAGAGAGAAGAAGGAGAGATTGGATGTACACCCCGCCCTTCACTACCCGAAGGAGTCTCAGAGCGGCTTACGAACCCCTTTCCCTTCCCCTCCCCACAACAGACACCCTCTGTGAGGCAGGTGGGGCTGAGAGAGCTCTCTTGAGGACTGCTCCTTCCGGAACAACTCTGAGAGAACTCTGACTGACCCAAGGTCACGCTGGCAGCTGCATGTGGAGGAGTGGGGACTCAAATCTCCCAGATTATTTATTTATTTGACTCGTATCCCACCCTCCCCGCCGAAGCGGGCTCACGGCGGCTTACCTAAAATCTTTAAAAACCACATAAAACAGCACGAAATTAAAATCACAGTCGATCATGACAACCAGAGCCAATCCTAAAGTGCAAAGGGGCTGGAGCTAATCGTAATAGTGCAATAGCAGATGCAACAGGAGATGTTAGAGGAGTCACGCTCCTAATCGCTACGCCCAAACTAGCAACCCTGGGCTTAAGAACATAAGAGAAGCCAATGTTGAATCAGGCCAGTGGCCCATCTAGTCCAACACTCTGTCACACGGTGGCCAAAAATACCAGGTGCCATCAGGAGGTCCAGCAGTGGGGCCAGGACACCAGAAGCCCTCCCACTGTTGCCCCCCCCACAAGCACCAAGAATACTGAGCATCACTTGCCCCAGACTGAGAGTCCCTATCTATACCTTGTGGCTAATAGCCACTGATGGACTTCTGCTCCATATCTATATATCTAATTCCCAAGTTGCCCCCCCCGTGCGGATATCTAAATCTGCACATCAGGGGCACCTGGGGGGCAGGGAGATTTTCCTGCGCACGTGGGGCAGTCCCCACGTGTGCAGAAAAATCTAAAAAGTAAAAAAAATTATAAGGGGATATCTAAATCCCCCCAAAAGTAAAAGAGCCCTCCCTGCGCATGCGCAGGGAACGCTCTAAAACTGGCCGTTGCCGCCAAGGGATGGGAGGGCGGGAGAAGGCTTGGCGGGCCAGCCGGCCTCGCCTCTGCTGCTGGGGAGGGAGGAAGAGGGAGGCTTGGCGAGCAGCCGGCCGCCCTGCTGTTTGTTTGGGTGGGTGGGAGGGGGAGGCTGGGCGGGCGGCCGGCCTCCCGCCGCCGCCGCCGCCCTGCTGTTTGTTTGGGTGGGTGGGTGGGTGGGTGGGAGGGAGGCTGGGCGGGCCGGCCGGCCGTCCCCGCCGCCGCCCTGCTGTTTGTTTGGGTGGGTGGGTGGGTGGGTGGGTGGAGGGGAGGCTGGGCGGGCCGGCCGGCCGGCCTCCCGCCACCGCCGCCGCCCTGCTGTTTGTTTGGGTGGGTGGGTGGGTGGGGGAGGCTGGGCGGGCGCCGCCGCCGCCCTGCTGTTTGGGTGGGTGGGTGGGTGGGTGGGTGGGTGGGAGGGGAGGCTGGGCGGGCCGGCCGGCCTCCCGCCGCCGCCGCCGCCCTGCTGTTTGGGTGAGGGGGAGGCTGGGCGGGCCGGTCCCCCCGCCGCCGCCGCCCTGCTGCTTGGGTGGGTGGGTGGGAGGGGGAGGCTGGGCGGGCCGGCCGGCCGGCCCCCCGCCGCCGCCCTGCTGTTTGGGTGGGTGGGTGGGTGGGTGAGGGGGAGGCTGGGCGGGCCGCCCCCGCGAATATCGCGGGTCCCGCCTCTTGTGCTTATCTAATTCCCTCTTGAAACTGTCCATGCTTGTAGCTGCCACCACCTCCTGTGGCAGTGAATACTGGACTTGAATCTGGGTGTTCTACCACAGACCAACATGACTGCCCTCTGAAACTATCTGCACCGTTACTAGGTCACAACATTCAAGACAGCATTCATCCTATTAGAACAGGTTAGAACAGATAAAAGGAAGTACTTCTTCACCCAAAGAGTGATTAACATATGGAGCTGACTGCCACAGGAGGTGGTGGCAGCTACAAGCATGGACAGTTTCAAGAGGGAATTAGATAAACAGATGGAGCAGAAGTCCATCAGTGGCTATTAGCCACAAGGTATAGATAGGAACTCTCAGTCTGGGGCAGGTGATGCACTCTGTTCTTGGTGCAGCAGTGGGAGGGCTTCTAGTGTCCTGGCCCCACTGCTGGACCTCCTGATGGCACCTGGTATATTTTGGCCGCTGTGTGACAGAGTGTTGGACTAGATGGGCCATTGGCCTGATTCAACATTGGCTTCTCTTATGTTCTTATGTTCTATTACCTAATGATGCAATTTTAACAGGCCTTTAGCTAAACGGGTGGTTCAGTACAAAAGAGAAGCAACTGTACTATGGATTGTGACTCCTTGGTGGTCTCCCATCCAAGTACTAACCAGGCCTGACTGTGCTTAGCTTCCAGTATCTGATGAGACCCTGCTAGCCAGGGCCAACCAGGTCAGCGCCATAAGAACATAAGAGAAGCCAATGTTGAATCAGGCCAATGGCCCATCTAGTCCAACACTCTGTCACACAGTGGCCAAAAATACCACGTGCCATGCCTCAGTATCACCCCCCAAAATTAGCTACACGTGGTACAAGCTTTTTTACCTACCACTTGGAACTTGTGGGGCAGAATTTTCCTTCTAGCCATGCTTGCCGTTTAACCATGACGTAGTTGACTTGTTGCCATTTTGCAGCTGGGAGAGTCCACCACACAGTCCAGCCTTTGAGGCCCAATTATACAACTGGTGGTGTTTAGCCCCTGAGTCATCGCAGTATGAGCACATGTGGTAACCACTTTCACTGGAGAAGCCAAGGGGATCGGAACATAACAGCTCCTTCTGGATTGACTGATATTGCTGCTTCTACTCTCGACAAAATAAAAAGGCATTTATTAAAGCTTCCAGGCCCTCCTCCTCATCCTCACGGCGGGGCACATCTCGGCTCCAGAAGGAAGAGGCCTTCTGGAACCTTCATCTTCCGCCAGCGTAAACACACCAATGTGGCTTGCAAGCTCAAAGCCTCAAGCAAAAAGACCTCAGGCCTGATTAACTTTCCAAAAACACAGCCCGGTTTGCCCCTGACTTCCTCTGAGATGCATTAATTTAAAGCCTTACAAGTCCTCTGCAATCCCATACACACCGCTATTACGTGTGATCTGAAAAATCACAGGGCCACTAACAGTGTGGAACAAGTGGCAGCCCTCATGGCTTAAAAGAACCTCAAAATGGGCACCACTAAAGTCCCTCTATAACGAAACAGAAGAAAATAAATGGTGCGAACTCCTGAGATCAAAGGGATATTATAGGCTAAGAGACTTATTTAGAGGAGGCACTCTAAAACCAGCACAGGAATTAATCGAGGAGATAGGCAAGCAATATTGGTTAAAAATTACAGGCCTTTATAGAATGATTAAGGAAGTTAATGAAAAAGGAAATATTTGGACAGAAGAACCAATTGAAGAAATACATAATAGGATGCAAAAATTTAAACAAGGATTAGCAGGATATATTTACAAGAAAATGTTATCCAATAAAGATAGGGCAATACTTTATTTACAGAAAACATGGTGTAAGGAAGGCCAGATATCGGAAAACGATGCAAATAGAATAATGAAGGGAATAGAAGAAACCAAAATTATTAAATTTAATGAATTGGAACATAAATTTTTCACAAAGTGGTATAAAACACCAGCGCAGATAGCAAACATGTTTCCGGGATCGAGTTCTATGTGTTGGCACTGTAAACAATTTAAGGGCTGGTTCTCTCATATGTGTTGGGAATGTCCAGAGGTGAGAGTCTTTTGGTCAAAAATAATACAAATTATAAAGAAAATATGTAGAATTTCATTGAATGTAGACTTTAAACTAATGTTAATGGGTATATTAGGAAATAAGGCAGTCAATAAGGAAACCCAGGCTATACTCAAAGCTATGGTGTTAGCAGGCAAGGCAGTGATAGCTCTGGGCTGGAAAGATAAGAGCAAATGGACAATAGATACCTGGCACACTTATTTGTTTGATTTTGTGCAGTCGGACATCATTGAGAAATTGCGCCAGAAGACCACATGGGAGGATAAAGCCGAAGAAATTAAAGCGAGGTGGAAGATCTATCTAAAGTGGATAACAGTGGAAGGAAGACAGGACATTCGGTGGAAGATTCAGACTTTGTGCCCGTGGCTGTGAATAAAAGATCAACAAACAAGGGGTAGAGGGAGGGAGGGGGGAACTTATTGAGTTAAGTAAAGTAAGGAAACAAAAGATATTGTGTAATATGTAGAAAATTCAAAAAAATAAACCTATTAAAAAAAATGAAAAATCACAGGGCGTTGATATGGATAGCCGTTCATTTTCTGGTCCAGACTAGGCGAGAGACGGACACGGAGACGCAAACACAGAGAACTCAGTGTCTGAATAAAGTGCAGAAGCAGAACGTCAACCTTGACTCACCTAAGTGTTTCTTTCAAGGTAGGAATGAGGCTTTGCAGACTACAAAAAAAAAAATGCCTCGAAGGAGTGAGAGAAAACTGCCATGTGTTTACATGGCTTCCAGCACCCAAATTTAGGGTGTCTTCTAGGAACGTTTTAAAAATTGGTCACAAAGGAGTTATGTCTGCACAGAGACTGCCTGAATCTGGAAAGGAAGTCCAGCAGTGTGACGCGGTAGCTAAAAAGGCAAATGCGTTTCTGGGTTGTATCAATAGAAGTATAGTGTCCAGATCACGTGAAACGATGGTATTGCTTTACTCCGCTCTGGTTAGACCTCACCTAGAGTATTGACGGCGGAGGACAGGAGGGCCTGGTGTGATGTGGTCCGTGGGACCGCGAAGAGTCGGACTCGACTGTGCGACTGAACAACAACAAAGGGTATTGTACTCAGTTTTGGGCACCACAATTTGAGAAGGATACAGACAAGTTGGAACGAGCCCACAGGAGGGCAATGAAGATGATAAGGGGGTCTGGAGACCATGTCCTAGGACGAAAGGCTGAAGGAGCCGGGTCTGTTTGGCCTGGGGAGAAGATGAGGTGAGTACTTGAAGGGCTGTCACATAGAGGATGGGGTGGAGTTGTTTTCTGTTGCCCCAGAAGGTCGGACCAAAACCAACAGGTTGAAATTAAATCAGAAGAGTTTTCGGCTAAACTTTAGGTTCCTTCCTTGTTTGAAAGCCAGTCAAATCCGACTCTAGGGTTGCGGTGCTCATCTCCGTTTCCAAGCCGAAGAGCCAGCACTGTCCGAAGACATTTCCGTGGTCATGTGGCCGGCATGACTAAACACCAAGGCGCACAGAACGCTGTTACCTTCCCACTGAAGTGGTACCTATTTATGTACTTGCAATTTCTTGCTTTCAAACTGCTAGGTTGGCAGGAGCTGGAACTAGAGACGGGAGCTCACCCCGTCATGCTGGACTCACGGGTCTTGAACCGCTGAACTACTGACCTTCCATAGCCTGCAGTTCAGCGTCTTAACCACTTGAGCCACCGAACTTCCTAATAGTTACATCAGTTCCTCAGTGAAAGAGTCTTCCTCGGGAGGCAGTGGGCTCTCCTCCTTTGGGGGTTTTCAGACAGAGGCTAGTTGGCCATCTCACAGCCATGCTGATTCTGTGAACTTGGGCAGATCGTGAGAGGGAGGGCAGGAAAGGTCGCCTCAGTGCTTAGTTCTCGTGGCCCTTTCTTACACACCCAGGGAAATGCTGATCGCCATTTTGGGGTCAGGAAGCAATTTTTCTTCACACCACTTTGACAAGGGATAAGAACATAAGAACATATGAGAAGCCAATGTTGAATCAGGCCAATGGCCCATCTAGTCCAACACTCTGTCACACAGTGGCCAAAATATACCAGGTGCCATCAGGAGGTCCAGCAGTGGGGCCAGGACACTAGAAGCCCTCCCACGGCTGCCCCCTCCAGCACCAAGAATAGAGTGCAGCACCTGCCCCAGACTGAGAGTTCCCATCTATACCCTGTGGCTAATAGCCACTGATGGACTTCTGCTCCAGATATTTATCTAATTCCCTCTTGAAACTGCCCATGCTTATAGCTGCCACCACCTCCTGTGGCAGTGAATAATCCTGGAGAGTTTTTGTCATCTTCTGGGCATGGAACAGGGGTCACTGGAGGTGTTGGGTGGGGAGGTATTTGTGAATTTCCTGCATTGTGCAGGGGGTTGGTCTAGGTGACCCTGGAGGTCCCTTCCCACTCTATGATTCTATGATCTCCACCTGCACAGCATGATGGTTGGTCATTGTCAAGTACTGACCAACACTTGGCAGTTGGGGCTTTTAGATAAGCACAGGGTGAAAGGATCACTAAAAGGTGACAGGGAAATGGCAGAGAAGCTGCCTCTGTCTTCACTGTGGAAGACAGGAGGTGCTTCCCCTTTCCAGAACCGCCGATTTCAGGAGGGATGTTGAAAGACCTGAGTTGGATTGAGGTGAAAGGCTAGTCCGGGTGAGGTAAATAAAAGGTAGGGCAGGCTTTGGCAAATAAAATGCAAGTTGGTGATCAGACAGGCAAAAAGAGACTATGAGGAACGTATTGCAAAAAGCATAAAGACCAACAATAAAAGCCAGTTTGGTGTAGTGGTTATGGACTCTAATCTGGGAGAACCGGGTTTGATTCCCCACTCCTCCACTTGCATCTGCTGGATGACCTTGGGCGAGCCATAGTTCTGACAAGAGCTGTCGCCGAAAAAGAGCAGTTCTGGAAAGAGCTCTCTCAGGCCCACCTACCTCCCAGGGTGTCTGCTGTGGGGAGGGGAAGGGAAAGGAGTTTGTAAGCCGCTCTGAGACTCCAAGTGAAGGGCGGGGTATAAATCCAATCTCTTCTTCTCTTCTTCTTCTAAACATTTCTTCAAATACAATGGAAACAGAACACGAGCCAGGGAGGCAGTGGGGCCATTCACCAAGGGGTGAAAGGCAATGCGCCCTCTAAGCTGTGGAGTTTTGTGAGCAAAAATTCTACTTTGTGAGCTACTGGGCATTAAAGTTGTGAGCCAGCGATCTGGCTACTGCATAAATTAGTTCGCTCTGGAGCCGTTCCTTCCTGAGCTGAGACAGAAATGTGTGAGCCGGAGGCTACAAAACTGTGAGGCAGCTCACACTAACTCAGCTTAGAGGGAACACTGGTGAAAGGATTACTAAAGGATGACAGGGAAGTGGCAGAGAAGCCGAATGCATTTTTTGCCTCGGTCTTCACTGTGGAGGATGAGAAGTGCTTGCCCACTCCAGAACTGCCGATTGCAGGAGGGGTGTTGAAAGACCTGAGTTCGATTGAGGTGATGAGAGAGGAGGTCCTACAACTGATGAACAAATTAGAAGCTGAAACATCCCCAGGCCCAGATGGCATACATCCAAGTATATGAACTTGTGGATCTCCTGGCAAAAAATAGGCAATCCGTCACTAAAATATGCCTCCATTCCAGAGAACTGGAAGGTAGATAATGTAACCCCCATCTTTAAAAAAAGGTTCCAGAGGAGATCCTGGAAACTACAGGCCGGTCGGTCTAATGTCGATACCAGGTCAGTTGGTGGAATCCATTATTAAAGATAGAATTAGTAGGCACGTTGATGAACGAAAGTTATCGAGGAAGAATCAACGTGGATTCCGTAAGGGAAGACCTTGTCTCACTAACCTGGATGGCTTCTCTTACATTCTTATTTGGTAAGTGTTTTCTGGCATTAATTTTCCCGGAATAACGACGAGACCTTTCAACCAACAGAACTGATTGATGGTTCTGATCTAGGATTCCCAAGTACTTACTGTATTTCGGCGGGGGGGACACAGTCCCCAGCCGGAACATTCCCCTGGGCAACACCCATGCCACACGATGCCATCTCCAGGAAGTGACGCCGGGCAACACTCTGGCAATGGGGCTGGAAACTCAATGGTACCAACGAGTTTCCATCCCATTGCCAGAGTGTCGTCCGGCATCACTGTCTGGAGATGGCATTGTGAGCGTGTCTTTCCTTCCCCCGGAGATGGTCCTGCCAGGACATATCCATCCCCCGCCGGCATACAGTAAGTTCTTGGCAAGCCTGTTTCGATCATTACAAGAACAAACTAGTTAACGACTACTCGGAAATAATATAATCAGCCAGTGTGGTGTAGTGGTTAAAGTGTCCGACTAGGATCTGGGAAACCCAGGTTTGAATCCCCCACTCTGCCATGACAACCTGCTTGGGTGACCTCGGGCCAGTGACACATTCTCAGCCTAACCTACCTCACAGGGTTGCTGTGAGGATAAAACAGACAACCCCGTAAGCGGCTCTGGATTCCCACTGGGGTCGAAGGAAGAATATAAATATGGTAAAATATTTTTTTAAAAAAATAATCGTTTATGTTACAGAATAAAATTTCCATAAATGTGAATAACTCCCCCTCCTTGTTCGGCCACAGACTTCACACATCTAATAAAACAAACTATGACTTGTTTGACTCTGCTTTTAAAGAAGTTTAACACGTCAGTTTTATCTCCCTTCTTAATTGAGAGCCTGATTTCTTTCCTGGCTCCGTGAAGGCCAGCTTAACTGGGATATTCAGGGTCCATTTGCCATAGTTTGGAATGCAGTCTGGTTTCTCCCTCTTCGTTGCTATGGGAAGGTTTCAACAAACAGGATTTGGCAGGAAGTTCTGCGCCTTCCCTGCACTTAAAAGGGACGCAGCTGAGAGCCAAAAGCGTGCCGGGAACACTGTAAAATTAACGGATCTTTAAGAGTTATGTAGGGCAGCTCTTGATGGACCGGCGTGGGGCTTCCCATGAAGCAACTTGCCAGGACACCAAGAAGATCTGATTGCTTTTTAAGTATTGAGAAACAGAGCGGCAACAGATGCTTTAAAAGAGGCGGTTGCATCCCAAAGCAAAACACCGTAATAACGGCCTGCTTAAAATGTCTGCCTAAGTAATAACCAAAGCTCGTGGGATTAGGGGGGTATACCCGTTTCAGAAGCTGATCAGAAAGTACAGAGACAGTTTGGTGTAGTGGTTAAGTGTGTGGACTCTAATCTGGGAGAATTGGGTTTGATTCCCCACTCCCCACTCCGCTGCTGGATGACCTTGAGCAAGCCACAGTTCTGGCACAGCTGTTCTTGGAAAAGAGCAGTTTCTGTCAGAGCTCTCTCAGCCCCACCTACCTCACAGGGTGTTTGTTGTGGGGAGGGGGAGGGAAAGGAGTTGGTAAGCCGCTCTGGGACTCCGACTGAAGGGTGGGGTATAAATCCAATCTCTTCCTCTTCTTCTTCTATTCTGGATGGACCGGCCACTTTAGTTCATGCTTTTCTGTTGGTGAAGCGTTTTTTTACCGCACTCCTCCCACCTTCTGACCAGGATACACGGACTCAGTTCTCTATTTCCTACCTCTTACATTTTATTTATTTATTTTAAACTTTAGAAGAAGAGAGAAGAAGAGTTTGGACTTATACCCCGCCCTTCACTGCCCAAAGGCGTCTCAGAGCGGCTGGCAAACTCCTTTCTCTTCCCCTCCCCACAACAGACACCCTGTGAGGTAGGCGGGGCTGAGAGAGCTCTGAGAGAACTGTCCTTGAGAGAACAGCTGTGCCAGAGCTTGTGACTGACCCAAGGTCACACCAGCAGGTGCAAGCGGAGGAGTGGGGAATCAAACCCGGTTCTCCCAGATTAGAGTCCACGCACTGAACCACTACACCAAACTGGCTCTCTATTCCTAAAGTTCTCTATTCCTACTTGTGCCTGATGAAGGGAGCTTTGACTGTCGGAAGCTTATACCCTGGAAATCTTGTCAGTCTCGAAGGTGCAATTGGACTCAGATCTAACTGTACATCCATCAGGAACTGTTAAGGAATGTGAAGTAGACCCCTGCTGGATCAGACCAAAAGGCCCATCAATTCCAGCATTCCATTCACACAGTGGACAGTTCCCAGCTGCCTCTGGGAAGCCCACGACCAGGGCGACTGCAACAGCAGAGAATCATAGAATCACAGAGTTAGTCCAACCCCCTGCTCAACGCAGGATCAGCCTAGAGCAGGGATGTCAAGCATAAGGCCCAGGGGCTGAAACCGGCCCATCCGGGGCTGTTATGTGGCCCACAAGCAACTAGTGGAAGGGGGGAAACAGGAGACTTCTGGGGGGACTGGGTGGAGCCTCTCCAATTGTGGCTTCGGCATGGTGGAACAACCTCGTCTGCAGCAGTCAAGCAGGTTGGGAACGTCTGCCCAGTGCTGCACCGCTGGCTCTCCAGTCCACCCATGTGGGTTTCCTTTGCCCCCCCTTCCTTCCCGGCCTATAAGGCCTTGCAGTGGGGATAGACCAACTCGGAGCTTATCAGCTGCTGCCCTTTATACAGATTATATCTCTGGTACCTGGCATTACGTTTTATGGCACACATGGCCCAGCCTGGCAAAGTCACATTTATGTCAGATCCAGCCCTCGTAACAAGTGAATTCAACATCCCTGGCCTAGAGCATGCCTGACAAGTGTTCGTCCAGCCGCTGCTTAGAGACTGCCAGGGAGGGGGAAGCTCACCATCTCCCTAGGCAGCTGATTCCACTACTGCACAGCTCTGTCAGCACATTTTTCCTAAGAAAGATGCATGATTCTATAGACCTCTAACCATGTCTCCCCTTACTTGCCTTTTTTCCCTAAGCCACAACAGCCTCATACAGACCTTAGTCCTTTTGGGTTCTGGCACTGCCACGGTGGCATTGGTTCTGCTGGTCGTATTGCACTGGGTCTGGTGCTCACAAACATGCCCTCACACACACACACTTCACTTTCTACTGCAGAGATTCTCTGGAACATTCTGTTGGGCTTGTATTGCCTTGCTATTTTCCCCCAGCGGAATCAATGGAGGATGGGGTCCCCCCTTTGGTGCCCTTGGCCCCTGGCCCAATCTTTTGGAAACGTGGTGGTCCTTTTGGGGAGAGGCTCCAGCAGCTATGCTGCAAATTTGGTGCTTCTACCTCAAACTCTCTCTCCCCCTCCAGACCACTGCATATACTCCAAGAGATTTGCCATTGACTATAATGGCCCCATAGGGTATAATGGAGCCGAATAATAGCCAAATAGTATTCGGGAATCTCTGTTCGGCTATTGAATAGACACTCTGATTTGGTAATTCGGCTTAATAAATACCTGGAAAATTATGAAAAGGCATTATTTGGATATTTATTCAGCTCAGTAAATACCGAATGCACATCCCTACCTATGACCTGGCCCTTTCAGCTGGAGATGCCCGGGACGGAGCATGGCCCTTCTGCAGGCTGAGCAGAGGTTTACCATTGAGCTACAGTCCCTCCCTCTGAACTAAAAACACCAAACACCTCATGCTTTCTTCATAGAAAACTAACTCCCCCTCCCAATATGTTATTGTTCTTTTTCAGCACCTTTTCCAACAATCTGTCTTTTGGGGAGATGGGACAAACCAAACTGTAGATGTACTGCAAACGTAAGCACAACGCCGGGTTACACAAAGGCATTAAAAAAACAAAAATGGCCAGGGCCATAATCTCTTTCCTAATAATCAGCAGACATGGAGTTTGCTTCCTGCGCTGCAACTGTACATTGAATTGATGTTTTCATTGAGCTATTCACCATGACCCCGAGTCAATCCGAACAGCAAAACTGTTCTCCTGTCTCATCCATCCAAGAGAATGCTAGCACTGAATCACTCGAAGTACGTGGAAACATGAAGTGTAGGAGAAACAACTGCTATGGCGCAATGTTGGTTCATAGCATGACAATCAGTCACACTGAGCCCCTCCGAACAGAAGCCGAAAGAAGATGAGAAAGTTCAAGATGGGAGAAATAATCAGACTGTCAGTTCCCAGCTAAATTGCTTGCAGCAGCAACTATACCTCCATCCCCATCACCTGGCTTCCCTTTTGGTCACAAAAATCAAGCCACCATTTCCCATTCATGTAAAAGTGCCAGTTTGATGTACTGGTTAGGAGCACGGACTCTAACTTGGGAGAACCGGGTTTGATTCCCCACTCCTCCACATGCAGCTGCTGGTGTGACTTTGGGTCAGTCTCAAGTTCTCTCAGAGCTGTTCTCTCAAGGGTAATTCTCGCGAGAGCTCTCTCAGCCCCACCTGCCCCACAGAGGGTGCCTGTTGCGGGGAGGGGAGGGGAAGGGAAAGGGATTGTAAGCCGCTCTGAGACTCCTTTGGGTAGTGAAGGGCAGGGTATGAACCCAATCTCTTCTCTTCTATATGACTTCTAATACAAATGTAAGACCCCAGGTGGACCCAGAAACATTGGGGGGAAGAAGAAGAGGAAGAGGAAGAAGAGGGCAAAGAGGAAGAAGAGGGCAAAGAAGAAGAACAGGAAGAAGAAGAGGAAGAAGAAGAAGAAGAAGAAGAGGAGGAAGAAGAGGAAGAGGGAGGAGGAAGAAGAGGAAGAGGGAGGAGGAAGAAGAGGAAGAAGAGATTGGATTTGTACCCCACCCTTCACTACCCAAAGGAGTCTCAGAGCAGCTTACAAACTCCTTCCCCTTCCCCTCCCCACAACAGACACCCTGGGAGGTAGGCGGGGCGGAGAGAGCTCTGACAGAAACTGCTCTTTTTCAAGGACAGCTGTGCCAGAACTATGGCTTGCCCAAGGTCATCCAGCAGGTGCAAGTGGAGGATGGTTCCGCCCACCCAAGGCCTCCCTCCTCAAGTTTTTCCAAAGGAAAAATGAGAAAACTTGGGGGGAAACTGAAAAGAAACCTCTATGTTCTCTCTTTTATAATCATCAAAATGATTCTTAAGCCAAAGGGTTTTCACACTCAAGATGTAAGCACGAAAAAATTAAAGGACATTTTCAATTGATCTACTGGAAAAAGTGTGAAATTTTGAGAAGCACTGGGGGAAAAAAAATCTCCCTTTTCCTTTGCTTTTTGAGGGAGGAAAACCTTGTCTAACAAAGCATTTCCCCCATTCCAAATCTACGGCATGGAGAAGTCTGAGGACTTACTCAGTTTTTCCAATGGAAATACTGGGAAGTTTGGGGAAGCATTAAAAAAACCTCTTATACGATAAACACGCAATATTTTCAAGATATTTTTGTTTAAAGGTGATTTGGGCAACAATTAGTAAGCTGTAATATGTTTAAAGGTAACATGTAATATCTGAACAAGTATGCATGCGAACAGAAGCTCATACCTAGAATTAAACTTGGTTGGTCTTAAATGTGTCACTGAACTCAAATTTTGTTTTACATAGTTAAACATTTCAGTGTTTTAATAAGTTAATACTCAGATATGCTGGCAGCCCTAACTACTGCATGCATATATTTCTTCCCCCACCCCTGCAAAAAAATTCCATTGTTTCCTAAAAACGGAGGGAAAATAATTTTTCCTCCATGGCCTCAGAACTCCCAGAAATGTTCCATCCATAACCAGTGTTCCCTCTAAGCTGAGTTAGTGTGAGCCAGCTCACAGTTTTTTAGCCTCCAGTTCACAGATTTTTGTCTTCGCTCAGAAAGGATGGGCTCCAGAGCAAACTATTTTATGAAGTAGCCAAATCGCTCGCTCACAACTTTAATGCCCAGTAGCTCACAAAGCAGAATTTTTGCTCACAAGACTCCACGGCTTAGAGGGAGCACTGTCTCTAACCCTTAATTTTAAAAGCAGAGCATCACAGTCACCCCCTCTCCCCCTGTCAAATAATAGACCCACTTTCCTGCCTTATGCAATTTTTCTTCATAACTCATTTCAGAGACACAGTCACGGTCCATTATCAGCAGAATATCAACACATGAGAAAGCTACTTTCTCCTTCCCCGCCTAGAGAAGGGTATTAAGCTTCTTTGAATATCCACCGAAGAGTACGTTTCTACACGGCAACAGAAGCACCTGTCTAGTTAATTGTGGTGTGCATTTATCCCCCTTAAACACAATAGGGATTATGATCTGTCGAATCTAAGTTGCCAAAAATATCTGACATTTGATTCCAAGACAGCTAAAGCGTTGCCCTTAGAAACACCGAACCTGAAGTGTAAAGAAGAAATGAGCCTTCATCAAATGCTGGAGGAAGCTACGAAGGGCTCGGCCATACTCGACTTAATACTGACCAACAGGGAAGAGATGGTAGATGGGGTGAAGGCGGTTGGGGCCTTCCAACTGTGTGATTCTTTGATTTGATTCCCAAGAGACTCCAAGCAAGATACCAGAATTGTTCCTGAAGGGTAAGAGGCCTGTCCACTTGACAGCCAGCACGACGTAATGTTGAGAATGCCGGACTAAGATCTGGGAGACCTGGGTTCACAATCCTCTTGTCTGCCATGGAAGCGTTCTCACAGTACAAGAACGCGTGGGCACTCAATGAAATTGCCGAGCAGTTGGGTTAGAACAGATAAAAGGAAGTCCTTCCTCACCCAAAGTGTGATTAACGCTTGGAATTCACTGCCACAGGAGGGGGCAGCGGCTACAAGCATGGACGGCTTCAAGAGGGAATTAGATGAACATCTGGAGCAGAGGTCCATCAGTGGCTATTAGCCACAGGGTATAGATGGGAACTCTCAGTCTGGGGCAAGGGATGCTCTGTATCCTTAGTGCTTGGGGGGGGCAACAATGGGAGGGCTTCTAGCGTCCTGGCCTCACTGTTGGACCTCCTGATGGCATATGGCATTTTTGGCCACTGTGTGACAGAGTGTTGGACTGGATGGGCCATTGGCCTGGTCCAACGCTGGCTTCTCTTATGTTCTTAAGCTCACTGAGTGACCCTGGGCTAGCCCCACACTCTCAGCCTATCACAGAGGAATTGTGGGAATAAAATGGAGGAGAGAAGAATGGTATGAGCCACTTTGCATCCCCACTGGAGAGAAAGGCCAGGTATATCCAGGAGGAAGGAGAAGACCCATCCCACTTTAAGATACTAAACGTGGGAATAATGTTTTTCACCACTGATACCTATAAAAAAAAACACATGGCAGATGAAAAACCCATGTGGATTACACGGGAGATCCGTCAACCAGAAGCCAGATCCCCGTTCGTTCTTGTTCATTTACACTTCCCGTAAAACCCACACGCAAAATTCAAATCCTAATGCAATCACTTCCAGGCTTGTTAATTCCACACACAGGAAAACGGCATCCAAATCAGCCCTCCACACTAACTGGGTCTGCATTTATCGAGCTACATGGGGGTCAGTGGTACTGCAAAAAGCTTGCTCTCAGAATTATTGAGAGACGTGGCTTTTTCTGCCAACGTTTCCACGGGCAGTGACACCTTCCGTCCCACCGGGCAGACGATAACGATGACACAATGTTTAATCTTGCATGACTCCTGTCATTCAGCCAGTTTGGTGTCGTGGTTAAGTGCACGGACTCTAATCTGGGAGAACCGGGTTTGATTTCCCACTCCTCCACTTGCACCTGCTGGATGACCTTGGGCAAGCCATAGTTCTGACAAGAGCTGTCCTTGAAAAAGAGCAGTTTCTGTCAGAGCTCTCTCAGCCCTGCCCGGCTCACAGGGTGCCTGTTGTGGGGAGGGGAAGGGGAAGGAGTTTGTAAGCCGCTCTGAGACTCCAAGTGAAGGGCGGGGTATAAATCCAATCTCTTCTTCTTCTTCTTCTTCTTCTTAACGGGGATACCATGCAAGAAGAACTGGCTGCTCAGCAGACAGTGAAAATGGGTGAAAGCAAAGAAAAAAGAGCAAAGGAACAGATGCACCGGTGTTGGCCTTGTGGGGGTTTCTCAACCATTTCCCCCCCAAACACAGCTGACGTTTGTGCTAACAGTCCAGTGCAGTTCAATCCTGCCCATTTTAATCCAGGTTTTAGCCCGGATTTTAATGCAGTTCTTTATTTTAGTATATTTCTTTTTCAGAACAGTGTATCAGAATACTGAAGGGAGTGCAAGGAATATTGGGACGTTTTGCGGACATATCACTATACCCATTTTTTAAAAAATGCTGTTAAGTTACTTCCACACCTGAGAGGAGACGAATGGTGAGTCTCAATTTACTTCCAATTTACTTCCAACCACGAAGGCTCATACCTTGAATAAACCTTTGTCGGTCTTAAGGGTGCCACTGGACTCTAAATTTGTTCTCCTGCTTCAGACCAACACGGCCGACCACCTGGAACTACCTCCAACTAAGTAGGTGATGTCAGAGAGCCACCATTTATCACCCTGAAGAACTTCGACTTGTGACAGATCGATGGCTGAAGTATAAGGCAGCCATGTGTAAAGACGCAAAGTAGCCACGATGCTCTATACCGCTATACAGAAGACCATGATGCAACTCTCCAACCTATCTACTTTTTTGTTACAACTGGAAACAGGGGGCCACATAGCCAGAAGAAATTACTGTCAAGTACTGTTATATGAGGAGCTGCGGTGGCTCAAGTGGTTAAGACGCTGAACTGCAGGCTGTGGAAGGTCAGTAGTTCAGCAGTTCGAGACCCGGGTGCCGCAAGACGGAGTGAGCTCCCGTCTCTAGTTCCAGCTCCTGCCAACCTAGCAGTTCGAAAGCAAGAAATTGCAAGTAGATAAATAGGGACCACTTCGGCGGGAAGGCGACAGCGTTCCGTGCGCCTTGGTGTTTAGTCATGCCGGCCACATGACCACGGAAACGTCTTCGGACAGCGCTGGCTCTCCGGCTTTGAAACGGAGATGAGCACCGCAACCCTACAGTCGGATTCGACTGGCTTTCGAGCAAGGGAACCTTTACCTTTACTGTTATATGAAGATGTGGCACTCTAGATGTGGCACCCCAGAATACGGTGGGAAAGCTGATAGCCAGAACATGCTATAAATAAGTACACTTCTCCGGGGCTACGAGAACTGTATTATTTTCGAGTTTGTTACTTCTGGACACAATTCAAAAAAACTGGCTTTGATTGTTTTGGTATTTTGGTATTTTTTTGTGTGTGTGTGTGTGTGTGTGTGTGCGTGCGCGCGCACCTAGAAGTCATCACAACTTCTGGGGACTGACAATTACTGAGGGCATGGCGGCTATTCAGAGAGGTGACTGAATAAAGCCAGCCCCTGCCTCCCAGCTCTGGTATTCCAAGGAGGTCTCCCATCCAAGTACTTGCCGGAGTCGGCCCTGCTTAGCTTCCGAGATCTGACGAGATCGGGCTTGCCTGGGGCTATTCCAGGTCAGGGCGGCTTTGATGGTTAAGATCCTTAAAGGTCTGGGACCACAATTCCACAAGGACCACTTCCTCCCATATGAAAGCTGCTCAGCAGCAGATCGTCCCTAGAGCCCCATCCTCATGTTCCTTTGAGAAGAGAGGCAGAAATCTACTGGAGAAAGGCCTTTTTTGGCAGCTTCACCCTGTTACTGCAACGCAAGTTGTCTTCTGCGATGCGGCAGGCAGAGGGCCGAATTTCATTCCTTATTTGCATCTCTTAGATGAACTACAGCTTTGCGGGTTTTGTTTTAGGTTATTGGTTGCTTCTAGCTATGTTATTGTTCAGTTGCGCAGTCGAGTCCGACTCTTCCCGACCCCATCACGCCAGGCCCTCCTGTCTTCCGTCGTGCTCCGGAGTTTGCTTAATATCCCGTTCGTTGCCTCTATAACACTGTCTGACCATCTCATCCTTTGCCGTCCCCTTCTTCTTTGACCTTCAATCTCTCCCAGCATCGGGGTCTTCTCCAGTGAGGGCTCCCTTCTCATTTGGTGGCCAAAGGATTTGAGCTTCGGCTTCAGTCTCTGGCCTTCCAGGGGACAGTCGGGATTGATTCCCTTTAGGATTGACTGATTTGTTCTCCTTGCAGTCCAGGGGACTCTCGAGAGTTTTCTCCAGCCCCAGAATTCAAAAGAATCTATTCTTCTGCACTTTTAGCTATGCTATTATTTTAATTATTAACATCTATGATTCTTTTTACTATTACTCTAGCCTCTCTGGCTGTCGGTTAGAGCAGCGTTTCCCAGCCTGCGGGTCACAAAGCCTATGAAGGGGGGGGGGTCCCAGACTTCTACAGTCTTGTTGGTTTTTGTGTGGTCTGTTTTTGTTTGTTTTTAAGTGAATCACCACTCCAAGAAGGTGATATGGGTCACCATACCAAGGAGGAGGAGGAGGAGGAGAAGGAGAAGGAGACTGGATTTATACCCCACCCTTCACTCGGAGTCTCAGAGCGGTTTACAAACTCCTCTCCTTCCCCTCCCCACAACAGACACCCTGGGAGGTAGGTGGGGCAGAGAGAGCTCTGACGGAAACTGCTCTTTTTCAAGGACAGCTCTGATAGAACTATGGCTTGCCCAAGGTCATCCAGCAGCTGCAAGTGGAGGAGTGGGGAATCAAACCCGGTTCTCCCAGATTAGGGTCCACGCACTTAACTACAACAAACTGGCTCTCTTGGTTGGAGACCACTGGGTTCAGAGAAAATGGCAGCGTGTGCTTTTAAAACCCTGTTATTTCCCACAATCTGGCCTCAGTACTACTACCTCTAAAATTTTGTATACTTTTATACTTACAATTGCACCCTCGTGGTCCATAGATACTCAACAAGAACCCTCAGTTACAAGGGCCAGGGGTGTAGCAAAACCCTCAGAACAGCAGATCACGCTTGCGCTGACTGTAAGTTTCACAGACAAGCAACCTCTTGTAGCAGCTTTACTGAGCAAGTTTACACAACACTGTGTAAGCACCGGCTAGAACAGCCAATCAGAACAGACGCCAGGGCCAGGGCTTACAGCTACGGCTCAAATCCTTGGAACTTGCGAAAAATAACAGCCCTGCCTGCCGACAGAGTGATATGAGAACGGAGTGCTACAATTGGGCCGTGGATTCTGCCCTGTGGGCCAATGGCACCAGGCTTCTAGAAGACACCAAGCGGTTCGGTATCGCTCCTTGCACGCAAATGCAGAGAAGCCGGGCTCTCCAACTTCCCTGAACAATGACAGTCACATCTTGCTGAGTCACTGACCGCGGCAAGAAACCCCAAGAAAAACAACGGCCGGGCCAGGACTGAGAGCTGACGCGACACTTGGAATGATGCCCCAACTGTGCAGTCTCCTCTTTGCTGTAACACAAAACCAGCTAAAGATTAGCTGGAAAAACAAACAAAGTTCCTGTAGTGCCAAGTTGGGGGGGGGGGATTAGGAAATGGTGTGGTCGGCAGTGTTCCCTCTAAGCTGGCTCAGTGCGAGCTAGCTCCCAGTTTCTTAGCCTCCAGCTCACACGTGTTTTGTCTTCGCTCAGGAAGGATGGGCTCCAGAGCAAACTTAGTTATGCAGCAGCCAAATTGTTTGCTCACAACTTTAATGCCAGTAGCTCCCAAAGTAGAATTTTTGCTCACCAGACTCCACAGCTTAGAGGGAGCATTGGTGGTCAATGGACTCAAGCGGATTGGCAACTGGTTCCGTACTCATAAGTGGCTGCAGGACCGATTCCTCCCAGTCATTCAGCCTTCCTAATAAGGGTTAGCTCTGACCTGGAAGGGCCAGACGAGCCCAGTCCCTTCAGATCCTGGAAGCTAAGGGTCAGCCCTGGTTAGCACTTGGAAGGGAGACCTGCAAGGAAGTCCAGGGTCACTATGCAGAGGCAGGCAATGGCAAACCCCCCTCTGTTCACTTCTTGCCTTGCAACAAAGTTACTGGTTAAGTGCGCGGACTCTAATCTGGGAGAACCGGGTTTGATTCCCCACTCCTCCGCTTGCACCTGCTGGATGACCTTGGGCAAGCCACAGTTCTGGCACAGCTGTTCTTGAAAAAGGGCAGTTTCTGTCAGAGCTCTCTCAGCCCCGCCGAACTCACAGGGTGCCTGTTGTGGGGAGAGGAAAGGAAAGGAGTTTGTAGGCCGCTCTGAGACTCCTCTGGGTAGTGAAGGGTGGGGTATAAATCCAATCTCTTCTTCTTCTTCAATGGCACCTTTAAGACCAACAATTTTTTTATTCAAGACGTGAGCCTTTGTGTGCATGCACACTTCGTCAGACGATGAAATGGAATTACATATGATAGTTGTGTGGCACAGGGCTCTTTTTGTAGTCGGAACTCCTTTGCATATTAGCCAGCGCACCCACTAATGTAGCCAATCCTCCAAGAGCTTAGAGTAGCCCCTGTAAGAAGAGCCCTGTAAGCTCTGGGAGAATTGGCTACATTAGGTGTATGTGGCCTAATATGCAAAGGAGTTCCTGCCACAAAGAGCTTAGAGTAGCCCCTGTAAGAAGAGCCCTGTAAGCTCTGGGAGAATTGGCTACATTAGGGGGTGCGTCACCTAATGTGCAAAGGAGTTCCTGCCACAAAAAGAGCTGTGTGTGTATGTATATATACCTGGAATGGCTTGTTAAATTAGCATGCAAAATAGTGAAAATATTTTTTAAACAGATCGAAAGAACGACACGCTCGGTTTCTGGTAATAAATATGTGAGAACTGGAGACTGATGTGTCCTAATTTGTGAGAAACCCATCCTTAGACCCCCCATCCATCTCCTTTCCCACAAATTCTCACAAATTTAACAAGCCACCCCTGTATGTATGTGTGTATGTATGTGTGTGTGTGTGTGTGTGTGTGTGTGTGTAAATAGATATAGATAGATAAAGGTAAAGGGTTCCCTTGCTCGAAAGCCAGTCGAATCTGACTCTGGGGTTGCGGTGCTCATCTCCGTTTCAAAGCCGAAGAGCCGGCGCTGTCCAAAGACGTTTCCGTGGTCATGTGGCCAACATGACTAGACGCCGAGGCGCACGGAACACTGTTATCTTCCCACTGAAGTGGTACCTATTTATCTACTTGCAATTTCTTGCTTTCGAACTGCTAGGTTGGCAGGAGATATATATATATATAGATATAGATATATACACACACACACAAACACACACACACACACATCTTGAATAAAAAGTTGTCGGCCTTCAAAGTGCCCCACTGGACTCGAACTCTGTTGCATTGCTTCGGACCAACGCGACTGCCCACCTCGATCTCACTTCTTGCCTTGAAAACCCTACGGGGTCGCCGTAAGTCAGCTGCAACTTGACCGCACTTTCCCCCCGCCCCCAGTAAAGGTTCGCAGCTCCGTGGGCAGGCGCTGGCCGCGAGCCGCACGAGTCAGCGTGACTGCCAGGGGTTCCTAGAGGAAGCTCTCGCCAGATCTCAGAACCTAAGCAGGGCCAGCCCTGGCTAGCATTTGTAGGGGAGACATCCAAGGAATTGGTCAGGCTGCACCTGGAATGTTGTGTGCCGTTCTGGAGGCCTCCATAAAGGATGTGGACAGGATGGAGCGGGTGCGGAGGAGAGCGACGAGGATGATCGGGGGCCTGGAGACCAAGAAGCCCTAAGAGGAAAGGCCGAGGGACCTGGGAAGGTTCAGTCTGGAGAAGAGGAGGTTGGGGGCGGGGGACAGGATTGTTCTCTTGAATTCTTTGAAGGGCTCTCACTTAGTGGAGGGCAGGGAGCGGTTCCTGTTGGCGGCAGAGGAGAGGACTCGCAAGAAGGGGTTCAAATTAAGGGCGGGAAGCAGGGTTCCCTCTAAGCTGACTTAGCGTGAGCTAGCTCACAGTTTTTCAGCCTCCAGCTCACGCATTTTTGTCTTAGCTCAGGAAGGAGGGCTCCAGAGCAAACTGATTTATGCAGCAGCCAGATCGCCGGCTCACAACTTTAATGCCGGTAGCTCACAAAGGAGAATTTTTGCTCACCTGACTCCACAGCTTAGAGGGAGCATTAATGGGAAGGTACTGGCTGGATCTTAGGAAAAACTTTCCGACGGACAGAGCTGTGCAACGGTGCAATCAGCTGCCTCGGGAGGTGGTGAGCTCCCCTTCACCAGCAGTCTTGAAGCAGCGGCCAGAGAAACACTTGTCAGCGATACTCTAGGGCGATCCTGCATTGAGCAGGTTGGACTAGATGGCCTCTATGGTCCCTTCCCGCTCTGTGATTCTATGAACAGCAGCGTCACGATGCAGAGGCAGGCAATGGAAAAACTCCTCTAAACGTCTCTTGCCTTGAAAACCTTACGGGGATGCCAGAAGCGAGCTGTGACTTGATGCCAAAACAAAACAAAAAACAAAACTAGGCCTGGAGGGCTGCACCTAACAAAGTGTATAAAAGAGGAAGAGGAAGCAGCGCTAAAGAACTGGGCTCAGTGGGCCAGCCCCTGCCGTAGAAAGCCCCCCAGCAGCTAAGTCTTGGTGTATATGGTAGACTGTTCCTTCTCTGTAATTTGTATTGCAAAGACACTTGTGTTGCAAAGACATCGTGACCCTGAGACTTCTTTGACCACCCAGACCCGCTAAAGAACCCCTGCCTCGGGCAAAAACGAGCCTTTGGGAAAACAGCTTCCTGTTGGCTCATTCCAACTTCCTGCTTTATTCAAGGGGGGGGGAACCCCACAAAAGCATAAATCTCGTGACCCCTTTCAAAGTTATTTATTAGCAACGTTTATATCCCCAACTCCTCCTTCCGTTTTCTTTTCTTCCTGCAGGTGGGGGAATTCCCAGGGCTCTTTTGGTAGCAGGAACTCCTTTGCATATTAGGCAACACCCCCCCTAATGTAGCTTATCCTCCAAGGGCTTACAGTAGCCCCTTTAAGAAGAGCTCTGTAAACTCTTGGGGGATTGGCTACATTAGGGGGGGGGTGTCGCCTAATACACAAAGGAGTTCCGGCTACAAAAAAAGAGCCCTGGCCGAATTCCCAAGAGACCTTCCGTCTCGGCAGGGGCCAGATTCCAACGGGCTTACCTGCAAGCAGGGCTTTTGTGGTAGAAAAAGCCCAGCAGGAACTCATTAGCATATTACGCCACACCCCTGACAGCACAGCTTATTAGCATATTATGCCACACCTCATGTTACCAGTAGTGTGGTCATCCAGCCACACCCACCTTTTGCTTCTTGCTCTGTTTACCTTGTTTGTTGTGAAAACCCAGGGCTTTTTTTGGAGCAGGAACTCCTTTGCATGTTAGGCCACACACCCCTCATGTAGCCAATCCTAAAGATTTTCTGCTGTTGGGTGTGGCCTGTTATGCTAATGAGTTCCTGCTGGGCGTGGCCAACTGGGGAGCCAGCCGGAACGCCGTTCCGGTGCGTTCCTGCCCCAAAATAGCCCTGCCTGCAAGTAAGGTTGCTACACCGTGTCCTATCACATCAAGCACCAAAAGTTTATTACCTCTATTGCAGCATAAGCTTTTGAGGGCCGGAGTCCCACCTCTGTCACCTGAGACAATGACGGAAGCAAGACTCTCCCCCGCCCCAAAATGGTTCCATCACAACCAACCTCTTCTTCCAGGTGCTCGCAAGCTGTTCATTGTTTAAGCATCCCCCACATACACACACACGATTATACTGCTTTTGTGCTATTACTGTGTTTGCACCACCACAACCACTGGCCAGAGATGTACTCTCTAGGAACACCGCAGCCCCGCTAGTCGCTGGCATTTCCCCATCAATAAATTAAAGCCTTTCACGAGGAGCTGAGCAGAGGCCGGGTTGTCAGGTCATTGTAGCTGGCTGCATGCAGGGCTGCCCTGAACCGTCAGCCCTGAGCAAGTGCAGAATGCAGCCCTTCTCTGCAGGGAGCGAGTGGCCGGCTGGGAGAGTCATGCCTCTCGGCACGCTCAGGCAATTCCCGGAAAAACTTGTTCGATTAAGGACTATGGCACCTTCCTTGCCTTTTATCGTGATCAGCCAGGAGCTTGTTTAATTTAGGCCTTTGTCACTTAGGAGTGGGGTATCTTCTCCCATATGTTCAGGCCCATAGCCAGGATTTAGTGGCTTGTGGGGAAAATTTCTTTCTGGTGGGGCTGAAGTTCCCAGCGCAGAAAGAAAAGCCATTTAGCCAATGGAAAGCGGTTACCAGGATAGATCTCTAAATTGCAAGCTGTCAACCACTTTAGATGACAGTTCTGAGCGGCTGCAAGTTAATCACACCTGCCAGCCCAAGCCACAATGCTGAGAACAAGCCAGCAGCTGGAGTTGATGACTTCTGTAGTCAAGGAAGCTAACACTTAGGCAGAAAAACTCTTAAAGAAGTCCAGTTTCTTGACACAGAAGGGAACCTAGAGGTCACCTACTCCAACCCCCTTGCTCAGTACAGGAATTATTCCACTACAGCACTCCACTCTACTTAAAGGAGCACACACCTTTTAAAAAACGTTTAAAAAGTGATTGAAAAAAGCATCTACAGGAGAAATTCTTGTGGGGCTGTGCCTTTAAGAAAGGGGGGCAGAGTCCTGCAAAGCCCCACTGTAACTACAGGCCTGCATATGTTCCTGCCCAGGAATTAAGATCACAGGGGAAAACCCTCCTGATTGTCCCCCTGATCGAAGAAGCTTCTTGGGCGGATACACAAGAGAGGGACTTTTCGGTGGCAGCCCCACGATGATGGAACAACCTCCCTAGGGAGGTGCTCCGGGCCCCCACCCTTTCAGTCGTTAGGAGGCAGCTGAAGATGGGTTTCGTTTCAGACTGGATTTAATTAAAGCAGTCCTAAATCATGGTTTTAAATTTTTGGTTTTATGCACTTTACGTGTTTTGTAAGCCGCCTTGGGCTCTGTAAGGAAGAAAGGGAGCTAACAAAGGTTTTAAATTTTTTTTAAAAAAACACAGTGCTTGCATGGTGAAGTACCTTTGCTCACTGTTTTGCCTAACATGAGCCTTCAGGTTCCTCTGTACTTGTCAGGGGATGGACAATTTGGCTGTATAAAGCTTTGGAAGCCGTTTTCTGCAGGTCACAGGCTAACCAGAATGGCACAGGAAGAAGACTCGCAATAGTGGGTTTAAATTAAGAGTGGGAAGATACCGGCTGGATCGTAGGAAAAACTTTTTGATAGAGTTGTGCAACACTGGGACATGCCGCCTTAAAATAACCTCTCCTTCCCCCACGCCACATGCAAACATTAAGCAGATTACAACACCGTTGTTACAGTAAAGCTTTGATCACGAAAGTGACACGGCAACATTATGTAATTTGGTAAGCTGCCACCAGGGCCTGAAACGGGAAGGGGGGAAGCGCGTCTCCTGACCTTGTTCCTCTCCTGCCAGCACTTCAGCCCATCTTGTTCTTCGGGTTGCTCCAGGCTGCTGCTCTCCCTCACATTTCTATATCCAGGGCTGGGTATAACGTACTCTTTTCCTAGATCGATATCTTTCATCTTCTCCTTCCGTAAACGCCAGGGTTGATCAAATGGACTCGCTGCTCGGGAAACTCTGGGGAAAGAGAAGCAAGGGAAAGTTTGATGAGGAAGACAGTGCTGCGGGTCTTCATCGAGGAGCTCGGGCGACGGTTTCGAAACCCGATTGCGACACGCGACTGGGTTTGCTGCGCTCCCAGACCTGGCTGCAGAGTCCGAGGCTGCTTCGCAGGAAGTGACCCTGAATGATCCCAAGGCAGAGAATGCTAGCAAAACAGGACTAATACCTTTTTTAAAAGTATTTTTACCTCTCGTCTCCCCCAGAGCACAAATAAATAAATACACACGCATTCTTAAAAGTCCAGCATACAGGTTTCAAACAAGGTTTGGAATCCGCGTTCCTGATTTTTGTCATTCCAACCATTCTAAATATATTCAAAACCCATAACACACAAGAAGGCCCCTGCAGATCTCAACATACGCTAAACCCTAAATTATGAAGAAAAGCCTGTTCAGGCAACAAGGTCTTCAGTATGCATCAACAAACTCCCATAAAGTCACTTCTTCTGGGAAAGCTCATGTAGAAACAGATGTATACGGATGTGGGCTAGATGCCCATCCTTTCCTTATAATAATTGAGTTTTCGCTTCCCCACTGGCCTATGGGGAGCAGAGAAAAATATGTGCCGTCAGCCATTGGTCTGCCAGCTGCCGCTCAAGGCTGCTGGCGTGCCATTGGCTGGGAGGCGGGAGGCAAACGCTGTGAGCGAATGCCGCCGCCAGGAGCCGGGGAAGGGAGGCTGTGCTGTCAGGCGACTGTGCTGGGCGGGGAGTGAGGCCACGGCCAGCGCCAGGAAGACGTGGGTGCCCCGGAGAGACGGCATCTCAGGGAGGGGGACGGCGGAGGCCGCGGACGGCAGGTGAGCTCCTTCCCCAACGCACGCCCAGTACGCCTGCCTCCACCACCTTCTTCGCAGGGGGGGCCTGTCTAGCGCCCGTTGTCTCAAGTCCACAATGGGCTTCCCTTCCTAGTTGTAATATAATGCAATTTCTGTGTGATATCACTGGAATTCTGTGTTTATAGATTTTTTTTCCCCTGAGGAAAGACCAGAGGTCTGAAACACTTTAATATCCGGAATAAGTGTTGATTGAACTTGGAGCAGACTGCTTTTGTGAATACAAGACTGTTTGAAGGATACGGACTGAAAGAGTCCGGAGCAGACTGCTATGTGTAATGTTATTTCATTGACCTTTGCATTTTTGGACAAAGTGGTGTTTTTCATCACCATGCACTAAAGTTATTATGGCTTTAATCTGGTCTCTTTTATTATTGCATCGTTCTGTGGGCATCTAGCACACATCTGTATACATTTTTTCACACCAGACTACAGATTTTTTTAATGGACAAATTCTGTTGCGGTTTTATTTTTATTTCATCTATACCCACCTGTCTTCCCCAGTGAGAACCCAAAATGGCCTATGTCATTCTCCTCTAGAGCTAGTTTGGTGTAGTGGTTAAGAGCGCAGTCGCTCATCCGGGAGAACAGTGTTCGATTCCCCACTCCTCCACATGCAGCTGCTGGTGTGACCCTGGGTCAGTCACATGTTCTCTCAGAGCTGTTCTCTCAGGAGCAGTCCTCGAAAGAGCTCTCTCAGCCCCAACTACCTCACAGCGTGCCTGCTGTGGGGAGGGGAAGGGAAAGGCGTTTGTGAGCCGCTCTGAGACTCCTTCGGGTAGTGAAGGTGGGGGTACAA
Organism: Gekko gecko; assembly: GCA_029375565.1. Classification (NCBI taxonomy): domain Eukaryota; kingdom Metazoa; phylum Chordata; class Lepidosauria; order Squamata; family Gekkonidae; genus Gekko; species Gekko gecko. Next base: position 143,928,197 of record JAPDNY010000008.1, on the reverse strand, counting down.
ATCCAATCTCTTCTTCTCCACTTTATCCTCCCAACAGCCCTGTAAGGTAGGTTAGGCTAAAGATGTGTGACTAGTCCAAGGTCACCCCCAGCAAGTATCCAACTCATTCAGAATTCTTCATTACGCAGGAAGAAACAGTAACTATTCTCAGTAAACACGGTAATCAAAAAGGCATTATCTTTTAGACCCTTCAGACAAACATTTTCACCCCTGCAACGAAGCTATCTGTGTGGTCTTGAAAGTCTAAGGGTGCCTCCCAGTGCAACATACATTATAATGCCACTGCCTAGATCTATAGGGCACCTCATTTGGAATAGTATATACACATCCCCAAATCTGAAAAAGGACATGGCAGAGCTGGAAGAAGTGCAGAGGAGGGCAACCAAGATCATTAGGGGGTTGCGGCGCCTTCCTTAGGAGGAAACGTAGAAGAGTCTGGGACTCTTCAGTTCAGAAAACAGACGACTAAAGGGGGACATGACAGCAGTTTATAAAATGACACGCGGAGTACAGAGAGTTGACAAAGGGAACTTTTGCTCCCCCTCCCGATATACTGGAACTCAGGGGCATCCAATGAAGATGACGGGCAGTAGGTTCAGGAGAGACAAAAGGAAATACTTCTTTACACAGAGATGGATTAAAATGTGGAATCTGCTACCAGAGGATGTAGTGATGGCCACAGGCATAGACAGCTTCAAAAACAGATCAGAGAGATTCGTGGTGCCCCAGAGACGAAAGGGAACCTCCACATTCAGAGGTGGTCAGTTGTTGGCCCCCGGAGAAACTGGTTGGCCACAGTGCGAGACAGGAGGCTGGACTAGAAGGACCACTGGTCTGACCCAGCAGGGGCTCTTCCAATGTTCTTAATATTGATAAATCGCTCACAGCCACCAATTCCCACCATCTACAACCCCCATAACAGGAAGTACCTTTTCTTTCAGGACTCGCTGGTCCATCGCTACAGTTGCTTTTGTTCAGTATATCATAAGAGCATAAGAGAAGCCAATGTTGGATCAGTCCAATGGCCCATCCAGCCCAACACTCTGTTACACAGTGGCCAAAAATATCAGGTGCCATCAGGAGGTCCAGCAGTGGGGCCAGGACACTAGAAGCCCCCCACTGTTGACCCCCCAAGCCCCAAGAATACAGAGCATCACTTGCCCCAGAGTCCCTATCTATACCTTGTGGCTAATAGCCACAGATGGACCTCTGCTCCAGATGTTTATCCAATTCTGCAAAAGTGCAGAAAAGGGCAAGTAGGATGATAAAAGGGTTGGAACACTTTCCCTATGAAGAAAGGCTGAAGCACTTGGGGCTCTTTAGCTTGGAGAAACGACAGCTGAGGGGTGACATGATCGAGGTTTACAAGATTATGCATGGGATAGAGAAGAAGAGAAAGAAGTCTTTTTCTCTCTTTCTCACAGTACAAGAACTCAATGAAATTGCTGAGCAGTCGGGTTAGAACAATAAAAGGAAGTCCTTCTTGACCCAAAAAGTGATTAACACGTGGAGTTCACTGCCACAGGAGGTGGTGGCAGCTATGAGCATGGACGGCTTCAAGAGGGAATTAGATAAGCATCTGGAGCAGAGGTCCATCTGTGGCTATTAGCCACATGGAGATCAAATCAGTCAATCCTAAAGGGAATCAACCCTGACTGTTCCCTGGAAGGCCAGAGACTGAAGCTGAAGCTCAAATCCTTTGGCCATCAAATGAGAAGGGAACCCTCACTGGAGAAGACCCTGATGCTGGGAAAGACTGAAGGTCAAAGAAGAAGGGGACGGCAAAGGGTAAGATGGTTAGACAGTGTTATAGAGGCAACAAACATGAAATTAAGCAAACTCCAGAGCATAACAGAAGACAGGAGAGCCTGGCATGATGTGGTCCACAGGGTTGCAAAGAGTCAGACTCGACTGTGCGACTGAACAACAACAACAATAGATAGGAACTCTTGGTCTGGGGCAAGTGATGCTCTGTATTCTTGGTGCTTGGGGGGGGCAACAGCGGGAGGGCTTCTAGTGTCCTGGCCCCACTGCTGGACCTCCTGATGGCACCTGGTGTTTCTGGCCACTGTGTGACGGAGTGTTGGACTACCCAACATTGGCTTCTCTTATGTTCTCTTATGTTTGCCAGTCCTTCAAGTGCACAAGACTGGCTTATTTTTGCTGTGTCACACTAGCACAGCTGCCCCTGTGGAATTACTACTGTACGATGTTTCTGAACATGCCAAACGAAAAGGTACAAGCTACATACAGCCAGGGCGATGCAGCAGTTGACACATCAGACGAAGATCTGGGAGACCCAGTTTCAAATCTCTCCACTCTGCCATGGAAGCTCACTGGGTGACCTTGGGCCAAGTACATGCGCTTGGCCGAACCCTACGTCGCAGGGTTATTATGAAGATTAAAGCGGAGGAAAGGAGAATCATGCAGGCAGCTTTGGGCCCTCCCCAGGGAGAAAGGCCGGGTATAAACAAAGAAGAGGAGGAAGAGGAGGAGGAAGAGGAAGAGGAGGGGGAAGAGGAAGAGGAGGGGAAGAGGAGGGAGGGGGGAGGGGGAGGGGGAGGGGGGAGGGGGAGGGGGAGGGGGAGGGGGGAGGGAGGGGGGAGGAAGGGGGGAGGAAGGGGGAGGAAGGGGGAGGAAGGGGGAGGGGAGGGGGAGGGGGGGGGGGAGGGGGAGGAAGGGGGAGGGGGGGGGAGGAAGAGGGGAGGGGGAGGGAGGAAGAGGGGGAGGCGGAGGGAGGAAGAGGGGGAGGCGGAGGGGGAAGAGATTGGATTTATACACCGCCCTTCACTACCTAAAGGAGTCTCAGAGGGGCTTCCAAAGTCCTTTCCCTTCCCTTCCCCACAACAGACACCCTTTGAGGTAGGTGGGGCTGAGAGAGCTCTGACAGAAACTGCTCTTTTCCAAGAACACCTCTGACAGAACTATGGCTGGCCCAAGGTCATCCAGCAGCTGCAAGTGGAGGAGTGGGGAATTAAACCCGGTTCTGCCAGATGAGGGTCCGCGCACTTAACCTCTACACCAAACTGGCATGTCAACCAATCCATTATGGACTCAGAAGGAAGGACCAACCAACTAAAGGACATACAGACACTTCGGGAGAGACAGGCGACCAGAAGTAACACCGGGATTTTTTCTCTACAACCGCCTTTGCCCTGAGAGCTCATCTCAGATTTTAACTTGCGCTGCTCAAGGAGGACAGCTGGTGCGCCGCGTCAAACACACTTCACCCTGTGGCAGGAACAGGGTGTAACGAATACAGCGACTCCGATAAGAAGCACACGCGTTTGCCACAACCCCTCCTTCATGTGACCGTGCCCTCAACCTCTTTTGGCTGCTCTCTCTTTCTTTAAAAAAAGGGTTATAAAAAGATCACCGCACGTCACCTTGTCCCAAAGTCATTCCGTTTAACACCTCCGGGGTGACGGAACGGTTACGTCGACACAACATCGGGAGGTAAGATTCTAATGGAATAACCTCAGAGGGCAAATTGTGCCCATTCCAAAGAGCCCCCAGCCCGGGCAAAACACAACCCTTTACGTTAATGGTTTAAAGGAGAGAGTTGGCAGAGCCATTGTCCGAAGACGCCAACTAACCGCTTCGCTCTCTGCGTTGCAACGCAGCAAGGTGGATTTCTCCCACTGACCACCCGCTTGGCACCAACAAACCCCCCCACACACACTGAAACATTTTGTACTGGCCGAAGAACGGTTCCGCATCTTCTTTCTGTGGCCAGCGCTAGCCCGTTCCCTCTCACGCAGCACCCTCTGCGGGGCCGATTCCTAAACAGCACCGAAATGCTTTAATGCTTAAAAGCTTCCTCTTAACCCACCATTTCAAAACTACTGTGCACAACCAGCTCTCTCCCGGCATCCACCGAAACCCAGCTTCCTCACTAGGCTGGAAACCACTTTCCGCTAGCAATCGGCAACAAGGGGGGACGGGGACTCATCCTGCACATCCAGTCCCATAAATCCATACACATTCATGCAGAATGACACAACAGGGGCATCCCCTCGTCCCTGCAGAAAGGGTGCCGGACGGCCGGACGCATGAAAAATCCTTTAACCTGGAAGACGTGAAAAGCGATGAAATGAAACAGATTATCCTCACTAGGCGTGACGGACGGGAGGCGTGTGCGTAAGATTGCGGGGAAAGCACGGAAGCTTTGCAAAGAGGCCGAGGGGGGTGGGGATCCCTACGCAAGTAGCGCCATCCCTTTTCGGTTCTTCTGGCAGATAAAGAGTCTCACCGCCTTAGTGCCGCCAACGGGCCTGTCTCTTTAACAGAGGCTTAATGTGTGGAAAGCGGCAGGTGAAGGTTTCATAGCATGGAGATAAAAAGAAGGTTAGCGAGTGAGTAACGCCCCATTAAGGCGGTATTTAAAGGGACAAGGCATTTTTTCCCCTTCTAGGCATGGCCACACTATTCTCTCCCCACCTCCCATTCAGCTCTTCAACACATCCTCTGCCTGGGATCTTTCCTAACTCTTTTTGTTACCAATTTAAATATTTCTGAACCGATCCCAGTTCCAGCAGTCATCTTGCCAGGAGAGGGCTCATCAAGAATTTATCCAAACCGGTGGGGAGGGCTTTGTCCAAACCGGGATGCATGTGTGTGTGAGGGGCTGTGGCTCAGTGGTAGGGCCTCTTGCTTGGCAGGCAGAAGGTCCCAGGTTCAATCCCAGGCATCTCCTGTTCAAAGGGACCACGCGGCAGGTGATGCGGAAGACCTCTGCCAGAGACCCTGGAGAGCCGCTGCCAGTCTGAGTAGACAACACCGACCTTGATGGACCGAGGGTCGGATTCAGTATAAGGTAGTACCATGGGTTCATCACGGCCCTTTGGCAAGCATCCCCCCCTCCACACAAATCTACTTTGCATGCAGAAGTTCCAAGTTTCAGCCCTCAGAATTTCCATGCAAAAGGATAAGGCAGTAGGCGATATATAAGACTTCGAGGTATTTGTGAATTTCCTGCATTGTGCAGGGGGTTGGACTAGATGACCCCGGAGGTCCCTTCCAATTCTACGATTCTACGGTTCCAGAGACTAAGGACAAATCCAGGAAGTGGCACTTTCACATGCAAACTGTCCGACAACAAATTGCTCTGGCGTGAGCACTTGAAAGAAGAAGAAGAGGAGATTGGATTTATACCCCGCCCCCCACTCGGAGTCTCCGAGTGGCTTACAATCTCCTTTCCCTCCCCCTCCCCACAGCAGACACCCTGTGAGGTAGGGAGGGCTGACAGAACTCCGAAAGAAACCGCTCTTTTTCAAGAACAGCTCTTATCAGAACTACAGCTTGCCCAAGGTCATCCAGCAGCTGCCAGTGGAGGAGTGGGGACTCAAACCCAGTTCTCCCAGATTACAGTGTGCATCCTCAACCACTATGCCAAACTGGCTTTCTGGCAAACTGAAAGGAATAAATACCAAAAAATATAAAAATCCTTTAAAAAAACAATATAAAAACAGGTTGGTTGGGGTTGTGTTTTTTTTTTTAAAAAGCCACTCCCTGTCCATAAGAACATAAGAGAAGCCAATGCTGAATCAGGCCAATGGCCCATCCAGTCCAACACTCTGTGTCACACAGTGGCCAAAATTACCAGGGGCCACCAGGAGGTCTACCCCGCCCCTTCCATCATCCCCCCCCCCGCGCCAGCCTTTATTCATTTTTAGCCCGCTTTTCTCACTGAGACCCAGGGCGGAGTGCGCAGCACTAAGCACAGCTGTTTGTCTTGGAGGGGAGAAGGTATTTGTGCATCTCCCGCATGGTCCAGGGGGTTCGACTAGATGGCCCTTGGAGGTCCCCTCCCAACTCTTAAGATTCTAAGCCAAAGAAGAGCAACAGGATGGAGACTCCCGTCCCCAACATCAGCAGAGCCAAAGACATCCCCCCCAACCTCCTGATGACCCAGAATGCCTTGCGCCCCCTCCCCCTGGTGGGGGGTCCCAGGAAGCCCCCCCTCCTCACACCACAGCACACACACACTAAGCAGAAAAGCCCCCCCATTAAGGCCGGCCACTATCACCCCTCCACACCCACGCCTACCTGGCGCGGCGACGGCGCTCGAAAGCCCTCGGCGGCCCCGGAGCGAAAAGAGGAAAAACGATCCGAGCCCGAAGACCTTAAATCGGCTCGTCAGTCGCCCCGGGCGCTACGGCGCACGCGCGGCTTTCCCTCCGCGCCGCCTCTCGCCGGGCACGACGGGGGCTGTAGTCCGGCCGCCTCGGCAGAAGCTCGCCGGCGCCGGAGGGGCCGGACTACGCATCCCACAAGGCACCCCGCGCCAGCTGGCTTCATTTCCATACCGCTGCCCTCCCGGTGCCGCAGCGCCTGCCGGGCCTGGAACGTTCTCCCAGGGGACGCCCCGTCCCCCGCCGCCCGTCCCCACTTGGCCTCTGCGCAGGGAGAGGCACGTGGGGAAGGGCAGACACGTGAATCCACCCCCACACACCAGTTTGGGGCCCGTGGCTTCTGGGAAGCCGAAGCCAAATTAATCTTTTTTTTAAAAAATGGACTTTAAAAAATGAAGTGTGTGGGGAAGGGAGGTGATGAATCAGGCGAAGTCGCCCCAGATCGGTTGCAGGACAAAGAAAGAGAGGCTAAGGGGGTTAGAACATAAGAACATAAGAGAAGCCAATGTTGAATCAGGCCAATGGCCCATCTAGTCCAACACTCTGTCACACAGCGGCCAAAATATACCAGGTGCCATCAGGAGGTCCAGCAGTGGGGCCAGGGCACTAGAAGCCCCTCCCACTGCTGCCCCTCCAGCACCAAGAATAGCGTGCATCACCTGCCCCAGACTGAGAGTTCCCATCTATACCCTGTGGCTAATAGCCACTGATGGACCTCTGCTCCAGATGTTTATCTAATTCCCTCTTGAAACTGTCCATGCTTGCAGCTGCCCCCACCTCCTGTGGCAGTGAATTCCATATGTTAATCACTCTTTGGGTGAAGAAGTATTTCCTTTTATCTGTTCTAACCCGACTGCTCAGCAATTTCATAGAGTGTCCACGAGTTCTTGTATTGTGAGAAAGGGAGAAAAGTACTTCTTTCTCAACCTGCTCAATCCCATTCATAATCTTAGGTTCGAAGTCCTGGCCCCACTGCTGGACCTCCTGATGGCCTCTGGTGTTTTTGGCCGCTGTGTGACACAGAGTGTTGGACTGGATGGGCCATTGGCGTGATCCAACATTGGCTTCTCTTAACGTTCTTATGTTCTATGTATGTATGCTGCAGAGGATGCATAAACAGTTATTTATCCCTGGGGAGGTACCGGTGCATTTCCTTTTCCCCTTTTACAATTGCTTTAAAGAATTGCTTTCACCAAAGCCAGGCCGAGAAATTGTAAAACGTTCAATTAATGCGTTTGATGTACTCCAGCTTTTCCGGTTTCGAAGCAGTTTGACTGGGGGCTGGGTGATACCTGTTGTCACTCTGAAAACACGGTCTTCTTGTTGTTGTTGTTTTCATGCTGAAAATTAATACACCCTCCAGTGAGCTAGTGACTCACAGGGGAAAACAAGAACAACAATGCAAGAAAGATCATAAAAATGGCAGCATAAGAAATCGGTATCAAAACAAGCCATAAAAACATCATCAAACGTACACCGAATGGCCTAAAATAATATAAAATGGTTCTTTAGGCCTGGGGGGGGGAGACAAATGCTTGGGCTTGCTGCCTAGAGGATGGTAAAGCAGGCACCAGAGAGCCACAATGGGACAACAACCCTGTGCAAGTAGGCTAGGCTGAGAGAGAGAGAGAGAGAGAGAATGGCCTGAGGTTACCTTGCAAGCATCCTCGTGGCAAGGTGAGGATCTGTCCATGGTGCTCCCAGTTCCTAGTCTGAAAGTCTATTCACTACACCACGCTGTGTGTGGAAAACAAAGCAATGGCCCACAGACTGCTAAAGCTAGATTTGCACTCCAGTTCCCAAAAAAAGAAGACATCAAAGACTGCAGCAACTGTTGGACCATCACATTAATTTCTCTCACAAACTGTTGGACCATCACATTAATTTCTCACGCTCAAAATCTTGCAACCAAGACGGTTACCGTATATGGAACAAGAAATGCCAGATGTTCAAGCTGGATTCAGAAAAGGGAGAAGCACAAGAGATCATAGTGGAAATTTACAGCGGTTACTGGAGCATACGAGAAAACTTCAGAAGAAAATCGGCTTATGTTTCAGCAAAGGTTTTGACTGTGTGGATCGTGAATAGCTGTAGCTGGTTTTAAAAGAAATGGCTGTGCCGCAATATCTGGTTGTTTTCGTGTACAACCTGTACTCTGGACAAAAGGCTCAGGTGGTTAAGACGCCAAACTGCCGGCCGGAAGGTCGATAGTTCAGCCGTTCGAGACCCGAGTGCCGCATGACGGAGTGAGCTCCCGTCTCTGGTCACAGCTCCTGCCAGCCTAGCAGTTCGAAAGCAAGAAATTGCAAGTAGATCAATAGGTACCGCTTCGGTGGGAAGGTAACAGCGTTCCGCGCACCTCGGCGTCTAGTCATGCTGGCCACATGACCACGGAGAAGTCTTCGGACAGCACTGGTTCTTTGGCTTGGAAACAGAGATGAGCATCACAACCCTAGAGTCGGATTCGACTGGCTTTCGAGCAAGGGGAACCTTGAGCTTTACCTAGGACAGAATAGGGAGAAAGAGTTGGAAAAGGTGCCAGACAAGGATGCATTTTATTTCCCTGTCTGTTCAATCTACGTACAGAATATATCATAAGTAAAGCTGGATTAGATGAAGGCAGAGTGAAAACTGGTGGAAGGAGCATTAACAATCTGAGATGTGCAGATGACACCACACAACTGGCAAAAAATAATGAAGACTGGAAATGTCTACTGATGATGGTTAAAGCAAAAAGTGCCAAAGTGGAAATGCAGCTTAACATTGAGAAGGCAACAGTAATGACACAACTTTAAATTTGATAATGAAGAAATTGAAATTGTTCAAGATTTTCTATTCCTCGGCTCTGTCGTCAACCGAAAGGGAGACTGCAACCAAGAAATCAGAAGGAGATTGAGACTAGGAAAGGCAGCCACGGAGGAGCAAGAAAAGATTCTTAAGTGTAAGGAGGTGTTGCGGGCGACTAGAGAGTGTGCGACTGCAATAAAAAAGGCCAACACTATGCTGGGGATTATGAGGAAGGAAATTGAAAACAAATCAACCAGTATCATCATGCCCCTGTATAAATCATTGGTGCGACCTCATTTGGAATACTGTGTACAGTTCTGGTCGCCACATCTCAAAAAGGATATTATAGCATTGGAAAAAGTGCAGAGAAGGGCAACTAGAATGATAAAAGGGTTGGAACACCTTCCCTCTGAAGAAAGGTTAAGACGCTTGGGGCTCTTCAGCTTGGAGGAACGACGGCTGAGGGGTGACATGATCGAGGTTTATAAGATTATCAATGGGATTGAGCAGGTTGAGAAAGAAGTACTTTTCTCCCTTTCTCACAATACAAGAACTCGTGGGCACTCCATGAAATTGCTGAGCAGTCGGGTTAGAACAGATAAAAGGAAATACTTCTTCACCCAAAGAGTGATTAACATATGGAATTCACTGCCACAGGAGGTGGTGGCAGCTACAAGCATGGATGGCTTCAAGAGGGAATTAAATAAACATATGGAGCAGAGGTCCACCTGTGGCTATTAGCCACAAGGTATAGATAGGGGCTCTCAGTCTGGGGCAAGCGATGCTCTATATTCTTGGTGCTTGGGGGGGGCAGCAGTGGGAGGGCTTCTAGTGTCCCGGCCCCACTGCTGGACCTCCTGATGGCACCTGGTATTTCTGTGTGACACAGAGTGTTGGACTGGATGGGCCGTTGGCCTGATCCAACATTGACTTCCCTTACGTTCTTACGATTATCAGCACATCTTGCTTAGGCGTGCGATCAATTTGGTCCTTGCATCTGTCAAACAGCTTCATTATGCTACATGCTGATTTGCTGCTCACGCTCTATACCTATATGTATGGACTGACAACTTCCAGTTCAGCATATCTGAAGAAGTCTGCCGGCACGCAAAAGCTTATACCTTGAATCAAACTCAGCACACCTTGCTTAGGCGTGCGATCAATTTGGTCCTTGCATCTGTCAAACAGCTTCATTATGCTATATGCTAATTTGCTGCTCACGCTCTATACCAATATGTATGGACTGACAACCTCCAGTTCAGCGTATCTGAAGAAGTCTGCCAGCACACAAAAGCTTATACCTTGAATCAAACTTTGTTGGTCTTAAAGCTGCTCCCTTATCAGCATTGGTAGTTGGGGCATAAACTTGAACGATCAGTTTGGCTGCACTGCAAAAAAAAAATAAAAATGCTATGCCCATGGATAGGCTTGCCAACCTCCAGGTGGGGCCTGGAGATCTCCTGAAATTACAATTGATCTCCTGGAGGAAGTGGCTACTTTGGAGGTAGGGTGGCCATGTACCCCTTGGCCACTGGCAGGAGAAGTACAGTAGCCAGATTGAGGCTGGGAAGCTTCTGGAGATTTGGGAATGGACACCCAAAAAGAGGGTCCAACCAAGCAAAAACCTCCAAAGGAAATTTAGAAAAGTTATAGAGGGCCAAAGGAGTGTTTATTTCAAAGACATATAAAAACCATTTAGGGGCCCAAGTAGAGGTAAAGGTAAAGGTTTCCCTGGTTCAAAAGCTAGTTGAATCTGACTCTAGGAGGCGGTGCTCATCTCCGTTTCCAAGCCGAAGAGCCAGCGCTGTCCAAAGACTTTTCTATGGTCATTTGTTCAGCATGACTAAACGCCAAGGCGCACGGAATGCTGTTACCTTCCCACCGAAGTGGTACCTATTTATCCACTTGCAATTTCTTGCTTTCGAACTGCTAGGTTGGCAGGAGCTGGAACTAGAGACAGGAGCTCACCCCGTCATGCGGCACTCTCAGGTCTCGAACTGCTGACCTTCCACAGCCTCATAAAATGTTAAAAGTGACAAATGCACACAAAAAAAACCCCACTGTATGACCTGACGCATTTTGGCTCACAAGAGCCTTCTTCAGAGGTCAAATAGCACAAAGTATAAAATACGCCAAGCAACAAAGTCCCCGTAATGCATATAAGGCAATAAACAATTCATAATATAGGACCAAAAATGGAATGTTCCAATGTGGAATTGAATAACACACCACAAGGTTTCTATTTGGAGCCACAAATATCTCTAGGCTTGGGTCAGAAGTAGTTGTATATACTGGAAACAATATCAGTACCAAGATGTACCTTCCAGGTTAGGTCCTAAGAGTGCAAGTAAAAATTGCCTTATCAGGGACAATGTGACAGGGACAGCATCTGTTTTCTCCAAGGGAACTGATCTCTGTTGTCTGGAGATGAGCTGTAATTCTCAGGGATCCCCAGGCCCCACCTGGAGGCTGGCAACCCTATTTGGAAGATGGCCTCTATGTCATTATACTCTACTGAGGCCCCTCCCAAACTCCACCCTTCACAGGCTCCGCTCCCCAAATCTTCAGGTATTTCCCCACCTGGAGTTGGCAACCGTGCCCATTGTCATGGGCGCGGATGAGGATGAGCTAGCAGAGCCTGCAGAAACCACAGCTGGCCCCTCTGAAGCCACGGAGGAGGAGAGCTGGCAGTTGCCTGTAACAGCTGTCTTCACACCTGGCTCATAAGTACATAAGAACATAAGAGAAGCCAATATTGAATCAGGCCAATGGCCCATCTAGTCCAACACTCTGTCACACAGCGGCCAAAAATACCAGGTGCCATCAGGAGGTCCAGCAGTGGGGCCAGGACACTAGAAGCCCTCCTACTGCTGCCCCCTCCAGCACCAAGAATAGAGTGCATCACCTGCCCCAGACTGAGAGTTCCCATCTATACCCTGTGGCTAATAGCCACTGATGGACTTCTGCTCCATATGTTTATCTAACTCCCTCTTGAAACTATCCATGCTTGTAGCTGCCACCACCTCCTGTGGCAGTGAATTCCATATGTTAATCACTCTTTGGGTGAAGAATTCCATATGTTAATCACTCCCAGGGCTCAGATAAGAAGGAAGAACTGCAAGCTGAAAGCCCTACTGACTCACCCCCACATGTGACTCGTTTAAGGGAGCGACTGTGGCAAAACTTAGCAACCAGGCAAAGAGAGGCCAGGCTACAGGGGAGACGCTCAGCTAGCCCAGGGTTCTAACAGGAGCCTGGCCGATCGTGCAGCTGGCTAATTGGTAGCAGCATTTAACGCCACACTCTGGGCAGTACTCTTTGTGGACGCAACAAGTCAGCTTCATGCTGCTTGCATCCACTCTGGCTTGGCTCTTGCACCTAGACCTTCGGACCCCCTGGCTTTGGACTTGCCTCTGTGTTCCTGGCTCGGCTTTGGGACTACGCTTCCGGTTAGCGATTTTGGACTTGGCTCTGTGTTTCTGGCTCCTGACCCTGGCTTGGCTTTGGACTCTGCACTGTCTTTTTCGCTCCTGACCTGGGCTTGTTCTGGTCTCCCTTTGACTGGCACCTCAGCCCGTGACACCCGTGGAATCGGATACTAAGCCTATTCATTTCGGAGTCCCGTCGATTCCAGCCAAGTTGACTCCCGAACAACTGATTTAACAGGTGCCATTCCCACGCCCCCAAGTCTGGATTTCCACACCTCAGTGCTGCCTTACCAAATCCTTGGCAAGGGCTTAAAAACAGGTGAGGAGAAAAGCTTGTGCAACGCTGCCTTGGAACAAAACCACAAAGAACACATCCTCGAAGAAGCTTTAAGCAGCGATCTGCCTCGCGTTTCTAGCTCATAGGCCAAGCCACTACCTTCAGAACTGGGATTCTCATTCCTCGCCTGCCCTCTTAGCTCAAGGACATCGCATAATGGGGGTAACCGTTTTGGAGAGCAATTATTTCCTCATGCAATTTATTTTTAAAAAACCGTTTAAACATTTACTAGCTGCCTTTCTACCTTCGGGCGTTCAGGGCAGCTTACCGTATAAATAAAAGAACAGTTACGGAATGCTTCGAAGCCAACGGTTTAAAAATCTCCGTGAGGGCTGCCGGTAAATAAAACAAAATCAGTCCGACACAGTCCAAAACAAATCCGTCTTCAGATGCCTCCTGGAGATGGAAAGTGAGGGGGCTAGGCACAACCTTGTTTCGTCGTGGTGGGGATGCCAATGAAAAGGCCGTCTCTTGGGTACCCACCAAAGGTTAGGGACAATTAGGAGGGCCTCTCCCACGGGTCTTAATTCTTATAAGCTTGCACTTGCCGCATGTATAATGCATTTCCTGGCAAGGCAGAAAAATGATCATGGTGCAACCCTGGCACGTCACTGGAATAGATCCTTTGTTATTCCATCTCCCTAGGAGCAAATCTATCTCCTACAGCTGCAGGAACTTCCCTCAAAGTCTGACGTAAACTCTTGTTGTGGTGATGTACCCTGAAAACTTTAAGGCTGACCAAATGGCTACCTTGCCAGCAGTTCTCTCTCCAGAACTCAGTAGCAGCCCTCTACTCGGGTTCTTACAAGGCCTCCAAGCAAGGCCCACAGGCTACAACCTGCAGGCTTCTTACAGAGTCCCTAGTCTAAGAGCCCCTAGGCTAAAAGCCATAGGCCAAGGTACTGCCTTAAACAGAAGAAGAAGAGAAGAAGAAGAGATTGGATTTATACCCTGGCCTTCACTCGGAGTCTCAGAGCGGCTTACAAACTCCTTTCCCTTCTCCTCCCCACAACAGACACCCTGTGAGGTAGAAGAAGAGATTGGATTTATACCCCACCCTTTACTACCCGAAGGGGTCTCAGAGTGGCTTACAAACTCCTTTCCCTTCCCCTCCCTGCAACAGACACCCTGGGAGGTAGGTGAGGCTGAGAGAACTCTAACACAAACTGCTCTTTCAGGAACAGCTGTGACAGAGCTTGTGACTGACCCAAGGTCACATCAGCAGGTGCAAGTGGAGGCGTGGGGAATCAAACCCCGTTCTCCCAGGTGAGAGTCCGCACACTTAACCACTACACCAACCAATACACCAAACTGGCTCTCCCCCAGCAGAGGATGTGGCCAGCAGCTATTCAAATTCACCCAGGCTCTCAATTACAGTCAAACAATGACCCTTCCACACCCTTTCTCAAACAGCCAAGACTCCGCAACAACTCACAACTCACCCACACACTCCCAAACACAGTACCTCTCAGAGAAATCACCTCAGCTGAAAGTAAATTAAAAAAAAAGCACTCACCCCTCTAGCAGCTCTGTCTCCCTCATCCCTTCCTGGGAAGGACTTAGAGTTGCCAGCTCTGGGTTGGGAAATACCTAGAGATTTGGAGGGGGGTGGAGCCTGGGGAGGGTGTGGTTTGGGAAAGGGCAGGACTTCAGCAGGATGGAATGCTGCAGAGTATGCCCTCCGAAGGAGCCATTTTCTGTACAAGAGCTGATCAGCTAGAGATCAATTGTAGTAGTGGGGGGTCTCCAGATACCACTGGGAGGTTGGGAACCCCAGCAGGGATGTATGGGAGAAGATAAGGATTGCTAACCCCCCAAGGGGGGTGGGTTTCGCCCCCAATTTCGGGGGCCCAAATCTGCCGCTGGCCAGCTGGCTGGTGGGGGGAGATCCGACCCCAAAGAGCCCCTCCGTGCCCGACACGATGATGTCACCCAAAGGTCTCCAGGTATTTTCAAACCCAGACCTGGCAACCCTAAAGCTATGACGAACAGTTAATCGTTGGTAGATTCAGGTGGGGGCAGCCATCTTTGTCTGAAGCCGGAGAACAAATTGGGAGATTCTGCACTGGCTTTTCCCTCTGTCGTTTTAGCAGACCCACGTTGGAACAGACATTCCCCTCTGCATCGCATGCCGCTTTCATTTCCTTTGATCATCAAATTTTACGGTACCTTCTGCATAGAGTTACGGCCGTTTTTATGGCCGTTTGGGAGTGACCTTGCAGCCAGTACAGCGTTGGCCTGGGGTCTTTGAGTGTGGTTTTGAGCTGCCCCTTTTCACCCGTGCTGAGAAAATGTGGAGCAAATACCAGATGCAGAACCAGCCAGAGTTTGGGTACAGTGGCTGCTTTAAGTGACATGAGGGGTGATATGATTGAGGTTTATAAGATTATGAATGGGATTGAGCAGGTTGAGAAAGAAGTACTTTTCTCCCTTTCTCACAATACAAGAACTCGTGGGCACTCCATGAAATTGCTGAGCAGTCGGGTTAGAACGGATAAAAGGAGTGATTAACACGTGGAATTCACTGCCACAGGAGGTGGTGGCAGCTACAAGCATGGACAGTTTCAAGAGGAAATTAGATATACATACGGAGCAGAAGTCCATCAGTGGCTATAAACCACAGGGTATAGATGGGAACTCTCAGTCTGGGGCAGGTGATGCACTCTATTCTTGGTGCTGGAGGGGGCAGCAGTGGGAGGGCTTCTGGTGTCCTGGCCCCACTGCTGGACCTCCTGATGGCACCTGGAATATTTTGGCCGCTGTGTGAGGCAGAGAGTTGGACTAGATGGGCCATTGGCCTGATCCAGCATTGGCTTCTCTGGTGTTCTTATGTTAAGTCCAACAAAGTTTTATTCAAGGTGTGCAATTTTGTGTGCGTGCACACTTCCTCAGACACACCGAAATGGTAGTGATCAGTTATCACCCTCTTATCTATACGTACGGACTGATAACTTCCATTTCACCATGTCCGAGGAAGGGCGCGTGCACGCGAAATCTCACACCACGAATAAAACTTTGTAGGTCTTAAAGGTGCTCCTGGACTCGAACTTTGTTCTAGTTCATCGTTGGGGGAGCAATAGCGGCTGGCTTGAGCGTGACTCATTCTACGGTCGGAAAAATGGTAACTGGACATTCCGCTCGGAGCTTTGAATACATAAATCTAAACCAGTTAGGTTGGAATGTTACTGCGGTTTAGGAGGATTTTCTTCTGAGCCCCGTGTTCTTTTGCTTTTGTAAACAAGGGAGGGAACTTGGAAAGCGCCCAAGAGGGCAAAGGTGGGAGACTCAAGAAATTAAGGCTTTTCTCTTTGCAAAGGCAAGAAAGCCGACAGGAAGAAAGTTGGATTCAGGTGGGTCTGGAGCAGCAGAACAAATTTCGAGTCCAGGGGTACCTTTAAGCCCAACAAAGTTTAATTCTGGGTATAAGCTTTCATGTGCATGCACACTTCTTCGGATACATTGGAACAGAGTCACCAGCCATTACATATAGGTTGCAGGTGAAGAGGATGTGGCCAGGATGGGCCAATTAGAGCTAAGATTAGATTAAGGCAAATGGTAAGGCCAGTGAATAGCAGCAAATATAGCTAAGATTAGATTAAGGTAAAACCTGTGAATAGCAGATTAGCATACAGCATAACGGAAGTTTACAAACAGGTGCGAGAACTGAATGACATTAGCATGTGCAGGGAGATAAGAAACCAGTATCTCTGTTAAGCCCTGGGGGTTCCACTGTCCTGAGTGTTGTAATAACTTGTCACTGCGCAATCTCCCACTCTGGTCTGGTTCTGAAATGCTTTTGCAAAATGAGATCCCGAGTGTCCCGGGAGGCTGAAGTGTTCTCCTACAGGTCGATCCCTTTGAAATGGAGGAGGAGAGTTTTACGGATGCTGCGGACCGCCAAAAAAGACAAATAAGTGGGTTGTAGGTCCAATCAAGCCTAAACCCTCCCTAGAAGCTAAAATGACAAAAAATGAGGCTATCGTTCTTTGGTCACATTTCAAGAAGATGGGGGTCACTGGAAAAGACAAGAATGCCAGGAAAAACTGATGGCAGCGGGAACAGAGGAAGAGCCAACAAGAGATGGATGGACTAAAGAATTCCTGAAACGTCATCTGGGAACCAAAGAAGACGGTGAAACTGGTTCAAGTGGCTCCACACCCTTGGAGACGGACGAAGACTTGGCTGTGGAAGAAGGTGCTGCTGCCCACAAACCAGCTTATGCTTTTAGAGATAGAAAACCTAAGTAAAGGCAGAAGGACTCTGAAAATTGCCTTTATGAAGCGAGTTTGAAAGATGCTCTGGAACTCTCCCATAACAAGTAATCAGCTAATTTCTGTTCAGAGATAGACAGCAACTCACAGCATGCATTGTTTACTAACAATATGGTACTAACATAGATTCTAACTGAGATAATGATCTCCTACTCTTGGGTTTTTAGTGTGGATATACTTTTCTTTCTCCCTAGTTGTTAGTTCCCCTCCCTTTTTTTCGTTGTAGTTTTAGTTGTCTACTATAAAAAAGCAATAAAAAAATCCCCTTCGGGGGCCAAAAAAAAAGTAACTTTCCCCCCCACCATAGAGAACAATGGAGGGAATAGGGGCAACCTGTTTGGGGGCCCATAGAATTGGACCCCCTGGTCCAATGTTCTTGAAACTTGGTGGGTATCTTGGGGAGAGGCTCCATCAGCTACCCTGTGAGTTTGGAGCCTCTCCCCCAAACCCCCTCCCCTCCAGCCCCCAGAATATACCCTATGTTTTCACCATTGACTTCAATGGCCCATAGGATATAATGGGGCCGAATTGCCGCGAATTGCTTTCATTCCCTCCTTTCTTTCTCTCTTTTTCCTCTTTCCCTCCTTCTTCTCTTCTCTCTCTCTTTCTTTCCTACCTTCTTCGCTTCTCTTTTTCCTCCTTTCCCTGTTTCCCTCCTTCTTCCCTCTCTTTCTTTTCCTCCTTCTTTCTTTCCCTGTTTCCCTCCTTCTTTCCTTCTCTCTACTCTCTCTCTTTCCTTCCCTCTTTCCTCCTTCTGTGGCCCAACTCTAGTGAGAAGGGGTTTAAACTTTAGACCCCTTCTCTCTTAGCTCCCCCACCCAGACCAGCTGGGGAAAGGAAGGGGAGGCTTTTGAAGACGCCGCCCCCCCCTTTTGCTTCCCCTTCTGACATCACTTCCGGTGATGTCAAGGGGCGTGGCATATGCTAATAACCTAATAGCTCATTAGCATACCATATGCTAATGAGATCCTGCAGCTGTTTTTCTATCAACCGTGTAGCGGCTAAGTGCGTGTAGCGGTTAAATGCGCGGACTCTGATCTGGGAGAACCGGGTTTGAGAGAGAGAGAGAGAGATGGATGGACTCAATCAGGGAAGCCACACGGCACTCAGTTTGCGAGACCTGAGCATAGCTGTGAACGATAGGACATTGTGGAGGGCATGAGTTCACAGGGTCGCCAGAAGCCAGAAGCGACTTCATGGCATTTTAACACACACATTTGCAAATGCAAGAAATAAAACATACACGCCTCCGCCCATATAAAATAAAATCTATGTGCCTCCTTTACCTATATACTTAAAACTAAAGCAAATATTATTTTAAAAGAATAACCCCCCCCAGGGCTGTCTCCTCTAAAGAGGCCCAGCCTGGGTCAATGCCATGCTAGTCCCTGGAACTCCTTGCCACTTGCTTCCCACCCTGTGACAGTAAGTATGAGACTCAACAAAGGATTCAGCTTCAAGTGATTTCAGCTTTATTCAACAGCAACCATAAGTCAGGAACACACGAACAACAAGGGGAGCCCAGCTCCTTCTTTTAAACTCTCCCAGGCTGTCAAAGCCACACCCATTACAAGTTAAAGACCAATCAGAATACAGGGATAAAGGCCAATCAGGACCGTTCCCTCTTTGCAACAATATCACTCAGTGATTGGGTAATCACACAGGTTTCGCAGAAACCGACCAATAGCAATGCGACATCTGAAGGGCCACATTCAGACTCAAGCTTAACATGTGAATAGATAGGAGCGATTCACAGTCAGTACATAACAGACAGAGTGCTGGACTTGGATGGGCCATTGGCCTGATCCAACGTTGGCTTCTCCCTTTTTTACATATTTTTTTTAAATTGAAGAACTATATTATTTACAACCCAAAAAAAAAGTACATAATTTGTATATAACATCATCTAATGTTTAAACTAAATGATATCATTAGTTGCTGTAGATTTTCCGGGTTGTGTGACTGTGGTCTTGGCATTGTAGGGCCTGACATTTCGCCAGTAGCTGTGACTGGCATCCTCAGAGGTATAACACAGAAAGACGGAGTACTCTCTGGGTCAAGGTGAGCAGAAAAATGGTAGGCGGGTAATTCATATCTACCCTGGAAGGTGGGGTAGGGCTGAGTCATTATCTTGTAGAAGTTCTCCAAGCTATGAACATGCTAATGGACGAGCTTTCCTGAGGAGGTTCTTTTGTCTATGGATTGTTTCCTGAGGAGGTTCTTGTTGTGTGTGGAATGACTATTGAAACTCTAATCTTATCTGTAGTGCTGTTGTCAGCTGTAGAGCATTTTGTGTTTTTTCAGGACAGGAAACCATGCCCTATTTATTTTTAAACTCTCTTCTTTCCTGTTGAAATTGTGTTTATGTTTATGAATTGGAAGTTATGGTAATTGGAAGTGTTGTCTAGCCTTTCAGTGTCTTGGAACAAAATGCTGTGTCTTCTTTGGGTTAGGCTATGTTCAGAAACTGCTGATTTCTCAGGCTGGCCAAGTCTGCAGTGTCTTTCACGTTCTTTTATCCTTGTCTGAATGCTATGCTGTCTGGTCCCGATGTAAACTTGTCCACAACTGCATGGTAACTTCCTCAGGAAAGCTCTTCCATTAGCCTGCTCATAGCCTGGAGAACTCCTACAAGATAATGACTCAGCCCTACCCAACCTTCCAGGGTAAATATGAATTTCCTGCCTACCGTTTTCCTGCTCACCTTGACATAGAGAGTACTCAATTTTTCTGTGTTACACCTCTGAGGATGCCCGTCACAGCTACTGGTGAAACGTCAGGTCCTACAGTGCCAAGACCACGGCCACACAACCTGGAAAATCTACAGCAACTAATGAACTCCAGCTGTGAAAGCCTCCGACAACATAAATTATATCAATTCAACTTATATGTCCTTACATTATAGTTATATCCCTTTACATAAGCGGTGTTCTTTTTTTTGCTCTTTCAAAATGATCATTAATTATGCAATGAAACACACATGATAATTATTGGCTTCCTAAGTTCCAGCATATTCCATCTTCTCTTATGTTCTTATGTTCTTAAGCAGCCTAGAGCTGTCTCCGTTCAGCCGTATCTGGCAACCAAACTCCGGAAACGGGTCTGTTCTCCTCCATGTCAAGCCTGTTTACATCTCTACTCCACCTTTATTGACACTAACTCTCTGAATCTGACCGGAGGGCAAGGACTTGTGTGCTTTCAGTACGCTGGGCCACGTTTCTCAAGCGACAAAAGAAAGGTCACCTTCTCTGCTTTCCTAGGAGTTCACAACCGGCAACTACTGAAAGAACAGGGGTTTGGGGTCATAGTTAAAAAGGCTATGAGATTGTTGTTGTTGTTCAGTCGCACAGTCAAGTCCGACTCTTCGCAACCCCATGGACCCACCCGCATCACACCAGGCCCTCCTGTCCTCCGTCGTCCTCTGGAGTCTGCTCAATTCCATGTTCGTTGCATCGATGACACCGTCTAACCATCTCATCCTTTGCCGTCCCCTTCTTCTTTGACCTTCAGTCTTTCCTAGCATCAGGGTCTTCTTCTCCAGTGAGGGCTCCCTTCTTATTTGGTGGTCAAAGTATCTGAGCTTCAGGATCTGGCCTTCCAGGGAACAGTCAGGCTTGATGAAATGGACAACATGTCAAAAAGTTTTAACGACTTTTTATAGGAAAGTTTTCACATTTTAACTTTGTCGGTCCTGTCAGGGATCCCTACAAGGATGAACAAGAAAACACATTCCCTTCAGAGAATAAACCCTGTTTTTATTTCACACACGAGAGAACCTTCCAGAATGACTCATTCCATGCTAGAGATCCTTCTGGAATATTTGGGAGGGGGAAGTCACAATATGAGGAGAAGTTCTGTACGAACCTGCCTGAAACGGACAGCCACAGTACAATAATAAAACCAGGCTCGCCCTCACTTGGATAGCCCGGCAAGCCCGATCTCATCAGATCTCGGAAGCTAAACAGGGCCGACCCTGACAAGTACTCAGATGGGAGACCTCCAAGGAATCAGGGCCAAGGCAAGGCCACTTCTCTGAGTGCCTCATGCCCCAACAGGAATCGTCAGAGAGACAATAGTCAAAGCCACCTCTCTAAAACGTCGAAGCCCAAAGAAGAGGAGGAGGAGGAGATTGGATTTAAACCCCGCCCTTCACTACCCAAGGGAGTCTCTCAGCGGCTTACAAACTCCTTTCCCTTCCCCTCCCCACAACAGACACCCTGGGAGGTAAGTGGGGCTGAGAGAACTCTTTCCTTGAGAGAACAGCTCTGACAGAACTATGGCTTGCCCATGGTCATCCAGCAGCTGCAAGTGGAGGAGCGGGGAATCAAACCCGGTTCTCCCAGATCAGAGTCCACGCACTTAACCGCTACACCAAACTGACCAAACTAGAGGTCACCGGAAGTCAACCGTGACTTCCAGGTACACGCGCACAAATATCAACTGAAAAAAAGTTTTAAAACATAAATAAAAAAGGATTAAAAGCAGGCTCTGTCGCATCACCCATACTCTGCCGTAGTCAACACAGTGTGGGTGTAAGGTTGCCAATCTCCAGGGGCCGGCTGGAGATCTCCTGGAATTAGAACTGGTCTCCAGACGACAGGGATCCATTCCCCTGGAGAAAAAGGCTGCTTTGGAGGGTGGACTCTGTGGCACTATACCCCCACAGAGGTATAAACCTCCCCTCCCCAAACTCCGCCTTCCTCAGGCTCCACCCCCAAACCTCCAGGAACTAGGGTTGCCAACCTCCAGGTGGCGTCTGGAGACCTCCTGCTATTACTAGTGATCGCCAGACGACAGGGATCGGTCCCCCTGGATGAAAAAGGCGGCTTTGGAAGATGGCACCTCTGACATTCTGCCCTGCTAAGGTCTCTCTCCTCCCCTCCCCAAACCCTGCCCTTCCCTGGCTCTACCCCCGAAATCTTGAGGTATTTCACCACCCAGAGCTTGCCTGGCAGCCCTATGTTAGATTGGCCTACTAGGATCGGAGAGATCTAGATTCAAATCCCCACACTGTCATGAATTGGGTAGAAAAAGCCCAGCAGGAACTCCTTAGCATATCAGGCCACACACCCCTGACAGCACAGCTCATTAGCATATCAGGCCACACCCCCATGTTGCCAGAAGTGGGGTCACCCAGTCACACCCACCTTTTGCTTCTTATTCTGTTTACCTTGTTTGTTGTCAAAACCCAGGGCTTTTTTTTTGGCAGCAGGAACTCCTTGGCATGTTAGGCCACAAACCCCTAATGCGGCCAATCCTAATGAGTTTCTGCTGTTGGGTGTGGCCTGTTATGCTAATGAGTTCCTGCTGGGCGTGGCCAACTCGGGAGCCAGCCGGAACGCCGTTCCTGTGCGTTCCCGCCCCGGAATAGCCCTGAACAGAAGGAAGTCTGAGTCCGGACGCAAGTTTAAGACTGACCAAGTTTCATTCAAAAATATAAGCTTTTGTGTGCACGCAGGCTTCTTCAGATATTCCATTCCCATTGCATCTTAATGCATGCACACGAAAGCTTACACCCAGAATTAAACCTAGTTGGTCTGAGAGGGGCCACTGGACTCAGACTTTGTGAAATAAATAAACAACACGCAAATAAGTGGCACATGTAGCCTGGGGGATTGGCTGTAGTCCCAGGACGTCTCCAGCCTTCACCTGGAGGCTGGCAACCCCAGTGACTGTATAATGGGAGGCGCCGACGGGTGTCGCCTGCTGGGACGATAAGATATCTTAAACTGGCTGTGTTGGGAGGCTGGAGGTTGAAGAAACGTCCGTCCCTCCCATCTGTTCACCCCGTCCCTCCTCAACAGGGGCCCCTTGGAAAACGAGTGTGGATGGAAAGACGGAAAAATATTGCAGTCGGTTGTGACCTTGTCGACGGGCTTGCTGAGTCACGTCCGGGCAGCTCCTGGCAAGCGTCTGATCGTCCCTTGCCCTAGAAAACGCCCATTTCTGACCACTCCTTTGCAGGCTAGGGGCCATGCAGACTTCTCGACTGGATGCGTCCTCTCTCCGGTTCGTGACAATCTGCCCCAAACAGTATCCACCACCCTCTCCCTCTTTCCCATCTGTGTATTGGGGGGAAGGGGTCGATTTAAACTATGATACACCCCATATTTATGGAAACCACTTTTGAATTAACACGTTTTTATTAAACGCACCGAGGAAAAAGACCTCATTCAGTTGGATAATCCAATATGTCTTAAGTTACAGGGCTCTTTTTGTAGCAGGAACTCCTTTGCCTATTAGGCCACACACCCCTGATACAGCCAGTCCTCCAAGAGCTTCCAGTAGCCCCCTGTAAGAAGAGCTCTGTAAGCTCTTGGAGGATTGGCTACATTAGGTCGTGTGTCGCCTAATATGCAAAGGAGTTCCTGCTACAAAAAGAGCCCTCTATCATCCATCCATCCATCTACCTACCTACCTGACCCATCCATCCATCCATCCATCCATCCATCCATCCATCCATCCATCCATCCATCCATCCAATCTTCCCAGAGCTTACAGTAGGCCCTCTAAGAAGAGCTCTGTAAGCTCTTGGAGGATTAGCTACATTAGGGGTGTGTTGCCTAACCGGTAAAGGAGTTCCTGCTACAAAAAGAGCCCTCTATCATCCATCCATCTACCTACCTATCTACCTGACCCATCCATCCATCCATCCATCCATCCATCCAATCCTCCCAGAGCTACAGTAACCCGTGTAAGAAGAGTTCTGTAAGCTCTTGGAGGATTGGCTACATGAGGGGGGCTGTCGCCTAATATGCAAAGGAGTTCCTGCTACAAAAAGAGCCCTCTATCATCCATCCATCTACCTACCTACCTACCTACCTAACCCATCCATCCATCCATCCATCCATCCATCTATCCATCCATCCAATCCTCCCAGAGCTTACAGTAGCCCCTCTAAGAAGAGCTCTGTAAGCTCTTGGAGGATTGGCTACATTAGGGGTGTGTTGCCTAACCTGTAAAGGAGTTCCTGCTACAAAAAGAGCCCTCTATCATCCATCCATCCATCCATCTACCTACCTATCTACCTGACCCATCCATCCATCCAATCCTCCCAGAGCTTACAGTAGCCCCTGTAAGAAGAGCTCTGTAAGCTCTTGGAGGATTGGCTACATGAGGGGGGGTGTCGCTTAATATGCAAAGGAGTTCCTGCTACAAAAAGAGTCCTGAATATACACATAATTAAACACAGAATAAGACAAAGGTAAACTCTGACTGTGATACGCCAAAGACAACACGGTAGTATATTCTTGCAAAAAAGGGGGTGAAAATTGGTTTAATTGCTAGTAGCTTTTTAATTTATATATCCAGATAAAGAACATATAGAATAGTATGCAAGAAATGAAGAGTATGTATGGCATTGATGCCACTAACACTGTAATAAGAAAAAATACTAAGAAGAAGAAGAGAAGAGACTGGATTTATACCCCGCCCTTCACTATCCAAAGGTAGAAGAAGAAGAAGTTGGATCTATACCCCCCCTTTCACTACCCAAGGGAGTCTCAGAGCAGCTTACAAACTCCTTTCCCTCGCCCTCCCCACAACAGACACCCTGGGAGGTCGGTGGGGCTGAGAGAGCTCTGACAGAAACTGCTCTTTCTCAAGGACAGCTCTGACAGAACTATGGCTTGCCCAAGGTCATCCAGCAGGTGCAAGTGGAGGAGTGGGGAATCAAACCTGGCTCTCCCAGATTAGAGTCCGCACACTTAACAACTACACCAAACTGGCTCTAATTTATTGATACAATTTAAGTAATGTATTGGCATTATTCTGATATTAGTTTCAAAAACTCTGCGAAACGAAATGATATCTATGTACCTATGTATTTTAATAAAAACATCAATAAAAAAGAGATTTCTGGAGAACTTTCCTCAATGAGGTACAATGCCATAGAGTCCCCCTTCCAAAGCAGCTGTTTTCTACAGGGGAACTGATCTCTGTCATCTGGAGAACAGCTGCAATTCCGGGAGATCTCCCATCCGGCAAGTACTTGGATAGGAGACCTCCAAGGAATACCAGGGCCGGGATGCAGAGACAGGCAATAGCGAGCCACCTCTCTGAAACGTCAAAGCCCCGATATGGGTCACCAGAAGTCAACCATGACTTCCAGGCACAAATACTCACCAAAAAAGAAGATGTAGCATATAAGCAAAGGCATCAATATGGAAAGAAATGTTAATTTTTGGCCCCATTAGCAACACAGAAAAGGTACTCAAGAACGTTTCCTAGAGAACATAAGAACATAAGAGAAGCCCACGTTGGATCAGGCCAATGGCCCATTCAGTCCAACACTGTCACACAGTGGCCAAAAATACCAGGTGCCATCAGGAAGTCCAGCAGTGGGGCCAGGACACTAGAAGCCCTCCCACTGTTGTTCCCCCCCAAGCACCAAGAAACCAGAGCATCACCTGCCCCAGCCTGAGAGTTCCTAACTATACCATGTGGCTAATAGCCATTGATGGACCTCTGCTCCAAATGCTTATCTAATTCCCTCTTGAAGCTGCCATCCGTCCGTCCGTCCGTCCGTCCGTCCGTCCGTCCATCCATCCATCCATCCATCCATCCATCCATCCATCCATCCATCCATCCATGCTTGTAGCTGCCACCACCTCCTGTGACAGTGAATTCCATGTGTGGATCACTCTTTGGGTGAAGAAGGACTTCCTTTTATCCATTCTAACCTGACTGCTCAGCAATTTCATGGAGTGCGCATGAGTTCTTGTATTGTGAGAAAGGGAGAGGAGTACTTCTTTCTCTGCCTGCTCTATCCCAAGCATAATCTTATAAACCTCCATCATGTCACACCCCAATTGCCGTCGTTTCTTCAAGCTAAAGGGCCCCAAGCGCTTTAACCTTTCTTCATCGGGAAAGTGTTCCAACCCTTTGGTCATTCTAGTTGCCCTTTTCTGCACTTTCCCCAAAGCTATAATATCCTTTTTGAGGTGTGGTGCATCGGTATGAGAGATGGGGAAGACGAATTTCCACCCGGGAAACAATTATTTGGGTCCAGGTGCTGTGGAAGTGGAAGCAAGGACAAGACGATCACTCTACAACATTCCCAGACGGTTACCGAGTCAGCCGACAAATGTAACCTCGACCGTAAATGGAGCACGTACTGCGTGGGAGTGAGCCTCTCTCTAGCCAATTCCGGGAAAAAGATGAATGCAGAAAGAAAGTGTTTCTGATACCGTAGCTGCAGACCAAACCAGCGTGTAACACTGGTATAGTCAAACATAGATTTATTAGCCATCTTCATTCCATGATTAGGATCAAAGGCAATAAAAATAATAGCAAATAATAATAAATAACCAGGTGGTGTTAGAGATTGTCAGAACTAGAAACAGACGCACAAAGCTTCCTTAGTAAAGGTAAAGGTTTCCCTTGCTCGAAAGCCAGTCGAATCCGACTGCAGGGATGCAGTGCTCATCTCCATTTCCAAGCCGGAGAGCCGGCGCTGTCCGAAGACCTTTCCATGGTCATGTGAGTCAAACCATCATAATGAGAACCAGTGAGGGTTGCCAGCGCTGGGGTGGGAGATTCCGGGAGATTTGGGGTTGGATCCAAGGAAAGGCCAGGGTTTGGGGAAGGGAGGAAAGAAGAAGAGTTGGTTTTTATACCCCGCCCTTCACTACCCGAAGGTGTCTCAGAGCAGCTTACAATCTCCCTTCCCTTCCTCTCCCCACAACAGACACCTTGGGAGGAGTGTTCCCTCTAAGCTGAGTTAGTGTAGCGGTTAGGAGCGTGGACTCTAATCTGGGAGAAACGGGTTTGATTCCCCACGCCTCCACGTAAGAACATAAGGACATAAGAGAAGCCCATGTTGAATCAGGCCAGTGGCCCATCCAGTCCAACACTCTGTCACACAGCGGCCAAAAATACCAGGTGCCATCAGGAGGTCCAGCAGTGGGGCCAGGACACGAGAAGCCCTCCCACTGCTGCCCCCTCCAGCACCAAGAATAGAGTGCATCATCTGCCCCAGACTGAGAGTTCCCATCTATACCCTGTGGCTAATAGCCACTGGTGGACTTCTGCTCCATATGTTTATCTAATTTCCTCTTGAAACTGTCCATGCTTGCAGCTGCCACCACCTCCTGTGGCAGTGAATTCCATATGTTAATCACTCTTTGGGTGAAGAAGTATTTCGTTTTATCTGTTCTAACCCGACTGCTCAGCAATTGCATGGAGTGCCCACTTGAGTTCTTGTATTGTGAGAAAGGGAGAAAAGTACTTCTTTCTCAACCTGCTCAATCCCATTCATAATCTTATAAACCTCGATCATGTCACCCCTCAGCCGTCGTTTCTCCAAGCTGAAGAGCCCCAAGCATTTTAACCTTTCTTCATAGGGAAGGTGTTCCAACCCTTTTATCATTCTAGTTGCCCTTCTCTGCACTTTTTCCAATGCTATAATATCCTTTTTGAGATGTGGTGACCAGAACTGTACACAGTTTTCCAAATGAGGTCGCACCTATGATTTATACAGGGGCATGATGATACTGGCTGATTTGTTTTCAATTCCCTTCCTCATAATCCCCAGCATAACGTTGACCTTCTTTATTGCAGCTACACACTGTCTAGACATTTTCATCGAGTTATCCACTACGACTCCAAGATCTCTCTCTTGGTCTGTCTCTGCCAGTTCAGACCCCATCAATGTGTATTTATATTTAGGATTTTTGGCTCCAATGTGCATCACTTTGCACTTGGCCACATTGAACCCCATTTGCCACGTTGACGCCCACTCACCCATCCTCGACATATCCTTTTGGAGTGCCTCACACTCCTCCCTGGTTTTCACCGCCCTGAACAACTTCAACAACTCTCCAGCAGCTGCTGGTGTGACTTTGGGACGGTCACAAGTTCTCTCAGAGCTGTTCTCTCAGGAGCAGTCCTCGAGAGAGCTCTCTCAGCCCCACGCACCTCACGAGCAAAGCTCCCTCTAAGCTGTGGAGTCTTCGTGAGCCGAAATTCTCCTTGGTGAGCGACTGGCTTTCAAGTTGTGAGCCAAGCGATTTGGCTGCTGCATAAATCAGTTTGCTCTGGAGCCACCCCTTCCCGAGCGAAGGCAAAAACGTGTGAGCCGGGGGCTAAAAAACTGTGAGCTAGCTCACACTAACTTGGCTTAGAGGGAACACCGCTCACAGGGTGTCTGTTATGGGGAGGGGAAGGGAAGGGAAAGGAGATTGTCAGCCGTTCGGAGACTCCTTTGCGTAGTGATAGGTAAAGGTAAAGGTTCCCTTGCTCGAAAGCCAGTCGAATCCGACTCTAGGGTTGCGGTGCTCATCTCCGTTTCAAAGCCGAAGAGCCAGCGCTGTCCGAAGACATTTCCGTGGTCATGTGGCCGGCATGACTGAACACCAAGGCGCCCGGAACGCTGTTACCTTCCCACCGAAGTGGTACCTATTTATCTACTTGCCATTTCTTGCTTTCGAACGGCTAGGTTGGCAGGAACTGGAACCGGAGACGGGAGCTCACCCCATCATGCGGCACTCGCGGGTCTCGAACTGCTGAACTACTGACCTTCCACAGCCTGCAGTTCAGCGTCTTAACCACTTGAGCCACCGCAGTGAAGGGTGGGGTATGAGTCCAGTCCCTTCTCCTCTTCTTCTCTGAGGCTGATTTGTTGTCCCGAGGAGGCTGAGTAAGCCAAGGAAAGCTCCCCTGGGAAGTTCAGTGGAAATTCTACATCACTCCTGTATCGGGGGCTTTGCCACTCTCTGGGGAGGGGAAAGGAATTCCGTCCCAGGCCAGAATACATACCACCTTGGGGGACGGCTAGATTCAAGCCCAGCCGCCTAGGGGCCTACGAGAGTCTCAGGGCACAAGTTTCCAAGAGTCAACGCTCCCTTCCCCAGACAGGAGCTGGAGGTGCAATTCTCCTCTTTCCCTCCTTCCCTGGCTCCTCCGGCGGCTTGGAGCCACTCAGCGCTTTGGGATTATTCCTAGCCTACAGGCTCTCTGGCTTTGCATCAGCTCCAGTTCTTTTTAAAGCAGGCGGTTATCCCCTGATCTGCAAGGAAGTACAAGGAGATACCGCCTCGGGCAGGGCCCTTCGACAGACAGTCTCTCAGGCCCCTTTTCTTACCCCCGACAGGTAACAAAACCAAGTGGGCATAAGAGAATGCATTCAGGTGGGGTCGCCGTGGTGGTCTGAAGCGGCAGGACAAAGAGTTGGGAGTCCAGTGGCACCTTGAAGAGCAACAAAGTTTTATTCGAGGTATAAGCTTTCGTGTGCACGCATGGGAGCCCGTTTGGTGTAGTGGTTAAGAGCGGCAGACTCTAATCTGGGAGGACCGGGTTCGATTCCCCGCTCCTCCACAGGCAGCTGCTGGTGTGACTTTGGGTCAGTCGCAAGTTGTCTCAGAGCTGTTCTCTCAAGGGTAGTTCTCGAGAGAGCTCTCTCGGCCCCACCTACCTCAGGAAGAAGAAGAAGAAGAGGAAGAAGAGGAGGAGGAGATTGGATTTATACCCAAAGGAGTCTCAGAGCGGCTTACAAACTCCTTTCCCTTCCCCTCCCCACAACAGACACCCTGGGAGGCAGGTGGGGCTGAGAGAACTCTTCTGAGGACTGCTCTTTCAAGGACAGCTCTGACAGAATTATGGCTTGCCCAAAGTCATCCAGCAGCTGCAAGTGGAGGAGTGGGGGCCCAGTTCACCCAGATTAGGGTCCACACACTTAACCACTACACCAAACTGGCTCTCCTAGTGTCTTGGTAGAGGAATTTTGCTACAGATTCAATGATTTCACTCTTATTTGAGGCTAAAAGTATAAAGGTCTTACGATCCTGGAGCAGATTATTAAACGCTCTGTCTGTGAACACCTTGAACAAAATGAGTTAATTGGTAATAGCCAGCATGGGTTTATGAAGAATAAGTCATGCCAGACTAACCTTATCTCCTTTTTTGACAGAGTTACTAAAATGGTTGACTCTGGCAATGCCATGGATATAGTGTATCTAGATTTCAGTAAAGCATTTGACAAAGTTTCTCATGATATCCTTGAGGATAAGCTGGTTACGTGTGGGCTGGATGGCGCAACCGTTGGGTGGATTCATGGTTGGTTGAAAAATCGTACCCAACGAGTGCTCGTAAATGGCTCTGCGTCTACGTGGAGGGAAGTCTCGAGTGGAGTACCACAGGGCTCGGTCCTGGGCCCGGTGTTATTCAATGTTTTTATAAATGACCTGGAGGAAGACTTAGAGGGGATGCTTATCAAATCTGCAGATGACACGAAGCTGGGTGGGATTGCTAATTCTGAAAAAGACAGAGTCAGGATTCAGAAGGATCTGGATAGGCTGGAACAGTGGGCTGAGACAAATAAAATGAATTTCAATAGAGATAAGTGCAAAGTCCTACACTTCAGTACAAAAAATCAAAGGCACAGATATAGGATGGGAGGGACTTGGCTTGACAGCAGCACATGTGAAAGGGATCTGAGGTGTTATGGTTGATCACAAGCTAAACATGAGCCTGCAGTGTGATGCGGCTGTGAAGAAAGCTAATGCAATCTTAGGATGCATTAGCAGAGGCATTGTGTCCAGATCACGGGAGGTGGTAGTTCCGCTGTATTCTGCTATGGTCAGGCCCCACCTGGAGTACTGTGTCCAGTTTTGGGCGCCACATTTTCGGAAGGATGTTGACAAACTCGAGCGGGTCCAGAGGAGGGCGACCAGGATGGTGAGAGGGTTGGAGTCCAAGTCTTATGAGGAAAGGCTGAGGGAGTTGGGTATGTTTAGCCTGGGAAAGAGAAGGCTTAGAGGGGACATGATTGCAGTCTTCAAGTATCTGAAGGGCCGTCATGTAGAAGATGGAGTGGATCTATTCTCTCTTGCTCCGGATTGCAAGACTAGATCTAATGGGTGGAAATGACAAGGGAGTCGTTACCGGCTTAATATCAGGAGAAACTTCCTGACTGTCAGAGTGGTTGAGCAGTGGAACAGACCGCCTCGGGAGGTGGTGGATGCTCCTTCGCTGGACGTTTTCAAGAGGAGACTGGACAACCATCTTTTGGGTATGTTGTAGGTATGTAGGGGTTTCGGCTGTGCTCCTGCAGAGTGCAGGGGGTTGGACTAGATGGCCTGCAAAGTCCCTTCCAACTCTAACATTCTATGATTCTACGATTCTATGATCCTCGGATCGACCCTTGAAAGGTAGCAGGAAAGGCTTTAAAAATGCGGCGCGAAGATCATCATAAAATGTACAGGGCAAAATAACATGACTGTCATCTTCAATTCAGTTCCCTTCAATTCAGTTCCCTTGGAGATCACGGCCACTCTGGAGGATTGATTCTATGGCGTTGTAACCGGCTGAGGTCCCTCCCCTCTCCAGGTCCCGCCCCCAAAATCTCCAGGTATTTCTCAACCCACTGCTTGCAACCCTATGGGAGACCCAGGTTCGAATCCCCACTCTGCCATGGAAGCTTGCTGGGTGACCTCTCAGCCTAGCCTACCTGACACGATAAATAACGGAGAACAGCAGGGTGATGCAAGCCAATGTGGGTCCCCGTCAAGGAGAGGAGGAGGAAGAGAAGGCCTGGATTTATACCCCGCCCTACACTCGGCATCTCAGAGTGGCTTACAATCTTCTTTCCCTTCCCCTCCCCACAACAGACACCCTGTGAGGTCAGTGGGGCTGAGAGAGCTCTTTCAGGGACTGCCCTTGAGAGAACAGCTCTGAGAGAACTTGTGACTGACCCAAGGTCGCACCGGCAGCTGCATGTGACGGAGTGGGGAATCGAACCCAGTGTTCCCAGATTAGAGTCCACACTCTTAACCACTACATCAGACTGGCTTTCAGAGAAGTGGGGTCAAAATGTAGTAAGTAAGTAAATAGCGTTCCACAATTTTAGTTCCTCTGAAATCAGAAATGACAGTGAAGAAGAAAAAGACATTGGATTTATACCTAGGGCTATTTTTGGGCAGGAACGCCCAGGAACGGAGTTCCGGCTGGCTCCTGAGTTGGCCACGCCCAGCAGGAACTCATTAGCATGACAGGCCACACCCAACAACAGGAACTCATGAGGATTGGCTACATTAGGGGTGTGTGGCCTAATATGCAAAGGAGTTCCTGCTACCAAAAAAAGCCCTGGGTTTTGACAACAAACAAGGTAAACAGAATAAGAAGCAAAAGGTGGGTGTGGCTGGATCACCCCACTTCTGGCAACATGGGGGTGTGGCCTAATATCCCAATGAGCAGTGCTGTCAGGGGGTGTGGCTTAATGTGCTAATGAGTTCCTGCTGGGCTTTTTCTACCCCAAAAGCCCTGTTTATACCCTGCCCTTTACTACCCAAAGGAGTCTCAGAGCAGTTTACAATCCCTTTCCTGTCCTCACAACAGACACCCTGTGAGGTAGGTGGGGCTGAGGGAGCTCTCTCGAAGACAGGTCTTGAGAGAACAGCTCTGAGAAAACTTGTGACTGACCCAAGGTCACACCAGCAGCTGCATGTGGAGGAGCGGGGAATCAGACCCGGTTCTCCTAGATTAAGAGTCCACGCTCCTAACCACTATCAGTGGCCCTCTGAGTGCACAGCTCCCGAACCCTGGACACGCTGCCTTCTCACACCCGGACCCAGCAGGAAAGAGGAGCCGGTGGAAACCTGTTGCCCAACTGCAGCCTCTTGTGCATAAACAACAAAGGCGTTTAAGCAATTCCCCCCGGCTCAGTCAGATGAGGTAAACACCTATTATCTAGAGATTATAACGATAAAATTACAAAAGTTGATAATATTTCCCACAGAACGGCGGGGATGGTAAACATTCAGTCAGAAGGGAGTTCATGTGCTCTGGGGTGGAGGAGGGAGAGAAGGGGTGAACTGTGTCATGGGGAAATCACCTTCAGTTTTGTGTGTTCGACCTTCCCCCCCACACACACTGAGTTTCCTGTGGTTACAAAGCCACAGAGCATGCTCAGAGGGCTGAGCCAAATAGGCTTGCCAACCTCCAGGTGGAACCTGGAGACCTCCCACTATTACAATCAGGCCATAGTTCTTTCAGAGCTGTTCTCTCAAGAGCAGTTCTCCAAAGAGCACCTTCAACCCCACCTGCCTCACAGGAAACGGAGGCTGAGGTGCCCTGGAAATCTACCTTCAAGAAGTGGACTAAAAGATGCAGTGACAAATTTGCACATGGTAAAGAAAGATGGCAAAGGATGAGATGGTTAGACAGTGTCATCGATGCAACGAACATGAAATTGAGCAAACTTCAGCGGACAGCGGAAGACAGGAGGGCCTGGCGTAATCTGGTCCATGGGGTCGCGAAGAGTCGGACTCGACTGTGCGACTGAACAACAACAAAGAAAGATGTCGTTGGCCTGAAGCCAGAGGCCAGCTGCCGCCGCCGCACAATAGCCCTGCAGCAACACCAGCCTTACAAGGGTGCACGGGCAAAATGCATAGCTGTGATTGGCTGTGGCCCCCCCCCCCCGATCCCAGGGAAGACCAGGAGAAGGCAGGAAAAGGAGAAGGTTCTGGACTCTTCTTTCTTGATGTTTCCACCGCCCCCTTATTTTTATTCAATGCCACCCCTAACTGCACCCAAGGCTCCTACAGCCCACCTGGAGATGGAGAGAGAGAGAGAGAGAGAGAGAGAGAGAGAGAGAGAGAGAGAGAGAGAGAGAGAGAGAGAGAGAGAGAGAGAGAGAGAGAGAGAATTTCTTAACCCTTTCCCTCTCAGATCCGCTTGCATGCAGAGTTACAGTATCCAACAACTAGCACCTGCAGTAAACCAGAAAAGAGCAGAGTTAGCTAAAACCAGGGCTATTTTGGGGCAGGAACGCACAGGAACAGAGTTCTGGCTGGCTCCCGAGTTGGCCACGCCCAGCCAGAACTCATTAGCATGACAGGCCACACCCAACAGCAGAAACTGATTAGGATTGGCTACATGAGGGGTGTGTGGCCTAATATGCAAAGGAGTCCCTGCTCCAAAAAAAGCCCTTGGTTTTGACAACAAACAAGGTCAACAGGATAAGAAGCAAAAGGTGAGCGTGGCTGGATGACCACCCTTCTGGTAACATGGGGGTGCGGCCTGACATGCTAATGAGCTGTGCTGTCAGGGGGTGTGGCCTAATAGGCTAATGAGTTTCTGCTGTTGGGTGTGGCCTGTTATGTTAATGAATTCCTGCTGGGCTTTTTCTGGGAAAAAAAGCCCTGGCTGGAACAGACTAGAAAGTTCCTTTAAGATGAACTCGGTCTTGACAACGTCCACCTGCATTCGCCAGTTTAACAATAGGGAGTGCGTTTCGTGCATGCACCCCGCCGGAACGGGCTCGGGGCTAACATCTACAAGCCTCCCTCTTGACTTGTCGACAGGAATAGTATCACTGAGCACTTTATTCATGTTAATGGGGTTGTTTTTACCTTGCTTTTAATGTTTTATATTTGGCACTTGGTGCCGTTGTTGTGAGCCGCCCTGAACCCACTTGCGGGGAGGGCGGGATAAAAATGCAATCAATCAATCAATCAATCAATCAAATCAATAAAATAGAGTTGGACTGAGTCAGGTTTGCCAGCCTCCAAGTGGCGCCTGGAAAACTCGCGGGATTACAACCAACGTTCCCTCTAAGCTGTGGAGTCTTGTGAGTAGAAATTCTACTTTGTGAGCTACTGGCATTAAAGCTGTGAGCGAGCGACTTGGCTGCTGCATCAACCACTTTGCTCTGGAGCCACGTCCTTCCTGAGCTCAGACAAAAATGCGTGAGCCGGAGGCTAAAAAAACTGTGAGCTGGCTCACACTAACTCAGCTTAGAGGGAACGTTGATTACAACTGCTCTCCATGTGACAGAAAACGGCTGCTGTGGAGGGTGGGCTGTGTGGCCTTATGTAGCAGTGAGGTCCCTCCCCGGGTTCTCCCATCCCACCAAAATCTCCAAGTATTTCCTAACCCAGAGTTGGCAATCCTAAGCCTGGCATCTGCTTGAAAAACAAAGCAGAGATTGTCTGTTTCCTTTGAATGTCAGAACTTCGAGCTGGGGGGGAAACAGGCACACCGCTTTACCCAACGTATCAGGCAAGCGATTTAAGCATGCCTGCTGGGACACGCAAGTTCATGTTGAAGGGGCTTTGGGCCAGCGCCCGGATCCAAATCCGGCCTTCTGGCGGCAGGAGTCCTCAGTTGATCTTGGAAGGGGCAGGCAGCTGCTTTTCAAGTTCATTCACAGAGCACCGGCAAGATCTGGACTTGTCAGCCTCCAAGTGGTTAAGGATGAGCAAAGAGAGATTGCGGGATCCGTGAGTAGAAAATAGTCAACGGTGACCGTGATATATTTACGAAGGGGATGTCACTCTTTTACAGATTTTTTTTTTTAAAAAGGTCATAGAATCATAGAATGCTAGAGTTGGAAGGGACCTTGCAGGTCATCTAGTCCAACCCCCTGCACTCTGCAGGAGCGTAGCCAAAAGACAGCCCTACATACCTACAACATACCTGAAAGATGGTTGTCCAGCCTCCACTTGAAAACGTCCAGGGAAGGAGCATCCACCACCTCCTGAGGCAGTCTGTTCCACTGCTCAACCACTCTTACAGTTAGGAAGTTTCTCTTGATATTTAACCGGTAACGACTCCCTCGTAATTTCCACCCATTAGATCTAGTCTTGCAATCCGGAGCAAGAGAGAATAGATCCGCTCCATCTTTTACATGACAGCCCTTCAAATACTTGAAGACCGCAATCGTGTCCCCTCTAAGCCTTCTCTTTCCCAGGCTAAACATACCCAACTCTTTCAGCCTTTCCTCATAAGACTTGGACTCCAACCCTCTCACCATCCTGGTCGCCCTCCTCTGGACACGCTCGAGCTTGTCAACATCCTTCCTAAAGTGTGGTGCCCAAAACGGGACACAGGACTCCAGGTGAGGCCTGACCATAGCAGAATAGAGCGGAACGACCACCTCCCGTGATCTGGACACATTGCTTTTGTTAATGCACCCTAAGATCAATATTAATACTGATGCTAATGACAAATACATTTCTGTGCGTTCATGCCAGTATAAACGTCGAGAAAAAATAATTTCACAACGTTGACAAGCACAGTCCAGTAATCCACACAGGCAGTAAATCTTTGTGTCTTTCTTGTACTAATATTGGGTTGTAGACACGTAGCATCAAGGCCACAAGTCTGCCGACAGGCTTGCTCCCGCACCTGTTTCATAAGGCTTCTTCAGAGCATTATGCAGAGAGACAGGATGCAGAGATGAATGCTGAGTGGGAAAGGATTCACAAAGTCTACACGTATTCTGCCCTGAAGAAGAAGAATAACAAACAGCACACCACACTCAAAAAAAACCCAGAACAGGACAAGATGCTAAGTTTGTGAACCCAGGAATGTCGCCATGCCCTGATTCAAAGGCACTGCCCTAGGACAAAGGCAGGAGTGCCACCCAGTGGCCAGGAAGTGAACTGGCTGCAGCAATTGTCTTTAACCTTTCAGTTTATTTGGTCTGATCGACTGACTGGCGTTGGAAAGTGCTGTCAAGTCACAGCTAACTTATGGCGATCGTAGGGTTTTCAAGGCAAGGGACGTTCAGAGGTGGCTTGCCATTGCCTGCCTCCCCGTCATGACCCCGGTATTCCTTGGAGGTCTCCCATCCAAATACTAACCCTGCTTGACTTCCGAGATTTGACGAGATTGGCTTAGCCTATCCAGGTCAGGGAAAAAAGGTCGGGGACCTCTGCTGTAGAGTTTTCAAGGTAAGAGGTGTGGTTTGCCATTGCCCGCCTCTGCAACCCTGGAATTCCTTGGTGGTCTCCCATCCAAGTAACTACAACTTTCCTGACCCTGCTCAGCAGCCGAGTTCTGACAAGGCTGGGCTAACCTGGGCCGGAATTTGTAGAAAACAAGCTAATAAATGTGAGCTTTGCGGGCCCCAAATATGCAACTTTACTATTGGGCTTTTCCACATGGTTTCCCCGCCCCCTTCGGTTCTGGCCCTATACTGTTTCGGTTTGTCCCCTGATTTGTGCCTCTAGTTTTTTTTTAAAAAAGACACCTTTTATTAAGACCGTTTGACATATCTCAAAACAGCCAGCTTCCCCCAGAACTTCTTTTATTATTAGGATATAATTACATATTCCACACTTAATATCCAGTTCTTAACATATCCTTTTCTCAAAGTTTGTACTCCCCCCCTCCCCTGGCTTCCAGCGATGCCCCACCCCCATTAACATTTCTATCAGTATTTTCTTACATTCAATTCATATTCAAATCTTAATTTTCAGTATTTTCCTTTTCTATTTTTCACTATTAGGTAACTTTTCCGTTACAGTCCCTTTTCTTACATCATTACTATTCTTAGTAGTTGTCAAAACAAAGCAATCTATTTTTTTGTGCCTCTAGTTTTAACTTCTTCTTGTTCTTTTAGCTTTGTCCCCGTCCCCCCCGCCCAGTTTTTTCCTTCTTCTTTTGAGACCACTCTCACCCCGATCTTTTTCCGGAAGCCGATTTTGAGTCGCCTTTTTCCTCCTTCGTGTTTTTATCAATCTTCTTTGTCCCGCCACCCCTGCACCTGCCTGCAGGCCAATTTTCATCATCATAAGACCCAAAAAAATAATCGTGCAGAAGGACACTAAGAACAGAATAACAGAACAATTTACTAC
The DNA here is from genome assembly GCA_029375565.1 of Gekko gecko. Classification (NCBI taxonomy): domain Eukaryota; kingdom Metazoa; phylum Chordata; class Lepidosauria; order Squamata; family Gekkonidae; genus Gekko; species Gekko gecko. The sequence continues at coordinate 143,890,658 of JAPDNY010000008.1, read as the reverse complement.
TGAGTAACAACAATATAACTGGTAGTAATAACTAGGAATACTACATGTGTAGTATTTACAAAAACCCAACAGGTAAATCCACAATGTTGTCAATAATCCGACAGGTAAGTTTTCAACAATCCAACAGGTAAATCTCCAATATTATAAATCCAACAGGTAAGCCTACAATGGACGATGAAGACTTATGGAGGAGGGCTGGCAGAACAAAACAAAAAGAACAAGAAGAACTTAAAACTAAAGGCACAAAAATGAGTGCTGAAATCAGGGAACAAACCGAAGCAGTATGGGGCCAGAACCAAAGCGGGGGGCGGTGAACCATGTGGAAAAGCCCAATAGTAAAGTTGCATATTTGGGGCCTGCAAAGCTCACATTTATTGGCTTGTTTTCTACAAATTTAGCTCAATCTTCTCAGACCTCGGCTGCTACGCAAGGTCAGGAAATTTGTAGAACTTGGATGGGAGGATTGGTGGTGTAGTACAGGCAGGGTGACCCTGATGGACCAGGAATCTGATTCAGTGTCCATGAACAAATAGAAATGTCAGTGGCTATTTGGACCTGAATATACAAAGCTGCCTTATACTGAATCAGACCCCAATTTAACAACTTCAGAAGAGCCCTGCTGGATCAGACCGGTGGTCCATCTAGTCCAGCCTCACACAATGGCCAACCAGTTCCTCTGGAGGGCCTACAGTAGGGCAGAGAGGCTGAGGCATTCATAAGAAAATCAGAAGAGCCTTGCTGGATCAGACCGGTGGTCCATCTAGCCCAGCATCCTATCTCACACAGTGGCCAACCAGTTTCTCTGGAAGTTCAATAACAGGGCACAGAGGCGGTGGCCTTCATAAGAACATCAGAAGAGTCCTGCTGGATCAGACCAGTGGTCCATCTACTCCAGCATCCTGTCTCACACAGTGGCCAACCAGTTCCTCTGGAGGGCCAACAGCAGAGCACAGAGGCCCTGGTTGGCCACTGTGTAAGACAGGAGGCTGGACTAGAGATGGATCAACCCATGGCTGGCAACCCTAAGAATCTATGGTATACCTTGGAATCTACCCCCTGAAGCTTCCATGTCCCCCAAGGGAATTTGATCCCTGTTGTTTTAAAATCAGCTGTGATTCTGGGACCTCTCCTGGCCCCACCTGGGGGCTGGCAACTTTACATAAATCTCTCCACGGTGTAGCTTTTTTAAAAAGGAAGATGAGACTGAAAATGGCCAGGGGATTCTCTGACTTAACCAACCACATAATTTGGAACCAAGTCTGAGTCCAGGGGCACCTTTAAGACCCACAAAGTTTAATTCTGGGTATCAGCTTTAGTGTGCAGGTGGACTTCACAGGGTTGCCAGGTCTGGGTTGGGAAATACCTGGAGACTTTGGGGTTGGATCCGGGAGAGGGCGGGGTTTGGGGAGGGGAGGGGCCTCAGCATGGCGCAGTGCCAGAGAGTCCGCCCTTCAACGCCGCCTTTTTCTCCAGGGAGCTGATCTCTGCCAGCCGGGGGGGGGTCAGTGGTAAAAGCGGGAGATCTCCCGGTCCCGCCTGGAGGCTGGCACCCCGGCCACTTCATCCGATGTGCACACGGAAGCTGATACCTTGAATAAAACTGAATTGGTCTTCAAGGACTCCAGCTTGGTTCTGTTGCTTCAGACCAACACGGCGACCCGATGGAACACAATTTGCAGACATGCATCTTTACACATAGAAATAAGGGACCGCGTGCCAGAGCCAAGTCGCCTACGCATGCGTAGAACGCCACCCCCGGTCCTTTCGCGTCACCGGACCTCCGCGTTTTGCTTTGACCCTTCCGCGGCGCCGTGGTTTCCTCCGGGCTCCCACCGGAAGCGGAAGCGGCGAGCCAGCGCGTGAGAGTGAGGCTGAGAGAGACACGATGGCGTCCCGCGGTCCCTCCGCCAAGCGTGGTGGCGCTGCCGCCGCGGGGTCCGGGGCCTCTCGGGGAGCCGAGCCGCAGGGGGAGCCGCCGCCTCCGCTCCAGGCCGTGCTGGTCGCCGACAGCTTCAACCGCCGCTTCTTCCCCATCTCCAAGGACCGGCCGCGGGTAGGCGAAGGAGGCCGGGCGGGAACACCCCCCCCCCGTGTTCCCTCTAACCTGCGTTAGTGTGAGCTAGTTCACAATTTTGTAGCCTCCAACTCACACATTTTTGTCCTGGCTCAGGAAGGGATGGCTCCAGGGCAAACTACTTTATGCAGTAGCCAGATTGATTGCTCGCACCATTAATGGCCGTAGCTCACAAAGTAGAATTTGTGCTCACGAGACTCCACAGCTTAGAGGGAACATTGCGCATACATACATACACACACACCCCGGCGTGAGGGCGGCTCTCTCCACTCTTCTGGTCGCCGCTCCTCTTTGGGGAAGGCCTCGCCCTGGGAGGGACGGCGCCACGCCAGTCTCCCGATGCGCCCCTGGATTTTTGTTCCCTTCCCGGAAAGAGCGAGTCTCGCTTCCCTTCGGCAGCCCGCCTGCCTCTTAGTAGTCATTTGCCCCAGCGATTTCGGGCATTTGCAGTTCCTCGCGTTAGGATAGCTTGTTCCCTTTGCGGCAGCCTTGGAAGCAGTGCTCCCTCTAGGTTGTGGACAATGTTCCCTCTAAGCTGTGGAGTCTTGTGAGCAGAAATTCTCCTTCGTGAGCTATCGTCGTGGAAGTTTTGAGCAGGCGATTCGGCTACTGCATAAATCAGTTTGCTCTGGAGCCCTCCTTCCTGAGCTAAGACAGAAATGCGTGAGCCGGAGGCTAAGAGACGGTGAGGGAACACTGGCTGTGGAGTCTTGTGAGCAAAAATTCTACTTTGCCAGCTATTGTCATGGAAGTTTTGAGCGAGCGATTTGGCTACTGTATAAATCAGTTTGCTCTGGAGCCATCCTTCCTGAGCTAAGACAGAAATGCGTGAGCCGGAGGCTAAGAAACGGTGAGCTAGCTCACACGAACTCAGCTTAGCGGGAACACTGGCTGTGGAGTCTTGTGAGCAAAAATCCTACTTTGCGAGCTCCTGGTATTAAAGTGGTGAGCAAGTGGCTCTGGCATCGATTAGTTTGCTCTGGAGCCATCCTCCCTGAGCCAAGACAAAGAGGTGTAAGCCGGAGGCTGAAAAACTGTGAGCTAGCTCACATCTACTCAGCTTAGAGGGAACGCTGCTTATAAGGTAGGCTGCAGTTGGGGGAGGGCAGCTGAGGATGCTTAGTGAGCTCGTGGCAGAAGCGACGCAGTGTTCCCTCTAAGCTGAGTTAGTGTGAGCTAGCTCACAGTTTTTTAGCCTCCGGCGCATACATTTTTGTCTCGGCTCAGGAAAGATGGCTCCAGAGCAAACTAATTTATGCAGTAGCCAAATTGCTTGTTCACAACTTTAATGCCAGCAGCTCACAACGTAGAATTTTTGCTCACAAGACTCCACAGCAGGGGTTCTCAAACTTTTTAAACAGGGGGCCAGTTCACTGTCCCTCAGACTGTTGGAGGGCCAGACTATAGTAAAAACAAAAACTATGAACAAATTCCTATTTTGAAGTGAAGAAACAAAACGGGAACAAATACAATATTTAAAATGAAGTAAAATCAACAAACTTACCAGTATTTCAATGGGACTTCCTTAGCCCCCGCCCCCAGGATGACATCCCCCTCCGGCTGAAACAGATCAGTCCCCCGGGGGGCCCTGTGGCACTGGAGGGGGTGGGCTCACCGGCATTGCTCCCACAGGGGGTTCTCCCACCCCCAAACAGACCTTTCCTGGAATGCACCTTCCCCCAAATGTGCAGGAATTCTCCACCCCGGAGTCGGCAACTGTGGCCGAGCATGTCCCCTGCCTCCCTCCCTCCCTCCCTCCCAGGACCTCCCGGCAGCTGCCCCCCCCCACGAGCAACTCCTCCTTCCCAGGACCCTTCGCCGCTGCTGCCCTGACCGGCTGCTCCACGTGGCTTCTTCTCTGCAGGCCCCCGTCCCCATCCCCGGACACTCCGGCTGAACCCCCTGGGGGGAGGGGGAGGCGCCCGCCCCACCGGGAAGAGCTCCGCCTGGGCTGCTCTCCACCGCACCCTCGAAGGCACCTCTCCCAATGGGGCTACTCAGGAGGAGGAGCCCGGCAGGTGGGCGGGGGCGCTGCTGCTGCGCTCCCCGAGGAGGAGACGGCGGCTCCGGGCGGGGGGGGGGCATAAACACCCGGTGGGCCGCATAAATGTCCTCAGCGGGCCGCATGTGGCCCGCGGGCCGCGTAGTTTGAGGACCCCTGCTCCACAGCTTAGAGGGAGCACTGGAAGTGAGTTCCCTGGTTTTTAGCTGATTTCTTCGATGCTATGTTGCCTAGCTACAGCAAGTCCAACCCCTGCTGTTTCCACTTAAAAGGAACAGGTACTAAGTGATGTGAAGCAGTTGTATCTGAGACCCTGGAGAGCTGCTACCAGTCAGAACAGGCATTGCTGACTTCAAAAAGTCTGATGTATATGGTAGACATACCAGGTGTTCATTCATTCTTTATTACGATCATGTGACTAATCATACAGAACTTTACAATTAAAAGTTTGAAGTTTGCATTATACCAGGTACAAATGATTAAAAGCCATTAAAATTTAAAACTTATCAGGTGTGTCGTTTGCTCAGCTCTCTCTTGGAAACCAGACTGTAACAATTCTTCCACGGAGATAGATCAAGATGGGTAGCCGTGTTAGTCTGCCCACAGCAGATACCTGAAGAAGTGGGCAATGATTCAGGAAAGCTCCTCCCCTGCCCCAAATTTAGTTAGTCTTTAAGGGGCTACTGGACTCTTGCTCTTTTCTACTGTAACAATGCTGTGTGCTTATTCCCTGAGCAGCTGGAATGTGTGTGACCGTTTCGTTCTGTCAACCCAGTGCAGTCAATAGGTTGTCAGATGTCATCTCAGTGACTATACAATGTAGATTGTAGTGTTTTGCTGTATTTATCTGTAAATGTTAAGGGGAGGGAAACTTGCTTCATCCTTCCAGTAATCATCGATCTGGATGGCTAGAGCAGTGGATTCTGTTTGTAAAATTGCAGATATGGCCATGTACTACGGATTGCATTTATAGCTCAGTTTTCTTTCTTCGTGGAATTCAAGGCGGCTCGCATAGAATTCCCAGCAGGTTTTCTCATCCCATCAAACAACCAGTAAATCTTTGCATGTTAAACATTGTATTACGTTATGAATAATCAATTCTTTATTATATTACAAGGAAAAATCCATCCATCTCAGTGAGCAACCAGATATAGGTTCATTTTATCCCAGTCTTCCTCCACAATAATCCTATTCTCTTCAAAGGTGTCAGCCTCTTGATATAATTTAGTGTTATGTTGGGAGCAGGCCAGTCCTTAACTTCTTCTCTACACAGATGCAAAAGCCTTCTGAATTAGGTTGGCAAAGTGCTCTCTGCAAGCCTCAGGAATATACATTCTTCAAATTACTATCCTAGAATGAACCATAGTCTACAATATGTAAGTGCCCTGCTTGACGTCTCGTTTGTGTGTAGAGCTGCCAGCTTTTTTTTACTGGCTCTGCTCTTGTCACCGACTACCTAACATGGGCACATTTCCCAGCTAAAATTATGGCTGGCCTTTGTTTTGGGGGCATGGAAATAAAATAATGGAGGGGTTTCACCTGTTTAATTTCTAAATATTTAAAATTAAAGGCGTTGAAATCAGGATTTGGTAGCTGAGGTGAGAACACCAGTTTGGTATAGTGGTTGAGTGCACGGACTCTAATCTGGGAGAACCGGGCTTGATTCCCCACTCCTCCACTTGCAGTTGCTGGGTGACCTTGGGCAAGCCGTAGTTCTGATAAGAGCTGTTCTTGAAAAAGAACAGTTTCTGTCAGAGCTCTCTCAGCCCCACCTACCTCACAGGGTGTCTGTTGTGGGGAGGGGAAGGGAAAGGAGTTTGTTAGCCACTCTGAGACTCCTTTGGGTAGTGAAGGGCGGGGTATAAATCCAATCTCCTCTTCTTCTTCCTTTTCCTCCCCAGTCTCACATCTCGGAAAATGGCTGCTAGGTTGGAGTAGACGCTTCTGAGATAGACGTATGGATGGTCTATATATAACAGCTTTGTATTCTCAAGAGTAAGGAGCAGGACCTGTTTAAAAGCAAAATCTTATTTTCCTAGAAGCCAGATTGCATGTTCATCATATGTCCATCGATCAGCTGTGGTTTGTACTGGATTCATCATATGGAATAGAAAATTCCCAGATTGAGGCCACTATGAATCTAGTTTGCCTGGTCTCTGCAGTGCTAGGCAGCTGCAGGTCACCTGAAGCCAAAAGTACTGATGTTTTTTTTTGAGACTGATGCTTTAGACGCCTAGAATGAGAAACGTGTTAACAATTCTCACTCACTATTCCACAAAACAAGCCACCGTTTTACCTCTCCCATTGTTTTTCCTTGACTTGCCCCTTGAGATGTTAAATCCAAATAAATAAGTAAAGATTATTATGGGTTGTGCTAAAAAAATAATCATCTTTTGGGGGAATGCCCCACATCTCTCTTTAAGTTTAGACCCAGTTCAGAATTCTTTCCTTCACTAATCAGCCTGAGATCCTTTTAGAACCACAGAATCATAGAGTTGGGAGGGATCTCCGGGGTCATCTAGTCCAACCCCCTGCACAATGCAAGAAATTTACAAATACCCCCCCAAGCACCCCCAGTGACCCCTGCCCCATGCCCAGAAGATGACAAAAAACCTCCAGGATCTCCGGCCAAACTGGCTTGGAGAAAAGTTGCTCCCTGACCCCAACATGGTGATCAGCATTTCCCTGGGCGTGTAAGAAAGGGCCACGAGAACTAAGCACTGAGGCGACCCTGCCTGCCCTCCCATCTCGTGATCTGCCCAAGTTCATAGAATCAGCACTGCTGTCAGATGGCCACCTAGCCTCTGCTTGAAAACCTCCCAAGAAGGAGAGCCCATCACCTCCCAAGAAAGCCTGTTGCACTGAGGAACCGTTCTCTAACTGTCAGGAAGTTCTTCCTAATGTTTATCCCAAAACACTTCTGATTTAATTTCAACCCGTTGGTTCTGGTCCGACCTTCTGGGGCAACAGAAAACAACTCTGCCCCATCCTCTATAAGACAGCCCTTCAAGTACCATTCTGCTGGTCTGCATTTTCTCACTGCAGCCGCGCATTCCAATTTCTCAACAGATGAAGGTGCCTTACACTAAATGAGGCCACCGTCCCATCTAGCTCTGTATTGTTAGTTTTTGCATACCAGAGTACTAGGTAGGGAAAGGTCTTTCTCGACACCTGGAGGTGCCGGGGATTGGACCTGGGACCTTCTAGGTGCAAAACAGGTTGTCTACCACAGAGCCTGCACTACATTTTGTAAGACATTTGTCGTGACACTAAGGATGTAACCCTCAAGGTGGTTTAGAAAAGAAGGGCAAACATAATGAAATTAAAATATCCGTTGCAGAACTCGTATTAGCGGGCATGTGTGTTAAATGCCACTAAGTTTCTTCCGACGTGGCAACCTTCTGAGTTAATGTTCTCCAAAATGTCATATGATTAACAGCCATTCTCGTGTCCCGCAAGCTGAGGGCCGTGGCTTCCTTGATTGAGTCACCCCATCTCCTGTTGGGACTCCCCCCCCCCCCGGCTGCCTTCAGGTTCAACTTTTCCTAGCATGATTGTCTTTTCCCTTGACTCTTGTCTTCTCATAATGCGACCAAAGCACAGTAGCCTCAATTTGTGCTTTTAACTTCTAGAGAGAGTTTAGGTTTCCTAAAGCCAGTTTGGTGTAGTGGTTAAGTGCACGGACTCTATCTGGCAGAACCGGGTTTGATTCCCCACTCCTCCACTTGCACCTGCTGATGTGACCTTGGGTCAGTCACAAGCTCTGGCACAGCTGTTCTCTCAAGGACAGTTTCTGTCAGAAGTTCTCTCAGCCCCACCTACCTCACAGGGTGTCTGTTGTGGGGAGGGGAAGGGAAAGGAGTTTGTAGCCGCTCTGAGACACCTTTGGGCAGTGAAGGGCAGGATATAAATCCAAACTCTTCTTCTTCTTCTTCGATCTAGGATAACCCACTTTGTTTGGTGTAGTGGTTAAGTGCATGGAATCTAATCTGCGGGAACTGGGTTTGATTCCCCATGCCTCCACTTGCAGCTGCTGGATGACCTTGGGCAAGCCATAGTTCTGTCAGAGCTGTTCTCGAAAAAAGGGCAGTTTCTGAGCACCGCATCCCTCGAGTCGGATTCAACTGGCTTTCAAGCAAGAGAAACCTTTACCTTTATGGAAGATGTTACTTTTTTATCTCCTAGTCCAGAGGGGAGAAGTACATTCAGGAGTCCTCCTAGGCTGCGTCACTGCCGGCAGCCAGACAGGCTTTGCTAGATTACCGTAGCAATTAGCTTACCCAGGTAGTTAGTAGCTGGCGAGGTGCCTCCATTTATAGCTGGCAACACTCCTTATTAAAAAGAGGCAACGATGATTATATTGTGAAGAATACTAGGTGGGGCCAGGCAGAGATCTGGGAAGGTTTTTATGTGAGAAAATGGAACCCGTCCGCTCTTGAGGCTCGCGAGCTGCTGTTGAGCAGAGCTTGGCAAGGAGCCGTGGTCCCGGTCGAGAGTTTCCTGCAGCAGATGTCACTGTCCATTTGTTCTCGGATGAAGATGCCGCAGTTCTCAGAGCAAGATGATGCAGAGCCCGTTCGGTGTAGTGGTGAAGTGCGCGGACTCTAATCTGGGAGAACCGGGTTTGATTCCCCAATCCTCCACACGCAGCTGCTGGATGACCTTGGGCATGCCATAGTTCTGACAAGAGCTGTCCTTGAAAGGGCAGTTCTTGAAGGAGCTTCTCCCAGCTCCACCTACCTCACAGGGTGTCCATTGTGGGGAGGGGGAAGGGAAAGGAGATTGTAAGCTGCTCCGAGACTCTGAGTGAAGGGCTGGGTATAAATCCAATCTCCTCTTCTTCATTTCGGACCAATGAAATGCAGGTACAAGCAGAGGCTGCAGGTCTCAGAGACAGGACATTTTCAGAGGCGTATTCCGTCACTGAATGCAAGGAATTTGCTTGCGGGGACGGCACTGACTTACAAGTTTTCATGGGTTAATAGATAATGCGGTGGCATGGTTTGCAAAACTTCTGAGCTGCCTGAGGAATGTGGGTTGAAATGTGTGGAAGGCTTTGTGATCCTGCTTAGAAGAGGCCTTGCACTGTGTAGCAGCCTGCTGGACCCCAGAAGGAAGGGCTATAGGTGCATCCCTTGATGCTCTTTTAGTTTATTGGAGAGTGTAAAAAGGAAGGAGGTGGAATGGGTTCACATGAGCTCAGGAGTTCTGGGCTGCAGCGGGCTATGCCGGTCAGGTGTCCGGACTAAGTTCGGCATCGGAGGCAATTCTTCAGTTCCTCTGGGTCCAAACCATGTATCGGTTTAAAGATTAAAGGGAATACCTCGAATTCTGAACATAAGGAGAGCCCTGCTGGATCAGACCGATAGTCCATCTAATCGATGTTCCCTCTAAGCTGTGGAATCTTGTGAGCAAAAATTCTTCTCTGTGAGCTACTGGCATTAAAGTTGTGAGCAAGCAATCTGGCTGCTGCATAAATCAGTTTGTTTGTGAGCCATCCTTCCTGAGCTGAGACAAAAATGTGTGAGCCGGAGGCTACAAAACTGTGACCTAGCTAACGCAGCTTAGAGGGAACACTGCATCTAGTCCAGCATCCTGTTTCATACAATGGCTATCCAGTTCCCCTGCAGGGCTAGCAGTGGGGCACAGAGGCCGAGGCCTTCCTCTGCTGTTGCTTCCCGGATCTGGGATTCAGAGGCTTAGTGCCTCTGAATGTGGAGGTTCCCCTCAGCCACCATGGCGGGAAGCCACTGATAGACTTACCCTCCATGAATCTGTCTAATTCCCCTTTCAAGCTGTTTATTCCTGTGGCCATCACGACATAAGAACATAAGAGAAGCCAATGTTGAATCAGGCCAATGGCCCATCTGGTCCAACACTCTGTCACACGGTGGCCAAAAATACCAGGTGCCATCAGGAGGGCCACCAGTGGGGCCAGGACACTAGAAGCCCTCCCACTGCTGCCCCCTCCAGCACCAAGAATAGAGTGCATCACCTGCCCCAGACTGAGCGTTCCCATCTATACCCTGTGGCTAATAGACACTGATGGGCTTCTGCTCCATATGTTTATCTAATTCCCTCTTGAAACTGTCCATGCTTGCAGCTGCCACCACCTTCTGTGGCAGTGAATTCCGTGTGTTAACCACTCTTTGGGTGAAGAAGTCCTTCCTTTTATCCGTTTTAACCCACTGCTCAGCAATTTCATGGAGTGCCCACGAGTTCTTGTATTGTGAGAAAGGGAGAAAAGGACTTCTTTCTCAACCTGTTCAATCCCATTCATAATCTTATAAACCTCGATCCTGCCACCCCTCAGCCGTCGTTTCTCCAAGCTAAAGAGCCCCAAGCATTTTAACCTTTCTTCATAGGGAAGGTGTTCCAACCCTTTTATCATTCTAGTTGCCCTTCTCTGCACTTTTTCCAATGCTATAATATCCTTTTTGAGGTGTGGCGACCAGGACTGTACACGACATCCTTTAGCAGCCGATTTCACATTTTAATCACTCTCAGTATAAGGAAGTATTTTGTCCATCCTCAGCTTCATTGGATGCTCTGGAGTTCTAGTGTTCCAGGAGAGGGAGAATAATTTCTGCTGAGAAGCTTGTGGGAAGCCATGCAGTTACCTGAAGACGGGTGAATTTATAAGAACATAAGAGAAGCCAATGTTGAATCAGGCCAATGGCCCATCCAGTCCAACACTGTGTCACACAGCGGCCAAAATATACCAGGTGCCATCAGGAGGTCCAGCAGCGGGGCCAGGACACCAGAAGCCCTCCCACTGCTGCCCCCTCCAGCACCAAGGATAGAGTGCATCACCTGCCCCAGACTGAGAGTTCCCATCTATACCCTGTGGCTAAGAGCCACTGGTGGACTTATTTAAAACAAGGTGACATCTTCTGAAGGCATAAAGAGCTTGGAGCTCAAACAAGACCTTTAATTAGAGCCTGTTGAGTATATTAAAAATTTCAGAAACCTTTTTCAGATGTGCAAGATTTACTTGTATCGTAACGTCTTATTATAGGATGGCCCCCTTAAGGTTGTTGTACTGAAGATCTGGTTAGATGAGTTGAGTCTAGATACTCCCCTCCCAATCCTCCCCCACGTCTGGGCACCATATTATCACGTTTCCTGTCTGTGGTGTGGCTGAAAAAGTAGGCTTAAGTTAAGGCAAATTATAAGCAGCAGTTCCCGGCAAAAGTTTCATTGGGTCTCTTGTCTAGACGGTGTGGAATGAAGTCATAAGGCGGGGGGAATGTGCGGGAAAGTTGGCTTGTTAATCGGTTGGTGCACATTAATGGTCCGAATGGGTTTTACAGCGAAGAAAAAAGAACCACAAATCCAGACTCTGGTCACCTGAAAGCATTTGGGGCATTGTTGCCTTTTTAGCTTCTCTTGAGGGGGCTGCTGCCGTCATGTACCTGTGGGGGAATTTATGCATTTGCGTGAGAGAGGGTGTAATGATTCCATGTTTTGGTGTGTGTGTTCCTTTAAATGTTGAGTTTGACTGCAGTACTGTAAGGAGAGAGATAGAGGGAGACAAGTGTATTTTGATTGGCTGATGACTGAGAGTGTGGGGGGAGATGTTCTGAGAGGATTCTGTGTGTTTGTCTGTGAGGAGATTCTGTGACATTAGAGAGACGAGTATGGAAGAGTTTTGAAGAGAGTCTGTGTGACTCAGAGTTATGAAGGATTCTGTGTGTGAAACTTGAAGAGAGAACATAGTCTGTGTGAATATGGAATTCTGAGTCTAATTCTGTGTGAATAAGACCAGCAGTTTAGTCTGTGTGACTAAGAGAGTTGATTCTATTGAGTGTGAATAAAACAAAGAGACTAGCCTGTGTGGCTATATGTATGAGTGTATAAGCCTGTCAGAGTGGAGTTTGGAGTTTGAGAGACTGTGGCACCAAGCTTTGCCAGTTATATTTACAAGTTCCTTTCATCAGCAGCTGTTCAAAATAACCAGAAACCTATTTTGTTCTTTATTAAATAAAGCAATTTTTGTTTAAACTTATCCCAGAAATCAGTACAGTACTTCCTCAGGGCCACATAGTCCTCTGAAATGCCCTGACCCTAGGTCATTCTACCAGCAGAGAGAGATATTTGGAATTTTTAATTCCTGGTGGCAGCAGAAATCTACCAAGTTTAGGTACACAAAGTGTGTTTAAAGGTAAAACCATTTCCTCTATAAGCAAGGACGCCACAGGAAGGGGAACTGTGCAACCATTACACAAGGTTGCATTGCCTTCCCTCATTGAAATGACCAGTCCTTGTTGTAAAAGGGTGCTTTCTTGGAAGGGTCCCTGTCATCTCCAGTTAAAAGGACCAGGCAGGAGGTGATGTGAAAGACCTCAGCCTGAGACCCCGGAGAGCTGTAAAGAGGGGCTGTGGCTCAGTGGAAGAGCCTCTGCCTGGCATGCAGAAGGTCCCAGGTTCAATCCCCAGCATAAAGGACCAGGCAGGAGGTGATGTGAAAGACCTCAACCTGAGACCCTGGTGAGCTGTAAAGAGGGTCCATGGCTCAGCGATAGAGCATCTATTTGGCATGCAGAAGGTATCAGGTTCAAACCCAGGCATCTCCCACAAAATTCAGTAAGTTAATGATTGCAAGCGATGGCATGGTGAGTGTGAAGACGGGTTAGAGACCGTGTCACGTGCTCCAGTTGCAGACTGTGAATAAACGAACGAAGTCACCAGCTTGCAAAATAGCAAAGGTATCCTTGCATTCCTGTCTGTTGAATGTCCAAAGCATAGGGCAGAAGAGGCATTTTCAAGGTTTTTGTCTCCATCTTTTACAAGCGTATTTTGAATAACATCCCAAAACCCTGTATGACCTTTCATGCTCAGCCGAGCTGTTACAGAAAAGCAAAGTTATTCTAACAAAAGGGTCCAGAAACAGCATAGCAGCATGGGCTCAGTAAACATGGGTGGTTAACTTTTTCTTGGGGGTTTTAATGGATTTTGGACATATTGCTAGCAGGATCTGTGGAATACTCTAAACAGACGAAGTACAGACTGATAGTACAAAGCGCTTGAGCATATCAAGGTGTATTATGACATACATCAATATTAAAGCAGATACTAATACACAAGAAATGGTAAGTTTTCTTTCAGGTGAAGGTGAACTTCTATCAGAATAAGAGTGAAGACGAAAACCTCTGGAATGACTCTTCGTTTCGCCTCTTCATCAGAAAATTTCCTATGCTTGTCTAGTTTCATTCATGCCACAGTCTAACATATCATGTACAGATCTTCTCCTGGTTTTTCTTCCATAAATAGATTCTTAGAACAACTTCGAGCTGCGGTGGCTCAAGTGGTTAAGACGCTGAACTGCAGGCTGTGGAAGGTCAGTAGTTCAGCAGTTCAAGACCCGTGAGTGCCGCATGACGGGGTGAGCTGCCGTCTCTAGTTCCAGCTCCTGCCAACCTAGCAGTTCAAAAGCAAGAAATTGCAAGTAGATAAATAGGTACCACTTCAGTGGGAAGGTAACAGCGTTCCGTGCGCCTTGGTGTTTAGTCATGCCGGCCATATGACCACAGAAATGTCTTCGGACAGCGCTGGCTCTTCGGCTTTGAAACGGAGATGAGCACCGCAACCCTAGAGTCGGATCCGACTGGCTTTCGAGCAAGGGAACCTTTACCTTTACTAGAACAACTTTTCACCGGGTGTGACTTAGTTCATGATGCAACCGTTTCTTGTCTATTAGTATCTGCTTTAATATCGGTGTGTGTCATAATACACCTTGATATGCTCAAGTGCTTTGTACGGTCAGCCTGTACTTCGTCTGTTTAGATTATCTCAGGACTGTGTCCTCCGTCGCATATGTGGATCTGTGGAATACGGCATTCTTGTTTTGGTGTCTTCTCCCTGCTCCCATAGGCTCTGATTCCTCTAGCAAACGTGGCCGTGATCGACTACGCCCTGGAATTCCTAACTGCAACGGGAGTAGAGGAAACGTTCGTCTTTTGCTGCTGGAAGTCGGCGGAGATCAAGGAACACTTACAGTAAGAGCAGACACACTTTAAAAAAACACACACCCAAATAAGGAGCACCCTCTCTTCCATTTCCCCCCCAGCCCCTCTGGGTTTTATTTGAGGTCAGCCGCTCTTGCTGATCACAGGTAGATGGATGTTGCCACAGGCCAGTGGTAGTCCGTCCCCTGAGATCTTAGATTACAGGTGACCACAGTTCAGGGAACATTAGAGAAGACCCCAGAGGAACTCCTGGGTCTAGCAATGTCAAGGCTGGAAATAAACCAGAAAAATGGGGGAGGGGGTCAATGTTTTTCCCCCCAGGGTTAAAAAAAAATATCTGACTGAAATACTGGAAAGTTAGGACAAGTACCAGGGCTAGCGGGATTGTTCGATGGGCACCTAGCACACATCGGTGTATATATTTTTGCATATCAGACTGTCTTGGGACTGTGTGTTGTTTTTGTGGAAGGGGAGAGTATTAACAGCAGAAAGCAGAAAAGAGAAATTCAGAGGCCACATCCTCAGTTCCTTCAGCATCTCCAGCGCTCATTCCTTTAGGGTGGAAAAGTATGAGGCAGGGGATTTTTGAAAACCGGCTCCTGTTGAACATAAGAACATAAGAGAAGCCAATGTTGAATCAGGCCAATGGCCCATCTAGTCCAACACTCTGTCACACAGCGGCCAAAATATACCAGGTGCCACCAGGAGGTCCAGCAGTGGGGCCAGGACACTAGAAGCCCTCCCACTGCTGCCCCCTCCAGCACCAAGAACAGAGTGCATCACCTGCCCCAGACTGAGAGTTCCCATCTATACCCTGTGGCTAATAGCCACTGATGGACTTCTGCTCCAGATGTTTAACTAATTCCCTCTTGAAACTGTCCATGCTTGTAGCTGCCACCACCTCCTGTTGAGCAGGCCCTGGTTCACTTAAGGGGCGTCCACACATCAGCGGTTTCCGTTGGATAGTTCCTGTCACATGTTGAGCCCAAGGATTCATCGTGAAGCGCAAGCCCTGCTCCGAAGTGCAGCAAGTCTGTTAACCCGTGTTAAAAAATGGTCTCGCGTACACTCCTGTTGAGAATTTGGCACGAGGCATTTTGGAAGAAGAGTTGGCTCCCACAGAGGGTTCTGAAAAGGTGGTGATGAAAGCCCGGTCGGGCACGGGGCAGAAGGGAGCGGGGAGAGCCGCGGGGGAGCAGTTTCAAATGCAGGCCGATGAAATCACGACTCAAACCCTCCCTGCTGTTAAAGAGTTAGTACGAACAACAACAAAAGCCTCCCGAGTTTTTCTTCTGCAGCTATGGAAGCTTGCCTTAAAAAAAAAGCAAGCAAGCGAGCTGGGTTTCGCTGTGGTCCTTTTTTTTTTTTTTTTGAGAAGCCAAAAAGTTGGATCAGGCCAATGGCCCATTTAGTCCAACACTCTGTCACACAGGGGCCAAAAATACCAGGTGCCCTCAGGAGGTCCAGCAGTGGGGCCAGGACACTAGAAGCCCTCCCACTGTGGCCCCCCCCAAGCACCAAGAATACAGAGCATCACCTGCCCCAGACTGAGAATTCCTGTCTATACCTTGTGGCTAATAGCCACTGATGGATTTCTGCTCCAGATGTTTATCCAATTCCCTCTTGAAGCCGTCCATGCTTGTAGCCGCCACCACCTCCTGTGGCAGTGAATTCCATGTGCTAACCGCTCTTTGGGTGAAGAAGTCCTTCTTTTTTAAAGATTTATTTATAATTTTTACATTACAAAAGAGAAAAACACAATTGCAGTATATAAAACAAACTTTGGAGTACACATTAAACATTATTCCTAAACCATTTGTTAACTTTGTACCATCTTTTTTGGAAAGTTTTTCATCTCTTCCTACAAGTATCATATTCAATTTATCTATTTCTGCCACATCAGAAATTTTTATGATCAACTCTTCTCTAGTAGGTAAGCTATTAATTTTCCAACATTTAGCAACAAGTATTCTAGATGCAGTGAGGATATATGATAAAATACATACATCATCACGTCTGAACCCATCTGGTATTATATTAAGCAAGTAAATTTCTTGTAACAATTGTAACTCTATGTCCATAATCTCTGTTATTAACTGTTTAACATCTTTCCAAAATTTATGAATCTTCTTACACCGCCACCACATATGGAAAAAAGTGTCTGTATTATTCTTACATCTCCAACAGTTTCTTGATGCATCTTTATAACATTTGGCCATTTTGTCAGGCGACCAATGCCACCTGTAAAACATTTTGAGTATATTTTCTTTATATGATGCAGATCTTAATAGTTTAACAGATTTCCATATTTTCAGCCAGTCATCCATATCCAAACTATGGATATAGTTTAGGAGATAAGAAGTCCTTCCTTTTATCCGTTCTAACCTGACAGCTCAGCAATTTCATGGAGTGCCCACGAGTTCTTATATTGTGAGAAAGGGAGAAAAGGACCTCTTTCTCGACCTGGTCTATCCCCATGCATAATCTTATAAACCTCGATCCTGTCACCCTCTCAGCCGTCGTTTCTCCAAGCTAAAGAGCCTCAAGCACTTTAACCTTTCTTCATACGGAAAGTGTTCCAACTTGGTCTGCCCAAGTTGCTTGTTTTCACGTTCTCTGCGTGAATGAGTCTGTACAGAGGGAGCTGCATTGGAGCAGAGCATCGGCTTGGCATGCAGAAGGTCCCAGGTTCCATCCCCAGCATCTCCAGTTGAAAAAGGACCAGGCAGCAGGTGATGTGAAGGACTCTGCCTGAGACCCTGGAGAGCGGCTGCCAGTCCAAGTAGACAATACTGATCTTGATGATTCAGTCTAAGGCAGCTTCACGTGTGGGTGTGTATATAGAGACTTCAACCCCACCCCCCCTTTGTAATGTGGTTGTTGCATTTATTGACGCCAGAAGAAATCTCAAGGAGGGACTCCCCTGCCCACGGCGCAGATTGTTAATTTGGTTGCCGTAAGCAAGAGGCCTCTATCTGTCGACAGGGTCTCACGCTGACGGGTATACGACAATCCATAAGAAAATGCAGACTCCAGAGTTTTACTGATATGAATCAAGAGGAAATTAGATAAACATATGGAGCAGAAGTCCATCAGTGGCTATTAGCCACAGGGTATAGATGGGAACTCTCAGTCTGGGGCAGGTGCTGCACTCTATTCTTGGTGCTGGGGGGGGGCAGCAGTGGGAGGGCTTCTGGTGTCCTGGCCCCACTGCTGGACCTCCTGATGGCCCCTGGTATATTTTGGCCGCTGTGTGACAGAGTGTTGGACTAGATGGGCCATTGGCCTGATCCAACATTGGCTTCTCTTATGTTCTTATGTTCTTATGAACGGTTTACTGAAAGGCATTTCTGAATAATACACTACGAAGCCAAATTGCAAACGAAATCAGATGCGCGTGACGGGAATACCTGAAAGAGGCGTGGACGCAAGATCATCAGTAGGGTGGTTGCAGGGAATAAGACAAGCAGATGCGTAGGCAGTACTGAAGCATGAGTGAATAAAGCATAGTTCTGAACCAGGTTTACAACAGTGGAGGACACGCTAGGCCAGGTGTGTCAGACATGTGGCCCGGGGGCTGGATCAGGCCCCCCCGGAGGGCTTCCGTCAGGCCCACAGTCGAACTGGCCGTCTCCTGCTTCTTCTTCTTCCAGTTCTGCTGCTGCTGCTGCGTCCTCGTAGGTTTGCAGCTGACAGAGACACACCTGAACAGCGTACTCGAGATTGCAACAGCACAGACATTTGGATGCAACAATTCAGAGCGAGAGGTGCCAGTGATCAGGCACTGTTAAATAAAGCAAATATTGCAAGAGTGCGAATGTTTTAAGCAAGTTTTTTATTTTAAGTTTAAAAAAACACAACCTTTGTGTTTGTGTCCTTTATCTCCGCTACCTGGGATTACATTTTATGACACACGTGGCCCGGCCCAACAAGGTCTCATTTATGTCAGGTCCGGCCCTTGTAACAAACGAGTTCAACTGACCGCTGCACTAGATAGTGGAGAGATGAATCACAAAGGAGGCCAGGCTTGCTGCCACCAGGGCCAGGGCTTTCTCGGTGGTGGCTCCTACCTGGTGGAATGAGCTCCCGGAGGAGATCAGGGCCCTGTGGGACCTTGCGCAGTTCTGCAGGGCCTGCAAGACTGAGCTCTTCCGCCAGGCTTTCGAGTAGGAGCCGCCACTGCCGCTACCATCATTACCACCAGGGCTTTTTTTGTAGAATAAGCCCAGCAGGTACTCATTAGCATAATAGGCCACACCCCTGACGAAACAGCTCATTAACATATTAAACCACACCCCCATGTTACCAGAAGTGTGGTCATCCAGCCACACCCACCTTTTGCTTCTTATTCTGTTGACCTTGTTTGTTGTCAAAACCCCAGGGCTTTTTTGGTAGCAGGAACTCTTTTGCATGTCAGGCCACACACCCCATATGTAGCCAATGCTCATGAGTTTCTGTTGTTGGGTGTGGCCTATTATGCTAATGAGTTTCTCCTGGGCGTGGCCAACTTGGGAGCCAGCCGGAACTCCGTTCCTGTGCGTCCCTGCCCCAAAATAGCCCTGATTACCACTACCATCACCACCACCACCAGCTGGTTTGGGCAACAGCGGGGTGCGGAGATGGCCCCGTGACGAGCGAAACACAGCGCGGCGCGGAGCTGATACCACTGAACCACCCTCTTACCGAAGATTGATTTTGAAACATCTAGAGCACTCTGTAATATCGTAAATGATTGTTTTATCTTTGTTTTTAATCTTATTTTCATGTGTTGGCATTCGTGCCTCCCCTGAGCCCGCTTGTGGGGAGGGCGGGCTAGAAATTTAATGATAAAATAAATAAATAAATAAAAATCTTGTAAATATTTTTGAAACTAACAGTTGCAGATGCGAACGCAAACTTAATACACGTTAGCCAGTCTAAATATCAAATTATGCTTAACTATATCAGTAAGGTGAAGGGGAATTGCTGTACCTAAATAGTGCCAAATCTCGGTTATCCAACTGTAAGTGAAATGCTGTTTGATACAGTCTTGTCGTAGTCGTGTTAACTTGATTGGATATAGTTGGGTTTTCGTTGGGTTAGCTTTCAAACCTGAAATGGCTCCAAAGGAGGCTGAGAGTGTTTCCAGAGAAGGTAATGTAGATTTAGGATTTGTTGCCATTGCCACCATATCGTCAGCAAATAAGCTGAGTTTTAGTTGGTGCTGTCCTAAAAGGTATCATATTTCCATAATCCAAACAATTTTCAAGACTTCCAAACAAAATGGTTTCCATTTTCAGAACGTGTATTCTGCAATAACATCCCATCTTCTTTTACTGTTCCACGCAAATTTTATGCTGTATTTACAGTTTATGTGATGCAGATTTATTTAGTGCTTGAATGTTATGTTGATCTGTCTAACCATATATCAAGTGCTGTAAAGGTTTAACTTACTGCTTTTTCACAATGCGGCTTTGTTATTGTTTTGTTAATGTTCATTGCTAGTTTGAAAATGAATAAAAATTTTGATTAAAAAAAAAATGATTGCCGCCCCGCTACCCTTCTGGCTTTAGAATTGACACAGGAGACTCACTGAATTCTTTCCCGCCCGTGTTCTTTGCCAGGAAATCCAAGTGGTGCCGTCCGACTTGCCCAAACACGGTGCGGTTCGTGACCTCGGATCTCTACCGCTCCCTCGGGGACGTGCTGAGGGACGTGGATGCCAAGTCTCTCGTCCGCTCCGACTTCGTCCTCGTCACCGGAGACGTGGTGTCCAATATTAACATTTCCAAAGCTTTGCAGGAGCACAGGTTGGTGTTTGGGGAGGAGGCCGGCCGCCTCCGCCTTCGGAAACGTCCCGTTCGTTTCTTTTGCTTATCGAAACATTTCTATCCCGCCTTTCCTTTTAGTGCGAGGTGGCTTATAATAACAGTTAAAAACGAAGCAAAGAAGTAAAATGGCAGGCCCCTAAATCTCCCCCCTTAAAAGACGCCTGTCATTCAGACCGAAAGAGAAGGGAAAATAGAGCCACACCGAGCAATGTTCCAGCAAACCAAAAAACTCCTTTCCCTCCCCCTCCCCACAACAGATACCCTGTGAGCAGTGTTCCCTCTAAGCTGAGTTAGTGTGAGGTAGCTCACAGTTTTTTAGCCTCCAGCTCACGCATTTTTGTCTTGGCGCAGGAAGGAGGGCTCCAGAGCAAATGAATTTATGCAGTAGCCAAATCGCTCGCTCACAACTTTAATGCCAGTAGCTCACAAAGTAGGATTTTTGCTCACAAGACTCCACATCTTAGAGGGAACACTGCCTGTGAGGTAGGCGGGGCTGAGAGAGCTCTGACAGAAACTGCTCTTTTTCAAGAACAGCTGTGCCAGAACGATGGCTTGCCCAAGGTCATCCAGCAGATGCGAGTGAAGGAGTGGGGGAATCAAACCCGGTTCTCCCAAGTTAGAGTCCACGCACTTAACCACTACACCAAACTGGTTTGATTCCCCACTCCTTCACATGAAGCCAGCTGGGTGGACCTTGGGTCAGTCACCGTTCTCCCAGAGCTCTCTCAGCTCCAACTACCTCAAAGTTGTGGGGAGAGGAAGGGAAGGCGATTGTAAGCCGCTCTGAGACTCCTTCGGGTAGTGAAAAGCAGGGTATAAAAACGAACTCTTCTCTTCTTTATCCATCGCTTCTGTTAAATCTCTCCTTGTTCTTCCTTCCCGCTCAGGGCGCGGCGTAAAGCGGAGAAGAACGTGTCCGTGATGACGATGATCTTCAAAGAGTCCTCGGCCGGTCACCGGGCCCGATGTCAAGAGGACGACGTCATCCTCGCCACGGACAGCGCGACCAACCGGGTCCTCCACTACCAGAAGACGCAAGGGCTGAAGCGCTTCCGGTTTCCCACGGTGGGTGAAAGGCAGAGCCAGCATCCGACGGCTCAGCCAGAAGCATTCTCTTTAGAGTCCGCAGCTGAGGATGCTGAACTGTGCCTGTCACGGCTCAGGTGGGGGTGTCACCTGACGCTGCCGTCACGCTGGTTTTAGGATCCCTCGAGAAGGCCCAGAGCCACCCTCCCAAGACCTTCAGACCTCCCTTATTCGGCTGAATAATAGGCGTGAGGACCAGGCAGAGTAAAGAAGGTTCATTTTACAGGAGGTCAGTCAACTAGAGGAAACAAACAAGATGCAAGAACAATATCAGTAAGGGGGTGAAAAGAAAAGAAAAACCAAATGCCCTAACGCGTCTAAACTTACTGTCCCTAGCTCACGGTCTCAAGTGGGCCTCAGTCTGCTCACCCTTCTTCTCTGGATGAGGGTCTCTTCCCTGCAGCAGCCTCCCTTCTGGCTCTGCTCTCTTGGAAGAAAGAACAGCTCTCCTTCGGTACGAGCTCTTTTGTTATAAGTCCCCTTTCTCTGTGATTGGCTTGGCACCAAAACCTCTCAGGGGCTTCTGGGAGTTGTAGGCCTAGCCTCCTCCCACTGCTACTCAGACTCCCTGCTAGGCCTTGCTTGCACAGCCCAGATCATGACAGTGCCCTTCAAGGTGCAGTGTTCCAGGGCCAGCCTTGGGCTTTTGCTACAGAGCCGTGGGTGGTCTTATCACTGGAACTGGCCTTTTGCTTTCCCGGAGCCCAGAGTTGAATGTGCAGTAGCCAAAGAGAATGCCTAGGATGTCGCAGGCAGAAGGAATGTCAGTTAGTTCTGGAGAGGCAGGTCTTCGGGGAAAGGTTTTAAACAAACAACAACTTTGTTGGGACATGGTTTACATGGAACTTTGGAGGGTGGTTGGGTGAGCGACTTAGATTGGGTATCTCCTTTTGATTTTTCTCATTTGACCAGCTGAATCGATTAACTACTGTATGGTAATGTGTGTCGTGTAGCCAGGAGACCCGAAAATTGTCTGGCAGCCTTAAGTTTTGCACCGCTCAAGTGGTGAGCTAGGCTTTGTTTTTGGGTTGGGAGTGCCCTGAAAGAGCTGTGACTGACCCAAGGTCACCCAGCTGGCTCCATGCGGGAGGAGTGCGGAATTGAACCTGGTTCTCCAAATCAGAGTCCATCACTCTTAACCACTACGCCATGCTGGCTCCCTGTGGTCAAATATTAGTTCTGTACCCAGGACCAGGTCAAGATCACAAACATTTTTAACTATGCATGGATGTTCTACCTTGGAAGTACAGAGACAGGCTAATTGATCTGGGGGCAGGGCTCTTTCTGTAGCAGGAACTCCTTTGCATATTAGGCGACACCCCCGAATGTAGCCAATCCTCCAAGAGCTTACAGTAGCCCCTGTAAGAAGAGCTCTGTAAGCTCGTGGAGGATTGGCCATATTAGGGGTGTGTGTCGCCTAATATGCAAAGGAGTTCCTGCTACAAAAAGAGCCCTGTCTGGGGGCATAGTTGTCTTGCTTGGTGTGAGAAGTCTGAGCTTCAAATCCTGGAACTGCAGAAGAGAGGACAGTACTTTTGGTGGTTGTCAAAAGTGCTGCCAAGTCACAGTTGTCTAACGAGAAGGGTTTTCAAGGCAAGAGACCTTCAGAGGCAGTTTGCCTCTGCCCTTGCATCTGCATAGGGCCCCTACTTCCTTTGTTGTCTCCTGGCCGAATACTAACCGGGGCTGACCCTGCTTAGCTTCCGAGATTGGGCTAGCCTGGGTGAGCCAAGTCAGGGCCTACGGTGGGGCTTTTCGGGGCTCTGCCCCCTTCCTTAAAGGCACAGCCTCACAAGAATTTCTCAAGTAAATGCTTTTTGCAATCATTTTAAACCATTTTTAAAAGGCACGTGCTCCTTTAAGCAGAGTGGGATGCTTTAGTTGACTAATTCCCACACTGAGCAAGAGGGTTGGAGTAGGTGACCTCTAGGATACCTTCTAACTCTGTGTCAAGAAAGTGGTCTCCTTTAAGAGAGTTTTTCTGCCTGTTAGCTTTCTTGACCATAGAAATCATCACCCCCACCTGCTGGCTTGTTATCAGAGTTGTTGCTTTGGCTGGCAGAAAGTGATTAACATGCAGCAGCTGGGAACTGTCATCTAAAGTAGTTGACAGCTTGCAGTTTAGAGATCTATCCTGGCAACAGTTTGGTGTAGTGGTTAGGTGCGTGGACTCTAATCTGGGAGAACCGGGTTTGATTCCCCACTCCTCCACTCACACCTGCTGGATGGTCTTGGGCAAGCCATAGTTCTGATAAGAGCTGTTCTTGAAAAAGAGCTGTTTCTGTCAAGAGCTCTCTCACCCCCACCTACCTCCCATGGTGTCTGTTGTGGGGGAGGGGAGGGGAAAGGAGTTTGTAAACTGCTCTGAGACTCCTTTGGGTAGTGAAGGGCGGGGTATAAAACCAATCTCCTCCTCCTTTTCTTCTTTCTCTTCTTCCTCCTCTTCTTCTTCCTCTTCCTGTTCTTCTTCTATTGGCTAAATGGCTTTTCTTTCTGCACTGAGAACTTCAGCAGCACCAGAAAAAAAATTGCCTCACAAGCCACGAAATCCTCCCTACGGGCCTGCAGGGCACAATAGCTTTAGGAGGACATATATAGCTCAGTGGCATACATATCCGATCTTGCATCAGATTGGCGGCATTTTCACTGAACGGGTCTCATACAATGGAACTCCTAAAGAGCCTTCTTTTTGCCGGAGACGGTGGAACGCAGCTGCCAGTCAGAGCGGGCAGTGCTGAGCTAAATGACCCAGCAGCCTATTGGTGTGAGTCAGCTCCAGACGTTTGGACGGGATGCGCAGATGGCCCACGAACCTTCTGCTGGCCCTCCTGCATAATACGCGAAGCTGTTTCCGGAAACGTATGCGGGTTGATCATATCTCATTTTACGGTCGGGGGTTAAAGCCTTTCCTGCCTCCAGCCCAAAGGGGTCCGGGCCGTGCTGGACCGTTCCGGGGTCTTCTGGGCTCCCTGTACGTTACCGACTCCGATGTAATGTTGGCCTTTCACAGTCCAGCACGGATAAAACGCCGCGTAGCACAATTCGCATTTTCTCAGCCACCGTTTCTGGTTGGGGTTGTAGTCTCTCTCGAGGGGCGTGTCCCTCATCGGTTTTGTTGTCCCGGGCTCTCCTTGTCCGTTTGGTGTTTATTCCCCTGCTAATTCTTGCTGACGGTGTTCGGTCGCCCCCTGGCTTTGTGTGGCCCTCCTAGTAAAACCCCGTCTGGATCCTCCCCTTGGCACTGTCAGTTGGACAGTGGACTCAGTCTCGAAAGTCACTGTTTTCCCCTCATCTTTTCCAGAGCTTGTTCCAGAGCAATGTAGAAGAAGTCCAGGTACGGCACGATTTGCTGGACTGCCACATTAGCATCTGCTCGACACAGGTACGTCCCAGGCAAGGATGCTGATGTTCCTGCTTTTGTCTGTATTGCCTGCTTTCAGCCTTTTGTGACTGTCCGAGAGCTGCGAAGAATGGGGTTGCGAGGAGTTGGACTCGACTCTGCGACTGAACCACAGCAACAGCACGGACCACAACAGAAACCACAGCACACACCACAACACAAACACAACAGCAACACAAAAACAACAGCAACACAAACAAAAACAACAGCAACACAAACAAGCACAACAACACAAACACAGCGGCAACACAAACACAACGGCAACACAAACACAACGACAACACGCACACAACGGCAACACACACAAATGCAACGGCAACACACACAAACGCAACAGCAACACAAACTCAACGGCAGCACAAACGCAACAGCAACGCAACACAAACGCAAGACAACACAAACACAATATATCCTGCTTTTCTCCTCACCTGGGACACAAAATGGCTTTGGGCATCGTTCCCCTTCTGTCCGTTCTCTCACAACACCCCTGTGAGGCAGTCCAGGCTGAGACTGGGACAGGCCCAAGGTCTCCCCGTGAACTTCTGTGGTGGAAGCAGGGATTCAGACCGGGGCCTCCCAAGGATCCTAGTCTGATGAACTAACCAAGGCACCAGCCCAGCTTGTGCAGACCCCATGTTGCTGAATGGGGGAGGAGGAGAATCTATGGTTTTTTTTGTCATTTCGTCTCTAAGTGACAACTTTAAGGAAATACTACATTACACAGAGAGTGATTCAGATGTGGAATTCGCTGCCAGAGGGCGTATTGATGGCCACTGAAATAAGCAGTTTTCAAAGGGGATTAGACAGATTCATGGAGGATAAAGTCTGTCACTGGCTGCCAGCCAAGGGGACTGAGGGGAACCCCCACATTCAGAGGCAGTCAACCACTGAATCCCAGAGTCAGGAGGCAATATCAGGGGAAGGCCTCAACCTCTGTGCCCTGTTGTTGGACCTCCAGAGGAACTGGTTGGCCTCTGTGTGAGACAGGATGCTGGACTAGACGGACCACTGGTCGGATCCAGCAGGGCTCTTCTGATGTTCTTATGAAGGCCTCGGCCTCCGTGCCCTGTTGTCGGCCCTCCAGGGGAACTGGCTGGCCGCTGTGTGAGACAGGATGCTGGACTAGATGGACCACTGGTCTGATCCAGCAGGGCTCTTCTGTTGTTCTTTTGAAGGCCTTGGCCTCTCTGCCCTGTTGTTGTCCCTCCAGGGGAACTGGCTGGCCGCTGTGTGAGACAGGATGCTGGACTAGATGGACCACTGGTCTGATCCAGCAGGGCTCTTCTGTTGTTCTTATGAAGGCCTTGGCCTCTGTGCCCTGTTGTCGGCCCTCCAGGGGAACTGGCTGGCCGCTGTGTGAGACAGGATGCTGGACTAGATGGATCACTGGTCTGATCCAGCAGGGCTCTTCTGTTGTTCTTATGAAGGCCTTGGCCTCTGTGCCCTGTTGTCGGCCCTCCAGGGGAACTGGCTGGCCGCTGTGTGAGACAGGATGCTGGACTAGATGGATCACTGGTCTGATCCAGCAGGGCTCTTCTGTTGTTCTTATGAAGGCCTCGGCCTCTCTGCCCTGTTGTTGTCCCTCCAGGGGAACTGGCTGGCCGCTGTGTGAGACAGGATGCTGGACTAGATGGATCACTGGTCTGATCCCGTGGGGATCTTCTGATGTTCTTATGCAACAGGCTTCCTTTCCCAGGCTGGGTATTGCTGGCATCTGTGATCTGCAGCTGGGGAAATAACTGGAGCCAAAGGATGTTTAGCTCAGCTTCAGCAGAACAGAAAGGGTGTTTCTGTGTAAGGCGGAACAAGGTGGCGAGCATCTGCTGTCTGCACAAGTCGCTACTGGTTAGTTAGTGGTATAAAGCGCCGTCAAGATGTAGCTGACTTAGCAAGAGAGGAACGGAGGTGGGTCGCCATTGCCTTCCTCTTTGCAGCAACCCTGGCCTTCCTCGGTGCTCTCCCAGTCATGTACTGTCGTCGTGGTTCAGTCGCACAGTCGAGTCCGACTCTTCGCGACCCCATGGACCACATCACGCCAGACCCTCCTGTCTTCCATCATGCTCCGGAGTTTGCTCAATTTCATGTCCGTTGCATCGACAACACTGTCTAACCATCTCCATTCTTTGCCGTCCCCTTCTTCTTTGGTCTTCAGTCTCTCCCAGCATCAGGGTCTTCTCCAGTTGAGCGCTCCCTTCTCATTTGGCGGCCAAAGGATTTGAGCTTCAGCTTCAGTCTCTGGCCTTCCAGGGAACAGTCCAGGTTGATTTCTTTTAGGATTGGCTGATTCGATCTCCTGGCAGTCCGAGAGACTCTCGAGAGTCTCATTCATGTAATCACCAGGGCCAGCCCCACTTAGCTTCTGAGACGATGAGATCAGGCTAGCTTGGATCGTCCAGCTCAGGGCTATATATGAGAGTACCAGGTCCCCAGAGTGAACGTGCTGTCTCCTCTCAGTCCAAAACTCTCTTAAGGAAATTGCTTTCAGTTCTGGCTCGGTTCCGTCCTCACCGTGGCTTCTCCTCTCCTCGCAGGTGGCCGAGCTGTTCACGGATAACTTTGACTACCAGACCCGGGATGACTTTGTGCGCGGCCTTCTGGTGAACGAGGAGGTAAGCGGGCACCGGGGAGGATCTGCCAGCCGGCACAGAGGGGAGGGGCGGTGAGGTCTGGCATCGAAGAAGGGGTGGTAGCCCCGACGCCATTATGGGGCCTTGCTATGGACTGTTTGCTGTTGCCACATGGTTTGTGTACTTGCTAGACTGTAAAATGGATGCCAAGGTAGAAGCCCATAGAGAAAGGAAAAAGCTGTCTTTTTACTCTGAGGGACTCCATTGCATACCTGCCGCATGTCACCTACACCTACACCTACAGAGAGTGAGTATAAATGGGAAACTTTCTCAGTGGAGGGTGGTAAGCAGTGGGGTACCACAGGGATCAGTACTCGGTCCCATGCTTTTTAACTTGTTTATTAACGATTTGGAATTGGGAGTAAGCTGTGATGTGGCTAAATTTGCAGATGACACGAAGTTGTTCAGGGTGGTGAAAACCAGGGAGGATTGTGAGGCACTCCAAAGGGATCTGTTGAGGATGGGTGAGTGGGCGTCAACGTGGCAAATGGGGTTCAATGTGGCCAAGTGCAAAGTGATGCACATTGGAGCCAAAAATCCTAAATATAAATACACGTTGATGGGGTCTGATCTGGCAGAGACTGACCAAGAGAGAGATCTTGGAGTCGTAGTGGATAACTCGCTGAAAATGTCTACACAATGTGTAGCTGCAATAAAGAAGGCCAATGCTATGCTGGGGATTATTAGGAAGGGAATTGATAACAAATCAGTCAGTATCATCATGCCCCTGTATAAATCATTGGTGCGACCTCATTTGGAATACTGTGTACAGTTCTGGTCACCACATCTCAAAAAGGATATTATAGCATTGGAAAAAGTGCAGAGAAGGGCACCTAGAATGATAAAAGGGTTGGAACACCTTCCCTGTGAAGAAAGGTTAAAATGCTTGGGGCTCTTTAGCTTGGAGAAACGACGGCTGAGGGGTGACATGATTGAGGTTTATAAGATTATGAATGGGATAGAGCAGGTTGAGAAAGAGGTACTTTTCTCCCTTTCTCACAATACAAGAACTCGTGGGCACTCTATGAAATTGCTGAGCAGTCGGGTTAGAACAGATAAAAGGAAGTACTTCTTCACCCAAAGAGTGATTAACACATGGAATTCACTGCCACAGGAGGTGGTGGCAGCTGCAAGCATGGACAGTTTCAAGAGGAAATTAGATAAACATATGGAGCAGAAGCCCACCAGTGGCTATTAGCCACAGGGTATAGAATGAGAATTCTCAGTCTGGGGCAGGTGATGCACTCTATTCTTGGTGCTGGAGGGGGCAGCAGTGGGAGGGCTTCTGGTGCCCTGGCCCCACTGCTGGACCTCCTGATGGCACCTGGTATATTTTGGCCGCTGTGTGACAGAGTGTTGGACTAGATGGGCCATTGGCCTGATTCAACATTGGCTTCTCTTATGTTCTTATGTTCTTATGGATTAAGGGCCATACAGCAGACAAAGGACTTTCCCTCTGCCAGTCCATGAAGGGATTACCCAATTAAGCATTCAAATTGTTAACGACCCTTCCTGATGCTAATCAGGGACAATCAGGGAAGTCTCCCACCTTTTGTTTACCTGGCCAGCAAGTCCCTATAATCCATTCAACTAGCCACCCAACACCTGGCTTCTATTGTTTAATCCAGACCCTGCCTCTCTGGAACCTGATTGGTCATACCTAAGGTCTGCCTCTACTGACATCACACACCCCTGGGACTCATCATTGGTCCAGGAAATCTTTTGTTCTCACCTGAGACCAGCCCCCTGGGCCACCCATTGGGCTGCATTGTCTTACAGTGGGTATATCCCAGCACACAGATGGCCTTAGAGGGTGTGTCTCTGCCATGAGCCAAAATGGCAGCCCACCCCTGAACCCTCTGGGTTTAGGCCACAATCCTTCTTCATGGACTTCTGCACATCTGACAGGTAGTATCACCTCTCCATAAGCCATCAATCCCCTCTGCTTTCTTAGTTCTATTTTATGTGTGTGAATGCTTGAATACTGTTTGTGTGTTTGTGAATGGATAAATAAGGATTACATTCAGTAAAATAATATTTTATTAATTATACCTGGTCTCTGTGTCTTTTACTGGGAACCATTACAAAACAGCAGCATTCTCTGTATATACAGGCGAGAACCCATAATAATAATAATAATAATACCAATTGCTATATTTAAAATAGAGCAATTTGGCTAACAGGGGGCGCAGGCTGGAACTGGGATTGTCGAGAGCCGGGAGTTCTGAGCGTCGCAAAGTGGGAATAATTTTGGCAAGGGCTTGGAAATAGGGAAGGGGGTAGATAACTCAATGAAAATGTCTATACAGTGTGCAACTGCAATAAAGAAGGCCAACGCTATGCTGGGGATTATTAGGAAGGGAATTGAAAACAAATCAGTCAGTATCATAATGCCCCTGTATAAATCATTGGTGCAACCTCATTTGGAATACTGTGTACAGTTCTGGTCGCCACATCTCAAAAAGGATGTTATAGCATTGGAAAAAGTGCAGAGAAGGGCACCTAGAATGATAAAAGGGTTGGAACACCTTCCCTGTGAAGAAAGGTTAAAACGCTTGGGGCTCTTTAGCTTGGAGAAACGACGGCTGAGGGGTGACATGATTGAGGTTTATAAGATTATGAATGGGATAGAGCAGGTAGAGAAAGAGGTACTTTTCTCCCTTTCTCACAATACAAGAACTCATGGGCACTCCATGAAATTGCTGAGCAGTCGGGTTAGAACAGATAAAAGGAAGTACTTCTTCACCCAAAGAGTGATTAACACATGGAATTCACTGCCACGGGAGGTGGTGGCAGCTACAAGCATGGACAGTTTCAAGAGGGAATTAGATAAACATATGGAGCAGAAGCCCATCAGTGGCTATTAGCCACAGGGTATAGATGGGAATTCTCAGTCTGGGGCAGGTGCTGCACTCTATTCTTGGTGCTGGAGGGGGCAGCAGTGGGGGGGCTTCTAGTGTCCTGGCCCCACCGCTGGACCTCCTGATGGCACCTGGTATATTTTGGCCGCTGTGTGACAGAGTGTTGGACTAGATGGGCCATTGGCCTGATTCAACATTGGCTTCTCTTTTGTTCTTATGGGTAGGCGGTCTGGCAGAGGACAGTGTGGAGAGGCCGTGCAAATGAGGCTAGCAACTTGTCATGCTGCCTACGCCTTCGTTCACATGATCACACAAACCTTCCTTATACTGAATCAGACCATCAGGGTTAGTATTGTCTACTCAGACTGGCAGCAGCTCTCCAGGGTCTCAGGCAGAGGTGCCTCGCCTGGTTCCTTTAACTGGAGATGCTGGACCTTCTGCAGGCCAAGCTGATGCTCTCCCACTGGGCCACAGTCCCACCCAAACAATATAAGAACTTCAGAAGAGCCCTGCTGGATCTGACCAGTGGTCTCTCTAGTCCAGCATCCTGTCTCACACAGGGGCCAGCCAGTTCCTCTGGAGGGCCAGCAACAGGGCACGGAGGCCGAGGCCTTCCTAAGAACATCAGAAGAGCCCTGCTGGGTCAGACCGGTGGTCCCTCTAGTCCAGCATCCTGTCTCACACAGGGGCCAATCAGTTCGTCTGGAGGGCCAGCAACAGGGCACGGAGGCCGAGGCCTTCATAAGAACATCAGAAGAGCCCTGCTGGATCAGACCAGTGGTCCTTTAGTCCAGCATCCTGTCTCACACAGGGGCCAACCAGTTCCTCTGGATAGCTAACAATAGGGCATAGGGGCTGAGGCCTTCCCCTGATGTTTCCCTCCTGGCTCTGGGATTCAGAGGCCTCTGAATGTGGAGGTTCCCCTCATCCACCACAACTAGTAGCTATTGATAGACTTATTCTCCATGAATCCATCGAGTCCCCTTTTAAAGCTGTCTTTGCCAGTGGCCCTCACTACAACCTCTGGCAGTGAATTCCACATTTTAGTCACTCTGTAAAAAAATATTTCCTTTTGTCTGTCCTGAACCTGGTGCCCATCGTCTTCTTTGGTTATCCTTGAGTATTAGTCCTTTGGGAGAGGGAGAAAAACGTTGTCTTTGTCAACTCTTCCCACCCCGTGCCTAATTTTATAAACCTCTGTCATGTCTCCTGTTAGTCATCTCTTTTCTGAATGGAAGAGTCCTAGACTCTTCATCCTCTCCTCAGAGGGAAGGTGATCCAAGTCCCTAATCATCTTGGTGTAGTGGTTAAGTGCGCAGACTCTAATCTGGGAGAACCGGGTTTATCCACCACTCCTCCACTTGCAGCTGCTGGATGACCTTGGGCAAGCCATAGTTCTGTCAGAGCTGTTCTCTCAAGGACAGTTGTGGAAAGAGCTCTCTCAGGACCACCTACCTCACAGGGTGTCTGTCGTGTGGAGGGGAAGGGAAAGAAGAAGAGAAGAGAAGAGATTGGATTTATACCCCGCCCTTCAGTACCCAAAGGTGTTTCAGAGCGGCTTACAAACTCCCTTCCCCTCCCCTCCCCACAACAGACACCCTGTGAGGTAGGTGGGGCTGAGAGAGCTCTTGACAGAAACTCCTTTTTTCAAGAACAGCTCTTATCAGAACTACGCCTTGCCCAAGGTCATCCAGCAGGTGCAAGTGGAGGAGTGGGGAATCAAACCCAGTTCTCCCAGATTAGAGTCCGCGCACTTAACCACTACACCAAAGGAGTTGGTAAGCTTCTCTGAGACTCTTGAGTGAAGGGCGGGTTATAAATCCAATCTCCTCCTCTTCACTCGTCTTCTGGGTTGCCCTCCTCTGTACTTCTTCCAGCTCTCTGATGTCATTTTTAAATCTCCCCGTCCTCCAGGTGCTGGGCAACCAGATCCACCTGCATGTGGCCTCAGAAGAGTACGGCGCCCCTGTCTCCAACTTGCTGATGTATGAAGCCGTGTCCTCCGACGTCCTCCAGCGCTGGGTTTACCCGCTGACTCCGGAGATGAACTTCAGCGGCGACGAGCGGCAGAGTTGCACCCATGCCCGCCACAATATCTACCGGGGGGCCGAGGTGAGCCTGGGCCACGGCAGCGTGCTGGAAGAGAACGTCTTGATCGGGCGGGGAACCTGCGTCGGCAACAAGTGCTTCATCACCAACAGCGTCGTCGGCCCGGACTGCAAGATAGGTGAGTTCGGCGAGCCGAGGGTCCTTCTGTCAGGCCTTTGAATGCGGTACAAAAAGATGCAATCCAAAAAGTAATCCACCTCGAGTCTGGACTACTGCAGTGCTCTCTACATGGGGCTGCCCTTGTGGCAACTCCAGAAGCTGCAGCCGGTGCAGAATGCGGCAGTCAGACTGTTGATGGTCTTCCCTATGTGGAAGCACACACAGCCTGTGCTAAAGACGTTGCACTGGCTGCCAATAGCATACCGGATTCGCTTCAAGGTGCTGGTTTTGACCTTTAAGGCCCTTTATGGTCAGGGACCTGCCTACCTGAGGGACTGCCTTTCCCCGTATGTCCCCCAGAGAGCACTACGGTCAGGGTCACAAAACCGCTTGCCCCTCCCCACCCCCGGTCCTGAGAATGCCAGTCTGGTAGCGACTAGGACCAGGGCGTTCTCTGTAGCAGCTCCAACTTACTGGAATGAGCTTCCGGATGAGAATCAGGGCCCCGCGGGACCTTCCACGGTTCCGCAGGGCCGTGAAAATGGAGCTGTTCCGTCTGGCTCTTAGGTAAGGAGCTGCGCGCTTCCATCTACGCCCTGTCCTGACTGCAGTGCCAGCCTGAGCCCGCCGAGAGTGGATTCTATGCTCCTAAACGCACTTTACTATAGCCGCATCGCCATTGGCACGCTAACGTTTTTAATAATTTTATTATGTATTTTTGTACTGATATTTATGTTGTTGCTTTAGCTACTGGTTTGTTACCTGAGCCGCCCTGAGCCCACCTTGGTGGGGAAGGCGGGATAAAGGTCTAATAAATAAATAAATAAAATGTGGCCACCCACTCCTTTATGAACTTCCCTGACCGCCTTGACTGCTTTTCCAAGGCCTTCCTTTGGGTCCCCCTGTTCTCTAAGCTTAGGCAGGTGGCCCCCTGGGACTGGACCATCTCCGCGGTGGCACCGAAACGCAAGGTCTCTCCCCCGACAGACACACATGTGGCCTTCTGTCGCTGTCTTCCACCAGCAAGTGAAGACTTTTTTCCTTTCCTCTGTTGTTCCTTCAGTGATCCCCTCCTTCCTGTCCTGTCTTTACTTGACTGTACCGTCTAGAAACACCTTTAGCTGGATTGCCTGCCGATGATTTCACGACCTTGGCGTTCGTAAAACAATTTTGGATTTTAAAATTGCTAGGTCTTATTAATGTATTTCTGGTGTACCCTTGTCTTTACTTGACAGTCCCATCTAGAAATGCCTTTAGCTGGATTGCCCGCCGATGATTTCACGACCTTGGCGGTCGTAAAACAGTTTTGGATTTTGAAATTGCTAGGTTTTATTAAAGTATTTCTGGTCTGCCCCCTAGGCGGTTCTGCGTAGTGGTTAAGTGTGCGGACTCTAATCTGGGAGAACCGGGTTTGACTTCCCACTCCTCCACTCGCACCTGCTGGATGACCTTGGGCAAGCCATAGTTCCGTCAGAGCTATTCTTGAAAAAGAGCAGTTTCGGTCAGAGCTCTCTCAGCCCCACCGACTCACAGGGTGCCTGTTGAGGGGAGGGGGAAAGGAGTTTGTAAGCCGCTCTGAGACTCCTCTGGCTAGTGAAGGGTGGGGTATAAATCCAATCTCTTCTCTTCTTCTACTGGATTTTAAAATTGCTAGGTTTTATTAACATATTTCTGGTCTACCCCTAGGCAGTTCTGCGTAGTGGTTACGTGCGCAGGCTCTGATCTGGGAGAACTGGGTTTGATTCCCCACGCCTCCACTTGCACCTGCTGGATGACCTTGGGCAAGCCATAGTTCTGTCAGAGCTGTTCTTGAAAAAGAGCAGCTTCTGTCAGAGCTCTCTCAGCCCCACCTACCTCACAGGGTGTCTGTTGTGGGGAGGGGGAGAGAAAGGAGATTGTGAGCCACTCTGAGACTCCTTTGGGTAGTGAAGGGCAGGGTATAAATCCAGTCTCCTCCTCCTTCTCCTCCTCCTCCTCTTCTTCTTCTTGGTATTTTTTTTTTTTGTGTGTGTGTATTTACATGTGTGCCTGGAAGTCATGAGACTTCTGGCAACCCCTGCTCGGCTTGGACATTCAGAAAAGTGGCTGGTGATTGCCTACCCCTGCTTCCCAGCCCTGGTATTCCTTGGAGGTCTCTCATCCAAACACCTGTCAGGGTCAGCCCTGCTTAGCTTCTGAGATCTGACGAGATCAGGCTTGCCTGGGCTATCCAGGTCAACACCTTCATAAAACTGCTCTTGAGTTTCCCTTTCCGGAGAAAAGAGGACGTATAGAAAACGTTTTAATGTAAAGAAACAGCCGTTCAGTGCTACATGCTTTGGCTGGTATTTGGCAGGCGACGGGGTCGTTCTGGACGGAGCGTTCCTGTGGGACGGCGTCCGCGTCGGAGACCGGGTGAAAATCCAGCAGTCGATTGTCTGCGACGAGGCCGAGGTGAAGAAAGGGGTAACGCTGAAGCCGCGCTGCGTCCTCACTTCCCAGGTGAGTTTGAAGAGCAACTCTTCTGCTTGGGATCTGTGGTCACCGTGACCGTCCATCGAACAGTGTCGTCGCCCCCCCCCAGACAACCCTGTCTGCTCTGGTAATGGTGGGATGGGCACGAGGTTGTCCGTAACTCAATCCCTGTTGGCCATCGGGAAAAGGAATGGACGGATTACGGTCAGAGACCATCACAGAAATAGATCCAGTGCCAGAAACGTCGAACCGTCAGCCAAAGGGGAATGACTGCAGTCATTCCTGACATAAATTTCGAAAGCTGCAGAACTCTGCCTGTGCGCGTTGCCGTCAGCAATGTTACCTCTAAGCTGTGGCGCCTCGTGAGCAAAAATTCTGCTCTGGCATTTAATGCTACTGGGCATTAAAGTTGTGAGCCGAGCGATTTGGCCGCTGCATAAATTAGTTTCCTCTGGAGCCGTCTTTCCTGAGCGAGGGCAAAAATGTGTGAGCCGGAGGCTAAAAAACTGTGAGCTGGCTCACACTCACTCAGTGTCAGGCTCGGGCCCCTGGTTTGTGGTTGTCGACCTTTCTAACACTGATGCTTACTTTTGCTTTTGTATCCTTGCTTGTTTAGCACGTCTGGCTTTGCTCTCTCTCCCCTTATCTTCTAGCCCTCGCTGACTTGGCATTCCTGAGTGGGGTGTGTGTGTGTGTGTGTGAATGTGTGAGACCGTTCGTCTGTCCCCGTGTAACTCTTCTTAACGCAGCCCCCAAGAAGTTCTCAGGTTTTACTTGGGAGTCGACCTTGGGCGAGATAAGACATTGGGAATGGCTAGATAGGTCGAGTAACTATCGTGACCTATCACAGAATCATAGACTGTTAGAGCTGGAAGGGACCTTGCAGGTCATCTAGTCCAACCTCCTGCACTCTGCAGGAGCATAGCCAAAAGATAGCCCTACAACATACCTGAAAGATGGTCATCCAGCCTCTGCTTGAAAACGTCCAGGGAAGGAGCATCCACCACCTCCCAAGGCAGACTGTTCCACTGCTCAACCGCTCTGACAGTGAGGAAGTTTCTCCTGATATCTAGCCAGTAACGACTCCCTTGTAATTTCCACCCATTAGATCTAGTCTTGGCAATCCAGAGCAAGAGAGAATAGATCTGCTCCATCTTTTACACGACAGCCCTTCAGATACTTGAAGACTGCAATCATGTCCCCTCTAAGCCTTCTCTTTCCCAGGCTAAACAGACCATCGGGAAAACGACCTGTAGGAACGCTGGTGTGAATGGCGTATACCTGGAATGCGGGCTTTGTGCTTTGGTGTCTGTCCCCTTGCTTTAACCTCGCCAGTCCTGAGAAAGACGTTCATCTCTACAGTTGACCAATTCTTGCCAATAAACTCTACCTGAGGAATATTGTGAAAAGTGGTTTCTCTGGGAGCCTGACACTCCACTTAGAGGGGACACTGGTGGTCAGTTCTGCTGCACAGCAAGAGAGCCAGTGTGGAGACGCGTGTTGTTTCCCAGCCTTTGAGTTGGGACCCGAAAGTGGGTCACGGGCCAGGGCCCCCCCCCATGGCTGCTTCTGCCCTTTCTGTCACTCTCTCTTATATTTTGGAAACCAAGACCTGACCCTGGAAACAGGCTCTGCCATGTCATATGTTAGTTGGTATTTTCTTTTCCTTCCCTTAAGATATGTATGGATCAAGTAAAATGTGTCCTGATGGTTACTAGAATTAGTTTCTTAGAATCTGGGGTGCGGGTGGGGTGGGGAATTAGAGGTAGTAACGGGGAAGGAGAGTGTGGTCAGAGGCTGGAATGTAACATCCATATACAATGCCTGCATTATGTCAGGATCCGTGTTCCCACTAAGCTGAGTTGGTGTGAGCCAGCTGTGCCCCTCTCAACCCACTCCCCGGCAGTGATTTGTTTATTGATGGATGAAAGTGTTCCAAGCTCAGATCAGTACTGTGTCAGAACTGGGGTGGTGGCGCCAAACCCCCCCGTTATAGACAGTTGAAACAAGGCCCCCTCCCCCATGTCCCGTCCAGTGTTCCCTCTAAGCTGAGTTAGTGTGAGCCAGTTCACAGTTTTTCTTAGCCTCTGGCTCACACATTTTTTGTCTTAGCTCAGGAAGGAGGGCTCCAGAGCAAACTGATTTATGTAGCAGCCAAATCGCTTGCTCACAACTTTAATGCCAGTAGCTCACCAAGTAGAATTTTTGCTCACAAGACTCCACAGCTTAGAGGGAGCATCGGGATGCCGCTTGCTTGGGGCTCCTAGGAGGGGCAGCTGTGCCCATTAGGTGCAGTGTTGGTGTCAGACTCTTGGAGAAAGTTACTCTCAACCACCCTCCCCGGCAGTGATTTGTTTATTGATGGATGAAGGTGTTCCAAGCTTAGATCAGTACCGTGTCGGAACTGGGGTTGTGGCGCCAAACCCCCCCCGTTATAGACAGTTGAAACAAGGCCCCACCCATGTCCCGTCCAGTGTTCCCTCTAAGCTGAGTCAGTGTGAGCCAGTTCAGTTTTTTCTAGCCTCCAGCTCACACATTTTTGTCTTAGCTCAGGAAGGGATGTCTCCAGGGCAAACTAATTTATGCAGCAGCCAAATCAGCTTGCTCACAACTGTAATGCCAGTGGCTCACAAATTTTTGCTCACCAGACTCCGCAGCTTAGAGGGAGCATTGGTCCCATCCCATCACACCCCACAATCGTCCTGCCTAGCTTTCGCACGCTCTACACCCCCACCTGTAAATACACCATTGCTCTATCTAGGACAGCGAAGCAAGCGCAGTCAGTGTCTCAAGGTCGTCCGAGCAAGTAGGGAGGTCTCTTAAGAAGAGTTGCATTGCTGCTACAACAGAGCCATCCTCACACTCACTCACTCACGCCCCTCCCTCAGGAATCCCCCTCCCTTCGCATCCCCAGGAGACATGACAAACGGGAGTCGAAAATATCTGGCTAGTCGCTGGAGAAAATGGAATGCTGAACTAGGGGGTTGCTGAGGCCATAGTTTGCCTTGGGTGCCAGAAAACCTTGGGGGCCTCCACATTCAAAGGCACTAATCCTCTGGATCCCAGAGCCGGGAGGCAACCTCAGGAGAAGGCCTTGGTCTCTATGCCCTGTTGTTGGCCATCCAGAGAAAGTGGTTGGCCCTTGTGTGAGACAGGATGCTGGACTAGGTGGACCACTGGTCTGATCTAGCAGGGCTCTTCTGATGTTCTTATGAAGGCCTCGGCCTCTCTGCTCTGTTGTTGGCCCTCCAAGTTGCCCCCAGTGTGAGACAGGATGCTGGACTAGATGGACCACTGGTCTTATCCAGCAGGGCTTTTCTGATGTTCTTATGAAGGCCTCAGCCTCTCTACTCTGTTGTTGGCTGTCCAGAGGAACTGGTTGGCCACTGTGTGAGACAGGATGCTGGACTAGATGGACCACTGGTCTGATCTAGCAGGGCTCTTCTGATGTTCTTATGAAGGCCTCGGCCTCTCTGCCCTGTTGATGGCCCTCCAGAAGAACTGGTTGGCCCGTGTGAGACAGGATGCTGGTCTAGATGGACCACTGGTCTGATCCAGCAGGGCTCTTCTGATGTTCTTATGAAGGCCTCTGCCTCTCTGCCCTGTTGCTGGCCCTCCAGAGGAACTGGTTGGCCCCTGTGTGAGACAGGATGCTGGATTAGATGGACCACTGGTCTGATGCAGCAGGGCTCTTTTTATGTTGTTATGAAGGCCTCGGCCTCTCTGCCCTGTTGTTGGCCCTCCAGAGGAACCGGTTGGCCCCTGTATGAGACAGGATGCTGAACTAGAGGGACCCCTGGTCTGATCCAGCAAGGGCTCTTCTGATGTTCTTAGGCTATAAATCCATAAATGCAAATGCAAGAGAGAAATGACCCGGTGGGCTTTTTGCTTTGCTGCCTCGACTGTTGGGCTTGCCTGCGGGTACTTCTGTTTGTTCGCTGAATCATTGTCTGCCTGCGTGAGTGATCTGGGAACAGAATTTGCCAGAGCAGCCGCAGCTCCTGGCGGAGGTGAAACGTTGCTTAATTTCCAGGTGGTGGTGGGCCCCGACATCGTCCTTCCGGAAGGCACCGTCATCTCCTTACATCCCACAGACGAGGAAGAGGAAGACGACGACCAGTTCAGCGACGACTCCGGTGTGAATAAAGAGGAGAGCAAGGCGAAGCTAAAAGGTATGGGAGCACCTTTGGGCCTGTCTCCGTTAGTCAGGGTCTGGGAGGATTTGTCCTCCACCTGTGCCGATTCCCACCATCCTCCTGAGGGTCTCTCAACTCTCCAGAGTTGCCTTGTTGGAGATTGCAGTGAGATGTGGCAGGAAAGATCCCTTCCGCTTCCGGTTACTGAAGCCAGCCGGCAGCCAGTTTGGTGTAGTGGTTAAGTGCGCGGACTCTGATCTGGGAGAACCGGGTTTGATTCCCCCACTCCTCCACTTGCAGCCGCTGGATGACCTTGGGCAAGCCGTAGTTCTGTCAGAGCTGTTCTCTGAAGGATAGTTCTGGAAAGAGCTCTCTCAACCCCACCTACCTCACAGGGTGTCTGTTGTGGGGAAAGGAAAGGAGTTTATAAACCTCTCTGAGACTCCGAGTGAAGGGCAGGGTACAAATCCAATCTCCTCCTCTTCCTCCTCCTGCTGGTGTCTGTTGTGGGGAGGTGAAGGGAAAGGGATTGTTAGGTGCTCCGAGATGCCTTCAGGTAGTGAAGGGCGAGGTATAAATCCAATCTCTTCTCTTCTCCTTCTTTGGAATTCTGAATGTGGACGGTAAGGATAATCACAAAATGGCCGCTACAAGAGGCGGAGCCAACCACAGAATGTCAGGCAGTGAGGTCATGCATAACTCTAATAGCGACGTCAACCGTTGAGGCTGAGGTTCCGTTTTAACAGGGCACCTTTTAAAATGACTGATTTAAACATCTCTTCTTAAACATATATAGTTTGCCTTCAGTCACACAGTGGGGATCCCTCAGCTCTGGGGGAGCTGCCGCCGAGACGACTTCCTGGAATTGTGGAAAGCCAATTAGAAGTCATGCCAGGCAAAAGACCCGTCTCTAGGCTATGAACATGCTAATGGAGGCCACTGTGTGACAGAGTGTTGGACTAGATTGGCCATTGGCCTGATTCAACATTGGCTTCTCTTATGTTCTTATCTACCTTGGAAGGTGGGGTCGGGCTGAGTCATTACCTTGTAGGAGTTCCCCAGGCTACGAACATGCTAATGGAGGAGCTTTCCTGAGGAGATTCTTTTGTTTATGGATTGTTTCCTGTTTCCTGAGGAGGGATTGTTAGGTTTTTGGGCAAACCTTCTCAGGTGGTGGCGGATTTCTTAATTGCATGGGCACCAGGAGTAGTCTATCCCAGTCTTGAAACTGTCCATGCTTGTAGCTGCCACCACCTCCTGTGGCAGTGAATTCCACGTGTTAATCACTCTTTGGGTGAAGAAGTATTTCCTTTTATCTGTTCTAACCCGACTGCTCAGCAATTTCATGGAGTGCCCACCAGTTCTTGTCTTGTGAGGAAGGGAGAAAAGTACTTCTTTCTCTACCTGCTCAATCCCATTCATAATCTTATAAACCTCGATCATGTCACCCCTCAGCCGTCGTTTCTCCAAGCTGAAGAGCCCCAAGCCTTTTAACCTTTCTTCATAGGGAAGGTGTTCCAACCGTTTTATCATTCTAGTTGCCCTTCTCTGCACTTTTTCCAATGCTATAATATCCTTTTTGAGATGTGGCGACCAGAACTGTACACAGTATTCCAAATGAGGTCGCACCAATGATTTATACAGGGGCATGATGATACTGGCTGATTTGTTTTCAATTCCCTTCCTAATAATCCCCAGCATAGCGTTGGCCTTCTTCATTGCATATAAATTCTTTATTAAATATAAATTTATATTTAGATATAAATTACTTGCCGACCATTTTTCTTCTCACCTTGACACAGAGGGTCCTCTGTCTTTCTGTGTTATACCTCTGAGGACGCCAGTCGCAGCTACTGGCGGAATGTCAGGTCCTACAATGCCAAGACCACGGCCGCACAACCCGGAAAATCTACAGCAACTAATGAACTCCGGCCGTGAAAGCCTTCCGACAACATATTTCCTTATTGTTTGTTTAATGACGTCCTATTGGATTAGTTGGCAACTGGTTCCCGTAACTTGTGGCTTCATTAGTATTGATGTTATTATTTACTAAAGCGTTGTATTATTTTCAATAGAAGTTTCAACTGTTAATTTTTATTGGTATAACTTTCATTACGTTGGGGAGTTTTTGGCACAGCCCATTTTTGGAGTTTTTTCATTGGTCACGACCGCTCCAACGGACCTAGCAAACCCTAATGTTGGGTAACCCTGATCTGCAGTGTCGTTTTCACAGTCCGATGGGGTGGCCGCCCGGGTCCGTTTGTCACCCCACGACACACCCGTTAACCTCCTTGTGCCACTTGGCTTGGCCAATGGGTGCGTTGGAGGCGGTGCTCGTTGCCTCCTGTGCTGCAGATGCTGTGGAGCAAGCCAAGCTCCCATGGGCACGTTGGCAATGTCCCCCCTAAGCTGAGTTAGTGTGAGCTAGCTCAGCGTTTCTTAGCCTCCGGCTCACACATTTTGGTCTTAGCCCAGGAAGGATGTCTCCAGAGCAAACTAACGTGTGCTGTAGCCAAATCGCTCGCTCACAACTTCAATGCCAGTAGCTCACAAAGCAGAATTTTTGCTCACAAGACTCCACTGCTTAGCGGGAGCATTGCACATCGGCACCCTTCTTATTTCCTGCCAACCTAGCAGTTCGAAAGCAAGAAATTGCAAGTAGATAAATAGGTACCACTTTGGTGGGAAGGTCACAGCGTTCCGTGCGCCTTGGTGTTTAGTCATGCTGGCCACATGACCACGGAAATGTCTTCGGACAGCGCTGGCTCTTCGGCTTTGAAACGGAGATGAGCACTGCAACCCTAGAGTTGGATTCGACTGGCTTTCGAGCAAGGGAACCTTTACCTTTACCCTTCTTATTGCACTACCCCAATCGACGCACCATTACTTGGACCCGCCTACCACAAGGTCCAGCCCATCCAACGTTTCTGCCCTCTCCTTCTAGGTTACAACATAGCAGAAGTTGGCTCCGAAGGCAGAGGCTACCTCTGGAAAGCGGACAGCAAGAACGACGTGGACGAAGAGGAGCAGAGGCAGAGCCTGTGGGGTGAGGAGCTCGGCCACGGGGGCGGGGGGGAGGTTAGGCGAGGACCTGTCTCCCGGGATGCCACAGCCATCGGAAGAGGGCATGTAAACATGGAGCAGGCTACCTATGCGGTTCCTCCGGCGATGAACGGGCGTTTTTTCAGGAATGCAGATACGTCAGCGATTTGCCTTCTCTGTCGGCTACTGATTTGCCTTTGCATTTAAGGCCAGGCAAGGGTGCCTGAGACTTTACAGAGTCATGAGAAGGCAGGTGGCCTCCAATGCGCACCCCCACAGGTGGCCAGGTTGATGTTCTACACCCGAGCGATTGCTTTCCTTCCTGGCAACTGGTGATTGTTTTGCAGATCAACGGGCGTGCATCCTGTTAACCCTATCGCCTGCAAAGGAGTATATCAAGAGGGTTTGTCAGTGAGTGCTTCCCTCATTTTGGAGTGCAGGTGGTGCAGTGGTTATGTGTGTCAGACCAGTCCTGGGTTCGAATCCCAGTATTTGAAGGGCTCTCACTTAGAGGAGGAGGGCCAGGGAGCTGTTTCTGTTGGCAGCAGAGGAGAGGACTAAATCACAGGCAGGAAGGTACTGGTTGGATGTTAGGAAAAACTTTTGGCAGTCAGAGTCGTGCAACAGTGGACTCAGCTGCCTAGGGAGGTGGTGAGCTCCCCCTCCCTGGCAGTCTTCAAGCAGTGGCTGGACAGACACTCATCAGGGACGCTCTAGGCTGATCCTGCCTTGAGCAGAGGGTTGGACTAGATGACCTCTGTGGCCCCCTTCCAATTCTGTGATTCCCTGTCAGATTCCTGCAGCAATCAGTTCCCAACAGCATTCATTCAAAGGAATGAAGTTTTTTTGAGACAGATGATAGTATGCAGTATATCTATCTTTACATCTTGTGTTAGAACCGGCCAAAAGCCCACGAAGCACACAGTGATACATAATTCAGGGAGACCCCCGGATGGCCAAGGGCCAGTGAGAGGGTAGCTAAAAGCCCGCCAAACTAACAGACAGTAATTCCCAGGAGAAACCCCACACCAGGGCACTGAACATCAGGCAGATATAAGGATAAGGGTGAAGACGCGGGAGAAATGGAAGTTAACATTCCAAAGCCACCTCGTCCCCATGGCAGCAGGACTAAACAGAGGACTAGCTGACATTCCAGTTTGGTGTAGAGCCAGTTTGGTGTAGTGGTCAAGGGTGCGGACTCTAACCTGGGAGAACCAGGTTTGATTCCCCACTTGCAGCTGCTGGATGACCTTGGGCAAGCCGTAGTTCTGATAAGAGCTGTCCTTGAAAAAGAGCCGTTTCTGCCAGAGCTCTCTCAGCCCCACCTACCTCACAGGGTGTCTGTAGTGGGGAGAGGAAGGGAAAGGAGTTTGTAAGCCACTCTGAGACACCTTAGGGTAGTGAAGGGCGGGGTATAAATCCAATCTCTTCTCTTCTTGTACCTCACAGGGTGTCTGTTGTGGGGAGGGGAAGGGAAAGGAGTTTGTAAGCCGCTCTGAGACTCCTTTGGGTAGTGAAGGGCGGGGTATAAAAACCAACTGTTCTTCTTCTAGGACCCGCTTTAAGTGTGGAAGAAGAGGGTGAGTCGGAAAGTGACGTGAGTCTGGGGTCCGAGCATTCGGATAGTCGAGCAGCTTCCCCTCAGCTGGATGATATCAAAGGTGAGTAGCCGACATTCCCGGACCTACCTTTTAGCTCTGTTTGCGAGCATCTTCCCACATTCCTTCTAGGAGGGGGGGGGGAATTCAGTACACAGGAAGATCTCACTTGGGCTCTGGGGTTTTGGTTTTTCTCCCCCACATATTTGGGGCCTGATGCCAATCGCAAACGCCGGTTTTCCTTTCACGCGTGCTGGCGTTGCCCGCTTGTGTCCTTAACAACCTGTTGTCGCTTTGATCCCAGTCTTCCAGAACGAGGTCCTGGGAACGTTGCAGCGGGGCGAAGAGGAAAACATCTCCTGCGACAACCTGGTTTTGGAGATCAACTCTCTCAAGTAAGGCAGCGTTCCCTCGATCCTTTTGAGCCGCAGGGGCCTGGGGGATGTACCTGTATCTTTCCAGCCTGTCTCCCTCCCAGTTAGACAAGAAGAAGAAGAAAGAAGAAGAGGAGGTTGGATTTATATCCCACCCTTCACTTGGAGTCTCAGAGCGGCTGACAAACTCCTTTCCCTTCCCCTCCCCACAACAGGCACCCTGGGAGGTAGGTGGGGCCGAAAGAGCTCTCTCCAGAACTGCTCTTGAGAGAACAGCTCTGAAAAAAAGATGGCTTGCCCAAGGTCATCCTGCAGCTGCGAGTGGAGGAGTGGGGACTCGAACCCGGTTCTCCCATATTGGAGTCTGCGCACTTAACCACTACAGCAAAGCTTGCAGGATCCTTAACACCCCCCGTTTGGATGGTGTAAAGATCGGTGGGCAACGGTGCGGATCAAAACAAGGCATCTTAAACTCCCTCCTGAAGCCTCTGTGCGGGTCCTCCCCCCTGTGCCGCTCTGTGTAGTTAGCATAGGTGTTTTGATGGCTCCGGTGCGATGCTTCAGCTGTTGGGAGGAAGGTGTTTTTATGTATTTATTTATTTGGTTCACTTTCTATCCTGCCTTTCTCGCCAGCGGGCTGAGGGCAGGTTACGATGTTAATATAAAACAATGAAATCAAGGTTAAAACTATAAACTTTAACCCTTAAACGATGGCGATCAAACGACGTCACAACTATTACAATGGTGCCCTGGTGTTACACACAATTAAAGGCAGAACAGGGCTTGATCCCATAGATAATGAAAGGCAGACAGGGCTAGGTCCCATAAGGAATTCCAGATTATAAGTACCCTACCTTGGGTAAACCAAAGTGGTTAACATTCTGTGTCCTCGAAAATCGAAGTCCATGGTACAGAAGAGCTAGTTTGGTGCAGCGGTTAAGTGCGTGGACTCTAATCTGGGAGAACCGGGGTTTGATTCCCCACTCCTCCACTTGCAGCTGCTGGATGACCTTGGGCAA
The DNA here is from genome assembly GCA_029375565.1 of Gekko gecko. Lineage (NCBI taxonomy): Eukaryota > Metazoa > Chordata > Lepidosauria > Squamata > Gekkonidae > Gekko > Gekko gecko. The sequence goes on along the minus strand of JAPDNY010000008.1, from coordinate 143,845,999 downwards.
GCCATGGTTCTGTCAGAGCTGTCCTTGAAAGGGCAGTTCTGGAAAGAGCTCTCTCAGCCCCACCTACCTCCCAGGGTGTCTGTTGTGGGGAGGGGAAGGGAAAGGAGTTTGTAAGCCGCTCTGAGACTCCGAGTGAAGGGGTATAAATCCAATCTCTTCTTCTTTCTTCTTCAGCTGCTGGATGACCTTGGGCAAGCCATAGTTCTGACGAGCTTTCCTTGAAAGGGCAGTTCTGGAGAGAGCTCTCTCGGCCCCACCTACCTCACAGGGTGTCTGTTGTGGGGAGGAGAAGGGAAAGGAGTTCGTAAGCCGCTCTGAGACTCCAAGTGAAGGGGTATAAATCCAATCTCCTTTCTTCTTCAGCTGCTGGATGACCTTGGGCAAGCCATAATTCTGACAAGAGCTTTCCTTGAAAGGGCAGTTCTGGAGAGAGCTCTCTCGGCCCCACCTACCTCACAGGGTGTCTGTTGTGGGGAGGGGAAGGGAAAGGAGTTTGTAAGCCGCTCTGAGACTCCAAGTGAAGGGGTATAAATCCAATCTCCTGTTCTTTCTTCTTCAGCTGCTGGATGACCTTGGGCAAGCCATAATTCTGACAAGAGCTTTCCTTGAAAGGGCAGTTCTGGAGAGAGCTCTCTCGGCCCCACCTACCTCACAGGGTGTCTGTTGTGGGGAGGGGAAGGGAAAGGAGTTTGTAAGCCGCTCTGAGACTCCAAGTGAAGGGGTATAAATCCAATCTCCTCTTCTTTCTTCTTCAGCTGCTGGATGACCTTGGGCAAGCCATAGTTCTGACAAGAGCTTTCCTTGAAAGGGCAGTTCTGGAGAGAGCTCTGTCGGCCCCACCTACCTCACAGGGTGTCTGTTGTGGGGAGGGGAAGGGAAAGGAGTTTGTCAGCCGCTCTGAGACTCCAAGTGAAGGGGTATAAATCCAATCTCCTCTTCTTTCTTCTTCAGCTGCTGGATGACCTTGGGCAAGCCATAGTTCTGACAAGAGCTTTCCTTGAAAGGGCAGTTCTGTCAGAGCTCTCTCAGCCCCACCTCCTTCACAGGATGTCTGTTGTGGGGAGGGGAGGGGGAAAGGAGTCTGTAAGCTGCTCTGAGACTCCGAGTGAAGGGCAGGGTATAAATCCAATCTCCTCCTCCTCCTCCTCCTCCTCCTCCTCCTCCTGATGGTAACGGAGAGGTAACAGGAGGGGCCAGATGATATTCGACTTCCGCTGTCTCACCCAAAAGCCTGGTGGAAGAGCTCCATCTTACAGGCCCTGCAGAACTGTGAAAGGTCCCGGGGGGCCCTGATCTCTAGCGGGAGCTCATTCCACCAGGTTGGGGCCAAGAGTCTCTGGCTTTGCCTGCCGCTGCGGGATCCTTCCTCCCCTCGACATCTTTTGCCCCTCATTTCCCAGGTGTCTTGCACTGCTGCCTTCCCCGGCGTCTGGGATCCACTACAGTAAAGAATCCAACGTCCTTTCACGTGCAACATGAAAGGCCGTAGAGCAGATATAAAGAAATGCCGGAACTGGGTTATAGAATACTAGCAAACGATGCAGTCAGATAATGCGTACGATACACCCCAGCCCGGATGGCCCAGGCTGGCCCGGTATTAATCAGATCTCAGAAGCTAAGCCGGGTCAGCCCTGGCCAGTATTTAGATGGGATACCTCCAGGGAATACAAGGAGGCAGGCAATGGTAAACCTCCTCTGAACGTCCTTCACCTTGAAAACCCTACGGGGGCGCCATACACCAGCAATGGCACTTTCGATCACCACCAATGTGTACAAGAAACAGCGCCATCGGCTACATTCTTTGTCTCCTTTGTCAAAGCATCTCCCTGCACAGTTCCATGAAAGACACTGCAGACTTGGCCAGCCTGAAAAATCAGCAGTGGCTGAACACTGCCTAACCCAAACAGGACCACAGCATTTGGTTTCAAGACACTGAGAGACCGGACAACACTTCCAATTACCATGTCAGATTACACAGGGAAGCCTTTGAAATTCATAAACATAAACGCAATTTCGACAGGAAAGAAGAGAGTTTAAAAATAAGTAGGGCACGGTTTCCTGTCCTGAAAAACGCAAAATGCTCTACATCTGACAATAGCACTACAGATAAGATTAGAGTTCCAATAGCCATTCCACACGCAAAAGAACCTCCTCCGGAAACAGGAAACCTCCTCAGGAAACAATCCGTAGACAAAAGAACCTCCTCAGGAAAGCTTCTCCATTAGCATGGGGGAGGGGGAGAGGAGAGGAGATTTATACCCCGCCCTACCCAAGGGAGTGTCAGAGCAGCTTACAAACTCATTTCCCTTCCCCTCCCCACAACTGACACCCTGTGAGGTAGAAGAACAAGACGACATTGGATTTATCCCCTGCCCTTCACTACCCAAAGGAATCTCAGAGTGGCTTACAAACTCCTTTCCCTTCCCCTCCCCACAACAGACACCCTGTGAGGTAGGCAGGGCTGAGAGAGCTCTGACAGAAACTGCTCTTTTTCATGAACAGCTCTTATCAGAACTATGGCTTGCCCAAGGTCATCCAGCCAGGTGCTAGTGGAGGAGTGGGGGAATCAAACCCGGTTCTCCCTGATTAGAGTCCACGCACTTAACCACGACACCAAACTGGCTTTCCTGTTGGAGAGGGGGGTCAGCATACTGTTGGGCAGGGGCTCAGCATACTCACACCAGTCCTTGCAACAGCCACGGACCCATTTGCCCAGTGAGAACTAGAGGATACGGGGAACATCTCATTGAAGGGAGAAAAAAGCAGAAGTGAAAACTATAGCGAGAGCGTCAAAGTTTAGAAGTCCTAGCGGTGTTTCACTTTTACCAGGTTAACTACTTGGTGAACTTTCTGTGAAGGGCATTGACATAATCATTACAAGCGAATCCCTCCCTCCCCTTCCTCTGTCTGCCCCTTGGGCAATACTCAGACTGTTATTTATCAACAGTGGGAAAGGGTGTATTCACTGGCCGTGGAGAAATAATGTCTCCCCGCTGACAGCAAGAGCTGTGAACTCCTCCTCCTCCTCCTCCTCGCCTGTCCCAACACAGTTATCATGGCCATCCACAACTGCATCCATACGAAAACCTTTTGGTCCAGTTCTGTTTGGTATTTCTCTTTTGAAGGGCATCAAGCGCACAATATTAGCAGCGTAACACGCACAAAATAATACCCTCTCAATCCACTTTCAGTGCACTTTGCAACTGGATTTTACTATGTGAAAAAGGCAAAATCAACCTGCAAACCGTCGCCAAAATAGATTGAAACTGCATTATTGCCATGTGTGAACGTGCCCAGTAGTTGTTTAAACTATACCAGAGAGCCAGTTTGGTGTAGCAGTTAAGTGCGCGGACTCTAATCTGGGAGAACCCGGGTTTGATTTCCCCACTCCTCCACCTGCAGCTGCTGGATGACCCTTGGGCAAGCCATGGTTCTGGCACAGCTGTTCTTGGAAAAGAGCAGTTTCTGTCAGAGCTCTCTCAGCCCCACCTACCCCACAGGGTGTCTGTTGTGGGGAGGGGAAGGGAATGGAGTGAGGGGTTAGGGTATAACTCCAAGTGAAGGGCAGGGTATAAATCCGATCTCCTCTGCCTCCGCGTCCTCTCTTCTTCATCTTCTTGTTCTTCTTCATCTTCTTGTTCTTCTTCATCTTCTTGTTCTTCTTCTTCTTCTTGTTCTTCTTTTTCTTCTTCTTCCTGTTGAAAAGGGTTGCCCATTTTAGTAAAGCAGCGTGCATGGTGGTGGCGGAAATTGCCGTCAAGTTGCGGCCAACTTAAGACGGCGTGTAGGGTTTTCAAGGCAAGAGACGTTCAGCGGTGGCTTGCCATCATTGCCTGCCTCTGCGTGGCGACCCTGGAATTCCTGGGGGGGGTCTCCCCTCCAAGCACTAGCCAGGGCTGACCCTGCTTAGCTTCAGAGATCGGATGAGATCGGGCCAGCCTGGGACATCCAGGTCAGGGCGTGCACATGGTCATGGGTAGCGATCCAGGTGGAGGGTACCAGAACGGAGAACGTGGCATAATGCCTTGGTGCCAGTTTGGTGCAGCGGTTAAGTGTGGGGACTCTAATCTGGGAGAACCGGGTTTGATTCCCCACTCCTCCACACTCAGCTGCTGGTGTGACCTTGGGTCAGTCACAAGTTCTCTCAGAGCTGTCCTCTCAAGGGCGGTCCTCGAAAGAGCTCTCTCAGCCCCGCCTACCTCACAGGGTGTCTGTTGCGGGGAGGGGATGGGGAAGGCGAGTGACAGGCGGGGTATAAATCCAATCTCCTCCTCTTCTCTGTCTTTTCCCAGGTTCGCGTATAACATTGGCCTGAAGGAAGTGATGGAGGTGCTCAGCAAGGTGGTTCTGGAGTTCCCCCTGCAACAGATGAACGCCGAAAAAGACCCCCAGCACTACTGCATGTTGATAGTCCCGGTGAGTGGGCCCCTCCTCCCGTGCTGGACTCGGAGTCTGCTTTCATTTCTTGAGTGTTCGTTTTATGTCTCTGGAGACAGGCGGTGTTTGCTGTTCCAAAATTCCTGGCCTGACCTCATGTGCCCCTGAAGATCCACTGCCAGACGGTTGCTCAAGGCGGGGGTTCCTTTTGTTGCTCAAGGCAGGGAATCCTTTGACTTTTGTGGGATGTAAAAGCGGCACAAAGGGTGCTTGGCAAGGATCAGAGTTTAGAGTTTTCCCTAATGAGTGAAAGAACATCAGAAGAGCCCTGCTGGGTCAGACCAGCGGTCCATCCAGTCCAGCATCCTGTCTCACACAGTGTCCAACCGGTTCCTCTGGAGGGCCAACAACAGGGCCTAGAGGCCGAGGCCTTCATAAGAACATCAGAAGAGCCCTGCTGGTTCAGAGCAGTGGTCCCTCTAGTCCAGCCTCCTGTCTCACACAGTGGCCATCCAGTTCCTCTGGAGGGCCAACAACAGGGCACAGAGGCCGAGGCCTTCATAAGAACACCAGAAGAGCCCTGCTGGGTCAGAGCAGAGGTCCATCCTGCCTCACACGGGGGCCAACCAGTTCTTCTGGAGGGCCAATATCAGGGCATAGAGGGCAAGGCCTCCCCCTGACATTGCCTCCTGGCACGGGTATTCAGAGGTTTGCTGCCAATGAACATGGAGTTCCTTTTAGACACCACGGCTAGTAGCTACTGATAGACCTCTCCTCCACGAATCTGTCCTAAGCCCGTTTTAAAGCCCTTTATGCCTGCGGTCATCACTACATCCTCTGGCAGCGGATTCCACATTTTAATCACTTCTTGTGTAAAGAAGTATTCCCTTTTGTCCGTCCTGAAGGAAACATTTCTTCACACTACAAGTGATTAAAATGCGAAATTCCCTGCCAGAGGCTGTGGCGATGGCCACAGGCAACAGTGTATCTGTCTCTGTTTATTTCCCAGACTTTATGAGTGGTAAAAAAACCCAACAACCACGGCTTAGATCTCTCAGATCCTCCCGATTAGCCTGTCCTCAAAAGGCACCGACGTGTGTGTATGAGGGCAGGGGAGGTCATCTTTGCAGTAGAAAGAAAAAAACGGGGCTTTTCCAAGCCCCACTGCCTTTTGTATAATCTCAGCTACTTGCCTGCAGCGTTCCCTCTAAGCTGAGTCAGTGTGAGCTAGCTCACAGCTTTTTAGCCTCTGGGTCACAGGTTTTTGCCTTCGCTCCGGAAGGAGGGCTCCAGGGCAAACTCATTTATGCAGTAGCGAAATCACTCGCTCGCAACGTTAATGCCAGTAGCTCACAAAGTAGAATTTTTGCTCACAGCACTCCACAGCTTAGAGGGAGCATGTCTTGCCTGCACTTGATCGTTAGTTTGAATGTTCCTGCTCTGGTGTGTGTGTTGGGAAAAGGAGTGTGCATGTGCACTTTTGTCTGTGTGTGTAAAAGAAGAGGAGGAGATTGGATTTATACCCTGCCCTTCACTACCCAAAGGAGCTTCAGAGCGGCTTACAATGTCCTTTCCCTTCCCCTCCCCGCAACAGACATCCTGTGAGGTAGGCGAGGCTGAGAGAGCTCTTTCGAGGACTGCTCCTGAGAGAACAGCTCTGAGAGAACTTGTGACTGACCCAAAGTCCCACCAGCAGCTGCATGTGGAGGCGTGGGGAATCAAACCTGGTTCTACCAGATTAGAGTCCGTGCTCCTGACCACTACAACCAAACTGGCTGTCATAAGGAAGGGGGAGATTTGGGGCACGGGGGTTGAGAACTTGTGGTAGCAGATGGGGAAAGGGAGGGCAGCGGTGGTTGGAGTTGGGAGGGCCGATGCTCCCTCCTTCCATAGCCAGTTCAGTGCTTCCCTGGCACGTCCACCATAGTTCATCATAGTTCTGTTTTCACCATAGTTCCTCAGAAACATTTCAAAACCAAAACCCTACGGGAAGCTGCTGAATTGGAATTCATGTGTAAATTTGACTCAGTCAGATTGGTATTGAATAGAGATTTTGGGTGGTTATCTCATTACCAGAAGTAACCGCCTTTCAGGTGTTCCATTCAGATTTATCAATAGATGGAAGGGGCCACGCCCAGCCGGGATTGCCCATTCTACCCTTTCCATGACTTTTGCAACTGCTTTGTCTTTACATGGCGCCTTCTGCATCCTCTCCCCCCTCCCCTTACCACCTATACATCTCTGGCCAGTTCCTTCAGACCCTCCATGCATCTGATGAAGAGAGCTGTGCTTCTCGAAACCTCAGGCTTCAATAAAGTTTGTTTGTCGTAAAAGGTGCTTACTGGGTTTTTTACTGTGTGTGAGAGAAGATGCTGGACTAGATGGACCGCTGGTCTGATCCAGGAGGGCTCTTCTGATGCTCTTATGAAGGCCTCTGATCATCCCCGTCGCTCTCCTCTGCACCCACTCCATTCTGCCCACATCCCTGTTGAAGGGAGGCCTTCACTTTATGCTGAAGGGTTTCAGTATGTTCTCCTGTGTTTGTTCTGAAGCCTTAAATTGGCTGTTCTTTTGTCCTGTGCATGCCTTGGATGTGAGCAGAAGTATCATTCGTGCCTGAGAAAAAAAAATGAGAAAAGCCTTTTTGGTTTGCTCTTTCAAACTGGGATGCCTGCCTAAGGAACTCAAGATGTTTTCCCTTTGGAGGCTTCTCGTTCCACACCTGGAAGCTTCTTGTTCCTTGGTACGTGTGTGTGAACAAAACCTGGGGGGAAACCGAGAGGTTTCATATAGAACAAGCCGTCCCAGTTTCTCAAGTAAAAAAATCTACGTTTTATGTTGGGCGCGCAAAAAAGTTCCGTTCGTATTTAAGCTTATGCAATAAACAGACTGCCTTGCTGTAACATCAAGAAGAAGAAGAAGAAGAAGAAGAGGAGTTTGGATTTATACCCCGCCCTTCACTGCCCAAAGGTGTCTCAGAGCAGCTTACAAACTCCTTTCCCTTCCCCTCCCCACAACAGACGCCCTCTGTGAGGTGGGTGGGGCTGAGAGAACTTCTGACAGAAACTGTCCTTGAGAGAACAGCTGCACCAGAGCTTGTGACTGACCCAAGGTCACATCAGCAGGTGCAAGTGGAGGAGTGGGGAATCAAACCCGGTTCTCCCAGATAAGAGTCCGCGCACTTAACCACTACACCATCAAGGTAATTTCAAAAAGGCAGATAAAAGCTAAAGGTTTCCCTTGCTCGAAAGTTTGTGGAATCCACCTCCAGGGGCGGTGCTCATCTCCATTTCCGAGCCGAAGAGCCAGCGTTGTCTGAAGACGTTTCCGTGGTCATGTAACCGATGTGACTAAATGCCGAGGTGCACAGTACGAGGTGCTCAGGAGTTAAGATGCTGAGCTGCAGACCGGAAGGTCTGTAGTTTGGCAGTTCGAGACCCAAGTGCCGCTTGACAGAGTGAGCTCCTGTCTCTGGCCCCAGCTCCTGCCAACCTAGCGGTTCGAAAGCAAGAAATTGCAAGTGGATAAATAGGTACCGCTTCGGTGAGAAGGTCACAGCATTCTGTGTGCTTCGGCGTTTTACTCATGCTGGCCACATGGCCACGGAAAATGTCTTCGGACAGTGCTGGCTCTTCAGCTTAGAAACGGAGATGAGCACTGCCCCCTAGAGTCGGAATCGACTAGCTTTTGAGCAAGAGAAACCTTGACCTCCAAAGATGACTCAAGCTAAGACTTCTGTGTCAGAACTAAAGTTCTGGCACCAAGGCCCAAATCTTTACTAATTTCAAACGGGACTGCCAAAGCAAAACAAAAAAATGAATTCTCATGGAGCCTTTTTCTAATGTATCAGGTCACTAGCGAAGAACTTTGTTTCCTTTCTTTTGGGTTTTACTTCAGTCTCCAGTGTATAACCTGATAGAACATAAGAACATAAGAGAAGCCAGTGTTGAATCAGGCCAGTGGCCCATCTAGTCCAACACTCTGTCACACAGCGGCCAAAATATACCAGGTGCCATCAGGAGGTCCAGCAGTGGGGCCAGGACACCAGAAGCCCTCCCACTGCTGCTCCCTCCAGCACCAAGAATAGAGTGCATCACCTGCCCCAGACTGAGAGTTCCCATCTATATCCTGTGGCTAAGAGCCACTGATGGACTTCTGCTCCAGATGTTTATCTAATTCCCTCTTGAAACTGTCCATGCTTGTAGCTGCCACCACCACCTGTGGCAGTGAATTCCATATGTTAATCACTCTTTGGGTGAAGAAGGACTTCCTTTTATCTGTTCTTTTATCCATAGACGTTCCTATGGATGAACAGTCTTAAGACAAGGGGGGGGAGTGTGAGGTTTCTGCCAATTTCTCTTCCAGCCAGAGCGGTGTGCAAATTGGCACAGTACCACCAGGTCCGTAAGAGATCTGCATGGTCGAAGCTGATGACGCCATTAGCTGCCAAGCCTTTAAAGAGGAGCCGACAAACTTCCCCCCACAATCCAATCCTGGGGAAATCATATTTGGGACCACTTCATTATGTCCAAAATATCACTTAGCCACACTCAGTCTCTCCTCCAGCAAATCTGACGAAAAATTTATAGCATCCTGGTATTCACTCATTAACTATATGGTTGAATCTGACGTAATTCCAGCAAATCCTTTATACAAATCGGTGATATACTTTTGAAACTTGAACCTGAAATATCATTTGGCTGAGATCTGAGATAATATCTGAAGTTACTTCCAGAACACTGATCTAAAATTTGCCTGTAAAGGTATGTATTTATTATTGGAGAGCCAGTTTGGTGTAGTGGTTAAGTGTGCAGACTCTAATCTGGGAGAACCAGGTTTGATTCCCCACTCCTCCACTTGCACCTGCTGATGTGGGGTCAGTCACAAGCTCTGGCACAGCTGTTCCTGAAAAAGAGCAGTTTCTGGAAAGAGTTCTCTCAGCCCCACCTACCTCACAGGGTGTCTGTTGTGAGGAGGGGAAGGGAAAGGAGTTTGTAGGCCGCTCTGAGACTCCTTCGAGTAGTGAAGGGCGGGGTATAAATCCAATCTCTTCTTCTTCTTCTACCTCCCAGGGTGTCTGTTGTGGGGAGGGGAAGGGAAAAGGACTTTGTAAGCCGCTCTGAGACTCCCAAGTGAAGGGCGGGATATAAATTCAATCTCCTCTTCTTATACGATTGTTGCCTTAAGAGATGTTTTGTAGTGTGTAATGCATTAATGTTTTTTTCTAACCTATTTTTGTACTTCATCTGCAGACATCTATTGCACTTACCTTCTATTGTTATTAAATTCTTAAATAAAAATGGTAAATTACAGAGAGAGAGGAGCCGAGCTGGGGCCCGGATGGACTGGGGTTTTTAGCGTATTATCAAATGTGGATGTTGCTATAGATGTCGATCAGAAGTCCCCGTGTTACTCTGCCAAGACCGTTCCAACTTCTTGGCTACTCACATTACTTTCTCAGGAAGGGGACCTGGCTGTTCTTTCGCAACGGAAATGCATGAACAGTTTAATCTTTTGAAACGTTTCCCAGTCGTCCGACAATGTCAAAGTTGGGAGCCGCTGCCAGCACATCTGGACCCGAAACGGATGTGTAACGAGATATATTTCATGACGTTTCCCCCCCTTCTTGGTTTTTCTCTCCCCTTCCGCCCGCCGCAGTTGCTGAAAACCTGGGCCCCGCTCTTCAAGAAGTACATCAAGCGGGCGTCGGATCACTTGGACGCCCTGCGCGCCATCGAGGAGTTCTTCCTGGAACACGAAAGCCTGTCCATCGCCATGGCCAAAGTAAGCTCGACAGTTGGAATGGCATACGTACGTTTCCACCACAGCTTTAGACATCTGGTCGGGTTGTGGCTGTAACAGCGCAAGGTTTCCTTTCGTATTGGGAAGGAGGAACGTTCACGTGCCTGTCGGCTAGAGCTTAACAAGAAACTTATTTCTGCCAACTAGATTCAAGTCCTGTGGTACCTAAGAGAGCAACAAGATTTTCAAGGTGTGAGCTTTTGAGAGTCAGAGCTTCCTTCGTCAGATGCCAAGTGTTGACTCTCAGAAACTTACACCCCAAAAATTTTGTTGGTCTCTAAGAAGAAGGAGGAGGAGGAGGAGGAGGAGGAGGAGATTGGATTTATACGCCGCCCTTCACTATGCGAAGGAGTCTCGGAGCAGCTTACAATCTCCTTTCCCTCCTCCCCACAACAGGCACCCTGTGAGGTAGGTTAAGTGCACAAACTAGTCTGGGAGAACCGGGTTTGATTCCCCACTCCTCCACTTGCAGCTGCTGGATGACCTTGGGCGAGCCATAGTTCTGTCAGAGCTGTTCTCTCAAGGACAGATCTGGAAAGAGCTCTCTCAGCCCCACGTACCTCCCAGGCAGTGTTCCCTCTAAGTTGAGTTAGCGTGAGCTAGCTCGCAGTCTTTTAGCCTCTGTCTCACAGATTCTTGCCTTCGCTCAGGAAGGATGGCTCCAGAGCAAACTAATTTATGCAGCAGCCAAATCACTCGCTCACAATTCTAATGCCAGTAGCTCACAAAGAAGAATTTTTGCTCACCAGACTCCACAGCTTAGAGGGGGCGTTGCATCACAGGCTGTCTGCTGTGGGGAGGGGAAGGGAAAGGAGTTTGTCAGCCGCTCTGAGACGCCGAGTGAAGGGCGGGATGTAAATCCAATCTCCTCTTCCCTAGGTGGGGCTGAGAGAGCTCTTTTCAGAACTGTCCTTGAGAGAACAGCTTTGAAAGAACTTGTGACTGACCTAAGGTCACACCAGCAGCTGCAAGTGGAGGACTGGGGAATCGAACCCAGTTCTCCCAGATTAGAATCCGCAGAGCTTAACCACTACACCAAACTGGCGCCGCTGGACTTAAATCTAGCGGTTCTACAGCAGACCGACACGGCTAGCCCCTCCGAAACTTATTCTTGCCACATTGATAGGGATTTGTCGCACACAAAAGATTCTGGGTGTGTTTCGTCACCAGTTTTGAGTGCTTTTGAAAGTGTTGGACTGTGAATTAACATAGCAGATTTCCCAATCCCTACCCTTGGTAGCAAGAAAGTACTAATTTTGCGATCCCGTCACAAAACAGAAAGCAAAGCTGTGTACAGTTTACTGGTCCAAAAGGACATTACAGAGCTGGGATAACAACAGAGGAGGGCGACCAAGATGGTCAGGGTGTCGGAGCGCCTTCTCTAGGAGGGAAGGCTGAAGAGTCCGGGACTTTTCCGGTTAGAAAAGAGACGACTAAAGGGGGAGATGATAAGAGGTTTATAAAATTATGCACGGGGTGGAGAGAGTTGACCAAGAGAAATCTTTCTCCCTCTCCCAAAAGATTAGAACTTGAGGGCACCCAGTGAGGCTGATGGACAGTAGGTTCAGGATGGTCAAAAGGAAACACTTCCTTACACAGGGAGTGATTGAAATGCGGAATTCATTGCCAGAGGATGTCGTGATGGCCACAGGAATAAACAGCTTTAAGAGGGGGTTAGATAAGATTCATGGGGGACAAGTCTATCAGTGGCTACTAGCCATGGCGACTGAGGGGAACCTCCACATTCAGAGGCACTAAGACTTTGAATCCCAGAGCCAGGAGGCAACATCAGGGGAAGGCATCGGCCTCTCTGCCCTGTTGTTGGCTCTCCAGAGGAACTGGCCGGCCACTGAGTGAGACAGGATGCTGGTCTAGATGGACCACTGGTCTGGTTCAGCAGGGCTCTTCCTATAAAGGCCATGGCCGCTATGCCGTGTTGTTGGCCTTCCAGAGGAACTGGTTGGCCGCTGTGTGAGGCAGGATGCTGGACTAGATGGACCACTGGTCTGATCCAGCAGGGCTCTTCTGATGTTCTTATGAAGGCCTCGACCTCTCTGCCGTTGTTGGCCCTCCAGAGGAACTGGTTGGCCACTGTGTGTGACAGGATGCTGGAATAGAGGGACCACTGGTCTGATCCAGCAGGGCTCTTCTGATGCTCTTATGAAGGCCTCGGCCTCTCTGCCCTGTTGTTGGCCCTCCAGAGGAACTGTTTGGCCACTGTGTGAGCCAGGATGCTGGACTAGATGGACCACTGGTCTGATCCAGCAGGGGTCTTCTGATGTTCTTATGAAGGCAGCGGCCTCTGTGCCCTGTTGTTGGCCCTCCAGAGGAACTGGATGGCCACTGAATAAGACAGAATGCTGGACTAGATGGACCACTGGTCTGATCCAGCGGGGCTCTTCTGATGTCCTTAAGCTACTAAAAGAACGCAAACGCCTGAAATATTCACGTGTGCCATTGCAGTAGCTGCCTAGCTATGAGAGGTTCCTCTTCTGCTCTGTTGCAGGTGCTGATGACTTTCTACCAGCTGGAGATCTTGGCAGAAGAGATGATTCTCACCTGGTTTTCTCAACGAGACACGTCCGAGAAAGGCAGGCAGCTGCGTAAAAACCAGCGGGTGAGCCTGGGGCAGGAGCTGGGGGAGAGAGCAGCAGAGCAGGCCTGTCTTAGCCGGTTTGCGTGCCGCCTTGCGTGCACTTTAAGAAGGCTGGGGGTGGTGGTCCCGGGAGAGTGTTAACTAGCTGGGGCTTGCGTGTGCGTGAGCAAGCCTTGTGGATGTCTGCTGTTCCGGTGGGACCGCTGGGCACTGACCAGAACTGTGGTCTTGGTGTGTCACCTGTCGTGAGTGTCAGTTTTAAAGCACCCCAGCTTCATTATCCGGCCCTCACCTGGAGGGCTCAGGCGAGCCTGCTCTCATAGGATCTTGGGTCTCATCGGATCTCTGAAGCTAAGCAGGGTCGGCCACGGTTAATACTTGGGTGGGAGACCACCAAGGAAGTCCAGGGTTGCTACGCAGAGGCAGGCAACGGCAAACCAGCTCCGAACGTCTCCTGCCTCGAACACCCTGTGAGGTCACCATCAGCTGGCTGTGACCCTCTAGGCTGAGTTAGTATGAGCCGGCGCCTAGTTTTTTAGCCTCCGATTCACACATTGGTGTCTCGGCTCAGGAAGGAGGGCTCCAGAGCAGACTAATGGACGCAGCAGCCAAAATCGCTTGCTCACGACTGTAATGCCGGCAGCTCACAAAAGTGGAATTTTTGCTCATGAGACTCCGCAGTTTAGAGGGAGCCATTGGCTGTGACTTGACGGCTCATCCCCACCCCCTGACCTGGATGGCCCCGGCAAGCCCAATCTTGTCGGATCTCAGAAGCTAAGCGGGATCAGCCCTGGGTAGTATTTGAATGGGAGACCAGCAAGGAAGTCCCAGGTCGCTACGCAGAGTCAGGGAAGGGCAGAACACTTCTGAACGTCTCTTGCCTGACAAACCCCTGAGGGGTCAACCATAAATTGGGTGGGACTTGAGAGGACTTCCCAGCAGCAGTTTCGTTTCGGTCACATTCAGAGATTTATCCTAGAAGATAGAAGCCAGGGCTGTTTCTGGGCAGGAACGCACAGGAACGGTGTTCCGGCTGGCTTCAGAGTTGGCCACGCCCACTGCAGCCAAAACTTCTGCATGGGTGGCTACAGGGGGAAGGCCTGGAGAGCGACTCCCCCCCCACCGGCGACTCCGAGGCAGGCGGGCCAGGGGGGCCCTGGAAGGATCGGGGAGATATTTAAATGCCTTCCCTTGCCTTCCCTGTCCTGTCCAAGGGTCGGCTTGCCTGAGTTCCCCGCAGCATTGGGGTGCCTGGGCAAGCCAAGGGAAGGCATGGGGTGTGGCCTAATATGCTAATGCGCTGCGCTGTCAAGGGTGTGGCCTAATATGCCAATGCGTTTCTGCTATTTAATAAAGAACAAAATAGGTTTCTGGTTATTTTGAACTGTTGCTGCAGAAAAGAACTTGTAAATATCACTGGCAAAGCTTGGCTTCACAAACAGTCTCTCGAACTCCAAACTCCACTCTGACAGGCTTAGACACTCAGTCTAATCTCTCTCTCTCATGTATATATAGCCACACAGGCTAAACTCTTTGTCTTATTCACACAGAGTAGACTCAAACTCCCATAGTTGTATAACTGGCAAAGCTTGGTGCTACAGACAATCTCTCAAAATCCAAACTTCACTCTGGCAGGCTTATACTTTCAGTATAATCTCTCTCTATCCCATCTGTATAGATATAGCCACACAGGCTAGTCTCTTTGTTTTATTCACACAGAATTAGACTCAAATTTCCATGTTCACACAGACTATGTTCTGTCTTCAAGCTTCACACACAGAATCCTTCATGAACTCTCAGAGTCACACAGACTGTCTTCAAAACTCTTCCATACTTGTCTCTTTCATATCACACACGCAGAATCCTCTCTGATGCCCCTCCTCCCAGTCAGCAGCCAATCAAATCACACTTGTCACCCTCTATCACTCTTATCATATTACTGCATTCAAATTAAACATTTAAAGGAACACACACACCAAAACATGGAATCATTTCACCTTTGTCATAGTCCTTCAGTTCCACGGAGTTGCTTGTCGGGCTGACTCCAGGAGAGGGGCTGGAGTTTGAGCCAGAGGCAGACAAAGCAAAAGGCCGGAGTGCGGATCCACACACCTCAGGGTATTGCTGCCACCAGTCCCTTTGGCTTCCCAGACAGCCAGGGACCAAGCCCTCAGCCCTTCCTAGATTTAAACAAGAAACCAACCCTGTAAGGTTTGCACACCCACGAGGTGAGTCCCTGAAACAAGCCAGCTTGGGCCAAAATACAGACTGAAGCTTCCCGAATGCAAGAACACGCCGAAATCTAATCAAAGTAATTTATAAAAAGGACATGTAGGAAGATACAACAAAGGAACAGTGAGAATAAACTAACAAAGCCAGGTAGCTAATTCTAGGTGCTTACAAACATTGGTTCAGACAATGGTTCTCTAATCCAGAGGATACTTAAGGCAAAGTCCAAGATGCTTTCAAAGTCCTGGCCCACCCCAGTCGAAGAGTCCAGAGACGAGGGCCAGGAGCTTCAAGCTGTGGCTTAGCCAAACTAAACTAGAATGAAGGCTCTTTGCTTGATGCCTTGTGTCCTGCGCTGGTATGATTTCGGCTAACCAATCAGATGTAAGCCCAGTGAAATAACCCAGCTGGCCACTGGATATCACTGGTTATGTCACTTGGTCAGTCAGGGGAGATTGCCAGTTTGTACTGAGTGTTCTGCAGATACAGCAGATCCAATTAACACAGCCCCATAGCTAGGATATTTTTAGGAGGGGGCCTGGGGGGGGGCACAAGCTAATTAAAGTTTGGTGTAGTGGTTAAGTGCGTGGACTCTAATCTGGGAGAACTGGGTTGGATTCCCCACTCCTCCATTTGCACCTGCTGGATGACCTTGAGCAAGCCATAGTTCTGGCACAGCTGTTTTTGAAAAAGAGCAGTTTCTGTCAGAGCTCTCTCGGCCCCACCGACCTCACAGGGTGTCTGTTGTGGGGAAGGGAAGGGAAAGGAGTTTGTAAGCCGCTCTGAGACACCTTTGGGTAGTGAAGGGTGGGGTATAAATCCAATCTCTTCTTCTTCAAAGTTAATTAGTGAAACTCCTTAGAAGCCAGCCTTCCCCTAAGGCAGCCCTGCACCCCCGCCAGACTCCAGAGCAAGTGGGGAGGGGGTAATGCCCAGCAGCCATAGCTTCCTCTCTCCCCCGGGGCACTGCATACCTGCTCAAGTTGTGAAGCTAGGCAGGGTGTTTCCCCAGAAGAAACACTAGGGGGCCGGGCCCCATAGGGCCCACGTTAGCTATGGGCCTGAATTAACATGTACTGGCTGGAGGAGGAGGAGGAGGAGGAGGGATTTATATCCCGCCGTTCACTCAGAGTCTCAGCGCAGCCTACAAACGCCTTCCCATCCCCACAACAGACACCCTGTGAGGCAGGTGGGGTTGAGAGAGCTCTTTATAGGACTGCCCTTGAGAGAACAGCTCTGACAGAACTATGACTGGCCCAAGGTCATCCAGCAGCTGCAGGTGGAGGAATGGGGAACCAGACCCGGTTCTCCCAGATTAGAGTCCGCGCCAGTGTTCCCTCTAAGCTGAGTTGATGTGAGCTGGCTCACAGTTTTTTATCCTCCAGCTCACACATTTTTGTCTTAGCTCAGGAAGGGACGGCTCCAGAGCAAACTCATTTATGCCGTGGCCAAATCGCTCGCTCACAACTTTAACGCCAGTAGCTCACCAAGTAGAAATTTTGCTCACAAGACTCCGCAGCTTAGAGGAAGCATCGGCTCTGCTGACAGTCTGTTGAGTTTTTAACCCCCCTTTGCCGATTTTTGTCTTCTCCAATTGCTTTCTCGATCGTTCCCCCTCAGCTCCAGAAGTTCATCCAGTGGCTGGAGGAGGCCGAAGAGGAGTCATCAGAGGGAGAGGAAAACTGACGCGGTGGCCGCCGTCCGTAAAAGAGGCTCCCACCGCCCGTCCGGGAGGAACGGAGGGCCTCGTCCCGGGCCTTGGTTGAAAGGGCCGGAGCAGGAGCGAGCCCCGATGCATGGTGTGTGCGTGTGGGACCCGCACGTCCGAGTGGCTGACAATCCTGTCGTCGTCCATTACCGTACTTGACCACCTACCCCCCCCCCGGAACGTCACATCTTGCGGAAAACGCTGGCAGGAAGAGCCGGAGATCTCTATACGTTCGAGATCTGTTTCGGGGGGGGGGGGGCAGGGGGAGGGAGTGGTCCCCGTGTATAAATTATACATGATGTGTAATAAGCTATCCGTGGGGGGGGGGCTCGCAAACTGACGCAGGCAGCAGCGGTAAACACATGCGGTTTCCGGGTCAGCTTTCGCCGCTGGGGTCCGAACCCACTTTGGAATCGTGTAAAATTGTGTACAAAATGTTGCTGTCGTGGCCAATTTTATTTGGAGCCCGTGGCTGTTCGGTCGTGGCGGGGTGGTGGTGGTATCTATGCAGACGACTGCTGTCTATTAGCTGGAAGCCCAGCCAGTAAACAGAGAGTACGGAGGCCGGTGGTCTAAGCTCAGGAGTGATCTTTGAGGACTCTCAGGGTGGCACGGGGAGAGTCGTCTGAGGGTGTTACGGTAGCCAGGACTTGGGGTGGGTGAGGAAGGGGATGCCTTTTTTGGGGGGGGTATTTTTCATATCTGACTGTGCGCGCACCTGGGAAGTCGTGGCGACCTCTGCTGGGGGCCTGGAGGATATTCAGGGAGGTGGCCGAATAAAAAGCCTGCCCCCGCCTCCCGCCTCTGGTATTCCAAGGAGGTCTCCCACCTGTTTACTAGCCAGGGCTGACCCCGCTTAGCCGCCGGGATACGACGAGTTCCGACTTGCCTGGGCTATCTGGGTCAGGTCAGGGCGGAAGGACACCTTCCTCAAATAGGAAAGGCCCCTTGCCACCGAGCCGACTTCCCCGTCGGCTCCGATGTCCACTTGGCGCTGCAGGCCCTGCTGAAGTCACAGCGCCTCTTTCTGTTTGTGCAAAATGGGGGTGGTGGGGGTGGTGGTTTAGCTACCTCACAAGGCTTTTGTTCTTAACTGTGGGGAGGGGGATCTGCCAAAGTGTTTTTATGATGCTGTTGAGCAGTGTTCGCTCTAAGCTGAGTTCGTGTGAGCTAGCTCTCAGTTTTTTAGACTCTGGCGCCCACATTTTTGTCTCAGCTCGGGAAGGACCGGCTCCAGAGCAAACTGATTTATGCAGCAGCCAAATCCCTCGCTCACAACTTTAATGCCGGTAGCTCACAAAGTAGAATTTTTGCTCACAAGACTCCACAGCTTAGAGGGAGCATTGCTGTTGAGGGGGAGGCTCATTTGCCCACATTTGTCCCCACACCACCCATGGCTTTTGCTGACCAGTCCAGGCCACGGGTGTCCTTTGGTGCGACTCCTTCGTGGAGCCCACAGACGCTCTTGACACTACAGAGAAGCTGCCGGGATTCTCTCCCTTCTGGAGTTACTCACCAGTCCGCGTTTTGCTCTTGCCCTCGGTGACGGTGCTGGGTGCCTACATCATACACGAAGTAGATAGACGCAAACGTGATCGGTTGCATGCTGCATGGAGGATCCTAATGGCCAATGGCCCATCTAGTCCAACACTCTGTCCCACAGCGGCCAAAATATACCAGGTGCCATCAGGAGGTCCAGCAGTGGGGCCAGGGCACCAGAACCCCTCCCACTGCTGCCCCCTCCAGCACCAAGGATAGAGTGCATCACCTGCCCCAGACTGAGAATTCCCATCTATACCCTTTGGCTAATAGCCACTGGTGGACTTCTGCTCCAGATGTTTATCTAATTCCCTCTTGAAACTGTCCGTGCTTGTAGCTGCCACCACCTCCCGTGGCAGTGAATTCCATATGTTAATCACTCTTTGGGTCCTGACCCCACCACACACACAGAGATGTACATGCTACTTTATCTGTTTTCAAAACACACTTTGGCTCTTTCTTGAATCAGAAGGTATGCGATCCAGGCTTGGGGGGGCAGCCAGTGTTCCCTCTAAGCTGAGTCAGTGCGAGCTAGCTCACGGGTTTTTAGCCTCCGGCTCACACATTGTTGTCTTTGGTGAGGAAGGAAGGCTCCAGAGCAGACTAATTGGTGCAGCAGCCAAATCACCTGCTCACAACCTTAATGCCAGGAGCTCACAAAGTAGAATTTCTTGCTCACAGGACTCCACAGCTTAGAGGGAGCGTTGACGGGGAGCAGTGTTCCCTCTAAGCTGAGTTAGTGTGAGCTAGCTCACGGGTTTTTAGCCTCCGGCGCACACATTTTTTTGTCTCAGCTCACGAAGGAGGGCTCCGGAGCAAACTAATTGATGCAGTGGCCAAATCGCTCGCTCTCAGCTTTAATGCCGGTAGCTCACCAAGTGGAGTTTTTGCTCACAAGACTCCACAGCTTAGAGGGAGCGTTGGTGGCAGCCACGTCCTTTCTCCATCATCTCTCCTTGCCCCCGTTCTCATTCCGCAAACAGTTCCCCGTTTTGTTCTTACAACTGGGAGCCAAGAGGTACCCCAGCCACCAGCTTGCGTTGATGGAGCGTCACCTTTCCCTTTCGTCAGGAGTAGCTACAGTACAACCAGGGCGGAAGAACACTATCGATACGCACCAGGGCCGGTGGTGGGGAGTCTCTTTGGCATTGGTTGTTATGCCACACAGCCTGAATATTTTGGGACTGGGAGGGAGGAAAACTTCCAGCTTAGAGGCAAGAAGTCTGAACATACAGCTCAGCTTTTCACGCCACCCCGTCCTCTCTTGTGAATGCTGGGGGGGGAGGTGTGGAAACGGGTTTCCTGTGTCTGCCGATATTTAATTGGGGGATGAATAAATATCCCTGAGAGAAAGAAGAACGGCTTCTTGTGTTCTGTCGATCTCTTTGAGCCGGAACGTTGTCTGGATAGGTGCCGGATGGGACTGCGCGGTCTCCAGCATCGTTATCCCTCTAGACGTCAACGGATCGAGAAGGCCGTGACTCCATTCAGGGCAGCGCTACGAGGTTTGCAGGTTGTGAGAAACGTTCCAAATGCCCTTTCTCATCCCCTGCGTTGCAGTGGTTGCAGCAGCCTCTAATCCCAAGCCCCTCTTCCCGCCTGTCCAAGTTCACCTTCCTGCCGTGTTTACAAGCCACACAAGGATGTTTAGTCCCCCTAACAAGGTCAGCTGTAAACATGCCGGGATGCCGAAATTCGCGGGCAGGGAGTCCCGCAGCGTAACTGGCACAGCAGCAGAAACTGCATCTTAGAAATGCAACCTGAATAGGGTTTCGTGTCAATTTCTTGTACTTTTCCCCCCCCAACAAGTTAGTTCCTGGGTTTAAGGAGGAAACGTATTCATTGGGTGGCAGCCATATGTGGAAGAAGGAAGAGATTGGACTTATTCCCCACCCTTCACTACCCAAAGGAGTCTCCGAACAGTTTACAATCTCCTTCCCCTTTCCACAACAGATATCCTGTGAGCAGTGTCACCTCTAAGCTGAGTTACTGTGAGCTAGCTCATAGTTTTTTAGCCTCTGGCTCACACATTTTTGTCTTCGCTCAGGGAGGATGGCTCCAGGTTTATGCAGCAGTCAAATCACTGGCTCACACCTTTAATGCCAGTAGCTCACAAAATAGAACTTTTGCTCACAAGACCCCACAGCTTAGAGGGAGCCTTGCCTGTGAGGCAGGTGGGGCTGAGGGAGAGATCTTTCAAGGACTGCCCTTGAGAGAACAGCTCTGAGAGAATTTATGACTGACCCAAGGTCACTCCAGCAGCTGCATGTTGAAGAGTGGGGGAATCAAACCTGCTTCTCCCAGATCAGAGTCCACGCTCCTACCCACTACACCAAACTGGATGGGATTTGCTGAGCCGAAAGACTGGTGTTTGCTCCCCTGTTTAGATTCTACATTACCCATTCCTGTCTTTAGGTAACTAAAGGGGAGCGGTGGCTCAGGAAGTAAGAACGCCTGCAAAAGTAACATCAACGAACAGCCATTACGGCTGTTCGAAACTCACCGCGGCTGGGGTGAGCTCCCGGCCCATGTCCCAGCTCCCGTCCACCTAGCGGTTTGAAAGCATCATAAATGCAAGTAGATAAAAGTGGGTACCTGCCCTACGTGGCAGGGGGCACCCCCTACTCCTTGTGATGCGGAGGTTTCGGCAGCGGCAGCAGTGATGGCGGTGAGTAGTTCCTGGCGACCCGGTGGAGCAACATTGGAGGCGGAGTCCGGAGAAGTGGAGGCCTGGAGAGCATGGTGACGTACGGCGCAGCACGGCGGAGCCACCTGTGGACAGTAGCTGGAACTGCAGCCAACACAGAGCCACGCACCAGGACGAGACCTGCCGGAGGAAGCTGCCCGGAAGATCGGCTCCAGAAGGGCACCAGGACGCCAATATCTGAAGCCGTGGAAGGAAGCCGGATGACAACTAGTCCGGGGTGCTGGTAGGCAGTCAGCACCCTGTAGACTATGTGGCCCTAGTTAGGTTAAGAATTCGTTGGTTAGAACCACTATGTAAACCGCCCAGAGACCCTCCGGGGTTAGGGCGGTATATAAGCCGAAGCAATAAATAAATAAATAAACGAAGGCGAGCTTGGGATTATGTGCAGACAAGCTTGGCAGTGAATCCCGGAGGAGCTCCTGATTCCAGCAGACACGCCCTGTTGCGTAACATTGGCTGACCTGCCGTTCCATCTCCCGAAGACAAGGGAGTTTCCGTGGCTTTGCTCCAAATAAGCCCCGGATCCCGTGTACAGGGAGTTACCAATGCAGTTGGGACCCCTGGCGGCAGCCGGACGCTAAGACGATCCGTGGAACGAAGCACAATTCGCTTGCTTTGAGTGAAGGATTCTTTTAGGAAAGCAAAAATGTCCTCCTTTGCGAGGGGGCGCTTAGAATCCTAAGAGTTGGGGGCGTAGAGGCCGTCTAGACCGACCCCCCCCCTGCTCGATGCAGGATCAGCCTAAATCAGGGGTGTCGAACTCATTTGTTACGAGGGCCGGATCTGACATAAATGAGACCTTGTTGGGCCGGGCCATGTCCTAAAACGTAATGCCAGGCAGCAGAGATATAAACTCCATAAAGGACACAAACACAAAGGGTTTGCTTTTTACTTAAAATAAAAATGTGTAAAACATTTGCTCTGTCAGCTGCAAACCTACTTTTGATTTATCGACGTTCACCACAGAAATCTCGTGCTCAGAGTTCTGAGTCTGGGACCCAGGTTAAAACCTGAAACGGCTGAGTGATTAAGAGAGTCTGGCAAAACAAGCTAGGATGCAGCAGCAGCAGCAGAACTGGAAGCAGGAGAGGGCCAGTTCCACTGCGGGCCTGACGGAAGCCCTCCTGGGGCCTGATCCACCCCCCCCAGCTGTATATTTGACACTCCTGGCCTAAAGCATCCCTGACAAATCCCACTGCTGAATTTCTCTTACTCTATATAAAAAAGTCCCTAATATCCAGCCGGTCCCTTTCCTCCCGTAATTGAAACCTATTATTGTGAGCAGTGCTCCCTCTAAGCTGTGGAGACTTGTGAGCAAAAATTTTACTTTGTGAGCTACCGGCATTGAAGTTGTGAGCGAGCCATTTGGCTACTGCATCGATTACTTTGCTCCGGAACCCTCCTTCCTGAGTTACGACAAAAATGCGTGAGCTGGAGGCTAAAAAACTGTGAGCTAGCTTGCACTAACTCAGCTTAGAGGGAACATCTGGAGCAGAGGTCCATCAGTGGCTATTAGCCACAAGGTACAGATAGGAACTCTCGGTCTGGGGCAAGGGATGCTCTGTGTTCTTGGTGCTGGAGGGGCAGCAGTGGGAGGGCTTCAAGTGTCCTGGCCCCACTGTTGGACCTCCTGATGGCCCCTGGCGTTTTTGGCCACTGTGTGACAAAGTGTTGGACTGGAAGGGCCACTGGCCTGATGCAACATTGGCTTCTCTTATGTTCTTATGAAAACTGATTGTGAGCAATGGTCCCTCTAAACCGTGGATTCTTGTGAGCAAAAATTCTCCTTTGTGAGCTACCGGCGTTAAAGTTGTGAGCAAGTGATTTGGCTGCTGCATAAATTAGTTTGCTCTGGAGCCGTCCTTCCGGAGTGAAGACAAAAAATAGGTGAGCCGGAGGCTAAAAAGCTGTGAGCTAGCTCGCACTAACTCAGCTTAGAGGGAACACGGATTGCTGAGTCCAGTTCTCTGCTGCTAACAGGAATCTCCCTCTGCCCTCCTCTTTAAGTGAGAGCCTTTCAAACACTCCCAAGAGAGCAATTATTCCCCCCACACACACTGTTTTCCAGACTTACAGTTTCCAAACCCCTCAGCCATTTCTCACAGGGCTTGGTTTTTCTTCTATGGCTAAAATCTAATCCTAATTGTCAACTGATATTATCTTGGAAATGGAGAGTATCCAGTAATCTCAAAGCCAGAGAATTTTGCTCCTCCCAATTCTGGGACATGTCCGCTTTCTCTTTATGGCATTAATTCGGAAGGGTATTGAAAACAGACCAGCCAATATCATCATGCCCCTATAAATCAATGGAGCGACCTCATTTGGAGTACTGTGTACAGTTCTGGTCACCACACCTTAAAAAGGATATTATAGCATTGGAAAAAGTGCAGAGAAGGGCAACTAGAATGATAAAAGGGTCGGAACACTTTCCCTGTGAAGAAAGGTTAAAACGCTTGGGGCTCTTTAGCTTGGAGAAACGACGGCTGAGGGGTGACATGATCGAGGTTTATAAGATTATGCATGGGATAGAGCAGGTAGAGAAAGAGGTGCTTTTCTCTCTTTCTCACAATACCAGAACTTGTGGGCACTCCATGAAATTGCTGAGTGGTCCAGTTAGAACGGATAAAAGGAAGTCCTTCTTCACCCAAAGAGTGATTAACACACGGAATTCACTGCTATAGGAGGAGGTGGCGGCTGCAAGCATGGACGGCTTCAAGAGGGAATTAGATAAGCATATGGAGCAGAGGTCCCTCAGTGGCTATTAGCCATAAGGTATAGATAGGGAAACTGGGGGAAAGGGATGCTCTGTATTCTTGGTGCTTGGGGGGTGGGGGAAGAGTGGGAGGGCTTCTAGTGTCCTGGCCCAACTGCTGGACCTCCTGATGACACCTGGTGTTTTTGGCCACTGTGTGACACAGAGTGTTGGACCGGATGGGCCATTGGCCTGATCCAACATTGGCTTCTCTTATGTTCTTAATTGGAAAAAAAGAGAATTCCCCTTTCAGTCCCGGTGGCTGACCCGTTACCAGTTTTACACCGTACGCTGTGCTGCTTGTCCTCTAGATAGAAAGGAGGAAGACAGAAACAACAAAAGCCCCCTTGTTCCCACCCCTGAAAGTGTTTACGAGCTTGATATAAAACACAGGCATTGAAAAAAAAAATCTCTGGTTGTCTAAGGTTTCTTTCTCCCAACAGTTTAAACCGTCTTGTTAATCTAGAGCGGGTTTGTTTTGGCCCGGAGGCAGAGCATACTTTCTGCCAAGTCAGAAATAATTCCGCGTTTCCCCAGCCCGGAGTTCCATGCTCTGAAAACGGCTGGTCTGTGCACTGTGCCAGTCGCAGAATGCCCGGTCGCAGGCTGCATGCAGAAGGGGGCACTGCAGAAGAGAAGCTGTGGGCACCCAGATGCATTTTGTCCGGGGTTTCACCCCCCACCCTCTAAGCTGTTCTCCCCCCCCCCCGCCACTTTGCATTGGTGATTTGCTGGATAAGCTTTATTTTTAGAAAGGGACATGAACTGGCGTATGGGGCGTATTCTGCAAGCCAAATGTTAACAGAGGAATAGATTTAGGTGGGGTGGCCGTGTTGGTCTGAACGAACAGAGCAAAGTTTGAGTCCAGCAGCTCCTTTAAGATTAACGAAGTTTAATTCTGGGTATAAACTTTCATGTGCATGCATGCTTTACGTGCATGCATACAGTTTGGTGTAGTGGTTAAGTGTGTGGACTCTAATCTGGGAGAACCGGGTTTGATTCCCCACTCCTTCACTTGCTGGATGACCTTGGGCAAGCCATAGTTCTGTCAGAGCTGTGCTTGAAAAAAGAACAGTTTCTGTCAGAGCTCTCTCAGCCCCACCTACCTCACAGGATGTCTGTTGTGGGGAGGGGAAAGGAAAGGAGTTTGTGAGCTGCTCCGAGTGAAGGGCAAGTGCCAGTTTGGTGTAGTGGTTAAGTCTGGGAGAACCGGGTTTGATTCCCCACTCCTCCACTTGCAGCTGCTGGATGACCTTGGGCAAGCCGTAGTTCTGTCAGAGGTCTTGAAAAAAGAGCAGTTTCTGTCAGAGCTCTCTCAGCTCCACCTACCTCACAGGGTGTCTGTTGTGGGGAGGGGAAGGGAAAGGTGTTCATAAGCCGCTCTGAGACTCCCTTGGGTAGTGAAGGGCGATGCATAAATCCAATCTCCTCCTCTTCAACTTTTTCAATACATCTGAAGAAGTGCATGCACTCAAAAAGCCAGTTTGGTCCTTGAGAGAACGACTCTTGTCAGGTCATCCAGCCAGGTGCAAGTGGAGGAGTGGGGAATCGAACTCGGTTCTCCCAGATTAGAATCCGCGCACTTAACCACTACACCAAACTTTAATGCCAGTCGCTCCCAAAGAAGAATTTTTGCTCACAGGACTCCACAGCTTACAGGGAGCCATTGGTCGCAACGCAGGAATGCGTGCAGCCCATACGTTTTCAGTGTTGACAGAATGTAAGCCTTGTAACTGAATCAGACTCGGTATTGCTACTTGACGAGGGTGGAGAAGGAAGACGTCGCCCAGGTATGAGCACATTTGTGCGGCTGGGCAGGAGCGCGGTGCGATCCCACAATACCTGAGCTCTCTGCCTTCGACGTGTCCATGACCTCGGGCATTTTGCAAGGGAAAGTAATTGGAGGATGAGTCGTACAGATGCAGGCGTGGGCTAAATGCACGCAAGCTGACAGTCTGGCCTTCAGTGTCTTAAATGAAAGGGTTGGGAAATGCATGAGGCTGCCCTGGGAGGCTATCCAGGCAACTGCCAATGGAAAACCCGAAAAAAGAAATGCAAACTTTTTTGCCGAGATGCCTTTGGGCTACTGGCTGAAACCATTCCTTTCCGCCACTTTTCGACTGCCATGTTTTGTCTCCAGAGGTTAAGCATCTGTCTGGATCAGCCGAGCGAGGAGGGCATCAAATCAAAAGTCGGGAAGCACGTAAACAAAAAACAGATATTGTACGGTTGTGTGTTGGCTGCTGTTCCATGCATTAAAAAACACCCCCCCCGGGTTTAGTAACAAATGCAGTTTACCTTTCTCGCGGATTTGTTTACGAATAAACCCACAGATTTTTAGCCCATATATCCGTGAAGATATGCTTGCAAATATTCAGGCAAGGCCTGGCAAACTCTTAGAAGCTGGAGAGGTTGCTGAAAAGATGTACTGGGGGAAGAGGGTTGGTAGAAGAAGAAGAGATTGGATTTATACCCTGCCCTTTGCTTGGAGTCCAAAAGCAGCTTACAAACTCCTTTCCCTTCCCCCTCCCCACAACAGACAGCCTGTGAGGTAGGTGGGGCTGAGAGAGCTCTTTCGAGGACTGCCCTTGTGAGAACAGCTCTGGGAGAACTTGTGACTGACCCAAGGTCACACCAGCCAGCTGCATGTGGAGGAGTGGGGAATCAAACTCAGTTCTCCCAGATTAGCCTGTGCTGTTAACCACCACACCAAACTGGCTCTCCATGTTGACTTGTCCCTCTCCGTGGGTGATGGGAGCAAAAGGGAAATGCAGAATAAACTGGGATGCACCTTTCTTGAATTTGAACATTATCTTAATGCAGAATATCTATTTTTTTCCCTAAACATGGAGGGCATGTCATCCTGCTTATACACATCTCTGCGTGCTGCCTTAGAAGACGGAGCTGAGAATTACCCTAGTTCCTTCCCTTGTATTTATTTATTTATCTATTGTATTAGATTTATGTACCTCCCTCCCCAATGGGCTCAGGGCAGTGTACAACAATTAAATGTACAATTGGATTTATACCCTGCACTTCACTACCCAAAGGTGTCTCAGAGCGGCTTACCAACTCCTTTCCCTTCCCCTCCCCTCCCCACAGCAGACACCCTGTGAGGTAGGTGGGGCTGAGAGAGCTCTGACAGAAACTGCTCCTTTTCAAGAACAGCTCTTATCAGAACTAGGGCTCGCCCAAGTTCATCCAGCCAGGTGCAAGTGGAGCAGTGAGGAATCAAACCCGGTTCTCCCAGATTAGAGTCCGCGTACTTAACCACTAAACCAAGCTGGAGGGAGGGAGAATAAATTTTCTGGTCGATGGTAGGTGGGCGTGGCACTGGAAACTCTTATCTGGGTTTGGCCACTCCGATTTGTATAAAAACACACAAAATCTTATTTACAAAAACAAAGGACCCAACAATACACAGATAGGGGAAAGAATGTATACAGTTCAGCCAGGAATGCAAACTGAAAGAAAAAACCTAGCTGGCTATTCTACCCACTATTTTTCCCTATCAGGCGCGTAGCTCTGGCATCTCAACTGGTGTTCCTGATTAGAGGTGGAAGTTGAAGAGAGCGTCAAGGCAGTCTCTTTTCTCTCTGAGTCTTCTCAAGCAAGGTGGAAGTTGACGAGAGCTGCGAGGAAGTCTTTTCTCTCTCTGAGTCTTCTCAAGCTGTCTATTCTGCATTGGTGTTCTTTAACCATTTAGCCATCAGAAAGCCATTACCAGGAGAGATCTCTAAATTGCAAGCTGTCAACCAGTTTAGATGACAGTTCTCAGCTGCTGCAAGTTAATCACTTCTGCCAGCCTAAGCAACAATTCTGAGAACAAGCCTGCAGGTGGGGGTGATGACTTCTATGGTCAAGAAAGCTAAGACTTGGGCAGAAAAACTCTCTTAAAGGAGACCAGTTTCTTGACACAAAGTTAGAGGGGATCCTAGAGGTCACCTACTCCAACCCCCTTGCTCAGTGTGGGAATTAGTCAACTACAGCACCCCACTCTGCTTAAAGGAGCGCACACCTTTAAAAATGTTTTAAAATGATTGAAAACAGCATTTGCAGGAGAAATTCTTGTGGGGCTGTGCCTTTTAGAAAGGGGGCGGAGCCCCCCAAAACCCCACTGTCGCTATGGGCCTGCTGTCTGTTCTGATCACTTTCCTAGTAACTGGATTGTGGTTTGATGGCTGCTTGGTCAAGATCATAGAGGTTATTCTCTATGATAGGAGAAACTGTATTCCTTATAAAATTTGTGGCAGGGCAGGAGCTTTCGTGAGTCCGTGCCCACTTCTTCAGATAATTCCTCCCCTGCCACAAATTTGGTTAGTCTTTAAGTTGCTCCTGGACTCTTGCTCTTTTCTCCTGCTACATGGTGACCCATCTCCATCTGTATTCCTTATAAAACAATGGAGAATCTAGATTCAAGTCCAGGAGCACCTTAGAAAACAAGCAGTATGCCCTGAAAAATATTTGGGTCCCTGAGGTGCTACTGGAATCGAATCTAGGTGTTCTACTGCAGGCTGACACAGCTTGCCCTCTGAAATTATCTCAACAGGTCAGCCTGTTTTGGACTGCTGTGGAATAGCAGGGTTGGAGTCCAGTAGCATCTTATGAGACCACCAGCTGCAAGGAGATCAAATCAGTCAGTCCTAAAAGAAATCAACCCTGACTGTTCCCTGGAAGGCCAGAGACTGAAGCTGAAGCTCAAATTGTTTGGCCCCCAAATGAGAAGGGAGCACTCTCTGGAGAAGACCCTGGTGCTGGGAAAAACTGAATGTCAAAGAAGAAGGAGACAGGATGGTTAGACAGTGTTATCAAGGCCCGTAGCTAACATGGGGCCCACGGGGCCTGGCCCCCTAGCATTTCTTCCAGGCCCCCTTCCTCCTGGGCTGGCCTCAAATTGAATGAATGTAATTAACTTTGAATTAATTAGCTATGACCCACTGAGGGCCCCCCCCCAATCCCTAGCTACTGATGCAACAAACATGAAATTGAGCAAACTCTGGAACACAATGGAAGACATGAGGGCCTGGCGTGATGTTGCCCATGGGGTTGCAAAGAGTCAGACTCGACTGTGCGACTGAACGATGACGACGAAGTTTCTTCAGATCCACTGAAATGGAAGACATACCTTGAACAGAATTCTGCTGGTCTTAACGGTGCCGTTGGACTTGAACTTTGTTCAATTACTTTCCATGCTGATAGATTCAGGTGGGTGTGTCAGTCTGGAGTAATAGTGGCAACTAACCCTAACCCCCCAGTATGTAAGGTTTGAGGAAGTCTGCTCCAATGAATCTGAAGAGACATGCAGATGCATGAAAGCTTATATCCAGCATTAAACTTTGTTGGTCATAAAGGTGCTGGCGGGTGTCAAACTTTGTTCTGTTCCTTCAGACCAACACGGCTACTCACCTGAATCTTTCTTAAGAACAAAGTTGGAGTCCAGTGGCACCTTTAAGACCAGCAAAGTTTAATTCTGGGTACAGGCTTTCGTGTGCACGCAGGCACTTCCTAGTTAGTAGCAGTGATCACAGCTTAAATAGTCTGGGGTCTTTAAAATGAGCTCTGTCATAGTGAACACTTGTTTGACGTAGTCAGTTTGGAAATAAGTCCTCTTTTCACTTCTCAAAATATGGCAACCCTATATCAAGCGGTGGCTCACAGGTTAAGATGCTGAGCTGCAGACCGGAAGGTCGGTAGTTCGGCAGTTCGAGACCTGAGTGCCGTATGACGGAGTGAACTCCCGTCTCTGGCCCCAGCTCCTGCCAACCTAGCAGTTTGAAAGCAAGAAACTGCAAGTAGCTAAACAGGTACCGCTTTGGTGGGAAGGTAACAGTGTTCTGTGCGCCTCGGTGTTTAGTCATGCCACATGACCACAGAAACGTCTTCGGACAGCGCTGGCTCTTCGGCTTAGAAACGGAGATGAGCACTGCCCCCTAGAGTCAGATTTGACTGGCATTTGAGCAAGGGAAACCTTTACCTTTATATAAAGCCATACAACCCACCTTCGAAAGCTGTGGGGCTTTCAATCGCCTCTAACGCCCCGTGCATGGCAAACCTAACCAGGGTGTGTAGGAATACCAGCCTCCAGGTGGGACCCGGGGATCTCCTGGGATTACAGCCCATATCTCCATTCCCCAGAGATCAGCTCACCTGGAGAAAACGGTTGCTTTGGAGGGTGGGCTTTATGTCATCACACCCTGCTGAGGTCCCTCATAGGGATGCCAGCCTCCAGGTGGGGCCTGGGGATCTCCAGGGATTACAGCCCATATTTCCATATTCCAGAGACCAGCTCCCCTGGAGAAAATGGATGCTGTGGAGAGTGGACTCTGTGGCACTGTACCCTAGTGAGGTCCCTCATGAGGGATGCCAGCCTCCAGGTGGGGCCTGGGGCAGTGTTCCCTCTAAGCTGACTTAGTGCGAGCTAGCTCACAGTTTTTTAGCCTCCGGCTCACACGTTTTCGTCTCCGCTCAGGAAGGATGGGTCCAGAGCAAACCAATTTATGCCGCAGCCAAATCGCTGGCTCACAACTTTCATGCCAGGAGCTCACGAAGCAGAATTTTTGCTCGCAAGGCTTCACAGCTTCGAGGGGGCATCGGCTGGGGGATCTCCCGGGATTACAGCCTCTGTCTCCCGACTCCGGAGATCAGCAGCTCCCCCTGGAGAAAACGGCTGCTCTGGAGGGCGGATACTAACTATGGCGCCGTACCCCACCGCGGTCCCTGTCCTCCCCCGGCTCCATCCCCCCAGATCCCCAGGACCTCCCCAACCTAGATCTGGCCACCCTCCTTTTCCCATCCCGCAACCAAGGGCGGGGGTGGGGGAAGGAGGGACCAATGCTCCCTCTAAAGCAGTGGCGTCCTGTGAGCAAAGATTCTACTCTCTGAGCTGCCGGCATTAAAGTTGTGAGTGAGCCTAAATCAAGCCTGCTCTGGGGCCCCATCCTTCCCGAGCGGAGGCAAAAAAAAGAGTGTGAGCCGGAGGCTAAAAAACGGTGAGCTGGCTCACGCTCACTCAGCTTAGAGGGAGCACTCGGGGGGGGCGACAGGACCCGGCAGCCCTGTAAAAGGGCATGCGTTGCACATGCGCCTTCCTTGCACACACGTCTGAATGCAGCGAGGCAGGGGGCTGGGCGGCAGTGTTCCCTCTAAGCTGAGTTAGTGTGAGCTAGCTCACAGTTTTTTTAGCCTCCGGCTCACCTTTTTGTCTTAGCTCAGGAAGGAGGGCTCCAGAGCAAACTGATTGATGCAGTAGCCAAATCCCTCGCTCACAACTTTAATGCCAGTAGCTCACAAAGTAGAATTTTTGCTCACAAGACTCCACAGCTTAGAGGGAGCATTGCTCACAGAGTGTCTGTGGTGGGGAGGGGAAAGGGAAAGGAGTTTATAAGCCCTCTGAGACGCCTTTGGGCAGTGAAGGGCGGGCTATAAATCCAGCCTCTTCTTTCAGAGCTGTTCTCTCAAGAGCAGTTTCTGTCAGAGCTCTCTCAGCCCCTCACAGGGTGTCTGTTGTGGGGAGGGGAAGGGAAAGGAAGGGTGGGCTATAAATCCAGCCTCTTCTCTCAGAGCTGTTCTCTCAAGAGCAGTTTCTGTCAGAGCTCTCTCAGCCCCTCACAGGGTGTCTGTTGTGGGGAGGGGAAGGGAAAGGAAGGGTGGGCTATAAATCCAGCCTCTTCTCTCAGAGCTGTTCTCTCAAGAGCAGTTTCTGTCAGAGCTCTCTCAGCCCCTCACAGGGTGTCTGTTGTGGGGAGGGGAAGGGAAAGGAAGGGTGGGCTATAAATCCAGCCTCTTCTCTCAGAGCTGTTCTCTCAAGAGCAGTCTCTGTCAGAGCTCTCTCAGCCCCTCACAGGGTGTCTGTTGTGGGGAGGGGAAGGGAAAGGAGTTTGCCAGCCACTCTGAGAGGCCTTTGGGCAGTGAAGGGCGGGGTATAAATCCAATCTCTTCTTCTTCTTCTTCTACCTCACAGGGTGTCTGTTGTGGGGAGGGGAAGGGAAAGGAGTTTGTGAGCCGCTCTGAGACCCCTTTGGGCAGTGAAGGGCGGGGTATATATCCAACCTCTTCTCTCAGAGCTGTTCTCTCAAGAGCAGTTTCTGTCAGAAGTTCTCTCAGCCCCACCTTCCTCACAGGGTGTCTGTTGCGGCGCTCTGAGAGGCCTTTGGGCAGTGAAGGGCGGGGTATAAATCTAATCTCTTCTTTTTTTTTTTACAAATCTTCACTCGGCTTTTTTCCCCCTTTTCACCCCTCTCCCCCAACTTCGTGGTGCCCTGTGAGCACGTGCTCGGTCTGCTCAAGGGGTTACCCTGCCCCTGCCCCCCCCCCAAGGGCGGCCCGCGGGGCTCGTCGCCGTCGTCGTCGTCGTCGGGGAGGCGGGCGGGCGGGCGGCGCGGAGGGGGCGGAGCCGGGCCGCCGTGGCCGGAGTTTGCGCTCTGAGGCGCGCCAGCCCAGCCGAGCCAGCCAGCCGAGCCGAGGCAGCCAGGCCCACCCGAAGCCGCCGCCGTCGGGCCTGCCGAGGAGGGCCGTGCCGTGCCGGGCCGTGCCGGGGCGCGCGGGCTTCTCCCCCTCAAGGCAGGCCGGCCGGCCGGGCGGGCGGGCTCCGTCGTCGTCGTGGGTCATGGCGTCGCCGGAGACGAAGATCATCTACCACCTGGACGACCAGGAGACGCCGTACCTGGTGAAGCTGCCCGTCCCGGCCGAGCGGGTCACGCTGGGCGACTTCAAGGCCCTCCTCAACCGGCCCAACTACAAGTTCTACTTCAAGTCGATGGACGACGACTTCGGGTGAGAGGCCCCGCCCGGCCCGGACCCCCCCAACCCCCGCAGGCCACGCCGCCGCCGCCCCCCCCCCGCCTCGGGCCGGCAGACAATGAAGGGAGGAGGAGGAGGAGGAGGAGGGTCGCTCTCTTCTCTCCCTCCCCCCCCCACCTCGGCTGCAGGGGGGGGTCCGGCTCTGGAAAAGGGTTAGCTCGGTTTTGGGGGGGCCCCCCGTGTGTATATGTTTTTTTTTGGCGTGTATGTGCTCCAGAGTTAGGGCGGTTGGCAACCTCCCGGCGCGGCCTGGAGACCCACGCTGCCTTCGAAGCGGCGGAGCCCCCGTGAGCCAGAATTCTGCTCGGTCCCGCCCTTCTTCTCTCTTCCCCCCCTCCCCGGCTGCAGGGGGAGTCCGGCTCTGGAAAAGGGTTGACTCGGTTTTGTTCCCCCCCCTCCTCCCCGGTGTGTTTGGGGTTTTTTTTGGCGTGTGTGTGCTCCGGAGTTAGGGCGGTTGGCAACCTCCCGGCGGGGCCTGGAGACCCATGCTCTCCTTTAAGCTGCGGAGCCCCTGTGAGCCAGAATTCTGCTCGGTCCCGCCCTTCTCTTCTCCCCCACCTCCCTGGCTGCAGGGGGAGTCCGGCTTTGGAAAGGGTTAACTCGGTTTTGTTGTCCCCCCCCTCCCCCGTGTGTTTGGGGTTTTTTTTGGCGTGTGTGTGCTTCGGAACTTAGGGCGGACGGCAACCTCCCGGCGGGGCCTGGAGACCTCCCACGACTCCGCAGTGTTCCCTCGAAGCTGGAGTGAGTGTGAGCCAGCTCACTGTTTTTTTTAGCCTCCGGCTCACGCGTTTTTTTTTTTTTTTGTCTTAGCTCGGGAAGGGTGGCGCCCAGAGCAAGCTGGTTTATGCAGTAGCCAAATGGCTGGCTTCTAGCCTTAATGCCGGTAAGCTCACAGAGCAGGATTTTCGCTGGCGACGCCTGCACGGCTTTAGAGGGAGCATCGCCCACGAATATAGCTCCTCTCCATTTCGGTTCCTTTGAAGGGGATGGTGGCTTTGGGAATGTGGTGGGCTGCATGGCGTTAGACAGCCTCCCCCCCCCAACCACCATTGAGGTCCCTTCGCTCCCCAGTCTGCAGCCCTGGGATCTGCGGGAATATCCCAACGACCTTATTAGGGATGCCAGCCTCCAGATGGGACTTAGGGGTCTCCTCCCGCCCTCTCCCCGGAATCGTAGCTCATTTCCAGGCTACAGAGTTCAGTTCCTTGGGGGAAAATGGATGCTTTGGACGTTGGGCTCTATGGCTTTGTCCTGCCCAAGGTCGGTCTCCAAATCTCCGGGAGTTTCCCAACCTGGAGCGGGCAACCATGTCCGTGGAGCCCTGCTTAGTCAGATACAGAATGGGGGCTTTCTTGTTTAGGTCATTTTGCACTGGGAACGGGGTGGGGGGATCTACACAGCACAGCTTCACCGAGGGGGGGCTCCGGCCCACCGAGGCCGCTGCGGGGAATGGAATCTGGTTTGTCTCTTTAAAGGGTTGTGGAGGGATCCTGTTTTGTTCTGCTGCGGCAGACGCTTGTGGAGTGATCCCTCTCTCGTTGCAGATGTTTTCATTTCTCTGCCGGTCCCCGATAGGAAAAACCCCGCTGCCAGTGGAAAAAAATTGCTTCTCTGTCAAAGGTTCAAGGGCAAGGAATTAGCTTACCTGAGCCTGATAGATCCATTATCAGGAATCCCCACCAATGGTCCCTCTAAGCTGTGGGCCCAATTTCTGCTTTGTGAGCGACTGTCATTGAAGTTGTGAGCGAGCGATTTGGCTGCGGCATCAGTTAGTTTGCTTTGGGGCCATCCTTCCTGAGCGAGGGCAAAAATGTGTGTGCTGGATGCTAAAAAACTGTGAGTTGGCTCACACTAACTCAGCTTAGAGGGAACACTGCTCCCTCGCCCCAGTCACACTTTGACTCTGCAAAGGAGACCCATTCAGATTCCAGCATTGTTCTCTCTTCCCTCTGTTCTTCAAAGATCTTGATGGAGGCTCTTTTTTTTTCTGATTGATTGATTTTTGGTATCTCTTTAGTGCATGAACCGCAGTCCCCAGTTTGCAAGCTCTGGGCATAGGGTGTTTGGGGAGGTCATTAATTCATGGGGGTCACCATAAATTGGAAGCCACTTGAGGGCAATTAACACACATGGGCTGCGGTCACACGCCCTGAATAATCCATTTTCAATCTACTTTCAGTGTACTTACTGTGTGAACTTGCAAAATCCAGTTGGAAATGAGATTGAAAATGGAATGAAAGTGGATTATTTAGTGTGTGTGACCAGAGCCACGGTGCATTTTTTTACCCTTTAAGGCGCTCAGGGCACATTCCCTGGCTCTCCCACCCTGTTTGGTGCAGTGGTTAGGAGTGCGGACACTAATCTGGAAGAACTGGGTTTGATTCCCCACTCCTCCACATGTGGCTGCTGGTGTGACCTTTCAGAGCTGTTCTCTCAAGGGCAGTCCTTGAAAGAGCTCTCTCAGCCCCACCTACCTCACAGGGTGTCTGATGTAGAGAGGGGAGGGGAAGGGAAAGGGGATTGTAATCCGAGACTCCTTCAGGTAGTGAAGGGCTGGGTATAAATCCAATCTCCTTTTCTTCTTCTTCTTTTGACCTCAGCATAGCAAGAGAGAGTGCCCGACTCCTTATTCTGTGCACTTCGTGGTGGGGCAGTAATTTGAACCCAGATCCCTAGTTCAAAGTCTACTGGCTGCATCGGCTGGCTGTTTGGTTCTCACTATATTTCCATCCCTGGTGAAACAGGAGGGATCTGCCCTGGTCAGGCTGGTGGCTTGAACAGCCCATGTGCCAGGTGTTTGAGGCACACTTGGGCATAAGTGGGCGATGTGCCATCAGGAATTCCTTGGCATTCTCGCAGGCTCACTCCAGGACTACCCTATCTTGTACAGTGTGGGTTGTTTCTCTCTGATTAGGCGCTGCAAGGGCTGGAGGGAGATTCCCTAGGCTTCTTCTCTTAGATCATGTGTTGTTTTCTCATGCGCTGTGCTTGCTGTGTAGTGTTTTTCTGGGGGAGGGGGCCCTAGCCTCTTGTCTGTATGTACTCTGACCTGGGTTTGGGCTTCCCTTCTCCAGCCTTCGCTTATTCTAAGAGCTCTGTGATCTTCCGGATCTGGCTTGTGTGTCCCAGGACAAGGTGATTTCTCCTTGAGGAGTCAACTAGTTATGCCTTTCCCGCACCACCCCTTTGTATTTTTCTCCAAAGCGCTCTGCTCTTTGCCTCCTTGGGGGAAAAAAATACAGACCTCACATCTTGCTTTCTTTTTAGATCCATTCTCTTATAGGATCTTTGAAGAGAGCCAGTTTGGTGTAGCAGTTAGGAGCACGGCAGACTCTAATCTGAGAGCCAGTTTGGTGTAGTGGTTAAGTGCGCACACTCTAATCTGGGAAAACCGGGTTTGATTCCCCACTCCTCCACTTGCACCTGCTGGATGACCTTGGGTCAGTCACAAGCCCTGGCACAGCTGTTCTTGAAAAAGAGCAGTTTCTGTTAGAGCTCTCTCAGCCCCACCTACCTCACAGGGTGCCTGTTGTGGGGAGGGGAAGGGAAAAGAGTTTGTAAGCTGCTCTGAGACTCCTTTGGATAGCGAAGGGCGGGGTATAAATCCAATCTCTTCTCTTCTTCTTCTCTTCTTCCTCTTCTAATCTGGGAGAAGTGGGTTTGATTCCCCACTCCTCCACATACAGCTGCTGGTGTGACCTTGGGTCAGTCACAAGTTCTTTCAGAGCTGTTCTCTCACGAGCAGTTCTGGAAAGAGCTCTCTCAGCCCTAGCAACCTCACAAGGTGTCTGTTGTGGGGGTGGGGAAATGGAAGGGAGATTGTAAGCCACTCTCAAGGGCGGGTAGTGACCGGCGGGGGATAAATCCAATCTCTTCTTCTTCATTCCCCCCCTCTCCCTGGTTTCCGTTTGTTTTTATGTTTCAGAACTTGCTGGTTCAGTTAGTGTTCACAAAAGATCTACATGTACAGTGGCAGTTTTTGTTTCCTGGAATCTGTAACTTGTGCTGGGATATTATTAGAAATGAGCAGCCAGGAATTCAGAGCTTTCTGTAGCCTGTAAAAGAGCCCACCTTTCTCAAGCCGGATCTTTCTCAGAGCTCCTTTTGTAAGGGTTGATCCCGTTCAGCAAAAGTATACAGTCCCGGCTCTATAAGGACTGCATTACTTCAGAATGCTGGTGTGTTATAACACACAGGCACACACACACAGAGGGACTGGGGGGGGTCATCTCATCCCCCTCCTTGCTATTTTGTCTTTCCCTTCCTCGAAAGCCTCCATAGCCTCTCCTCTTTTCATGCTTCCTGCTTTCCTTCCCACCTGTCAGCCAACCCACCTTTATTTACGCCCCCTGTCTTCACCTTCCCCTCACCCTGCCAGCCTCTGCCTGGGAAAACTATGGCCCAGTTGCTCAGCTGCAAGGTCGGACACAATTGCCTGATGGGAAACCTATAAAGACTTTTACGGGGTACATCGTTTTTTCCCCTGTGTCCCCTTCCCCATATGCTTTCCTCTTTCTTTCCTCGTGGCAGCTCTCATACCTTCCTCTCATACACCAGTTTGGGGTAGGGGTTAAGTGTGCAGACTCTAATCTGGGAGAACCGGGTTTGATTCCCCACTCCTCCACTTGCAGCTGCTGGATGACCTTGGGCGAGCCATAGTTCTGTCAGAGCTGTCCTTGAAAGGGCAGTTCCCAGGAGAGCTCTCTCAGCCCCACCTACCTCACAGGGTGTCTGTTGTGGGGAGGGGGAAGGGAAAGGAGTTTGTAAGCCGCTCTGAGACTCCGAGTGAAGGGCGGGGTATAAATCCAATCTCCTACTCCTCCTTTCTCTTCCTTTCTCTTCTTCCTACCCACCAACCTACCTTTTAGCGGCTTCCCATTGTCAACTATGGTCATTGTTTACTTACTCCATTTATATCCCACCTGGACCTGAAGTTTCTTGGTGTGGTTGCTGCCAGGCCTGGCCGCAAAAGGTCCTCCCTCAAAGACCAAAGGAGCCCTGGGAAAGGGCCCTGCCCCGTCCCGCTGCCTTTTACGGATAGAAATAAAGGCTGGCAAGACTGAATTGTTGCCTAGTAGGGCCTCTGAGGGCATTTCTTTCTTAAAGCTGCAGCTGCTGTTTCTCTTATTTGGGGGGGGCGGTGTTATTACATAAGAACATAAGAGAAGCCAATGTTGAATCAGGCCAATGGCCCATCTAGTCCAACACTCTGTCACACAGCGGCCAAAATATACCAGGTGCCATCAGGAGGTCCAGCAGTGGGGCCAGGACACTAGAAGCCCTCCCACTGCTGCCCCCCCAAGCACCAAGGATAGAGTGCATCACCTGCCCCAGACTGAGAGTTCCCATCTATACCCTGTGGCTAATAGCCACTGATGGACTTCTGCTCCATATGTTTATCTAATTCCCTCTTGAAACTGTCCATGCTTGTAGCTGCCACCACCTTGAAACCCCCGTGTACTTTTTGTAGTTGTTGTTTTACCTCAGATTCCTGACCTGGATAGCCCAGGCTGGCCCGATCTCGTCAGATCCCGGGAGCTAAGCGGGGTCGGCCTTGGTTTGTATTTGGATGGGTGACCTCCAAGGAATACCAGCGCTGGGACGCAGAGGCAGGCAATGGCAAACTGCCTCTGAAACGCCTCTGGCCTTAAAAAAAACAAAATATCACAAGTCCAGCTCGCCACCTAGTGGTGCATAACAGTAAAGGAGCTGGAACTTCTGGCTGCCCGGGCTGTCTTAGGATATTCCTGGCTAAACTACACACAGTGCCATATAATAACAAGAAGAACAACAACAGCCACCTCAGATTTTTCTGCCAACCTGAGGCATTTTTCACGTGGGTAGACAGACATCTTGTCTGTTCTTGTCTCCCGTCTCCAGATTCGAGTATCCACCTATTTGGCCATGTTGAGAATTAGGGGTCTGTGATGATGTATAGTCGGAATATTCCTGTGGATAAAAATCTTGCAGTTAGACGGTTAGTTGAGGACTTTCTTCCCTGACATTTTATCTTTCCCTGACGTTTTATCTTTCCACAAGTAAGAGTTGTTTTGTTTGGAGGTCTTTATGCTGTGATTTCCCAGGTCTGCGACCCACAGTGGTGTGGTCCCAGAAGGACTGCATGGTATCTCACAGCCTGACTTGAATATAACAAATGTTTCAGAAGCTGCAAGCAAGACTTGTCCCTATAAATTAGTGGGAAGTAATCATTGTATAACCCACATATAAATTATAGACCTCAGCATGCTGCTGTATGAAAGTTTCTGCGAGGGTACATGCTGCCTGATGATTATGGAAGTTTTGTGCTCAGGGTAGACGTTTCATTCTAGGTTTTTGTTGACTTCAGTATATTTTCCGTCTGCCGTCCGGTTTCCCCTGAGCCTTCATTTCCTAAGCTGCCATAGCTGTGCCATGTGTTGTTAAACAGCTGTTGCCATCTGGGTAGAGGGAGTTGCCGTTTTATTGGTGGATGTATTGTTATGAAAAAAACTTGCCCAGGCCAATCTTTGAAGTCTTATACTAGGAAGTAATTGACATGGGTTCCATTATAGCCCTGCAGTGCGGGCTGGGAAGTACATTGCCATGGACAAAGCGTATTCTAAAAGCCATAAGGTTCCTGTTGTGGAAAAAAAGAGGGCCTGGTTAGGCTGTGATTTCAGATCAGACAGAAAAGATCGGGGTTCAGATACCCGCTCAGACATGAAATTTACTGGCTGATGTTCAGTTAGTATATCCTAGACAAACCTACCCCCCCAGGGTTGTTGTAAGCATAAACTGAGAGAATTCCCACGTTTGCCTCTGAGCTTTGTAATGGGAAAGCGGCATTCAAACGCAATGTAAATGTAATAAAAGAACAGTGAATTTCGAGCCAAAACTTCAGATTGTGCATGCAGACGGTAATACTGGATTATATTTAGCACGGACTCCCATTATGCTTTTAAGATGTGGTCTGATAATCCTTGTGTATGAAGCTGTACACTTTTCAAGCGGCATACTTGGTTGGAAACAAGAAGTTTGGAGTTTGTAGAACCCGAGTTGTTCTCCCCCCCCCGAACATTGTCATTGGCTGTTAATGATCCAGTGGGTTCAGTCTGTCTTGGAAGACCTGGGTTCAAATTTTGCACCTCCCACGATGCATTGTGTGCTTTTGAGGACATAAGCTTCCATTTTCCATATGTAAACTGGAGTGACCGTGGGACGCATAATGTTACAAACGGAGGTCCAAAGATTCTCAACCAGACCGTGGCATTTGAAAGCCTGTAGGACAGAAATCATAATTAAACAAAACTTTATTCAGTTCTACTGGCTTGAAATAATTTTCCAACTTGTCTTAATATTTTATAGAGGCTTCAGCTCCTTTTAATCATGGTTAACAGTTCAACAGTGATTCAATTTGGGACAGTTTTGCTTTATGAGAAGACAGGATTTTGTAGAACGTGTATGGCTCCTTCTGTAATGGCGAAT
This sequence comes from Gekko gecko, assembly GCA_029375565.1. Lineage (NCBI taxonomy): Eukaryota > Metazoa > Chordata > Lepidosauria > Squamata > Gekkonidae > Gekko > Gekko gecko. The sequence goes on along the minus strand of JAPDNY010000008.1, from coordinate 143,806,026 downwards.
TAACGTAATGTCTTTTTTCAAGGAAAAGATAAACCTCCCTATTTTCAAATCTTATATGTTTAAGAGATTTTTTTCTGTGTATTAGAATTATATAACATAATAATAATATAATAATATATACTTTGTCATTGTACATAGTACAACGAAATTAAACTGCAATCCTCTCAGTGATCTACAACCCTCACAATGATCTACAACAATAATCATACGCACTCACACTTAGGAGAAGAAGAGGAGGAGGAGGAGGAGGTTGGATTTATACCCCGCCCTTCTCTCGGAGTCTCCGAACAGCTTACAGACTCCTTTCCCTTCCCTCCCCATAACAGATACCCTGTGAGGTAGGCAGGGCTGAGAGACCTCTGACAGGAACGGCTGTTTTTCAAGGACAGCTGTTCCAGAACTTGTGACTGACCCAAGGTCACATCAGCAGGTGCAAGTGGAGGAGTGGGGAATCAAACCCTGTCCTCCCGGATTACAGTCCACACTCCTACCCACTACACCAAACTGGCTCTCAAGGAGGCTTAGGGAAAAGGAGAGATGATGTTTAAGAGTGAATGGCAACTGGAATTTGGCATAGAGCTGGTGGACGCTATGAGAACACATGGCAACGGAGCTAAAACACATCTCAGAAGAACATTAGAATGGCCTTCAAATAGTATCTAGCCCCTGCCTCCCCTGCCCCCGAAAATAACCCAGTTTGGTATAGTGGTTGGGAGCGGGGACTCTAATCTGGGAGCACTGGGTTTGATTCCCTACTATTCCACATGCAGCTGCTGATGTGACCTTGGGTCAGAGAATAAATGTAAAGAAAACAGTCATGAGAGTGACCCACAGATCAAGCAGTCAGTAAGACTTGCAAAGAAAATGCCTTCTGTATATTATGGTCGAAAGCACTACAACACAATACAATAAACAAATTCCTTCTAATCATAAGAAATCCTCGTGTAAAAATACATCATCACCATCGTCTCCGGATTATATAACAACAACGTTTCAAAGACGCCTGGGATCCATTAGAAGCTTCGCAGCACATTTGAGCCTGAATACTTACTGGGATCAGCGTCCTATCTGAATGTATTATCTCACATGACCTTTTGTAAAGCACTTTATGAGCAAGAGAGCTTTTGTACTACTCTAGTATCTCCTGAGGAAGATCCAATTTTGAAACGTTATATAATCCGGAGACGATGTTGATGATGTATTTTTACACTAGGATTTTGTTATGATTTGAAGGAATTTGTTTATTGTATTGTGTTGTTGTGTTTTTGACCATAATATACAGAAAGCATGTTCTTTGCACGTCTTATTGACTGCTTGATCTCTGGGTCAGACTCTCACGACTGTTTCCTTTACATTTATTCTCTGATTAGGTCGTGATTGTCCACTTTTGTCTTGTGACCTTGGGTCAGTCATAAGTTCTCTCAGAGCTGTTCTCTCAAGGGCAGTTCTCGAGAGCTCTCGCAGCCCCACCTACCTTACAGGGTGTCCGTTGTGGGGAGGGGAAGGGAAAGGAGACTGTCAACTGCTCTGAGATTCCTTCGGATAGTGAAGGGCGGGGTATGAATCCAATTTCTTCCTTTTTTTAAAAAAAAAATTGCCTTTCTCTGATGCTCCCTTCTGATTCTGGTACACTTATTTTATTTCATTTTTTAAAAAAAACTGAGTATATAATAGCTGTAATAACAATCGTTGTCTGTCCTTTGATTCTTCCTCAATTGTGTTGTTACCTGAAATATGTTGGCAAGAAGAACTGCTAGAAAGATAAAAGAAGAAATAGATAAAAAGAGTAAATAGAGATTTGGCAATTCACTAGCTGTGAAACAGCTTCTGGAAAACAATGAACTAAAATATAGTCAGATAAAAGGAAGGCAGCTGAGTTTAATTTGCAAAGCCTTTTATCTTCTCTGTTCTCGCTGTGGTGGTGCAAGCTTTATCTTTATTATGCTCAGTTTTCAGATTATAATTATAAACAGGATACAAGAAGGTGATGTGTCTGTATTAGGGTGTCCAGCCTCTCGATGGGACCTGGAGATTTCCCAGAAGTACAACAAAGTTTGAGTCCAGTGGCACCTTTAAGACCAACAAAGTTAACTCTGGGTATAAGCTTTTGTGTGCATTTACAAGATTATAACTTTCGCTTATAAGGTTATAACTTAGCTTATTTTGTTTGTCTTTGCACAGCTTCATCACATTACATGTTAATTTGCTGTTCAGTCCCTGTCTATACTCCTGCCAACCTAGCAGTTCGAAAGCAAGAAATTGCAAGTAGATAAATAGGTGCCACTTCAGTGGGAAGGTAACAGCGTTCTGTGCGCCTTGGTGTTTAGTCATGCCGGCCATATGACCACGGAAATGTCTTCGGACAGCGCTGGCTCTTCGGCTTTGAAATGGAGATGAGCACCGCAACCCTAGAGTCAGATTCGACTGGCTTTCGAGCAAGGGAACTTTACCTTTACCTTTTACCCTGTCTATAAGTTTGGACCTTACCTACCATTCCAGTGTATTTGAAAAAAGAGTGCATGCACACGATAGCTCATACCTTGAATAGAACTTTGTTGGTCTTAAAGGTGCCACTGGACTGTAAATTTGTTCTTCAGATTCATGTTACGCTTTGCAGCGGCGAATCCTTTAAGTTAGAATATTCTAAACGTTAAGTTTCAGAAGTCTGCAGCAAACTTTAAAAGAGTGATCAGCACATGGAATTCACTGCCAGAGGAGGTGGTGGCGGCTACAAGCATGGACAGCTTCAAGAGGGAATTAGATAAACATCTGGAGCAGAGGTCCATCAGTGGCTATTAGCCACAAGGTATGGATAGGAACTCTTGGTCTGGGGCAAGGGATGCTCTGTATTTTTTTTTTAAATTATTTATAACTTTTAACATTGCAACAGTAATTAGGGTGAAGGATACATTCAGCAAGGTAACGCTGGTAAAACAAACGGAACAATAATTAAAGAATTCCTAACTGTCACTTAACTAACAGATAGAATACAATCTTAGCTGTAATATACATTTATAAGTTGAATAAAACATTATAATTAACAAGAACTCTGTGTCAGGGTAAATATTACAATTAGAAAATTGCTATGATTTCCTTGTATCATTCAGATATTCAAGAGGTCGGAACAATGGAGTTCAAAAAGGAAGCCTGAATATAAGACAGCCATTTAGAATAAAACAGCCTCTCCTTTGTTAGGAACTCTCAGTTTGGGGCAAGGGATGCTCTGTATTCTTGGTGCGGGGGGGGGGTCAACAGTGGGAGGGCTTCTACTGTCCCGGCCCCACTGCTGGACCTCCTGATGGCACTCTGGTATTTTTGCCCACTGTTTGACACAGAGTGCTGGACCGGATGGACCACTGGCCTGATCCAACATTGGCTTCTCTTACATTCTTAGTGATGCAGATTAAATGCAGTGGTGAGGCTTGGGAGAGGGCCTAGCCTTTCCCTTCTCTTTCACAAGCCCTTCTGTAAAGCAAAAGATGGTTTAATCACGCAGGCACAAATGCAAAGACCTACAGATTCCAGGGGGAGGGAGGGGGATACAAAGCTCTTAGAAACGGATAGCAAACCAGACTTATTTCGGGGGCCCAAGGCAGAAAAAAATACAGCTGTGGGGTGGGGAAAATCATCCCGCATTCTTAACCCCCTCAAGGAAGGGGGGTGGTGTTTGCAGAGAGAAGCACAATAATAGCCAGTGTATGAGTAATAGCGGGCAGTTATGTAATGCGGTCCAGACGGCCCCAAGGCCCCTTTTTCCCATTCAGAGCGGAGTCTTGCCTCTTTCTCTCTACATGACAATGGGAACGCCAGGCCCAGAACGTGGTCCTGCCCCCCCCCCCAAGCGGAGAGTTGGCCCTGTGAGTCTACTGGGGATTAACATGAAAACAGAGAACAGCTTGATAAGGAGAAAGGGGAGGGGGGAAAGAAGTGCAAATGTCTTGATCTACATTTCTCCCCAGGCTAAGGTTGGGCAGCAGTTTCTGTACTTTCTTGGAGTGGTCCTGGGAGTTATGATAGACTCATAGAATGTTAGAGTTGGAAGGGACCTTGCAGGTCATCTGGTCCAACCCCCTGCACTCTGCAGGAGCACAGCTGAAAGACAGCCCTACGACATACCCGAAAGATGGTTGTCCAGCCTCTGCTTGAAGACGTCCAGCGAAGGAGCACCCGCCACCTCCCGAGGCAGTCCGTTCCACTGCTCAACCACTCTTACAGTTAGGAAGTTTCTCCTGATGTTTAGCCGGTATCGACTCCCTTGTAATTTCGACCCATTAGATCTAGTCTTGCAGTCCGGAGCTTATGGTAGTAACGTATGGCTGTAAGACCATAAGGAAGGCTGAGCTCTGAAGAATAGATGCTTTCAAATTATGGTGCCGGAGAAGACTCTTGAGAGTCCCTTGGACTGCAAGGAGATCCAATCAGTCATGTTTAAGAGCAGTCAACCCTGACTGTTCCCTGGAAGGCCAGAGACTGAAGCTGAAGCTCAAATACTTTGGCCACCAAATGAGAAGGGAGCCCTCACTGGAGAAGACCCCGATGCTGGGAAAGATTGAAGGTCAAAGAAGAAGGGGACAGCGAAGGATGGGATGGTCAGACAGTGTCATCGATGCAACAAACATGAAATTAAGCAAACTCCAGAGAACGACGGAAGACAGGAGGGCCTGGTGTGATGCGGCCCATGGGGTCGCAAAGAGTCGGACTGAACAACAACTTTTAAAGTACCATCTTTAAAAAAGCAGATCCAGGCGGGTAGCTGTGTTGGTCTGAAGCAGCAGAACAAAGTTCGAGTCCAGTGGCACCTTTGAGACCAAAAAAGTTTTATTTACAGTATGAGCTTTCGTGTGCAAGCACACTTCTTGAGGTACCTTGAATAAAATTTCATTGGTCTTAAAGGCGCCACTGGATTCAAACTTTGTTTAAAAAGCATTTTTCTTGTATAAAGTAAAGGTTCCCTTGCTTGAAAGCCAGTCGAATCCGACTCTAGGGTTGCAGTGCTCATCTCTGTTTCGAAGCCGAAGAGCCAGCGTTGTCCAAAGATGTTTCCATGGTCATGTGGCCAGCATGACTAAACACCAAGGTGCACGGAACACTGTTACCTTCCCACCAAAGTGGTACCTATTTGTCTACTTGCAGTTTCTTGCTTTCGAACTGCTAGGCTGGCAGGAGCTGGAACTAGAGATGGGAGCTCACTCCGTCATGCGGCACTCTCAGGTCTCGAAAGTGTATACTTTCTTGTATACACGCAGCTTATCTTCAGCCATACAGTGAAGATCCTTGGGGTGTGGTGGCAGCTGCCGAAGAAGCGACTTTTAAAAAATCTGCTCAGCCTGTCAGTTTTCCATTGGGCAGTCTGAATTCCTAAGAACATATGAAGGGCCTTGCTGGATCAGACCAGTGGTCCCTCTACTCCAGCGTCCTGTCTCACTCAGTTCCTCTGGCTGGTCAACAACAGGACACAGAGGCTGAGGCCTTCCCCTGATTTTTCCTCCTGGCTCTGGGCTTCAGAGGTTTAGTGCCCCTGAACGTGGAGGTTCCCTTTACCCGCCGTAGCTAGTAGCTGCTGATTGACCTGTCCTCCATGAATCTGTCTATTGCCCTTTTAAAGCCCCGCTGGGTGATAAAGCCCCATCCGTGCCCATCTACTTTCTAAAGACATTGGCAGGCACCAGGAGAAATGTCTGTGGGCACCGCATTGGAGAATTATGTTCTGTGGCACCACATCCTTGCAAACTCCACCTTCTCCAGACTCCGATCCCAGATCACCAGAAATTCCCCAGCTGTCAGACTCTTGAACAAAGTTACTCTCGACAACACTCGCTGGCAGTGATTCGTTTATTGAGGAGTTAAGACACTGAGTTGCAGACCGGAAGGTTGGTAGCTCAGCAGTTCAAGACCCTAGCGCCATGTGACGGAGTGAGCTCCCGTCTCTGGCCCCAGTTCTTGGCACCTGAGCAGTTCGAAAGCAAGAAATTGCAAGTAGATAAATAGGTACCACTTCGGTGGGAAGGTAACAGCGTTCCGTGCGCCTTGGCGTTTAGTCATGCCGGCCACATGACCATGGAAAATATCTTCGGACAGCGCTGGCTTTTCGGCTTTGAAACGGAGATGAGCACTGCCCCCTAGAGTCGGATTCAACTGGCTTTCGAGCAAGGGAAACCTTTACCTTTAAAGATGATTCAAACTAAGACTTCGGTATCAGAACTAAAGCTCTGGCAACAAGGCCTGGAGTTATACATAGTTCAAACAACCCCCCCCCCCCCGTAGTCCAGTCCAATCGTAGCCCACATTCAGCCTGCCTAGATTTTGCATGTCCCAGCCCCCACCTGCAAGTCTACCGTTATATTATCTGTTATACTGCGGAGCAAGTCATCTGTTATACTGCGGAGCAAGCACAGGCAGCGTCCAAGGTCATCGCTCTTCATCCCTGGGAAGGGAGGCGTCTTAGAAAGAGTCACCTGGCCACTACCACAAAGCCATTTACACACGCATCCACTCACCCCTCCCTTCAGAGTTCCAGTTCCTGCTTGAGGCCCCTCACCAATGTAATTCATGGCAATCGAGACACCGAGTTTGACACCACCCTAGGTGCAGAGGCTAGAAAGCTTGGTTCGACCTGGGGACACTGAGTTCGAATCTCCACACCGCGGTGACCCCGCCAGGTGGCTTGGGTAAGCCTTGAGTTTGCAGCCCACGCTGTCTCAGGAGGCCTTTGCACTCCACCCTTGCTTCAAGGAGCACAGGGCAGCGTGCACGGACCTATCCCGTTTCATGACAGGTGAATGAATGACGTATCCTGAGAAAGGAGAAGGCTCCAAGAAAAAGAAGAGGAAGGTGGTTAAGAACTGCAGTTGGCAGAAGGATAGACAGCAGGCAAGACAGGGCAATGTCCTGCTGCATCACAAAGTGGTAAACCAGCTGTGAATCTGCTGCTGTCCTGGGGGGGTAACTAGTGTTTTTTAGATTACTCCTCTGTGCTCTCTTTCGCATGTTTCTTAACCGCTCCTCACCTTTCCCTGGCCCATCTGCCTTTGGCTTCTGGCTTCATTAAGAGTAATGAATAAATTGACTGAAGGCAGAGGGAGGAGCAGTGTGGCATCCTTGCTTTTGGGGGAGATTGTTTCTCCTTTAAACACTCACTGTGTACATGAACTTGGTAGATTTCTGCTGCCACCAGGAATTAAAAATTCCAAATCTCTCTCTTTTGGTAGAATGACCTAGGGTCTGGGAACTTCAGAGGACTATGTGGCCCTGGGGAAGGACTGTTCCAATTTCTGGGATAAGTTTAAACAAAAATTGATTGATTTAATAAAGAACAAAATAGGTTTCTGGTTATTTTGAACTGTTGCTGATGAAAGGAACTTGTAAATATAACTGGCAAAGCTTGGCATCACAAACAGTCTCTCAGACTCCAAACTCCACTCTGACAGGCTTAGACAATCTAATCTCTCTCTCTCATATATATATAAAGCCATACAGACTAAAATCTTTGTCTTATTCACACAGAATACACTCAAACTACCATAGTCACACAGACTATGCTCTCTCTCCAAACTTCACACACAGAATCTCCTAAGAGACACCCCTCCTCCCACACTCTCAGTCATCAGCCAATCACATCACACTTATCTCCCTCTATCACTCTCCTTACATTACTGCAGTCACACTAAAAATGGAATCATTCCAAGCAGTTTTTTTTAAAAATCACACCATACACAATTGCTCACCATACATAGCGCGCAGCGCACTTTGTGAGCTGAACAGCCGATGGGAATCCGGTTGCAGCAAACAGTTTCTGTGGTGCCGCTTTTCAGCCTTCATCACGCTTGTAACATTGGATTCTTTCCCTGTCAGGGGATGTGGCGATGTGCAGAGCTCTGGCACTACTCATGCAGCCATGCTTGTGGGTGGCAGGCCAATGATTGCAGATTTCATTTCCCCCCCCCAAATTTTCATTTTGCCATTGTCGGGGGAAAATCCCCTGCACATGTGGGTATTTTCAAATGATAATGGTTCTCCACCCCTTCTGTTTTTTCCTCGTCCCTTGCCAACAAACGAATGTTTCTGTGAAAGAGCCCATTCTGCCATTGTAAAAGATGCAGATCCAACAGTTTGGCGTAGTGGTGAAGTGCGTGGACTCTAATCTGGGAGAACCGGGTTTGATTCCCCCACTCCTCCACTTGCAGCTGCTGGATGACCTTGGGCAAGCCATAGTTCTGTCAGAGCTGTCCTTGAAAAAGAGCCGTTTCTGTCAGAGCTCTCTCAGCCCCGCCTACCTCACAGGGTGTCTGTTGCGGGGAGGGGAAGGGGAAGGAGTTCGTAAGCCGCTCTGAGATTTCTTTGGGTAGTGAAGGGCGGGGTAAAAATCCAATCTCTTCTTCCTCTTCTTCCTCCTCCTCCTCTTCCTCCTCTTCTTCTCTCCCCCCCCCCAGTGGAGAGGCAAAGCAGCTTGCGTCATTCTCTTCCATTTTATCCTCACGGCAGTCCTGTGGGGTGGACCAAAATGTGATTGTGGTGGCAGTGGGGGCTTGGGGACTGCATGCCAAAGTTTGTTGTACCCATTGTGCAGTGGCCATTGCCATAAACTTTGGTTTTTGACGGTTCTGTTGCTACTAAAAAATGTCAAGATGCATTGATCTGGATAAAGGTGGCTGGGCGTCTCCCATATCCAGGATGTTGCCATCTATCGGGTTGAAGGCGGTTTTGTCTCTCTCAGTCTTCTACTTACTCCAGCCTCTGTCCTGCGTGGCTTGTGTTTGTCTAGCCCCCATTCAGGGCTCCCTCTAAGCTGTGGAGTCTGGTGAGCAAAAATTCTACTTTGTGAGCCACTGGCGTTAAAGTTGTGCTCGAGCGATCTGGCTGCTGCATAAATTTAGTTTGCTCTGGAGCCGTCCCTTCCTGAGCCAAGGCAAAAATGTGTGAGCCGGAGGCTAAAAAAACGGTGAGCTGGCTCACACTGCCTCAGCTTAGAGGGAGCACTGCTCCCAGTATCTCAATCCCAGCCTTTTTTTGATGGTCAAAGGGAACTTCTCCTTCCTTTTTCACCAGACAGAGGGGTGGTTGGATTCAGCCCATTACCCGGACCTTCATTTAAAGGAGCTCGGGCTGGTTTGTGGTTCTCTCAGAGAGCCAGTTTGGTGCAGTGGTGAAGAAGAAGAAGAAGAGGAGATTGGATTTCTATCCCGCCCTTCACTGCCCAAAGGCATCTCAGAGCTGCTTACAATCTCCTTTCCCCTCCCCTCCCCACAACAGACACCCTGTGAGGTAGGCGGGGCTGAGAGAGCTCTTTCGAGAACTGCTCTTTTTCAAGAACAGCTCTGCCAGAACTGTGGCTTGCCCAAGGTCATCCAGCAGCTGCAAGTAGAGGAGTAGGGAATCAAACCCGGTTCTCCCAGATTAGAGTCTGCGCACTTAACCAGCCTCACCAAACTGGCTCTCTTAACCCACTACACCAAACTGGTTAAGAGTGGTGGACTCTAATCTGGAGAACAGGGTTTGATTCCCCACTCCTCCACATGTAGCCTGCTGGGTGACCTTGGGCCAGTCACAGTTGTCTCAGAACCCTCTCAGCCCCACCTGCCTCACAAGGTGCCTGTTGTGGCGAGAGCCAGGTATAGTGGTCAAGAGCAGCAGACTCTAATCTAGAGAACTGGGTTTGATTCCCCACTCCTCCCCGCGTATGCAGCTGCTGGTGTGACCTTGGGTCTTTCACAAGTTCTTTCAGAGCTGTTCTCAGAGCTCTCTCAGCCCCACCTACCTCACAGGGCATCTCTTGTGGGGAGAGGAAGGGAAGGCGATTGTAAGCCGCTCTGAGACTCCTTCAGTTAGTGAAAAGTGGGGTATAAAACCCATTATCCTGACCTTTATTTAAAGGCGCTCAGGCTGGTTTCGGTTCTCTCAGAGGAAAGAAATGAAGAAACTTAATCTTATAAGCTTGAAAGTTTAAATTGTTTAAGCTGTATTTACCTGATTTAACCATATAAATACCAGTGAGTAATAGGAAATGTAAGAAATAGCTACATTCCATTAACCTTATTATAGAGGGAACTCTGATTAGGTAAAGGTAAAGGTTCCCTTGCTCGAAAGCCAGTCGAATCCGACTCTAGGGTAAGCTATGACTAATCATTTTGTACGATCCTTGTGTAGCTTAATTTTTAGTTTAGTGTTTTAGTGGTTGTAGTGTTTGTAGGATGAAAATAATAAAAAGTTTTTTAAAAAAGAGAGAGCAATTTGGTGTAGTAGTTAAGTGCACAAACTCTAATCTGGGAGGACCGGGTTTGATTCCCCCACTCCTCCACTCGCAGCTGCTGGATGACCTTGGGCAAGCCATAGTTCTGGCACAGCTGTCCTTGAAAAAGAGCCGTTTCTGTCAGAGCTCTCTCAGCCCCACCGACCTCACAGGCAGTGCTCCCCCTAAGCAGTGGAGTCTTGTGAGCAAAAAATCTATTTTGTGAGCTGCTGGCATTAAAGTTGTGAGCCGAGCGATTTGGCTGTTGCATAGATTAGTTTGCTCTGGAGCCCTCCTTCCTGAGCGAAGACAAAAATGTGTGAGCCGGAGGCTGAAAAACTGTGAGCTAGCTCACACTGACTCAGCTGAGAGGGAATACTGCTCACAGGGTGTCTGTTGTGGGGAGGGGAAGGGAAAGGAGTTTGGAAGCCGCTCTGAGACTCCCTTGGGTAGTGAAGGGCAGGGTATAAATCCGATCTCCTCCTCCTCCTCTTTCGTCCATTCCATTTTATATTCAGGTATCGTATGAGACAGATTAAGGCTGATGTGTGTGTTATTTGCCTTCAAGTTGCTTCTGACTTATTGCAGCCCTATAAGAACATAAGAGAAGCCAATGTTGAATCAGGCCAATGGCCCATCTAGTTCAACACTCTGTCACACAGTGGCCAAAAATACCAGGTGCCATCAGGAGGTCCAGCAGTGGGGCCAGGACACTAGAAGCCCTCCCATTGCTGCGCCCCCCCAAGCACCAAGAATACAGTGCATCACCTGCCCCAGACGGAGAGTTCCTATCTATGCCTTGTGGCTAATAGCCACTGATGGACTTCTGCTCCATATGCTTATCTAATTCCTTCTTGAAACTGTCTATGCTTGTAGCTGCCACCACCTCCTGTGGCAGTAAATCCCATGTGTTAATCACTATGAATTAGCACCTTCCCAAATGTCCTATCATTCACAGCCTTGCACAGGTCTTGTGAACGGAGGACCTTGGCCTCCTTGATGGACTCAATCCATCTGTTGGGTCTTCCTCTTTTCCTGTTGCCTTCAACTTCTAGCATTATTGTCTTTTCCTAATATTATTGTCTTTGTGAATTAATGACCTCTGAAACGTCCTCCTGTTCACAGCCTTGCTCAGGTGTTGCAGACTGAGGGCTGCGGCTTCCCTGGCTGGGTCAACCCATCTCATGTCGGGGGTCTCTCTCTTCCGGCTGCCTTCCTCTTCCCCTGGCATGATTGTCTTTTCCAATGAACACTTGTCCTTCTCATCATGTGACCAAAGTACGATAACCCCCGTTCAGTCATTTTAACTTCTAGGGAGAGTTCAGGCTTGATAGAGAGACAAACGGCCCCGGGTCACCCAGTGAGCCTCACAGCAGAGTGGAGATTTGAACTCTGGTTTCCTTAGTCCGTGGTCGGTGTGCTCACCCCTACCCCATGTTGATCTCCTGTCTGTACTAGTTAATATATACGAAAGCATGGATGCAAAGAAGCATCTTCCATTGTGCCTTTCCCGGGGGGGGACGACGACTGAAGAACAGGCCTTAGATCAGGGGTGGGCAAACTGCGGCTCGGGAGCCACATGCAGCTCTTTCACACATATTGTGTGGCTCCCAGCAGGGCAGCTGGGGAAGTGAAGGGGAGGCATGCCTTTGATCCCTTCCTCCCTCCCTCCCCCGTCCCTCCTCTCTATTTGCTTTCTTTGTTTCTCTCTCTCTTTCTTTCCACCTCTTTCATTCTTTCCACCTCCCCCTCTTTCTCTCTCTCTTAGACAAATAAATATCATTGGACAAATAAATATCATTAGACAAATAAATATCATTATCAATATCTGTTTTTACCCCTTTTGTTTTTATTTTTGGCAGTCTCATTTAATGGTAATAAAAAGCAAATCTGCATATTTTCTAAATAAAAATACGTGCGTAATATTTGTTCATGTCTTGCGACTCTCAACCATCTGAAATTTATTCTATGTGGCTCTTACGTTGAGCAAGTTTGCCCACCCCTGCCTTAGATGGCTGATGATCCCTCAAAGCAAAACAAGAGTTTATCAAGTCCCTGACTCGATAACTTAGCCCATAGCTATGGTGGGGCGATTGGGGGCTCAGCCCCCTCCCTTAAAGGGACAGCCCCCCAAGATCCCCCTCCTCCCTTGCTGGTGGAGTCTCCTCCCTGCTTGCTAACAGGAAGGGGACTCTGGCAACGAAGACCACGCAGCCACCCCCTCTCTTCTCTCCCCCCAGCCAGCTGAGCAGAGAGAGAGAAATTGAGAAATCTTGCCACCGCCATTGTGCCACTCCAGAGAGGGGGTTTAAAGTTTAACCCCCCTCTCTGCTCAGCTGGTTGGTGGGAGGGGAAGACGGGGGTGGCACATTTAAGCACGGCCCCCGGCACCAGCAGCCCCCACCGAACCCCGGACCCCCCCCAGGTTAAAAAATCCTGGTTACGGGCCAGGCCATAATGGATACCATTTGGTTTCTTGGGTCACAAGTAGGGGTGCCAGCTCTGGGTTGGGAAATACTTGGGAGATTTGGGGATTGGAGCCTGAAGAGGGTGGAGTTTGGGGAGGAGAAAGACTTCAGTGGGGTATAATGCCGTAGAGTCCACCTTCCGAAATGGCCGTTTTCTCCAGGGGTGCTGATGCTGTGTAGGGTTGCCAAGTCACTTACCTTGTGCAGTGGGTGGGGGGAGTTGGTCCCAGCCTGGGACATTCGCGTGCACCGCAATGACGTCGCCCGGAAGTAACATCATCACACTGGGCCTGTCGCCGGGTGACACTCCAGCAATCAGCCTGGAAACTCTACGGTACCCTAGAGTTTTCAGGCTGATTGCTAGAGCATTGCCCGGTGACGTGCGCAGCACGATGATGTCACTTCTGGGCGATGTCATCGTGCTGGGCACATCGGCTCGATTTGGGCACTTTGGGAGTGGGGTTCCCCCCACCGGCTGGAACTGGACCCATGAATTGGGAGCCCTTTGGGTGGGCAGACACGTATCCCCTCCCCCTGGGAGGGACCTGGCAGCCCTATCTCTGTGGTCTGGAGATCAGTTGTAATCCCAGGAGATCTCCAGCTGCCGCCTGAAATCTGTGAGCCGAGTGGACAGATATACAGCCTTGCTCCATTATACTGTGTCGGAACAGAGAAGCTTTAGCACTCCTGCAGCCGGCCAGCATCTCCAGGCGGGGAAGGTATTTGTTCTCCGGACAGCTGCCGTATGGTTCAAGGTCATAACAGCCGCAGATTTCTTTCTGCTCAGCAGCTGCTCAGCAGGGGTGGTAGCCCTTCTGACCTGTGGAGACAAGGGTTTTTTTCTTCTTTCGTATCGGACCCCCTGAGACATCTTGGACATCACTCTCAGATGGATAAGAAGTCAGGATTCTAAGGCTAGGTCGATGGACGTGCTGTCACCACGTTGCTGACGTCGGGGGTAATGCTCTAGTCTTTGGGCAAAACTCTATGGGGGTTTTTTTGCCTTCAAAACCATAGAGTTTGCCCCAAAACTAGAGTGTCGCGATATCGTCGGCGTGATGGCATCACTTCTGGGCGATGCCATTGTGATGGGGACATCTCATGGCAATGTCCCTGCTTGGGGGTGGGGTTTCCCCCGCTGACTGGTGGTGCATTGTAGCCCCCCAAAAGCAGGGGGACCCTACCAGCAACACATCCTGACACTTAGCTGCTCTCTACACTCCTAAATTTATCAGTTGTAACCTTATAAATGGAATTTTATTTATTTATGTTACTGTTAGGGTGCGGTCAGATGGTGTGCTGGGAGCAGTTTAGATTGCTCTGGTCCCAATGCATTTTTTTTAACCTAGAGAATCGCGATCATACTCACATCCTTGTTCCAGATCGGTGTGCAGCCACGTTGCTCCCTGCTGTCCACACGCGGGAGCATGCGTCGGTGTTTATTCCTCCCTCTCAGTTTGGGCGTGCGCACAGGAGGCCATCGGTAGAATTAAAATTTTCGTCTGTGTGCAGAACAGCGATTTCCACTTCAACCCAACTGCTGTAACGCTTCCCTTTAAACTTTAAAGGAACCCTTCCCTTTAAACTTTTACCCTGAAACTGGCCTCTGTGAGATCCCGAACTCGTCTAACCAACAAAACTAGGCACCGTTTAAACATTGTTTTTAATAACGCGGGAGCGAAGCTCCGCCTGTGCGCATACTGCCGAGGCTAAAATAAAATGGCGGGCGAAGATCGGAAGCCTTGGGCTTCGACACTGCAGGAACGATCAGACATCAGAAAAGTGCGGCTAGAACCGAAGAATCAGGAAAACAACACTTGGGGACCTGGTAACAAAATACTCCGTTTTAATGGGGGTTTGTTCTAGAAAGCGACGGCTGGGGAGGGTGCGCAGATATTGGGTGTGTGAATGTGGATATAAAATCCGTTACTGAAGCGTGCCGAAAGCAGACTAAACGGCCTGTCTGAATGCACCCATAGTCTGCCTTCCTCACAGAGACTGAAGGTGGATTATGCATATTGAGTCGATAACAGTCCCCAAAATGGGACATTCAATCAATGGTGCAGTAGAATTAGGACTGTAGGAGTCTGGAACCCACCAGAAATCTAAAAGATAGAAACTGAAGCGTAGCATAAGTATTCACATGACCCATTAAGCAGTGCAAAAATTACATAGTAGGATACTACTTTACAGTAAGCTGTAGACAGCATTATAGATCATAATTCTTAATCACTTATCCAAGTGATTTTGTGAATCATTTCGTGCAGTTCAACCCTGTTATCTGTGCAGAGAAGCCCTTGTGAACAATTCAGTCATTTTTCGGCAGCATCTGGTACTGAATAAGACCTGGAGGGGCCTATTATTAGAATGGCCCTATCAGCCATTTAAATGAACGGCCAATTTAGCTTGGGGTTGTGAATCCTGCTGGTTGACACCCTGTTGCCTGAATGAGTATGTTCTTTTGTCTGTGCCGAACGCATTGTCTTATCAGCTTATTGGGGTGACCTGCAGTTCTAGTTTAAGAAAAGTAGGGGACAACACCTATCTTAATTTTATAAACTTCTGTTTGGCCTCTTCCTGTCTCCCCTAAACTGAGAATGGGGTGGGAAGGACGTTCAAATTGTATTTTGAAACGTAAGATGCTTTGAGGACCTAATAGTTGAAAGTGGGAATGGTATCTAATAATAAATGCATAAAGGTAAAGGTTCCCTTGCTCGAAAGCCAGTCGAATCCCTCTCTAGGGTTACGGTGCTCATTTCCGTTTCAAAGCCGAAGAGCCAGCGCTGTCCGAAGTCGTTTCCATGGTTTTGTGGCCGGCACGACTAAACACCAAGGTGCACGGAACGCTGTTCCCTTCCCACCGAAGTGGTACCTATTTATCTACTTGCAATTCCTTGCTTTCGAACTGCTAGGTTGGCAGGAGCTGGAACTAGAGACGGGAGCTCACTCCGTCATGCGGCACTCTCGGGTCTCGAACTGCTGAACTACTGACCTTCCACAGCCTGCAGTTCAGTGTCTTAACCACTTGAACCACTGCAGCTCCCAAATGCATAAAAGCCCACCCCTTTTCTCATAGGGCAAGCACTCCAATTCCATTATTCTGCATGCCAGTTTTTGTAATTTTCAGGACTAGAAGTGTATAAAGTAAAGGGTCAAGGTCAAGGTCTCCCTTGCTCGAAAATCAGTCGAATCCGACTCTAGGGGGCGGTGCTCATCTTTTCCAAGCCGAAGAACCAGTGTTGTCCGAAGACTTCTCCGTGGTCATGTGGCCGGTATGAATAAACACCGAGGCGCACGGAACGCTGTTACCTTCCCACCGAAGCAGTCACTATTCATCTACTGGTAATTTTTTGCTTTCAAACTGCTCATTTGGCAGGAGCTGGGGCCAGAGACAGGAGCTCACTCCGTCACACAGCACTAGGGTCTCCAAAAGCTGGCTTTTCTATTATTACTGTAAAACATTATCTACATTTTTATCCATCTTGTAATAATTCTGAAAAGTGAATTTGCTGTTTTTCACGGCTACCAAAGATACAGGAAGTGGTGGCAGCTACCAGCACGGACAGCTTCAAGAGGGAATTAGATAAGCATACGGAGCACAGGTCCACCCGTGGCTATTAGCCACAAGTCATAGATAGGATCTCTCAGTCTGGGGCAAGGGATGCTCTGTATTCTTGGTGCTTGAGGGTGGGAGGCAACAGTGGGAGGCCTTCTAGTATCCTGGCCCCGCTGCTGGACCTCCTGATGGCACCTGGCATTTTTGGCCACTGTGTGACACAGAGTGTTGGACTAGATGGGCCACTGGTCTGATCCAACATTGGCTTCTCTTTATGTTCTTATGTTCTTAATCTACTGTGGCTGCAATCCTAAAGCCACTTTTCTGGAAGTATGCCCAATTGAATAACAGGGGACTTTGGCCTGGGTAGACCCTTATGACTCTCAAGATCTTTTTCTTGCATAGTTGCATCTGGTTGAGAAATCCTGTCAAAGTATTTATGAACCGTGGACTCTTTTTTTCCTTTTGTGTTGATGTCGCATCATACTTCCGTTCAAAAAAACTTATTTGCTGTTCTGTTCTCCATTCATCCCCGTCTGGAGAGACCGTTTTGTACCACTCCCCTAGCCATGGTATGTTTCCAGTGTAGACCTCACCGATGAGGGCATGGCCTGGAGATGCCAGGGTACTTCTCAAAAAGTCCTCTTCGGCTGTGGCCACAGGTACAGCCAGAACCTCATGTGCTGCATCCCTGACACTACGGCTTTCTCCATATGTGTGAATGGAGTGGTATTCCTAAAGGAAAAGGGTCTGCATTTGTAGGAACCCAAGAGCCGTGCCTGGGGGGCAATGCTGCCCCTCCTTTCAATCCGAACTTAGTTATTTCTAAAGCCCACTCCCAAGAGATGGGTTTCTCCATTGCTCCTCCCATGAAGATACTTTCAGAGGGTATAGCTGTCTTGGTCTGCAGTAGAACACCTGCCCTACCCACCTGTTCTGGCAACCTGTGCCATTCACAGGTACTTTTGTGTATTGAACGTTGGGAGTTTTGGCCACTTGCTAAAAATCCGTCTATACGAGCACACATGCAAGGGTCAGGCTGTCTGAGAGCACTTCATAACTGTGTCATTGCCATCTTTTGGTTTGTGTATGGATTTGAATTTTAATCTTTTAGTATATTTTAGATATTAGAGAGCCAATATTATTTTGATATTGGGGAGCCAGTTCGGTGTAGTGGTTAGGAGCGTGGACTCTAATCTGGGAGAACCGGGTTTGATTCTCCCACTCCTCCACACGCAGCTGCCGGTGTGACCTTGGGTCAGGCACACGTTCTCTCAGAGCGGCTCTCTCACGGGCAGTCCTCGAGAGAGCTTTCTCAGCCCCATCTCCCTCAGGGGGCACCTGTTGTGGGGAGGGGAAGGGAAAGGAGATTGTAAGTTGCTTTGAGATTCCTTTGGGTAGTGGAGGGTGTGGTATAAATCCAGTCTCTTTTTCTTCTAAATTGTTATATCTACATGCCATGAGCTGCCCAGAGCCCTCTCGCGGGGTAGGGCGGGATACAAATAAATATCAAATAAATAAATTATAAATAGCTGGAGTCCAGTCCAGAAGCACCTTAGAGACCCAACAAAAGTTTCAGGGTAAAAGCTTTTGAGAGTCAAAAAGTCAAAACTCCCTTTGTCTGAGTCTGGGGATCGGAGCTTGAAAAGGAGTTAAGGTTAGGCTTAGCTGAGTGAGTTACCCAGGTCTGCAGGTGTTCAGATGCTGGGTCAACCAGGCTCATTTGACTGTAAGGTTCACTGGTTAAGTATGCGGACTCTAATCCGGGACAACTGGGTTTGATTCCCCACTCCTCCACTTGCATCTGCTGATTTGACCTTGGGTTAGTCACAAGCTCTGGCACAACTGTTCCTAAAAGAGCAGTTTGTGTTATTCTCTCAGCCCCACCTACCTCACAGGGTGTCTGTTATGGGGAGGGGAAGGGAAAGGAGTTTGTAAGCCGCTCTGAGACTCCCAAGTGAAGGACGGGGTATAAATCCAATCTCTTCTCTCTTGTCTTCTTCTTCACTATTTCACATGACGCTCGTAAGGAGAAGAAGAAGAGATTGGATTTATACCCCGCCCTTCACTACCCGAAAGAGTCTCAGAGTGGCTTACAAACTCCTCTCCCTTCCCCTCCCCACAACAGACACCCTGTGAGGTAGGCTGAGAGAGCTCTCTCGAGAACTGCCCTCGAGAGAACAGCTCTGAAAGAACTTGTGACTGACCCAAGGTCACACCAGCAGCTGCGTGTGGAGGAGTGGGGAATCGAACCCGGTTCTCCCAGAGTAGAGTCTGCGCTGTTAACCACTACAGTAAACTGGCTCTCTAGGAAATAGGGAGGAGGGGGTTTGCAGGGAGGTCAGGCGTGCTGCCCAAATCTCCTTGGACAAACGATGGGATGAACCATGGAATAAACTAAAGATCAGCCCTTGCAGTTTGCAGGCAGTAGGAAGGCTCTGGAGCAGAGGCGTCGAATTCATTTGTGAGGGCTGGATCTGACATAAATGTCACTTCGTCAGGCTGGGCCACGTGCCAAAAAATGTTATGCCAGGTACGGGAGATATAAACCATAAGAGTTCCCGTCTCTGGTCCCAGCTCCTGCCAGCCTAGCAGTTCGAAAGCAAGAAATTGCAAGTAGATAATTAGATACCGCTTCGGTGGGAAGGTGACAGCATTCCGTGCGCCTCGGTGTCTAGTCGTGGTGGCCACATGACCATGGAAATGTCTTCATACAGCGCTGGGTCTTCGGCTTGGAAACAGAGATGAGCACCGCATCCCTAGAGTCGGATTCGACTGGCTTTCGAGCGAGGGAAACCTTTACCCTTACCTTCAGACCCACACGGCTGACCCCCTAGAACAGGGAAACCCAGCTAATGACCATTATCTTTTACTCAAACTGCAAAGAGGCTTAAAAAACATTAACACTTCTACAGCGTTTCCCTGATGCCCACCCTCCCACTTCTTCCGCCCATTGCTCATTAGCACTGGGACAGTATGCAGGGACATAATGCCCAGCCTCTGTCATCTGGCAGTAAAACTAATGACCGTTGCCGGATAAGAGCCCTGGATGGGCCGTTCCAGCCCCCCGGCCCTGTGTTTGACACCCCTGCGGGGGGCAGGGGGGTTGGGGGGGCGGGGGGGAGGGAGGGTAGGCCTCATATAAATACCAGGCGGCTGACCTCCTGCCCTCTGGCTGGTCGACAAAGCAGTACCCTCTGTCATGTCTGCTTTCCTGGCTCTGACTCCATTCACCCATTCGACAGGAACTCAGTGTCGGGAACCGTAGGGCCATAGCATCGAAATCGCAGGAGGTCACAGCCTCTCTATATTATGCCTTGGTCAGGCCGCACCTGGAGTCCTGTCTGCCGTTCTGGAGGCCTCCCTTCAAAAGGGACATGGGCACAATGGAGAGGGTGCAGAAGAGTGTGATGAGGACGATCAGGGGGTCTGGAGACTGAGCCCTAGGAGGAAAGGCTAAGGGTCTTGGGAAGGTTTAGTTTGGAGAAGAGGAGACGGAGGGGGGACGTGATTGGCTCTCTTTAAATATTTGAAAGGCTGTCACGTGGAGGAAGGCAAGGAGCCGTTCCAGTTGGAGCAGAGGAGAGGACCCGGAGTCACTGGCGCTCAGCGGGAGTTCGGAGAGGACGTGTTTAAATTACATGCAGAGAGGTATCGGCTGGGCACGAGGAAACACTTTTTCACGGTCAGAGTGGTTCAAAGGCAGAATTAGCTGCCCAGGGAGGTGGTAATAAGCTCCCCTTCACTGGCAGCTTTCAAGAAGAGGCTGGACGAAGATTTGTCAGGGATGCTTTAGGCTGGTCCTGCATTGGGCAGGGGGTTGGACTAGATGGTCTGTATGGCCCCCTTCCAACTCCATGATTCTATGAACCCACATCCCACGTCTGGGTTGAGCGTGGCCTCAGTGAGACAGGAAGTCCCACATTTACCATCTTTGAGAAGCCGTGGTCAGAGGTGGGTGTGCTGGTCCCTCCTGTAGAGTGCTCCTTTTATATTGCCCCCCCCCCCCAGTCCTTGAAATGAAAAGGCAAAACAGTCCTTCCCTTAGCAGAATGCAGAGCCGGGGTGAGCGTTTTCCTTTCCCGTTGCTGCATCTTGATGGAGTTTCCAATTAGAAGTTCCGAGTGATTCCGTGGTTCCAGCTGGCAAGTGAAAATCACCAGCCCCGGCAGTAATTGCCAGTTTCGCTAATCCCGGGCTGCTTAATTATCACCCACCTTTTGCTTTAGATGAGCTCGAGGCGTTATCTTTGCAGGATCCATGGGGACGCAAACACAGAAAGCGTTCCTGGAATCCCCAGTGTGTCTGCCGGACCCTGCTGGTACTTGGCAGCCTCATTTCTGGCGGGGGCGGGGGGATACGTTGACATGTGCAGAAGGGCCAGTTGATTTAGTTTCATTGTACGTCCTCTTTGAAATCCGTGCCAGGACCCTCCCGTCTTCCGAGCAGAGGCGTTTTCCAAATCCAGGGCGCCTCTCTTCACCATTCTTTATGCTTCAGTCAGCTGCCTGGATTGTGTGCTTCCTCTTCCCTGGCGTGCCAGCCCTTTGGATCCCTGGGCAGAGGCTGACGTGTGCCAGCTACTGCTTGGCAGTGCCGTGTTTCCTGGCAGGCTGGCCACAGATGCCACCAGTGCTCAGTGGGAGTTCAGAGAGGACGCGTCGAGAGCGTTCGAAGGTGTTGGGAGGGCTTCGTCGCCGCTTTGGCTTCCCCGTTTTTTCCTCGTCGTCGGTCTGGTTCAGTGGCACCAGGGCCTTGTTTCTGAGCTCCACGCATCGGCTGGCTGGCTCCACCCAGCCTTTTGCCCTGAAAGAAGCAGGAAAGTTCTGTCCTTAAATTACTCTGGATCTTCTTGTGCCTTTTCAGGTTCATCTTGGCCCGCGTCTTTGTTTTGTTTAAGCACAACTACATGACGCCGCCTCTTTCTCAAGAGTTTTTTTCGGTGAAGCTTTTGGCTTAACCCTTCAAGCCTTGCTTGTGTGGCAGGGGAGGCCCGGGCACCTGTAACATCACTCGGCTGAGATGTCTTCCTCGTTGCTTCTCTCTCTCTCGTCCTGTGTTGGCTCACAAGCACACTTACAGTGCCGTCCTAAACAGAGCTACATCCCTTTAAGTCTGATTAAGTCAACGGGCTTAGAACGGTGTCAAAGTCTGGCCGTATGCCGCATTGGTCAAGCTGTGCCTGGAGTATTGTGTGCAATTCTGGAGGCCTCACTTCAGAAGGGATGTGGACAGTAGGGCGGCTACAAGCCTGGATGGCTTCAAGAGGGAATTAGATAAGCATATGGAGCAGAGGTCCACCAGTGGCGATTAGCCCATTATTAGAGATAGGAACTCTCGGTCTGAGACAAGTGATGAAGAAGAAGAAGAAGAGTTTGGATTTATACCCTGCCCTTCACTGCCCAAAGGCATCTCAGAGCGGCTTACAAACTCTTTTCCCTTCCCCTCCCCACAACAGACACCCTGTGAGGTCGGTGGGGCTGAGAGAACTTCTGACAGCAACTGTCCTTGAGAGAATAGCTGTGCCAGAGCTTGTGACTGACCCAAGGTCACATCAGCAGGTGCAAGTGGAGAAGTGGGGAATCAAACCCGGTTCTCCCAGATTAGAGTCCGCGCACTTAGCCACTATACCAAACTGGCTCTCTGTGTCTTCTTGGTCCTGGGGGGGTGGGGGTCAACAGTGGGAGGGCTTCTAGTGTCCTGACCCCACTGCTGGACCTCTTGATGGCAGCTGGTATTTTCGGCCACTGTGTGACACACAGTGTTGGGACTGGATGGGCCCTTGGCCTGATCCAACATTGGCTTCTCTTATGTTTTTATGGGTGCAGAGGAGAGCAACGAGGATGATCGGGGGCCTGGAGACCCAGCCCTGCGAGGAAAGGCCGAGGGACTTGGGAAGGTTCAGTTTGGAGAAGAGGAGGTCGAGGGGGGACTGGATGGCTCTCTTGAAGTCTTTGAAGGGCTGTCACTTAGAGGAGGGCATGAGAACATAAGAGAACATAAGAGAAGCCAATGTTGAATCAGGCCGATGGCCCATCTAGTCCAACACTCTGTCACACAGCTGCCAAAAATACCACGTGCTATCAGGAGGTCCAGCAGTGGGGCCAGGACACTAGAAGCCCTCCCATTGCTGCCCCCTCCAGCACCAAGAATAGAGTGCATCATCTGCCCCAGACTGAGAGTTCCCATCTATACCCTGTGGCTAATAGCTACTGATGGACTTCTGCTCCATATGTTTATCTAATTCCCTCTTGAAACTGTCCATGCTTGTAGCTGCCACCACCTCCTGTGGCAGTGAATTCCATGTGTTAATCACTCTTTGGGTGAAGAAGGACTTCCTTTATCTGTTCTAACCCGACTGCTCAGCAATTTCATGGAGTGCCCACGAGTTCTTGTATTGTGAGAAAGGGAGAAAAGCACTTCTTTCTCAACTTGCTCAATCCCATTCATAATCTTATAAACCTCAATCGTGTCACCCCTCAGCCGTCAACCCCAACAGCAGGGAGCTGTTAGAGGAGGGCAGAGGAGAGGACTCGCAAGAAGGGGTTTAAATGAAGGGCAGGAAGGTACCAGCTGGATATTAGGAAAAAACTTTTTTACAGTCAAGAGTTGTGCCATAGTGGAACTAGCTGCCTCAGAAGGTGGTGAGTGCCCCCCTCCCTGGCAGTCTTCAAGCAGCGGCTGGACAAACCCTTGTCAGGGATGCTCTGGGCTGATTCTGCAGTGAGCAGCAGGTTGGACTAGATGCCCTTTATGGCCCCTTCCAACTCTCTGATTCTAGGATTCTATGGTGTAACTTTGCTTAGGATGGTGCTGTTAGATTGTAAGTTTCTTGAAGGGCGGAAAGGCTTGATTCACTGGTGCAGTGGTTAGAGTTTATAAAAAGCCCTCTCCTCCATCACAGCATTGCCAAGTGGGCTTACTCCAGGCGGGGGGGTCGAGGTTTGGACAAGGGGCAGTCAAAACAAAAGGCCGAAGTGTGAATCCACACACTTCAGGGTATCCTGGCCACCCGTCCCCTTGGCTTCCCAGGCAGCCAGAGACCAAGGGACCAAGCCTCTGAGGTCCAAACAAGAAACCAGCCCTGCAAAGTTGCACATTCACAAGGTGAGTCCCAAAGACAAGTTACTTTGGTAGCCAGCTTGGACCAAAGGTACTGGATTCAGATTGAAGCCCCCCGAACGCAAGAACGCACCAAAATATAATTAAAGTGATTTATTAAAAGGACGTGCAGGAGTGTATAGCGAAAGAGCAAAGAACAGTGAGAATAAACTTAACAGCTTTAGATAACTAATCCTAGATACCTGCAAACAATGGTCCTGTAATCCAGCGGGTACTTAACAAGGCAAAGTCCAAGATGGTATCAGAGTCCAAAATCAACAGGTGTTCAGTTGTCCAGGCCCACCCCTGTCAAAATTTCCCAAGGCGAATTAAAGACTAACCAAATTTGCAACAGGGTAGGAGCTTTCATGAGTCGCTGCTCACTTCTTCAAATACTTCTTCAGATTCTCTAATTTTCAGGACCATTTGGAGAAACCTGCAATGTTGACACCTGGGGAAATGGGGCTCCCTTTGCAGAGGAGAGGTCTGGGATCTCTTGGAGCCAGTGTGGTGTAGTGGTTAAAAGCAGCGGACTGAAATCTGGAGAACTGAGCTTCATTCCCCACTCCTCCTCCACATGAAGCCTGCTGGGTGAACCTTGGGTCAGTCACAGTTCCCTCTGAACTCTCTCAGCCTCACCTGCCTCACGAGGCGCCTGTTGTGGGGAGATGAAGGGGAGGAGATTATAGGCTGCTTTGAGACTTCTTAAGGTAGAGAAAAGCAGGGTATAAAAACTCTTCTTCTTCTACTTTCAGTTTGGTGTAGTGGTTAGGAGCACGGATTCTAATTTGAGAGAACTGGGTTTGATTCCTCACTCCTCTGCTTGCACCTGCTGGATGACCTTGGGCGAGCCATAGTTCTGTCAGAGCTGTTCTCTCAAGGACAGTTCTGGAAAGAGCTCTCTCTCAGCCCCACCTCCCTCACAGGTGGGAAGGGGAAGGGAAAGGAGCCTGTAAGCCGCTCTGAGACGCCTTTGGGTAGTGAAGGGCAGGGTATAAATCCGATCTCTTCTCCTCCTCCTCTCCTTCTTTCTCCTGTGATGCAACGAACTGGCTGCCAGTGCCGAAGCCTGTTTCCGAACAAAGGACAATCAGATTTACCTTGTAGAACAACTGAGCTTGATTGACTTCCAAACCGGGAAAAGGACGACTTCGGATCCTGTGCAGTTTTTGAGTGGTTCCTGAGGGGGGCCGTTCTCGAAAGCTTCCAATCCGCAAAGACTGCCAGCCAAGGCAGTGCCGGGGCCAGGCCTTGTTGAAACAATGAGTCACCCCCCCACCCCCCACCCCCGGCGATTTGGAAGCGAGGACTCTGCGGTTTCCCCGGCTTGAGCCTGAACTCGCCCACCTCCTTCTCGAACCGACGATGAAGCTATCACAGCCATTGTGTGATCTGCTGTGAGAGTCGTTTCTGAAGACTGTGAAGATCCGGGCCGGTTGCCATCTGGAAGCTGGGCACCTCGGGGAGAGGGGAAGGAAAAGCGCAGCCGTGTGTGTCTTGGCAGGGCACGCCGGGGACGGGTGAAACGCCTCTTTCAAGGCCTCCCCTTGAAAGAGCCAAGTCGCTTATAACCGCGGGCGCTGTAGACTTTAGGCTTGCCCGTGTTCAGGTCGGCTCCGTTCCAGCGTCACACCAAACCGCGGTGGAGGAGGGCCGAACAATGCCTTGATGTCTCCAGCGGACTGCAGTCAGAGCAGCAATGTCTTCCCATCTCCCTCCTCTTAGTATGCAGCCTGCCACGGCCCCAGACGTGCTAGGTGTGGTGCAGGATCCCGCAGTGGAAGGAGCATGTTGGTAAAGGCAGCAGCAATGCTCCCCCTAAGCCGTGGAGTCTTGTGAGCAAAAATTCTACTTTGTGAGCTGCCGGCATTAAAGTCGTGAGCGAGCCATTTGGCTGCTGCATAAAATTAGTTCGCTCTGGAGCCCTCCTTCCAGAGCTAAGACAACAATGTGTGAGCCGGAGGCTGAGAAACTGTGAGCTAGCTCACACCAACCCAGCTTAGAGGGAACACTGGGCAGCAGTGCTGAGCGGTAGCCCTGAACCCAGGCTCACCTACCCTGGGTGTTTTTGGAAGCATGGTATGCCTCGGGTCCCGAAATTATTTGGCCTATCATCCCCTTTTCAAAAAAAATTTACTCAGAGCCCCCTGGGACATCCCCCTTCAGGAAGTGGGCAAAAAGATGCAGTTTGTGCATCTGCACCCGGATCGTTCTCTTCCATAGAATCATAGAGTTGGAAGGGACTTCCAGGGTCATCTAGTCCAACCCCCTGCACAATGCAGGAAATTCACAAATACCTCCCCCTACACACCCCCATGACCCCGGCTCCATGCCCAGGAGATGACAAAAACCCTCCAGGATCTCCTGCCAAAATGGCCTGGAGAAAAACTGCTTCCTGACCCCCAAAGTGGTGATCCACCCCACCAAAATCGTTCCAGTGCCCCCGTGGGGGTGGTATTGCCCACTTTGGGAACCAGTGTAACTTAGAAGGAGAAGGAAGGATTGGATTTATACCCCACCCTTCACTACCCAGAAGAAGAAAAAGAAGAGATTGGATTTATACCCTGCCCTTCTCTACCCGAAAGAAGAAGAAGAAGAGAAGAGATTGGATTTATACCCTGCCCTTCACTACCCGAAAGAAGAAGAAGAAGAGAAGAGATTGGATTTATACCCCACCCTTCTCTACCCGAATGAAGAAGAAGAAGAGAAGAGATTGGATTTATACCCCACCCTTCTCTACCCGAAAGAAGAAGAAGAAGAGAAGAGATTGGATTTATACCCCACCCTTCTCTACCCGAAAGAAGAAGAAGAAGAGAAGAGATTGGATTTATACCCTGCCCTTCTCTACCCGAAAGAAGAAGAAGAGAAGAGATTGGATTTATACCCCGCCCTTCTCTACCCGAAAGAAGAAGAAGAAGAGAAGAGATTGGATTTATACCCCACCCTTCTCTACCTGAAAGAAGAAGAGAAGAGATTGGATTTATACCCCACCCTCCTCTACCCAAAAGAAGAAGAAGAAGAGAAGAGATTGGATTTATACCCTGCCCTTCACTACCCGAAAGAAGAAGAAGAAGAGAAGAGATTGGATTTATACACTGCCCTTCACTACCCAAAGGAGTCTCAGAGTGGCTTACCAACTCCTTTCCCTTCCCCTCCCCTCTCCACCCCACAACAGACACCCTGTGAGGTAGGTGGGGCTGAGAGAGCTGTTTCGAGAACTGCCCTTGGGAGAACAGCTCTGAAAGAACTTGTGACTGGCCCAAGGTCACACCAGCAGCTGTATGGGGAGGAGTGGGGGAATCAAACCCGGTTCTCCCGGATTAGAGTCCGTGCTCCTAACCACTACACCAAACTGACTGTCAGTGGCATAATGGTATAGTGGTTAGGGTGTTGGGCTAGGATGAGGGAGAGCCACAAGTTGAATCCCCACACTGCCATGGGAACTCGCTGGGTGGCCTTGGGCCAGTCCCTCTCTTTCTCAGCCTAGCCCAACCTACAAGATTGCCGTAGAAATAAAATGGAGAAGGGGGGAAAACGTCAGAAGCCACTCTGGGTTCCCCATGGAAGAGAAAGGTGGGATCTAAATGAAGCAGGTACATAAAATAAATCACGGTGTGGGTTCTCAGCTTGTGGTTAGTGTAGGCCAGGGGTCCCCAGCCTGTTTGAGTCTCTGGAGTTCTGGCACAGGGGTGGGGTGGGCGCAACCACAAAATGGCGGCTGCAGGAGGCACAGCCACACCCACCCACACAGAAGAAGCTTAAGAGCAAAGGAGAAGAGGGACTATTTTTTAAAAAATTCACTGGGAAGAGGAGCGAAAGAGAAGAGGAGGAGAGATTGGATTTATACCCCGCCCTTCACTACCCGAAGGAACATAAGAGCATAAGAGAAGCCAATGTTGGACCAGACCAATGGCCCATCCAGTCCAACACTCTGTCACGCAGTGGCTAAACATACCAGGTGCCATCAGGAGGTCCACCAGTGGGGCCAGGACACCTGAAGCCCTCCCACTGTTGCCCCCACCCCGAGCATCAAGAATACAGAGCGTCACTTGCCCTACAGCGAGAGTTCCTGTCTATACCTTGTGGCAAATAGCCACTGAGGGACCTCTGCTCCATATGTTTCTCCAATTCCCTCTTGAAGCCATCCATGCTTGTAGCTGCCACGACCTCCTGTGGCAGTGAATGTCATGTGTTAATCACTCTTTGGGGGAAGAAGGACTTCCTTTTATTCATTCTAACCCGACTGCTCAGCAATTTCATGGAGTGCCCACGAGTTCTCGTATCGTGAGCAAGGGAGAAAAGGACTTCTTTCTCTGCCTGCTCTATCCCATGCATAATCTTGTAAACCTCGATCATCTCACCCCTCAGCCATCGCTTCTCCAAGCTAAAGAGCCCCAAGCGTTTAAACCTTTCTTCTCAGAGCGGCTCACAACCCCTTCCCCACAACAGACACCCTGCGAGGTAGGTGGGGCTGAGAGAGCTCTGAGAGAGCTGCCCTTGAGAGAACAGCGCCGAGAGAACCTGGGACTTACCCAAGGTCACACCAGCAGCTGCATGGGGAGGAGTGGGGAAATCAAACCCGGTTCTCCCAGATCAGAGTCCGCACTCTTAACCATTACGCCAGACTGTTGGTACCATGGTGGGAACAACTGCTGAAACAATGCCATTTCAATCTGCCTAGCCAATCGGATCTCCAGTGGCCAGTCAGAAGCCTTGCTGGGCAAGTGCCCCCCCAGCCTCCCCACTTTTTAAAAACTCTTGATGGGTGCCAGGAAAGATTGTGGCAGGTACCATGGCGCCCAAGGTCACAACGTTGGGGACCCCTGGTGTCGACCATAATATCTGACTGCAGCTTGAGAAGGTCTCATCTCCTCTTGTTTTGTTTAGTCCTGGAAGTCTTGAGGAATTTGGGTGTGCCCAAGTCTAAAGGAGCGTCGAAAGTGTTGTCACGAGTCCGTAACGGGCAACAGTTAGGCCGCAGTCTTTTTCTGTGGCCGGCTCAGTCCTTCAGAACGGCCCAGCAGGGCGGGTGCAGAACGGTGTTCTCGCTTGGTTTTAAAGCAGGTTTTTTTGTTTCCGAGGGCGTTAGGTGAATGGGAAATGGCTTGGCGGGCCCACGTGTTTTTAATCTTACTAATGGACTGTAAAGTTATACAGGGATCCCCGCAGCTTGTTGGCGTAATGGTTAAGTGCGTGGAATCTAATCTGGGAGAACCGGGTTTGGTTCTCCACTTCCTCCACTTGCAGCTGGTGGATGACCTTGGGCAAGCCGTCGTTCCGACAGGAGCTGTCTTTGAAAGGGCAGTTCTTAAAAGAGCTCTCTGAGCCCCACCGGCCTCACAGGGTGTCTGTTGCGGGGAGGGAAAGGAGTTTGGAAGCAGTTTTGAGACTCCGAGTGAAGGGCAGGGTATAAAACCAATCTCTTCTTCTTCTCTTCTTTGCCACCATCCTTGAGTCCAGGGAGATAAGGTTGGATGTGAATATTTTAAATAGCTCTGGTGTAAGCCCTGGCTAGGCACCCCCCCCCCCCGCACCTCCTACTTGATGGAAGCCAGCCGTTTGAGTCTCCCCAGGTAGAAACGCATGGTTATGCCTCTTGCGCTGTTCTTCCTTTCAGTGCACGTTGCTGTTTTCAGCCTGATTGGTGTTTTGGTATCTGTTTTATCCGATTCTCTTTGGAGTAGAAAGATGGGCACCAGTTGCCCGAATGAATAACTAACCTTGGACTGGTCCACACAAGCCACCAATGAGGTAGTATAATCTCTTCTTGGGCCGGCTCCAGCAAGACGCCCCCGCTGCTGAGTTCAGCACGAAAATATGCAAAATATTTTTTTCATTTGCGGCCGCTAATGGCTCTGCAGTGCTTTTTATTCCTGTTGTGTCTAGGTTGAGGTTTCGAGTCCCTGAGAGCCAGTTTGGTGTGAGAGCCAGTTTGGCGTAGTGGTTAAGTGTGCAGTCTCGAATCTGGGAGAACCTAATCTGGGAGAACCGGGTTTGATTTCCCCACTCCTCCACTCGCACCTGCTGGATGACCTTGGGCAAGCTATAGTTCTGTCAGAGCTGTTCCCTCCAGGACAGTTCTGGAAAGAGCTCTCTCAGCCCCACCTACCTCACAGGGTGTCTGTTGTGGGGAGGGGAAGGGAAAGGAGTTTGTAAGCCGCTCTGAGACTCCGAGTGAAGGGCGGGGTATAAATCCAAGCTCCTCCTCCTCCTCTCTACTTTTGGACAGTGTGCTTTTAACATAGTTTTGCAATCATTTGCACCTGGATTGTCTGAGAGCCAGTTTGGTGTAGTGGTTAAGTGCGCGGACTCTCATCTGGGAGAACCGGGTTTGATTCCCCACTCCTCCACTCGCAGCTGCTGGATAACCTTGGGCAAGTCATAGTTCTATCAGAGGTGTTCTTGGAAAAGAGCAGTTTCTGTCAGAGCTCTCTCAGCCCCACCGACCTCCCAAGGTGTCTGCTGTGGGGAGGGGAAGGGAAAGGAGCTTGTAAGCCGCTCTGAGACTCCCTTGGGTAATGAAGGGCAGGGTATAAATCCAATCTCCTCCTCCTCCTCCTCTTCTTCTTCTTGTGTAAAACAGGAAAATCCAGTTGCAGACAGTTGCATTATGTATATTATCCAACATGTGTGAAAGCAGCCCCCCCTTACACACACACACACACACACACACACACACACACACACACACACACCAGCAATCCAAGAAGCTGAATGCATCAGTGGAATTGATGACTTAAGGAGTGGTTGATGTTAGGCTGGGCCCCCGTTCTGCAAGACTCACAGATTAATCAAAGCAAGGATCTGTGGCTCGTGCAAGAAGTAAAGTAGTTTATTCAGCCTCATCTTAAAAACCCAAACATGGCTGACTGCGAGGCAGCCTTGTATTTTAGTTGACCGTTTGTGTGTCTCCTTCCTGCCAACCTAGCAGTTCGAAAGCAAGAAATTGCAAGTAGATAAATAGGTACCACTTCGGTGGGAAGGTAACAGCATTCCGTGCGCCTTGGTGTTTAGTCATGCCGGCCACATGACCATGGAAATGTCTTCGGACAGCGCTGGCTCTTCGGCTTTGAAACGGAGATGAGCACCACAACCCTAGAGTCGGATTCGACTGGCTTTCGAGCAAGGGAACCTTTACCTTACCTTTACCTTGTGCGTCTCCTGCACATCATGGAAAAAAGGCTTGGTTCCATCATTCTCGTTCAAAAGCACGTTTTCTGTCCCCCATCCCCGTCCCCGTCCCCCCGCCCAAGCGCAAACACGTCTGAATTTCCCTGTGGTCTCGGGCAAGGTGCTTGGACTCCCGACACTGGGTTACGAAGACAAATATTGCTTTTAGTCCTTAGCTTGGGAATATTAATAGCTGTATTTAATTCCAGCTCTCCAAGTAGCCCGATAGCTGACGCTAATCCAGTCTCATCAGTTCTGAGAATCTACGCAGGGTCAGCCACAGTTAGTATGTAGTTGGGAGACCACCAAGGAAGACTAGGCTTGCTATGGAAGGGAAGGCAACAGCAAACCACCTCTGTGCATGCAAATCAGCTCTTTTAGTTTCTTGTCTGGAAAAACCTACAGGATTGCCATAAGTCGGCTGAGACTTGGTGGCACGTTCCACCACCTCTCCTGACCTGGATGGCCCAGGCTTGTGGTTCTCATCCGGTTCCAGAAGCTAAGCAGGGTCAGCCTCGGTTAGTACTTGGATGGGAGACCACAAAGGAAGCCCAGGGTTGCTACGCAGAGGCAGGCAATGGGAAACCATCTCTCTTTATCTCTTGCCTTGGAAACTCCATAGAAGAAGAAGAATAGAATCATAGAGTTGGAATCATAGAGTTGGAAGCAGGGGCGGGTTAAGGCTCACTGGTGCCCTGAGCACTGACCAATCTTGGTGTCCCCCCCCCTCCCTTCCACACTGACCCGGTCCATTTTAGTTGTTGACCTGTCTGACCAGATATAATTTATTCATATGATAGCATAATATACTTTTGGCTACCTAAAGTTCTACAAAAATGCAATACAACATCTATTTTAATATTTCACAAGTTAAATGTATCAAAGTTCCAATATTCATGACCACCTGAAAGGCATTTTTCTACATTTTTTCCACCCTTTCCCCCAACTTTGTGGTGCCCCCTTTGGCCCTGGTGCCCCAAGCAGGTGCTTAGTCTGCTTAATGGTTAATCTGCCACTGGTTGGAAAGGGACCTCCAGGGTCATCTACTCCAACCCCCTGTACAATGCAGGAAATTCACAAATGCCTCCTCCCCACACCCCCAGTGACCACTGTTCCACGCCTAGAAGATGACAAAAAGAAGAAGAAGAAAAGAAGCAGAGTTGGTTTTAATATCCCGCTTTTCTCTACCCTAGGGAGTCTTAAAGCGGCTTACAATCTCCTTCCCTTCCTTTCCCTGCAAGAGGCACCTTGTGAGGTAGGTGGGGCTGAGAGAGTTCTGTGTGAACGGTGACTGGCCCAAGGTCACCCAGCGGGCTTCATGTGGAGGAGGGAATCAAACCCGGTTCTCCGGATTAGAGTCTGCCACTCTAAACCACTGCACCATGTTGGCTAGGGTCATCATCAGTTGGTTGCAACTTGACAGCGGCGTCGTCTTATTAGTATTGATATTAGTATTATGTATTAATTCCATGCAAGCTTTTGTTACGTGTTACATAAGGCGGTCCATTGAACCTACCTATTGAATAGAATGTTCTCAGGCTCTTGATAGGAATAGTAAAGGTAAAGGTTCCCTTGCTCGAAAGCCAGTCGAATTTGACTCTAGGGTTGCGGTGCTCATCTCCGTTTCCAAGCCGAAGAGCCAGCGCTGTCCGAAGACGTTTCCGTGGTCATGTGGCCGGCATGACTAAACACCAAGGCGCACGGAATGCTGTTACCTTCCCACCTAAGTGGTACCTATTTATCTACTTGCAATTTCTTGCTTTTGAACTGCTAGGTTGGCAGGAGCTGGAACTAGAGACGGGAGCTCACTCCGTCATGCAGCACTCTCGGGTCTCAAACTGCTGAACTACTGACCTTCCACAGCCTGCAGTTCAGCGTCTTAACCACTTGAGCCACTGCAGCTCCTATTGATAGGAATATTAATGGCCTAATAATAAAATTCCTTTTTTATGGTTAGGATAAAATTTCCAACTAAGAAATCCAAGTCCTGAACGCTTCCAGGGTGAGAGATGTTGACCCAAGTGTAATGTATTGTCCAAAGAGATTGAGCTGTGAATCAGGAGTTGCTTAGCTTAAGCTTTACCGTGAATTTGCTAGGTAGCTTCAGGCAAAGGCATTGGATCTTAATTCCAGACTCCCATAGCAATATGAACATAATCACATTTGCCTGCCTGGCAAAGTTGTTGTAAGGACTGCTGAGTGTTTATGTAAAACTCTTTGAACTTTCAGCAAGTGCAATTTGAATAAATTTTGTTGCTCCTGCAGTAATTATCTTTGCTCTACATTTAAGAGAAGAAGAGAGAAAAGACTGGGTTTATACCCTGCCCTTTACTACCTGAAGGAGTCTCAGAGCAGCTTAAAATTCCTTTCCTTTCCTTTCCTCTCCCCTCCCCTCCCCACAACAGATACCCTGTGCAGTAGATGGGGCTGAGAGAGATCTTTGGAGGACTGCCCTAGAGAGAACAGCTCTGAATGAACTTGTGACTGACCCAAGGTCACACCAGCAGCTGCATGTGGAGGAGCTGGAAATCAAATCCGGTTCTCCCAGATGAGAGTCCGCGCTCCTAACCACTACACCAAACTAGCAATGGAAAAGGATAAAATGGGCATAAGACAAATATTAAACATGCCATCTTGAACTAAGGAGCATGGATCATTCATTCTTAAAGAAAATAAATTTGTCTCTGAGATTTTTTGTCATGTTCTCTTACGTTCTCCAGCAATGAGAACATTTTCTACATTCCTGTAGAGCCTTCTGCTTTAGTCGGTCTAAAATCGAAAGACGTGCAAAACTTTTATTTTGATTGATCCCGATAAAAAGGGGGTTTGGTTTGGAAAGACGTGGCTGCCCATGGCCATTGTTTTTCCATGTGCACCGCCTTCAGCTGGTGTCATTTTTCTGTAAAGCTCACGTTACAACTTGTCTCTAAAGTTCCACGACTCCCAACTGGCTGGCAGATTCAAGTAATCTTTTTCGTTGGTCATCCGGTTTGGGGGGAAAAATGTTAATACGTCAGAAATCAGCCACAGTGGCAAAAGTCAGCACAAACCCAAATCATCACATTTCTTGTATTCGTTTATGTCTGTACTAAAAGTAGCTGTTAGAAAACGATATGGAACTCTGCGGCTCTGATCTTAGCACCAGTTGTGTTTTGTTGCATGGAGAGTCCTGGATGGGGACGGAAAATCTTTATCAAACGTATCAAACACGAGAGTAAAGTGGGGGAGAGTAGAACAGCGTAAGCCGCTTTGGGACCCCAGTGTGGAGAAAGGCAGGTTGTAAATGAAGTCAGTATATAAAATACCTGTCTGGGCACGGAAAGGGGATCACTGGGGGTGTGGAGGGGAGGTATTTGTGGATTTCCTGCATCGTGCAGGGGGTTGGGCTAGATGACGTGGAGAGAGGTCTCGAGTCGAGTGCCGCAGGGCTCAGTCCTGGGCCCAGTGTTGTTCAACGTTTTTGTAAATGACCTGGAGGAAGACATAGAGGAGATGCTTATCAGATTTGCAGATGACACGAAGCTGGGTGGGATTGCTAATTCTGAAGAAGACAGAGTCAGCATTCAAAATGATCTAGACAGGCTGGAACAGTGGGCTGAGGCAAATACAATGCAATTCAGTAGAGATAAGTGCAAAGTCCTACATCTAGGCACAAAAATTTAAAAGGCACAGATATAGAATGGGAGGGACTTGTCTTGACAGCAGCACATGTGAAAGGGGTCTAGGTGTTCTGGTTGATCACAAGCTCAACATGAGCCTGCAGTGCAATGTGGCTGCGAAGAAAGTGAATGCAATCTTAGGATGCATTAACAGAAGCATTGTGTCCAGTTCACGGGAGGTGGTAGTTCCGCTCTATTCTGCTATAGTCAGGCTTCACCTGGAGTCCTGTGTCCAGTTTTGGGCACCACATTTTAGGAAGGATGCTGACAAGCTCGAGCGTGTCCAGAAGAGGGCGATCAGGATGGTGAGAGGGTTGGAATCCAAGTCTTATGAGGAAAGGCTGAGAGAGTTGGGTATGTTTAGCCTGGGAAAGAGAAGGCTTAGAGGGGACATGATTGCAGTCTTCAAGTATTTGAAGGGCTGTCATGTAGAAGATGGAGCAGATCTATTCTCTCTTGCTCCGGATTGCAAGACTAGATCTGATGGGTGGAAATTACAAGGGAGTCGATACCAGCTAAATATCAGGAGAAACTTCCTAACTGTGAGAGTGGTTGAGCAGTGGAACAGACTGCCTCGGGAGGTGGTGGATGCTCCTTTGCTGGACGTCTTCAAGCGGAGGCTGGACAACCATCTTTCAGGTATGTTTTAGGGCTATCTTTCAGTTGTGCTCCAGCAGAGTGCAGGGGGTTGGACTAGTTGACCTGCAAGGTCCTTTCCAACTCTAACATTCTATGATTCTATGACCTTGGAGGTCCCTTCCAACTTTACAATTCTATGAAAACGGAGAAGAGGAAAATGACATAGGTCACTTTGGGTTTCCATTGGGGAGAAAAATACCTTTAAACTTGTAAATGTTATATGATGAATCCAAAGTTGTCTTTCTGTGCGTAGAAGGCATTTCCAGCCAAGCAAAGTTTCTGGGTATTTTCTGTTCAGCCTGGAGCTTGTATTTCACTTGTCCTGCCCTCCCATGTGTGGCTTTTGTTTGGTGATGTCTGTGGGGGCCTGTAGAAAGTGGGACAAGGTGGGAAAGAGATGTGTTCGTTTCCTCGGATCTAACCCTATAACTTTGACCGATGTTAGGGGAGGTCTCCATAAATGCAAAAAAGAAAATTCAGTAAACAGTTCTTTCCTTTGGATTTTTTCCCCGGAATATCAGTCTGCAATTTCAGGGTTGTTTTCTTCAAAAGAAAGATCGAAGAGGAAATAAAGCTGAGTAACACCAACTGTTGCCGAAATTAAAGCAATCTTTAAATGTAGTTTTACCAAGTAGGCGGCAGATTAATTCTTCCCGTGTTCAGATGCCCTGTTGTTCCAGCAAGCGGTCAGTGAGAACAGCTCTTGTTATGTGCCTGCTGTGGGGGTGGGGGGAGGGATGTGTGTTTATACTGGCAGCTACAAGCATGGACAGTTTCAAGAGGGAATTAGATAAACATATGGAGCAGAAGTCCATCAGTGGCTATTAGCCACAGGGTATAGATGGGAACTCTCAGTCTGGGGCAGGTGATGCACGCTATTCTTGGTGCTGGAGGGGGCAGCGGTGGGAGGGCTTCTAGTGTCCTGGCCCCACTGCTGGACCTCCTGAGGGTACCTGGTATTTTTGGCCGCTGTGTGACAGAGTGTTGGACCAGATGGGCCGTTGGCCTGATTCAACATTGGCTTCTCTTATGTTCTTATGTTATGTTCTTATTTATTAGACTTATATCCCATCCTCAGGGAGGGTTACATCAAATTTGATTTAAAAAATACAATATACACAACTAATACAATTTGTTGTTGTTCAGTCGCACAGTCGAGTCCGACTCTTCGCGACCCCATGGACCAGATCACGCCAGGCCCTCCTGTCTTCCGCTGTCCGCTGAAGTCTGCTCAATTTCATGTTCGTTGCATCGATGACACTGTCTGACCATCTCATCCTTTGCCGTCCCCTTCTTCTTTGGCCTTCAATCTTTCCCAGCATCAGGGTCTTCTCCAGTGAATGCTCCCTTCTCATTTGGCGGCCAAAGTATTTGAGCTTCAGCTTAAGGATCTGGCCTTCCAGGGAACAGGGAATACAATTAAAACACTAGTAAAATACTGCAGTGGCCTTCCTCCGGTGCCGTTGTCATCAACATTAGAGCCTCACGGATGCCAACTCTGGTAGGCAGTTCTGACCTGTTGAGAGGAGGCCCAGTAAAGAGGGAGGGGGACGTCCGTCGCCCCAGTTAAAAGCCTGTCAAGGTGCTTCTGACCTACGATTCGGGCAAATGGGACAGATCCCTTTCTGTTGCTAACCAGTGTCTCCACTGTGAAATAAGAAGGGAAACTCCCGCCCACAGAGTGGCATTCCTGGCTCGCTAGAATGTCCGTCAGACTGTGGCCACCTGTGGTCAAGTCGGCAATGTTCGACCCATCAGTTGAGTGGCAGGCTGGCCCTGGCCCAGATGCGGAGAATCTCCAGTCCAGGTATTTGCTTGCTGGCAGCCATACTGACTAATTCGGGGACTAATTCGACAGTTTAAACTTCGGTCAGATCAAGGTGGGTGGCCGTGTTTGTCCGCAGCAGCAGAAAAGAGCGAGAGTCCAGTAAAACCTTAAAAGACGAACGAAATTTGTCTGTTCCCCTTTTGAAGCTGTCAGTCCTGCTGGCCATAACTACATCCTCTGGCGCCAAATTCCACATTTTAATCACTCTCTGCGTCAAGTGCTATTTCCTTTTGCCCACCCTGAACCTGCTGGCCTCAGAAAGCCCATTCGCAAGAGAGTCGCGATCCACTTTGGTAGGGTTGGGAATTACCTGGACATTTTGGGGTTGCAGTCTGGAGAGAGTGGGGGTTGGGGAGGCAAGGGGCGTCAGTGGGGTGCAGTGGCTTAGGTCAGGGGTGTCAAGACATGCGGCCTGGGGGCCAGATCCGCCCCCCCCGGAGGGCTTCTCTCAGGCCCGCAGTGGAACTGGCCGTCTCCTGCTTCTTCTTCCAGTTCTGCTGCTGCTGCTGCGTCGTCATTGTAGGCTTGCAGCTTACAGATACGCACCTGAACAGCAGACTCTTAAGACTGCAACAACACAGAGTTTTTGATGCAGTAATTCAGAGCAAGAGGTGTCAGCAGACACGGTTAAATAAACAAAATATTGCAAGAGTGCTAGTGTTTTGAGCATGTTTTTATTTTAAGTTTAAAAAAAAAAAACCCCTTTGTGTTTGTGTCCTTTGTGAAGTTTATATCTCCGCTACCTGGCATTACACGTTATGACGCACACGGCCCGGTCCGACAAGGTCTCATTCATGTCAGATCCAGTCCTCATAACAAATGAGTTCGACACCCCTGGCTTAGGAATTCTGTAGCTCATCACAGGGAAGTGGTTCTCTCCTTGGTAGCTTGTGTGACTTTTAGAGGCAAGCTGTCCTCTACGTCTTCTGCATAATAGGGTCCTGTCATCCAAGGCAGTTTCCAAGTTGTCCCCTTGCCATTCGGGGCATAGTTTCCTCATAATGAAGGACGTGAGCAACAGTGTGCAAAACCCTGCAAGCGTGGGACTTCCTTTGCCCTCAGTGAGATCATCAATTTGATGGAGAGGCCCAGGAAAAAACTGCTGAATGGAGTGTTTGTTGTGTCTGTGTGCGGAGGGGGTGTCAATGGATCCATCTTGTGTATTGTGTAGTTCTTTCCAAGGAGAAAGCCTGGGGAGGAGGAAGAGGAGGGATTTATACCCTGCCCTTCACTACCCAAAGGAGTCTCAGAGTGGCCTACAATCCTTTTCCTTTCCCCTCCCCACAACAGACACCCTGTGAGGTCGGTGGGGCTGAGGGAGTTCTTTCGAGAGAACAGCTCTGGGAGAACTTAGGACAGACCCAAGTCACACCAGCAGCTGCATATGGAAGAGCAGGGAATCAAACCCGGCTCTCCCAGATGAAAGTCCATGCTCCTAAACCACTACACCAAAACTGGCTAGGCTGGGAGGCATCGCACAGTGCTACTTGAAGGTGTGTGTGTGTTGTATCACCCAAGTTGCTTCTGACCTATGGGGACCTTGTGAATTAATGACTTCGAAAAAGTTGTGTCCTGTCACTGACAGCCTTGCTCAGGTCTTGCAGACCAAGGGCCGTGGCTTCCTTTATTGAGTCAATCCATCTCGTGTTGGGTCTTCCTCTTCTCTTGCTGCCTTCAACTTTTTCTAGCACAATTGTCTTTCCAGTGATTCCTGTCTTCTCATCATGTGACCAAAGCGTAAGAGCCTAAGTTTAGTCATTTAGTCCCCCTCACTGGCTGTCTTTAAGCAGCGGCTGTAAATAGAGAAGAGAGATTGGATTTATACCCCACCCTTCACTACTCAAAGGAGTCTCAGAGCAGCTTACAAACTCCTTTCCCTTCCCCTCCCCACAACAGACACCCTGTGAGGCAGGTGGGGCTGAGAGAGCTCTGACAGAAACGGCTCTTTTTCAAGAACAGCTGTGCCAGAGCTTGTGACTGACGCAAAGTCACATCAGCAGGTGCAAGTGGAGGAGTGGGGAATCAAACCAGGTTCTCCCGGATTAGAGTCCGCGCACTTAACCACTACACCAAACTGGCTCTCTACATAGTGCTTTAGGAGCATGGACTTTAACTTGGTTTAGTGGTTTAGGAGCATGGACTTTAATCTGGGAGAACCGGGTTTGATTCCCTGCCCTTCCACATGCAGCTGCTGGTGTGACTTGGGTCTGTCATAAGTTCTCCCAGAGCTGTTTTCTCAAAAGAACTCCCTCTAAATACACTCATCAGGGATGCTCTAGGCCAGGGGTATCAAACATGCGGCCCGGAGGATGGATCAGGCCTTTGGAGGGCTGCAATCTGGCCTGCAAGGCCCTGGCTATTTCCTGCTTCCTTTTCCAGTTTTGCTGCTGCTGCTACATCACAGCTTACTTTACCAGACTCTCTCAGTCTCACAGGAGAGGTAGATAGGCAAGCCGCTCCTTTGCAGTTGAGAGAGTCTGGTAAAGCACTGGCTGAGGCTCCTCCCCCTCCTCCTCCTCCCAGTGGTAGGGAGGGAACCAGCCAGAGCTCACTT
Organism: Gekko gecko; assembly: GCA_029375565.1. Lineage (NCBI taxonomy): Eukaryota > Metazoa > Chordata > Lepidosauria > Squamata > Gekkonidae > Gekko > Gekko gecko. The sequence continues at coordinate 143,766,826 of JAPDNY010000008.1, read as the reverse complement.
CCAGGCCAGGCTACCTCAAATGTATTCAGGAGACAAATGGAAGCCTTTCTTTCCTTCCACTGACTGAGGCTCCTTCCTGAAGGGGGGCAGGGAGGGAGGGAATGAGGGAGAGCTTGCTTTGCTGGATTGCCTCAATCGCATGGCAAAAATAACCAGGCACTTTTAAGACCAACAAAGTTTTGTTCAAGGTATGAGCTTTCGTGTGCCTTGCTATAGAGTGTTTGTATTCCATTGGGCTCCTTATACTGTGTGTGTTTTGTTGGGCTCTTTATGCCAGGGCTCTCATGGGTGCAACTGGGTTCCCTCCCCCTTTTCACTGTGTCCTTGCCCTCATGATCCAGTCTTTCTCAGTAAGAAAAACAATGTGAAAGTTAATTGTGTCTGTTTGTGTCCTTTATAAACTATCAGCCAGTATCATAATGCCCCTGTATAAATCATTGGTGCAACCTCATTTGGAATACTGTGTACAGTTCTGGTCGCCGCACCTCAAAAAGGATATTATAGTACTGGAAAAAGTGCAGAGAAAGGCAACTAGAATGATAAAAGGGTTGGAACACTTTCCCTATGAAGAAAGGTTAAAACGCTTGGGGCTCTTTAGCTTGGAGAAACGACGGCTGAGGGGGTGACATGATCGAGGTTTATAAGATTATGCATGGGATAGAGCAGGTTGAGAAAGAAGTCCTTTTCTCCCTTTCTCACAATAAGGGAGAACTCGTGGGCACTCCATGAAATTGCTGGGCAGTCGGGTTAGAACAGATAAAAGGAAGTCCTTCTTCACCCAAAGAGTGATTAACACGTGGAATTCACTGCCACAGAGGTGGTGGCAGCTACAAGCATGGACAGTTTCAAGGGGGAATTAGATAAACATATGGAGCAGAAGTCCATCAGTGGCTGTTAGCCACAAGGTATAGATAGGACCTCTCAGTCTGGGGCAGGTCATGCTCTCTATTCTTGGTGCTGGAGGGGGTAGCAGTGGGAGGGCTTCTAGTGTCCTGGCCCCACTGGTGGACCTCCTGATGGCACCTGGTATTTTTGGCCGCTGTGTGACAGAGTGTTGGACTAGATGGGCCATTGGCCTGATTCAACATTGGCTTCTCTTATGTTCTTATGTTCCTAAGTTTATTTCTCCACTGCCTGGCATTACATTTTATGACACTAAATGGCCCGGCCCAACAAGGTCTCATTTATGTCAGATCCAGCCCCCATAACAAATGAGTCTGACACCCCTTCTCTAGGCTGATCCTGCATTGTGCAGGGGGTTGGAGTAGACGGCCTGTGTGGCCCCTTCCAATTCTGATTCTATGATTTTAGCTTCTAGGAGAGCTCAGGCATGATTTGTTCTCGAACTGACGCATCTGTCTTTTTGGTGGTCCAGGGTTTCTCTAAAACTGTCCTCCAACACCATTTTTTCAAGTGAATCAACTTGAAAGTGCTGAGAGCAAATTCTGTAGTTATAAGGCAATGGTGTGACCCCTTTGTGCCCTGGCAACCCAGTCTCCACCTCTGCCTGTTGGCGGCCTCTTAGGCACCTGTGGAGACCTTGGCTAGGATCCCAAGAACTCTGCACACATGCTTAAAGCATTGCACGCGCATGCACGAGTCCTGCAGATTCCTCTCCTCCATCCTTCACCGCAACCCCTAGCGTTGATAGAGATGTAAAATTTCCGGAAATTTTGAAGCTCGGAAAGAAAAAACAGAATTTTTTGGGAAAATTGGGGGAAAAAGCTACTTTTTTTCTTTTCCAGATCGAAAGTCATTCTGTTACTTTAGGAACATAAAGTATGACTACGGACGATTTTACTTGGCATGAAATTATCACAGCTAGCATATTAAAAATATGGTGTGCCCAAACAATTATCTCAAACCGAATTTACTTTTTAAATAATATTTATTTGTAATTGTAACAAATGGAGCAGTAATCTCCTGAACGGTTTACTAGTTTATGTGGAACAGACAAAAAAAACCCCTCCACAAAACAGTTTTTAAAAATCCAGAAGTAACAATTATTCATATTTCCTCTCCACAGTGTTAAATAAAAAACAAACAAACCCATTCTCATAAAAAGAATTGAAGAGGGGGGAAGTGTATAGAAGGGAGTGTGGGACTAAGTTTCAATGAATGGGTGTGAAATTTAATCAGAATCATTATGCATCCTGTTAAAATAAAACATTCCATAATCATTTTTTCCCCTTTTTTTCAATTTTTCCAATTTTTCGGGAAAAAACCCAAAAAAGGCTTCAGGGAAAAAACGGAAAAAAACAACAAATGGGTTTTCCCCCCGAATTTTCCCAGTTTTTTTCTGGGCCTTCACCTCTTTAACGCTGCCTCAGATGTTCCTTTGTCTCGTCTATCTCAAGAACAAGAGATGGCCTAAAAATCCCTGGTATGCGCAAAGAAAGTCATCCCAGCTTTGGATCCCAGCTGCTGTGTCTGGAGCAAAGTAACTTCTGCCCTAATGCCACTGGCAAAATAGGAACTGGGGGAGGGTGGGAATTGAACAGTTCTATAAACGCCTCTCCCCGGTCAAGCTGTTTTGTTGGGACATTTTGTCTGCTGACGACAGGTGGACGGCCTCATGCTGTTTTGTTCTATTTTGGACGAGTAAGGAGTTATAGAAAAGTGGTAAGCTCGTGAAAGGGAAACCGGGGTACGCGTTGGATTCTCATACAGGAACCTGACAACAACAACAACAACAAGAGATTGGTTTTATACCCTGCACTTCACTTAGAGTCTCAGAGCGGCTTACAATCTCCTTTCCCTCCCCCTCCCCACAACAGACACCCTCTGTGAGGTCAGTGGGGCTGAGAGAGCTCTTGAGAGAACTGCTCCTGAAAGAACAGCTCTGACCAGAACTGTGGCTTGCCCGAGGTCATCCAGCAGCTGCAAGTGGAGGAGTGGGGAATCCAACCCGGTTCTCCCAGATTAGAGTCCGTGCGCGTAACACTTAATTGAATAGATTATGGCTATCAAGGGCACATTCTACCATTTTAGATATTGAGTGCTGGAGTCTTGCTCTTCTAAAGTCAGCAGGTTCATAGAGTCATAGAATGTTAGAGTTGGAAGGGACCTTGCAGGTCATCTAGTCCAACCCCCTGCACTCTGCAGGAGCAGAGCCAAAAGACAACCCTATATACCTGCGACATACCCGAAAGATGGTCGTCCAGCCTCCACTTGAAAATGTCCAGGGAAGGAGCATCCACCACCTCCGGAGGCAGACTGTTCCACTGTTCAACTGCTCAAAGTTCTTTATTAAAGCATTTTACAGGCCGCAGGCCACGACTACTGTGGCTGTAGGGGCATGTTAGTCCCCTCCCCTGCCTACCATTACCTCCTCTCGCCTTGTGAAAAGGATGAAGGGGGTCCTAGAAGAAAAGTGAGGGTCCTTACTTCCTGAAGGGGAAGGACCACCACTTGGACCACCTCTCAGACTTCTCCAGGGTCTTTTTGAGAAGGTAGTTTCCAAGGTTAGCCGTGTTGGTCCGAGAAGGACAGCTGGATTTGAGTTTAGGACCGCCTTAGCACTTTCTTGGATAAATGATATTAAGGACCGTGGTCTAGACTGCTGCAATGCTCCCTCTAAGCTGTGAAGTCTTGAGGGCAAAAATTCTACTTCGTGAGCTACTGGCATTAATGTTGTGGGCGAGTGGTTTGGCTGCTACATAAATTAGTTTGCCCTGGAGCCATCCTTCCTGAGCTAAGACAAAAATGTGTGAGCTGGAGGCTAAAAAACTGTAAGCTAGCTCACACTCAGCTTAGAGGCGACACTGGACTGCTGTATGTATCTTATTGTAAGAAGGTTCCTAGTTGTGTAATTTTTGTACAGCCTAATATGTCATGGGAATGCTCTTCTTCTGTTTTTTTCTGATTGTTCCAGAGAGCCAGTTTGGTGTAGTGGTTAAGTGCGCGGACTCTAATCCGGGAGAACCGGGTTTGATTCCCCACTCCTCCACTGGCAGCTGCCAGCAGTGTTCCCTCTAAGCTGAGTAGGTGTGAGCTAGCTCACAGTGTTTTACCCTTTGGCTCACACATTTTTGTCTCAGCTCAGGAAGGAGGGCTCCAGAGCAAACTAATTTTATGCAGCAGCCAAATCGCTCGCTCACAATTTTAATGCCGGCAGTTCACAAAGTAGAATTTTTGCTCACAAGACTCCACAGCTTAGAGGGATTATAAGTACTATTTTTCACCATCTGTCTTTTAAAATGTAATTTTAATATGATTTTGTTTTACCCGGCTATTGTTTTTAATGCTGTTGTACGTTGCCCGGAGCCCTGCGATAGCAGGGGTGGGGCGATTCATAAATTTAATAAGTAAAATAAAATTAAAACCAAGAGTGTGGGGGAGGGGGCGCATACTGATACACATACAAGGGTGGTATAGTGAGAGTTTGGCTGCCTTGGGTTGATGTTTAGGTCATTCAATGGACAGCCAAGGAGTTGGCTTGGATTGTGTTACAGTAGGTAAATTTTCCTCTCTAATGGCTGAAGGAAAGAAAGTGAGACAGGGGAATGATAAGTGGATGAGAGGTATTCCAAACTGCTCACAATTCTCAGCAGACTCTTGCAGACGCTTATTTCACTTCCAAGTTATGTGGTATGTTCATAGAATCATAGTATCAGAGTCATAGAGTTGGAAGGGAATTCCAGGGTCATCTAGTCCAGCCCCCCACACAATGCAGGAAATTCACAAATACCTCCCCCTCCACACCCGTTCCACGCCCAGGAGATTACAAGAGACCTCCAGGATCTCCAGCCAAACCGGCCTGGAGAAAAATTGCTTCCTGATCCCAAAGTGGCCATCAGCATTTCCCTGGGCATGTAAGAAAGGGCCATGAGAACTAAGCACTGAGGCAACCCTTCCTGCCCTCCCCCTCATGATCCGCCGAAGTTGACACAATCATGAAACCAGAAAAGGTCCCCTCCCCGTTTCTTGGCAACAGTGGCCACTCTTCCTGTGTTGTTGTTGTTCAGTCGCACAGTCAAGTCCGACTCTTCACAACCCCATGGACCCCATCACGCCAGGCCCTCCTGTCTTCTGTCGTGCTCTGGAGTCTACTCAATTCCATGTTCGCTGCATCAATAACACTGCCTAACCATCTCATCCTTTGCTGTCCCCTTCTTTGACCTTCAGTCTTTCCCAGCATCATTTTCTTCTCCAGTGAGTGCTCTCTTCTCATTTGGTGGCCCAAGGATTTGAGCTTCAGCTTCAGTCTCTGGCCTTCCAGGGAATAGAATAGTCAGGGTTGATTTCTTTTAGGATCGACTGATTCGATCTCCTTGCAGTTCAGGGGACTCAAGAGTCTTCTCCAGCACCACAGTTCGAAAGCATCTATTCTTTGGCACTCGGCCTTCCTTATGGTCCAACTCCCTATAGTCATGTATGTTCCTTCTAGTCCCAACAAGTAGTCTAACTCCACTCTCCTGTATGTAAGCTAAAAAGATCATTGCTCTCATTTTGAGCTGAAACCATTGCAAAATTGAGCCCAGATGTGAGGCGGAGCTGCAGGCAGCCATCGGGAAATCCCACGGGCTGCTGCGGACCAGCGGGTAGACTTGGCAACAGCCAGAGCTTGGCTCGAGGCCTTTGCTTCCTTGCCATTTATCATAAGGCGGCGGGGGGGGGGGTGTTGTTAGTTTGACAAGCCTGCGGTGCCAAAGCTCAGCTCCTGACATCTGATCCTAGCCCCTGGTCCCCCGGGACACCCGTGGGGCAGGGTGGGCGGGGCATCCAAAGTGAATGCAGCTGCCCCATATCTCCTGTATTTCATCCTCTCCCCAGGTCCTGCCCATCTCGTACGTCAGCCTGGACAGCAGCGTACTGTGCAGTGAAACACGATTGCCCTACGTTGTGCCGGGGTGTGTGTTTGGAGTGGCAGCGCACCAGAGTAACTCGGCAGGGCGTGCTCTTTTGGCAAAAGCCACTCTCTCGCCTGACTTGTCCGTTTTTACCTGAAAGTGGCCATTAAACCGTCCAGGGGCTTCTGCATTGGCGGATCCCGCGCTGCGTTGCCCTCTGAGCTGGGGAGCTTTCAAAACAATCGCTTGTTCTTACGCCCGGAAAGAAAAAAAAAAGACTTACCCTTTCGAATCTGAAATATGGCCAGTGTCCAGTTTTGTTAAAAAAAAAAGGAAGAAAAGGATCAACAGAAAATGAGAGCTTTTTGCTCTCTTTTGGTTGGCTTTAAAAAAATAATAATAATGCAGGAGAGAACCTGAGTGCGGTTTCTGGCTATTTTAGTGTTTGGGGAGACAAAGATGAACCTTTGATGACTTGAGGGGGACGCCGTGGGTCCAGGAACCTCACAGTGTGGGACCGTGTTTCTGTGTGTCCTGCCGATTCAGGCTTTCTGTTTAGCCAGGCATCTGGTTTTTTTATAACCAGCAATCAATTATAAGTCTATCACATTTGCCGAAGTTAGCGTATCTGTCGAAACCATTACATTCCTTCCTGTGTCAGTAAAAAAATAAATGGAAACCTCATGGCTGTATTTGTGCTGTGCTGGCTCAGATAAGGACAGGCATCCCCTGTCAGCCCCAATCGTCTGCACTCGGTAGGAACTGGGTATGCACTGCAGTGTGCATCTGAGTTCACGTCCTCGTTGGCTTTGCACAGGGGATTCTCTTTCGTGGATCTGGGTTCAAGTCTGCCTGCAGGTTCCATGTTTCCCACTGACAGCAGGTAGCCAAGAAACAGGGTAGTTGCTGAGGAAACAGGTCTGGGAGTTCCCGGAGACAGTCAAGGATTTGATGATTAGGAGTCCAACTTTAACAGTTCTCCAAGCATGGCATCCGGCAAGAAATCTGCCATTGTGGTAGAATTGCTATGGGGAAATAAATTCCCTTTTTCTAAAATTCACTTTTTAAAAAAAGATGTACCCATTGACAGATCCTGCTGTAAACTTCAGCCCTTGCAGTTTGCATATGTGTATTACATTACACACTATAACAGGGTGGTACACTAGCCGGAGGAGAGAAAGATTTAGGAAGACGTTGCCTGCCCCTGAACATGTACAGAATGAAAATCAGGAAATTTTAAAGAGTCTGTCTTCCTCCCCCTCGTCTCTTTGAATTTCCCTCTGACCAACACTGAATTGATTAGAAACCAACTCCAGATTTCTGAAAATAGGGAAAGGAACAGATTGTTGGATTTCAGGGAGAAAGGGAGTAAGGAGGAATTAAGAGTGCATCGCAGTGTGTCGGTTGCGTTGACGAAGGCCAGGGCTTTGCATTCTTCCCCAATGTCTTCCTCAGAAATAAGATGAAAGATGAGCTGTTGCCGGCTGTTCAGAGGGAGGTTCTCTTTTGGGAAGGAGTAGGTTGGAACTAATGCTCTCCCTAAACTTTGGAGTCTTGTGAGCAAAAATTCTACTTTGTGAGCTACTGGCCTGAAAATTGTGAGCGAGCAATTTGGCTGCTGCATAAATTAGTTTGCTCTGGAGCCACCCTTCCTGAGCGAAGACAAAAACGTGTGAGCTGGAGGCTAGAAAACTCTGAGCTGGCTCACGCTAACTCAGCTTAGAGGGAACACTGGTTGGGACTCTTGTGACCTCGTTCCGTTGATGTTGCTTCAGAAAAGGCACCTGCCGCAGATAATCTAGGCAGGGCCGGTTGCAGGTTTCAGCGGGGCCCGGGCAGAGAATACCCACCAAGCCACATGCCTGTGCATTCTTCCACACCCCTCCCCATTGATGTGCCCTCTTTCTGCCCATGGTCACAGATGCCACAGTGCCTTTTCCATGACTGCTGGGCAGTGTGCACAGTAGGCAGCACGGATGTTGGAACGTTGGCAAGCGGGTAGGGAAAGGACGTGCAAGTCAGCCGCAGGGGGGCCCCACCGAAAGCCCCGGCCCCTGGTAGCCGCCCCAGCTCAGGGTATGCTGACTCCGACCCTGAATCCAGGAACGTAACTTTGGGGCTGCTTGCCAGTTGACAGCCAAGGCTAGCCTGCCGTTTGTGATGGACGTCCGTAGTGCCCGTCGGGGGAAGCCGCAGCCATTCTATCCGCCTGGTTTTTGCATTCGACGTCCCGGCCTCTGAATGGGACCGTTCATGCTCTGAAAAGCTCCGAACCAACCACATAAACGAACAGATCAGCATAGGTATTGCTGACTTTATTCGGTGCCGTCGCGAACTTGGCACACCTTGTTCTGAGCTGGGCATTTCAGAAACTTCTTTGAAAGCTGCTCCGTCCTTCTTGGCGTTGGGTTGGTAGTTGGGTCACCAGTTGGGTGTGTGCGTGTGTGTCCCCCCCCCCCCACTCCCCTTCTCTTAGGTGTGGGACTGAAGGCTCTTCAGCCTTCTCTTCCTCCCTCCCTCCCTAGCGTCTTCTTGCTCTCCCGCTGAGTTGAGGCTTTTCCAGGAATAAGCTGTTCTGCTAGCAAAGCACATTCCACAGCCCTTCGGCTCCTTTTTGGCAGGAGCTGTTTGCCTGCTGTTAAACCAGAGGGGGCTGAGCCGACAACTCGTTTTCAAGGGCCGGGGGTTCAAAGGGTCCAAGGCAGACGTGCTAGGGAGTTTCTCTTTCCCGTGGTTGGTTGTACACCAGCCATGACCAAGGCCTCGGTCTCTGGGGAACTGTCCGGCCAGACAAATTCACATGGGGAAAAGAATGCCCAAGAGTGTAAATGACTGAACTGGCGTCTCCCATTCCCTTACGGTCCTGCTCAGCATCCCTGATGGGACCTTAAACAAGGAGTCCCCAACGCGGTGCCCCTGGGCGCCACAGTGCCCGCCGACACCTTTCCTGGTGCCCGCCACGTGCTTTTAGAAAGTGGACGGGGCTAGGCGGGGCTTTTCCCCAGCGGGGCTTCTGATTGGCCGTGCAGATTAAAAGGCCTCCTGTTGAACTGAGCTTCCGCCTGAAATGTTGAAGGGAGTAAACGTTCGATTTGTATATAACCTCAACCTCAGAGAGCCAGTCTGGTGTAGTGGTTAAGTGTGCAGACTCTAATCTTGGAGAACCAGGTTTGATTCCTCACTCCTCCACTCGCACCTGGCTGGATGACCTTGGGCAAGTTGTAGTTCTGACAAGAGCTGTCCTTGAAAAAGAGCAGTTTCTGCCAGAGCTCTCTCAGCCCCGCCTACCTCACAGGGTGTCTGTTGTGGGGAGGGGAAGGGAAAGGAGTTTGTAAGCTGCTCTGAGACTCCCTTGGGTAGTGAAGGGCCGGGGTATAAATCCAATCTCTTCTTCTTTTTCTTCTTCTCTGAAATTCTGTTATTGGCTCCGCCTCCCGTGGCTGCCATTTTGTGACTGCGCCTACCACATCATCAGAATTCCAAAGGTGCCCGTAGACACAAAAAGGGTTGGGGACTCCCGCCTTAAGCTCATTTAACCTGGTCAAATGCAGGGCTGATTTGGGGGAGTTTGTGAGTGTTTGTGGTATTACTGGGGTGCAGCGAGGAGGACATCGAAGGCCTCGTCGCCACTGCCACGTAATCGAGGATGTCTCATCACATTTTAGCAGGTATAATTATGACATGCAGAGTCAGAGAACAGGTTACTAATATGCCTTCATGGTCACCCTAGGCTCTTATTATCTTAACAGCAATTTCAGTTTGGGGCGGCGGTGGTGGGGGGGGAGGGAAGGAGGATTTACTAAGCTTGTTGGCTCACCTGGTTGCCTTGGAGAAGGAAGGGTTGCCTGTAAACAGCCAAGCTTTACGAACGTGGCTTTCCCCCTGCCCCTTTCAGGCAACAAACGACTGTCCGAGGGCATATATTTGCAGGCGTGTCAGTAAAAACGTGAGTGGGCGTCTAACATCGGTGGATTTGTACATAACCTAAGAGAACATAAGAGAAGCCATGTTGGATCAGGCCAGTAGCCCGTCCAGTCCAACACTCTGGGTCACACAGTAGCCAAAACCCAGGTGCCATCAGGAGGTCCACCAGTAGGGCCAGAACTCCAGAAGCCCTCCCACTCTTGCCCCACAAGCACCAGGAATACAGAGCATCACTGGCCCAGACATAAGAACAGAAGAGAAGCCAATGTTGGATCAGGCCAATGGCCCATCCAGTCCAACACTCTGTGTCACACAGTGGCCAAAAATACCAGGTGCCATCAGGGGGTCCACCAGCAGGGCCAGAACTCCAGAAGCCCTCCCACTCTTGCCCCCCCCCCAAGCATCAGGAATACAGAGCACCACTGCCCCAGACATAAGAACGTAAGAGAAGCCATGTTGGTTCATGCCAGTGGCCCATCTAGTCCAGTACTCTGTGTCACACAGTGGCCAAAACCCAGGTGTTGTGTTGCCTGCGGCATCCCAGGCTGGTCATGATCGATTTCCCTTCCCCGGCAGCGCTGCATCCAAGTGACTTTGGGTCGATGGCCGTGGATGAATTTGCTCGAAACAGCAAATCTGCTGTTGGGTGTGTGTGTGAGGCACTTCCCTCGTCTGTTTGTGGAGACGATCTGTTCCCGAGGAGGAGGCCTGGCCTGCGTGCGTTTTTGCCTCGAGTTTATTACAGACAGGAGTCTTAAACGTGAGCTGTCCGTGTGGTTGGCGGCCCTCCCCAGTGCTTAGTCTTGGCATTGACTCAGTGCCAGGGCTCAGCTCTGATGCATGAAAGGAATACTAAAGAGCCTTTGAACGCGGAGAATGCTCCCGAGTGGCAAATAATGGCAACCAGCCCCTCGCGTCCGGAACTGGGGAAGGGCTTCTGGGCGGGCTGGAGCCCCAGTACTACTTGAGTTCAGGAATTTTAAGGCAGAATAAAGGTAAAGGTTTCCCTTGCTTGAAAGCCAGTCGAATCCGACTGTAGGGATGCGGTGCTCATCTCCGTTTCCAAGCCGAAGAGCCAGCGCTGTCCGAAGACTTCTCCGTGGTCATGTGGCCGGCATGACTAGACACCGAGGCGCACGGAATGCTGTTACCTTCCCACCGAAGCGGTACCTGTTTATCTGCTTGCAATTTCTTGCTTTTGAACTGCTTGGTTGGCAGGAGCCGGGGCCAGAGACGGGAGCTCACTCCGTCACGCGGCACTCTCGGGTCTCGAACTGCCAAGCTACTGACCTTCCAGTGTTAACCACTGAGCCACTAAGTGTTTGTTTATTTGGCAGGAAGTCTCTCTGAAGGTGAGGGGCTTCTTTTGTTTGTGTGTGAGAGAGAAACTGACAAATCTGAAGTGTGTGCTCTGGTGCCCTGAATCATGGTTACTGTGGCAGTTTTTATTTTTTAATTTATGTATTTACTTAATTACTTATTTACTTTGGGTCCCAAAGCAGTTTGTGTCATTCTCATCTTCTCCGTTTTATCCTCACAGCAACCCTCTTAAGGTGGGCTTGGCTGAGAGCGTGTGACAGGCCCAAGGTCGCCCAGCAAGCTCCCTGGCAGAGCGGGGATTCGAACCTGGCCCTCCCCGATCCTAGTCTGACACTCTGATCGATACTCCGCACCAGCACATTCTAACCATTGCACGGCATGATCGCTGTGTGTTCATTGTCATCTTCTAGGCGTGGAACGGGGTGTGTGGGGGGAGGTATCGGTGGATTTCCTGCATTGTGCAGGGGGTTGGACTAGATGACCCTGGAAATCCCTTCCAGCTCTAGGATTCTGTGATTGTAATGGCATTAAAATCCCTGTAGTTCTTGTATTGTGTATGGACAAGAGTGACCTTAAGCAGGCCCAGACTAATAGTAAAGTGTGCAGACTCTAATCTGAGAGAACCAGATTTGATTCCCCGCTCCTACACTTGCAGCTGCTGGATGACCTTGGGCAAGCCATAGTTCTGACAAGAGCCGTCCTTGATAGGGCAGTTCTGGAAAGAGCTCTCTCAGCCCTGCCTACCTCACAGGGTGTCTGTTGTGGGGAGGGGAAGGGAAAGGAGTTTGTGAGCCGCTCTGAGACTCCGAGTGAAGGGAGGGGTATAAATCCAGTCTCTTCCTCCTCCTCCCCCCCCCCCGGCTATGATTTTTATGCTAACTTTTTGGTTATGCTTCCTGCAGCTATACAAACTCTGTTGAGCCTCAGCACAGCTCACCTAATGTGTTCTGTTTCTGCACTGCCGTCTGCAGCCATGAGGACTATTATTTCCAAGTAGTGGTATACCTTAGAATGCAAGATTCTTCACCCGGTGTAATTCTGGCTTTGCGAATGGAGGATAGGTCTATCTGGGACTACTAGCCATGGTGACTAAAGGGAACATCCACATTCAGAGGCAGTCAGCCTCTGGATTCTAGTGCCAGGAGGCAACATCAGGGGCCTCTGTGTCCTGATGTTGGAGCTCCAGAGGAACTGGTTGTCCGCTGTGTGAGACAGGAGGCTGGTCTAGATGGACCACTGGTCTGATGCAGCAGGGCTCGTCTCATGTTCTTATGAAGGCTACCGCCTCTGTGCCTTGTTGTTGGCTCTCTGGAGGAACTGGTTGGCCCCTGTGTGAGACAGGAGGCTGGACTAGATGGACAGCTGGTCTGGTCCAGCAGGACTCATCTGATGTTCTTATGAAGGCCTCGGCCTCTGTGCCCTGTTGTTGGCCCTCCGAAGGAACTGGTTGGCCACCGTGTGAGACAGGATGCTGGACTAGATGGACTCTCACTGGTCTGATCCAGCAGGGCTCATCTGATGTTCTTATGAAGGCCTCGGCCTCTGTGGCCTGTTGTTGGCCCTCCAGAGGTTGGCCACCGTGTGAGACAGGATGCTGGACTAGAGGGACCGCTGGTCTGATCCAGCAGGGCTCTTCGTATGTTTTTAACCTCCATGTCGTCAAAAACATGCTGAGTTGCCAGCCTCACATCCAAAACCTCTCCAAAAGCAGTAAGTAGTGCAGTGAGTCTGTACATGCATGAGGGATATTAGATGTAAATAAAGAGATAAGAACATATCAAGAAATCCCTCTGGACCACACTGGTGGTCCAACTAGTCCAGCATCCTGTCTCACATAATGGCCAACCAGTGGGTGACCAACTCTGAGCTTCTAATGTGTAGTATTATGCCAAGACATTTCCCCGGAGAGGATATGACTGAGAGGTGATATGATACCCATCTTCAAGTACTTGAAGGGCTGTCATATAGCGGATGGGGCGGAGTTGTTGATTCTGTGAACTTAGGCAGATCATGAGATGGAGGGCAGGAAGGGTTGCATTGGTGCTTAGGTCTTGTGACCTTTTCTTACACGCCCGTGGAAATGCTGATTGTTACTTCGGGGTCAGGAAGCCATTTTTCTCCAGGCCAGTTTGGCCAGGGATCCTGGAGGTTTTTTGTCATCTTCTGGGCATGGAGGAGGGGTCACTCGGGGTGTGAGGGGGAGGTATTCGTGAATTCCCTACATTGTGCAGGGGGTTGGACTAGATGACCCTGGAGGTCCCTTCCAACTCTAGGATTCTATGATGCTCCTCCTCAGCTCCTGGGTAGATTATCCAGATCAGTAATGAATAAGGTTCCTCAAAGGTTCCCCTTTTCTGTCTCAAACCACTCCCCCCGCGTCTCAATAAGACGCAGTTGTTTGATTGGTTGGAACAAAAGATACAAATGGAGATGCTGTAAAAGGCGCCATCATTTTAAATAAGCGCATTTGAGCCTCCGGGCTTCACATGGACCATGTTCTTTTTAATATATATTCAAACATTAGTACATGGACAGGAGGCATTTTAATTAGGATGGAAACCCTGTTTGTCTTCTGGAATTTTCCGCTCATGTTTTCCCATTGCTGTTTAAAGTCTGACAGATAGAAAAATCCTGTTTGCAGAGGATTTCTGCAACTGGAAGAACCATCAAGAGGCCTTGGCTTACTCTGGGTTTTTTTTTTGGTCTCAGATTTCCAACCCTCCTTCTCTGGCTTTTTATAAGACCTTGTAGCTGGAGAGGCCTTTAAAGTCAGCTTCCTGGTTTCCAAGTCCAGCTTTGAATGTCAGTTTATTCTTTTAATTCTTTAATCGCCTTTCCCCCTGAGACTGCAGGCGGATTACACAGCGCCAGTTAAGCCAGAAGGGCGCGAGACACCAGATAAGGAAGATAATTGGATCAGGATCACAGCAATCGGGAAGAGAGCCTAGTGTATTAGACGTGAGATGTCAAATGCAGAAGGCGATATTGCATAAGTAGAAAAACAGTGCAGTAGAAGTAGGATATGGTCTGCCAGGATGGACCTCAGGAGAGCCACATATGAGAGCGGGTTGTGTGCAAGTGGACATGATCGATTGTAACCGGCTCAGTGGTTTCCAGGCTTTAGAATAACTCCGTGCTTGGTAAAGTCATTAGTTTCTGTCTTACAAAACGGAGGGCCGTCCTGTTTGTTTCTTTACTTTGGAGACGTGCCCGCCGCCTCTCTAGAACTGCCCCCGGGGTGGCTCAGAACAAAATCGACGAAACAAAAACGAGAAGTCAGCGAAACAAGTTAGGCTGGTCCCCGGCAGTGTTCCCTCCAAGCTGAGTCAGTGTGAGCTAGCTCACAGTTTTTTAGCCTCCGGCTCACACATTTTTGTATTAGGGAGGATGGCTACAGAGCAAACTGCAGTAGCCAAATGGCTCGCTCACAACTTTAATGCCGGTGGCTCACAAAGTAGAATTTCTGCTCACAAGACTCCACAGCTTAGAGGGAAAGTTGGTCGCCGGACCAAGGTTCATGCCAGAGCGCAGATCTCAAGCCAGGTTTCCCTGCTCTTACTCTCGCTACCGTACCACGTGAACAAAGTTTGAGTCCAGGGGCACCTTTAAGACCAGCAAGGTTTTATTCAAGGTATGAGCTTCCGTGTGCAGTCACACTTCTTTGGATACAGAAACGTGCTTGCACACGAAAGCTTATACCTTGAATGAAACGTTGTTGGTCTTAAAAGGTGCCCCTTTCTGCTGCTTCAGACCAACGTGGCTGACCACCGGAATCCATGTCTGATTGGGGGCAGGCACTGGATTCGTGTGCATTCCTTGGTATAGGACAGGGGTGGGCAAACTTGCTCAATGTAAGAGCCACATAGAATAAATTTCAGATGGTGAAGAGCCGCAAGACATGAACAAATATTACGCGCACATTTTTATTTAGAAAATATGCAGATTTGCTTTTTATTACCATTAAATGAGCCTGCCAAAAATAAAAACAAAAGGGGTAAAAACAGATATTGATAATGATATTTATTTGTCCAATGATATTTATTTGTCTAAGAGAGAGAGAAAGAGGGGGAGGTGGAAAGAAAGAATGAAAGAGGTGGAAAGAAAAAGAGAGAGAGAGAAAAACAAAGAAAGCAAATAGATAGAAGGGATGGGGGAGGGAGGGAGGGATCAAATGTGTGCCTCCCCTTCGCTTCCCCAGCGGCCCTGCTGGGAGCCACACAATATGTGTGAAAGAGCTGCATGTGGCTCCCGAGCCGCAGTTTGCCCACCCCTGGTATAGGAGGAGGAGGAGGAGATTGGGTTTATACCCCGCCCTTCACTACCCAAGGGAGTCTCAGAGCGGCTTACAAACTCCTTTCCCTTCCCCTCCCCACAACAGACACCCTGCGAGGTAGATGGGCCTGAGAGAGCTCTTTCCAGAACTGTTCTTGAGAGAACAGCTCTGAGAGAACTATGGCTTGCCCAAGGTCATCCAGCAGGTGCAAGTGGAGGAGCAGGGAATCAAACCCGGTTCTCCCAGGTTAGAGTCCACGCACTGAACAGCTACACCAAACTGGAATGTTTACAGAACCCGGGCCAGTAATTCACTGAGAGCCAGCGTGGCATAGTGGTTGGACGAGGACTGGTTTGAATCCCCATTCTTGCATGAAAATTCTTCCCAGGTCTGCAGGTGATTTAGTTATGTGTTTCACGTGCAGCCTTCCTTTCTCCCCGACGTGGCCCCGGGGCAGATTCCACCATTCTCCTCCTTGATCCTCACAACAACCCTGTGAGGTTGGTTAGGCTGATTGTACGTGGCTGGCCTCAGGGTCACCCAGCAGCCCTCTGCGCCAGAGCTGGGATCCCGGTCCGACACACCCACAAAACTCAGGAAGCTATGTTCCTCTACATTTGAGCAAGCGAATATGTACCGCATGACATTTCAGAGCAATTAGACTCGAGTCCGGTTGTACCGTAGAGGCCCACAAGTTTTTTTGTGCGTAAGCTTTTGGGAGTCAGAGCTCCTCGGTCAGATGTGAGGTATACTGTACGCCCTGGATTTCCGTCACTCATGGCATGATCACAGACCTGCAGAGTCTTGGGCCACATTGTACTTGAAAAGCATAAAGGTAAAGGTTTCCCTCGCTTGAAAGCCCGTCGAATCCGACTCTCGGGGGCGCGGTGCCCATCTCCGTTTCCAAGCCGAAGAGCCAGCGCTGTCCGAAGACATTTTCTGTGGACACGTGGCCGGCATGACTAAACGCGGAGGTGCAGAGAACGCTGTTACCTTCCTGCCAAAGTGGTTACCAATTTATCTACTTGCAATCTCTTGCTTTCGAACTGCTCGGTTGGCGGGAGCTGGGGCCAGAGACGGGAGCTAACTCCGTCTCGCGGCACTCGGGTCTCGAACGGCCGAGCTACAGACCTTCCGGTCTGCAGCTCAGCGTCTTAACCCCTGAGCCACCGCGGCCCCTTGAAAAGCATAGGATTTCTTAATCCGTAAAGCAGATCTTTCGACACCCGGATGCTTCTCCCTGGAAAAGGACAGGGCCTCTCTTTAACAGTATCTCAGTATCTGAGCCTCTGTTCCCGCGGCGCTAGCCCATAACCCTTGAAATCCCCTCTCTCCCCCCTCCTCTAGGTGTTGACCCCAACAATTGCTCTTCTCCCTTGCCTGGTTCCATCTGGCAAAGAGACATCAAAGCCCATCTCCGTCAGGCAGTACCATATGGCTTTCCAGGAGAGAAGAGGGTTTGGCAACCAGTAATATCCCAGCTGCTGTCTCCCCCCCCCCTCCAACCCATAAAGGCACAATTCCTTCCATTCATGTGGCACGAGCTCTCCATAAATGGGGGGTGGGTGGGTGAGAAAAGGCAGTGTGCGTATCTGGCAGCCTCAGGCAAGATAAACACGATGATGGGACAAGTTAAAGTGATTAAATAAAGACGTGAGCCGGAGGTAGTTCCTCTTAACCTTCGGGAACCGCTTTGCCAAACAGCAAATCGATTCTTTTGCAATGTGGTGTTGCCAGAGAGTTTTGCCCAAAAGACAAAGAAGTGGGTTGTAGACCAGGAGGGTCAAACATGCGGCCCGGGGGCTGGATCAGGTCCCCGGAGGGCTTCTATCAGGCCCGCAGTGGAAGTGGCTGTCTCCTGCTTCTTCTTCCAGTTCTGCTGCTGCTACGGCAGCGTCATCGTAGGTTTGCAGCTTACAGATACACACCTGGACAGCGGACTCAGGATTGCAACAGCACAGACATTTGGATGCAACAATTCAGAGCAAGAGGTGTCAGTTATCAGACACTGTTAAATAAACAAAATACTACAAGAGGGCTAATGTTTTAAGCTTGTTTTTAAGTAAAAAAAAAAACCCTTTGTTTTTGAGTCCTTTATAAAGTTTATATTTCTGCTACCTGGTATTACATTTTATGACACACACACGGCCCGGCCCAGCAAGGTCTGATTTATGTCAGATCCGGCCCTCATAATAAATGTGTTCAACACCCCTGTTCTAGACCAAACCAAGCCTGAACTCTCCGCAGAAGCTAAAATAACTAAACTGAGGCTCAATTCAGGTGGTTATCAATGTATCTGAAGAAGCGTGCATGCAGATGAAAGCACAGTTTGGTGTAGTGGTTAAGTGCGCGGACTCTAATCTGGGAGAACCGGGTTTGATTCCCCACTCCTCCACTTGCACCTGCCGGATGACCTTGGGCAAGCCATAGTTCTGTCAGAGCTGTTCTTGGAAAAGAGTAGTTTCTGTCAGAGCTCTCTCAGCCTCACCTACCTCACAGGGTGTCTGTTGTAGGGAGGGGAAGGGAAGGGAGTTTGTAAGCCGCTCTGAGACTCTTGAGTTAAGGGTGGGGTATAAATCCAATCTCCTCTTCTTCTTATACCTCGAATAAAACTTTGTTGGTCTTAAAGTTGCTGCTGGACTTGAACTTTGTTAAACTGAGGCTGTCCTACTTTGGTCACATGATGAGAAGAGAAGAATCACTGGAAAAGACAATAAATGTCAGGAAAAGACAATAAATGTCAGGAAAAGTGGAAGGGGACAGGAAAAGAGGAAGAGATGGGTTGACCCAGTCAAGGAAGCCACAACCCTCAGTTTGCAAGACCTGAGAATGGCTATTTGGTGTAGTGGTTAAGAGTGCGGACTGTAATCTGGGAGAACCGGGTTTGATTCCCCACTCCTCCACATAATAGCTGCTGGAGTAACCTTGGGTCAGCCACAAGTTCTCTCAGAGCTGCTCTTTTAGCCCCACCTACCTCTCAGCCCCACCTACTGAGTGTCTGTTGTGAGGAGGGGAAGGGAAAGGAGATTGTAAGGCTCTCTTAGACTCCGGGTGAAGGGTGGGGTATGAATCCAATCTCCTCCTCTTCTTCTTTTTCTTTCCTCCTCTTCCTCTTCTTCCTCCTCCTCTTCCCCTTTGTGTATTTGGGGATGCCGAGAATCGTAGTACTTACTTGAACAAAGAGAGAAGCACAAACAGGCCCCGGCCCTCGAGGCTGTGGAAATCAGCTTGAAAACACGTAGGCTTCGCATGTGTTGCTGCTTATAATTTACACAGGTTGCAGACACCAGTTTATTGTAGTTGAAGCTGTGATCCTCACCCCCCCATCCCGAGAAGAGAAAGCAGAGCTCGGAGTCCTGTTTACCAGATGTCCTTGTGACACGGCATCCTTTGGGTGGGAAGCTTTGTACCTCCAAAGTCTGGCAATCAGAGGGGCTGGGGAGGGGCCCTGTAGCTCAGTGGCAGAGCATCTCCTTGGCATGCAGAAGGTCCCAGGTTCAAGCCCCGGCATCTCCAGTTAAAAGGACCAGGCAGGAGGTGATGGGAAAGACCTCAGCCTGAGACCCTGGAGAGCTGTAAAGAGGGGCTGTGGCTCAGTGGAATAGCCTCTGCCTGGTATGCAGAAGGTCCCCACCTACCGAGTCAGGAAAAGACCCTCAGTTAGAAGGACCAGGCAGGAGATGATGGGAAAGACCTCAGCCTGAGACCCTGGAGAGCTGTAAAGAGGGGCTGTGGCTCAGTGGAAGAGCCTCTGCCTGGCATGCAGGAGGTCCCAGGTTCAGTCCTCGGCATCTCCAGTTAAAAGGACCAGGCAGGAGGTGATGGGAAAGACCTCAGCCTGAGACCCTGGAGAGCTGTAAAGAGGGGCTGTGGCTCAGTGGAATAGCCTCTGCCTGGCATGCAGAAGGTCCCCACCTACCGAGTCAGGAAAAGACCCTCAGTTAGAAGGACCAGGCAGGAGATGATGGGAAAGACCTCAGCCTGAGACCCTGGAGAGCTGTAAAGAGGGGCTGTGGCTCAGTGGCAAAGCCTCTGCCTGGCATGCAGGAGGTCCCTGGTTCAGTCCCCGGCATCTCCAGTTAAAAGGACCAGGCAGGAGGTGATGGGAAAGACCTCAGCCTGAGACCCCGGAGAGCTGTAAAGAGGGGCTGTGGCTCAGTGGCAAAGCCTCTGCCTGGCATGCAGGAGGTCCCTGGTTCAGTCCCCGGCATCTCCAGTTAAAAGGACCAGGCAGGAGGTGATGGGAAAGACCTCAGCCTGAGACCCTGGAGAGCTGTAAAGAGGGGCTGTGGCTCAGTGGCAAAGCCTCTGCCTGGCATGCAGGAGGTCCCTGGTTCAGTCCCCGGCATCTCCAGTTAAAAGGACCAGGCAGGAGGTGATGGGAAAGACCTCAGCCTGAGACCCTGGAGAGCTGTAAAGAGGGGCTGTGGCTCAGTGGAAGAGCCTCTGCCTGGCATGCAGGAGGTCCCAGGTTCAGTCCTCGGCATCTCCAGTTAAAAGGACCAGGCAGGAGGTGATGGGAAAGACCTCAGCCTGAGACCCTGGAGAGCTGTAAAGAGGGGCTGTGGCTCAGTGGAATAGCCTCTGCCTGGCATGCAGAAGGTCCCCACCTACCGAGTCAGGAAAAGACCCTCAGTTAGAAGGACCAGGCAGGAGATGATGGGAAAGACCTCAGCCTGAGACCCTGGAGAGCTGTAAAGAGGGGCTGTGGCTCAGTGGCAAAGCCTCTGCCTGGCATGCAGGAGGTCCCTGGTTCAGTCCCCGGCATCTCCAGTTAAAAGGACCAGGCAGGAGGTGATGGGAAAGACCTCAGCCTGAGACCCCGGAGAGCTGTAAAGAGGGGCTGTGGCTCAGTGGCAAAGCCTCTGCCTGGCATGCAGGAGGTCCCTGGTTCAGTCCCCGGCATCTCCAGTTAAAAGGACCAGGCAGGAGGTGATGGGAAAGACCTCAGCCTGAGACCCTGGAGAGCTGTAAAGAGGGGCTGTGGCTCAGTGGAAGAGCCTCTGCCTGGCATGCAGGAGGTCCCAGGTTCAGTCCTCGGCATCTCCAGTTAAAAGGACCAGGCAGGAGGTGATGGGAAAGACCTCAGCCTGAGACCCCGGAGAGCTGTAAAGAGGGGCTGTGGCTCAGTGGCAAAGCCTCTGCCTGGCATGCAGGAGGTCCCTGGTTCAGTCCCCGGCATCTCCAGTTAAAAGGACCAGGCAGGAGGTGATGGGAAAGACCTCAGCCTGAGACCCTGGAGAGCTGTAAAGAGGGGCTGTGGCTCAGTGGAAGAGCCTCTGCCTGGCATGCAGGAGGTCCCAGGTTCAGTCCTCGGCATCTCCAGTTAAAAGGACCAGGCAGGAGGTGATGGGAAAGACCTTAGCCTGAGACCCTGGAGAGCTGTAAAGAGGGGCTGTGGCTCAGTGGAATAGCCTCTGCCTGGCATGCAGAAGGTCCCAGGTTCAGTCCTGGCATGCAGAAGGTGATGGGAAAGATCTCCGCCTGAGACCCTGGAGAGCTGCTGCCAATCTGAGTAGATTTATTTAAAGCTATGATTCTAGCTACTCATGCGGTAATAGCATATGGATGGAGAGATGCTTTAAAATGGACTCTGGAAACCTTTATGAATGGATTCGATTATATATTTTATTGATAATAAAACAGGAAAAGACATGGGAAGATAAGGCATTGGGAATAAGGAAGAAATGGTTTGGGTGTATAAGATGGGTAAGAGAAGGGACACACACAATAATTATGTATTTATAAAACTCCATATGGTTACAGATATAATAATGTCTTTTTTTTCTGGTCGCTAGGGCGAGGGAATAATAAAGGGGAAAATTAATGTATCTAATGTTTGGTTATGTTGTGTAATCTTGAAGAAAAGGATTATGAATGATATGAAATGTTAAACATCAATACAAATAAAAATATATATAATATAAAGACAGTACCGATCTCGATGGACCCGGAATCTGATTCCGTGCAAGGCCGTATTGTGCGTGTTCAGAATTGCACCGTCCAACTGCAGTAAGTAAATCCGTTTCTCCATCTGAGCCAGTAAATGAAGGTGTTGAACAGAATTACGGGGTATTCAGAGATTAATCATTCTGAAGTGAACAGTTTATCTTTTTCCTTGGGGGGGGGGGCTTGAATGAGAGCCAGTTTGGTGTAGTGGTTAAGAGCGGCAAGACTCTAAACTGGAGAACTGGTTTTATTTATTTATATTTATTTATTAGTTAGGCTTCTATCCCGCCCTCCCGCCAAAGCGGCTCAAGGCGGCTTACAAACAACTATAAAACCAGCATAAATACATACATAAATTCAACTCAAATAAAATTCCAAATGAATACAGTTAAAACCATGTAAATGTGGCGGTGTCATAAGTGCAAATGCAGCACAGCCGATAGAATCGTTCCTACTGAAACGCCCAGCGAAAACGCTCCGTTTTCACGCCCCTGCGGAATTGCTGGAGGTCCCACAGTGTTCTTGATCTCACCGGGGAGCTCATTTGATTCCCCACTCCACCTCCACATGCAGCTGCTGGGTGACCTTGGGCAAGCCACCGTTCTCTCAAGAGCAGTTCTCTCAGAGCTCTCTCAGCCCCGCCTACCTCACAGGGTGTCTGTTGCGGGGGGAGGAAGAGAAGGAGATTGTAAGCTCCTCTGAGACTCCCGAGTGAAAGACGGGGTATAAATCTGATCATCTTCTTTTTCGTTTTCTTCTTCCTCTTCGTCTTTCTCCTTTTTAGAGGAGTCTCATTCAAGATTTTTGTTACGTAGTTCATCCAGGCAGCCTGGTCTTGTCTCTGGCTCTCTGTCAACACCTTCACCAGGCACTCCTGGAAAAAGAAATATGATGCTTTCCCACTCCTCAGACTTCCTTTGTATAGCATAAACAGAGGCCAGACCTCAGAAAGTGGACGGAGTGGACTCTCATCCCTTGCCACAGATGCAAACTGACAAATCTGCAGTTTCAGAATAAGTTCCAGCAAATTAGAAGAGTGTCTGCAGATGGAGCTGGTTTTAATTCCACGCTTGTGGGGCTTTTTGAGGTTGCAGGCCGGGAGGCGGGGAAGAAGATTTCTTGTGCTGAGTTCCAGAGAAGATGCGAGAAATCTGCCAAATGGACATAGCGAGGAAGCTGTCCCACACACCTTCGTCTCTCTTTGAAACAAGTATTTCAGGGCACACGGCAGATTTAACCCCTGGTTTGTCATCCCGGGCCCTCTCCTTAAATCCCCCCACGGAGTTATCGTTTTGTCAGCATTCTGAGAACAGTGAGATTTTTGTTGTGTGAGCTGGTCAGATCTGGGGAGCTAAGCAGGGTCTGCTCTGGTTAGTGCTCAGATGGGAGGCCTCCAAGGAAGTCCAGGGCTGGCATGCAGAGGCCGGCAACAGCAAACCACTTCTGAACCCCAGATCAATAAATAAACCATTGATTGATTGATTGATTCGATTTTTATCCCACCCTCCTGGCCTAGGTCAGCTCAGGGCGGCTGACAAACCGAATAAAATTCCAATAATACAATCACATAAAATCACATAAGAACATAAGAGAAGCCAATGTTGGATCAGGCCAATGGCCCATCCAGTCCAACACTCAATGTCACACAGTGGCCAAAAACACCAGGTGCCCTCAAGAGGTCCAGCAGTGGGGCCAGGACACTAGAAGCACTCCCACTGTTGAGCCCCCCCAAGCACCAAGAATACAGAGCATCCCTTGCCCCAGAGTCCCTATCTATCCCTTGTGGCTAATAGCCACCGATGGACCTCTGCTCCATATATTTATCTAATTCCCTCTTGAAGCTGTCCATGCTTGTAGCCGCCATTGCCTCCTGTGGCAGTGAATTCCAAGGGTTAATCACTCTTTGGGTGAAGAAGTAAATTAATAAATACAATTTATTATTGTATTTATTGTATTATGTAATTTATCACATAAATTAATAAATGCAGTATTAAAACTCAGACATTATAAAGTGCTAGCAACATTCCTCGTTTTCCAGTCATTTTCGGCCTTCTTCGGCTATCTTGGGTGATTGGCTCAGGCAGTGCTTAAGGGACGAGCGGGCCAGGGGTCCGCCAGCATAGATATTAGTTGTTGGCCGTAGAGGTATTAGTGGTGGCAGCTCCAAGGTTCCAGCAGAAGAACTCCATTTTACAGGCCCCGCGGAACTGTGAGGGGGTCCCGCAGGGCCCTGGTCTCTCCTGGGAGCTCGTTCCAACAAAGTGGAGCCGCCACCGAAAAAGCCCTGGCCCTACGTACCACCAATGTTCCCTCTAAGCTGTGGAGTCTTGTGAGCAAAAATTCTACTTTGTGAGCTACTGGCATTACAGTTGTGAGCGAGCATAAATTATTTTGCTCTGGAGCCAGCCTTCCTGAGCTAGGACAAAAATGTGTGAGCCGGAGGTCTTCTTGGTACTTGGGGGGGAGGGCAACAGAGGGAGGGTTCCTGGAGTTCTGGCCCCACTGGTGGACCTCCTGATGGCCCCTGGGCTTTGGCCACTGTGTGCCACAGAGTGTTGGACTAGGTGGCCCACTGGCCTGATGGAACACGGCTTCTCCCACGTTCTTGTGCCTGGGACAGTGGTGCTCTGTCTTCTTGGTACTTGGGGGGGAGGGCAACAGAGGGAGGGCTTCTGGAGTTCTGGCCCCACTGGTGGACCTCCTGATGGCCCCTGGGCTTTGGCCACTGTGTGCCACAGAGTGTTGGACTAGGTGGCCCACTGGCCTGATGGAACACGGCTTCTCCCACGTTCTTGTGCCTGCGACAGTGGAGCTCTGTCTTCTTGGTACTTGGGGGGAGGGCAACAGAGGGAGGGCTTCTGGAGTTCTGGCCCCACTGGTGGACCTCCTGATGGCCCCTGGGCTTTGGCCACTGTGTGCCACAGAGCTAAGACAAAAATGTGTGAGCCGGAGGCTAAAAAACTGTGAGCTAGCTCACACTAACTCAGCTTAGAAGGAACACTGGGTAGCACTAGTCTGGCCTCCTCGAATCGCGGGAGAGCCAGATGATTCTGGGTCCCCGATCACAGCGTCCTCTGGGGTACATACGGGGAAAGGTGGGCCCTCGGGTATGCAGGTCCCCGGCCATAAGTTCCAGATGGTAGGAAAGAATTCAGCTCCCCAGACCCCTGGGAGGGGGAGAGGTATAAGGGATGGGTCGGTGAAGTTCAGTGAATGGACGGGGGGGAGTATACGAGAGGGCCAGGTGTCGATACTGTCCCCGTCGCTGTCCTCAACCAAATGCCTGGCGGAACATTTCTGCCGTGCATGCCCTGCGGAAAGGTGGTGACTCCCGCAGGGCGCAGATGCTCTCTGGCAGAGAGTTCCACCGAGCGGGGGCCAGGGCTGAAAAGACCCTGGTGCTGGTTGAGGACAGCTGGATCTCTCTGAAGCTGGGGACACCAGGAGGTTCTTATTCCCTGAGCGTAATGGACGGCTTCAAGAGGGAATTAGATAAGCATAGGGAGCAGAGGTCCATCCGTGGCTATTAGCCACAAGGTATAGATAGGGACTCTCAGACTGGGGTGAGTAATGCTCTGTATTCTTAGTGCTTGGTGGGTGGGGGGCAGCAGTGGGAGGGCTTCTAGTGTCCTGGCCCCACTGCTGGACCTCCTGATGGCAGCTGGTATTTTTGGCCACTGTGTGACACAGAGTGTTGGACTGGATGGGCCACGGGCCTGATCCAACATTGGCTTCTCTTATGTTCTTACTGTTCTTACTGTTCTTCCATGGACATACTGGGAGAGGCAGTCCCGAAGACATGTAGGTCTCTGACAGCTAAGGGCCTTAAATCTGGAGAGCTGGGTTTGATTCCCCACTTCACCACACGAAGCCTGCTGGGTGACCTTGGGCGAGTCACCGTTCTCCCAGAGCTCTCCCAGCCCCACCTGCCTCGCCTGTCACCTGCTGTGGGGAGGGGAAGGGAAGGCGATTCTGCAGCATCAGGCTGGACCCCACCCTGCACGCCCTCGTCCTTGTCTGAAGTTATAGCCTTGGAGATTTGGGGGCAGGCAAGCCAACTTCTGACGTTTTTGTCCCAGAACTAGGCTCACGGTTCTGTTAGCATTTCCTCATGGGTTGGCCTGACACATCCTGTCTTTTCTCTTTTACAGGGTTGTGAAAGAAGAAATCTCGGACGACAACGCCAAGCTTCCCTGTTTCAATGGCCGGGTGGTCTCTTGGGTAAGCAGGCGTCTTGACTCGGGCCTGTCTCGGTCTCTGCTGCCGGCAGTGGTGAAATCGAATCCCTTTCTCCCTAATATCGCAATCCCCAGCGAAACGTCTGAGCTAATAAGCCCCAGCTGGCTGGACCCCTGGTAGTACTGATGTGTGTTTCCCTCTTACGGCGGAGAGCCACAATGTGAGAGCCCTTGCTCTTGTACTTGAACAGACAACCCAGGCGCAGTGCGTCCTTCCAGAATTAGTGTGGCGTGTAGGTTCTGTAAATCTCTTTGTTTTGGTACCTGGCTCCATACGGGAAGAACACAGGGGTTGCCAAACCCTTAGCCAGCTACATTGCACAGCTAGTGGGCTGTGTTAGCTTGGTGGAACACCCTGTGTGGGCTTGGCCTAGGGAGTGGCAGGCCTGTAGTCAGGATTTTGTAATTTGGGAGGGCCTCTAAATAAGTTGGGGGGCCACTGACATCGCAGAAATAAAAAATAAAATAACATTTTAGAAACTCATCTCCACTGCCCTCTGGGGGATCAAGCGGCCTGTCATCACCCTGCTACAGCACACCTCGTACCTGTCCTCTGAGGCTTTCCAGCTCTGGAGACCCCCCCCCACCAGGAATCACTGGGTAAATCTGTCCCCCCTCCATGCAGCTTTCAGATCCCGAGCACTGCCCCTGGTCCACGTGCAGAATGGTCGGGGTGGGGTGGGGGGAGAGGGCTGCCGCAGCTGCATCTCTCCTGCTTATTTCCTCTGGCTTAGCAGTTTCCCCATCTGCTTCCGGTTGGAGAGCTTTTACTTCTGTCTCTCCGGCTCGCGTTGCCCTAGACAAGGGGTGGGGCAGGAGAAAGCAGAGCTGTGCCCGCCTCCAGGGCGCGGGGAGCAGGAGGGAGGGTCACCACTCCCACCCCTTCCCAGATTGCTGCTGGGGGGGCTCAAGGTGTGGACTCCGAAGTGAAGATGGCTGGGAGTGACTCATAGCAGAAGGGAAGAGGCAGACTTTGTGGGAAGGGGGCCGAGAGTCAGGCCCTTTAGTCAGGTCACACAACGCAGGGCTTCAAAGAAGAATCTGTTTATTGGTGAATCGTAACTAAAGACACGTATACAGTTTGTGTCAGGAATGGCCGTGTATAATGGAGGCCCCTGACTTATTGTGAATTCAAACAACCCCCTAGACTAGTTGAAGCCAATGAATACCATTCGCGTGCGCGGGCAAAGCAAGCAGGCAAAGCAAGAAAACAAGTTAAAAGCCATTGATTCCCAGCGTAGTGTCCTGCATCTGGAGACACCACGAGGTCAGAGTAATTATGAGATGCAAACAGTAAAACAGTACTGATGAGAGGCTGACGGGAGGAAAGTTACTCCCTTACATTCCAACCCAATGACAGGGCTGCCTTGGGTGCTGGGTGGAAGTCGTGGGGTCTTGGCAGGAAGTCATGGGGCGGGCCTTGAACTGCCCCACCGTAACTACGGCCCTGGGGAGCAGCAACAGGGATGTTGGTTTGACGTGGGAAATTACCACCAAAGTGTTCTGGACCCTTCTCTTTGAGGGCAGGTGCTGCTGGTAGACGTTGCTGTTTAACCGCTTCCCAGAACTGCTTTGCAGATTTGGAGCATAAATGGACAAAAGTGTTTGATGCTGGAATAGTCTCATTCCTGAGGTTATGGATTCTTTGTCGCCGGAAGCCTTTATGTTTCAATTGGAAACCTAATGGCTGGGGAGATTGTAATTCCTGCTTTGGCAGGGGGCTGGACTAGATGACCCCAGTGACCCCTTCCAACCCTGAGATTTAATAAACCAATGAACAGATTGTCATCAAGAGGAAGGATGTTGACAAGCTTGAGTGTGTCCAGAAGAGGGCAACCAGGATGGTGAGAGGGTTGGATTCCAAGTCTTATGAGGAAAGACTGAAAGAGTTGGGTATGTTTAGCCCGGGAAAGAGAAGGCTTAGAGGGGACATGATGGCAGTCTTCAAGTATTTGAAGGGCTGTCATGTAAAAGATGGAGCAGATCTATTCTCTCTTGCTCCGGACTGCTTGACGAGATCGAATGGGTGGAAATTACAAGGGAGTCGTTACTGGCTAGCTATCAGAAGAAACTTCCTAACTGTCAGAGTAGTTGAGTAGTGGAACGGCCTGCCTCTGGAGGTGGTGGGTGCTCCTTCGCTGGACGTTTTCAAGCGGAGGCTGGACGACCATCTTTTGGGTATGTTGTAGGTATGTAGGGCTGTCTTTCGGCTCTGCTCCTGCAGAGTGCAGGGGGTTTGACTAGATGACCTGCAAGGTCCCTTCCAACTCTAACATTGATTCTAAGAGTGCTAACTTGCTGACAAGAATAGTATGAGGTTCAGAAAGGGCTTAAGACCAGGTACAGTGGCCCAGCATCTTAAAACTTTAGTATTTTTCCCCCCACAGGAGGGCTTTTACCCTGGCTAGATGTGATGTTTTGCCATCAATGGTATTAGAAGGGAGATATAAGAAGATCTCATATACTGAAAGGATATATCCCTGCTTTCTAAGCGAGGTGGAAACGTTGGGACACATTTTTTTAGCTGCTGTCCTTTTTAATAAAGAAATTAGAGATAAGACAATGTTTCCTCTTTTGGATGGACTAGCAGTGCTAACGGATAAGGCATGTCTGGAGAAACTATTGATTGATGAGATTCCAGCTATCGCTAAGGCAACAGCTAAGTTTTGTGCCCAAGCAATCAAAGTGTGCAGCAAACAACAGACCTGTTCAATAGGAGTTCTCCTTCCGTGTTTCAATTTGATATTTTTAGAATAATATATGGTATTTTTATTTCTGAAATGTGATGATTGGTACATTTCACCTATGAAACACGATGATCTGTATATCCTAATGATGTTATTTTTTTTCCTTTTAAGCTGTTGTCTTTTATGTTATATTTTTGTATTGTACTATGTATGAATGTGGTCGTGGACCATGATAATAATTTTTTAAAGACCAGGTTAGTCTGCCTGGGAATTAAGAGGAAAGGCCTTCTTGACTGTGTCATCCATCGGATAAGTTTGTCCGCTGTTTACACAAGAGAGGGCTGTTTCAGTGGCAGCCCCATGAATGCGGAACAACCTTTCCAGAGGGTCCCAGGTTCAGTCCCCAGCACACCAGGATGGTGAGAGGGTTGGAATCCAGGTCTTACGAGGTAAGGCTGAAAGAGTTGGGTATGTTTAGCCTGGGAAAGAGAAGGCTTAGAAGGGGACATGATTGCAGTCTTCAAATATCCGAAGGGCCGTCACGTAGAAGATGGAGCAGATCTATTCTCTCTTGCTCTGGATTGCGAGACTAGATCTAATGGATGGAAATTGCAAGGCTAAATATCAGGAGAAACTTCCTAATTGTAAGAGTGGTTGAGCAGTGGAACAGTCTGCCTCGCCGGGAGGTGGTGGATGCTCCTTCGCTGGACGTTTTCAAGTGGAGGCTGGACAACCATCTTTCGGGTATGTCGCAGGACTGTCTTTCGGCTGTGCTCCCGCAGAGTGCAGGGGGTTGGACTGGATGACCTGCGAGGTCCCTTCCAGCTCTAACATTCCATGATTCTAGGATTCTCCCGTTAAAAGGATCCGGTAGGCGGTGATGGGAAGGACCCTCTGCCTGAAACTCTGGAGAGTTGCCGTTAATCTTAGACAGTACTGTTGGATGCAGTCTGATTCAGCATAAGACAACTTCGTGGGTTCAAAGACGGATTCAGAGATATTCAGATTTCTCAGCGTCGGTCGCAGAAAGCGGAGGCTTCCAGGCACAACCTTTTTGTCCTGTTGAGTACAGAACCCCGGATCGCCCCGCCTACAGTGGCCTGCTTCCTAGCAGGACAGCTAGGCTCTTGGAGCCCGGAGCGGCCCTTCCCTTTGTGCACCGTGCCCTGTCGCCTCCTGCTCTGATTATCCCCCCGCGACGTTGTGCAAATTGCGTGTTGTTCTGGGGCCAGACGGCGAGGAGCTATTTTGAGAGGCTGGAGGGGTGGCGTCAGAGGCTGACTAGACAGCTCAAGGTGCTTGGGATTAACAGGACCGTGAACCGAGCGTGTGTGTACCGCGTGGAGGAAATCCCGGCTTTGGGCATTGCCGGCAGAGAGTGGGCGGATTACCCAGGAGGGGGTTTCAGCCAGTTGCTGTTGGGGGAATGAATTCTTCACTTTGGCTTCATCTCCACTGCCCGGAAGGACCTCGCACACAGAAGTGGCTGGCTGATGGTATTCATGGGGCGTCGTGGTGGTGGTGGATTGCAGCTGGGGCTCAGTGGGGCAGAGCATCTTTTCGGCACACAGAAAGACCCAGGTTCAAGCCCCGGCCTCTCCAGATAAAAAGGACCCAGGCGGTAGGTGGTATGAGAGACCTTTGCCTGAGGCCCTGGAGAGGCACCGTCAGCCCGATCTTGAGAGAGCCAGTTTGGTTGTAGTGGTTAGGAGCGCAGAATTTAACCTGGGAGAGCCAGGTTTGGTTCCCCACTCCTCTGCTTGCACCTGCTGGATGACCTTGGGCAAGGCGTAGTTCTGTCAGAGCTGTTCTCTCAAGGACGGTCCTGGAAAGAGCTCTCTCAGCCCCGCCAACCTCGCAGGGTGTCTGTCGCGGGGAGGGGGAGGAGTTTGTAAGCTGCTCTGAGACTCCTTTGGGTAGTGAAGGGCAGGGCATAAATCCAATCTCTTCTTCTCTCTCTTCATGCGGAAGCCACAATCAGAGTGGCTCTGCCCCCTTCCCTGAGCGATCTCCTGTTCCCTCCCTTGCGCTAGTTGCTCGCGGGCTGCATAAGAGCCCCGGACAGGCCGGTTCTGCCCCCCCCCCGGGCCTTATGTTTGACACCCCTGCTTTCAGGGGAGGTGGTGGTGAGGGGCACCCAGTAATAAAAAAAACCAGAGCGGGCAGCGCCTGCCGTCGGAAGTGACGCAGCCGAGACCCACATTTACTCTCTCAGTGAGAACTGGGCCTCTCTCAGCAAGTGCCTCCTGTTTAAAATGAGCAAGGAACAGGTCGCGCCCGGGGTCCCCAGCGTGGTTCTCCTGGGTGCCGTGGCGCCTGCTGACACCTTCCCCGGTGCCCGCCAAGTGGGTCTTTTGCCCAGCAAGGCTTCCGTTTGGCTGTGCAGATTTTTAGACATGTCTCTTCGCTAGCAGCCGTTGCCAAAGCTCAAACGATGCGTGTGACTGAAAGTAAGCTGCCCACAGCCGTTGTAATGCTGCGCCCAGCCCAGCCTGCCAGAGTTCCAGAGGTGCCCACCGGCTCAAAAAGACTGGGGGACCCCAGGCCACGCTGTCCTCTCTGCAACTTCACGTAGTATCTTGACAGGCTCGGCTCCAAGATAACACCAGCTGGGGGTTTCTTGTTTCCTTGTGGGGTCGCTAAAATCGATTGAGGGTTAACGGGTCGTGTGAAAATGCGGGCAGGCTTCTGAGTCTTTCCCACTCCCCTGAAAAATGGAGAATACCCTTGCACGTCCCGTCTGATTTGCTCTTCTTCCACATCTTGTCTCCTTCCAGCTGGTGTCCGCCGAGGGGTCGCATTCAGACGCCGGATCAGTCTGCGCCGACAATCAGCCGGAGCTCCCGCCTTCCATCGAGCGTACTGGAGGCATCGGGGACTCGAGGCCTCCTTCTTTTCAGTAAGTCCCTGTGGGGGGTGTAAAGAGGAGCCTTAGCTTAAGGGAGAAGAGATCTGAGCAGATTCCATGCCCAAAGGTATCCTTTCCCCCTTTTCAAGTGAAGAGGAATCAGCCCTGTGGTTAGTGCAGGAGCATCCCAACACCCAAGGCACGGGTGGCGTGGTGTTAAGCTCCTTAGTCAGGTCACACAACGCAAGGCTTCAGTAGAAGAATCTCTTTATTGGTGAAACGTAACTAAAGACACGTGTACAGCTTGTGTCAGGAATGCCCGGGTACAGCAGGGCTCTCTAAATTATAGTGGAATCAAACACCCCCCTAAACGAGCTGAAGCCAAGGAGTATAGTTCGCGCGGGCGGGCAAAGCAAGCAGGCAAAGTGGGCAAAACAATTTAAAAGCCGTTGATTCCCAGCAGAGGAGTTCTGCAGCTGGAGACACTACAAGGTCAGGAAGATGATAACATACAGACTGTAGAATAGTAAATGGTCAGAGGCTGGTAGACTGAGAGTACTCCCCTTGCATTCCAACTCCATGACAGGGCTACCTGACACATGGTCAGCTCAGCAGAGAAAACTACATGCCATTATTGGGAGCAATAAGTGGTGTTTTAGGGACTCCAGCTACATCAATTTTTATTATTATTATATTATTATTATTTAAAATTAAAATGAG
This sequence comes from Gekko gecko, assembly GCA_029375565.1. Taxonomy (NCBI): domain Eukaryota; kingdom Metazoa; phylum Chordata; class Lepidosauria; order Squamata; family Gekkonidae; genus Gekko; species Gekko gecko. The sequence continues at coordinate 143,735,075 of JAPDNY010000008.1, read as the reverse complement.
GCTACAGAAAAACAAGGGGAAAAGGGAGATACGGATATTATAACAATCTACAACTTTTAACGAGGATGATCAATATCAGAACAAATATAGAATATTTAACATAAACATTTAAAATACATAGTATTCAGAAATCTTTTACATGCTGTATACGTTTATTATTAAAGCCTAGCATGTATTACCATCAGTTACTATTAATATTGACTGTTAGACATTGATTGTTACATTATATGTTCCATTACATTTTAATACCACTACTCAAGTGGTTAAGATGCTGAACTGCAGGCTGTGGAAGGTCAGTAGTTCAGCAGTTTGAGACCCGAGAGTGCCTCATGTTGGGAGTGAGCTCCCGTCTCTAGTTCCAGCTCCTGCCAACCTAGCAGTTCGAAAGCAAGAAATTGCAAGTAGATACATAGGTACCACTTTGGTGGGAAGGTAACAGCGTTCTGTGCGCCTTGGTGTTTAGTCATGCTGGCCACATGCCCACAGAAACGTCTTCGGACAGCGCTGGCTCTTCTGCTATGAAACGGAGATGAGCATCACAACCCTAGAGTCGGATTCGGCTGGCTTTCGAGCAAGGGAACCTTTACCTTTACCACTACAGTTGTCATAATCAAACTATAATCAAAGAGTACATTTTAAGAGCATTTCTAAAAATAAAAAGGGACAGCAATAAGAAGAGGTTCATATATGTCAAAAACTATGTTTATAGTCTTGAATATAGCATTATTTCAGAGCATGTATATCTATACCATTGTAGTATTATCTCTAACAACCTTAATTGTATTTGTGCAGTTATATTAGTGCTTAAGCTATCATTATATTGATGAAAAAACCCATAATAAATACGTTTTAGATGTACAAGGTCCCAGAATCCCCGGGTTTTTCTGCTTAAAGAGATGTTAGTTATCCAGGCAGAGAAAGAGCTCATGCATAGGTCATGGGAGAGCTTCTACCAGAGGATGTCATCCTGGCCTAGGTGGACTGGAGCCGTTTGACTTGATATGGTGCTGCCATCGCTTGTGACCACTTCCTTGTAAAAACCTCGGAAGATTGGAGGAAGTTGGTGGCCACCAGAAGGGCTTTTCTACTTCAGGGAAGAATCATAGTATTAGGAATGAACTGCAGAGTTGTAAGATTGCTAAAGAAAGGCAGGCAGTTCTTCTGTGTGAAGTCTTCTGGGGAAAGTGGGGTGGCGGCAAGGTGAATGGGTGGGCGTATAAAGGTGGGCTGCAGTTAAGTCCCTTTCTTTGGAAGTTTTTTTTGCTCTCGAATACTACTAGCTTCATGCTCTGGCACGTTCCGATATACAGAAATAGCATGCTGTATAGCTAGGGCCGCCAAGCCCCAGTTGGGCTTAAGGGATCTCCCGCCCACAAGTCTTGTTTAAAAACCCCCAAAACACAGCCTTGTGTTCTTGCTGGATGTTCTGAGGAGAAGAGACAAAGGGTAGCTCTAGGAATTTCTAGAAACTCTATGGCTTTACCGTAGAGTTTCCAATGATTCCTAGAGCTACCCTTTGTCACTTCCTTTTAAAAAAAACAAAACACCAACCCTGGAAGTGACTTACCACTGCGCACAACACTGTCTCCCTGTGGCCCTGCCCACGATGCCCCTGTTGGTTGCCAGGTACTGCCTGGTAACCTTAGGTATAGCCTTTCCTGGATTTTATGGCTTCTCTGTTTCACACGTGGTGGCAGTGAAACTTGTTTCCTGTCCTACTAAATGAAGTCCAGAAAAAGTTTCATGGTGTGCATTTTGTCCATGCTTGAGTAGGCAGCAAGTCTCTTGGTCTTAAACCCCAGGCTCCGGGGAGCAAATCTAGGGAAGTATGGTCTGCATGTTTGCTGTTACATCTCTTCCTTTTGCAGTCCCAACACTGGGGGTAGTCGAGAAAACCTGGATAATGAGACAGAAACGGACTCGGTGGTGTCGCTGCAGAGAGAGCGGCCGCGCAGGAAGGATGGGCCCGAGCACGGTGAGTCTAGACCTTAACCGAAAAAGGTGGCAGTCTCCTCTAGTCTAAATGGGGAAGGTCTTCCATACAGCTGTGCTCGTATCACAAGGGTGGAGGTGAACGAGTTCCCTTTCTTTCCTTCTCAGTTGTCCTAACTAGAACCTGAGAATCTTTACCATGGATCTCCCATGTAATCTACTTTTACCAGTTAGTCCAACCCCTCCCCACCCAGTATCCTTCCATCCACAGGTGTCTTATGTTGTCAAATGGTTGGGCTGATTCTCCCTTGAAACATCCGTTTAAACAGTTTGGTGTAGTGGTTAGGAGCGCAGACTCTAATCTGGGAGAGCCGGGTTTGATTCCCCACTCCTCCACATGCAACTGCTGGTGTGACCTTGGGTCAGTCACAAGTTCTTTCAGAGCTGTTCTCTCAAGAGCAGTTCTGGAAAGAGCTCTCTTAGCCCCACCTATCATCATCAACAACAATTCCTCCTCCTCCTCCTCCTCCTCCTCCTCCTCCTCCTCTTCTTCTTCTTCTTCTTCTTCTTCTTCTTCTTCTTCTTCTTCTTCTTCTTCTTCTTCTTCTTATTATTATTATTATTATTATTATTATTATTATTATTATTATTATTATTATTATTAATTGCCCCATCCCTGAGTACACAGGGCTCTGGGCGATTTACAACAGATTAAAACGTACAGTATACAATTTAAAATCAACAAATCAATTAATCCTAATTTCACAGTCTCCAGATGGCATCTATAATTTAATCTAAAACCTCTTCTGAACTGTCCTTCCGTCTCATGGACAGGTGTCTGTTGTGGGGAGGGGAAGGGAAGGGAAAGGAGATTGTCAGCCGCTCTGAGACTCCTTTGGGTAGTGAAGGGCGGGGTATAAATCCAATCTCTTCTTCCTCTTCTCTTCAGTGTCCTAGGAAAGTGGTATCTACAAAGCTCTTACATTTTTAGAAGGTCTGGAAGTCCCCGGATGGGTTGCAGTTCCCCGATCCTTGGCTATTCTGTGACCTAGGTTTTTGTTTTGCTGATGGCCCTCCTTTAGTGATTCTGTCCATATGACATTTCAGCAGATTTTCAAATTAACATTATACTGTTTGTGTGCTGTTTTGAAAAGTTTGTATTAAAAAACCCCTACCTTGATCCTGTTCTGAGCAAGGGCGTGTCTGTGCGTGACTTTCGGAAGGCCGTTTCTTGTGACGTTTGACCGTCGATCCTCTTCCCGTCCTGCAGCACCCAGGGTGAATGGGACCACCAAGGGGGAGCGGCGACGGGAGCTAGGCGGCTACGAGAGCTCCTCCACCCTCATGAGCAGCGAACTGGAGACCACCAGCTTCTTCGACTCAGACGAGGATGATTCCACCAGCAGGTCAGGGGGAGCTCGTGGCCAGGGAGAACGTGGCTTCTGCTGTGGCTGGAGGCTGGCGCGTGACCCGAGATGAGAGGCACTCGGGGTCCTTGGTTCCCCTCTGTAATATGGTAGTGGAAAGTTCCATCAAGCCACAGCCGACTTAACGGCGACTCCGTAGGGTTTTCAAGGCGAGAGATGAGCCGAGGTGGTTTGCCATTGCCTGTCTCTGTGTAGTGTCCCTGGGCTTCCTTGGTGGTCTCCCATCCAAGTACTTGTGGATGACCATCTTTCGGGTATGTTGTAGGTATGTAGGGCTGTCTTTCGGCTATGCTCCTGCAGAGTGCAGGGAGTTGGAGTAGATGACCTGCAAGGTCCCTTCCAACTTCTAACATTCTACGATTCTATGAACAGGGCTGACCCTGCTTAGCTTCCAGCAGTGGTAGTTTGCCATTCTCTCCCTCTGCATAGCGTCCCTGGGCTTCCTTGGTGGTCTCCCATCCAAGTACCAACCAGGGCTGACCCTACATAAGAACAAAAGAGAAGCCAATGTTGGATCAGGCCAATGGTCCATCCAGTCCAAAAATACCAGGTGCCATCAGGAGGTCCAGCAGTGGGGCCAGGACACTAGAAGCCCTCCCACTGCTGCCCCCTCCAAGCACCAAGAATACAGAGCATCACTTG